>CM040119.1:292419735-293777789 GCA_022559845.1 Amorphophallus konjac
TATGAGCAAGTGCTCGTGAATTTCCGTGGAATCAAGCAAGAATGTCATGTCGTGTCGTGGATGTTCACTTATTTATAGAAATAGTACTCCCAGCGCAATGCGACGCCAGTAGCATCATACCCCATGGTTTATAAAATAGTATGTTTCCGGCAATCAGTCGAGGGGACTAGCATAGAGCCCTTGAACACAATAAGGCTCGATCGCATCTTCAGTTATAAAGTAAGCTACTTCCACGCAGTATAACAGTAAAGTATGGCCAAGATGTAATAAGTTCAATAATTCCATGATAACAATAATCAATGAATGAATGCTTAATTTGAATATATGAGATCAAGAATGATATTTAAACTATGTTATGCTTATAGAATAAATCGGCAGCATAACGGTATATTTCCTTAACTTTCATCCATTATATTAAGTCTATTAAGCAATAGATAAGTTCTAGATCATCAAGGTTTGTCTAAGAATCATTGAAATATCAACCCTTGGTCAAACCTTGGGTTAACATATACAATCTATGTAACGGTCGTTTACTGGGCCGTTACACCATGTAACGTGCCATTAATGGGCCGTTATAATGATCAGAGTCCAGAAAGATAAAAATAGACTCAGAGGAATGTGACGGTCTGGCACTGGACCGTTACGTGAGCCTGCCGGTCCAGTTAAAGGCCGTTACATTTCAAGAATCAGAAACCATGATAGTGTATTCTAGTTATTGGGCTTTAATGGTACAACCAACTCGACGTCCTAGTGGGAATCCCAGACTCGCGGAGATTACGGAGGCCTTGAAACAATGATTTCCTAGTCCATTGGAAGGAATATCCAATAGAGAGGTCCTCATGTCCAAGATTGTGTTCCTATAGTGCAAAGTGTGAACTAATGACAACATACCGGAATATGTGCCATGTACTTATAGAATTGACTCTATTGACAGAGAGAGATATGTATACTCAAATTTGAAAATCATGATGAAAACTCCGTCAATACAATGTTTAAAAAGTCATGCTTTATCATACAAAACTATATACTTTGGGTTCATTAACATAACACAGGTAAAAGTGAGATAACAAACCATGCAATACCTATCATGAATAGTCAAATAACCTTAAAATCACATGATCAGGATAAAACTTAGGTAACTAGGCTTAAGCAAAATTAGCAAGTTATATTCTGTCTAGGGTTGACAGAGCATAGACTATAACGGTCTGGAGATGGGGCGTCATAGTGAATGTGACGGTCAAGATCCAGCCGTTACATGAATGTAACGCGTCTGTCCAAGCGCATTAGAATCAACAGTGTAGTTCAAATATCACAGAGTTTGTAACGGTCTGTCGTAGGGCCGTTACATGAAAGTGACGGTCCTTCTGTGATGCGTTACAGTATCTGCCAATAGAAACTAGATAAAACATAAAGAGATCGATTAAAATACCATGAATCCCTAGACATGATAACGTAGTGTAGGCCAACTACATGCATAGGTATTGATGGATTAGATGAATAGTCAAGTCTTAATCTTTAGTTAGGGCTAAGAGATACATGATATGCATAGAACCAATAAAACATGAAATTGATGATATAGCATGCATGAAATCCAATCAAAACAGTGGCTCTTAGTCCTATCAAGTTATTTTTACCGTTCATGAGATAACCTACCTCTTACTTAGACTGTAGTTCCTGAATTTGGTTGAGAACCTTGCCCTAGTTCTTCTCCTCCTCTTGTGACTTTTCCAGCAACTTCTTTAGGTTCTAACTCCACGACCTCTTGACCTAAAGATGTGAAATTTAGAGGGGAGTTAGTCTAAAGTATTGTAAACAATTACTTCTAAAGAACTTACCTGAGATAATGACTCCTTACCTTGCTTCTTTACGTCCAAAAAGTAAGGGTCGCACAGTTCAGAACTATGTCCTATTTATAGAGTTTAGACTAGGGTTTGAGGATTAGATCGAGTTTAGAGTCCTTATTTCATCAAATCCTAATCTCTAAGAGTCCTTAGCAATATTACAAGCCTTCCCAAGTCGATCCTTAGTGGATAAGATCATCAAATTCTGATCTTTCTACTTGTTCTTTCTTTTACGGAACTAACAGTATGTAACGGTCGTCATCCCGTGCGTTAGAGATATGTGACGGTCTCACGATAGACCGTTACATATCTTGTTTCCAGAGTTCAACATGCCTCAAACTCTTCAACTCACGGAGTACACATAGTGTAACGGTCTATCTCCCATGCGTTACTAGTATGTGACGGTCGGGCTGTAGACCGTTATATTCGTCGTGGACAGAGTTCAAATAAATTAAAACTCTTTTGATAATTATCCATTAACTTATCTTATTAAGTGATGTTTATCCTTAAAAATCCGAGAATATGCTTAAATACCTTCTAGAATATGGGCCAACTTAATGGGCCTAGTTTAAAAACCCTTTAGACTTTAATTAAGTGAGTTGGGTTAATTGATTAACACCATTTTGCCTTATATTGATTTATAACTTCAAATTAGTCCACTTAATTTCTAATAATGCCATAAAATTATCAAATAAATTCTGGGGCACTACATTCTCGGTTTGCCTTTTCGATCCAGTTGAGTCATTATTCTCTGATAGTGGATTGCTGCACTAATCAAAGGTGTGATTAATCTTCAGATTGATCATGATATGGTCTACAGGCTAGGGTGCAAGGAAGGGTCCTCGTGTGCTGCCTTAGTGTAGTGGGTTTGGTTCTATTGGGGTAGAATCATGGGTGTGCTCACTAGGTCAAGTTTGCACGGTTCCCTCTGTGTCATTAGAGGAAGGGAGGAGACTATTCCTCCATTGGGCAACCTGTGTGATCAGCTACTGTCACCATCAAAACCAGGGGCACAACATTCTCCCCCCTTTTGATGATGGCAACTATGAGTCATTGTGCTTCAAGTAGCACATTCAAATCTTTTCATCAACCATATGTTTTGACAAACAGAATCATTCAACAATAAGCTTCATTTCATTTCAAAAAATTTGAATTTACAATGTGGAGCGTGTAGCTTACACATCAGACCATGACCTTTAAAATGCTGATGCAGATTGACATAGTGAATATGCAGCAACCCCTAATTGACTTAAGACAACGCAGCACATGAATCTCTCTCCCCCTTTGACATCATCAAAACACTACATGGGTGTAGATGTTTTATCTACCCCACCCCCAAACTAATAAATTATTATATTTATTGATTAACATTTTTTATGATTTATTATTATTATTATTATCATTTTTTTCTCTTTTTGGTTCACCTTCTGTATGTGAGAGCAGCATGGTGAAATGAATGATAAGGGTGATGAATGCATATTAGTGGTGACAAACAAGTTGACAGAGGCAACAAATGCACATCAGTGGTGACAAACAGGTTGACGTGGGCGACAAATGCGCATGAGGGGTGACAAAAGGCTCTTAACGGTGAAAAATGCACAAAGGCTACGGTTCCCAGGGGCAAAGGATACCTGCGATGGATGGTATCCTTCATTTGACTCACACATCAAGGCAACCACATCACACAAAGATCAGGCATCCATCATGCAAAGAAAGGTTGCAGAAAAAGAAATTATATTGATAGGGGAAGAGGGCACAAGCGGTTACTCATCCTCTTTCGGACGGAACCTGTCAGCTTGGAGGCTCAACACCCCCTTGTTACAAAACAGGTGATCCACCTTCGCAAAGGCGTCCTGCCACTCTTGCAGGTACCCCTGCTTGTATTCCTCCGAAACGTCGCCGCCGCTGCTTTCCCCTGATCGCTGGTTTGACACCGGCAGGCTTCCTATCGGAAGTATAGCCATTTGTGGGGTACCTCCTCTGACGAAGAATTGGACTTCTCAGACGACATCTTCACGAGAGTGTCTTTCATAGCCAAAGGAACTCAGGATGTCCTTAATGTTCCCCATAGAGTCTCTATTTATAGGAAGGAGACGAAGTCTCCAGAAGGGGCAAAAGAGTCTTCATGCCTCCCCAACTTTGTGGAAATCAAAGCGACATCACCGTGAAGATCGTGCCATCTCACACCAACTCTCGGTCCTTCCTTTTTGTCACCTTTGTTGACTCCGGTTGATGAGATCCACTGGCAGATGCATCTCGGTCATGAGATCGCTTGGACCGAGATTCCTTTCATCCAGATACATCAGCCGCAGGCTGTTTCTCTGAGACTGTCTGCTTTCCTCTACTTCTTGTAGTTGGCGAAGACATTGAAGTAGATGAGAGGCCGGAGAGAGGTACTGCAACGGCTAACACCGCATAGTGATGACAAATAGTCATCAGTGGTGACAAATAGGCTTCAAGGCTGACAAATGTCTCGTAAGGGTGATAAATGGATAACAGAAGTCACAATATGTTATGAAGTGAACCCTTTCGATGGATAGCGAGTGATAAGGGTGACAAATAGCTCATTATGCGTGACAAATAGCCATTGGAAGTAACAAATAGCTCTATAATGGTGACAAATAGCTCATGGCAGTGAAACTTGAAGAAACTCAAGTTCGTTTGAAGAATTTAACCGTGTATAGAATTCCCAACTCTACCAACATAGATCTGAAGCTTTCCTAATCATCAAACAACACTGATTATCATTAATCACCCTTATCATTCATTTTTTTATCTGTTCAGACGCTTATCTGGCTTGATACCACCGTAAATTAGTAGAATTGGAGATAAATCTCATTCCTTGATCTTAGACTAGTTTAATCAGTGTCGTTTGATGACTAGGAAAGCTTCAGATCCGTGTTGGTAGAGTTAGGAAACCCAAACACGGTTAAACCCTTCAAACGAACTTGAGTTCCTTCAAGTTTCACTGTCATGAGCTATTTGTCACCATTACAGAGCTATTTATCACCTCTAACGGCTATTTGTCACTCGTAACGAGCTATTTGTCACCCTTATCGCTCGCTAGCCGTCGAAAGGGTTCGCTTCATAACATATTATGACTTCTGTTATCCATGTATCACCCTTATGGGACATTTGTCAGCCTTGAAACCTATTTGTCACCACTGATGACTATTTGTCATCACTATGCGGTGTTAGCCGTCACGCTTGATTTTGATTTATCTGACTTATTTGCTCAAAAACTTCAAAACTTGTTCTTCTTTCTGTCTAACAGTGATAATTAAGAAATATAATTGTATAATTATAATAAAATAAATATAAAAATGATAAAAAAACATAAAAACTAAAACCCAAGGGTTGCGATGTTGCCAAGACATTACGGTAACAAATGGCTAAGGCGGCAGCTATTGAACCTAAGGGTGATAAATAGCTCGTATGACTGACAAATGGACGATAAGCGTGTAAAATAACCAGTAAGGCTGACAAATGGGCTGAAAGGGTGAATCACAGCTTCAGTGTGTCTGGCACATGCTCAACTCCAAAACCAGGTTTTGCACGTGATCCGACGCTACCCTGTCAGAGGTATATTCTCTGTCATGGGACATGGATATTTCCATATTTCAGCCTGATCATCTATTATTCACCCTTTGTCGTTTACACCCGTAAGGCCTATTTTTCACCATTGGCCACCTATTTGTCACCCTTAAAGCGTAGCCAAAGCCCTTTTCATCGAGGGGGTGACTTGGGTTTTTCTCTTCAGCAGTCTGAATTGGAGTCGGCTCCAAGGTCGACTCTAGTCGACACTTGTGCAAGTAAAGCCTTCATCTTTTAACACTTCAGCCCAATTCCTTAACCAAACTTGAATCTGTCTTCAGAAAACTCATTGATATTCATGAATTAACATTATCAAGCAAACATTAACAACATTAAAATATATGAAACTTCGAAGATCAAAATGTATGATAATTAGGTTATCAATCAAGACAGGTATGCCACATTCTGAGGTTTGAGGCGTGAAATTGTTTAAGATCTTGTATTTCCAAAGGTAATGAGGTCAGCCCCAAACCGGGCTCTAATCATATTACAATCAGCCTCAGTAAATGTCCATGATGTCTCCCTCTTCCTTGACAATTCATCAACATATTTCAATACATAAATGGCACAGTTGAGGCTTCCAGCTGCCTATTGGGGACATTCATTGTTGGACACAAGTTCCCATTCACCAACTCCCTCGAATGTCCCTTATTCTTTCAGTAATGCCCGTACAACTGGGTCCTACAAATGAAATATTTGACATTATTAAGGAATAATTAATAGACACATTATAAATATCTTTAATACAGGTACATGGATAAGAAAAAGTACCCATTTTCTTATAGTGGCTTCATGGATGGCCATGCCTCTCATGGAATTGTATGAGATAAAGCGGCGATTCTCCATGTCAATAGCAAATAGAAGCCAGTGATTACTTGAGTGTAACACGAAGAATAAATATTTGTTCTGCTGCAGTTCTGATAATTCATCATTCTCGAATATGCACTCCAACAATTCCATCTTTTTTGTGTCGTTGGCCACTCTGTTGTCGTTGATGTGATTCACTACAATGGTGGGAAAACAAACCCACCGATGAAAGATGCCAGATTCATTACATCTTGAGTGGAGGAGGAACATCATGGCGTCGATCACCTGCAAACAATCACGATTATATTAGCAGTAGAAACACAATTTCAGGGTAGGGTGAGGCGTAAAATTGCACAAGAAGTGAAAGAAAGTACTGTATCATGTATCATCTAGCCGTATAATAGATCAATGACATGATGACGTTTCAAAATAATCCCATTCTGTAATTGAAATATGGGACCACTATATTGGATAAAAATTTTCATGGTAGTCAGAGTAAGGTGAATCAGAATAATTATAGAAACTATAAGAGGATAACTTACTCAATATCCCCCGAGGCACAAACATCAATGAATTCATTTATAGTCTTGTTATCTGTCGACTTCAGCTGACCTTTGCAGATCCAAT
Organism: Amorphophallus konjac; assembly: GCA_022559845.1. Classification (NCBI taxonomy): domain Eukaryota; kingdom Viridiplantae; phylum Streptophyta; class Magnoliopsida; order Alismatales; family Araceae; genus Amorphophallus; species Amorphophallus konjac. Next base: position 292,426,605 of record CM040119.1, read on the forward strand.
AAATACTCTGTATGAGCTTTCTGTAATGGTCGGCTTCATCTCCCTTCTACATTTATTCTAATATACCAATCTTAGATTCTATACTGTAAGAAGTAGGAACAATGCAGACTCACCTTCTTCTTCCCCCGTCCTATTTTCTTTGCAGGTGCCCGCCATTTCCTCATGGGCTTCTCGTTCTGTTGATGAAGAGACTGAGAAAAGACACCTGGATGACGGTCACCATGCCCATTGGTCGCCTCCACCTGAGCTTGGATATCGCCTTGCACATCCTCTTCAGGGGCTATCTTAGATGGCACAATATCATCCGTACTTTGTTGAAGGGGCAATATTAGAAAAACAACATTGGCGGCAATGTCCACCAAAGTTTGACAGGTACTTTCCTCAACATTTTCATCCCCCTGCACTTCCTCTCCTCGGGTTGCCTGCGGTTGCATGGCATCATCCGTCACCTTTTCGACGGGCCTAGGAGGTGCTGTATCAGCGGCAATGTGAACCCCTTGCACCCTAGTCATAAAGAAGGCCCTCATTTCCTCAAGTAGCCGCTTGATGCGGGACGGGACCACGGACACGACAAGCTCGCGATCGTCCCTTAACGAGGGAAGCGTCGGATGTGCGCGGTTGAGAAACCGGCTGTGAGCTAGGGTGGTCGGCTCTCACTTGTGCCCGGATCGGGTCACGGGACAGTAACGCTCTCTCTCGCAGCAGCGGTGATATAAATAGAAAGCGAGGTAATTATCCTATCATGCTCTCTAGCAGTGGCATAAGTAAGTATATATGAAAATTGAGCTAATGCCAAGTGTAAGGGTGAAGGCGATACCTCCACGCTCTCGGCGTGGCGAAGACGGCACCCGGCCAAAGCTTGTACTCCCAGGAACTTAGTACATTATGTTTACAGCAATGCAATTAAGCCCACTCCACGCAGGGAGGTAAAGGGCGACACAAGTGGGCCCGGGAGGACCAAGTTCGGGTTGACGGGCGGTTTCGGGCAATGCTTCGGCTTCACGCGTACTCGTGCTAGTGGGGGCCCACGTATTGACCGGAGGGGTCGTGTGGGGCCTGATGACTCCTCTGTGGTGGAGACACCTGGAAAGCGTTCCCCTGGGATGGCGAGCTGCTGGAACGACCGCCGGACGCCGGGCGGCCCTCGGACGACGCTCGCCGGGAACTCGGCCACGAATCTGAAAATTCTGTTTGCAGGCGCACGACTCGGAGAAAACTGCTGTTGCGATCAGTCCCGTCGTCGGAATGCGACGAGATTAGCGCCGTTGGAAAACTGACTCAGAATACTTCGACGTAGGGGTCTTCAAAAAAAATAATCAGATCTGTATTTCTGATCATGTATTTTACAAGCTTGCTGGAATCTGGCCAGAACTGCAGGGGTAGGTTCTGACTTCTCTGAAGATCGACGTTGACCGAGGAGAAGACCTCCGAATCTTAAATGATTTCTTCAGCAACGTTGAAGGTCTCTGAGAGAGGAATCCGGGACTATTTTTGGTTTTTTGATTGGAGAAGAAATGGATTTTCTGGGATTTGTTTACTAGACCTGGGTCGGATCTGGGAAACTGTGGGCAGACTGTTCTTGGGAACTTGGATGAAATTTGAAAAATACCTAGAGACCTTATCAAAAATTAAGAAAATACTTGGTGGTATATATATGTGGACAGAACTCCCAATAAATTTGGGCGACCCAAAAAAAATAAAAAGATGGTTCGAATGGGGTAAACTCAGAGCTGATGAACAGTAAACAGAACCAGGACAGATCTGGAACTTGGACTTGGACGAAAATCAAAAAATAGCTAAAGGATGAATTGTGACTTGATTTTTTTTGTGGGGATAAGGGTTCTAGAGGGGAACCAACCCTGAAATTTTGAGCTTCATAAGACGAAGGGAGTGATAGCAGGAATTCGGAGAAGAAGGGTCTATCCTGAGTGGACAGAACACCAAAACCGTTGGCGACGACGCGTCGGCGGCAAGACGATGGCGGCGGCGATCACCGGAGTTGCTTCAGATGCTGGAGGGGATCAAGGGGGAAGGGATTACACTCTAGAAAGGGGGCTGGAGGTGGAGGAACCAGGGAGAGAGAGGGGAGGGGTGCAAATCTCACTTGGGGGCAAATGCCAATTTTCTCTTCATTAATTCATTCAATATGAAAAATACAACCTTATATAGGATGCCAACCAAACTCAACCTCAACCCTTGGATCTAGGGGTTTGGATTGAATGGCTGGGATACAATGTGAATCACACATTTAATACATTAGTTTAATCTAATTTGACCATTCTTATTCAACCTTGGACTAAATCTATTCAAACACCACCTAATACACACCTAACTAGCCTAATAGAGCCAAAGAAGGGGGCGCCCCATTCATGGGCCTCTTCTTGGGCCAAGTGTGGTTAAAGGCCATGTAACCAGCCCACCAACCATGCTAGACCCTTCCAACTTAGTTGGCCCATGAAGGAGTGTAACCCAATTTGGGCCTTAAGTGCATTAATGACCCATTAACAACCTAATGACCCAATATGGCATAAGCTCCCTAATGGACTCTACTAATGGCAACCTAGCCTTGGACTTGACATAACAAATGGCCCATTGGCTTGATATAAGCCTTACAAAGAGCCCAAAAGAAAGAAATTACACAATTACAATCTTATACAAGCCATAACACACAAATACACTTCACCCGTGTATGGAAATCGCCTTTGATGCCCCATCAATTCTCCCCGGGTGGGAGGAACTCGACCCCGTCGGGTAGGGGTATGGCTGCTCCGGTCCTCCGGCGGATCCGTCACCGTGCTAAGTAGCGCGGGTATGCTCCACTCCGAGTGATCGACACCTGCTCATTCCATATATACTCGATATGCGCACTGCTATGGCCAAAGGTGGTCACTCCGAAGGGGCACTCTCAAAAGGGAGGAAACAGCTCGAAGACTCACTAGGAATCACCGCTGAGTCCCTATAGGTGACTGATCTGGATATAGAAGTAAAACCGATCCCATACTCATCAAGTGAGTCCACTCGCCTCTTACTCGTAAGAGACCGACAACGAGCTTGCACAAGACACATGCAGACTCACCATGCACAGACACACGAATGCAAACCATGCAAACAAATCACTCAAAACAAAACCACACAAAGAAAAAGCACACTGTTAGTCCGACCCGTACATGGGTGACGGCGGACCAGGACACCCGAATATGTGCCATGCATACACTAGATGTACTCGATGCTTGACGGAATGGATGACTCCTAGACACCCTAAGATGTACCAATCATGCATTGGCGACCTATGGGATTTGGGTGGGGAAGGACTAGGAGATCCAAAACTACCCTCGTCATCATCCCTAGATGTAGAGACGGCGTGCCGACTAGGCCGAGGGGTATGGGTGGAATAGTGAACTCTTTGGAAGAGGTGGATAGAATGTGATAGCTCGGGAGCTTCACTAGTGGAGGGGTCAAAAGGGTCAAAGAAGGTATGACCCCGGGAGATGGGTTCCTCCATGACACGGTCCCAATCGTGAAATTCTTGAAGGTGTGAATGGTCACCTTCATCCTCCATAGTGAACGGGATGATGGTCATGTGAAGAAAATAAACTTCCTCCCTTGGACAAAAGGGTATGAATTCAGGCTCGTCCGGTAAGGGAAGGAGTAAGAGGACCTCCGTGGTGATACAACCCACGGTGCACTCGGAGGTAATAGACCCTAAGGCCGGATGAGTGAGGCTAAGACTAGTGGGTTGGTCAAAGCCTCGGGCCAAAAGGTGCGTCAACTCCCATTGTGAATCCAATCCCATGACAAGATCGTCCAATGTGTCAACATGGTGACGAGATCGAAAGGTAGTACGGAATGAGTTGACTGGCACTAAAGGTAAGGTGGGGTCCATGGATGGGAAGGGATGTGGGACCAAGCCATCCTTGAGCCATCTAAGAAGTGGCTCGGCTATGTAAAGTGTTCCCGTAAGAAACACGGGTGGCTCGGGCTTTGGTAGTTCCCACTTTGATGGTTTCGAATGAAGACCGGAGGTAGATAACAATGGAGCATCCATGGGTGGTGGAGTAGCTTGTGTCCTTTCCCACCAATCTGAAATCATTTTCTTTATTTCCTCTAAGGAGCGGGTTGGAGGAGGGACCTTGGGGTGGACTAGCTCCTTAACTCTCGGCTCGGGTGTGGGCCTCGGCTCGGTTATAAGCGGGACTTCCACTCGGTTGGAGGTGCTTGAGTGGGTTGGGATGGGAGTGCCAAGGGGAGGTTGGTTGGTGGTGCATGGGCGGGCCACTAGATTGGGGTCACTTTGGTGGGCTTGGACGGCGGTGAAGGGGTGGGATTGGGTAGAGGTGTGGCCCACTTGATTGTGGGTGAGTTGGTGGGGTTGGTGAGTGGAATGACCTCCGTGGTTGGAGGTAGGTGGGCGGGGAACGTAGGCCCTCCTAAGCACTCTCTTCATTTCCCACCATGACTCGATGGGCCTTAGATTCCTATCCTCCCTCCAATATTTGATGTCCCTCCAAGTTGCAGCGGCTTCACCAAAAAGTCGCCTTTTGGCAACATCGACTTGCATGGGCCCGTACATGATGTACACCTCGAAGTAATCATCCATAATGGCTTCCCATTCTAGATAGACACTCGGGTCATCAGACCCGTAGAAATCCCGGGTTTCGGGCCTCGTGGGGTGGTTTGGGTGGTCCTTCCATTTGAGATAGTATCGCCACCATCCGGGAGTTTGGGACTCCATGGGACACGGGGAAACTAGTGGATGGCCATGCCGACACTCGGACCAAAACACTAGACACGACACTAAGTAATGCAAAGTTGGAATGCACTAACTAATGCACACTAAGGACCCTAGACGTAAACCAAAACTCGGTACGGGGCGGAGACAATCGACCCGAAGGTCACTCGCACAAGTGTGCGGCCTTCCCGATAGGCGTAACCTAACGGTCGGACAACACCTTTTTATATACCGAGTAAAGGGATGTATGCGACCCAAAAAATGACTCTTTTTGTTGTTTTAAAAATGTGATGATCCTAAACACGACTTAGACCGACTAATGACTACATGACACTCTTTTTTTTTTGAATGCAAACACCCTAGACTCAACCTCGCTCTGATACCAAATTGACGCGGGACGGGACTACGGACACGACGAGCTCGCGATCGTCCCTTAACGAGGGAAGCGTCGGATGTGCGCGGTTGAGAAACTGGCTGGGAGCTAGGGTGGTCGGCTCTCACTTGTGCCCGGATCGGGTCACGGGACGGCTTCGCTCTCTCTCGCAGCAGTGATATTATAAATTGAAAGCGGGCTAGGTATCCCTACACATGCTCTCTAGCAGCGGCATATAAAGCATATAAAGAATTGAGCTAATGCCAAGTGTAAGGGTGAAGGCGATACCTCCACGCTCTCGGCGTGGCGAAGACGGCACCCGGCCAAAGCTCGTACTCCCGGGAACTTAGTACATTATGTTTACAGCAATGCAATTAAGCCCACTCCACACAGGGAGGTAAAGGGCGACACAAGTGGGCCCGGGAGGACCAACTTCGGGTTGACGGGCTGTTTCGGGCAATGCTTCGGCTTCACGCGTACTCGTGCTAGTGGGGGCCCACGTATTGACCGGAGGGGTCGTGTGGGGCCTGATGACTCCTCTATGGTGGAGACACCTGGAAAGCGTTCCCCTGGGATGGCGAGCTGCTGGAACGACCGCCGGACGCCGGGCGGCCCTCGGACGACGCTCGCCGGGAACTCGGCCACGAATCTGAAAATTCTGTTTGCAGGCGCACGACTCGGAGAAAACTGCTTCTGCGATCAGTCCCGTCGTCGGAATGCGACGAGATTAGCGCCGTTGGAAAGCTGACTCAGAATACTTCGACGTAGGGGTCTTCAAAAAAAATAATCAGATCTGTATTTCTGATCATGTATTTTACAAGCTTGCTGGAATCTGGCCAGAACTGCAGGGGCAGGTTCTGACTTCTCTGAAGATCGACGTTGACCGGGGAGAAGACCTCCGAATCTGGAAATGATTTCTTCAGAAAAATTGAAGGTATCTGAGAGAGGAATCCGGGACTATTTTTGGTTTTTTGATTGGAGAAGAAATGGATTTTCTGGGATTTGTTTACTAGACCTGGGTCGGACCTAGGAAACTGTGGGCAGACTGTTCTTGGGAACTTGGACGAAATTTGAAAAATACCTAGAGACCGTATCAAAAATTAAGAAAATTCCTGGTGGTATATATATGTGGACAGAACTCCCAATAAATTTTGGCGACCCAACAAAAATAAAAAGATGGTTCGAATGGGATAAACTCAGAGCTGATGAACAGTAAACAGAACCAGGACAGATCTGGAACTTGGACTTGGACGAAAATCAAAAAATAGCTAAAGGATGAATTGTGACTTGATTTGTTTTGTGGGGATAAGGGTTCTAGAGGGGAACCAACCCTGAAATTTTGAGCTTCAGAAGACGAAGGGAGTGATAGCAGGAATTCGGAGAAGAAGGGTCTGTCCTGAGTGGACAGAACACCAAAACCGTTGGCGACGACGCGTCGGCGGAAAGACGATGGCGGCGGCGATCACCAGAGTTGCTTCAGATGTTGGAGGGGATCAAGAGGGAAGGGATTACACTCTAGAAAGGGGGCTGGAGGTGGAGGAACCAGGGAGAGAGAGGGGAGGGGTGCAAATCTCACTTGGGGGCAAATGCCAATTTTCTCTTCATTAATTCATTCAATATGAAAAATACAACCTTATATAGGATGCCAACCAAACTCAACCTCAACCCTTGGATCTAGGGGTTTGGATTGAATGGCTGGGATACAATGTGAATCACACATTTAATACATTAGTTTAATCTAATTTGACCATTCTTATTCAACCTTGGACTAAATCTATTCAAACACCACCTAATACACACCTAACTAGCCTAATAGAGCCAAAGAAGGGGGCGCCCCATTCATGGGCCTCTTCTTGGGCCAAGTGTGGTTAAAGGCCATGTAACCAGCCCACCAACCATGCTAGACCCTTCCAACTTAGTTGGCCCATGAAGGAGTGTAACCCAATTTGGGCCTTAAGTGCATTAATGACCCATTAACAACCTAATGACCCAATATGGCATAAGCTCCCTAATGGACTCTACTAATGGCAACCTAGCCTTGGACTTGACATAACAAATGGCCCATTGGCTTGATATAAGCCTTACAAAGAGCCCAAAAGAAAGAAATTACACAATTACAATCTTATACAAGCCATAACACACAAATACACTTCACCCGTGTATGGAAATCACCTTTGATGCCCCATCACCGCTGTTGGATCTTTAATGTGGCGATAATATCCTATAGCACAGGCATGTATGGAGCTGATGAGGACATCTCCTCATCACTAGGTCGAGTCATCATTTGACCACCATACACCATGTCCCTTTCACTTGGCTCAACAAGGAGTCTTTCGATCACCTGCATTTCAAACCACATCACTTCGGTTATTCATTAATGTTGAATGACAAAGAAGAAGTTTTTAGTACTCATAATATATGTTGGCCTCACAGAGATCCAATGGAAAATTTTAATTTCCTATCTAGAAATGGCCCCCACCTAAATAGTCGGGGAAATGCCACCTGTCTTAGTGGCTACCGCACCCGCGTGTTCTCAAAAAACCAGACCGGTAATATGAAATATATCAAGTTATTTTACAATGAAATAGAATTATTAATTGACACATTAATTATTACACAACAAAAATAAAAAAACTTACAGCAAGTGCGGCAGAACAGCGAAATATAAATTTATGGGCCTGGGATGCATCCCCGGCTCTTCTCTTAGCATGGTCAATTGTACCTGACTGCCGTTTCTGGACTGCCGACACTAATTGCTTAAACTTGTGCATCATTACCTGTTGCACGGCGGCTGCTCAATTGTAATCTAATACTATGTCAATTTCATCTAAGCATGACAACATCTGTTGTGGACAAGAATGTGTCGACCGTGGGTAAAGGAAAGTGGACAGTAGGAGTACAATCCACAGCCGGACAATGTCGGCAACATCCTGCTCTTCATCGGACCCAACAATTTTCTGGATGAGAGAGCACACTTTCTTCCGATCAAATGTTGCTGCAAGTCCAAATCGATGCTGCAACTTGGACTTCTATTTTGCGGATCCATAATGTTGAACCGGCTCACTGGAGCAAGGGAATCCTAAAATTATGGCCACATCTTCCACACTGAATGCGACCTCCTTACTACCCATATGGAAGTAATTTCCTCCACTATGGGTGCAAATAATCTCCTCCAATAGTGTCATGGTGAAGGTGACGAGAGAAGCATTGTCAACATATGGACCAAAGGGTGTGGTCCTCATCAATGACTTGTGGCATTCCCAAAATGTCATTTGATCCCCATCCTTCATGTAAATGTCCATAGAACACCGGGCCGAGATGACCTTTGTGTTCACTAGATTCAAAAAAAATATGTAAACATAATATTTAGTTAATTGACTGATCAAGAAATACAAAAAATATTAAAATTAAGACAAGGGTGACAAATGTATAGACAAGGGACCCTAAGTGTGGCAAATAGGTGCTTAAGGGTGACAAATGTATAAAATTCGGTGACAGGTAGTGTAGATATATTTTTCTCCTCCTACTAAAGATCAATATGCGTCATGAATGGAACAATATGCGATGAGCAAATAACAACGTTCAGAGGAGAATAGAAAACAAAAGACCGTGATCGCAACCAAGATGCCGTACGTGATGGACACGCCGTACCTTGGAAAGAGGGGAGAGTACTCGCCTAAGTTGCAGCGCTGGGTATATGAATGGCTCCTGAAGAACCGCCTTACGGTGTACGGTCTTACGATAGACCGCCTAAGTGCGCTGCAGAAGGTGCGGGAGGAACTACTGCTGGAGGAAAAAAATGGCTTTATATTGATCGCACGAACAGGAAGAACGGCCCTCTATGAACTGCACGTACTGTTGAACAGCGATAATGAAACCGCACAAGTCTACCACGCAGTAAGTTGCAAGGGGTCCAACCTCCACCCTCTCCGGCCGGCCAGAGGGGATGGGCCTCGTGCTGATGATTACTGACCTGCGAAACAACGGAAGAAACACACAGAAAAGACCTAGATTAGAATTGGACAATGTAGTAAACGTCAAAATGGTAAGAGATGAACATTAACAAATGGAAAGGAGGATACCTGGGGGGTTTTAAACCCCTAGGGTGAAAAAAATGTGGGTTAAGAAGGGGGACGTAGGGAGAAAACGATGCATGCAATGAAGAACGTAATGGAGACTATAAACCAAAAGGACTCAAAAATCAAACTACTCCCTGAACCGGAGGCTTATGTGGACGTAGAAAGCCTCCCTCTGATGTGTCCCCTGTGGTTTTGGAGTTTTGATGATGATAGATATTATGCCTCATTATGTTTACATCCTTGATGATATAATCCTATTGCATTATGAGAAACTGTCAGAACAGGTTTAAGGATGACTTATAGGTCATGAAGTTAACCCAAGTCAAAGACAAATCATGACAGGTAAGGTGAATGCTCAGATCAGGTAATGCTTTAATTAGTTCTCCTGCATACATTCAGTTCATGTCTGCTATATGCATTCAATTCATTGGTTCATGATCATTGTGCATTGCCTCACATCAAGTCTACACATCCTGCTAGGTCGGTCTTCAAAGTATGTACATTGATCTTCAAGGCATCGAGTCTATACACTGGACTGTGCTTCATGCATTGGCCAAGTCTATTTAGTTAGTATGGACAGTAGTGGGTCGACCCACCCCTACTGATGCGTCGACCCATCAGAACACTGACTGTCTGGGTATCAAAGTCTATACATCAGCTTGATCGAGTAAGTCTGTACAGCATGCCTTATTGTTCGCTAATGAAAAGTCTATACATCGTCCAGTGTAATGCTGCATGCCATTAAGTATGTATAGAGTCTTTGCATCGTGTGCCTCTCACAAAGTCTCTACATCGCATTTGGGAATCAAAGTATGTACATTGGCAGCAGAACTGCATCAAGTCTATACATTGCCTTTGTTTCAAAGTCGATACATTGTCTCTGTTTCAAAGTCTACTCATTCATTGTTAAGGCAAGTCTATACATTGGCTCATGGTCTTCAAGTCGATACAGAGTCTTCATCTTCTGAAGTTTGTACAGCCAGTCACTTGACAAAGTATGTACAGTGTCTCATATTGGTAAAGTCTGTACATCGTCTGGTCTGTGGATGCTTTGTCCTTTTGAAGTCTATACACTAGATTGTTAGCCCTTCAACTCTATACATTCAAGTGTTAACCTTTAAGTCCATACATTGGCCTTCAGACTAGCAAGTCTATACATCGCCTGTTGATTGCAAAGTCTGTACAGTGTTCAGAGTTCAAAGTCTGCACATTGGGGGCTTTTCCTACGCTTGGCCAAGTCTATACACTCATATCTTTCCCTACGTTTTCTGGCCAAGTCTATACATCGCTAAGTCTGTACATCACTTCAGCTTACACGTTCAAAGCCTCAAGTCTGTACACCGTTTCGCCTCTTTGGAAAGTCTGTACAGCGTGAAGTCTATACATTGGGAGCTCTGTGAAAGTCTATACACTGGTCTCCTAAGCAAAGTCTGTACATCGGCTTCACTCCTTCAAGTCTATACATCCACAGTGGATCTTCATGTCTATACATCCACAGTAGAACTTCGAAGTCTGTACAGCCCTTTTGCTTGGCAAGTCTATACATCATGTTTGGACTAAGTCTGTACAGCCATTTACTTAATGAAGTCCATACATTCATTTGCATTGAATGAAGTCTGTACATTGGTTTTGTTATGCTCAAGAACGCTTAAGTCTATACACTGCTATGGCTTGTTCCTGAACGATCTTCAAGTTAAAGTCTGTACACTCCCTCAGTGTACACACTTATTCTTTTGTTGCTCTAAAGTCTATACACTCGTTCTCAAGGCTTCAAGTCTATACACTGTGTTGCATTACATGCTTTACCTAAAGTCTATACACCCGATTCCCTCATGCATTTCACAGAAGTCTACACATTCTATCTTGTTATAATAATGCATTCATCAACAAGTCTATACACTGAGAGCACATGTTACAAGTCTATACACTCTCTGAGTGTACATACTTGATCATTTGCTGTTCTAAAGTATATACATTCGGTTGCTTATCACGCTGCATCTTTTAAGTCTGTACACTGTTGCTTTTACATTAAGTCTATACATTCTGCTGATCGACTGAAGTATCTTTTCATTAAACCTACAGAGTCTGGGCACGTGACACGAGGCTGGCATCTGGCACGCGATCCAAGATGCTGAGAAGTCACCATGTGGACTGAAGCTTGGGCGGGAATCGAAAAGAGCACGCCCTAGCACATGCTGAACCTGATATAAATAGAAGCCTCCGTCCATTGAAAAAAGATGATGAAGAAGAGATAAAAAGATCTGAAAGAGAAAGAGTGATCGAGATAGACAGACAGTGCAGCAGAGAGGCTGTGAGCAGAAGAAGAAGAAAGAAGAAGAAGAAAGAAGAGACAGAGAGAGAGCCTGCGAAAGAGAAGAATGAGAAGAAGAGAGAGCTAGAGTGATAGAAGCTTCAACTGAAGATCTGTTCCTGCTGGACCGTGGATCAAATCCAGGCTAGCCAGCTCCTGCGAGAGCCACAGTCTGATTTCTTATTTCTCCAGCTTTCTATTGCTGCGGTTTTTGTTTTCCTTTTTAAACAGTCACTTGTTGTTCTTCCGATTGCCCTGTTGGGGATCAGGTTCCTCCTGTGGACTCAGGAGAAGGGAGATCTTGTGTCTTCGGTTTGCAAGTAGCTGGGTGCTACTTGTGGTTGGTTCCCTTCGGTTGGGAGGAAGGGAGGTCCGAGACCTCTAGGTTGCCTTTCACTGGGTGTCATTGGTTGGTTCCCTCCGGTTTGGAGGAAGGGAGGATTGGTCCTCCGGTTCTGGTCTTGTGGTTTGCAAGACTAGGTGGTCCCTCCGGTTTGGAGGAAGAGAGACTTCGGTCTCTAGTTTCCATGTGGCTGGGAGTCACTTGGGGTGTCCCTCCGGTTGGGAGGAAGAGGGGAGGTTGTTCCCCTGGTCAAGCTGTGTGGCAGCACCTGTTGTAGACTGAGTCTGCGGTTTCTAGCTTGTGCTAGTGGAAGCCTCACTCCGGTTGGGAGTGAGGGGTGGACGTGGGTCTGTGGACCGAACCACCTAAAACCTGCTGTTCTGTGGTTTGCCTGTGGTGTGTTCTTCCATATCTTCTATCTATTTCACAGGTTGTTTGAATAGTCTTGTTTCGATCTGCAGTGGCCTTGAGCTTTACATCTTGCTAAGTGAGTTTAGTTTTCATTGTTCTGTCCTTTGGCATTAGACTTCATCTGGTTCCACTAGTATAGTCAGCAACTCATCTGGTCGATCAAATGCCTATTTGAACTCTATTGCTTTTACTCTGCAACTATATCTAGTAGCAGGCGAATTGTTTTTTAATTTGGGCAATATTCTTGAAGGGGATACATTCACCCCCCCTCTGTATCGATCGCACCGTCCCAACACCCTCCTTGGTGCTAGGTCGCTCAAAAACTCGGCAGGGCTCCGCCGTCGACCAAAATCTCCCCCTTTTCAAGTCCGGCCTTTAGGGTCTATTTATAGAGCCTAGAAAACCAGCCCCGAAATCAAGGTTTAGAGCCATTTTCGGGATGAGATTATTAAAGATAAATCGTAGATAATATCATTATCTATCGTCCAGTCGAAACGGCAACTAAAATGGTTAATTATCCACGGAGATATTGACAAAAGAAGTTGGGGATAAAACCATGGATAAAAGGATCAAAATCTGTTGAAATTCAGCAACTGATGGGATGAACGGTCTTATGATAGATCGCTCAACCGATGGGCGGTTCACTTTTGACCGTCCAAACCCGTCGGTGGAAATTCAGATAATCAGAAAATCAACCCAATTATCACTCGAACTGACCGAAACGTCCGCCGTTAGACCCTCACAGATGAACGGTTCCTAGGAGACCATTCCATAGTAGAGCGGCTATTGATCAACCGTTTTAGACCTGTCGGTGATAATTGGATAATTATCTGAACAAACCTCCAAGCGCAGGACTCTGAGTGATGAGCGGTCAGATGTCGTCCATTCATTGCGTTTGAACGGCCATATCAGGACCGTATAAATGCCTGTCGGTGGTAATTCAGAAAATCAACCAAAATACCCCAAAATATATGGACGGTCCTTATTAAACCGCACATTAGTAGTGCGGCCAGGAATGAACCGTGCAGTCATGTGGATGTTGAAACTCAATGAAAAGTCCAAAACCACGGCCCAATAAGCCCTGAATCGACCTGGACTTAACCAAGGAGGGAGGCAACCCCTAAATTGGCCCAAAGCATGCCTGAAACAGCCCCAACGAGCGACGGGCAACTCGAGGCATCAACAAAAGGGAGTAAGAGAAATCAATCAACTTATCGGCATAAAACGGGTGTCAACAGATGCCCCTCCTTAACGTCCTCTTTGCAGGGGAGCGAGCGGAGGTGAAGTAGAGGTGACATGGAACATGGAGGTGGAGCGGAAATGCAGCGGAGTGGACCGAAAAAGCGGGCGTTAAGGTAACACGACACCCGTTTCTACCAACAAGCGATGAGAACCTTCCGAAAAACTCTGAATCAAACGTAAGGAACGATTAAACCAAAAGTGACACCGATCTGGAGGAACTAAATAAAACGAATCGACAAGACCAACCTCATGGGGGACACAATCCCACGGTCCAATGAGGGGGCCACAAAAGAAAACAGGATAAAGCTCCAGACAGGGACCTTTCAATCAACCGAACCAGGCGAATCGACCAAAGAAAACCTTCCAATTCGGAGTGGAATTAACTCTCTTACTCAATCACTGAACGCATAATTAACCATCACTGGTGGGGCATTACTCAGACAAATTCAATGGGTCATGGATGCTCAAAAGATGCGTATGATGCATGCTGGGCTAAAATAAAAGTAATTGTGAAAAACAAATGCAAAGAAAGATTTAAAATATAAAATACTCGAGAATAATATTGCTAAGTTGGGAAAATCAGAGTCAAGATACCATCCGCAACCACAGCGTGCAGGATAGAACCATCCTCCCCGTGACATCTCAACTTAACGGCCTATCCGAAGATTAAATATGTGAAATTGGATCATCATCGTTTTTGTTGAAGGGGAACATCAGATCCTGGAACACGTAAGTAACCGACTGGTTCTCGAGATAATATAATATAATACCATATAGTAATGCAATAAAGGCGATAGGGATGGAAAGCCATACTTGACTTACCTGTGCAGGTGAAACGGCAAGTGAAAGTTTGGACTACTGCACACGAAATTGTTAGCAAGATTTGCAATAATATCAAAATTCATCAATTGAAGTGCAACCAATATTCAAGAATGCATGGTTGGTTATCAGCCGTCCAACTAAGAACAGTCATGTTACAACCGTATATACCAGGGAATTTGAACTGACTTAAGAAACTTACCGTTAAGGATAAACGGCTATAGCACAACCGCACAAACAAAGGACGGTCTATCGCTAGACCGTACAACCTCTGCAACTTCGAAAAGCCAAAAACCTTTCATCTCCCTCCACCGTAACCGACGGTGGGAGGGAGAACGAAGGCAAACCCTCATTCTCACCCTCTCTCAACCTCTCTCCACCTCTCATCCTCCCTCTCGCCCTCTCAATGCGCCAAAAGCACCAAGTGAGGCATCCAGGGATGGCCGAAGAGGGGACCTCCGTACCACCGTCATCGACGACCGCCGCGACGGCGAGCACCGAAGAACCACAGCCCGTGGCGGTGCCGTCGTCGTCCACGGTCGAAGAGGACGCGCCCCCGCCACCGTCCACCGTCAAGGAGGAACCGGAAACAGAGGCGGCCGAGGAAGAACTCACCGTTGTCGGGGAAGAAACACCGGCGGAGAGACCGGCCAAAAAAACACAGGACTTCGAGGTAGGAGCCCTAAAAACCCTCCCCATTTCCATTTTTATTCCATTTTTAAGCCATGCATGTTAGTTTAGGGGGTTTTAGAGGACTTAGGGGGTTGGTTTGGGGGTTACGGCAGCCTCTTTGCTGGCCGGGGGACGCCCACCGTCGTCGGGGAAGACGATGGTGGGGCGGTTAAATAGAAACCGCACAAACCAAGACACGCGGCCCACATAGGATCGCTCAAACCAATACGGCCTTGGAAGGACCGTTCATAATCACACAGCAAACGAACCGAACCAAGCCAGGACGGTTAAGGGGTCACCGCACAAACAGTGAACAGGCCACATTGGTCCGTTCAGCAACCAAACAATGCAAAACTAAACGGTTCCCATAGGACCGTCCATAATTCACGCGGCCGAGGAGTGGCCGTTCTACCCTAGGAAGATGAAAAGACGGACGGCTCGTGATGGCCCGTCCAAGTTAAGGACGGTCAAAGGCAGACCGCTTAAACACAGAACCTGAAGAATCAAACAGAGAGTTAAACCCTGATGACTTTATTCAAATGAGATAAAATGCAAAACTAACTTACTAAAATGTATCTAAAATGGATGAAATGAATGCAGGGGAAGCGCAGGACCCGCACCTCGTGGTTGCAGGTCCGCGCAGTGTACTTAGCACTGTCGGAGTTTCAGAGGGAGCGGTTGGCTGCCATGGGGTTCGCCCCATTCTTGAGCATTGAGGTGTGTCGCTTTGACGCAGCTCTGCTCTACGTCCTGCACGACCGCTGGGACCCAGTGAGTCGGACGTTCCTTTTCCCGTGGGGGCATATGGTCCCCACGCTAGAGGATGTGGCCAGGCTCACTGGCGTTCGCGTGCACGGGTCACCGGTTAACGGGACTACCTTTCCCGACTACCGAGTGATGGCTCGGGAGTTGCTGGGCTTACAGCTACGGCTCCCCGAGAGGCAGTCGACCCTCCTACCCCGGGCTAGTCTCCAGGACAGCATGGGATTACGATGAGCGGGAGTTGCAGTCGATGAGCAGCAGGAGGAGCATCTGGAGCGGTTGAGAGGGCTAGCACGGCCGAGAGTTGCAGCGGGACCGGGAGCGGAGGCAGATCGAGTGCTGAGGCGGTTCTTGATGCTGATGTTCGGGCGACTCCTCTTCTCCACGCGAGCAGACGTGATGAGCTGTCGGTTCCTCCCCTTCTTCCAGGAGCTTGAGCACGTTGGTGACTACGCTTGGGGAGCGGCGGTTCTCGCCTTCCTCTTCGACACCCTGAGTTCGACGGCCCGTCAGACGATGCTCGGGGGCTTCTCCCCCTTACTCCTGGTACGACTCTTACCCTAGACTTAATTATGCGACCCTATATGTTTCCTAAATGTTGACATAATGTTATAATGCAGGTGTGGGCCTACGTATACCTACGTGGGTTGGGCAGAGGCGAGGAGACCCGTCCTGGGCTCCTGTCGATTGCACGGAGGTGGACAGCACCTCGGGAGATGGCAGCCCTGAGACGACAGGTCCGGGAGTTGTAGGACGACCTAGACTCTCTACCGTATACCTTGGTATGTTTCTAAACTTAAACCTTTAATCAAATGCACTTTCTATATGATTATGATGCTGATGAGACTTTCTATCCCATGCAGGTACGGTGGACACCCTATACGGGGGAGAGCCAGGAGGGCCAGCCGTGGGTGGTTCAGGCCCTCGCCTTCTCCGGACGAGACGTGTGGCTTCACTGCATGAATGTGGTGGAGCCACTGCACTACAGGTTGGTGATGAGGACCATCGGGGTCCATCAGCCAGCCGTGGAGTTCCCAGCGCCTGAGAAGGTGGGGGAGCGAGTGACGAGGATGACGTGAGGACTTCGCGATGCGTTTGATTGGACAGCGAGGAACGCCACTCAGGTCACCGACTGGACCGCACGAGGGCGAGTGGTGACCGCCCGAGTAGAGAGTGACAGCGCGTACTACACTATGTACGCCAGACACTACCGGGACCAGGTGTTCCGGGGTGCCCACCGATCGGTACGACTTCTGAACTTAAACTATGTCTATTATGCTTATGATGATGAACTGACACATGGACTTCTAAATGCAGATCGACCCTGCGGGACGACTGGCGGAGTTGCAGGGACTTCTGCACTCCACCATCAGGGAGAGAGACGAGGCCCGGCAGGCCCTGGCCTTACTGGTGAGTCTTCTAAACCTTACACTCTTTAAATTATGCAATTCTATATGATTATGCATGTGACTGCCCTGGAGTATTTGGATGCAGCGTGCCGAGGGAGCCTAGAGGGCGGGACCAGACGCCCCTTCCTCCTCTACGACCCGGACTCCGGCCGATCGGGCCGGGAGAGATGCGGAGTTCACTCGGATGGTAGCGCGGGCCAAGGCGGCCGAGGTGGCGCTCACTGAGAGGGTACGCAATTCTAAAACTTCCCCTTGCTTATTATGCTTATGAATGAAATGTTTATGCAACTGGCTAACAATGATATGTGGATGCAGACGTCTGAGCTGACCCGCCTCCAGGCAGAGCTGGAGCAGAGCCGGGTAGCGGCTAGGGAGGAGGTGGCCCGGGTGTGCGAGGAGGCTGCGCGGAGCCGACCGGCGGACACGTTGGAGACGGCACTTCTCCGGGCTGAGCTAGAGCGACTCCGGGCCGGTGCGGCCAAGGCGGATCGCCACCGGGCCGAGGCAGAGCGGTGCCGGACTGAGGCGGCTGAGTTGCGCAGGGAGTTGCGAGCGTATAAGGACATTAGCCAGCGCTCACGCAGCGGGACTCCGAGCGCCAGCCACGGTACGCACGGTTCCGTTAGGAGTTTCTTCACGGGTTCCTCCGGTCAGCGGAGGAACGAGGAGGAGGAGCGGCGCCGGCGACGTCAGCGCGACGAGGTGACATCAGCGATGTCTCCCCCGAAGAGGCATGAGGGTGAGGGAGACAGTGACGGGGGCCAGGGAGAGGGACAGACTTGACTTTGTACTGGGCGTCTTTTGTACATGATGTGATATGATATGATAGTGATATGCATGTTTTTGTTTTGATTTTTGTGGATGAATGAATGAATGTATGCATGAATGAGTGTGACTTAGCTACTAGAGAGAGCGAGATAGACGGGTGAGATTTGAGAGATGCGCACGACTTGAGAGAGGGACGCACGCGCCGACTTGAGTGAGGGAGAGACGCACACGCCGACTTGAGTGAAGGAGAGACACGCACGCTGACTTGAGTGAGAGGAGTGACGTACACGCCGACTTGAGTGAGATATGAGAGTGCGCCAAATGAGTGAGATAGGAGAGTGCGCCAAATGAGTGAGATAGGAGTATGATTATTAGTTGGGTATGTTGATAGAAAGGGCGGACAAGATGGACGGTCCTCAAAGAGCCGCTTTAAGAAGACAAACGATTTACAATAGACCGCTCCAAGGGGAATGGAACGGTTTCACAATAACCGTTCGGCATGGTGAACGGTTCAATATGAACCGCGTGACAAGTAGGCCCGGGTTCTCTAGAAGAAGATGAACGGTCCGCTACGGACCGCACAAACGGATGGGCGGTCTATCGTAAGACCGTCCAAGTGGATACCCTGCAAGCTAAAAAAGGGGACTCTCTTGGGGGTCCTTAACCCGAGGGTAAGGTGATTTGAACTTATCTAAACCTCATATTAACCCATCCTAGACTTATCCAACCCCAATCTCAAGAGGCCTAGGCTTCCTAACAATCCCTATAAGTGGGAGAGGAGTCTAAATTCGTAGCTCACACGTCCTCTTCCTTCCAATCCTTGAAACCTTTGATTCTCACCATCAAACCATCATGAAGAGGGTTCTAGAGGGAAGTTCTATGGAGGGAGCATCTTTTGAAGGGCCAAAACCGGCCAGAAAGGAGCGGGAAGTGCTCCAACAGCTAAGCTCAATCCCTCGGCATCTCAGTGCTGCTCCTATGAGAGAAGTAAGTTCATCATGAGTTCATTCAATTTCTTTTCCCTCAACTTCACTTATATCTCCTCTTCCTCTTATGCTCTCTCTCTTCTTCTTTCAGCTCCTTCCGGGCCCGAGGCGCTATTCTGGTTTGAAATGGGTGGCTCCCATGATCCGTGCATTGCCCCTAGGGGTGACTTACCTTCTCAAATCTTGGCACCTACACTCCCTTTTAGTTCTAGGCCAGAACTACCCTAAGCTCTCTTTGGATTGGCATAGCATTTCTGCTTTGATTGAAACATGGCATCCTCAGACCCATACCTTCTTCTTCCCATCCTTCGAGGCCACTATCCTATTGGAGGAGGTAGAGACCTACTTCGGGTTCCCTAGGTCCAAGGTAGGGGAGGAAGGCCTGATATGCCATACCGTTGCCCTTATAGACCCAAAACTCATCCTAGGAGGGTTCATACCAGATAGCAGAGATGTTCATACCTTTGTAGGCCCTCGTCACATTCACCTCCTTCCTCTTAGTCAGTGGGTAGTGGAGCATTGCAAGAATAAAAGTGGGTGGGATGAAGCCATAGCCAAGGCTGCGTCCATCTGTTTGTGCGGGGCCATCCTCTTCCCTTCGGCTGACCATGTCTTAGAGATTCCCTTACTTAGCACCATCAGCGGCCTGTGGCAGGGGCTTTCCATCTCCCAGGCCATCTTAGCCTACTTGTATGAGGGTCTCAGCTCTGCGGCCCTAGGAGGTCCTCTCTTTGGCTCTATGATTCTATTGGAGTGTTGGATGGGAGTCAGGATGAAGTTCATCCCGAGAGAGGATATTACTTCTGTCAGCAGGATCTTCGGGAGCCACCCCCTTTACTTCATAGGAGGCGCCTTCAGGTTCTCTCCACAGGTTGAGTGCAGGACGGCCGAGATGAAGACCAGGGACGAGTGGCGCCCGTACCTCCACAGACTGCCCCTGGATAGATTTGTGATGCGCCCGGACTTCCTTCACGACACCACCATCAGGCTACCTCGGAGAGTGGGCTTGGACTTGAGGCTGTGAGCGACACTGCATTGGCGATGTACAGCCCACACAGGTGCTACCTACAGGTTGGACTACCCCGGACCGTGCTACCGACGCTACCCCACCTTCCCGTGCTACAGGCGAGGAGGATCGGGACAGAGGAGGACGAGCAGGCGGTCAGGAGCTCGCTGATTATGTGGGAGGTGAGAAGGGTGCGCACCCTACCAGCAGAGGTTGAGGAGGTTCCAGAGACACGACAGGCTTACCTTAGGGAGCTGAGAGAGATATGTCCCCGCGGGGATGCCCAGCGGGGGGCAGAGTGATTGTTTTATCTTTTCATGATGATATGGATATGGATGCTTAGAGTTTGATATGAGAATGAATAAGATTGATGATTGAGATGTTTTTTTGTGAGTTTGGATATTCTCTAATGTGATTACGTGCGTCCATGGCTTGGCTGTATCTTTGATCTTCTGTTTGCCCCTGTGCTTACACAAAATGAATAAAGAAAAACAGGTTAAATCTGTTTTAGGCTTAACCCCTTGCCCGCGGCAAGTTTAGAAAGTGACCAATCCTTGATTTTGGTCAAGGGGGCGAGCCTTATCAACATAGGCAAAAAACACAATGACAAAGTGCAATGCATGCGATGCATATGAGAAACCAAAATCTTTTTTGGAGGTTTTGAAATATTTGATTTTTTTGAGTTTTGAAAATATCTGATTTTTTTGGGTTTTGAAATATTTGATTTTTTGGGTTTTGAAATATTTGATTTTTTTTTTGGGTTTTAAAATATTTGATTTTTTTGGGTTTTGAAATATTTGATTTTTTGGAGTTTTGAAATATTTGAATTTTTTTTTGGGTTTTGAAATATTTGATTTTTTTTGGAGTTTTTGAAATATTTGATTTTTTTTGGGTTTTTGAAATATTTTATTTTTTTTGGGTTTTGGAACCAGCTCAAGCTTAAATAACAGGGACCCTCTCATCTCGCTATGGACTTCCCGGACCCAGCACGTGCGAAAAGGGGGCCGCCCGTGGTCGGGGTCAACTTTGCTCAACGGTGTTTCTGCCGAGGCCATACCCGGGGTGGGATTCGTTCCTTGGAAAATTGAAAAAGATTGAGTAGTGAAGCTGGTGGTAGGTGTGGAGGTTTTAGGGCTTGAGTTCTTCCCAAGACAATCCCCTTTTCAAAGAATCCGGTCTGTTGCGCCGGGGCTTTGTGTCCGTTATCGAACCTACATTCGCTCTAGGCACGCATACGACCGGGCTCATGATGTCCCGCGGGGAAACTGTACTGCCACTCTTGCCATGCCTAGTTGTATTATTTGGAGATTTTGAGAGCTTCGAGCTTTGTGCTCTCAGCCTTGACTTTTGATTTTGCCCCTCTTCTTTCCCCCTTTTTTTTGCTTTTCTTTTTCCTTTTCTTTGCGGAATAAGGACTTAACGGGCTGCCCCTATTTGAGACCTCTTTTAGAGGGGGGTCCAGGTCAGTTCTCGCCCCCTTATTCACCACTTGCCCCTATTTTCAGCCGAGAGAGAGGAAATACAAGGACCTTCACTTTCCCCAGGGATGGCCAAAGGAGAAACGGTGTCGGGCAGGAAAGCAGGAAACTGAACCACGGGCGGCCGTGTAGTGTGTGAGATGCTGGACGAGGGTCCTCCTTTCGCGGTCAGGTGGGGTGCACCCCGCCATCGAGCCGTTGCTGGTTTTGACTCTATGGATAGAAATGTTTTAAATACAGCCCATTCCACGGGTTTGGCAATTCTTCACCCTCCGCGTTGATTAGACGATACGCGTTACCCGGATAAGCTTCCTTGATTACGAATGGCCCTTCCCAGTTGGGTTGTAGTTTAGACCTGGGACCTGCTGATCTGATGAATTTGCGTTTCAAAACCATATTACCCACTTGAAATTTTCTTTCAATGACCTTCTTTTGAAAATACCGCGAGACACGCTTTTGATAAACCGAAACATG
Source organism: Amorphophallus konjac (assembly GCA_022559845.1). Taxonomy (NCBI): domain Eukaryota; kingdom Viridiplantae; phylum Streptophyta; class Magnoliopsida; order Alismatales; family Araceae; genus Amorphophallus; species Amorphophallus konjac. The sequence goes on from CM040119.1 coordinate 292,448,467, forward strand.
GTTGGCCGCATTAAGCCTCTTCTCGTCCAAGAGTTCCAGTTGGACTAGCAACGCCTCTCGACGTTCGTCGAGATTAAGTTCTTTGTCCAGTTGCACTCTTAGGGAAGGGATCAAAATCTCATACGGGAGTACCGCCTCCATCCCATAAGTGAGAGCAAAAGGAGTCTACCCTATAGGGGTGCGGATGGAGGTGCGATAGGCCCATAGAGCTTCTATCAATTTTTCGGCCCAATCAGCAAATTTATGCGATTCACATGTTTTCTTGATAATTTTGAGAAGGGTTTTATTTGTGGCCTCAGCTTGGCCATTACCTTGAGGGTAGTATGGTGATGAATGATGCAAAGCTATATTGAATTTCATACAAAGGTCCCGGAGTTCTTGTGATACGAATTGAGGGCCGTTGTCGGTGACGATGTCGCCTGGCACTCCAAATCACGAGATGATGTTCTTCATAATAAAGCGGCATACTATGGTGGCTTTGATCTCTGCATAAGCTTCAGCTTCCGCCCATTTGGTGAAGTACTCCGTAGCCATCAAAATGAAAGATTTCTGCTTTACTGTGGTATTCGGGTCACCGAGGGGTCCGATGATATCAAAGGCCCACATGGAGAACGGCCAAGGAGCAGAAAGAGGATGAAGAGAAGAAGCAGGAGCATGGATTTTGTCAGCATGGAGCTGGCACTGGAGACACCTACGGATATAGGTGGAGCAATCTTCTTCTAGGGTCGGCCAGTTATAGCCCTGCCTAAAAATCTTCTTCGCCAACGCCTGCCCATTTACATGCCCTCCACATTCGCTGGAGTGAGCTGCTTCCACCACCTTCCAAGCTTCTTCGTCATCTAGGCACCTCATTAGAACTCCGTTCAGAGCCCGCCTATATAATTCACCAGCGATGATCGTGTATCTTCCAGCGACTCTTTTAATGGCCTTTCTCTGTTCAGCATTTGCAGCCTCCAGAAATGTACCCTCCCTGCAATACTGCTCAATTTCATAGAACCACGGCAACTCTTCTTCTTCGATGATTTATTCAAGCTCAGTTAATGACACTTCTTTCACCCCTTCCCTTTCTGTCTTCCTTTCTACAGACTTCCTAAGGTTGTCGAACCAGGGATCCTGAAGAGAAGGAACATCTAGCCGCTGGACCACAATGGTCTCAGTGGCGCGATTGAGGGGGAACAATAGGGAAGAAGCGAGTGATGCAAGTGCGTCAGCCAAGATGTTCTGAGAACGAGGAGTATGAATATAGATCAGTTTCCGGAATTGCCTAGCCAGGAGTGTGACCAGATCTTGATAGGGTTTAAGTTTAGGGTCACGGGTGCGGTAGGTTGACAGAACTTGGCGCAGCACCAATTGAGAGTCTCCTATGATGTTAAGGCATAGCGCGCCCATGAGGTAGGCGTGCTTCAGACCGGCAAGGAGAGCCTCATACTCGGCTATATTATTAGTGGCAGGGAATGAGAGTTGATACGCAACAGGGATAGTTACCCCTTCTGGGGTAAGGAGAACGGCGCCGATTCCGCTGCCCTGGAATTGAGAGCACCATCGAAATGAAGAGACCAGAAGGGAAGATGAGCAATTACCACCAAGTGTTCATCAGGGAACTCGTCCTGGATCGAATCAGTATGAGGAATAGGAGAATGAGCGAGGTGCTCAGTAATAGCATATCCCTTGATTGCTTTCTGAACGATGAAGGTGATTTCGAACTGGGAAAGAAAGCTCTGCCAGCGAGCTAGTCGGCTAGAAAGGACAGGCTTTTCCAAGAGATAACGAATGGGGTCCATTCTAGAGATCAGCCTAACCTCGTGGGCAAGAAAATAGTGTTTAAGGTTCTACGCTACCCACACTAGCGCTGCACAGGTCTTCTCCATGGCAGTATACTTGGATTCGGCGGGATTGAATAGCCTTGAGAGGTAGTATGCCGCTCTTTCCCTTCCTTCATCATCCACCTGTGCCAAGATAGCTCCTAGGGAGTCCTCAATCACAGAAATGTACAATATCAGGGGTTTCCCAGGGACAGGTGGTTGTAGAACCGGGGGATTAGAAAGGTAAACCTTAAGCTCCTCATAGGCCTTCTGGCATTGTTCATTCCATTCAAATTTCGCGCCTGTCTTTAATAATTCATAAAATGGGCGGCATCTATGCAAGTGCTAAGATATGAATCTCCTAATAAATTGCAAACGCCCAATCAGACCTCGAAGTTCTGTAATGTTCTTTGGCGGCGGCATTTTGCATAACGGCCTTTGCTTTATTCGGGTCGATCTGAATCCCCCGTTTACTAACTATAAACCCGAGCAATTTTCCTGATGCAACTCCGAATACACATTTCTTTGGATTCATTTTTAACTTATACTCCCTAGCCCTTTGCAATACCTTGGCTAGAATGGCGGGGTGTTCTTCTTGAGACCTCGATTTGACCAAGATATCATCCACATAAGCTTCCAAGTAGACGTGCATCATATCGTGGAAGATAGCCATCATCGCTCTTTGATAGGTGGCACCTACATTTTTCAATCCAAACGGCATAACAACATAGCAGTACGTGCCCCAAGGTGTGGTAAACGAGGTCTTCTCTTGATCCTCTGGAGCTAGACGGATTTGGTTATATCCAGAATAACCGTCCATGAAAGAGAGAGCTTCATACCCAGCTGTATTGTCAACTAAGACATCGATGTGAGGAAGTGGAAAATCGTCCTTCGGACATGCCTTATTCAAGTCCCTGAAGTCAATACAGATCCGAATTTTACCATCTTTCTTCATCACCGGGACTATGTTCGCCACCCATTGCGGATACAGTACAACCCTAATGAACCTAGCCTTATGCAATTTATCAACCTTTTCCTTAATTCTCAAGGCCATCTGCGGGTGTAATCTTCTTGCTTTCTGCTTAACGGGTGTTGCCCCTGGTTTCAGAATCAACCGATGTTCAACCAGCGTGGGATCAAGACCCAGCATGTCCTCATAGGACCAGGCAAAAGAATCGATGTACTCCCTCAAGACCTTGATAAGCTCCTCTTCGACCTGAGGAGGGAGGTTGGCGGAAACAAGTATGGGCCTGGGATCCTCTTCTGTTCCGAGATTGATTTCCTTAGTGGGTTCATCCACTGCCGAGGGAGGTTCGTCGAATTTCTTCAAGCCTTGCACATACAAGTCGGCAGCGTCATCCACCTCATCTTCCTCATCATCAGCTGGGTCCTTCTCGTTTACAATCTCATATACTCCTAATCCATCGTTGCTCCATACCTCTCCTAGTTCCTCATCATCTTCTAAGACAATCGCGGTCTCTATAAATTCAGGGCACCTCAAAAGGGCGTGACATCTTTCAGCCAGATCTTGCAGAAACCTATTGGGGATGGTTTTGGGGTGACGCACCATGGGGTGAGCCGTAGATGTGGATGGGCTGACCAGACTCGAACTAGATTCTACTCCGACTGACTCGACTAACCTAGGAGACTCTACACACTGTACATCTACCCTAGGAGAGAGGAAATCTACTGGAAGAGAAACATGGGTCGTGTGCCCCTGGGAATCTGAGCAGAACATAGCGTAATCTTCCACTGAGACCTCCATTTTGAAATTGGCATTTTTTTTGGAGGCTGGAGGTGATCACGCAGTAGGAGGAGGAAGAAGACGGAGGAGGAGGCAACTGCATGGGGAACAATTCAGGAAATATGTAGTCAAAGAAAGGATCGGAAGAGGAAAACCACATTTCATGGAGCTGCGCTCCAGGGGGAGGAGGAGTAAATAGTGTTGACAGATCAATAGGCGGGTAGTGCCCGCAAGCACAGGGAACGAATAAAATTTCAGGTCTCTCCGTGAAGTACGGGTCGACCAGGATTGGAGGGGAACGGGGAATAGACCCCAATTGCTGAAACCAAGAGGCGAGAGGGGAAGGGGACATAGAATAGGTAATGACAGAGCTCCCCATTTCCCGCGGCCCCTGGAGGACCAATGGCATCGGAGGATGCTTTACCAGCTGCGTCTCCTTCTTCTTCGGCTTGCTTTCTCTTTCCTGAAACAACTTCACAAAACAACCAGACAAATCTTCTAGATCACCAACCAGCCCTTGCAGCGGTGGTGGTGGATCAGCAACGACACATGCCTCATCTACCTTTTCTTCAAGACTGGACGGCGATTTCTTCAAGGTACCAGGCTGTAACGGGCCTTTTACAAAATGTTGCCGGTAGTCCCATGTTAATGGCCCGGAGTCTCCAAGTACTGACATTGAGGATTCATAGTAGCCGAGGCCTCGGCGGCCCATCTTCCTTCCTTTGGGAACGGGGTTGGTCTGGCCCTATAACTGTGCGTCGAGACCCAGGCCCGGCCGGTAGCCTAATTTTAGAATCATGTGCCACCCTTTGGAATCTCTCATTTTGGACTTGACTTTCACATTGACTGGTGCCGTCGTGGGCTTGCGTGATGCATATGCCCATGGGTAATTCAAGTCCAGTACTGACAGAACTGGCCTATTGCTTGGCCACAATGTAGGCAGAATCTTGGCTGCTATGGCATCAACATTCTAGACTGTAGAGATGCTCTTTACCTTGACCACCCGCCCTTGAAAGGGGAACTTCAAACATTGGTGGGCGGTTGAGGGGACGGCATTTAAACTGTTCAGCCATGGACGACCCAAAATAGCTTTGAACATCGGGTCTATGTCTAGCACATAAAATTCCACGTCCATAACTAAGGGCGCTAGCTCGGCCTGTACAGTCACGACCCCGTGACAAGCACGTCTGGAATTATCATAGGCTGCTATTGTGGTCGGTGTTGGCTTGAGCATGTCTTCTGAGATGTTGCAGGCGCGGAGAGTACTTAATGGACACACATTTATTGACGCTCCCGTGTCCACAAGTGCAGATTCTACGGCCGTTTTGTTCAGAGAAATGGTAATGCATAATGGCATCTGCGGTGCCTCCGGGGGTGCTAGTTCTGATTTAGAAAATGAAATGGAAGGCCCCTTGGTGATTGTTGCCAAAACCGACGGCAAACTATCCACTGCCACGTCCTCACTCACCATGACCTTCTGCAGGAAAGTCTTTAAGGCGTCTTGGTGTAGTGGCGACCTCTTGATCAATTCCAAGACTGAGATTTTGGCCGGCATCCGGTCCAAATGCTGCAATAAATCATATTTTGTGCCCGGCATGGGGTCTACCTCTTCTGTCTCAACTGTGGCGGAAAGAATTTGGAGGTTAGGTGCCGACGCACCGGAATGAGGAAACATTCTCTGAAAGGGACGCCCGCTCCGAAGGGCGCACTGTGATGCCGGCACGGCGTGAGATGGACCCCCGCTTGGCCCTGTGGGGTAGGTGAAAGGAGTAGAAATGGGGGTGAGGATGGCGGAAGTGGGTCTAATGGGCCCTGGTGGAGGGGAAATGGGTGAAGGGTTAAGCGGAGAGGTAATGACGGAGGGTACAGTGGGTGGTGGCGAAAGGACTGGTGGAGCGGAGGGGAATGTGACGGGTCTAATGGGCGAGGTGGAGGGAGCAATGAGTGGTGTGGTGGTCAGAATGGCGGGCCTAAGGATGGCGGGAATAGCAGGCGCAGGGGAATGATTGTGGTGGAAGGCCAAAAGGTGTGCGGGGGTTTCATCATCAAAAGTCCACCCAGCGCTGGGGGCTGGGTGCTGGACGATATTCACTTGTGCTGGAGCCGGTGCCGGCGGCTGTTGTTGTTGCTGAGGAGCGGGTTGTTGTACTGGCATGGGATTCTGATGGATCCCGAGGTCTTGTTGCTGCTGCTGGGGTTGCTGTTGCTGCTGGGGTTGCTGCTGCTGCTGCTGGGGCGCCGCCTGCTGCGGCCTGGCCTGTCTCTGTCTCTGCTTGATATCCTCAATCAGCTGGTGCATCTGGGCCCAATCAATCTCTGGCCCTCATGCAAGTCATACACCAGGTCTCTGAACTGATAGCATCGTTCTATCGTGTACCCGGGTTGCCGATGAAATATGCAGTATCGAGACTGGTCGGCGGCCGGATTCCAATTTAGACGTTCAGGAGGCAACTGAAGATCACCAGTATACATTAAGGCAGAGAAAATATCGGGCAAAGTTTCAGGAAGAGGAGGGTAATGGGCCCTCTTTGGACTTGGTCGAGCAGATCCATAGGCAGCGGGTGGCGGAACATTGTTGTATTGTGGTGGCCGCTGAGGTTGTTGGGGTGGCGGAGATGCTTGTTGCGGATATTGTGGGACTTGGAAGGTGGGCTGGGGAAATTGTGGAGTGGCAAATTGGGGGTTGCGTGAAGGCTGGGGGAAGCAGGGTGGAGCGGCCTGGTGGGGGAACTGAACAGCCTAGACCTGCTCATTAATCTGTACTCCCTCAGTGACGGGCCCCTGGGACTTTCTAGCGGCTTTGGGTTTCTGGGCCTCAAATAAAGAATTGATGGGGGAGTCCTTGAACTGGGTTTGGATAAATCGAGCCCTGCTGTATAACTGGTGCATATTGGAAATGTCATTCATTGCCAAGATATTCCTGAATGTTGGCGTGGCATTGGAGATCAGCAACTTCACTTTCTCTTCTTCCGGGATCTGCCCGGGCACACGCGAGGCCATCTGCCTCCATCGGTCTGCATAGGTTGCAAATTCTTCCTTCGGCTTCATCTTCTCAGCTACTAAGTCAGTAAAAGAATACTTGGGTCCGACCCGATCTTGAAATCTTGGAATAAACCTTTCTTTAACAGTCTTGAAACTCTCGGCCTCCTCCATGGGCAAAGTATAGAACCACTCCAGGGCGACCCCTTCCAACGATCGGCGAAATAAATAAGCCATCAGACCATCATCTTGCTGGAACTATGCTGACTCATATAAGAACTCCTGGACATGAATGAACGGGTTGCCATTCCCGTCATATTTGCGGTACACGGGGAGCTCAGACTGAGAAGGAAAATGAATGTCCCTGAAGTTAGGGATAGGGACATCAGCAAGAGATTGCGGGCCAACCCGTTTGTGGAGAAGGTCAATTTGTTGCTGCATAGTAGCCCATTTATCAAGAATCTCCCATTCCCGGGAAGGAGGAGAAGGAGCAGGAGGAGTAATACCGGGGTAGGTGGCCAAAGGATAAGCTGATTGAGGGGGTGGCCCGTAAGACGGATAGTGGGCCGAGGAAGGGCCCATATCCGCATGAGCCAGCTGGGCTGCCCCTTATTGCAACCTAACGAAGTCCGCCGGGGCTACGAGGGCCAGCGGTGACGGAGAAATTGTGGCGTATGGATCAAGGTACGGAACAGAGGGGATTGGAGACTTTCCCTTATCGAGCTGCTGATGGGCCGAGGTGGAAGCCTGGCCCATTTCCATATTGGAATAGTGAAGGGTCTGAGGGCGGACAGGAGTAAGGTCGATAGGAGCCACAGAGGTGGTCCCAACAGCGGGAGATGTGATGGCAGCGGCAGTCGTGCCATGAGAAGGAATTGAGGTCGGTGCATCGGCCCCTTGCAAAGCCTGCTGGATGAGATGGAGCTGGGTAGGGTCCAGCTGGGCCATCATATTGAGGATTAGATTGGCTGAATTCTGATTGGACGGATTTGAAAGAGAGGGTTGGGAACCCTCGCCCAGAATGGTCGGGAGTGGAGGAGCAGTCTCCTCTCCTCCCTGCAGGTGGGCGACCCTGGGTGGGTCCTCAAGAAGGCCACGAGGAAGGGAGTCCTCGTGGGACTGAGAGAAGTCGTACGACGACATGGAAGATGATGAATCAAATAAGGGGTTGGAGTATGAATGGAAATAAGAACCAACCCTAGGAGGTGATCGTGAGGGAAAGAGACAACCCCACATACACCAAGACACCTAGGACTAGGACCAACAAAACTAACCGACCAAACCTTCAAAGCAAATAACAAGCATGCAATGGAAGGAAGAGATGAGAGCAGAATCACCCAATTATGCAATCAAGTTATTAAATGATGCTCGTCAATTTCTTATGATTTCCTCTTCGAACCTTAGTGAGTTAATGAAAGTATAAGTTCTCTCAACCACTAGGTGCCTAACTGGGGTAGGTAATGAAGAACTGTGTGACTCTACAAGGATCTCTCACTCGCGGATGCAAACCCTAGACTGGGGGTGGATGCGGTACAACCTGCCCGGCGTCCGTGTGGGAATCCATGGCTCACGGGGGCTTACGGAGGTCCTCGGCAAGGTCCCTAGTCGGCTCCAAGGAATATGGAGACGAGAGGAAGCCCTACCTCGGTAGGAATGCAACTACTATGAGAAGAGATGGATGCTCCTATGCGCACCGGAGTGTATGCACAATCTAACCTAGCAACTATCAATCAATGATCAAGCATACATATAAGCAATAAAGAAAATGATGATGCAACAATGGTAAGAGAGCAGGGGGGAGATCAACAAGCAACACCACGAGCAGCAAATCGCATGGAATATGACAATCAAAATAGACCGTGAGTGCACTGTGGCACCAGATGAACGGTCCTGATGCGACCGCTCAGACAGTAAAATGGTCTGTATGGGACAGTATAATCCAGGGAGAAAATAGAATGATCACAGAATGCTGAAAATATAAGGCAGCGGTGACATGAAAATACCAGAAGCGCGGTCTGTGACCAACCGCGTAATCTCCTGAACGATCCTCCAGCAACCGTGTGCCTGCAATCGAAACACCGTGACGCGTACCTGTGCCGAAGAGATGGACGGCTAGATTCCAGCCGCTTAAAATGATGAACGGTATACCAGGCACCGTGCGAAATAGGGAACAGAAGCGAGACTGGCTCTGGTCGCAGGGGATGGACGGTTGAGTATCAGCGGCTCCTGAAGATGGACGGCTCTGGGAGAACCGTGCACGTCCCAGGAGGCAGAAAATGCATCCAACCTGCAAGTCACTCCAAGAAGAAAACTTGCACAACGAAGGGGGGTCAGCAACTTAAAAGCACGATGGGCATTAGGCGTCCCACCGTGATCGCCACAAAAGGGGTGTAGATATATTTTTCTCCTCCTACTAAAGATCAATATGCGTCATGAATGGAACAATATGCGATGAGCAAATAACAACGTTCAGAGGAGAATAGAAAACAAAAGACCGTGATCGCCACCAAGGTGCCGTACGTGATGGACACGCCGTACCTTGGAAAGAGGGGAGAGTACTCGCCTAAGTTGCAGCACTGGGTATATGAACGGCTCCTGAAGAACCGCCTTACGGTGTACGGTCTTATGATAGACCGCCTAAGTGCGCTGCAGAAGGTGCGGGAGGAACTACTGCTGGAGGAAAAAATGGCTTTATATTGACCGCACGAACAGGAAGAACGGCCCTCTATGAACCGCACGTACTGTTGAACGGTGATAATGAAATCGCACAAGTCTACCACGCAGTAAGTTGCAAGGGGTCCAACCTCCACCCTCTTCGGCCGGCCAGAGGGGATGGGCCTCGTGCTGATGATTGCTGACCCGCGAAACAACGTAAGAAACACACAGAAAAGACCTAGATTAGAACTGGATAGTGTAGTAAATGTCAAAATGGTAAGAGATGAACAATAAAAAATGGAAAGGAGGATACCTGGGGGGTTTTAAACCCTTAGGGTGACAAAAACGTGGGTGGATGTGTGCATGGTAGTGCGAAAGAAGGGGGACGTAGGGAGAAAATGATGCATGCAATGAAGAACGTAATGGAGACCATAAACCAAAAGGACTCAAAAATCAAACTACTCCCTGAACCGGAGGCTTATGTGGACGTAGAAAGCCTCCCTCCTTGGTGCTAGGTCGCTCAAAAACTCGACAGGGCTCCACCGTCGACCAAAATCTCCCCCTTTTCAAGTCCGGCCTTTAGGGTCTATTTATAGAGCCTAGAAAACCAGCCCCGAAAGCAGGGTTTAGAGCCATTTTCGGGATGAGATTATTAAAGATAAATTGTAGATAATATCATTATCTATCGTCTAGTCGAAACGACAACTAAAATGGTTAATTATCCACGGAGATATTGACAAAAGAAGTTGGGGATAAAACCATGGATAAAAGGATCAAAATCTGTTGAAATTCAGCAACCGATGGGATGAACGGTCTTACGATAGACCGCTCAACCGATGGGCGGTTCACTTTTGACCGTCCAAACCCGTTGGTGGAAATTCAGATAATCAGAAAATCAACCCAATTATCGCTCGAACTGACCGAAACGTCTGCCGTTAGACCCTCACAGATGAACGGTTCCTAGGAGACTGTTCCATAGTAGAGCGGCTATTGATCAACCGTTTTAGACCTGTCGGTGATAATTGGATAATTGGATAATTATCTGAACAAACCTCCAAGCGCAGGACTCTGAGTGATGAGCGGTCAGATGTCGTCCGTTCATTGCGTTTGAACGGCCATATCAGGACCGTACAAATACCTGTCGGTGGTAATTCAGAAAATCAACCAAAATACCCCAAAATATATGGACGGTCCTTATTAAACCGCACATTAGTAGTGCGGCCAGGAATGAACCGTGCAGTCATGTGGATGTTGAAACTCAATGAAAAGTCCAAAACCACGGCCCAATAAGCCCTGAATCGACCTGGACTTAACCAAGGAGGGAGGCAACCCCTAAATTGGCCCAAAGCATGCCTGAAACAGCCCCAACGAGCGACGGGCAACTCGAGGCATCAACAAAAGGGAGTAAGAGAAACGAATCAACTTATCGGCATAAAACTGGTGTCAACAGGTAGGTCTTTAAGAGTGACAAATAGGTAGATAAGCATGACAAATAAATAGGTCGTTATGTAGGGGGGCAAATAGCTATGTAAGGGAGATAAGGAACCCCCCTACCTTTAACTTGTCATCCTGAAGTGGAGCCCTTAGAAACCCTAGGTTCGTCAGATGTTTCTTCTTCGGCCGTAGGAACCGTAGCTTCTTGAGATGCAGAGGGGACATCCAGTTTACGGCGGACCATGCATTTGTTGGGTGTCTCCTTTGGCTCCATGGATGTTAGTGATGAAAGAGTAGTGACAATTGAGGATGACCGCACAGTAAATGATGGAGAGCTCGCAAATGACTTGTAGGGGAGACGAATAGGACCGCGAGTAAGAGGAGATGCTGAGCACGATGGAGAGACGAACCGCCTTTTGGTGGGTTTGTTAAGAGGCAAGACATGGTGGGAAGGGTAAATAAGGAATAATGGATTTTTAATTTCGAGGTCCAGTTTGGCGTCATCATTTTTGTTGATGTGACCTGCGGCGTTGCATCGGCGGCAATACGCAAACAACACCCACACGTGGCCGACGTATCCCGTTTTCCACGTGTACCAATTGGAGATTAAGGGCGATAAATGTGTCTACATGGGTGACAAATGGGTTAGCAAGGGTAAAAAATACTCTGCTAACGGTGACAAATAGGGCTCAATAGAGACAAGCCCAACGTGCGGCTTTCAAGGCAGTGTAAGAGTAAGAGCGACGGCTTCTGGACTTTAGTGGTGACAATTAGGTGAGTATGGGTGACAAATGCTCAACTGGAGTAACAAATAACTTCACATTGGTAACAAATGAGAAGGAAGCTAAAGGTGAAGAAGAACAAAAGAAAGAGGGACTGGAGGAGAGAGAGACATGCTCACTAGAAGACAAAGGACCTATAGTGCTCACAAGAAGACAAATGTGAACAGTGATCCCAAGGGCTCTAAAGTAATCTGAAGAACAAGCCAGGGCTGACCATAGTCGTCAAAGTCAATGCCAAGACAAGGAAGGCTAAGTCAACTGGAATTTAATGTTGACCCAATGCACCAATGCTCGAGGTAAAGTCAATAGTAAAAGTAAAGCATTTGCAACTTCTGAAGTCCAGTCAAAGCCCAGTCAAGCTTTGGCTAGCGACAGTGGACACAGAAAACGACAAAAGAGGAAGAACAATAGAAGAAGACTAAAGGTAACAAATAGTCTCCTAAGGGTGACAAATGAAGATTCATCGGTGACAAAGATATATATAAGAGTGACAAATGGATTTAAGGCAACGGTTCCAGCTTTGAGTCTGAAAAGAGTCGAAGGCGACGGCTTCAACCAAATAGCTGTTAAGGGTATAAAATAGTTTCGCAAGGGTGACAAATAAAAAATTATGGAAACCTTACGCTGAAGCTGAGATTAATAGCCGGAGAAACCCGTTGACATGGTGGAACACTTAACCAAATGAGATAACATATGATTTGAATTAGTTTAAATAATATATATATATATATATATATATATATATATTATAGTTTTCGATATCGATACGCAACGGTACCATCCCGTACCGAGCCGTCGTCAGGACGGCCGGTTCGGCCGGGACAGCCACACCTGCCCCGAATGATGTGCACGTGACTCAAGGAGGTTGGCACATGATCGTAGATCTTCTACGTGGAATTCCCTGCGAGGAGCCTTAGCTCCCGAAAAGTCATTATAAACGTGTCGGTAAAATCACAACACATGAGTTTGAGGGGACACGGAATAATAAGAAAATGGTCAATATGTGACTGATACGACTCTGAATACCTTTTTGCACCCCGACGTAGGACTTTTAAGGCTTTTCAACATGCTCTCTCTTATTTTTATAGGAATCAACTTATCGGCCATGCAGCCCCATTGCTTGGCAATTAACCAAACGTTTTCCACTCTTATCACCGTGATCGACCTTTATGGCACTGCAGGTCTCCAGTCCCAACCTGATGCCTACCATTGTCTGCTTAGTGATTAGAAGGAGCGCATGTAATGTCCCAAGTTTTTCGGACATTTTTCGGATTAGGATCCGTGGGTTTCGAATTACTTTCGGGGGTCCCGGAGCACATTTTGTGGTTTACACGTATTTTTCCCTGAAGAGCCTTCGGAACCCCATACAGGGTGAACTGTTGCACTCTCCTACTCCGGATCAAGGAAATGATTTTTCCCAATTTTTCATATTTTTCATATTTTTTATATATTACCCTTTTCTTTTCTCTTTTTATTTTCTTCTTCTTTCTTCTTCTTTTCTCCCCCGTGAGCCGGCCAACCGTTGCAAGCCCTCTCCCCCGTCCAAGCTCACGGCGCCCTTTCCTCCTCCGGTGGCAGTCTACGGACCAAGGTGACGGCACGGTGACGATGGCGGCAGCGAGGTGAGCGTGGAGGTGGCACTCTTGCGGCGTGGGGTGTGGAGTTTATGATCGGCCAAGATTTCAAGATCGGCGGTAATCCGGTGGCTTTCGAGCTTCCCTGAGGTAGGGGGATGGATCCTTACCTCCTTTCCCGCTTTCCACGTGGTTTCTAGGCCGTTGGGAGGTCTAGAGGGGCTTCTTTCATGCCGGGAATGGAAATCGCATCTTTGGGGTTTGAGCACCGAGTCTCTCGATTCTCGGGGTTTTTGACTGATCTATGGGTGTAGAATAATGCTAGGAGGGTTGGGGATAGATTCCCTTTTGTTTCCTCATCATCCTGGGATGATCGGGGCAAAGAATGGATTTTTGGGCCGTTCCTACCGTTCCCATGCTTGGGTTGGGGTTGCAGTCCTTCCAATGACTTCTAGGACCCCTTTGGAGTCCCGTAGGGGACCGCTAGGCATTTTGGTGTCTTGGTTGGGCTTAGCGGCCCCCAAGGGACCGCTAGGCCTAGTAAGCGATCACGTGACTGACCGTTACCCATTGGGTAGCGGCTAACCCATGACCGTTTGCCCCGTTTGGTCAGAGCACCCTTGGGGTGCATGTTTTTGACCGTTGGGAGTCACGTGTAGGGTTGCGGTCAGGGCATGACCGTTTCTTTGTGCCTTGCGGTCAGATGAGGACCGTTTGGTTTGGGTAGCGGCCTGGTGATATACCATTTTCCCCTCTGTGGATCGGACTTGTTTTTCCGTTGGTTCAAGGTCGGTTTGTTCGGTACGGTTAGTTGTAGATAGCTTTTCCATTTATTTGTTATTGCTTGCTGCCACTGCCGTACTCCCGCTAGGTAGCGTTACCTTTCGTGCTTGTTCACGCTTTGCTGTCTTGTTTCTCTCGTGTGAGGTGGGGGTCCGCGTGATTCCTACTGAGCCTATGAAATGAGGCTCACCCCTGTGTTTTTAGGTGAGGCGGGGTCGTCGAGTGGCGTGACAGAGTTGTGCAGGGTTCCAGGAGCCAAGGTTAGCTGCCAGTTGCCAGAGCCGGGTAATACCCCTGGTACTTTTCTTTCCGTTGACTGTACTTATATTGGACATTAGATACTTTAGACATTGTAGCTGTTTAGTGGTTATTTATCTTAATTTTTGTAATTTTTTTATTATTGTGCTAGCTCTGTAGTTATTTAGCTTCTCTTGTGCCCTCACACCATCCCTTAACCTTTCTGAGTCTTTGCACTCGTGGGTGGCGGGCCGAGGTTCGAGTCGCACCGGTTCCTTTCCGGTACTCAGATCTCGGGTCGTTACAGCGCACCTTGGGTTAGTCCAGACCATCGCAGTCTTGGAACCTGAACACATTGTCACATGCGTGACTGGCACGCCCTATCGTAAGTAAGATCGGTAAAAGATACAATGATATTTTATTATTATCATGCGTGCTTTCACGTGGCATTCCCCGCGAGGAGCCTTTGCTCCCGAAATATCATTATAGACATACGTGTCGGTAAAATCACAACACGTGAGTTTAAGGGGGCATGGAACAATACGGAAATGGTCAACATGTGACCGATACAGCTCTGAATACCTTTTCACACCCCGACGTAGGGCTTTCAAGGCTTTTCAACACGCTCTCTCACACTAGCACCAACATGCCCCCGCGAGGAGCCCTAGCTCCCCATCGTCGGTGCCGTTACTCTCTCCCACTAGCTCTAACATTCATGGGTTCCAGAGGGTTTCCGTGCATGGGTCCCATGTTTTGTTTCATAAAAATGTTTAAATTTTCAAAATTATAGATCTTTGGATCTCTAAATAATAAATAATATTTTTTTAGATGTAATGATATTTTATATTGAGAGAGATTTTATCCTATTAGAAGAAATGAATGAATGAAAAAACATCACGAATAAATGAATAAAAATATGACCCTAAATTAAAATATGGTGGCAAATAAAAAGAGACAAGAATTAGAAAAAGTGTCCCCTCTCCTCTCCTCCTTTAGTCCTTCCCCCTTCCTCCTCCTCTCGATCTCTCTGTCCTCTCTCACGATCGCACCCCCCTCTCAATCTCTCACCGGCGGGCGGCGGAGTGGCGAGGGCGGGCGGGTGCGGCGAGGCTACCCAGGGATGCCGGTGAGGGGAGAGTAGAGGCGGCACCGACAGCGAGGGCGCAGCAGCGACGGTGAGCTCTGGCAGCGGCGGTGGTCAAATTCTTTCCGAGGGACACCCCCCCACCGCAGGTATTCTCCTCTCTCACTCTCACTCTCACAGACACAGACACAGGGAGGGGGAGGGGTTCGGTTGCCAGTAAAACTAAAACCAGCTGGTGCAGAATATCTTGATGTAAAGATTTTACATTCTCAGTTGCCAGCAAATGGGTCCTTCCCTTTTGGATTTACCACCTGACAATCCTGTTCTTGTGGATACTTTGGCAGATTCTGTTATCCATATTACAACGACTGAGTTGCAACATCATGACCCTTTTACTGTGGCGATGAAGGATTTTAGAGATAAGGCTCATTAAAGAGAGACTGATGCAATTGTTGCAATATTTGAGGATGGAAAACCAGTAAACATTGTGCAACTCGAAAGGCCATACCAAGAGTGGGCTCTGCAAATGCATGATCAATAGGATGAATAAATATATGGCGGTGGGGGTGAACCTGTCCTTGTTGATTGTCCATCCACTAAAAATAGGGGCTTGGAATTTCATCTCCTTTTGTAAGAGTACACCAGGTGATAAGGTGAAAAGGTTCATCTTGGATATCAGGCATGAAGGTTAAAATTCTCAAAGGAGTAGTTGATTTTCTTAAAAATAATCTCTATGCAACTCTTGAGTACATATTACCCCCTAAGTAATATGTACTCAAGAGTTGCATAGAGATTACTTTTAAGAAAATCAACTACTCCTTTGAGAATTTTAACCTTCATGCCAATTTTAACCTTCATGCCTGATCCAAGATGAACCTTTTCTCCTTATCACCTGGTGTACTCTTATAAAAGGAGATGAAATTCCAAGCCCCTGTTTTTAGTGGGAGGGTGGGAAGAGGGATGTGGATATAAATGTGTGTGCGTAAATGTGGATATGACCCTTTTTTTCATTTCTGCCCGTTCAAGACTTTTGTTATGATATATGTGATTAATATGCTTGGATGTGAATTAAATTTGTAGACAGGTGTGGATACCGATATGTGAGAAAATGTGTATGTGAATGCAAGTATGATACTGATTTTTTCCAGAAGATGATGTCGATGTCAACGTGGGTGTGTGAATATGGAAGTGAAAGTGGATGTGGATATGGATGTATATGTGACCAAGCATGATGTACAAATTTGAAAAATAGTCAATATTTTGGGGTGATGTTGTCCATATTTTCTTGGAAGTAGTGATAAGACATATTGATATGATTTTTTTAATTTGTTAGGTAAATATGGCTAGAATTGATCGTTCATGGATGAATCGTAGAGTAGTTGACAGAGTGGTGTCAGAGGAGTTTAAGGATAGAGTTGATAGTTTTATTCAGTTTGTATTGGGATATCCAACAGCAGTGGACCAGCGTGGTAACATCCAATGTCCTTGTTTACTTTGTAAAGACAAGAGATTTCTTTCGCTATGGGATGTGCAAATTCATTTATACAGGAAAGGGTTCACGAAAGGTTATATGAATTAGGTGTGTCATGGTGAGGACTTCTGGTCGTATGGGGCCGGCAATGTTGCAATCACAAGTACCTTTGTAGACATAGTAACCGATGTTGTTGGCCCTAACTTTAATGTACAAGGGGAACACATGTACAATGAAGAACCACCAAACAAGTTGGCTGAAAGATTTTATCAGTTACTTCGGGATGCTGATGAGCCGCTGTGGGATGGTTGTGAAAATCACACTCGGTTGTCTGCTATCTCACAATTGTTGAATTTGAAATCCGAATTTCACCTTAGTGAGAGTTGTTTTGACCGTATGCTATTCCTTATCAAGAGTATGTTGCCTCGAGATGAGAAGCTGCCTGAAATTTTTTACCATGCAAAGAAGATGGTCAATGAGTTAGGGCTTGAATACTAAAAAATAGATGCATGCCCTAATCAGTGTATGCTATATTATGACGATAATGTAGATAAAAGATCATGTGATATTTGTCATTATAATAGATTTAAACCTAAGAGAGGGGATAATTCAAAGCAGAAGGATGTGCCTTACACGTCACTGCGATACTTCCCTCTTACGCCCAGATTGCAGCGGATGTATATGTCATCAAAGACAGCTCGGCATATGATATGGCACACGGAAAGAGCACATCATGTAGATGATATAATGAGTCACCCCGTCGATGGTGAAGCTTGGGCTCATTTCAATCGTACTTATACTGCTTTTGCTCACGAGCCATGGAATGTTAGGCTGGGTTTATGCACAGACGGCTTCAACCCTTTTGGAGGTTCAGTGGCATCTTACTCATGTTGGCCAGTGTTTCTGTCACCATACAACCTTCCGCCGGGCTTGTGCATGAAGCGAGAGAACCTTTTCTTAACTTTGGTGATTCCAGGTCTAAAAAATCTAGGAAAAAATTTGGACATATATCTCAGGCCACTGATAGATGAGTTGAAAAGATTATGGAATGATGGAGTTGTTACTTATGATGCGTATAGAAAACAAAATTTCACTATGAATGCTGCATTGATGTGGATAATAAGTGACTTCTCTGCATATGGAATGCTATCTGGCTAGAGCACACACGGGAGGTTGGCATGTCCTTACTGTAGGGCTGATACCAAATCATTTGTCCTAAAATATGATAAGAAATCATACTGGTTCGATTGTCATCGACGGTTTCTTCCAATTGAACATCCTTTTTGAAGGCAAAAGGACTCATTCATTACGAAGACAGTTGAAATGAATGAAGCAAACTTAGAACGCATGTCTGGCCGACAAATGGCGACACAGGTGCAAGACTTACCAGATATAGTGCAACTATCGGGTAGTACATGACATCTTCGTGGATTTGGATAGGATCACAACTGGGTGAAGAAATGTATCTTATGGGAATTGCCTTACTGGTCAGCCCTTTTGATACGGCACAACCTGGACGTCATGCAGGTTGAGAAGAATGCCTTTGATAATATGTTCAACACCATCATAAACGTGAAAGCCAAAACAAATGACAATGCCAAGGCGCGAGCGGACTTGAAGATACTTTACAAACGACCAGAGTTAGAATTGCGACAGGTACAGGGCAAAGTTGTGCAACTTAAAGCAGCTTACGTGTTGAAAGACACACAGATCAATGAACTATGCTAGTGGCTGAAGTAATTAAGATTCCTTGATGGATATGTGTCTAACATAGCCCGTTGTGTGAATGTCAATGAGAGAAAAATATATGGATTGAAAAGTCATGACTGCCATGTGTTCATGGAGAGACTTCTGCCCATTGCATTCCGTGACATATTGCCAAAGCCTATGTGGGGAGCATTGACCGAGTTGAGTCAGTTTTTCAGGATTCTATGTGCATCAAAACTCAAACTTGGGGACGTGCAAACTATGGAATAGAATGTGGTCACAATGGTATGCAAGTTGGAGAAGATATTTCCCCCTACGTTCTTCGATTTCATGGAGCATATGATTATCCATTTGCCATGCGAGGCCAAAGTTGGAGGACTGGTATAATTTTGATGGATGTATCCATTTGAGAGGTAATCAGTATGTATTTACTAATTATTTGACACTAGTTACATGTGTCGGTCATTGTCACTGTTTGTCATTGTCATATGAATTGTTGTCATAGGTGTATGCATGACCTGAAAATAAAGGTACGTAACAAGGCTAAAGTAGAGGGTTCGATTACTGGGGCATATATTATGGAAGAAATTTTGAAGTTCTGTTCGATATACTTCGACCCCGAAATTCAAACTCGCCGCAATCGACCTCCACGTAATGATGATGGAGGAGAGGTGGGTCCATACGAATGGTTGTCCATATTTAAGTATCCAGGACGTGCATTCGGACGTTGTTCGAATCGCATATTAGAGGACAGAGAGTTGTTGGCCGCAGAGATATATGTTCCCCTGAACTGTGCTGAGATTGAACCTTATGTTGAGTGAGTCCTCAACTTCGCAGATGCTAAAATTTATAAGTTTCTTGACGTTCTTCCTCCGATTTATGATGATGTTGAATTCATCATTGCAGGCAATTTGATTCAGAATTAATTACTCAATGTCCATGCCTCAATGACATGGAGGTTCAAAAGGAACGAGAGAGATCTTTTGCGGGATAGCTTAAAGGTCAACTAAGTGCCAAAGCTAAGTTCCACAAAGCTTGAGGTGTATGCCCGTTCATTTTAAAGTAGCGTGGTTTATATTCATAGGTTGAACAAGGTTATGTTATTGATGAAAGAGTCTGGGTGATAAGTTATGGACCTTCGAAGGTCGCGCATGCCTATCCAGGATTTTTTGTGAATGGTTATAGATTTCACACCAGAGATTATGGACGAAATAAGTCTATGATGAATAGTGGCATATGCGTGAAAGGTAGTACATACAATGAAAATAATCTTGATTATTATGGTATTCTTGAGGTCATTGAATTATAGTATCTCGGATAAGAGAACCATATATTCTTTTTTAAGTGTCATTGATTTGATCCTAATTCAGTTCGAAATGACACAATATATAGGATTGCCGATGTCAAACATAGATCCAAATTGAATACCTATGAGCCGTTCATTTTGGCCGCACAAGTCCAGCAGGTGTATTATTCAAGTTATTCATTGTCTAAGAATAATGATTGGTGGGCAGTCAGTAGGGTAAAACCAAGGCCTGTGCCTAATGATGAGTTAGATCTCATTGAAGCTATCTCAGATGATTCTGGTGCCCAATTTTTTTAATCAGACGAGGGTGACACTACAGAGTTGGTTGCTTCTAATCTTCATCTGATCGAATCTGACGATCCACTTCGGTTGTCTATAGAGGACGAAGTGGAAGAAGTCGATTCAACTGAGCTAAATGAAGCAATTGTTGGGCAGGAGGAGTCCTCTGAGGAGGAAGAGTATGAATCTAGTGAGAATGAGGAAGATGACGAACATGACAATGAGTTTGATATATCTTCAGCATCTGAAGATGAAATAGATACTGATTGAATATTTTGTAAGAAATTTAACATATATACACTTCTTCTCAATATTACTTACCACCTCTCCTCGTAATTAGTTGTGGACTAATATGCACTACTCTAATTGTTGTTAATAATTAGATGGTTCGAGGTCATACCGCATCTTCGAGGAGAGGTGGTTCCGAGAGGGGTTCAACTGGTATGGTTATTTAAATTCTTAGATAAATGAGTAGTGAATATGCACTTTATTTTGATAATGATATTTTATGTCTCTGCACCTGGTACTCAGATTACACTGCCCCCACCACCTGCTGTGGGTATGTTTATTTAAGTTCTTAGATAAATGAGTAGTGAATATGCATTTTGTTTTGGTAATGATATTTTTGTCTCTGCACTAGGTGCACAGAGTACACCACCTCCACCACGTGCTGCGGGTATGTTTATTTAAATTCTTACATGAATGAGTACTGAATATGCACTTTGTTTTGCTCACGATATTTTATGTCTCCGCACCAGCTACACAAAATGCACCTCCCCCACCAACAACTGCGGGTATGTTTATTTAAATTCGTAGATAAATGAGTAGTGAATATGCACTTTGTTTTGCTCATGATATTTTATGTCTCTACACCAGGTACACAGAGTACACCACCCCCACCACCTGCTACGGGTATATTTATTTAAATTTGTTGAGCTATGGTTTTGACAATAACTAAACTTCATGTGTGATGATATGGTTTTGATGATTGTTGAAGATATGGTCTATGGCTTTGATGCTAACTATACTTCATGTGTGGTTAAGTGAATGATGATAACTAAACTAAATGGTTGATTGTTCCTGTCGATTGGTTGAGTATGATTGAGTTGAATATGTGCTTTGAATGCTTCCTATGCATACTCTACATGGAGCTTGGTTACATGATGCATTCATATTGGACAGATGCATATCTATTGATCTTGACATTTAGTCAATCATGTTTTCAAAGTGTTCACTTGTTTATGTGCATGGCTAAATTGTTCTCATACTTTGCTCACTTGCATTGAAATATGGTTTTGACCCTTGGTTGAAATGTTGGTTCTACAAGTGGTTTCTAGCCCTTGCAAAACTCGCCATCGTGCGCCCTCGCAACGCGGATCGACCTGCGCGGTCAGGTCGCGAGGGTCAAGGGGGCAGCGCCCCTTGCGGGGGTTTCTGGGGGCGGAGCCCCCGGAACAAAATTTGATTATTGAGTTCAAATTGCAAGGCTACATCTAACTCAGATTTTGTACTCTTACAGGACAAGGAATGTGCCTCAATGTTTGAGAACTTCAAGGACGTTTGGTGAGATCAATCCTAACTCATAAGCTCTTGATCATTTGATTATCAAGGTTGAAATTCATGTTTTGATTCCAAAGGGTAAATTAGCTTGGCCTTGATCTAAATCTATTTAAGTTGGGTTTTACTCATTCATGCTTAAGGAACAATCCTCTTTTTTTTTGTAATGAACCCTTTGGTGAACCCCCCACATGTGTTCCTTGGACATAGCTTATTTTTAACCTTCTTTTTTGAAGTTCAGAAACAAGGGTCGACCCATGGGTCTCCATTCCTTCAACCAGATCGGGTTGTACAACCCCAGTGCGAGGGTCGACCCTTGGGGTCGACCCCTGTGGGTCATTTATTCAAACCCGCATGGGTATCTGAAAGGGTCGACCCATATGCCCAGAACTTCAAAAACACCCTCGAGGGTCGACCCTTGGGGGTCGACCCCTTGGACAAAAGTCCAAAACCCGCACGGGTGTTCACGAGGGTCGACCCCAAGGGTCGACTTATTGCTTTTGGCCACTTTAACCCTCTCACGAGGGTCGACCCCAAGGGTCGACCCTTTCCGGTCCGGGGCGGCGCCGTCAAATACGACCTTCGTGTATGCGCGCCAAAAATCTTCCAACTCTAGTCTAAATGCCCCAAATCGCTCCATGATGTGTGGATCCGGTCCCCAAGCTGTCTCTTGACCATCCTAAACACATAAATACATCTTATTGGGTTGTAAACCCTAAGTAGAAACTAAGTGAGATCTGAAAATCATTTTTCTTCTAACCCTTGTGTGTGCAGGTCACAGGTAGCAGCTCCAGGACTTCTTCCACCCTGTTTGAGCATGCGTGTGAAGGGAAGAAGCAGCATACAAGTCTCCAATCGATCCCCAACTGGAAGCTGCGTGGAGAATCAAGCCATCATGTCATTTGAGCAAAGATCGTTCATCTATCTCCAAGGTGATTCAAGGAAGATCTAAAGCCAACCTCCTCCCAAGAAGAGAAAGCCAAGCAAACTAGAAAGAAGAAGAGCCAAGCAAGCACAGACAGAAGCTCCGATTAAGTGAAGATTGAAGCTACGTTCGAAATCAGCAGCATACATTCAAAGAGAAGCCAAATCAGGGGATTTCTAAACTAAGCCTCACTATCATCATGCTTTGAGTGTCATATTTGTGTCTCTCAGAAACTCTAAGCATTTGTGTGTGTGTGGATCATCTGGATCCATGGTCGTGTGTGTGTGTCACGTCTGATTCATGTGTGGGTGTGTGGATCTTACTAGATCTATGTGTGTGTGTGTGTGTGTCTCATCATTCTTAGTGTGTGGATTGCTGCACTTGTGGCAGCGTGTGTGTGTGTGTTGGTGGATTCAGTTGTCGGATCGTGTTGGAGACATCGTCTCCATGTGTGTGTGTGTACTAGGGCGCGTCCCCGTTTGTGTGTGCAGGCGTCATCCTGCGTGTGTGGTTGGAGCGTCGTCTCCTTTTGGGGATTTGTCCCCGAGTGAAGTCTCACCTAGTTTGGTGAGGGGTGGACGTAGGGAGCCCGTCGTGCTCCCGAACCACCTTAAAATCCCGGTACATTGTGGTTTTCCTTGTGCATTGGCTTGGTTTGATTGTTGAATCCATTTATATGATCGTGTGGGAACGGTGAGATTGAGAGAATCAGTTTCATTGCTTAGTTAACTTCCTCAATATTATTGAAAGGTGTTAATTCCACTACGCAGCATTTGTCTTGCCAACTAGTGAAAGGGGTTGTGTACAATGTATTCAAATGTGTAGTTGAACATATTTCAATCTCTTGGTTAGAGTGTTTATCACATATCTCAAAAAGGCCAAAAGTTTTGTTAAAGTTTGAAAACACCCAATTCACCCCCCTCTTGGGTGTCATTGATTATGAGACCTAACAAAATTTTTACATAAATGAGCAGTGAATATGCACTTTGTTTTGCTCATGATATTTTATGTTTACAGGTTTGAGTGCCTCTACTTCAGGTCTACAGAGTACACCACTTCCATCATATTCTACTGCTATGTTTATTTAAATTCTTAGTTAAATGATGAAAAATCTATATGTTTACTTGTTGAATAATTTTTTTTAATAATGAGCTAAATTCTGATTAACTACTTCTATTTTACTTGTAACAGGTACGTCGGGCACACCACCTACGACAGTTGGCTCATCCGCCCACCCGAGCACACAACCGACAGACGATGCTATTAGCCATCACCAGGGCGAGCAAGTGGTGTTGCAAGAGGGACGCAAGCCATGTTAGGTCTCTGGGTAAATATTTAAACTCATGAATTATGATCGTTATTGTTGCATGGGTTTTTAATGCCAATGACCGGGGTGAAGGAAGGGATATAGCTAGAAAGAAAGACATGGGAGTTTGATATATCTTGGGTATCCTTCTTACGATTGCATGCCTCTCACGGCGGTATCGGGCACTCTCTTCTTACGAAAAGTTGAAAAGGGTCGAATTGCACGGAAATGTAAGGGTATGGGTTAGCCGGACAGGGTGCGGGCGTGCCAGTCAATTTCTCGACAATCACCCATGGAACCAAGGGATGACTGGGGAAGCGTCACCAAGACGCGGCACGTGGGCTCGAGCGATCAGGCGACACGTGGAGAAAAGGGGTTCCACGGGTGCGAGTGCCCAGGCAAATGTGGGAATCGTGTACTGGACGTCTTTCCCCACCTGCCGCAAGCAACTGGTGTTTATTTACATCGGATTGAATCTGAACACCTTCGTTCCATGCTGAAGAGAAGCCTATATGTATATTTAAAGCCGTGGGTAGAGGGTCGGGGGCATTCCGTAGCTGTGGGTGCGCTTTCGACTGAGGGGTGTTCATTGGGATCAGGATGTTAGGCACGTATGCCGAGTGGTGTAGGTAGAAAGGTGGGGACCCAAATGCGGGCGCTTGTATTCCACTGGTTTTATGATGTATGAGGGCCATGTGGGCTTTACAAATAGGCCGAGGGGGCCAAAGTACAACTAGCGCAAGCCGTGGGATAATTCTGATGCGTGGGTTGGTCCCCGGGTCATTACGTAATAAAGTGGATATCCGCATGTCTTACAAAAACTTTTTACAAAGGGATCAATGCGAGCCCGACTGCCTTGGTGTCCGGGGCGGATGTGGATTGGTGCCTGGTGGAGGTCGGACACGGCTCGAGGTGAGCGGTCAGGTCTGGGTCTCGGATGGTGAGTGTCGTCATGCTGGGGAGTCGAGGTCGGCCCTGGGACTATGGTTCCCGGGCCAAAGGTCCGACTAGACTCGAGTTGTTAATCCGAGTGGCCAACGACCGACTGGGGGGTGAGCAATAGGCACGTGATTCCGTGTCAAAATTAGGCACGACATCATGGAGTGTGTTTCATCATCGTAAGTTGGTGTACACGGGCGGACCCGAGATGTGGGTGTACTCGCCGTTGACATAGTCACCTTACATGCGACGAGGATGGACTTGTGTGAGACAGATAAACGCCGTGTGAGGGAAGTACACGTGACATACCCTCGGCGTGTGAGCACCGACTAGCAAGCCAACCATGTGCACACTTAGCTTCTCACGTTCCCGACCCTTGCCGAAAGCCTCAGGAGTCCGAGGGTGCGGCAATTAGGTCGGGGGTGTTTGTTCGTCCATCTGTGAGTCTGCTGGTGCAAGCCTTCATTCATTCGCCTCTTGAGCTTCTAGGGGGAGGAATTTATAGGAGTTTGAAGGGTCATGGGGTAGGGTTTAGGCGGACCAAGGTGAGGGTTCAACTTGGTCCGGGTATACCCTAAGAAAATATTTTTTTTTGATCATTTTGTTTGTGTAATGGAGTGGGGGAGATAGGGTTTAGGGGCTGGTCTGGTCCGCCTAACCCCCCCCCCCCCCTAGGGTGGTTTAGGCGGACCAGCCCCATGGACTGGTCTGGTCCGCCTAAACCCCTCTTCGGAAGCATTTTTTCGTAAAAAAAGTTTTTTTTATTTTTGGATGGGGTTTAGGCGGACCAGCCTGGGGGGCCTGGGGGTCCAGGCTGGTCCGCCTAAACCCCTCCCCAGGGGGGGTTTGAGAGGACCGGCTGGGGCACTTTTTTTAATTAAAAAAACTTTTTTTTATTATATAAGGGGTTTAGGCGGACCAGCCTGGGGGTCCAGGCTGGTCCGCCTAAACCCTCCCCCAGGGGGGTTTAGGCGGGCTAGAGTGGAGAGAGAGAGAGGGGCATCCCCACCCTCTATAATATTGGATTTTTGTAATTTTTAGCCCCACTTTGACTCAACTTGACTGCGAGAAGACAAAGGATATGGTCTTGAACTGGTTGACTGGCCGCTTGCGCGTGTAGACCGGGGGGATTGACTTGTTCGACTCCACGTGGTCCCGGGGCTTCGTATTCGCGAATCCTTCCGCACACGGGTACGTCAATTGATCCTGATTGAAACTGGGAGATACTGGGACTAGAGAACGGTTGTGGGGCCATAGGGTTGGGAGGAGGGCTCGGCCCTTGGGGAGCTCGCCCTCTCCGGGGGCGCGGCCACGCCCTGGGGCGAACTGGCCCAGGGTGAGTCGCAACCCCGAGGGATGGCCCCCGGGGGTATTTTTCATCATCTGAGGGTGTCCTTTGAAGGACACGGGGTTCCGGGATACTAGGGTTAGCCCATGGGGGGTTGTTGTTGTCGAGTTGTAGTTGCCGCTCGCGAGGTGCTCGGGTAAATGCCCGACACACCCTGGGTTGTCGAATGAACCAAGTAGGTGACCGGTGGGCCTTGGATTTGGCCTTGGGCTGAGAATAGGATCTCATAGGAGCTGAGGAGAGGCACTTTAGGCTCATGGGCCATGCCTCGGGCTACGTGTCACGTGCACGGTGATAGGTCCAGAGGGGGGTGAATGGACCTTTACCCGTAAAAACAATGAGGATTAAAAAATAAGTTCTCAATTAGGAGTTTCCGAAAAAGATCTTAACGGTCAAACACTAACCACGCAGAACGATCAGCTAGGAAAGTAGAGATGGATCGGCCTAGACAAGCATCTACCGAATAGATCCAAAGCCAGAATAGAAACCAAACACACTGCGCCAGGGATTTTTAAAGTGGTTCGGTCAGACCTCCAGTCTGCCTACGTCCACCCCTCACTTCAAACCAAAGTGAGGCTTCCACTAGCACCGGCTAGCCAAGCAGACTCAGTCTGCGACAACTGCTGATTCACAGCTTCACCAGGGGAACACCCTCCCCTCTTCCTCCACACCCGGAGGGAACCCTAAGGACGCCAAGTCCCTAGAAACTAGGAAACAAGTTCCTCTTCCTCCAACCGGAGGGAACACTAGTGATCTGCAGTCACTAGAACCAGAGACCAAGGTCTCTCTTCCTCTGAAGCCCAGAGGGAACCCACCAGCAGCACACGGCCACTTGCAACTGGAGACAGCGTCTCCCTTCTCCTGAACCAACAGAACAGGAGGACCACCGATCTCAACCTGAGACTCGGAGATAAAACTAGAACAGTAAAGAAAGATCAAAAACAAGAAACAAAAAAAATACAGCAGACTGAATGCTGGAACGATGAAACACGGAATATAGCTCACAATAGAGCAAACTGGTTCGGATTTGATCCTGAAATCAGAAACCTTCTTCTTCTTCTTCTTTCTGAACTCTCAGCTTCGAGCTCTCTCTCTCTCTCTCACTCTCTCTGCTATTCTCTCTTCTTCCTCTTCTTCAGTTTCTGCCCTCTATTTTCTTCTCTTCTTTTGCTGGATCGAACTCTCTGCACTTCTGCTTTTTCTTTGTCCCTTTCGATCAACCTTCATCTGTGGACGAAGGCTTCAATATATAGCAGCAGCAGGTGGATAAGGTGCAGAATGCGTGTGCCTCCCACACTTGATCCAGAACCTTCTTGCCACGTGCCTTTATAGCATTGGTTCCTTTAGCATTGGATCATGTGTAGCCCAGTCACTGGGAATATTCTTCCTCGGACCACCTTCTTCTTTTTGTTTTTCTTCTTCTCCTGCAAAGAAATTAAAACCATTAAAACTTAGGGCCACACAAACTAAAACTGCATGAGGTATGTGATAGCAATACGAGATGCACTATACTGAGAACGACACGAGATACACAAGATTATTACAGTACGAAATAAAGAGAGAATGACACGAGGTCAGATGAAAACAACACGAGGTAAAAAGAGAATGACACGAGATACACAATAATAAAGCTAACACTACAAAGAGAACGACACGAAGTCAGATGAGAACAGCACGAGGTGAGAAGGAAATAACACGGAGTAAAACGGTAGTAAAACATGCGATCATAGGAAACCTGGACGGAGATAGAAAGAAGCAACACGAAGACATAAAAACAACACTAAGACACAAATACAGAAATAACATGAAGACTCAAACACAAAACTAACACGAAGACACAAGCACAAAAGATAACACGAAGACACAAACATAGAAAGGACACGAAGATAAAAAAAAAATGACTCGAATACAAAATTGCTCGAACTTACGAACGACTCGAAGACGAGGACGACACGAAACGACACGGACTGAAACCAACTCGAAGACGAAAATAGAAACGGACACGAAGTGTGGTCACAAAGCAAGAAAGACACTTCCAACGTACAGCCTTCATATGATGTGAGGCGATGTGTAGACTTTGCATTCAACTGGATGTATAGACTTGGAACGGTCTTCAAGGTCACAATGTACAGACTTTGAAATAAAGAGTGTACAGACTGAGAGTTCAAGGCCACGATGTATAGACTTTGCCCAAGGAAACGAATGTGTAGACTTTGACTTGGAACGAAGGTAAAGATGAGGCTGTATAGACTTGGCCAGAACATAAGACTCGAAGACATAGGGGTGACACAGATGGAGCGACACGAGGTGGCACAGAAAGCAGCACGAGGTGCTGCAGTGTTCAGCACGCGATGGAACAAATAACGACACGAAGACAACCCCTGAACATAACTGAAGAGACTCTTTTTGTTCTCCACTAAGGCTCATAGTGTTGTCATCCTCAAAACATGTAAAGACTCAACAATCTCCCCCTTTTTGATGGAAGGCAACACTATGAGTCTTGAGTCTTTGCAGGAATAATTTTCAACCTGTTCAAAGCTAAACATCATCAGCACCATCATTAATCATCATTAAAGAATATTAAAGAATCATTAACAACAAAAAAATCATTCATTCTCAATCGTAGTAGTAGCAAAGACTTGAGTTCTCCCCCTTTGTCAACATCAAAAAGAAAGAAACAAAAGGAGGCAGAAATGCAAATGATATGAAGTGTAATTAACAAGTCCAAGAGTGTGAGAGAGCCTCAAAATGGACAAAAGATACAGAACACTATTTTTTTAAGGAGAAAAGAATCTGGCATGTCTGCTGGAAGGGCCACGCTGCCTGTCTTGTGGTGGTCTACCCCTAGGAGTAACAGAGGAGAATTCTTGAGTTGGACCTCTGCTGGAGGATGCCTGACCAGGGGCTGAACCCAAGGCAGAGTGAAGATCCTTCAAGTCATTAGACAATTCAGCTAGCCAATACACAACGGAGCTTCTGACATGTGCCACTTCTGAAATGATGTCTTCTTGGCGAATATTAACAGATTCATATCTGTCAGTCAGAGTTCTCACTTCTGCTAAGAAAGCGATCAATTTGTCATAGATCTTCTGGACATCTGGACCTAGGGCACTAAATGACCCCTTCAAAACTTCTAAGGATGTCCTGATCTCAATACAATGATCTATAATGCTGGCCGATGACTTAAAAGAAGAAATATGAGCATCTTGTAATTCACGAAGTGCTGTTGCTATCTTTGAACATACCATCTGCAAGCTTTCCATCGAGGACCTGGTGGCATCATCTGAAGCTTTCTTGTTTAGCAGGAACTTTTTCCATTCAATCAGGAGAGAAATTTCAAGCTTCAGTAGCCTGGAATGAACTTGATTAATATTTAGAGTGACATACTTGAGCAGATCATCCATTTTCTTATCCTGTCTCTGCATCTGCTGAGTCAAATTTATAAGGAGTTCTTCAATGTTGGGCGCCCGAGCAAATAGAAGTCGAGGTTGACCTAGGGGTGTACCATAAGATTCACAGCCAGGTGCTGTTCTCTCATCTGCTTCTTCTTGTACTGGCGATTGCCTGTCTCCTGCTGGAACCCTATCTTCATCTTCAGCTTGGATTTCTTTTTCAGGAAATACATTTTCAGGTGCTTCTTCTTCACTTGATGATTCTGCTTCTTGTTCTATGTCAGTAACTTTCTCCTGACACTCATCCACTCTTTCTTCCATGAGATCATCATCTGCAGAGTTTTCAACAGGTGCATGTTCTATAATTTCAGCTGTAACCACGTTGTCAGCCTCTTCCAAGCTTTTCTCCACAGTCTCTCTAAGAATGAAATTAACAAACTCAACAAGGTCTTGCTCATTACTTTCTTGCTCTTGGGCAGGCTGTTCCACGGGCAGCCTCACTTCTTCTGATGTCTTCCCAAAGGAATCAAACAAACCACCAATATTTGTATCTAGTTCAGTTTGAATGCTGTCTTCAGACATCCTAGCTTCTTCAGATGCAATCTCAACAAGCCTCTGAAAAGATAGAGATGCTTCAGTAGGTGCAGCAGAAGTAGCAGACAGTGGTTGTTCAGATGGTGTCTCCTGTAAAGTAACCTTAGAAGCTACTTCTAAAACTGTTTGGGCAGATTCTTGAGGGTGTTCCATAAGCTCTCTCTGAGCTTGTGATTCTTTGACTTTTTGGGCCTTAACCTGCCCCGTGAGAGAAGAACCCTCCAAGCCCAAAAATACTGAAACAAAATTCATGTTAAATATGTTTCGACCCCTAACTTCAGACATGGCTTCTCCATCCAAGGAAATCTTTGAATACTTGAAGATGTCTATCAGATGGGCGGCGTAGGGCAGGTGTCTTTTGGACCCAATACACCCCTTCATGACAGAAAAAATAATTTCAGGGAGACAGATCTTTACATGCTGAATCAGACAGAACAAAAGAAATCTCTGAGTGTCTGTGATTCTTCCTCTAGCTCCAGTCTGTGGGGTGACTATAGAGGCAATGATGTTCTGAAGAAGCTTGTGAAGAGGGGGAAATGATAAGGTTTGGTAAGCTTTCAGCTTCAATTGCCCCTTGTCATGAATGTTACTGGGTTTACCAGTAATGACCGAAAAGGCTTCATGCAGACTATATCTAAACCCTCTCTCCACCTCCCCTTTTTCTGGAATACTGAGAGCTTTGTGGAGAGAGTCACACGTTACTGCTATCTCAATCCCCTTAACAGACGAGATCAGAGCAGACCTATCTCGGCTCAAAGACAAATTATTATAAAATTCCATTACCAGGCTAGGGTAGTAGACACGGTGATTTTTTAGGAATTTCCTCCAATCCTGAAACTCAAAAATCTCCAAAAGTTCTGGAAACTTCAAAACCATGGATTCATCGCCGAAATCTATTATCCTTGGAAGAATAATTTTCCCACTCTCTAAAAACACGATAGACTGAGAAGGCCTGGTACCTTGTGCAGAAGAAATTTCCACAGCTATTTCTGGTTCTAGACATCTTTGCTGCTTGGACGAAGGCTCCTCAACTGTTTCTTTTCCCTTCCTCTTCCTTTCAACAGGAGCGACAGATTCTAGCTGATCCATTTGCCGTAACTCCCAGAGTATCAACTCTTTCTTGCTGGTTGCTGCTGGTGATGAAGCTAGAACCAAGAACGGAAGAGAACTCTGTGGGAGAGATGAGATTTTCGTGAAGAAAAATGAGCGGGAGAGAAGGGTTTGAAGGAGCATACGAGACGTATCGGCACGAGGAGGAATAGGAAGCGGCAAGGGCACACGAGGGTTTTTGGATGTAACCTTGAGGAACAAGAAGGGTTTTGGGGGGTCACTTTTCACTCTTATCGAACTTTTCAGGAAATACCCAAACTACCCTCATTCAATATGTAACACAGCCATTGCCCGTTAAAGTTCGCTCTTCAATATATGGATTTATTATATTCTTCCGAATACCTTGGTCAGTTACCTTAAGACATTAAATCAACAATATCACAAAACTAGCTGTTAAAGGTACTTAGCCTACAGAAGGTCACGATTAAAATACTCCTTATGTTTGTCAGGCAAAGAAATAATAAATAGATAGTCAAGCAGGGTTCATTACTTCATTTAAAGGACAAGAGAGGGCATACAGAGTCAACCAATTTGTTGAGCACTTAGGTAGAATTGTCCCTTTTTACACAAGGAGACATGTTTATAAGACACCAGAATCCCTGGTTACTCAAGACAGGCTACCTTTATGCCAATAAAAATCAATGAATTTTTGTTGACTTTTCTTTCCCTTTCCCTTTTTTTTTATTTTAACTTTTCTATAAGAAACAGAGATAGCTAATTGTATCATGACAGAAACTCTAGACTTCTTTGATCTAGAATATCTATTTCTCCACAATTGCCATTGCTCTGCCACAAAGTATGGCGTATTCCCTGGTAACACCTCTCATGATCTTGGACAAAAGACAGAGCCCTTACTTAACACAAATTTTTTTTTTTCATAGCTCACTTCACATAAGTTTCAGTTAAAATGAAATCCTCCGCAAGGTTTTTCCATTTAACAGAAAGTTTTACAATGTGTTGACCAACAATAGAGAGGATAACTTAGAAGGATTAAAGGACAAGATATAACCCCCATACATTAAAGTTCTTTATTAACAGGTGTAACTTGTTACAATAGATTTTGGGTGGTTTAAGGTATTCTGATCAAATCTGATAAGAGTAACAAAGCTATAAGAAGGAATTTTTCTTCAAGAATATTCCTGAACCAAAGGGGATAAGAAAATGATAAGAAGGTGACAAACAGAATGGAGAGAGATGAGATGAGAAGCACTCCTAACATCAAAGCAGCAAGTGAGAGATTACTCTAGAAAGTAAAGACCAAGGAGCTCACAAATGAAATCTTCCTGAGGAAATTCAATCTCATAACCTGAGAATGCTCTTGTGCAATAAGCTGCAACCTCATGAGATGTCTGAACTCAACACCAACTAACCACATCGGCAAACAAAGGTTGTTCAGATACCAGATGACCTGACAAGCTCCTTTTCAGCCCACACTAGGACATCTCACACACACAACTCTTGGAAATATTAATTATTTATTGAATAACATACATGCTATCAGCTGAAATGCAATACGTTGAAACAAACTTATGGTTTTTCAAATAAATGGAATGTGATGCAATGAGCACGAATCAGTAAGATGACACAATAATTGTATGCCTCCCCCTGACTATGAGCATGAATTACATCGTGATATCAAGTATCCATCCAAGAGAGATTTTAGCAAAGCAGTCAGAGGAGGACACTCGTGATCATGGAATACTTAGTTGCACACAGACTACATCACAGAACCAAATTTAAATCACAATAAAACAGAATTAAAGCAGGTATTGGGAACTGACCTGAATATTAAGATCCTGGGGTTTTTTCTTTTCGAGTGCCTTGGCTTATTACTCTTCTTTTTTTTTTTTAGCTTCCAAGGCACACCTGCAGGTTAGCAAACTATTTTGCACTAATAGGCACCCAAGAAGTCTTGGGTCCTGAGTTAGCAGTGACATTCCTAGCAGGTTTTCTAACCAATCTCCTAGTAGCATGGTCATCAGATTTCATCAGATAGCAATTATTCATTGAATGACCAATTGTACCACAATAATAGCAAGATGCAGCAGGTTTCAGATTGGATTTATGCACATTCTTATTAACATGATCTTTATGCACATATGTATGAAAATTTTTGTTAACCGAATTGAAATTCTGTTTACCAAAACCAGCATTGCTTTGGTATCCTGCCAGCCAACAGGTTGCAGCCCTGTGACCTGGCTTTCCACAGTTAAAATAATGAGAAGAGTTCATTCTCTTAAAATTCTCTTTTCTACCCTGACCATGCCAGCATTCAATGGCCCTGTGGCCTGTCTTTCCACAGTTGACACATGCAGAGTATTTTCTATTTGCAGCAACTTTATTCCTATCAACATCATTATGGTTTGCAGAAAATTTAGCATGATGTGAAGAATATATTTTCTTACCATTTGCAAACCAGCATTGTGCGATGCTGTGTCCTAGTTTGCCACAGTGCAGACATTCAATTTTCTTTTTTTGGAATGAAGAATTTTTATCATGAAGTTTCTTAGCATTCATTATCCCGGCTCTCATATCATCTTTCTCCATCAATTTACACTCATGCATTAAATGTCCAAGTCTATGACAGTAGTGGCATGACATTTTCCTTTTAGATGAGTGTGTGTGCGAACTGTGATAAACATGCACAGATGAGCCCTTTTTATTCATTCTCTATTTTTAATCCTGTTCTTGTGTTTTCTTAGCCTTATAGTGAGGTGGAGAAGAAGTAGAAGGTTTTTCCTGTTTAGATGATTTAACAAAAACAGTTTCCAAATTTGATCCATAAATCTTACTCATGACTGGACTGTAGCCCAGTCCCTTTTTCTCAAAAGTAGAGCTAGAAACAGAATATGTCTGAATTTTATTTTCAAAGATCTTTTTATTTACAGGGTTATAACCTAACCCCTCCTTCTGAAAATTGACTTTTACTCCCAGCAGTTTGTTCAGATTTTCTTGCCCATCAACAAATTTAGACAAAGATTTCCTTAAGTCTTGGATTTCTTCTTCTAAAGAGACAATGTGTAACTCATAACTTGCAGTCTCTTGTTCACTGCAATTGACAGCCTCATTCAAGACTTTGTTGGCAATTATGTATTTCTCAACTTCCTTTCTCAACTCATCAATTTCTTCTGAATTATTGGACACCACATGTTTACCCTTTTCAAATGTCAGCAATCTCTCTGACAAGATGGTGTTCAACTGTTTTAGTTTCTCAATTTCTTCCTTTAGTCTGTCATTCTGAATTAATTCGTTTATCAAAATCTGATCATCAGAGTCAGTTTCAGATTTTCTTCCATCCTTAAAAATTTTCAAGTCTTTTTGCAGTTTCTCAATATTTTTCTGTAATTCAAAGTTGACAGACTTAATGGCTTCAGATTTTTCAGCAAGTACTTTATTTTCAATCCTGAGCTTCCCTAAACTTTCCTTGCTTTCAGCTGAGGATTTTCTCAGGGAATCAATCTCACTCACATGATTCTTATTTCCATTGATTAGCACATCATTTTGTTTTTTCAGCATTTGTAGATTAGACACACAGGCATCATGAGAACTCTTCAATTCAGCATATTTTTTACATTCAGACCTTGAATTATTTAATCCCTTATTCCTTTTCAATTTTTTATATCATTTTTGCAATTTTTCATATGACTCAGATAGATCGCTGTAAGCATTTTCCCAATCTTCTATAGAAAAGTTCTCGAAGAGGTTTACCTCTTCTTCATTCTCCTCCACCTCTTGGCTGGTACTGTGGTCACTTCTGTTAACCATCATGCATGTGCTTTCATTTCTCCTGTGGGCTAGCTTCAGCTGGTCCATAATATCCTTGGCAGATCTGCAATCATGAAAACAAGAATGCAAGGCTTTATCAGTCGCTGTTAACATTAGGTTTAAGGCCTTTTGATTCTCTCGGAACATCTGATTCTCACTGTCCGTCCACTTGGACCTTTTCTTGGGCAGTTCATACGGACCTTGTGAAATCAACTTCCACAAGTCCTTATCAGCTTGTTTAACAAACATGCGAAAAACACTGAACCATGTGTCAAAATCAGGTCCCTTAAAAATCGGTGGATTAGCCATTGCCATCAGTTCAAACGAACAGATATCAAACACTAACTCACAAGCAAAACAATGCACACAGGAAACACGTAGAGGATCCTCTGAGAATCGTTGGATTCTGAACCAGAGACTGCTCTGATACCAATTGATAGGTCCAGAGGGGGGTGAATGGACCTTTACCCGTAAAAACAATGAGGATTAAAAAATAAGTTCTCAATTAGGAGTTTCCAAAAAAGATCTTAACGGTCAAACACTAACCGCGCAGAACGATCAGCTAGGAAGATAGAGATGGATCGGCCTAGACAAGCATCTACCGAATAGATCCAAAGCCAGAATAGAAACCAAACACGCTGCGCCAGGGATTTTTAAAGTGGTTCGGTCAGACCTCCAGTCTGCCTACGTCCACCCCTCACTTCAAACCGAAGTGAGGCTTCCACTAGCACCGGCTAGCCAAGCAGACTCAGTCTGCGATAACTGCTGATTCACAGCTTCACCAGGGGAACACCCTCCCCTCTTCCTCCACACCCGGAGGGAACCCTAAGGACACCAAGTCCCTAGAAACTAGGAAACAAGTTCCTCTTCCTCCAACCGGAGGGAACACTAGTGATCTGCAGTCACTAGAACCAGAGACCAAGGTCTCTCTTCCTCTGAAGCCTAGAGGGAACCCACCAGCAGCACACGGCCACTTGCAACTGGAGACAGCGTCTCCCTTCTTCTGAACCAACAGAACAGGAGGACCACCGATCTCAACCTGAGACTCGGAGACAAAACTAGAACAGTAAAGAAAGATCAAAAACAAGAAACAAAAAAAATACAGCAGACTGAATGCTGGAACGATGAAACACGGAATATAGCTCACAATAGAGCAAACTGGTTCGGATTTGATCCTGAAACCAGAAACCTTCTTCTTCTTCTTTCTGAACTCTCAGCTTCGAGCTCTCTCTCTCTCTCACTCTCTCTGCTATTCTCTCTTCTTCCTCTTCTTCAGTTTCTGCCCTCTATTTTCTTCTCTTCTTTTGTTGATCGAACTCTCTGGACTTCTGCTTTTTCTTTGTCCCTTTCGATCAACCTTCATCTGTGGACGAAGGCTTCAATATATAGTAGCAGCAGGTGGATAAGGTGCAGAATGCGTGTGCCTCCCACACTTGATCCAGAACCTTCTTGCCACGTGCCTTTATAGCATTGGTTCCTTTAGCATTGGATCACGTACAGCCCAGTCACTGGGAATATTCTTCCTCGGACCACCTTCTTCTTTTTGTTTTTCTTCTTCTCCTGCAAAGAAA
The DNA here is from genome assembly GCA_022559845.1 of Amorphophallus konjac. Lineage (NCBI taxonomy): Eukaryota > Viridiplantae > Streptophyta > Magnoliopsida > Alismatales > Araceae > Amorphophallus > Amorphophallus konjac. The sequence continues at coordinate 292,484,811 of CM040119.1, forward strand.
TTAAAACCATTAAAACTCAGGGCCACACAAACTAAAACTGCATGAGGTATGTGATAGCAATACGAGATGCACTATACTGAGAACGACACGAGGTACACAAGATTATTACAGTACGAAATAAAGAGAGAATGACACGAGGTCAGATGAAAACAACACGAGGTAAAAAGAGAACGACACGAGATACACAATAATAAAGCTAACACTACAAAGAGAACGACACGAAGTCAGATGAGAACAGCACGAGGTGAGAAGGAAATAACACGGAGTAAAACGGTAGTAAAACACGTGATCAGAGGAAACCTGGACGAAGATAAAAAGAAGCAACATGAAGACATAAAAACAACACTAAGACACAAATACAGAAATAACATGAAGACTCAAACACAAAACTAACACAAAGACACAAGCACAAAAGATAACACGAAGACACAAACATAGAAACGACACGAAGATAAAAAAGAAGCGACTCGAATACAAAATTGATCGAACTTACGAACGACTCGAAGACGAGGATGACACGAAACGACACGGACTGAAACCAACTTGAAGATGAAAATAGAAACCGACTCGAAGTGTGGTCACAAAGTAAGAAAGACACTTCCAACGTACATCCTTCATATGATGTGAGGCGATGTGTAGACTTTGCATTCAACTGGATGTATAGACTTGGAACGGTCTTCAAGGCCACAATGTACAGACTTTGAAATGAAGAGTGTACAGACTGAGAGTTCAAGGCCACGATGTATAGACTTTGCCCAAGGAAACGAATGTGTAGACTTTGGCTTGGAACGAAGGTAAAGATGAGGCTGTATAGACTTGGCCAGAACATAAGACTCGAAGACATAGGGGTGACACAGATGGAGCGACACGAGATGGCACAGAAAGCAGCACGAGGTGCTGCAGTGTTCAGCACGCGATGGAACAAATAACGACATGAAGACAACCCCTGAACATAACTGAAGAGACTCTTTTTGTTCTCCACTAAGGCTCATAGTGTTGTCATCCTCAAAACATGTAAAGACTCAACACACGGCGGGTTGACGGGGTAGCCTCGGGTTGGCCCGAGAGCTAAAGTTAAGTGGCTCATCGCCACGTGTCTGAGGGTCGGGGGTGGCCCCGGCTTGCTGGGGGGTCGCTGTAGGACCCAATTAGTGTGCTGGAACCACGGGGTAGCCCGTGGTTTGGTGTAGAAGGGCTGGAACATACGCGCCTACAAGGTGTTCTGAAAAATACCGAACACACGTGTGTAAGCCATATACACATACTGTGAGCCTCCAAAGCCTGTGGTTGACTTATTTGGGTCTCCCTTTGACCTTGGAGGGTTGAAAGAAGGCATTCCGGGGTAGGCCCCTGGCCTTTTCACTGGGTGCCACATGACGTGGCTTGTAGTCGGAGCAGCCCCAGGTTGGCCCGGGTGGTCGTATAGAATGTGAACAAAGTCTGCCACTGAGGGGTCAGGAGCAATCCCGGTTAGTTGCTAATGCTACCGTACACCTCGGCTAGCTAGTTGGGGTCATTGGTCAGGCCCGCTGGGTTGTCGAGAGGCCGGGTAGCCCATGCCTTAAAGGTGTTCGGGGAAATTCCCGAGCCCTTGTTCCTTGGTATTTTGCTCGGGAAATTGTCCGGGTACAATAAATGCCCCCCACGGGTCGTGCGTCAGAGGCGGAGACGAGGGCGTACGGCCCGTGAACCTCTCCTTCTGAGTTGTTATAGTTGTATTTTGACGCTTCATATGCTTTTGCTTTATTGTATTGCATGTGTTGAATTTCTAGCGTGCTGACCCTTTTTGGTGTTCTGTCTTGCAGTTATGGCACGATTTAGTAGAGACGAGAGGGTTCCAAGGCTTGTGGTCCGGGAGGAGGACCACTGGGTGAGGAGGACCCAGCGGCCCATGTCCCCCCTTGGGCCCGCCGGTCATCACTGTGGCTAATGTGGAGCAGCTTGACTGGGGGTACACGACTGTGGCCGAGGGCCCCGTTGGCGAGCGCGGCTGCAGAGTTGGGGCTGTGGAGTTGGCCAGGGCATCGGAGGCGGGTGGGATTTACACCTATGATAAGAGCAGTGGCTACCCAGTGGAGTTCTCTCTAGACCGTCACTTATTCGAGTTCATCAGACTCTTCATCCCACCAGGCATGAAGGAGGGCGACTCTCGGGTTGCTGGAGCCCGTCGCTGACTAGAGCGGGCGATCTTGGTGGGGAGAGACAGTTTTCATGGAATTGTTCTCTGCAGCTTTCTGAGCTTCTCCAGGGACTACTAGAGATAGTGTCAGTTCCCTAGTGCTGAATGCCTGGGCTTCTTCGGCAGGGTGGACTAGTTCGGAGTCCGCGTTGGAGTGATGGGTCCCGCTTGCTGGGATTTGCATGGACATAACTGAGTAGAGACAGAGGGTAGTAAAGGGTTAGCGTTGGAGCCATCAAGGCTGGAGTACGCCGGGGAGGGCTATGACGACCATAGCCTTCTGTCCAGGATTCTGCGATAGAGTGCTGTTAGTTGGTATGGCCGCTGGGCGGTGATTCCTTCGCACAGATACCGCCAGGGAGCTACCGAGTGGCTGATGGGCATAGTACACCACTACCGAGTGCTGCTGGACCATGCTAACATCAGATATGCTATGACCGTGGCTTTGTACGGGTACCCCTGCTACACGGGGCTTCTACAGGGGTTGACAGAGCGCTTCAACCGCAGGTGGAACACCGTGGCAACGGCTGAGGGAGAGACTTCATTAGACTTGTGGTCTCTATACAGGATTTCTGGGTTGCCAATCAGTGGCGAGGGGTACGAGGAGGTAGTGCTGGATGACCTCCATCGCAGCCACATAGATGGGCATGGAAGATATCGGGTTCCTTACAGCTACCGGTATTTGCTGAAGACGTGGAGGGATTTAGCTCCAGCCGGGAGAGAGAGAGAGTAGCGCAGACTCCCAGGGTGCCGCTGAACGCGTGGGTCTGCCACTTCTACAACGGGCCCTTCTGCTTTTATCAGGAGTTTGCAAGAGACCAGGCTCCATGGGAGGAGTACACAGAGGTCAAGTTGCGATTCCGGACATACACTCGGTACATCTAAGCGCAACAGGAGGGGTGGAACCCCCATGGGTTTCTGGATGTGACCCATCTAGCGGCATACTTAGCGTACTGGTTGGCAACGTTTGTGGTCCCACATGGGGAAGACGGCCAGCTGAGGGTGGAGTTGTTGTAGCTTGCCTGCCTACTGGCAGAGGGACAAAGGCTGGCCTTAGCTTTGGCGGCTCTGGCCAACGTTTACCAGGGACTGGGGGTACTGGTGGCGCACCCGGTGCCACGTGAGCGGAGTCTGCTTCTGTCGACCCAGTACCTCAGTGTGTGGGTTGGTCTGCTATTTCTGTGGTTGGTGTCTGACGGGTCCGTGGTGAACTAGGTAGCACCATTGCTATTCAGCTTCATTGGGCAACCGGACGGAGACGCGGTCGCACAGTTGGAGGGAGCTAGGAGAGTTTTATGCTACTTGCCCAGTAGGGGCGAGGATGGGCTTCCCTTTGACGGTGCCACCAAAGACTCCCACCTGATTCTGGTGCCTTCGAGTGGCGGGGTAGACTGCGCCCTTCCTTATCTGTAGGAGCTGAATGCGGCATTGTACACCGAGTGAGTGATGAGTACCCGGCCGGCGGTGCTGACTCTACACTGATCTGTGACGAGCTTCCTGGAGCCATATTACCCGCACAGGTTCAGTCGAAACTTCGGGTATGACCAGGGGATCCCACCGAACCAGGAGTTCCCTCTAGCGGGTTGATAGTACAGAGGCCGGGATATGCACTTGCTAGCTACGGCATGGTTGGACTTCTACTATCATCGGGAGCTGGAGCGACAGCCGACGCCTGGGCCGGGACGCAGGGGATGATTCGACGTCCATTATGCCAGGTGGTTGTTTGAGCACAGTCACCAGTACCGGCAGAAGGCCTCGGCGATCCTAAAAGTTGAGGAGGCCCATCTCTTAAGGGAGGATCTGCCTCCCATTGTGCTAGACGATGAGTACCTACGGATGCGCTTTTCCCAAATCCACCGGGAGGTAGAGCGACTGGCACAGCAGGCACCCCGTGGTAGCCGGGGCTCATTATCTGCAGGACGGAGTGGCAACGGGGCACTGAAGCCCCTCAGGCAGGCGCGGCCGGAGCTGTTGGTTCCTCTATTGCTGACCCCCTTTGTGGCTTCAGGTGAGACCTCTTCGTTAGCCTGTTGCCCCCGCTTTGTGTTTTTCTAGGGTACTTAACTGAGGCATTTTATGTGGTTATGTTTATTGGTAGGCTTCGCGGCGGATAGGGATCACTCCTCCACGGGGACGTCTTCTGGGGACGGTGACGGGGCCCTCCAGCCCCGGCGGAAGTGCCCCCGAGTAGAGATCGGAGCCAGGGAGGTCGAGGAGTCCTCTCGGGGACCCGCTGCTGGGGAACATATTGAGGCGGAACCGGCTCTGAGTAAGCGCTATATCGTCCTGCTTGCTTCATATTGATTCAGCCTTTATGATCGACTAACCTTGTGCTATTGGATTTGCTTTTCGCAGTACCGCTAGAGGCCGGGGCTGACGCAGCCTTCTCGCCACCTCAGGAGATCGACCCACTACCTGACGACGGGGTCGACTGCGAGATAGATATGAAGGGGCTCCTTTGTTTGATAGACGAAGCCGCCCCTAATATTTAGACCTTTCCCGATTTCGAGTCATGGAAGGTTTCAAAGGATGCCCAGCCAGGTAAATAATTCTGAGACCGAGCATGTTGTGTTTATGGCTGTACATGATTTTGGAAGTTGACATAGTTGCTAGTGTCGTGCAGAGGTGGCCGGGGCATCAGAGACTGTACCTCCCTCTGAGATGCGGGGTGAGGTGCCCCCATCGGTTGACGGGCAGGAGCCCGCAGTGACCTAGGATGGCTCGGGTAAGTATTGAATCGCTACAGAGGGCATTGCCCGTCCGTTGTACAATTGCTTGGCCACAGACATTGATTGGGTTTATGCTGTTACTTGCTAGGTGAGGATCCAACTGCCACTCTCGAGATGATTCAGGAGCTAGTCCGTACTGGCCCATCGGTGTCCCTTCCCTCCTTTGAGGGGGAGCCTGGAGGGAGGAGTGCTTTTGTGCCGCCCACGGCTGGAGAAATGTCCAGTCTGTTACCACAGCTATTGGCGGGAATGGGCCGTGTTTCCCTGCCAGCTATAGTGTCGGCCTGCACTATAGGACTGGTTGGGTCTTCGAGCATGGGACCCTCAGGTATGTAGCTGGGGACTTAACCATTTCTGGTAAGCCCTTTGTGTTGATTGTTTGCTAGTGCTGAGGTCCTATTGGCATTGTTCATAGGTACTCCTTCGCCTCTGGAAGAGGGCGAGCTACCCTGCGACATGGCTGAGGTGGTGGAAGAAGGGCCCGCGGGAGTGGCTCTAGTTGAGGGTGACGAGGAGATCGTCGACATTGAGAACATTTCGGAGGGGAGCGCCCCGGTCGGTGAGTCTCCTGTTCGTAACTCTTAGCTAGAGAGCCGCTCTTGTATGAAACTAGGTCATGTAGTAACCTTGTTCGCTTTGTCGGCTTGCTGGAGCTTTTGGTTCAGCGACCTCTGGGAGTTCGTCATAGGCTTCGTCGGGCTCTCCAGATGACGGCAGCTTGGAGATGGAGACAGAGGAGAGTTCGAGCTTGAGCTCTTCATCCTTTGGGGTCTCTACTAGTAGGGAGGTTCCGACGGGGACCACTTCGGGAGATATATGGTGGTTCTTCCCGTCCTCATTTGGTGTTTGTTTGCTCTACATGCCAGAGTGCTGACTTTCTAGGGTTGCTGGCAGCGTCAGAGTCTGGAGAGGAGCACGTGTCTAAAGTAGACTGCCAGAGAGATAAGACGGCCTATTTCTAGGCTGCTTTTAAGCCATAAGCGGCCGAATAGTAGACCGCCAAGATAACCAGAGAGCAGAAAATAGTAGGAAAATAAATGTAAAATCCGAGGAAAACACACGGGCAACTAGGTTAAATGAACAATAGCAGGTCAAACAGAAGCTCAACACGATTGGCACTAGATGTCCCACCGTAATTGCCAAAAAAATGGGTTGTTGATGGTTTTTTTATGTGTGATGTAATGTGGTGATGTGAATATGAATATAGTGGTATGAAAGATATATATGTGTAAAGATATGTGAGCAAGTAACAACCTAACTCAAACAATCACCAAAATCCGAAGCATGGGCATGTCATCAATGTTCATGAGAGAAGAAAATAAAAACACATGCCGGGGCGTGGAGCAAAGGAACAAAAATAAAAACATACACCGTAGGTGTGGAGCAAATGAAGCAAAGAAAAGAGCAAGCAAGATGACAATGATGAACAATACCCAACTAAGGAAGTGTGATCATCACCAAGGTAATTAAAATAGCAAAACTAAGCTAAATACCTTGGAAAGAGGAGGATGAAGCACCCGCCCAAGGGAGATGAAAACAAGAAATTTATGACTTCAGACGGTCGAATATCAGGCCGCTAACGTAGAATAGATGGCCTTACGATAAGCCGCCACAGATCCGCAAATCGTCCAATGTATAACCGCCAGAGCGCAGGGAACAACAAGTTGGGACTTGGATCTCCACCTCTCCCGACCGGCCAGAAGAGTTGGGCCTCGTGTTAGGAACCCTGTAGACCTGCAAAAAAGTGTAGAAGCACAAAAAGACAACCCAATTAGCCCTATGACAAGTGTAGTAACTATAATGCAAATAAACTAAAGTGCATGCAAAAGGGAAGGGTGAATACCTGGGAGGTTTGGTTTTTTTAACCACTGTGAGGCGTGGAAAAGATGGGGAGATGTTTAAAAACGTGATTGAGATGCAAAGAATGTGGAAGAAGAAGATGGGAATAAGCTTGTGAATGCTATGAAGAGGGGGAGAAACTAAAGAGAACACAACACTATTAACCCTTGGAACTTAATACTCCCTGGACTTGAAGGCTTATGGACATAGACAACACTTCTCCTTGATGGGTACTTACTCCAGAATGCGGCAGCACCTCGACGTAATCTCCAGAAATCTCTTCTTTAACCCATTAAGTCAAAGGTCCTATTTATAGACCCACAAACTCTAGGTTCGAGTTGGAAGAATAATGACTCAAAATCGTGCCTAAAACTAGATAATCCTTGAAGATAATACTCCCAAGAGTCCACAGAATCAAACGGAAGCTTCTAAGGATCACTATCAAGAGAGAAATCATCAAATCAAAACTCTACTTCGGCCACGGCGTAGCAGAGAAAAGACAGTTCTAGCAGGACTCTCTGTCACCAGAAACGGTCTTACGATAAATCGCCATTTGGATAAAACGGTCCAAGGATACACCGCCAACCTCAGAAGATAAGGCCAACAGGCGAAAAATTCATGTAAAGGACTCTGGAACTGGAAAACGGTCTAAAGTAAAACCGCCACAATGCCTCCAACGGTCCTACGCTAAACCGCCAGAGCTCAACGGATAAGAAAGGATAAGACGGAAGGAAAGACGTTGGCTCTGGACTCTGACGTCATCAAACGGTTCATAGATGGACCGCCAAACGTCATCAAACGCCTACATGGTAGACCGCCAGAGACAATGGAGTGGCAAAACAAAGGAAAGGCCTACTAAGCTTCAACCCACGGAAAATGAATAATGAGCAAGACCCAATCAAGGAGAATGACCCATGAAAATAAGCCCCAAAACTGACCAAGATGTCTCAGTAAATGATGTATAACTCGGAGCATCATAAAGATGAATAAGGAGATGACCCAACTCATTGGTCAGAAAATGGGTGTCAACAGATGCCCCTCCTTAACATCCTCTTTGCAGGGGAACGAGCGGAGGTGAAGCGGAAGCGACATGGAATATGCAAGCGAAACGGAAATGAAGCGGAGTGGACTGAAAAGTGGGCGTTAAGGTAAACCAACACCCATCCTCAACCAACGAGCGATAGAAATCTTTCGGAAAACTTTGAACCAATCATAAGGAACGGTAAAACCGAATGACGCATGTCTGGAGGAACTAACGACTAAAGGAAAGTAAAACATGATCAACCTCCTCACTGGAACGCACAGCTAATAGGCGGCCGGAGCGAGTAGAAAAAGTAAAGAGACGAGTAACTAAACTCCAGACAGGAATCCTCAGCTAATCAGACTGAGTAAAAAGATCAAAAGAAACCTTCCAACTTAGCGTGGAATAACTCTCCTTACTCAAAACCAAGGACACACAATTATCCACCATTACCGAGACATTTTAGATAGATGAGGGCACGTGAATGCTCAAAAATGCACATGATACATGCTGGGCTAAAATAAAAAAATCATTAAAATAAATGCCAAGAAAGGATAAAATAGCAAGATACTCGAGAATAATATTGCTAGACCGGATAAATCAGGGTTAAGACACTATCTGCAACCACGGCGTGCAAGATAGAACCATCGTCCCCTAACTTTCCCAACCTAATGGCCTGTCCAATGATTAAACATGCGCACCAAGATCATCATCATTTTTGTTTAAGGGGAATAACAAATCCCAGAACATATGAATGACCAGCCGATTCTTGAGGAAATATATCATAGATACCATATAGTAATGCATTAAGGGACTAGGGATCGAGATACTTACCTGACTTACCTGTTTGGAGAGCTGTGGCGAAATGTGATGCCGTTCATGATTTTTTTGCAGATGAAAAGATTAGCCATCCATCAAATAAATCCATAAATAAGCATGAAGCACAACAGATATATCCTTGAAGCATGAAACAATAATGAATAAAGCTTTGCAATTCACCAAATAATTCAGCCCACAAACGGTCTAGATTAGAACTGCCCCAAGATATTTAACGGTCTAAACATGAACCGCTAAGGTACGTCGGTTCACATCCTTTGAGAAACGGTCAAACTGATGAGAAGCGGTCGAAGGAGGGACCGCCAAAATGTGTGTAACGGTCTAACGATAGACCGCCAAATTTCTTGGGCATTCAAAAAAATAAACCGATCGTTCTCCCCTCTTCCACACACTCATTCAACCAAACACCCACAAACCGAGCCCCCACTCTACTCCGGCGAGACCGACAACCCACACCACCGGCGGCCACCACGCCCCACCGCAAGGATGGTGAAAAAATGGGCCGTGAAGTGCCTTCAAAAGCGGATAGCGGCGGAGAACTCCCCTCTGCCGGCGGCGGACCCATCGAGGAGAGATAAGGGGCCGTCGGCCCAAAAGGAGGTAGACGAAGTCCCCACAGTGGCAGAGGGCCCTGTCGAGGCTCCTGAGGATGTGGAAGAAGCCGCCGCGGCGGAGGAAACACCAGAGAAGACAAAGGGAGGACGGTCCTCCGAGGTAGGCGTACGGCCTAAAAAACCTTTTTTATTCATTTTAAGCCTTGCATGTGTGCGAATGAATGAGGGAATGGGTCTGGGGACCCATTAGAACTCTTTGTAGGCCGTTTCAGCCATTTCCACGAACCGGGAAATAGCGAAGACGATGCCCAGTCATGGGTTACGTAGCGGTCGTTCCAGTGACCACTACAGCATCAGACGGCCCATAATGTGGCCGCTAGAGGACTCAGACGGCCCAACATATGGCTGCCAGAGGGTCAGAGACAGAACATTGATTTTTTATGTTTTTATCTTATTTGATTTTTTTGTTGTTTTTATTTATATGAAATGTAATGAAATGCAATGAATGACTCACATTCTAAATGTGTGCAGGGGAAGAGACGAATCCGGATTTCTTGGATACAAGTTCGAGTAGTATATCAAGCCTTACTGGATTACCAGAGGGACCGACTAGCAGCTATGGGTTTCAGGGAGCTGTTGAGCATCGAGGTGACCATGATTGACACGGCATTGATCTATGCCCTTAACGAAAGATGGGATCCAGTCAGCCGAGCCTTCATCTTCCCATGGGGCCACATGATCCCCACGCTGGAAGACATAGCGAGGATCACTGGACTGCGGGTCCACGGAGCACCGGTGACGGGATGGACATATGAAGATTATCGAGAGATGGCACAGGAGCTGCTGGGATTGGATCTGCTGAGGCCAGGGCACCAGTCTTCCATGCTAGGACGAGCGACACTCCAAGAGTGCCTGGGCTGAGGGGAGCTGCTATCTCTGTAGGGGAGATGCCAGAGGAGCATATGGGGCGGGTGATTGACCAGGTCCGGGGGAGAGTAGCAGTAGCACCGGGACCCGAGGGAGACATCACTCTACGGCTTTTCCTGATTTTGTTGTTCGGGAAGCTTCTTTTTACGACCACGGCCGACGGAGTGAGTGTCAGGCTCCTCCCTTTGCTGAGAGATTTAGATGGAGTAGGATAGTACGCCTGGGGAGCAACAGTCCTGGTGTTTCTTTTTGACTCCCTGAGCATGACCGACCGACAGACCATGCTGGGTGGCTTCTCGCCATTCCTTTAGGTAAATGCTCTAAACTCTAAACTTTAAATGCTTTTCTATATGCTTGCTATTATTACATGTTGACACTTGATTTATGCAGATCTGGAGCTACCTGTACCTCCCTGGCTTAGGGTGAGGGAAGGAGCTATACCCCGAGTGGATCCCCATCACGAGACGGTGGGTGGTAGCTCGGGACATGGGATCGATCCGGCGCCTAGCTCGGGCGATTCAAGATGACATCGACACATTTCCATATGCATCAGTAAGTTTCTAAACTCAAACTCTCCCATATGCTCTTAAATGCTTTTAAATGCTTATAAATGCTTACACTTGACTTCCTTGACTTTTCAGGTGCGCTGGACACCCTATCATGACGAGGGTCATGAGGGGCAGTCTTGGGTGGAGGTGGCCTAGGCGTACGCCGGACGAGAGATCTGGGTGCATTACTTAAACATCATCGAGCCTCTCCATCATCGATTGATCATGAGGACGAGAGGGGTACACTAGCCGGAGGTCGAGTTCCCCACCCGGGATGACTGTAGACATATATTTTCCTCCTCTCTCCCTCCACTAAGGGTCAAAGTGCATCAGGTGCGGGGAACAACGTGAGACGGGCAAACCACGAGAGTGAGAGAAAGAAAGGAGGACAGGGAATAATGAAGAGTACCGTGATCGCCACCAAGATGCCGTACGTGATAGACACGCCGTACCTTGGAAAGTGGGGAGACACTCGCCTTAGTGCAGCGTTGAGGGATGAACGGTTCCCTTAGGATCGTCGGGAGTTGAGCGGTCTTACGATAGACTGCCTTAGGACGCTGCGAAGGACGCGGGAGGAACTGCTGCAGTGGGATGGACGGCACTATGTAGACCGCGCTTCGAGGAAGAACGGCCGTTTATGCACCGCACGTACCGTTGAACGGCCAGAGATTAACCGCTCAATACCTTCACGCAGCAAATTGAAAAGGGTTCGACCTCCACCCTCTCCGGCCGGCCAGAGGGGATGGGCCTCGTGCTGATGAAGTGCTGACCTGCAAAACAAAGTGAAGACACAGAAGAAACACCCAGATTAGAACTAAATAACGTAGTATGCGTTCAAATGAGAAGAATTAAGCATACACACAAATAAAAAAAAGGGAATACCTGGGGGATTTTAAACCCCTAGGGCGACAAAAACTGGGTGGTTGTATGCATGATAATGAGAAGGAGAGTGCACGTGGGGAAGAAACGATGCATGCAATGAAAGAGAGCGGCGAGAGCTACGGGACGAAAGAACTACGAAAACTGGGTTACTCCCTGAACCGGAGGCTCATGCGGACGTAGAGAGCCTCCCTCCTTGGTGCTAGGTCGCTCAAAAATGCGGCAGGGCTTCGCCGTCGACCAAAATCTCCCCCCCCCCTCTTTCGACGTCCGGCCATAGGGTCTATTTATAGAGCCTAGAAGGCCAGCCTCGAAATTGGGGTTTTTAGATATTTTTAGGTCGAGATTATAAAAGATAAATCATAGATATTATCAAGATCTCTTATCCAGTCGAAATGGCATCAAAAATGGCTGATTATCCACGGAGAAATCGTTAAAACAAATCAGGGATAAAACCATGCATAAAAGGATAAAAATCTGTTAAAAACCCTCCATCGAAGGGATGAACGGTCTAACGATAGACCGCGCACAACTTGAACGGTTATATTCAGACCGTTCAACCTATCGGTGGAAATGGAATTGAATCAAATAATTAACCCAATTGTCGCTCGAACAGACCGAAACGGCCGGCGTCGGACCCTGACAGATGAACGGCGCCTTGGCGACCGCTTAAACGTAGAACGGTCCAATCTAAGCCGTATTAAGCTTGTCGGTGATAATTCAAACATCTGGATAATTTTCTGGGGAGATTAATACGCGTAGGACTCTGAGATATGGGCGGTTGATATTCGCCCGTCCATTAGTTTGAACGGGCAGGCTAGGGCCGCACAAAAAACCTGTCGGTGAATATTAAGAAAATCCTCCAAAAATAACCAAAATGTGTGAACGGTCTGTGATCAACAGCCCCAGTCTTGAACGGCTGATGTGGGACCGTTCATGATCTTGGGTACTTGACTTTTATAAAACAATTCAATTAATCAAAGCCAAGGTCCGCCAAGCCCTGAATTGATACGACCTTTACTAAGGAGGGAGGCTACCCATAAAATGGGCCCAGGACGTGCCACAAAAAATGGCCCAACAGATAATGGACAACTTAGGGCATCAATTAATGGGAGTAAGAGAAACGACTCAACTTATCGGTATAAAACGGGTGTCAACAGATGCCCCTCCTTAACGTTCTCTTTGCAGGGGAGCGAGCGGAGGTGACACGGAATGTGGAGACGAAGCGGGAATGTAGCGGGGTGGACCGGAAAAGCGGGCGTTAAGGTAAAACGACACCCGTTTCTACCAACAAGCGATGAGAATCTTTCGGAAAACCTTGAACCGAGCGTCAGGAGTAATTGACCAAAAGGCGACGCCAATCTGGAGGGACTAAACTAAAGGAAATCAACCGACAATACCAACCTCATGGGGGACACAATCCCGCGGTCCAATGAGGGGGCCACAAAAGAAAAAAGCGTTAAAGCTCCAGACAGAGACCTTTTAATCAACCGGACCAAACGAATCGACCAAAGAAAACCTTCGAACTCGGAGTGGAATTAGTTCATCTTACTCGAGCATCTTAAACACATAGCTGACCATTACCGACGGGACATTTCTTAAGCAAACCATGGGGCATGAAAGCTCAAAAGGATGCGTATGATTCATGCTGGGCTAAAACAAAAGGAAATCATCAAAACAAATGCCAAGAAAGATTAAAATATAAGATATTCGAGAGTAGTATTGCTAAGCTGGGAACATCAGAGTCAAGATACCGTCCACAACCACAGCGCGCGGATAGAACCGTCCTCCTCGTGACATCCCAACTTAACAGCCTATCCGAAGGTTAGGTACATGAGCCTGGATCATCATCATTTTTGTTGAAGGGGAACATCAGATCCTGGGACACGTAGGTAACCTGCCAGCTCTCGAAATAGTATAATATAATACCATATAGTTAATGCAATAAGGGATTTAGGGATAGAAGGCCATACCTGACTTACCTGTGTAGGCGAAATGGCGAGACAGGCTGAAGTGATGCTGCATAAGATGGTTAAGAGATGTATTTCCAAAGAAAATACCAATATTCATGATCTAAATATACCATCCAGATAAACGATCGTATTTAAACCGTTCCATATTCCAAACGGCTCCATGTTAACCGCGCTTACCTGACCTTCGAACAAATCTTACAGGGCCGGTTGCCTGTGATGAACGGTCGGGAACACACCATTTTAATAGGAATGGATCTATGGGAACCGCTCGATCCTAGAATTTCAACCGACTCAAAATTAACGGTCAAGAGAGTCATACGGTTATTGATGGACCGTTTTACATTATGAACGGTCTAACGATAGACCGTTCTTCTCTGCAACCTTGAAAAAAAAAGAAACCCCCTCGTTTCCCTCCACCGCAACCAACGGTGGAAGGGACGAGGGGGGGCACAAGGCCTCAAACGCCCACTCCCTCGCTCTCTCTTTCTCAAACTCCCTCCCTCTCTCGATCTCACAGCACCCCCCCATGACGAGGAGCTCGTCTCACACCGCCTGGTCACCCATCACCGGCGAGGATTCACCTCCGTCGTCGCCACGGCCACCACCGCGACCGTCCGAGGAGGAGGGCACGCCCGGGGTGACAATGGAGGACTTAGCCATCGTCGTCGCCGAGGAGGACGCTGCGGCCGGAGATGACGCCATCGCCGGAGCCGAGGAAGGAGGCACGCCGGCAGGGAGGGAGAAGAAACCTCGTGATGCCGAGGTAGGCCTCCCCGGCCCTCATTTCCTTTAATTTCGTTTAATGCATGCTTGCTTAGGGGCTTATAGGGGGAGAGATGCCTAGAGGCCGGTTTAGGGGGCCATGGAGGTCTCCTAGCCAGCCGGGGGGCGTTCACCATCGTTGGGGGCGACGACGGTGAAACGGTTCAACAGAAATCGCACGGCAAAACATTGCGGTCCCCATAGGACCGCCCCAAACCAACACGGCGTAGGGAGCGCCGTTCAACCTCACACAACCAGCGGGCCACCAAAACATCAATACGGTGAGGCTATCACCGTTCAAAAGGTAGACGGACCATATAGGTCCGCTCAAACATGCAACCAAGCAAAAATAATACGGTCCTCACAGGACCGTCATCAATTCATACGGTCAAAGGTGGGCCGTCATCCCTTAGGAAGGCGGGCAAACAGACGGTGCAGGGTAATCCGTCCAAGATGGGAACGGTTAGGGATAGGCCGATCAAAACGGGAATCTGAGACACAGAACGGTTCGAGAGAGGCCGCTCAGCTTTTGAGCGGTCCGTGATCAGCCGTTCTTAGAATCAAGAATTGGGCCTTGAGAATTTATTTAACTGAAACAAAATATGAAACTAAATGACTAACATAAATGAGATGGATGAATGCAGGGGAAGCGTAGGACTCGTACCTCATGGCTGCAGGTTCGTGCAGTGTACCTGGCACTGCCGGACTTCCAGAGGGAGCGGTTGACTGCCATGGGGTTCGCCCCCTTCCTGAGTATTGAGGTGTGTCGCTTTGACGCAGCTCTGCTCTATGCCCTGCACGACCGCTGGGATCCAGTGAGTCGGACGTTCCTTTTCCCGTGGGGGCACATGGTCCCTACATTGGAGGACGTGGCCAGGCTTACTGGCCTACATGTGCAGGGGTCACCGGTCAGCGGGACTACTTTTCCTGACTACCGGGGGATGGCTCGGGAGTTGCTCGGCCTACAGCTGTGGCGCCCCGAGAGGCAGTCGACCCTCCTTCCCCGGGCCGCTCTCTAGGACAGCCTGGGTCTACGACGAGCGGGAGTTGCGGTCGGGGAGCGACCAGAGGAGCACTTGGAGCGGCTCGTGGGGCTGGCGAGACCGAGGGTTGCTGCGGGACCGGGACCTGAGGCGGACAGAGTGCTGAGACGGTTTCTGATGCTGATGTTCGGGCGGCTTCTCTTCTCCACTCGAGCGGACGTGATGAGCTGTCGCTTCCTCCCTTTCCTCCAGGAGCTCGAGCACGTAGGTGACTATGCTTGGGGAGAGGCGGTCCTCGCCTTCCTCTTTGACACTCTTAGTTCGACGGCGCGTCGGACGATGCTTGGGGGATTCTCCCCCTTACTCCAGGTACTACTCTCTACTCTAGACTTAATTATAATTTAATCATGCAACCCTATATGCTTGCTATAATGCTGACACGACTTGTGATGCAGGTATGGGCCTACGTACGCCTACGTGGGCTAGGCAGAGGAGAGGAGACCCGCCCTGGGCTCCTGCCGATCGCACGGAGGTGGACAGCACCCCGGGAAATGATGGTCTTGAGGAGGCAGGTCCGGGAGCTGCAGGATGACC
The DNA here is from genome assembly GCA_022559845.1 of Amorphophallus konjac. NCBI lineage: Eukaryota > Viridiplantae > Streptophyta > Magnoliopsida > Alismatales > Araceae > Amorphophallus > Amorphophallus konjac. Next base: position 292,500,636 of record CM040119.1, read on the forward strand.
TGGACACTCTACCGTACACCTCGGTATGCTTCTAGACTCAGACTCTTTAATTACATGCTATTCTTTCATGATTATGATGCTGATGCAGTTTCCTATTCCTTGCCGGTACGGTGGACTCCTTACACGGAGGAGAGCCTGGAGGGCCAGCCGTGGGTGACCGAGGCCTTGGCCTTCTCTGGCCGGGACGTGTGGCTTCACTGCATGAATGTGGTGGAGCCACTATACTTCAGGTTGGTGATGAGGACCATCGGGGTCCATCAGCCGGCCGTAGAGTTCCCTGCGCCTGAGAAGGCAGGGGAACGGGTGACGAGGATGACCCGGGGACTCCGCGAGGCGTACGACTGGACAACGAGGAACGCCGAGCAGGTCACCGACTGGGCTGCGCGAGGGCGAGTGGTGACCGCCCGGGCAGAGAGCGACAGCGCATACTACACTGCGTACGCACGGCACTACCGGGACCAGGTGTTCCGAGGCGCCCACCGACCGGTACGACTTCTGAACTTAAACCTTGTCTATTATGCTTATGAATGATGCACTGACACGTGAATCTTTTAAATGTAGGTCAACCCTGCAGGACGAGTGGCAGAGTTGCAGGGACTCCTGCATTCCACCATCCGAGAGAGAGACGAGGCCCGGCAGGCCCTGGCCCTACTGGTGAGTTTTTCTAAACCTTAGACTCTTTAAATTATGTAGTTCTATATGATTATGATTATGCCTCTGACTGACCTGGAGTATTTGGATGCAGCGTGCCGAGGGTGCTCAGAGGGCGGGACCAGACGCTCCTTCTTCCTCTTCCGTCCAGACTCCAGCAGACCGAGCCGAGCGGGACGTGGACTTCACTCGGATGGTAGAGCGGGCCAAGGCGGCCGAGGTGGCACTCGTGGAGAGAGTACGCAACTCTACACTTCCCCTTTGCTTATTTATGCTTATGAAATGAATGAAATGTGACCCACTGACAATGACATGTGAATGCAGACGTCCGAGCTGTCCCGTCTGCGGGTGGAGTTGGAGCAGAGCCGAGTAGTGGCTAGGGAGGAGGCAGCCCGTGTGCGGGAGGAGGTTGCGCTGAGCCGAGTAGCGGCTAGGGAGGAGGCAGCCCGTGTGCGGGAGGAGGTTGCACTGAGCCAGCCAGCGGGCACGGTGGAGATGGCACTCCTTCGGCATGAGCTAGAGCGACTCCGGGCGGATGCGACAGAGTTGGTGCGAGTTCGAGCAGAGCGGGATCGTGCTCTGATTGAGATGTCCGGGCTGAACGGAGAGTTGCGGGTTTTTAGAGAAATGAGCCGGCGATCGCGCAACGGGACTCCGAGTGGCAGTCACGGCACTCACGGCTCTATGAGGAGTTTTTTCACAGGTTCCTCCGGCCAGCGGAGGAACGAGGAGGATGAGCGGCGCCGACGACGTCAGCGTGACGAGGCGACCTCAGCGATGCCTCCTCCAAAGAGGCATGAGGGTGAGGGGGACAGCGACGGGGGCCAGGGAGAGGGAGCTGCTTGACTTGTTGTACTGGGCCCGTCTTTTGTACATGGTGTGACATGATAGTGACGTGCCTATCTTTTGTTTTTCACTTGCTTTGTGGCTGAATGTATGTATGTATGAATAGATGAATGAGTTTGAGGAGTGTGCTTAGCCCGAGAGAGATGAGTGACGCACACGCCGACTTGAGTGAGATGAGTGACGCTCACGCCGACTTGAGTGAGATGAGTGACGCACACGCCGACTTGAGTGAGATGAGTGACGCACCCGCCGACTTGAGTGAGATTAGTGACGCACACGCCGACTTGAGTGAGATGAGTGACGCACCCACCGACTTGAGTGAGATGAGTGACGCACACGCCGACTGAGGGAGTAGGCTAATTGGGGGCAGAGTATATGGGCGGTTCTCCCAAAGCCGTCCGTGGATAAGAGTGGTTCTCAAAAGACCGCGTCAATTGAGTTAGAACGGTTCAATATAAACCGTAATAATATTTGAGCGGCATGTTGTAGGTCGCATAAGAGACTGGGCTCGGACTTTCTTAGACATATGAACGGTTGATGATGGGCCGTATGTTCATATGGACGGTCTATCGTAAGACCGTCCAAGTGGACCTCCTATTTGCTCGAACGGGGACTCCCTGGAGAGTCCCCAACCCGTGCGTAGGACGATTTGTGCTTATCACAACCCTATCTTAGCCCACCCTAAACTTATCCGAGTCTAATCCCAAGAGGTTTAGGCTTCCTAATGGACCCTATAAATAGTAGGGGGGCCTGGACCCTCAACCCACACATCCTTCATATCCCCAGGCTTAAAACCCTTTGATTCCTATCACCCGATCATCATGAAGAGGGCCTTTGATGGAAGTTCCGCGGAGGGAGTGCCCTTTGAAGGGCCGAGACCAGCTAGAAAGGAGCGGGAGGTGATCCAACGGCTAAACTTGATTCCTCGTCATCTCAGCGCCTCCCCTACGAGAGAGGTAAGTTAGATCAGAATATATGTAATTTCTCTCAATTTCCCTTATATTTCCTTACATCCTTAGCCTTTTCCTCTTCTAGCTTCTCCCCGGTCCAAGACGCTATTCTAGCTTAAAGTGGGTGGCTCCCATGGTTCGTGCATTGCCCCTCGGGGTGACTTACCTCCTCAAATCCTGGCACCTACACTCCCTCTTAGTTCTAGGTCAGAACTACCCTAAGCTTTCTTTAGATTGTCATAGTATTTCTGCTCTGATGGAGACTTGGCACCCTCAGACCCATACTTTCTTCTTCCCATCTTTTGAGGCCACCATCCTGTTAGAGGAGGTAGAGACATACTTCGGGCTCCCTAGGTCCAAGGTGGGGGAGGAAGACTTGATATGCCATACTGTTGCCCCTATAGATCCAAAACTCATCCTAGGGGAATTTATACCTGATAGTGGGGATGTTCGTACCTTTGTAGGCCCCTGCCACATTCACCTCCTTCCTCTGAGTCAGTGGGTAGTGGAACATTGCCGGAATAAGTGCGGGTGGGTTGAAGCCATAGCCAAAGCTGCATCCATCTGTCTCTGCGGGGCCATCCTTTTCCCTTCAGCCGACCACGTCCTGGAGATCCCCTTACTCAGCACCATCAGTGGCCTTTGGCGGGGACTTTCCATTTCTCAGGCCGTCTTAGCTTATTTGTACGAGGGTCTTACCTCAGCAGCCTTAGGAGGTCCTCTCTTTGGTTCAATGATCCTATTGGAGTGCTGGATGGGAGTTAGGATGAAGTTCACCCCGAGGGAGGATATCACTTCAGTCAGCTGGATCTTTGGGAACCATCCCCTTTACTTCATAGGAGGCGCTTTTAGGTTTTCTCCACAGGTTGAGTGCAGGACGGCTGAGTTGAAGACCAGGGATGAGTGGCGCCCGTGCATCAACAGGCTGCCTTTGGATAGGTTTGTGATGCGCCCGGACTTCCTCCGCGACACCACCATCATGCTACCGAGGAGAGCCGGCTTGGACTTGAGGCTCGTGAGCGACACCGCCTTAGCGATGTATAGCCCACACAGATGCTACCTGCAGATTGGACTACCCCGGACGGTGCTGCCTACGCTACCCCACCTTCCCATGCTACAGGCACGGAGGATCGGGACAGAGGAGGACGAGCAGGCGGTCAGGAGTGCACTGATTATGTGGGAGGTGAGTAGGGTGCGTACCCTACCAGCAGAGGTTGAGGAGGCTCCAGAGACTCGACAGGCTTACCTTAGGGAGTTGAGAGAGATACGTCCTCGCGGGGATGCCCAGCGGCAGACCGAGTGATTTTCTTGTGTTTTTATGATGATACGGGATGTGATTTTATATCCGGGCAGCTTGACATATGAAATGAATAAGATTTGATGAGATTGAGTTTGAGCTTTGTGATTCGATTACGATGTGATGTGATTGCATAGGCCAACATGAGGATTGAATATTCATGTGGTCTCGAGCCAACTGCCCTTCCAACCTGCCCCTGTACACATGCAAACATGAAACAGATTAAATCTATTTTAAGCTTAGCCCCTTGCCTGTAGAAAGTTAGGGGATGACCCTTTCTTGATTTTTGGTCAAGGGGTTGAGCCTTATTAAATAGGCAAATACCAAAATGTGAGAAATGCATATGAATGTGCGTTTTTTTTTCTTTTTGGAATATTTGATTTTTTTGTTGGATTTTGAAAATATTTGATCTTTTTGGGTTTTGAAATATTCGATTTTTTTTGGGTTTTGAAATATTTGATTTTTTTGGGTTTTGAAATATTTGATTTTTTTGGGTTTTAAAATATTTGATTTTTTTGGGTTTTGAAATATTTGATTTTTTTTTGGGTTTTGAAACCAGCTCGGGTCTCAATAGCAGGGACCTTCTCGTCTTGCTATGGACTTCCAAGGCTCAGCGCGTGCAGGAAGGGGGACCGCCCGTGATCGGAGTCAACTTTGCTCGACGGTGCTTCTGCTGAGGCCATACCCGGGGTGGGATTCATTCCTTGGGAAAGTAAAAAAGATTGAGTAGTAAAGCTGACGATAGGTGTAGAGGTTTTTAGGGCTTGAGTTCTTTCCCAGGACCCCCCCCTTTTCAAAGAATCCGGTCTGTTGCGCCGGGGCTTTGCATCCGTCATCGAACCTTCATCCGCTCTAGGCACGCATGCGACCGGGCTCATAACGTCCCGCGGGGAAACTATACTGCCACTCTTGCCATGCCTAGTTGTATTCTTTCGGGGGTTTTTAGAGCTTCGAGCCTTATGTGCTTTCGGCCTTATTTTTTGATTTCGCCCCTTTTCTTTCCTTTTTTTTTTCTTCTTGCTTTCCTTTTCCTTCTTTTTGCGGAGTGAGGTCTTAACGGATTGCCCTATTTGAGACCTCTTTTAATGGGGGATCTGGGTCGCTTCTCACCCCCTTATTCACCACTTGCCCCTATCTTCAACCGAGAGAGAGGAAATACAAGGATCTCCACCTTCCCCGAGCATGGCCAAAGGAGAAACGGTGTCGGGTAGCATGAGAGAATACCGAATCACGGGGTCGTGTAGTGTGTGAGATGCTGGACCTAGGTCCTCCTTTCACAATTTGGTGGGGTATGCCCTGCCATCGAGCCGTTCACTGGTTTTATTTTTATGGATAAAAATGCTTTAAATACAGCCCATTCCATGGGTTTGGCATTTCCTCCCCTTCCGCGTTAATTAGACGATACGCATTGCCCGGATAAGCTTCTTTGATTACGAAGGGCCCTTCCCAGTTGGGTTGCAGCTTAGACCTGGGACCTGCTGACCTGATGAATTTGCATTTCAAAACCATATTACCCACTTGAAATTTCCTTTCAATGACCTTCTTTTGAAAATATCGCGAGACACGCTTTTGATATACTGAAACATGATTGGCCGCATTCAACCTCTTCTCGTCTAAGAGTTCCAGTTGGACTAGCAACGCCTCTCGACGTTCGTCAAGATTAAGTTGCTTATCCAGCTGCACCCTTAGGGAAGGGATCAGAATTTCATACGGGAGCACCGCTTCCATTCCATAGGTGAGGGCAAAGGGAGTCTGCCCTGTGGGAGTGCGGACGGAGGTGCGGTAAGCCCATAGAGCTTCTACCAATTTGTCGGCCCAATCAGCAAATTTATGTGATTCACATGTTTTCTTGATAATTTTAAGAAGGGTTTTATTCGTGGCCTCAGCCTGGCCATTACCTTGGGGGTAGTATGGTGATGAATGATGCAAAACTATATTGAATTTCTTACAGAGGTCCTGGAGTTCTTCTGAGATGAACTGAGGCCCGTTGTCGGTGACGATGTCGCTTGGCACCCCGAACCGCGAGATAATGTTCTTCATGATGAAGCGGCATACTGTGGTGGCTTTGATTTCTGCATAAGCTTCAGCTTCAGCCCATTTGGCAAAGTACTCCGTAGCCGTCAGAATGAAGGATTTCTGTTTAACAGCAGAGTTCGGATCACCGAGGGGTCCGATGATATCAAATGCCCACATAGAAAATGGCCAGGGGGCCGTAATAGGATGAAGAGAAGAGGCCGGAGCGTGGATTTTGTCGGCATGGATTTGGCACTGAAGACACCTATGGACATAGGTGGAGCAATCTTCTTCTAGGGTTGGCCAGTAATAGCCCTGCCTAAGAATCTTCTTTGCCAAGGCCTGTCCGTTCACATGCCCTCCACACTCGTTGGAGTGGGCTGCTTCCACGACTTTCCAAGCTTCTTCGTCACCTAGGCACCTCATTAGAACTCCATTCAAAGCCCGCCTATACAATTCACCTGCGATGATCGTGTATCTTGCGGCGACTCTTCTAATGGCTCTTCGCTGCTCAGCATTGGCCGTTTCCGGAAATGTACCATCCTTGCAATATTGCTCTATCTCATAAAACCACGGCAGCTCTTCTTCTTCAATGATCTCCTCGAGCTCAGTCAATGAAACTTCTTTTGTCTCCTCCCTTTCTATTTTCTTCTCTACGGACATTCTAAGATTGTTGAACCAAGGATCCTGAAGAGAAGGAACATCTAGCCTTTGGACCACAATGGTCTTAGTGGCGCGACTCAGGGGAAGTGATAGGGAAGAGGCGAGCGACGCAAGGGCATCGGCCAAGATATTCTGAGAACGAGGAGTGTGAATATAGACGAGTTTCCTGAATTGCCTGGCCAAGAGCGTGACCAGATCCTGGTAGGGTTTGAGCTTAGGGTCGCGGGTGCGGTAAGTCGACAAAACTTGCCGCAGCACCAGCTGAGAGTCTCCTATGATATTAAGGTATCGCGCGCCCAAGATGTAGGCGTGCTTCAGACCGGCAAGGAGAGCCTCATACTCGGCTATATTGTTGGTGGCGGGAAATGAGAGTTGATATGCCACGGGGATGGTTACCCCTTCTGGAGTAAGGAGAACGGCGCCGACTCCGCTGCCCTGGGAATTAAGGGCACCGTCAAAATGAAGGGACCAGAAAGGAAGATGAGTGATCACTACCAGGTGTTCATCGGGGAATTCGTCCTGGATGGAATCAGTGTGAGGGATAGGAGAATGAGCCAGGTGCTCGGCAATAGCATATCCCTTGATTGCTTTCTGCACGATGAAGGTGATGTCGAACTGGGAAAGAAAGCTTTGCCAGCGAGCTAGCCGATTAGAAAGGACCGGCTTTTCCAACAGATAACGAATGGGGTCCATTCTAGAGATGAGCCTAACCTCGTGGGCAAGAAAATAATGTTTAAGCTTCTGCGCTACCCACACTAGTGCTGCACAGGTCTTCTCCATAGCAGTGTACTTGGATTCAGCGGGATTGAATAACCTTGAGAGATAATACGCCGCCCTTTCCCTTCCTTCATCGTCTACCTGTGCCAAAACAGCTCCTAGGGAGTCCTCAATTACAGAAATGTACAAGATCAGGGGTTTCCCGGGGATGGGTGGTTGTAGAACCGGGGGATTAGAGAGGTAAACCTTGAGTTCCTCATAGGCCTTCTGACATTGTTCATTCCATTCAAATTTCGCGCCTGCCTTTAGTAGTTCATAAAACGGGCGGCATCTTTGCGAATGCTGAGATATGAATCTCCTGATAAATTGCAAATGCCCGATCAAACCTCGAAGCTCAGTGATGCTCTTCGGCGGCGGCATTTCCATGACGGCCTTTGCCTTGTTTGGATCGATCTGAATCCCCCTTTTACTAACTATAAACCCGAGCAATTCCCCTGATGCAACTCCGAACACACATTTCTTTGGATTCATCTTTAACTTGTATTCCCTAGCCCTTTGCAACACCTTGGCTAGAATGGCGGGGTGCTCTTCTTGTGACCTCGATTTGACTAAAATATCATCCACATAAGCTTCTAAATAAACGTGCATCATATCGTGGAAGATAGCCATCATCGCTCTTTGGTAGGTGGCACCTGCATTTTTCAACCCAAATGGCATAACGACATAGCAATATGTGCCCCAAGGTGTGGTGAACGAGGTCTTTTCTTGATCCTCCGGAGCCAGAAGGATTTGGTTATACCCTGAGTAACCATCCATGAAGGAGAGGGCTTCGTACCCATCTGTATTATCAACCAAGACATCGATGTGAGGGAGTGGAAAATCATCTTTCGGACATGCCTTGTTTAAGTCCCTGAAGTCAATACAAATTCGAATTTTACCATCCTTCTTCATTACCGGGACTATGTTTGCCACCCATTGTGGGTACAACACAACTCTAATGAACCTGGCCTTATGCAATTTATCGACTTCTTCCTTAATCCTCAGGGCCATTTATGGGTGGAATCTCCTTGCTTTCTGTTTAACGGGCGTTGCCCCTGGTTTGAGAATCAGCCTGTGTTCGACCAAGGCGGGGTCAAGGCCCGGCATGTCTTCGTAGGACCAGGCGAAAGAATCGCGGTACTCCCTCAAGACTTTGACAAGTTCCTCTTCGACTTGAGGAGGGAGATTGGCGGAAATAAGTATGGGCCTGGGATCCTCTTCTGTTCCGAGGTTAATTTCCTTAGTGGATTCATCCACTGCTACGGAAGGCTCGTCGAACTTCTTCAAGCCTTGGGCATACAGGTCGACAGTGTCATCCATTTCATCTTCCTCATCATCTGCTGGGTCTTTCTCACTCACAATTTCATATACTCCTAATCCATCATTGCTCCATACCTCATCAATTCCCTCATCATCTTCCAAGACAATCGCGGTCTCTACAAATTCCGGACACCTTAATAGAGCATGACATCTTCCAACCAAATCTTGTAGAAACCTATTCGGAACGGTTTTGGGGGAGCGTGCTATGGCGGGTGCCGCAGACGTGGATGGGCTGACAGAACTTGAACTAGACTCTATCCTGACTGACTCGACCATCCTAGAGGATCCTGTACACTGTACATCTAACCTAGGGGAGAAGAAATCTACCGGAAAAGGAACAGGGGTCTCGTGCCCCTGGGGATCTGGGTAGAACATAGCGTAATCTTCCACGGAGACCTCCGTTTTTGAATTGACGTTTTTTTTTTGGAGGCCGGAGGTGATCACGCAGCAGGAGGAAGAAGGCGGAGGAGGAGGAAGCTGCATGGGGAACAATTCTGGGAAGATGCAGTCAAAGAAAGGATCAGAAGACTTAAACCACATTTCATGGAGCTGGGCTCCTGGGGGAGGAGGAGTGAATAGGGTTGACAGATCAATAGGCGGGCAGCGCCCGCAAGCACATGGAACGAATAGAATTTTGGGCCTCTCCGCAAAACACGGGTCGACCAGGAGTGGAGGGGAACGGGGAACAGAATCCCACCGTTGAAACCAGGAAGCGAGACGGGACGGGGACATAGAATAAGTAGTGGCGGAGCTTCCCATCTTTCGTGGCCCCTGGCGGGCCAATGGCATTGGAGGGCGCTTTACCGGCTGCATCTCTTTCTTCTTTGGGTCATCCTCTTTTTCATAAAACATCCTTGTAAAGCAATCAGAAAGGTCCTCCAAGTCACCGGCTAGCCCTTGCAGTGATGGGGGCGAATCGTCAACAGCACAAGCTTCGTCTATCTTTTCTTCAAGGCTGGATGGCGAAGTCTTCAAGGTGCCAGGCTGCAACGGACCCTTTACAAAATGTTGCCGGTAATCCCAGGTCAACGGCCCAGAGTCCCCAAGCATCGACATGGAGGATTCATGGTAGCCGAGGCCCCGGCGGCCCATCTTCCTTCCCTTGGGAACGGGGTTGGTTCGGCCCTGCAATTGTGCGCCGAGTCCTCGGCCTGGCTGATAGCCCAATTTTAGAATTAGGTGCCATCCTTTGGAATCTCTCATTTTGGGCTTGACCTTCACATTGATTGGTGCAGCGGTGGGCTTGCGTGACGCATATGCCCACGAATAGTTTAAGTCCATGACAGATAGAGCAGGCCTGTTATTCGGCCACAGTGTGGGCAGAATCTTGGCCGCTATGGCGTCAACGTTTTGAACTGTGGAAACACTTTTCACCTTGACCACTCGCCCTTGGAATGGGAACTTCAGACACTGGTGGGCTGTCGAGGGGACGGCGTTCAAACTATTCAACCATGGACGACCCAGAATGGCTTTGAACATTAGGTCTATGTCCAACACATAAAATTCTACATCCATCACTAAGGGCCCTAGCTCGGCCTGCACAGTTACCACTCCGTGACAGGCACGTCTGGAGTTATCATATGCGGCTATCGTAGTTGGTGTCGGCTTGAGCATGTCCTCTGATATATTACAAGCACGAAGGGTACTCAATGGGCAGACATTTATTGACGCCCCTGTGTCCACAAGGGCAGATTCTACCGCTGTTTTGTTTAGAGAGATGGTGATACATAACGGCATCTGCCATGCCTCAGGAGGTGCTAGCTCTCACTCAGCAAATGCAATAGAGGGCCCCTTTGTGATTGTGGCCAAGATGGAGGGCAGGCTATCCACTGCCACATCTTCACTCACCATAACTTTCTGCAGGAAGGTCTTCAGGGCATCTTGATGGAGCGGCGACCTCTTGATCAGCTCTAACACTGAGATTTTGGCCGGCATCCGGTCTAAGTGCTGTAATAAGTCATATCTTGTGCCTGGCACAGGGTCCATCTCTTCTGGCTCAACTGTAGGGGAGGAAACTGTAGGATTCGGTGCAGACACACCTGAAGAAGGAAAAATTCTTTGGAAGGGATGCCCGCTCCGAAGGGCGCATTGTGATGCTGGCACGGCCTGGACTGGACCCCCACTTGGCCTGATGGGGTAGGTGAATGGCGTGGAGATGGAGGTGAGGATGACTGAAGTGGGTTTAATAGGCCCTGGTGGCGGGGAAATGGGTGAAGGGTTAAGCGTAGGGAAAATGACGGGAGGTATGGCGGGCGGTGGTGAAGGAGCGGAGGGGAATGTGGTGGGCCTAAGAGGCGACGCGGAGGAAGTGACGAGTGGTGTGGCGGCCGGAACGGCGGGTCTAAGAATGGAGGGGATGGCAGGTGTGGGAGAGTAGTGGTGGTGTAAGGCCAAGAGATGGGCGGGGGTCTCATCATCAAATGTCCACCCAGCGTTGGGGGCTGGGCGCTGGACCATATTCACTTATGCTGGGGCCGGTGCCGGCGGCGGCTGTTGTTGCTGAGGAGCGGGCTGATGTATTGGCATGGGATTTTGATGGATCCCAAGGTCTTGCTGCTGCGGTTGAAGTTGCTGTTGCTGCTGGGGTTGTTGCTGCTGCTGCTGTTGCTGGGGCGCCGCCTGCTGCGGCCTGGCTTGTCTCTGCCTCTGCTTGATATCCTCAATTAACTGGTGCATCTGGGCCCAATCAATCCTCTGGCCCTCATGCAAATCATACACCAGGTCTCTGAACTGGTAGCATCACTCTATCGTGTGTCCGGGTTGCCGATGGAATATACAATATCGGGATTGGTCGGCAGTCGGATTCCAGTTCGAGCGTTCAGGAGGCAACTGAAGGTCACCAGTATACATTAGAGCAGAGAAAATATCTGGCAAGGTCTCCGGAAGAGGGGGGTAATGAGCCCTTTTTGGAGCTGGTCGAGCAGAGCCATAGGTGGGGAGTGGAGGAACATTATTGTACTGCGGGGGCCGCTGAGGCTGTTGGGGTGGCGGAGGTGCCTGTTGAGGGTATTGCGGGACTTGGAAGGTAGGCTGAGGAACTTGTGGAGCAGCGAACTGGGGGTTACGCTGAGGCGGTGGGAAACGGGGTGGCGCGGCTTGTTGGGGGAACTGAACGGCCTGGACTTGCTCGTTAATTTGTACTCCCTCAGTGACGGGGCCTTGGGTTTTCTTGGTGGCTTTGGGTTTCTGGGCCTCGAATAAAGAATGGATGGGGGAGTCTTTGAATTGGGTTTGAATGAACCTAGCTCTACTGTATAACTGGTGCATGTTCGAGATGTCATTCATTGCCAGAATGTTTCTGAAAGTTGGCGTAGCATTGGAAATTAACAACTTCACTTTTTCCTCTTCTGGAATCTGCCCGGGCACACGTGAGGCCATCTGCCTCCAGCGGTCTGCATAGGTTGCGAAGTCTTCCTCCGGCTTCATCTTCTCCGCCACTAGGTCAGTGAAAGAGTACTCGGGTCCGACCCGATCCTGAAACCTCTGTATAAACCTCTCCTTGACTGTCTTGAAATTCTCGGCCTCCTCCATAGGCAAGGTGTAGAACCATTCCAGAGCGATCCCTTCCAGAGACCGACGGAACAAATAGGCCATCAAACGATCGTCTTGCTGGAACTGTGCCGATTCGTATAAGAATTCCCGGACATGGATGAACGGGTTGCCATTCCCATCGTACTTACGGTACACGGGGAGCTCCGACTGGGAGGGAAAGCGAATGTCCCTGAAGTTAGGGATAGGGACATCGACAAGAGATTGCGGGCCGACCCGCTTGTGGAGAAGATCAATTTGTTGCTGCATAGCAGCCCATTTGTCAAGGATTTCCCGTTCCCGGGAAGGAGGAGAAGGAGCAAGAGGAGCAGTACCTGGATAGGCGGCCAAAGGATAAGCTGACGAAGGAGGCGGCCCGTAAGAGGGATAATGTGCTGAGGAAGGGCCCATATCCGTATGAGCCAACTGGGCCGCCCCTGACTGTAACCTAGCGAAGTCCGCCGGGGCTGTGAGGGCCTGAGGTGATGGAGAAATCGTAGGGTACGGCTCGAGATAAGGAACAGAGGGGATCGGGGATTTTCCTTTATCAAGTTGTTGATGGACCGATGTGGAAGCCTGGCCCATTTCTATATTGGGATAGCGAAGGGTCTAAGGACGGACATGAGTAAGGTCAATGGGAGCCACAGAGGTGGTCCCGACCACAGGAGATGAAGTGGTAACACTGGCCTTGGCATGAGCCGGAATTGAGGCCGGGGCATCGCCCCCTTGCAAAGCTTGTCTGATGAGATGGAGTTGGGTGGGGTCCAACTGGGCCATCATATCGAGGATCGTACTGGCTGAATTTTGATTGGGCGGGTTTGAAAAAGAAGGTCGGGGACCCTCGCCAAGAGTGGTCGGGAGTGAAGGGGCCATCCCCTCTCCTCCCTACAAATGGGTGACCCTAGGTGGGTCCTCAAGGAGACCACGAGGAAGGGAGTCCTCGTGGGCCGAAGAGAAGTCGTATGACGACATGGAAGAAGACGAATCGAACAAGGGGTTGGAGTAGGAACGGAAATAAGAGTCGACCCTAGGAGGTGATCGTGGGGGCAGAAGGCAACCCCACATACACCAAGACACCTACGACATGAACAAGCAATACTAATCAATCAGATCTACCAGGCAAGTAATAAGCATACAATGGAGCAAGATGAGAGCAGAATCACTCAGTAATACAATCAAGTTCTTAAAATGATGCTCGTCAGTTCCTTATATCTTTAGGTTTGAGTTTTAGTGGATTAATGAAAATATAAATTCTCTCGACCACTAGGTGCCTGATTGGGATGAGAAATGAGGAACTGTGTGACACTATCGGGACTTCTCACTTGCGGATGCAACCATAGCTTGGGGTGGATACGGTACAACCTGCCCGGCGTCCGTGTGGGAATCCACGGCTCACGGGGGCTTACGGAGGTCCTCAGCAAGGTCCCTAGTCGGCTCCAAGGAATATGGAGACGAGAGGAAACCCTACCTCGGTAGGAATGCAACTAATATGGGAAGATGTCGATGCTCCTATGCGCACCGGAGTGCATGCACAAACTAGCCTAGCAGCTATCGATCAATGAGCAAGTATACACATGAGTAATAAAGAGCATGGTGATGCAGTAGTGATAATAAGAGAGCAGGGGGAGTCAATGAACAGCACCAGGAGCAATATATATCATGCGAAAACTAACCAAGATGAAATAAATGCACGGTGACAGGAGATGTGCGGTCCTCCTCTGACCGCTCTAAGTACACAGACGGTTAATATCCAACCGTATTTGACGGGAAGAAAGCAAGGGAAATACCAGACCGACGGCCGATAGTCGACCGCTCACGTACTTGAACCGCCGTGTCACAGCCGCGTATCTGCCACCCAGAAAAGTACAGCGTACCTGTGCCTGGGAGCGGGACGGCTATGTGAAAGCCGCTCAAACAGATGGACGGCGTCCAGGTCGCCGTCTGTGACAGGAAAGGTCGGGGTAGCTGGCTCTGATAGCAGAGGATGGACGGTGGAGTATCGACCGTGCGCGTGGGTAGGCGGCTCTGGACGAACCGTGTTTACGCTAGAGGACAGAAACCGCATCCAACCTGTAAATCACTCCAAGAAAAAAAAAACTGGGCAACAACTAAGGAGGGGTCAGCAACTCAAAAGCACGATGGGCATTAGGCATCCCACCGTGATCGCCACAAAAGGGATGTAGACATATATTTTCGTCCTCTCTCCCTCCACTAAGGGTCAAAGTGCATCAGGTGCGGGGAACAACGTGAGACGGGCAAACCACGAGAGTGAGAGAAAGAAAGGAGGACAGGGAACAACGAAGAGTACCGTGATCGCCACCAAGATGCCGTACGTGATAGACACGCCATACCTTGGAAAGTGGGGAGACACTCGCCTTAGTGCAACGTTGAGGGATGAACGGTTCCCTTAGGATCGCCGGGAGTTGAGCGGTCTTACGATAGACCGCCTTGGGACGCTGCGAAGGACGCGGGAGGAACTGCTGCAGTGGGATGGACGGCACTATGTGGACCGCGCTTCGAGGAAGATCGGCCGTTTATGCACCGCACGTACCGTTAAACGGCCAGAGATTAACCGCTCAATACCTTCACGCAGCAAATTGAAAAGGGTTCGACCTCCACCCTCTCCGGCCGGCCAGAGGGGATGGGCCTCGTGCTGATGAAGTGCTGACCTGCAAAACAAAGTGAAGACACAGAAGAAACACCCAGATTAGAACTAAATAACGTAGTATGCGTTCAAACGAGAAGAATTAAGCATACACACAAATAATAAAAAAGGGAATACCTGGGGGATTTTAAACCCCTAGGGCGACAAAAACTGGGTGGTTGTGTGCGTGATAATGAGAAGGAGAGTGCACGTGGGGAAGAAACGATGCATGCAATGAAAGAGAGCGGCGAGAGCTACAGGACGAAAGAACTACGAAAACTGGGTTACTCCCTGAACCGGAGGCTCATGCGGACGTAGAGAGCCTCCCTCCTTGGTGCTAGGTCACTCAAAAATGCGGCAGGGCTTCGCCGTTGACCAAAATCTCCCCCCCCTCTTTCGACGTCCGGCCATAGGGTCTATTTATAGAGCCTGGAAGGCCAGCCTCGAAATTGGGGTTTTTAGATATTTTTAGGTCGAGATTATAAAAGATAAATCATAGATATTATCAAGATCTCTTATCCAGTCGAAACGGCATCAAAAATGGCTGATTATCCACGGAGAAATCGTTAAAACAAATCAGGGATAAAACCATGCATAAAAGGATAAAAATCTGTTAAAAACCCTCCATCGAAGGGATGAACGGTCTAACGATAGACCGCGCACAACTTGAACGGTTATATTCAGACCGTTCAACCTGTCAGTGGAAATGGAATTGAATCAGATAATTAACCCAATTATCGCTCGAACAGATCGAAACGGCCGGCGTCGGACCCTGACAGATGAACGGCGCCTTGGCGACCGCTTAAACGTAGAACGGTCCAATCTAAGCCGTATTAAGCTTGTCGGTGATAATTCAAACATCTGGATAATTGTCTGGGGAGATTAATACGCGTAGGACTCTGAGATATGGGCGGTTGATATTCGCCCGTCCATTAGTTTGAACGGGTAGGCTAGGGCCGCACAAAAAACCTGTCGGTGAATATTAAGAAAATCCTCCGAAAATAACCAAAATGTGTGAACGGTCTGTGATCAACCGCCCCAGTCTTGAACGGCTGATGTGGGACCATTCATGATCTTGGGTACTTGACTTTTATAAAATAATTCAATTAATCAAAGCCAAGGTCCGCCAAGCCCTGAATTGATACGACCTTTACTAAGGAGGGAGGCTACCCATAAAATGGGCCCAGGACGTGCCACAAAAAATGGCCCAACAGATAATGGACAACTTAGGGCATCAATTAATGGGAGTAAGAGAAACGACTCAACTTATCAGTATAAAACGGGTGTCAACAATGACGAGCGCTTTGGGAGGTCGGCGAAGGGACTCAGCGGGGACATCGACTGGGTCACTCGAGTGCACGAGCAGGTGCGGGACTGGACACACCGAGGTCGGGTGGTGAAGGCCTAAGCTGATAGTGATGAGGCCTACCTAAAGGCCTACGCGCGGAGGTAAAGCGACCAGGTGTTTCGCGGCGTCTGCCGACTGGTATGACTTCTAAACTCATGCTCTTTAATTTAATTATCTTATTCCTATATGCACTGACACCATGGTTTGCTATATGCAGGTAGACCCCCAGGGCAGGATAGCGGAGTTGCAGGGGATTCTCCACGCTACTGTACAGCAGAGGGATGAGCTCTAGCATGCGCTGGACCTTCTGGTAAGCTTCCTAAACCTTGGACTTAATTATGCTTATGATGTATGATTGACTGACCCTGACTTCTATAATGCAGCGAGCTGAGGGGGCGCTGCGGCAGGGACCGGACGCACCGTCCTCTTCGTCACAGCCTGCAGGAGGCAAGGCTGAGCGAGACGCCAACTTTGCTCGGGCGGTTGCTCGGGCTCAGGAGGCCGAGACTACTCTCGCGGAGAGGGTAAGCAAAACCAACCAAGTTCCTTAGACTTTAAATACTTGTGATGCTTATGCCTTAACTGACTATGATGAATGTTTATGCAGGCGAGAGAGCTGAGCACCGCACTGGTCGAGGCGGAGCATGCTAGGGCAGAGGCGGAGCAAGCTAGGGCAGAGGCGGAGCGACTCCGTGCAGAGGTGGAGCGGTTGAGCGCAGGGTTAGCAGATCTAGAGCGCTACCGGGCCTAAGCACGAGAGGCTTGGCGCCAGGCCTATGATATGAAGAAGGAGCTACGGACGATGGAGAGGACCGTGCAGATGATAGGCCGCGGACCAGAGTGGAGCGTGTCCCAGAGCGGCGCTTGGAGCAGCTCGTTCCCCGACTTTCTGACCGACTCCGCCGGCCATCGGAGGAATGGAGATAGGAGGCGACGACGGGAGGAGGGTAGCACAGCCATGGGCCCGTCGGAGAAGAGGCACGAGAGCACCGGCGACAGCGGCGGCCCGAGAGATAGACCGGCCGAGTGATTTGCACTCTTCCTTTTCTTTTTTTTGATGCACACTTGTACATGACTTTATGATAGTGAAAATGGAATCTTTTTTTGTTGTTTTATGTTATTAAAGTGCAAATGTGTATGGATGTAAATGCTGACACACTGACCCACAACCCTAGGACTGACAGAGTATACGGGTGGGAGAGAGAGAGAACGGCAGGACTGACGAGTGAGAGAGGAAAATGGTTAACCAAAATCTGGCAAAACCTGACAAACGGTCTAATTTAAGACTGCCAAACATAGACAAATGGTCAAACCAAGAACCGTCAGAGGGACAGATGAAGGGCGATGGATGAAGGGATAAAACGGTCTAATCGTAGACCATGTGGAGACTCTTAGCGATCATATGATAGACCACTAGTGTAGAAACCCTGTGCAGTCTGAGCGGGACTCTTCCGTGAGAGCCCGAACCCGAGGATAGAGGCCTCTAATTTGCACTAGAACACACCCTAACTTAAGTTGGGGCTATGATGCGGGACGACTACGAGACTCGACGCGGACGGGTTGTGACCTTGGACTCTAACGGATGACTCGGCTAACAAGACGACGTGACCAGCAACGACACTACAACACGGCACCGAACTAGCTCCAGAAGAGGCGGTCATGCCCCAAACAAGAAGCACTAACTCACAGTCATCCCGGGCGAGGGAAACGTGTCGATCGTGCACGGTTGGGAAACTGGCTTTGAGACTCGGGTGGTCGGCTCACTCTCGTGCTCAGAACGAGTCACGGGACGGGTCTCACACTCACAACTCATAGCGGTGATTAATATATAGCAAGATAATAAAATATCCTAATCACATGCAGTAGCATCTAGAATGCATACTAGCTAAGCAAAATATGGCAAAAGGGGGTGGCGAGTGTACATCCACGCTCGGGGCGTGGGGAAGACTTCCCAGTCGAGATCCGGAACTCCCGGTACATTAATAATTAATAATTATAGAAATAATGCTAAAGCCCACTCCATGTAGAGAGGTAACAGGCGACACGTGGGGTCCGGGAGCACCAATCTTCAGTTGGCGGGCAGCAGTCGGTGGCGCTCGGGCGGACGTGGTCGGCCGGTTCAACTCCATTCACTCGAGCCCGCATGATGGCGTGTGAGACCCGCTGCTGGTACGGCAACGTCTGGGGCAGCTCCTAACTGCAGCGACTAGCGGGGATGTTCCTGTAGTGTCCCGGGTCGATCCCCAGGAGCGGCGGTCACCGGAGTGGATGCGGGCAATTTCTTGGGATTTGTTTCCCAAGACTGTCCCACAGTTATGTTTTTGGCCAAAACTGCGCGCTCTGATGAGATCGGCTGGTACGCTCAATCCCGACATCGGATCGGGACACAAAGGGTACCGTTGGAAAGGGGACTCAAAATCCTATGACATACTGGAAGACCAAACTCATCAAACAGATGAATTGGAAATTAAAATGACTGCAAGTGGGCTGAGCACACTATCCTGAAATATAGAATAGGCTGGACAGAACCTAACCTCCCTGATCAAGGGCTTTGACGGAGGATCAAATGACCGAATTAGGACCTGGGATTTTCATGGTGGGTAGAGGTTAGGGTGAAGGAGACGCACATAGCTCTTTTGTGAGATTTGGACAACATTTGTGGGGTGAGAAAAATCTTATGCCAAGATCTATCCCAAAGACCTGCACACAGGCAGACTTTAGGGATTATGAACAGGTGGCTGGGAATAGATGCAAACGGACTATGATCGACCTAAAAATTGAACTGGGAATGGACTATGATGTGGGGAACCTACCCTCAAAGTTTCGCAATGATCCAACGGTCGGATCTCCCGTACCAGACCTTTCACCAAGCTACTGTCCTGCAACTCCGAGTTTAGGGCAGCAGGATGAAGACCGGCTTGTGGTGGCTCACCGGAGGCACGAACGGCGGCGGCGGCGGCGGCGGCGATGGTGAACATTCACAATAGATAGAGGAAGAAGGGAAGAGGAAGAGATTTGAGGGGGGGTAGAAGATCTGGGATTAGATCAGGAAGAGATTGGAAGGGGAAGGAGGAAGACCACCAAGAACACTGGAAGAGAGAGGGGGGTGCACACCAAGCATAATTCTCATGAATTTTTCATTAGTTCCTCCACCAATGATTAAAGAGACTATAAATATTCAAACCCTAGACTTAGATCAAAAGATAACAACTAACCTTGGTCAATGGTAGGTGGGAGGGTATAATAGGGAAAGGAGACTTATGGGATTTGTTTAATCCCACATGGGGGACAAGCATGGGGCACAAGGGGGGACAAGCATGGGGGACAAGGGGGGACAAGGAGGTGACACCCCTTGATTTAAGGGGAGGGAATCTTGACTTCTTTCCCCCTTTATCCCCTTGGTCCAATGGTCCAAGTCCTAGAGCGACTATGGGCCAGCCCTCATGGTCCCTAGCAGCCACGTGGCCCAATGGGAGAGAGGGTGGGGTCCCTCCGGGACCAAGTTGTTATTTTACAAACAAACCCACTAACTTAGCCTAATTAAACACACCAAATGCAAAAGTACAAATACAAATACAATACTCTCAAAATAAATATAGGAACATGTCAAGACTCTGATGGAAGCTCCATGTTGTCGCCCAACCACAAGGAAGTCGGTGTGCTGCGTGTCTGGTACCGACGACTAGCTCTGGTGTCCCCACTAGGCTACCCAACCCCAATCCTAATGCACCAACACTAAAACTAGAGGTCTATAAGTAGGAACAAGCCCAGAAATCGCAGCTCACCATAATTCTCTGCTATAAGCCTTGAAATTTCAGCAAAAACACCCAAGAACACCATGAAGAGGAGCTTTGAAACTAGTGCCATGGGGGAGACGATCTACACCGGGCCAAAGGCTGCTAAGAAAGAGCATGGGGAGCTATAGCGACTGACCTTGATCCCCAAGCACTTGAGCTCAAGTTCCTCAAGAGAGGTAAGTTGCAATTTGATCAAAAGTTCATGAATTCCTTAATTTCCTTCTCATGATCTTCCTCTCTTCTCCCTTCTTCTTTTCCTTTTCTTAGCTTCTTCCTGGCCCAAGATGCTACTCCAACTTAAAGTGGGTGACTCCCATGATCAAGGGACTCCCTTTAGAGATCCTTTCCATCTCAAGGGCATGGCACCTTTACCCTTTAGTGGTTCTAGATAAAAATTTCCAGAAAGTCTCCTTGGATTGGTCAAGCATTTCATGTAACGACCGGAGAATCCGATTACCGGGAAGGCCCGATAACCCGAGACTTGAACCGCCGCCCACGAGCCGGGAGGGATCGGAAGGGCTAAAAGGAGTGTGGAGGCATAGAGAAATAGGAAATAAAGCAGGACAACAATTAACAGAAATAAATAAACAACTACAGCTACAGCAGAGTCCAGTCTAACAAAAAGTACAGTCTAAAGTAGTAAAGTGTACCACATGCCAAGTGAACACTCGGCCCGGCAAGCTGGCAACTGAGAACCTCCGCTCCGCACCCTCGAACCTCGAGGAAGAACCGCCACACCTGAAAAGTAGAGAATGAGTCTCCAAAACAGAGACTCAGCAGGGATCCCGCGGAACCTCAACCGAAAACAACGGCGGTAGCGGAAAGGAAGGCTACAAGAGCAACCGCAACAGCAGGAACAGTAAACCCGGTGGCCGGTCGAAACTCGGCACTACAGCTACTCCTACTGTACCAAAAACACACCCCGAACTCACAGTCAAGGCTACCGAACTACACTAGAACTACTTACTGAAGTAAAAACCCACGGCAACCATGCCGTAGAGGCCCGTCCCCCGGACACAGCCGACCTGGACACGCTGTCCAAGGTGCAACCCCGACCATCCGATCGCGGGTACCGCACAACATGATGCAACCTCGGTAAAGCCACTAGCACTAGTTTCACGGCGCAGAAACTGACACCCGCGCCGTGGCGAAACAACCGAAACTCAACGGTCGACACGACCGAAAACCCGAAGGTCAAAGTCACGGAAACTAACAGTATGTCACTCCCGACTCGACAGGAGTACCTCCCACTACAAGCACAGTAGGTAGTGTCCCCTGACGACTTACACCGCACTATAGGTGAACTGCCTGACTTGGTAGTGCCTACCAAAGGCACGAAAACCGTATAAGTAACCACAAACAAGTGACTAGCTGGGGTCACGCCCGTCGACGTGGGTCCACTGTCCCCAACCACGTGTGCATACACATACCACGCGTCCTAGGTCTGGCCCTCTGACTGGTTTTCCCCTGGCACTGGACTCTGATTAGACGAGGGGCCCGACGGAAACCAGTCTAAAACCGTCCTCAGGGTAAGCCCGTACACCACTCCCTGGTGCGACCAGCACACGCGTACTGGTAGGCTACGACTAGTGGAGGGTCACTGAAGGAGTAGACTCTCAAGTCAACGGAAAACAACGTCCGCATCTGACGACGTACGGGGACCACCCCACGTACCGGCCCCGTCGCACGGTGGCCATAGTCGGAGAAGAAACAGGACTCACAGTCCACGGCCACGCGCGCACCCTGCGCGAGAGTCGAGAAAACTCAAGTGGCACTAAGCCACTGGGCTCTGGACAGTCCTCTAGATGCACTACCCCCAACGGTCCTTGAGTCACAAGACTCGGGGTCAAGACCGTTGTACGCAACAGCACAAGGCCGTCAATCTAGTCCAATCTCTAGGTCTAAAACCACGGTAGCACGAGTACCGAGATAACTCACGAGCCGCCAAGATCACTCCCTCGGGAAGGGAACGTAAGGGACTAAGGCCGCCCACACGGGCCACACGGAAAACACAGAAGCACGATTCCCAGGGCAGCACACAAGCCACCTTGTCGATTTCCCATCCCAGGGCAAGCGGGAAACCTCCAGCCCCAGGCCGGATAACTGGACTTGCAGTCCAAGGCCAAACACATGGCCCACATGGGAATCGTCTTCCAAAGAAACCCACGACATGCGGGGGAGACCCCACCGCACACACACCGATACACGGTGACTTGATCGAGCGTAACACGGAAACCCGAAACACATGAGGTCACCCGGACCCACCACACCTATACACAACCAGAAAAAGCGGGATTTCAGACGGACGTTATCCGTCTCAAATCCGTCTGAAAATCCGTCGCAACACATATTTGTAATGGAATTCCGACGGATTTAAGACGGAACTCGACCGTCTGAAATTCTTAGTCACAAATTTGTGACAGTTAACTTTTCGGTCTGAAATTCCGTCTGAAATTAAGACACAAATAATTTCGGTCATAAATTCCGTCTAAATCTCATACGATAAAATTTCCGTATGTAACTATCAGTCTGAAATGATCCGTCTGTATTTCATACGATTTTTAAGACGGATTTATTATCCGTTGTAAATACCGTCCGTAATCCGTCTGAAATATTGTCTGAAATCCGTTTCTATTTCTGCTGGATATTACGACGGATTACTTTGTCGTCGTAACTTCCAACGACGGTTCCATATGCTTATTCGTCCTAAATCCGTCGGTGTTTGAAACGGAATTCACGACGGATATAAATTCTGTCTGAAATTACCGTCGCTATTACAAACGTAATTTCAGACGGATTATAAATCCGTCTGAAAAAAAAATATATTTTTAAAACTTTAAGTTTATTTATCTAATAAACCTGTTAAAAAAAATTATTGGAACTAACCACAAAAAAAACTCAACATCAACGTACCCCAAATAAATAAACACCACCGAAAAAATCTCAACATCAACATAGATGTTCAAATAAATAAACACCACCAATAAAAAAATTCAACACCATGCTGACAAAATAAATACAAAGAAAAACACATTAACCCTGCTGATCCGTCTGAATAACATAAAACAAATATCATTAAACATCAAGAAATATCTGGTACATCGTCAATATCCTCATCATCCATATCGTCACTGCCCTGCTCATCTCCTCTGTCGCTGCCCGCAGAAGGATCCCCCTACATTAAAAAAATAATAACATTCATTCATAGATAAAAAAATTAGTGCGAAGAAATGAGCATAAATATAAATCAAACATATCAAATTGATAACTGCAGATTTTATAGATCAACTACTAGCTTGAAACAATATTTAGACCCCCGGACCCGACCTGGTAGTTCATTTAAACTAAGTGTATTTTAAAACTGAACTTTTAGCGCCGAGCTCAAACCGGACATCCGATTTGGATTCCGCCAGTTCTGACAAGTCACTTTCATCTCCCCGGTTGTGTTGGAATGATCGGCACGGCCGTCCGACTTGTATTTCAAGTTTTTGACCCCCGGACCTGACCTGAGAGTTCATTTAAGCTAAGTTTATTTTAAAACTGAACTTTGAGTGCCGAGCTCAAACCGGACATCCGATTTGGATTCCGCCAGTTCTGACAAGTCACTTTCATCTCCCCGGTCGCGTTGGAATGATCGGCACGGCCGTCTGACCGGTATTTCCAATTTTAGACCCCCGGACCCGACCTGGTAGTTCATTTAAACTAAGTGTATTTTAAAACTGAACTTTGAGCGCCGAGCTCAAACCGGGCATCCGATTTGGATTCCGTCAGTTCTGACAAGTCACTTTCATCTCCCGGGTCGCGTTGGAATGATCAGCACGGCCGTCTGACCGGTACTTCCAATTTTAGACCCCCGGACCCGACCTGGCAGTTCATTTAAACTAAGTGTATTTTAAAACTGAACTTTTAGCGTCGAGCTCAAACCGGACATCTGATTTGGATTCCGCCAGTTCTGACAAGTCACTTTCATCTCCCCGGTTGTGTTGGAATGATCGGCACGGCCGTCCGACTTGTATTTCAAGTTTTTGAGCCCCGGACCTGACCTGGGAGTTCATTTAAACTAAGTGTATTTTAAAACTGAACTTTGAGCGCCGAGCTCAAACCGGACATCCGATTTGGATTCCGCCAGTTCTGACAAGTCACTTTCATCTCCCCAGTTGTGTTGGAATGATCGGCACGGCCGTCCGACTTGTATTTCAAGTTTTTGACCCCCGGACCTGACCTAGGAGTTCATTTAAGCTAAGTTTATTTTAAAACTGAACTTTGAGTGCCGAGCTCAAACCGGACATCCGATTTAGATTCCGTCAGTTCTGAAAAGTCACTTTCATCTCCCCGGTCGCGTTGGAATGATCAGTATGGCCGTCCGACCGGTATTTCCAATTTTAGACCCCCGGACCCGACCTGGTAGTTCATTTAAACTAAGTGTATTTTAAAACTGAACTTTGAGCGCCGAGCTCAAACCGGGCATCCAATTTGGATTCCGTCAGTTCTGACAAGTCACTTTCATCTCCCCGGTCGCGTTGGAATGATCGACACGGCCGTCCGACCGGTATTTCCAATTTTAGACCCCCGGACCCGACCTGGTAGTTCATTTAAACTAAGTGTATTTTAAAACTAAACTTTTAGCGCCGAGCTCAAACCGGACATCCGATTTGGATTCCGCCAGTTCTGACAAGTCACTTTCATCTCCCCGGTTGTGTTGGAATGATCGGCACGGCCGTCCGACTTGTATTTCAAGTTTTTGACCCCCGGACTTGACCTGGGAGTTCATTTAAGCTAAGTTTATTTTAAAACTGAACTTTGAGTGCCGAGCTCAAACCGGACATCCGATTTAGATTCCGTCAGTTCTGACAAGTCACTTTCATCTCCCCGGTCGCGTTGGAATGATCAGCACGGCCGTCCGACCGGTATTTCCATTTTTAGACCCCCGGACCCGACCTGGTAGTTCATTTAAACTAAGTGTATTTTAAAACTGAACTTTGAGTGCCGAGCTCAAACCGGACATCCGATTTAGATTCCGTCAGTTCTGACAAGTCACTTTCATCTCCCCGGTCGCGTTGGAATGAACGGCACGGCCGTCCGACTGGTATTTCCAATTTTAGACCCCCGGACCCGACCTGGTAGTTCATTTAAACTAAGTGTATTTTAAAACTAAACTTTGAGCGCCGAGCTCAAACCGGGCATCCGATTTGGATTCCGTCAGTTCTGACAAGTCACTTTCATCTCCCCGGTCGCGTTGGAATGATCGGCACGGCCGTCCGACCGGTATTTCTAATTTTAGACCCCCGGACCCGACCTGGTAGTTCATTTAAACTAAGTGTATTTTAAAACTGAACTTTTAGCGCCGAGCTCAAACCGGACATCCGATTTGGATTCCGCCAGTTCTGACAAGTCACTTTCGTCTCCCCGGTCGCGTTGGAATGATCGGCACGGCCGTCCGACCGGTATTTCAAATTTTAGACCCCCGGACCTGACCTGGGAGTTCATTTAAGCTAAGTTTATTTTAAAACTGAACTTTGAGTGCCGAGCTCAAACCGGACATCCGATTTAGATTCCGTCAGTTCTGACAAGTCACTTTCATCTCCCCGGTCGCGTTGGAATGATCGGCACGGCCGTCCGACTGGTATTTCCAATTTTAGACCCCCGGACCCGACCTGGTAGTTCATTTAAACTAAGTGTATTTTAAAACTGAACTTTGAGCGCCGAGCTCAAACCGGGCATCCGATTTGGATTCCGTCGGTTCTGACAAGTCACTTTCATCTCCCCGGTCGCGTTGGAATGATCGGTACGGCCGTCCGACCGGTATTTCCAATTTTAGACCCCCGGACCCGACCTGGTAGTTCATTTAAACTAAGTGTATTTTAAAACTGAACTTTGAGCGCCGAGCTCAAACCGGACATCCGATTTAGATTCCGCCAGTTCTGACAAGTCACTTTCATCTCCCCGGTCGCGTTGGAATGATCGGCACGGCCGTCCGACCGGTATTTCAAATTTTAGACCCCCGGACCTGACCTGGGAGTTCATTTAAGCTAAGTTTATTTTAAAACTGAACTTTGAGTGCCGAGCTCAAACCGGACATCCGATTTAGATTCCGTCAGTTCTGACAAGTCACTTTCATCTCCCCGGTCGCGTTGGAATGATCGGCACGGCCGTCCGACTGGTATTTCCAATTTTAGACCCCCGGACCCGACCTGGTAGTTCATTTAAACTAAGTGTATTTTAAAACTGAACTTTGAGCGCCGAGCTCAAACCGGGCATCCGATTTAGATTCCGTCAGTTCTGACAAGTCACTTTCATCTCCCCGGTCGCGTTGGAATGATCAGCAAGGCCGTCCGATCGGTATTTCCAATTTTAGACCCCCGGACCCGACTTGGTAGTTCATTTAAACTAAGTGTATTTTAAAACTGAACTTTTAGCGCCGAGATCAAACCGGGCATCCGATTTGGATTCCGTCAGTTCTGTCAAGTCACTTTCATCTCCCCGGTCGCGTTGGAATGATCGGCATAGCCGTCCGACCGGTATTTCCAATTTTAGACCCCCGGATTTTCTCAATTATTCTGAAGTAAATGAGTTTTAAAATTAATAATGAACATAATTGAGTAATTCCATCAAAATAAAAACTTGGCTAGAGACTCACCTGTGCGGGCTGTGCTGTGGTGGTGGTTGATTTCTGAGGGATCATTCCGCTCTGGGAGAGGAGGCCACTAATTGCCTGCAAGAATACTGACACTTGGCTAGAGATCTCTTGCTGGAAATGCTGCTGCTGCCGCTGCATATCAGAAATCTGCGATCGGACCATGTCCATCATGTCGCTGGAGCGCTGGGGGCAACGGAAGGTATAGTGAAGGCACTGCCACTGGAAGAAGTATAGCTAGAACTCGCACACGCTGATGTCACCGCGCTTGCGTCTAGGCTCTCCCCAAAACCATATATTCGGCCTTTCTTCGGTACGCCAGCTGCTGCCACCCACTCCACCGGATCGAACTCCGGCTGCTGCGTGTCTCCCTCCCCGTACTTCTCTGTCACTGCTTTGCTATATGTTTCCTACAAATTGAATAAAATAACTAGTCAATTTCATATGAATTACATGCCGATTTAAATGAACGGTACAAGTTACATATGTAGATAAACTTACCGCTGCTGACTTAGCTGTGTCACTCACAAAATCATTAGTCCCCTTCTTTTGGTGTGTTCTGTCGAACACCTCGAGGAACGACGGAGGTCGATTAAGCTCCACAGCCTGTTATACAATTCATAGTAAAAAAAAGTCAAATATTGGAATAAATTGTAAGAAGATAAATTGGTATATTACTTACCAATTTTTGTTTATGAGCCGCATAAGAGATGGACCCACTCGTATGCAAATTTGAACCTGGTTTTGACGCCCTGTTTGCTTTGGCTTTTTCGGACTTTTCTATCCACTTGGGGTCGACAAAATGGTCACAAGATATCTCCCAATCCTCCTGCCTCATCCATAGAGGGCGATGCACCTTCCACAATTGTCGGTCTTCACTCCCCCCACTCAATTTTTTAGCGTGTGCTCGGGCCTCATGTATTTTCCTCTTGTAACTTGAGAGCATAGTAGACTCCCAGGCACGACGACATCTCGCCGCGTCATGTCCACATGTGAATTGAAAAGACCGCTGTAAATCAATTGCTTTTCACACTTAGTATAAAGTTGTAAATAGACTTTGGGAAATACTTGAATTAAATGACGTAATTACTTACTAAGAACATGTTGTACAATGAATCGCGGACGGACATCGGAAAATCTCTGAAAGTGGAAGCTGCCCCGGGCACATGTGCCAACATGAGTTCGGTGGAATGATGGACAGCGCCGTGGGGTTCAAATTTCATACTGCAATTGCAAATGTCAAAATATTCATATTACACAGTTGAGGGCTAATTAATGTAATATAACCTTATAGATTTACCCGGATACCCAACACGGGCGACGTCTATCATGGGTCGTGCCTCCCTCGTGACAACTGCCGACATCGTCAAGGGGCTGACTGGTGGGGGTGGGCCCTGTACAAGTGGGAGGTGGTGGGAGGGCACTGAGACCTGTAAGAATTTATTGTCATGTGGAGTGATACATATACTGCGAACATATAATTAAAATATACATACCTGCAGCGGGAGGTGGTGGGGTTGGCGTATGCACAACATGTGGGAGGCCACTGAGACCTGCAAGAATTTATTGTCATGTGGAGTGATACATATACTGCGAACATATAATTAAAATATACATACCTGCAGCGGGAGGTGGTGGGGGTGGCGTATGCACAACATATGGGAGGCCACTGAGACCTGCAAGAATTTATTGTCATGTGAAGTGATACATATACTGCGAACATATAATTAAAATATACATACCTGCAGCGGGAGGTGGTGGGGGTGGCGTATGCACAACATGTGGGAGGCCACTGAGACCTGCAAGAATTTATTGTCATGTGGAGTGATACATATACTGCGAATATATAATTAAAATATACATACCTGCAGCGGGAGGTGGTGGGGTTGGCGTATGCACAACATGTGGGAGGCCACTGATACCTGCAAGAATTTATTGTCATGTGGAGTGATACATATACCGCGAACATATAATTAAAATATACATACCTGCAGCGGGAGGTGGTGGGGGTGGCGTATGCACAACATGTGGGAGGCCACTGAGACCTGCAAGAATTTATTGTCATGTGGAGTGATACATATAATGCGAACATATAATTAAAATATACATACCTGCAGCGGGAGGTGGTGGGGGTGGCGTATGCACAACAGGTGGGAGGCCACTGAGACCTGCAAGAATTTATTTTCATAAGTAGAACACATATTGAAGAATTTAAATTAAAATATACATACATGATCCTCGAGTCTTTTTGCCACTGAGACCTGCAAGAATTTATTGTCATGTGGAGTGATACAAATATTGCGAACATATAATTAAAATATACATACCTGCAGCGGAAGGTGGTGGGAGTGGCGTATGCACAACAGGTGGGAGGCCACTGAGACCTGCAAGAACTTATTTTCATAAGTAGAACAAATGTTCAAGAATTTAAATTAAAATATACATACCTGTAGCGGGAGGTGGTGGCGTATGTACAAGTGGTGGTGAGCCGACACTTGCACCTATAAATAAATTCTTTTAAGTTTGTAAATAAATAAAATATTTATATAGCTAACTTATTGATCAAATATACCTGTGTCTGAAGAAGATGGTAGCGAGGAGATAGTAGTGCCCCTCTCACTGCTAGATCTCCTCCCACCCCTACTACGACCTCCTCGCACCATTTCCTTATTAATGACAAAACAATTAATACATATTAATCCATAATTATATAAGGCTAGACAAATGTTATTTAAAATTATGCTTAAAAGTAAGAATCTTCTTACTAAATTATCAAAACATGCCTCCCTCATGTTGATATATCTAGCTCAACTTCATCATCTTCGTCATCCATAGTAGTCTCATGAGATTCAAAATCTTCATCTTCATCTGATTCTTCCTCCCCTCTAACATCAACATTTAGCTCCGTCGGATCGACTTCTTCCACGCCATCTCGCGTACGTAATGACAGTGGCTCATCAGATTCGTCCATATTAAACCTAGAGGAACCGACAACGCCAACTTCGTCTGATTGATAATATTCAGCACGAGCAACCTCTGAGACATCTCCACTCATAGTTAACTCATAAGTGGGAAAGAGTTTTGAGTTAACCCTGCAAACTGCCCACCAATCTCTATTCTTGGATGATGGATAGCTTGAATAGTACACTTGCTGGGCTTGTGCGGCTAAAATGAACGGTTCATAGGTCTTAAGTTTAAACCTATGCTTGACATTGACAATCCCATAATTTGTGTCATGTAGAACAGAATTAGGATCAAACCATTGACACTTAAATATATATACATGATTGTCTTGTCCCAAATACTGAAGTTCTAAGACTTCTTCAATAATACCATAGTAGTCCAATTCCATTTCATTGTATAAATTTCCCTTCACACATACGCCGCTGTTCATCGTAGACTTATTTCGCCCATAATCCCTTGTATGAAATTTGTATCCATTCACAATATATCCCGGATAGGCACGTGTCTGGTTCGAGGGGCCATAACCTATCTGTTGTACTCTTTGATCAGTAATGAGACATTGTTCAACCTATATTCAAATTAGAGTAGTTAAAATAATAACAATTACCTCAACATACGTAAATACAAACATATATATTCAGAGTTCACACTAACTCGGTTTCTTAGCCATTTGGAAAAAAACTTGTCGCGTTCTTTTTCAATCTCCACATCCTGGATATTTGGACATTTTTCAGCTAATTCTGAATCAAATTGTCTACAATATAAATGTAGCACCCCGTAAAAAAAATGATTAAAAAAATTGATAAAGCCAATGTATAAACTTTGTGAAGTCAATGTTGTATAGACTTTGAGGAAGCCAATGTATAGACTTTGAGGATGTATAGACTTTGAGGAAGCCAATGTATAGACTTTGTGAAGTCAATGTTGTATAGACTTTGAGGATGTATAGACTTATGGAGTTCCTAGAAATGTGAATTAATATCTTACTCAACATAAGGTTCAATCTCGAGGCAATTCAAAAGAATATATATCTCAGCGGCGTGCAACTCTCTATCTTCGAGCGTGCGAGTCAAGCAACGTCCGAACGCACGTCCAGGATGTTTAAATATGGAGAGCCGATCGGACGATTCATCCACTCCCCCATCATCATTACGTGGAGGTCGAGTACGACGAGTTTGAATCTCTGGCTCAAAGTACATAGAACAGAAGTTCAAAATTTCTTCAAGAATGTATGCCTCAGCAATCGAACCCTCCACCTGTGCCTTGTTGCGAACTTTCATTTTTAATTCATGCATGCACCTACAACAACAAGTCAGATGGCAACAAAATGTAGTGGCTATGGATGACTTATAAGTTAACAAAAATTGTCACATACCTCTCAAATGGATACATCCATCGAAATTGTACTGGACCTCCGACGATAGCCTCATATGGCAAATGAACTACCAGGTGCTCCATCGAATCAAAGAATGCCGGAGGAAATATCTTCTCTAGCTTGCAAATGGTTGTGACAACATCTTGTTCGATAGTTTGTACATCCTGAAGTCTGAGTTCAGATGCACATAAAATCTTGAAAAATTGACTCATCTCAGCTAGTGCTCCCCATATCTGCTTTGGCAACAAATCACGAAATGCAATGGGCAGTAGCCTCTCCATGAACACATGACAGTCGTGACTTTTCATACCATATATTTTCCCCTCATTAACATTCACACAACGGGCTATGTTGGATGCATATCCATCTGGGAATCTCAGTTGTTTCAACCACTGGCAGACTTCCTTGATCTGTGTATCATGAAGCACATAAGTTGCTTTAGGCTGCACAGTTTTGCCATTGACACTTTGTAGTTCCAATTCTGGACGTCTACAAAGCATCTTTAAATCCATACGTGCTTTGGCGTTGTCCTTTGTTTTCCCTTTAACATTCATGATCGTATTGAACACATTATCAAAAAAATTCTTCTCGGTATGCATGACATCTAGATTGTGTCGTACAAGAAGAGTTGACCAATAAGGTAATTCCCAAAAAATGCTTTTCTTGACCCAGTTGTGATCCTTTCCAAAATTAGGGAGTTGCCGTGTGCTACCAGACATGTGCGGCGGAAGGTTGTACGGTGTCATGAACACTGGCCAACAAGAATAAGCTGCCACTGAACCACCGAATAGATTAAAGCCATCTGTGCATAAACCCAATCGAACATTACGTGACTCCCTTGAAAAGGCAAGATGAGTACGACTAAAGTGAGTCCAAGCTTCACCATCGGCAGGATGACTGATTATATCATCGGCACGACGTACTCTTTCAGTTTGCCATGTCATATGCCGAGCCGTCTCGCTGCAGCCTAGGCACAAGAGGGAAGTATCGCAACGCCTTGTAAGGTACATCTTTTGCCTTTGAATTGACCCCCCCCTTAGGTTTGAATCTGTCATGGCCACAAACTGAACATGATATCTTATCTGCATCATCTTTATAATATAACATACAATGATTCGGACATGCATCTATTTTCACATATCCAAGTCCTAAGTCATTGACCATCTTTTTTGCACGGTAAAAAGTTTCTGGCAACTTCTCGTCTCGAGGCAACATACTCTTGATCAAGAGGAGGAGACGGTCAAAACAAGTCTCACTGATGTGAAATTCAGATTTCAAGTTCAACAACTGTGACACTGCAGACAATCGAGTGTGATTTTCACAACCATCCCACAGCGGCTCATCAGCATCCCTAAGTAGTTCATAAAATCTTTCGGCTGTCTTATTCGGCACTTCATCGTGAATATTAAAACTAGGACCAGCAGCATCTACAACCATATCCACGTACCCACTTGTGCCTGCAATATTGTCGAGCTCATACCTCCCGAATTGCTCACCATGACATGTCCAATTCGTATAACCATCCACGAACCCTTTCGTGTACAAATGATGTTGCACATCCCATGTTGAACACCACCTCAAGTTTCTACAACTTGAACAAGGGCATCGAATGTGACCGTCGCGATCTATTGCTGCATTTGGATTCCCCAATGCAAATTGAATGAAACTCTCAACCCCAAGCTTAAAGTCATCTGACACCACCCGGTCAACTATTCTACGATACATCCATGAACGATCTGCCGACATTTTGCCTGCACCCAATAAATGACAATACACATCCTAACTTTCAAATCATTACTCATAATATTACACCCGACCCTTTCCTCACATCGTTCATCATAGACCATTTGCAGTTGGAAGAGGAATATTGATTAGATTATCACTTTTTAACCCATCCATGAAGGTTTGATCCCACAATCACTTACTATATGTGCTGCACGATTTGCTAAAAATTTCGGCATCATCTCCCCACACTTCTCCGATATACCAAATATATTTATTGATTTTGAAATTTTCTTAAACACTTACAAGTAAGTGGTTAAGAAAACACTCAAAATCAATAATGGTATATCAGAGAAGAGTGAGGAGACGCAACCGAAATTCTCAACAAACCATACAAACATATATAGTAAATGACTGCCTAAGTGCGATCAAACATTCACAGACTGTCCAAATGGGACAATTCAAGACTTTGAGATAGATATATACATTCTCATAAATAAATGAGAACATACATATCAATCCCAAAGTCTTGAACGGGAAGGCACATTGACACGGTTTTAACGCGCTCTCCTGAGGTGCGTGTAATGTTAGGTCGCACCCACGCACCTCAACTCACAGGGAATACCCCATGCATTTATATAACATAAAATTAAATAACAACGCAATTATCATTATGCACATATCAAATTAAATAACACCCAAATTACAAAAATTTTCAAATGAATAACATCGAAGCAAAACAATCTACATTTTTGAGCTAAATTAACATCAAATTTCTATTAAAATCAGATTTAAAATTATATTTACATGCAATTAAAATCCACAAAGTTTTAAATCACAAAACGAATTTTTTGGGTATTTACCTATTGCTATAGAGAATTCTGATTTCTTTGCATTTATCCACATCTTTGTATATATGTACTACTTAAGATATGTGGTCATTCCATTTCTCTATATCTTCTTATCATCATAAGATAAGGTTCAAATGGGATCACTTTCAACCTCAGTGGAGCATGTACGGCCTCAAGAATGGTAGGACGTCCTTTTTGCATGAGAATTGCTCCCATGCCAGTTCCACTAGCATCACACTCGACTACAAAAGTTTCTGAAAAATCAGGCAAGACAAGAACTGGGGCAGTTGACATAGCCTCTTTAAGCTATAAGAAGGCTTGATGAGAAGATGGGCTCCAACTATAACTGTCCTTCTTAAGAAGACTGGTCAGAGGTGCAGCAATAAGACCATAGTTTTTAATAAATTTTCTGTAGTATCCTGTAAGCCCTAAGAATCCTCTCAAAGCCCTCACAGACCGGGGTACAGGCCAAGTACAAATGGCTTGTAGTTTAGACATGTCCATAGCAACCCCTTTTTCTGAAATAATGTGGCCAAGATACTCAATTTCTCTGACCCCAAACACACATTTAGACATTTTAGCATACAATTGGTTGTCTACTCATAGTGTCCCTCATGTGTTCTAAAGGCAGTTTTGTAAACATCATCAGGATGCATTCTAATTTGATGATAACCCGATCTCAAATCCAGCTTGGAAAAGTACTTGGACCCATGTAATATGAAATCCTGACCATTCAAGGAAAACTTCATGGACATTTGAGAAACGTTTAGGGTTATATCTCTAAGTAACTAGAGCCAAGTATTCCCCAAGATCACATCAACACTGCCAAGAGGAAGAATTAAAAAGTCTAAAGTAAATTACATGCCAGGCATCTTAAGGTTAACTCCAGGACACCAACCCTGTGAAGAGATTTGGAGACCTGCAGCTATTTTGATAGGGTGGGAATCAAAGTTTGTCACAGATAATCCCAACTTCTTTACAACATGGGGGTCCAAAAAATTATGGGTGCTCCCATTGTCAATCAAAACCAGGACAGACATGGTACCCATTTTCCCTAATACTTTCAATGTGCCCGGTGATGCTAAGTGAGTAACATATTGAGCTGACAGAGAGGGTTGTATGACAGGAGAGAATTCAATGAAGGGTTCTGGATCCACACTGTCTAAAGGAGCAAAATCACTATCATCTGGAATAAGATGCAGTAAAAAAAGTTTATGAGGTTGGCATGTGTGGCCTGGAAGCCATTTATCATCACAATTATAACATAGGCCTTTAGCCTTTCGTTCCTGCAACTGTTGTGTAGATAACTTTTTAACTGGTGGGTTTACTCCTTTAGGGGAGAATGCTGGCTGAGAGTTTGGAGTAAAAGGTTTCAGTGTCTGAGGTGCTGAAAAGATAAAGTGTGGTGAAGCTCGGCGTCTGGCAGTAAACATTTGTTCTTGAATTCTTGCCAACTCCATAGCATGTGATAAGGAATGGGGCATGAAGGAGCGAACTTCACAGGCAAGATCCTCTCGTAAACCACTCAGAAAAACACCCAGCAAATGCTTCTCAGAAAGTCCAGTTATTCTATTGTACATGGTCTCAAATTGCCATTGATACGCAGCTACTGTACCCACTTGTCTGAGTTTACTCAGTTGCCCATGAGAATCCACAGAAGAAACTGCACCAAACCGTGACTCTAACCCAGCTAAAAACTCATGCAAAGAAACAGATTCTTTAGAGCTAGAGAAATACCAAAACCACTGTAAGGCCTCTCCATCCAAATAATAAGATGCTATAGTAACTCGTTGCGTATCCGGAACATTATTACAGTAAAAATAGCGATTAGCTTTGAATCGCCATTCAGCTGGGTCATAACTCCCATCAAATTTAGGGAACTTGTGCAACTTATGGCGAAAAGAACCAGGAATATCAGCCACAGCAGACAGAGAATTTTGGGATTCAAATTTCTCGAAGTTGGACTCCAAAGATTGCATCCGATTAGACATGACTCCAGCTAATCCATCAACCACTAACTAACAACTAATCCATCAGCCACTAACTAATAAAATGCAACAGGGATATCTAATTTAACTAACCCCGCTCAGAACTGAGTTATAGCTTCCGAGCTGGTTCAACGGTCTGCGACTCGGCCTGTCGAGCCACTCGAGATATTACACCCCCCTCCCACAAAGCTCCCCCTCCTCCCACCCGCCCTCCTGCTCCCACTGAGCTCCCCCCCACTGGAACCCTCTCGGATGCCCCTCCCCCCTCCCACCGAGCTCCCCGTCCAACAGAGCTCCCCCCCCTCCCACCCCCCTCGCACAGAGCTCCCCCCCCCCCCCCGACTGGAACCCTCTCGGATGCCCCTCCCCCCTCCCACTGAGCTCCCCCCCACTGGAACCCTCTCGGATGCCCCTCCCCCCTCCCACGGAGCTCCCCCCCACTGGAACCTTCTCGGATGCCCCTCCCCCCTCCCACGGAGCTCCCCGTCCCACCAAGCTCCACCCCCCTCCCACAGAGCTCCCCCCTCTCCTCTGTATGCTGAACAGTCGAGCAAGATCCTGCTTCAACTCATCATTGCCCGAAGACCGAGTGATATCTATTGATCTACCAATCAAAAAGCTGCTATCATTAGTGGAGTCACTAGAATTAAATGCCACATCTGGAAACCCAAAAGATTGAGAAACAATTGATGTTGAGAATTCTGCTTGAGTTTCCTTGGAGCCACTAGAATTGGAAATAATGTTGTTTGAAGTGAGATTAGTCTGATAGTCTTTGCCAGAGCTTATATTTTTTGCTAGTAAAGGATCACTAGGCATTGGTATCCCAAGAGGGTTATCAATGTCAACTCCAAAAAGGACATTGTTTCTCGGATCAGAAGTTGGAACTTCACTTTCCTGCATACCATCTGAACTAAAAATTAATGATTGTTGATTGAATGAAGGTTCTTTGATGATGTTCTTGTAAACTCTGGCTATTTATTGCGTTTAGAATGTCACATGCCCAGGAAAGGAAAAATGCAGCTATCATCAAGTTCTGTCCGGGGCAAGACTAGGAACATGTGTAGCATTTCACACAAGCGATTTATTTTTTTTAAAAAAAAATAACCTGTGTATCGTTAAACTAAACCCATGGTTGTTCAGTCCAAATCAGTCTTCGTGGGTCCGACGAGTCTCCCTAGTCTAATTCAGTCCAAATTAATTAGGAAGAAGCTACCCAGGGAGATCCCAAGTGATGTGAAATTGTTCACAGTGGCCAATTTGGGCAGGGAGTGAGACGATCACTTAGGCCACGGGTCCAAATTATCTATGACTCCGTTAGGTGGAGTTTGGCTGGATTTGTGGGGATGAGTTTTAAAATTCTACTCATTAAAATATCTGACATCTCTATCATTTTAATCAAATGTAGTATTAAGATCTTGACTTATGCGCCCTGATAGATTTTTGGAGGAGAATAAGACATGTTCAAACTGAGTCTATTTTCGGAATTTGCGATATCTCACTCCAACGAGTTTTTAGATAGATTCTACAAATTAAAATACATCCACCTAATGTTCAAACTAGATTTTACAAGAACAGCATCATAATGAGAGGGGGAGAGGGGCCACGGACAGGGGAAGAGAGGGCAGTGGAGGGGGTGGGGGAGGGCGGCCAGAGGGAGTGAGGGAGCGCGAGAGGGGAGAGGGAGAGGGAGTGAGGGAGCCAGACAGGGGAGAGAGGGCAGTGGAGGGGGTGGGGGAGGGCGGCCAGAGGGAGTGAGAGGGAGAGGGAGTGAGGGAGCCGGACAGGGGAGAGAGGGCAGTGGAGGGGGTGGGGGAGGGCGGCCAGAGGGAGTGAGGGAGCGCGAGAGGGGAGAGGGAGAGGGAGTGAGGGAGCCGGACAGGGGAGAGAGGGCAGTGGAGGGGGTGGGGGAGGGCGGCCAGAGGGAGTGAGGGAGCGCGAGAGGGGAGAGGGAGAGGGAGTGAGGGAGCCGGACAGGGGAGAGGGAGAGGGATTGAGGGAGGGGAACATGATCAGGAGAAAGAGAGGGAGAGCGAGGCCACTTACCGGCCGGCGGCGACGGTGACCGTGGGAAGAGGATGATGGCGGCGACGGCGACCACGACCGTGAGAGGGAGGGAGGTTGGCGAATGGCGGCGACGGCGAGGACGGCGAGGACGGCGGGGTCTCCGGTGACGGCGAGGATGGCGGGGCCTCTGGCTACGGCGCGGACGGCGGCTCCGGCGGTGAAGACGGCTCCTGCGGCGATGACCGCAAGCAGAGGGCAGAGGAAGGAGAGAGTGAGAGGGAGAGTGGGGGGGTGGAAATGGGGCCAGGTGGAAGAGGCGGCAGGGAGGGGCGGGAAAGGCGGAGTTTTCCGACGGAAATACGAATGGAACTTATTTCCGTCTGAAATTTCAGACGGATTATTTCCGTCGGAATATCCGTCCCAAATTTGCGACGTATATAAAGATGGAATATATTCCGTCTATAATTGTAGACGGATCTTCAGAGGGAGTCTGGTGTGTCCTTAATAACAACGGAATTTGTGACGGAAACTAATCCGTCACAAATACAGACGGATTTTAAGACAGAAAAATTTTCGTCTGAAACATCCGTCTGAAATCCCGCTTTTTTTGGTAGCGATAGGAACGCTAATCGTGGTAACATGGTGCCTCCCGACAGCCCAGAAACACGGACACGGAACCCACGGGGTGCCCGGGACACTCACGAGACCTAAAGTCAACCACTGGGTCACAACCGGGTCGACCGGGGGTCAAAACCACGCAGACGGGAACCGCAACGTAGTCACGGTCTCTTGAGGATGGCGACCACATAGAAGCGGTCGACCGGGGACCGCAACTAAGCAGTCATGGTCGGGTCACGACCGCGACTAGCCAGACGCAGCCCGATGGTAGCGGTCGCCCAAGGACCGCCACCACACAGTCACGGTCGGGTCACGACAGCGACTAGATGAAAACGGTCTATGGCACGTCCGCGACGCTTGCCGACGCTCTTGGGAAAATGCGGTTCTCCCAAGACCGCGACCAATGAAAGCAGTTACTAGTAGACCGCGACCAGTTCGGAAAATCGAGAACGGGGGGAAAACCCCAAAAATCCACGCCACGCCCCCAAACATCCACGGATGAGGGGGAAAACATGGGGGAAGCTCCCCAGTAGTCCCTAGCATGCATCTATGGCCTCGGATTGGCCTAAAACGCAAAGAGACGCCGATCGGGCGATCACTCCCCGAAACATGATTTTCCCAAAAATGCCCCAAACGACCCGCTCGGCTCACCACGGCCTACAAAACTCACGGGGAAGGAAGTGCACGAGCTGGGGGTCCATCTCCCTACCTCCACCGAAGATTTTGCGCACCGTGGACGCCGATCCATGAAGAAACGCCTCCGAAACCCCGCCGGTGCCTCCACGCCAGCGAACCGGCTCACCACGCGCCACCGTCTCGTCCGTCGACCCGTCCTCGCTGTCCCTCATCCCACGGGCCTCGCCACCTCGCCCCCATCCGCCTCCGTCGGCCGCCGGAGAAGAGAGGGAGAGAAGAGAGAGCGTGAGAAGGGAGAGAGTGAGAAGAGAGAAATGAGAGGGGAGAGAGA
The DNA here is from genome assembly GCA_022559845.1 of Amorphophallus konjac. Taxonomy (NCBI): domain Eukaryota; kingdom Viridiplantae; phylum Streptophyta; class Magnoliopsida; order Alismatales; family Araceae; genus Amorphophallus; species Amorphophallus konjac. Next base: position 292,539,572 of record CM040119.1, read on the forward strand.
GAAAAGGGTTATATATAGGAAAATCCGGAATTTTGAAAAAATACCAAAAAATAGAAAATCACACCCTCGCGATCCTTGGAATGTACCGATCGCAACGGTACCACACTCGCCTAGGTGAACGGCCCGGTTCACCCGCAACGAGGTTCCGAAGGAATTACCAAAACACACACCGGGAATCGGAAAACACACGCGGAAAAGCCGCGGAACGCTTCCGGGCCTCCGAAACAGCTCCGGATCGCGCCGATCCGAACCCGAAAGATGTCCGAAACATCGTTTCGGACACAACGGAGCCAGATATACCAGAAACGCAGATCCGGGACCCGAGAAGAAGGATCCAAAAAACCGGGGGCATTACAGCCCTCCCCCCTTAAAGGAATTTCGTCCTCGAAATTCAGGACCTAACACGAAGTCACAGGGGAAGAACACTGAATCAACCGACACACTGTCAGAGCCCCAGTACAGAAAACCTCGATTCTCATGAAAACACCGATCCTGAGGGACACAGCCAGACTTACAATCACAAGCAACACCTCGCTCCTCGAGCCAAGCACACTGGCCCACAGAGCAGGCATATACCAAAGGACACAGTCCAACATCACCTCAGACAACGCGAGAATCCACCATGGCGCTGCAGCCACCATCTTGCTCACCGAGGAATCACAACCCTCGCACGAGAAAACATCCACCGATCCATCCTATGGTCGGCAGACAACACATACATCAGCTTCAGAACCAGCTGACAGGTCGCGCACCCTCCTCAAGGGAGCAACCAAAATAGAGCCTCCACCAGCTCAAGCAGCCATCTCAACAGACTGCAACCAGCACATCGGCTCAGCACCAAGAAATATCTCACACATGGCAAGCCGAAAGCCGGACATAGCACCGTGCCAACTCTTGTCAGAAGACAAACTTCGACAAAGCCCAGATCCCGTCTGGAAAGGCACATCACATGATCAGCCGCCCAAGGCCTTGCTGGCACACGGCTCTCGCCACGCTCGAGCCCCAACCACCAGCATCTTCCGTCTGTGAAATGACCACACGTCGACTACCACCAACTGCTCGCTCAGGTTCTTCCTTCTTTCCTGGTCCTCGACTGGGTCCAAAGGAAACATTCCAAACCTCGGCAAGCCATCCGTCGACTCCCACACAGACAATTACCACAACTCGAGCCACACTCCTCTCAGATTCCGCATCCGATCTCAAACATCGCACCAACTCGACCCCCTCGGGGAGCACGACGAAACCAAATGACAAGATCCTGGTGTGTTCAGTCATCACCTCACTTGACTCAGACTTACAGGGGAACCATCCCGTGCTGGTCACCAAACCAGGGATGACAATTACGACACCAACGCCCCATCAAGGACCATCCTCCAACGCCCATCTCACAAAAGGCCTCCTCCCACAGGCGTCACTCTTCCATCTGGTCTCATCACATCCTTCGATCAATCCAAGTGGACACCTGCCAATCCCGATTCTGCCCTTACTACAGAGCCACGGGACACCACCTGAACAATGCTCATGGTGACCTGGTTGTCGACACCACGACCAAAGCACTCTGGGTCCCGATCGATTATACATCTCACCGTCACAATCCGACATGACCGTAGAACCAACAGACACTGCTGTGGTCGGTCACACGGTTAGGCTCACCAGCCACTCACAGCCGCCAACCGAGACCCATAGTCTGCCAGAGATCACTTCTCCAAAAATGATCTCATTCGAGGACACGACTGGGAACACAAGTCGGGCACCAAGCCACCGACTCTGACCAACACGTCCTCGACCTCCGTCAGGCGACATCCTCAACAACCCCATCAGGGTCTAACACCGACGCCTGACACGGCTTCCATCACAGGAACAGGGTACTCATGCGGCGCACTAGCCAGCACATTCCCCAACACTCCATCCAGCCAGTGCCAACAACCATAATACCTCGAGCAACGGCACGGCAACAACACGTTTCACACCGAGGAACCAATCCTCCAATGCTCAACGCAAACTCAGGAATCCGCCCGTAGCAACCAACGCTACGATCCTGAACCTGTGGGTCACAAGCCCACTACACTTCCGCTGCGCACTCTGATCCACGCGCACAGCCACAAATTCTCGAAAACACTGCCCAACCGACACTCATCCTTCCAGAAAAGCGCCAACACCCTTACACGACAAGGGAACGGGCACAACTTCTCACAGGCAACCGCCTTGCCAAGACAAGGAGCACGTCTCGCACGGACTTCATGGCACACAAGGCCAACCAATCCAAACACACAATGCAAGACGATGAACCTTAGCCCAACACAATCTCTCCAACCAAAGGAGAAACCAGCGCACTTCCGACCAACGGAAGAACTCCACGCTCGACCTGACCTCAAACCTCGCACATGCTGGAAATAGCACCATCTAGTACCAAGGAAAACCATCACTTCCATCAGGTCAGCGCCTCCGACAACACTTACAAAGTGTCCCGTTGGACCACAATCACAGCATCTGAAAGCCCTTATAGAACTATGGCACCCACAAACACACACTTTCATCTTCCCAAGCTTTGAAGCCACTGTCCTATTAGAAGAGGTAGAAACCTACCTAACCCTTCCTAAGACCAAGATTGGGGATGAAGACCTAGTGTGACTGTCATGCCCTGAACTTTTAATACAACGGAAGATGATCTCGAGAAACGTGAACAGCCGACATGGTAAGTCTCTTGCAAGCAAGAATAATCAGAGCGCAAGACAATCACACATAACATGCAATTGCACAATAATTTAATCAACTTCTCCTTTCATTAATAATAAGAATGATAAAAATTCAAGTACATAGACTATTCCAACTCACTTAAATCTATTTGACTCAATAAAAAAGAAAATTACATAAACTCAATCTAGACATCATTGACTTCCTAAGTCTTCACTCTCAATTTTATGAGACTTTCATTCGCTCTCGGACCCATCAATTGAATAACTCGAATCCGAATCCGAACTACTTGCATCTCTTGAAAAAGATTGGGAATACGTAATGAGCACACTTTACCAGTAGGTATCTTTGCATCAACATGTAGGCAATATTAAAGTGATTAGCGTTTTAGCTCAAAAGAATAAGGTAAAATCATGTGAATGCGGTAAATCATGTGAATCAACCAAAGTAACAAGATACGATCAAGCTTGAGATATGATAATATGAATTGATCAAGTATAATCAAACAAGGATGTAATGATGGCCTTTCATGAACAAGAAGGTACTAGAAAGTCATGTAACAAGCAAGTAAGTACTTTTTGTTTAACAACAAGTGCTTCGTGAATTTCTATGGATTACCACTTTGTGGATAAATTCGTAGATCCCATGGATATTTCACTTATTTACAAAGAAAGTACTCCCAACGTAATGCGACGCCAGTAGCATCATACCCCATGGTTTATAATAGTATGTTTTCGACAATCAGCCGAGGGGACAAGTATAGAGCCCTTGAACATAATCAGTGCTCGAATTTACTTCCACGCATGTAATAAATGTGGCCAAGAATGTACAATTTCAATAATATTTTCATGATAAAGTAACCAAAAATACAAATGCTTCTATTTAGAATAAGGAATTTCAATAAACACATTGAAAACTAGGTTATGCCATGGAAATAAATCGGCAGCATAATGGTACATTTCTTAACTTTCACAATTTATCTTAGATATCTTTGAATAAGGTTACAAGTCCTAGACTATCATTAGTCAACGAGGATCATAGGAACATTAACCCTTTGGGTCAAACCTCGGGTTAACAGTACTCAGGGAATTTAGCGGTCTATAACTAAGTCGCTATACTAATATGGGGGTCTAGTTTTGGGCCGCTAGAGTGGGCTGAATACAGAAAGAAATCAGTTTGGACTCAGATAATCGTGGCGGTCAGATACTGGACCGTTAATGGGCATTAGCGGTCGAGTATTGAACCGTTACGGGACTGAATCAGAAAACATCGGTAGTGCCTTCTAAACAATTGGGCTTTAATGGTACAACCAACTCGACATCCTAGTGGAAATCCCAGGCTCGCGGAGAATTATGGAGGCCTTGAAACAAGATTTCCTAGTCCGTTAGAAGGAATATCCAAAGGAGAGGTTATCAAGTCTAAGATTGGGTGCCTATAATGCAAAGAGAGTAACTAATGGTCATATACTAGAATATATACCATGAACTTACAGAAATGACTCTGAGATAAGAATAGAATGTGTACAGTGATAAACCAACATTCAATCTCGTCCATGTAACATTTAGACCATAATTTAATACAAGATTGTATGGCTTTTGGTAGGAAACTATCATATGCTTAAAATAATCCTAAGAACCATAAAGAACATGAAATCATTGTTATGAATCAGGAAAAACTCATAGTAGTAAATAACATTAAAATAGGTTAGTTCATAGTTAACTAGGCTTATTTATAAGCCAAATGGGCTGTTCTTAAATATGTGTCGGTTTGACAGAAAATAGAACACTGGCGGTCTATTATAGAGCCGTTACATGAAGTTGGCAGTTTATTGTAAGGCCGCCATAGGGACGTTAATGGTCTATTTATTGTCCGCCAAAGGTTTCATAAAAAATTGAGTTTACAGAGTGTCTAGTGGTTTATCGTAGGGCCGCTGCACATGGTGGGCAGTCGAATACTAGGTCGCTAGAGCACGACTGACAATAACTTAAATAAGAAGAAACTAATGTTTAAAATATATCATGTTTGGAAATCAACATATTCATAAAACTTCTACATGATAGAACGAGGAATAGGCTACAATATGCATGGGAATCACGTATCATGACAAAAGAAATAATTTAGTTCATTAGGGCTAAGAGATATGCATGTATGATATACTAAGTGCATAGGTCCTATTGAAACATGAATTCTCCACACACGAAGCATGAAATCGAGTAAGACAAGAGGGCTTTTAATCCTAGAATAGTATTTTTGCCATTCATGAGATGACTTACCTCTGTCCTGGGCTTTTAACTTCCAATTTAAGGCTGGATGCTACCCCTAGTTCCTTGCACTTCTTGTGACAAATCAGCACCTTCACGTTGCTCTAACTCCTTACTCTCTTGACCTATGGACGTGAAATTTGGAGGGTAAGAAGAAGATACTAAGGGGAACGAAAAGTTCTAAAGACACTAATGCTAAATACCTTGATTTGGTACCCTAATTCCTTGATCTTCACCAGACTTTTGCTCAGCTTCCTGGGTCGCTAAGGTGGAACCAGTAACTTTGCAAGCTTCTATCTCCTTATGTGCTTGATCTCCTAGCATGAAATTTTGGGAGATGTTAGTCCTATGTATTAGGAATAAAAACTTCTAAAGAACTTATCCAAAATAATACCTCCTTATCTTGATTCCACGCGAGCCAAATGTAAGGGTCGCACAGGTCAAAACTAGGTTCTATTTATAGGGTTTTACTAGGGTTTGAGGATTAAATCGATCCTAGAGTCCTTATTAAATCTTAGATTGACTTCTGAGAGTCCTCAAGATGTTTACTATTCTAAGAGATAAGCTCTCAAAAATTCAATCTTTTTGGTCATTCTTCAACTCACGGAACTGACAGGAATTAGCGGTCGCTTAATGGGCCGCTTAATGATATGTAGCAGTTGCACGATAGACTGCTACAGATCTTGGGCGCAGAATTTGAAATTCATTCAAACTCTCTTCTTCTGTTATCCACTTAATTATCTAATCAATGGGTATTTATCCTTCTATTCCGTGAATAAATTTATTAACCTTCTAGAATATGGGCCAAACTTCATGGGCTTGGTCCTTAAATGCTTTGGGCTTTAATTAAATAGGTTAGGTTAATTATTTATCACAATTTGTCCTTAATAATGATTTATTTAACCCAATAGTCATTTATTAATTTATTTGGTACTTTATAACTTCTCTGAAAATTCTAAAAAATTCTTATATATTTCAGAAATAATTCTTAAAATATTTCGGGAGATTACACCCTCCCCCACTTAAGAGAATTTGGTCCTCAGATTCAATATATGGATTATATGGAGAGTGTACTTATAAATAAATAACTCTGGATATCTCTTGCGCATGGCTTCCTCCGTCTCCCATGTTGCTTCAAAGGGCCACGCCTTCTTCCATTGGATTTTGACCATAGGAATGGCTTTATTCCTTAGTTGACGCACTTCACTTTCGAGGATCTTAATTGGTGTTTGCTCATACGTCATGTCCTTCTGAATATCCAAATCATCATAAGTGATAACATGGTAAGGATCATACACATATTTCTTCAACATCGAGACATGGAATACATCATGAACTCCTGCTAGTTTTGGAGACAAAGCCAGTCGATAAGCCACTTCACCGACCCTTTCCAGAATTTCAAATGGGCCAATAAATCTTGGAGTAAGCTTACCATTACTATAAAATCTTCAAAAACCATGACCCGGAGAAACCTTAAGATACACATGGTCTCCCACTTGGAACTCCAAGTCGCACCTTCGATTATCAGCATAAGATTTCTGTCGGTCTTGTGCCATCTGGAGCCTTTCCCGAATAAGCTTTATCTTTTCTGTAGTATCCCTGATAATATTGGGACCTAGAAATTATCTTTCTCCTACTTCATTCCAACAAATAGGGGTACAACAACTTCTTCCATAAAGAGCTTCAAACGGTGCCATTTGCATGCTAGTTTGATAGCTATTATTGTATGCAAACTCTACTAGAGGCAAGTGATCATACCAACTCCCTCCAAAGTCAATAGCACAAGCCCTTAGCATATCTTCCACCACTTGATTTGTCAATTCATTTTGTCCATCAGTTTGTGGATAGAATGCCATGCTAAAGTTCAGTCAGGTTCCTAGAGAATGTTGTAGACCCTTCCAGAATTGTGATGTAAACCGAGGATCTCTATCTGATATAATAGTGACAGGGACGCCATGTAATTTGATAATTTTCCTTATGTATAATGCTGCAAGAGTATCCACAGACCATCTACTTTTGATTAGTAGAAAATGTGCAGACTTAGTCAATCGGTCTATCACTACCAAAAAAAGCGGGATTTCAGACGGATGTTTCAGACGGAAAGTTTTCTGTCTTAAAATCCGTCTGTATTTGTGACGGATTAGTTTCCGTCACAAATTCCGTTGTTATTAAGGACACACCAGACTCCCTCTGAAGATCCGTCTATAATTATAGACGGAATATATTCCGTCTTTATATACGTCGCAAATTTGGGACGGATATTCCGACGGAAATAATCCGTCTGAAATTTCAGACGGCATTGAGTTCCGTTCGTATTTCCGTCGGAAAATTCCGCCTTTCCCGCCTCTTCCACCCGGCCCCATTTCCACCCCCCCACTCTCCCTCTCACTCTCTCCTTCCTCTGCCCTCTGCTTGCGGTCGTCGCCGCAGGAGCCGTCTTCACCGCCGGAGCCGCCGTCCTCGCCGTAGCCGGAGGCCCCGCCATCCTCGCCGTCACCGGAGACCCCGCCGTCCTCGCCGTCCTCGCCGTCGCCGCCATTCGCCAACCTCCCTCCCTCTCACGGTCGTGGTCGTGGTCGCCGTCGCCGCCATCATCCTCTTCCCACGGTCGCCGTCGCCGCCGGCCGGTAAGTGGCCTCCCTCTCCCTCTCTCTCTCCCGATCATGTTCCCCTCCCTCAATCCCTCTCCCTCTCCCCTGTCCGGCTCCCTCACTCCCTCTCCCTCTCCCCTCTCGCGCTCCCTCACTCCCTCTGGCCGCCCTCCCCCACCCCCTCCACTGCCCTCTCTCCCCTGTCCGGCTCCCTCACTCCCTCTCCCTCTCCCCTCTCGCGCTCCCTCACTCCCTCTGGCCGCCCTCCTCACTCCCTCTCCCTCTCCCCTCTCGCGCTCCCTCACTCCCTCTGGCCGCCCTCCCCCACCCCCTCCACTGCCCTCTCTCCCCTGTCCGGCTCCCTCACTCCCTCTCCCTCTCCCCTCTCGCGCTCCCTCACTCCCTCTGGCCGCCCTCCCCCACCCCCTCCACTGCCCTCTCTTCCCCTGTCCGTGGCCCCTCTCCCCCTCGCATTATGATGCTGTTCTTGTAAAATCTAGTTTGAACATTAGGTGGATGTATTTTAATTTGTAGAATCTATCTAAAAACTTGTTGGAGTGAGATATCGCAAATTTCGAAAATAGACTCAGTTTGAACATGTCTTATTCTCCTCCAAAAATCTATCAGGGCGCATAAGTCAAGATCTTAATACTACATTTGATTAAAATGATAGAGATGTCAGATATTTTAATGAGTAGAATTTTAAAACTCATCCCCACAAATCCAGCCAAACTCCACCTAACGGAGTCATAGATAATTTGGACCCGTGGCCTAAGTGACCGTCTCACTCCCTGCCCAAATTGGCCACTGTGAACAATTTCACATCACTTGGGATCTCCCTGGGTAGCTTCTTCCTGATTAATTTGGACTGAATTAGACTGGGGAGACTCGTCGGACCCACGGAGACTGATTTGGACTGAACAACCATGGGTTTAGTTTAACGATACACAGGTTATTTTTTTAAAAAAAATAAATCGCTTGTGTGAAATGCTACACATGTTCCTAGTCTTGCCCCGGACAGAACTTGATGATAGCTGCATTTTTCCTTTCCCGGGCATGTGACATTCTAAACGCAATAAATAGCCAGAGTTTACAAGAACACCATCAAAGAACCTTCATTCAATCAACAATCATTAATTTTTAGTTCAGATGGTATGCAGGAAAGTGAAGTTCCAACTTCTGATCTGAGAAACAATGTCCTTTTTGGAGTTGACATTGATAACCCTCTTGGGATACCAATGCCTAGTGATCCTTTACTAGCAAAAAATATAAGCTCTGGCAAAGACTATCAGACTAATCTCACTTCAAACAACATTATTTCCAATTCCAGTGGCTCCAAGGAAACTCAAGCAGAATTCTCAACATCAATTGTTTCTCAATCTTTTGGGGTTCCAGATGTGGCATTTAATTCTAGTGACTCCACTAATGATAGCAGCTTTTTGATTGGTAGATCAATAGATATCACTCGGTCTTCGGGCAATGATGAGTTGAAGCAGGATCTTGCTCGACTGTTCAGCATACAGAGGAGAGGGGGGAGCTCTGTGGGAGGGGGGTGGAGCTTGGTGGGACGGGGAGCTCCGTGGGAGGGGGGAGGGGCATCCGAGAGGGTTCCAGTGGGGGGGAGCTCATTGGGAGGGGGGAGGGGCATCCGAGAGGGTTCCAGTGGGGGGGGAGCTCTGTGGGAGGGGGGTGGGAGGGGGGGGAGCTCTGTGGGACGGGGAGCTCGGTGGGAGGGGGGAGGGGCATCCGAGAGGGTTCCAGTGGGGGGGAGCTCAGTGGGAGCAGGAGGGCGGGTGGGAGGAGGGGGAGCTTTGTGGGAGGGGGGTGTCATGTCTCGAGTGGCTCGACAGGCCGAGTCGCAGACCGTTGAACCAGCTCGGAAGCTATAACTCAGTTCTGAGCAGGGTTAGTTAAATTAGATATCCCTGTTGCATTTTATTAGTTAGTGGCTGATGGATTAGTTGTTAGTTAGTGGTTGATGGATTAGCTGGAGTCATGTCTAATCGGATGCAATCTTTGGAGTCCAACTTCGAGAAATTTGAATCCCAAAATTCTTTATCTGCTGTGGCTGATATTCCTGGTTATTTTCGCCATAAGTTGCACGAGTTCCCTAAATTTGATGGGAGTTATGACCCAGCTGAATGGCGATTCAAAGCTAATCGCTATTTTTACTGTAATAATGTTCCGGATACGCAACGAGTTACTATAGCATCTTATTATTTGGATGGAGAGGCCTTACAGTGGTTTTGGCATTTCTCTAGCTCTAAAGAATCTGTTTCTTGGCATGACTTTTTAGCTGGGTTAGAGTCACGGTTTGGTGCAGTTTCTTCTGTGGATTCTCATGGGCAACTGAGTAAACTCAGACAAGTGGGTACAGTAGCTGCGTATCAATGGCAATTTGAGACCATGTACAATAGAATAACTGGACTTTCTGAGAAGCATTTGTTGGGTGTTTTTCTGAGTGGTTTACGAGAGGATCTTGCCTGTGAAGTTCGCTCCTTCATGCCCCATTCCTTATCACATGCTATGGAGTTGGCAAGAATTCAAGAACAAATGTTTACTGCCAGACGCCGAGCTTCACCACACTTTATCTTCTCAGCACCGCAGACACTGAAACCTTTTACTCCAAACTCTCAGCCAGCATTCTCCCCTAAAGGAGTAAACCCACCAGTTAAAAAGTTATCTACACAACAGTTGCAGGAACGAAAGGCTAAAGGCCTATGTTATAATTGTGATGATAAATGGCTTCCAGGCCACACATGCCAACCTCATAAACTTTTTTTACTGTATCTTATTCCGGATGATAGTGATTTTGCTCCTTTAGACAGTGTGGATCCAGAACCCTTCATTGAATTCTCTCCTGTCATACAACCCTCTCTGTCAGCTCAATATGTTACTCACTTAGCATCACCGGGCACATTGAAAGTATTAGGGAAAATGGGTACCATGTCTGTCCTGGTTTTGATTGACAATGGGAGCACCCATAATTTTTTGGACCCCCATGTTGTAAAGAAGTTGGGATTATCTGTGACAAACTTTGATTCCCACCCTGTCAAAATAGCTGCAGGTCTCCAAATCTCTTCACAGGGTTGGTGTCCTGGAGTTAACCTTAAGATGCCTGGCATGTAATTTACTTTAGACTTTTTAATTCTTCCTCTTGGCAGTGTTGATGTGATCTTGGGGAATACTTGGCTCTAGTTACTTGGATATATAACCCTAAACGTTTCTCAAATGTCCATGAAGTTTTCCTTGAATGGTCAGGATTTCATATTACAAGGGCTTCTTAACCCTTCCACAAGTATTGTTTCTGCTAAAACAATATCTGCTGACCTTCCTAAATCCCAAAGCATCTATTCTTTACACTTGTTTTCCTTGGAAGCTTCGGATATTTCATCTACTTCTTGTGGGTTTACTGGGACTTCTTATTCTCAAGACATTTCCAGCATTCTAGAATAGTATTCAGCAGTTTTTTCTGAACCTCATGGCTTACCCCCATCCAGACCTTATGACCATCGGATTCAACTACTAGATGAAACAAAGCCAGTTTGTCAACCTTCTTATAGACATTCACCTCTACAGAAGATGATTATTGAGCATCAAGTCAAGGACCTACTCTCCCTCTCTCATGTGCAATCAAGCACATGCCCTTTTTCTGCTCCAGTGTTATTAGTTCAGAAAAGGGATGGCTCATGGAGAATGTGTGTAGACTACCGAGCTCTGAATCAAAACACTGTTAAAGACAAATATCCCATACCCTTAGTAGACGATTTGTTGGATGAATTACATGGGTCCAAGTACTTTTCCAAGCTGGATTTGAGATCGGGTTATCATCAAATTAGAATGCATCCTGATGATGTTTACAAAACTGCCTTTAGAACACATGAGGGACACTATGAGTAGACAACCAATTGTATGCTAAAATGTCTAAATGTGTGTTTGGGGTCAGAGAAATTGAGTATCTTGGCCACATTATTTCAGAAAAAGGGGTTGCTATGGACATGTCTAAACTACAAGCCATTTGTACTTGGCCTGTACCCTGGTCTGTGAGGGCTTTGAGAGGATTCTTAGGGCTTACAGGATACTACAGAAAATTTATTAAAAACTATGGTCTTATTGCTGCACCTCTGACCAGTCTTCTTAAGAAGGACAGTTATAGTTGGAGCCCATCTTCTCATCAAGCCTTCTTATAGCTTAAAGAGGCTATGTCAACTGCCCCAGTTCTTGCCTTGCCTGATTTTTCAGAAACTTTTGTAGTCGAGTGTGATGCTAGTGGAACTGGCATGGGAGCAATTCTCATGCAAAAAGGACGTCCTACCATTCTTGAGGCCGTACATGCTCCACTGAGGTTGAAAGTGATCCCATTTGAACCTTGTCTTATGATGATAAGAAGATATAGAGAAATAGAATGACCACATATCTTAAGTAGTACATATATACAAAGATGTGGATAAATGCAAAGAAATCAGAATTCTCTATAGCAATAGGTAAATACCCAAAAAATTCGTTTTGTGATTTAAAACTTTGTGGATTTTAATTGCATGTAAATATAATTTTAAATCTGATTTTAATAGAAATTTGATGTTAATTTAGCTCAAAAATGTAGATTGTTTTGCTTCGATGTTATTCATTTGAAAATTTTTGTAATTTGGGTATTATTTAATTTGATATGTGCATAATGATAATTGCGTTGTTATTTAATTTTATGTTATATAAATGCATGGGGTATTCCCTGTGAGTTGAGGTGCGTGGGTGCGACCTAACATTACACGCACCTCAGGAGAGCGCGTTAAAACCGTGTCAATGTGCCTTCCCGTTCAAGACTTTGGGATTGATATGTATGTTCTCATTTATTTATGAGAATGTATATATCTACCTCAAAGTCTTGAATTGTCCCGTTTGGACAGTCTGTGAATGTTTGATCGCACTTAGGCAGTCATTTACTATATATGTTTGTATGGTTTGTTGAGAATTTCGGTTGCGTCTCCTCACTCTTCTCTGATATACCATTATTGATTTTGAGTGTTTTCTTAACCACTTACTTGTAAGTGTTTAAGAAAATTTCAAAATCAATAAATATATTTGGTATATCGGAGAAGTGTGGGGAGATGATGCCGAAATTTTTAGCAAATCGTGCAGCACATATAGTAAGTGATTGTGCGATCAAACCTTCATGGATGGGTTAAAAAGTGATAATCTAATCAATATTCCTCTTCCAACTGCAAATGGTCTATGATGAACGATGTGAGGAAAGGGTCGGGTGTAATATTATGAGTAATGATTTGAAAGTTAGGATGTGTATTGTCATTTATTGGGTGCAGGCAAAATGTCGACAGATCGTTCATGGATGTATCGTAGAATAGTTGACCGGGTGGTGTCAGATGACTTTAAGCTTGGGGTTGAGAGTTTCATTCAATTTGCATTGGGGAATCCAAATGCAGCAATAGATCGCGACGGTCACATTCGTTGCCCTTGTTCAAGTTGTAGAAACTTGAGGTGGTGTTCAACATGGGATGTGCAACATCATTTGTACACGAAAGGGTTCGTGGATGGTTATACGAATTGGACGTGTCATGGTGAGCAATTCGGGAGGTATGATCCCGACAATATTGCAGGCACAAGTGGGTACGTGGATATGGTTGTAGATGCTGCTGGTCCTAGTTTTAATATTCACGATGAAGTGCCGAATAAGATAGCCGGAAGATTTTATGAACTACTTAGGGATGCTGATGAGCCGATGTGGGATGGTTGTGAAAATCACACTCGATTGTCTGCAGTGTCACAGTTGTTGAACTTGAAATCTAAATTTCACATCAGTGAGACTTGTTTTGACCGTCTCCTCCTCTTGATCAAGAGTATGTTACCTCGAGACGAGAAGTTGCCAGAAACTTTTTACCGTGCAAAAAAGATGGTCAATGACTTAGGACTTGGATATGTGAAAATAGATGCATGTCTGAATCATTGTATGTTATATTACAAAGATGATGCAGATAAGATATCATGTTCAGTTTGTGGCCATGACAGATTCAAACCTAAGGGGGGGGTCAATTCAAAGGCAAAAGATGTACCTTACAAGGCGTTGCGATACTTCCCTCTTGTGCCTAGGCTGCAGCGACTGTATATGTCCTCAAAGACGGCTCGGCATATGACATGGCACACCGAAAGAGTACGTCGTGCCGATGATATAATCAGTCATCCTGCCGATGGTGAAGCTTGGACTCACTTTAGTCGTACTCATCTTGCCTTTTCAAGGGAGTCACGTAATGTTCGATTGGGTTTATGCACAGATGGCTTTAATCCATTCGGTGGTTCAGTGGCAGCTTATTCTTGTTGGCCAGTGTTCATGACACCGTACAACCTTCCGCCGCACATGTGCATGAAGCGAGAAAATCTATTTTTGTCCCTAGTAATTCCTGGTCCAAAAAGTCCCGGAAAAAATTTGGACATATATCTCAGGCCGTTGATTGATGAGCTCAAAGTTTTATGGACTGATGGAGTTGTTACTTATGATGCATATAGGAAGAAAAATTTTATTATGAAGGCTGCACTGATGTGGACAATAAGTGACTTCCCTGCATATGGAATGCTATCTGGTTGGAGCACACATGGGAGGCTAGCATGTCCTTACTGTATGGAAGATACCAAATCATTTGTATTGAAACATGGGGGGAAAAGCTGCTGGTTTGATTGCCATCGGCGGTTGCTACCAAGTGACCATCCTTTTCGAAGGCAAAAAGACTCGTTTAAAAAAAATACTGTTGAAATGGATGAAGCTGACTTGCAACGGGTGTCGGGTCTACATATGGCGTCACGGGTGCACAATTTACCAGATGTAGTTCAATTGTCTGGTAGCACACGGCAACTCCCTAATTTTGGAAAGGATCACAACTGGGTCAAGAAAAGCATTTTTTGGGAATTACCTTATTGGTCAACTCTTCTTGTACGACACAATCTGGATGTCATGCATACCGAGAAGAATTTTTTTGATAATGTGTTCAATACGATCATGAATATTAAAGGGAAAACAAAGGACAACGCCAAAGCACGTATGGATTTAAAGATGCTTTGTAGACGTCCAGAATTGGAACTACAAAGTGTCAATGGCAAAACTGTGCAGCCTAAAGCAACTTATGTGCTTCATGATACACAGATCAAGGAAGTATGCCAGTGGTTGAAACAACTGAGATTCCCAGATGGATATGCATCCAACATAGCCCGTTGTGTGAATGTTAATGAGGGGAAAATATATGGTATGAAAAGTCACGACTGTCATGTGTTCATGGAGAGGCTACTGCCCATTGCATTTCGTGATTTGTTGCCAAAGCAGATATGGGGAGCACTAGCTGAGATGAGTCAATTTTTCAAGATTTTATGTGCATCTGAACTCAGACTTCGGGATGTACAAACTATCGAACAAGATGTTGTCACAACCATTTGCAAGCTAGAGAAGATATTTCCTCCGGCATTCTTTGATTCGATGGAGCACCTGGTAGTTCATTTGCCATATGAGGCTATCGTCGGAGGTCCAGTACAATTTCGATGGATGTATCCATTTGAGAGGTATGTGACAATTTTTGTTAACTTATAAGTCGTCCATAGCCGCTACATTTTGTTGCCATCTGACTTGTTGTTGTAGGTGCATGCATGAATTAAAAATGAAAGTTCGCGACAAGGCACAGGTGGAGGGTTCGATTGTTGAGGCATACATTCTTGAAGAAATTTTGAACTTCTGTTCTATGTACTTTGAGCCAGAGATTCAAACTCGTCGTACTCGACCTCCACGTAATGATGATGGGGGAGTGGATGAATCGTCCGATCGGCTCTCCATATTTAAACATCCTGGACGTGCGTTCGGACGTTGCTTGACTCGCACGCTCGAAGATAGAGAGTTGCACGCCGCTGAGATATATATTCTTTTGAATTGCCTCGAGATTGAACCTTATGTTGAGTAAGATATTAATTCACATTTCCAGCAACTCCATAAGTCTATACATCCTCAAAGTCTATACAACATTGACTTCACAAAGTCTATACATTGGCTTCCTCAAAGTCTATACATTGGCTTCCTCAAAGTCTATACAACATTGACTTCACAAAGTCTATACATTGGCTTTATCAATTTTTTTAATCATTTTTTTTACGGGGTGCTACATTTATATTGCAGACAATTTGATTCAGAATTAGCTGAAAAATGTCCAAATATCCAGGATGTGGAGATTGAAAAAGAACGCGACAAGTTTTTTTCCAAATGGCTAAGAAACCGAGTTAGTGTGAACTCTGAATATATATGTTTGTATTTACGTATGTTGAGGTAATTGTTATTATTTTAACTACTCTAATTTGAATATAGGTTGAACAAGGTCTCATTACTGATCAAAGAGTACAACAGATAAGTTATGGCCCCTCGAACCAGACACGTGCCTATCCGGGATATATTGTGAATGGATACAAATTTCATACAAGGGATTATGGGCGAAATAAGTCTACGATGAACAGCGGCGTATGTGTGAAGGGAAATTTATACAATGAAATGGAATTGGACTACTATGGTATTATTGAAGAAGTCTTAGAACTTCAGTATTTGGGACAAGACAATCATGTATATATATTTAAGTGTCAATGGTTTGATCCTAATTCTGTTCTACATGACACAAATTATGGGATTGTCAATGTCAAGCATAGGTTTAAACTTAAGACCTATGAACCGTTCATTTTAGCCGCACAAGCCCAGCAAGTGTACTATTCAAGCTATCCATCATCCAAGAATAGAGATTGGTGGGTAGTTTGCAGGGTTAACTCAAAACTCTTTCCCACTTATGAGTTAACTATGAGTGGAGATGTCTCAGAGGTTGCTCGTGCTGAATATTATCAATCAGACGAAGTTGGCGTTGTCGGTTCCTCTAGGTTTAATATGGACGAATCTGATGAGCCACTGTCATTACGTACGCGAGATGGCGTGGAAGAAGTCGATCCGACGGAGCTAAATGTTGATGTTAGAGGGGAGGAAGAATCAGATGAAGATGAAGATTTTGAATCTCATGAGACTACTATGGATGACGAAGATGATGAAGTTGAGCTAGATATATCAACATGAGGGAGGCATGTTTTGATAATTTAGTAAGAAGATTCTTACTTTTAAGCATAATTTTAAATAACATTTGTCTAGCCTTATATAATTGTGGATTAATATGTATTAATTGTTTTGTTATTAATAAGGAAATGGTGCGAGGAGGTCGTAGTAGGGGTGGGAGGAGATCTAGCAGTGAGAGGGGCACTACTATCTCCTCGCTACCATCTTCTTCAGACACAGGTATATTTGATCAATAAGTTAGCTATATAAATATTTTATTTATTTACAAACTTAAAAGAATTTATTTATAGGTGCAAGTGTCGGCTCACCACCACTTGTACATACGCCACCACCTCCCGCTACAGGTATGTATATTTTAATTTAAATTCTTGAACATTTGTTCTACTTATGAAAATAAGTTCTTGCAGGTCTCAGTGGCCTCCCACCTGTTGTGCATACGCCACTCCCACCACCTTCCGCTGCAGGTATGTATATTTTAATTATATGTTCGCAATATTTGTATCACTCCACATGACAATAAATTCTTGCAGGTCTCAGTGGCAAAAAGACTCGAGGATCATGTATGTATATTTTAATTTAAATTCTTCAATATTTGTTCTACTTATGACAATAAATTCTTGCAGGTCTCAGTGGCCTCCCACCTGTTGTGCATACGCCACCCCCACCACCTCCCGCTGCAGGTATGTATATTTTAATTATATGTTCGCATTATATGTATCACTCCACATGACAATAAATTCTTGCAGGTCTCTGTGGCCTCCCACCTGTTGTGCATACGCCACCCCCACCACCTCCCGCTGCAGGTATGTATATTTTAATTATATGTTCGCATTATATGTATCACTCCACATGACAATAAATTCTTGCAGGTCTCAGTGGCCTCCCACATGTTGTGCATACGCCAACCCCACCACCTCCCGCTGCAGGTATGTATATTTTAATTATATGTTCGCAGTATATGTATCACTCCACATGACAATAAATTCTTGCAGGTCTCAGTGGCCTCCCACATCTTGTGCATACGCCAACCCCACCACCTCCCGCTGCAGGTATGTATATTTTAATTATATGTTCGCAGTATATGTATCACTCCACATGACAATAAATTCTTGCAGGTCTCAGTGCCCTCCCACCACCTCCCACTTGTACAGGGCCCACCCCCACCAGTCAGCCCCTTGACGATGTCGGCAGTTGTCACGAGGGAGGCACGACCCATGATAGACGTCGCCCGTGTTGGGTATCCGGGTAAATCTATAAGGTTATATTACATTAATTAGCCCTCAACTGTGTAATATGAATATTTTGACATTTGCAATTGCAGTATGAAATTTGAACCCCACGGCGCTGTCCATCATTCCACCGAACTCATGTTGGCACATGTGCCCGGGGCAGCTTCCACTTTCAGAGATTTTCCGATGTCCGTCTGCGATTCATTGTACAACATGTTCTTAGTAAGTAATTACGTCATTTAATTCAAGTATTTCCCAAAGTCTATTTACAACTTTATACTAAGTGTGAAAAGCAATTGATTTACAGCGGTCTTTTCAATTCACATGTGGACATGACGCGGCGAGATGTCGTCGTGCCTGGGAGTCTACTATGCTCTCAAGTTACAAGAGGAAAATACATGAGGCCCGAGCACACGCTAAAAAATTGAGTGGGGGGAGTGAAGACCGACAATTGTGGAAGGCGCATCGCCCTCTATGGATGAGGCAGGAGGATTGGGAGATATCTTGTGACCATTTTGCCGACCCCAAGTGGATAGAAAAGTCCGAAAAAGCCAAAGCAAACAGGGCGTCAAAACCAGGTTCAAATTTGCATACGAGTGGGTCCATCTCTTATGCGGCTCATAAACAAAAATTGGTAAGTAATATACCAATTTATCTTCTTACAATTTATCCCAATATTTGACTTTTTTTTACTATGAATTGTATAACAGGCTGTGGAGCTTAATCGACCTCCGTCGTTCCTCGAGGTGTTCGACAGAACACACAAAAAGAAGGGGACTAATGATTTTGTGAGTGACACAGCTAAGTCAGCAGCGGTAAGTTTATCTACATATGTAACTTGTACCGTTCATTTAAATCGGCATGTAATTCATATGAAATTGACTAGTTATTTTATTCAATTTGTAGGAAACATATAGCAAAGCAGTGACAGAGAAGTACGGGGAGGGAGACACGCAGCAGCCGGAGTTCGATCCGGTGGAGTGGGTGGCAGCAGCTGGCGTACCGAAGAAAGGCCGAATATATGGTTTTGGGGAGAGCCTAGACGCAAGCGCGGTGACATCAGCGTGTGCGAGTTCTAGCTATACTTCTTCCAGTGGCAGTGCCTTCACTATACCTTCCGTTGCCCCCAGCGCTTCTGCCAGCGACATGATGGACATGGTCCGATCGCAGATTTCTGATATGCAGCGGCAGCAGCAGCATTTCCAGCAAGAGATCTCTAGCCAAGTGTCAGTATTCTTGCAGGCAATTAGTGGCCTCCTCTCCCAGAGCGGAATGGTCCCTCAGAAATCAACAACCACCACAGCACAGCCCGCACAGGTGAGTCTCTAGCCAAGTTTTTATTTTGATGGAATTACTCAATTATGTTCATTATTAATTTTAAAACTCATTTACTTCAGAATAATTGAGAAAATCGGGGGTCTAAAATTTGAAATACCGGTCGGACGGCCGTGCCAATCATTCCAACGCGACCGGGGAGATGAAAGTGACTTGACAGAACTGACGGAATCCAAATCGGATGCCCAGTTTGATCTCGGCGCTAAAAGTTCAGTTTTAAAATACACTTAGTTTAAATGAACTACCAGGTCGGGTCCGGGGGTCTAAAATTAGAAATACAAGTCGGACGGCCATGCCGATCATTCCAACGCGACCGGGGAGATGAAAGTGACTTGTCAGAACTGACGGAATCCAAATCGGATGCCCGGTTTGAGCTCGGCACTCAAAGTTCAGTTTTAAAATAAACTTAGCTTAAATGAACTCCCAGGTCAGGTCCGGGGGTCAAAAACTTGAAATACAAGTCGGACGGCCGTGCCGATCATTCCAACGCGGCCGGGGAGATGAAAGTGACTTGTCAGAACTGACGGAATCCAAATCGGATGCCCGGTTTGAGCTCGGCGCTCAAAGTTCAGTTTTAAAATACACTTAGTTTAAATGAACTACCAGGTCGGGTCCGGGGGTCTAAAATTGGAAATACAAGTCGGACGGCCGTGCCGATCATTCCAACGCGACCGGGGAGATGAAAGTGACTTGTCAGAACTGACGGAATCCAAATCGGATGTCCGGTTTGAGCTCGGCACTCAAAGTTCAGTTTTAAAATAAACTTAGCTTAAATGAACTCCCAGGTCAGGTCCGGGGGTCAAAAACTTGAAATACAAGTCGGACGGCCGTGCCGATCATTCCAACGCGACCGGGGAGATGAAAGTGACTTGTCAGAACTGACGGAATCCAAATCGGATGCCCGGTTTGAGCTCGGCGCTCAAAGTTCAGTTTTAAAATAAACTTAGTTTAAATGAACTACCAGGTCGGGTCCGGGGGTCTAAAATTGGAAATACCGGTCGGACGGCCGTGCCGATCATTCCAACGCGACCGGGGAGATGAAAGTGACTTGTCAGAACTGACGGAATCTAAATCGGATGTCCGGTTTGAGCTCGGCGCTCAAAGTTCAGTTTTAAAATACACTTAGTTTAAATGAACTACCAGGTCGGGTCCGGGGGTCTAAAATTGGAAATACAAGTCGGACGGCCGTGCCGATCATTCCAACGCGACCGGGGAGATGAAAGTGACTTGTCAGAACTGACGGAATCCAAATCGGATGTCCGGTTTGAGCTCGGCGCTCAAAGTTCAGTTTTAAAATACACTTAGTTTAAATGAACTACCAGGTCGGGTCCGGGGGTCTAAAATTGGAAATACAAGTCGGACGGCCGTGCCGATCATTCCAACGCGACCGGGGAGATGAAAGTGACTTGTCAGAACTGACGGAATCCAAATCGGATGTCCGGTTTGAGCTCGGCACTCAAAGTTCAGTTTTAAAATAAACTTAGTTTAAATGAACTCCCAGGTCAGGTCCGGGGGTCAAAAACTTGAAATACAAGTCGGACGGCCGTGCCGATCATTCCAACGCGACCGGGGAGATGAAAGTGACTTGTCAGAACTGACGGAATCCAAATCGGATGCCCGGTTTGAGCTCGGCGCTCAAAGTTCAGTTTTAAAATAAACTTAGTTTAAATGAACTACCAGGTCGGGTCCGGGGGTCTAAAATTGTAAATACCGGTCGGACGGCCGTGCCGATCATTCCAACGCGACCGGGGAGATGAAAGTTACTTGTCAGAACTGACGGAATCTAAATTGGATGTCCGGTTTGAGCTCGGCGCTCAAAGTTCAGTTTTAAAATACACTTAGTTTAAATGAACTACCAGGTCGGGTCCGGGGGTCTAAAATTGGAAATACAAGTCGGACGGCCGTGCCGATCATTCCAACGCGACCGGGGAGATGAAAGTGACTTGTCAGAACTGACGGAATCCAAATCGGATGCCCGGTTTGAGCTCGGCGCTCAAAGTTCAGTTTTAAAATACACTTAGTTTAAATGAACTACCAGGTCGGGTCCGGGGGTCTAAAATTGGAAATACAAGTCGGACGGCCGTGCCGATCATTCCAACACGACCGGGGAGATGAAAGTGACTTGTCAGAACTGACGGAATCTAAATCGGATGTCCGGTTTGAGCTCGGCGCTCAAAGTTCAGTTTTAAAATACACTTAGTTTAAATGAACTACCAGGTCGGGTCCGGGGGTCTAAAATTGGAAATACAAGTCGGACAGCCGTGCCGATCATTCCAACGCGACCGGGGAGATGAAAGTGACTTGTCAGAACTGACGGAATCCAAATCGGATGCCCGGTTTGAGCTCGGCGCTCAAAGTTCAGTTTTAAAATACACTTAGTTTAAATGAACTACCAGGTCGGGTCCGGGGGTCTAAAATTGGAAATACCGGTCGGACGGCCATGCCGATCATTCCAACGCGACCGGGGAGATGAAAGTGACTTGTCAGAACTGACGGAATCCAAATCGGATGTCCGGTTTGAGCTCGGCACTCAAAGTTCAGTTTTAAAATAAACTTAGCTTAAATGAACTCCCAGGTCAGGTCCGAGGGTCAAAAACTTGAAATACAAGTCGGACGGCCGTGCCGATCATTCCAACGCGACCGGGGAGATGAAAGTGACTTGTCAGAACTGACGGAATCTAAATCGGATGTCCGGTTTGAGCTCGGCGCTCAAAGTTCAGTTTTAAAATACACTTAGTTTAAATGAACTACCAGGTCGGGTCCGGGGGTCTAAAATTGGAAATACAAGTCGGACGGCCGTGCCAATCATTCCAACGCGACCGGGGAGATGAAAGTGACTTGTCAGAACTGACGGAATCCAAATCGGATGCCCGGTTTGAGCTCGGCGCTCAAAGTTCAGTTTTAAAATACACTTAGTTTAAATGAACTACCAGGTCGGGTCCGGGGGTCTAAAATTGGAAATACAAGTCGGACGGCCGTGTCGATCATTCCAACGCGACCGGGGAGATGAAAGTGACTTGTCAGAACTGACGGAATCTAAATCGGATGTCCGGTTTGAGCTCGGCGCTCAAAGTTCAGTTTTAAAATACACTTAGTTTAATTGAACTACCAGGTCGGGTCCGGGGGTCTAAAATTGGAAATACAAGTCGGACGGCCGTGCCGATCATTCCAACGCGAGCGGGGAGATGAAAGTGACTTGTCAGAACTGACGGAATCCAAATCGGATGCCCGGTTTGAGCTCGGCGCTCAAAGTTCAGTTTTAAAATATACTTAGTTTAAATGAACTATCAGGTCGGGTCCGGGGGTCTAAAATTGGAAATACCGGTCGGACGGCCGTGCCGATCATTCCAACGCGACCGGGGAGATGAAAGTGACTTGTCAGAACTGACGGAATCCAAATCGGATGTCCGGTTTGAGCTCGGCACTCAAAGTTCAGTTTTAAAATAAACTTAGCTTAAATGAACTCCCAGGTCAGGTCCGGGGGTCAAAAATTTGAAATACAAGTCGGACGGCCATGCCGATCATTCCAACACAACCTGGGAGATGAAAGTGACTTGTCAGAACTGACGGAATCCAAATCGGATGCCCGGTTTGAGCTCGGCGCTAAAAGTTCAGTTTTAAAATACACTTAGTTTAAATGAACTACCAGGTCGGGTCCGGGGGTCTAAAATTGGAAATACCGGTCGGACGGCCGTGCCGATCATTCCAACGCGACCGGGGAGATGAAAGTGACTTGTCAGAACTGACGGAATCTAAATCGGATGTCCGGTTTGAGCTCGGCGCTCAAAGTTCAGTTTTAAAATACACTTATTTAAATGAACTACCAGGTCGGGTCCGGGGGTCTAAAATTGGAAATACAAGTCGGACGGCCGTGCCGATCATTCCAACGCGACCGGGGAGATGAAAGTGACTTGTCAGAACTGACGGAATCCAAATCGGATGTCCGGTTTGAGCTCGGCGCTCAAAGCTCAGTTTTAAAATACACTTAGTTTAAATGAACTACCAGGTCGGGTCCGGGGGTCTAAAATTGGAAATACCGGTCAGACGGCCGTGCCGATCATTCCAACGCGACCGGGGAGATGAAAGTGACTTGTCAGAACTGACGGAATCCAAATCGGATGTCCGGTTTGAGCTCGGCACTCAAAGTTCAGTTTTAAAATAAACTTAGTTTAAATGAACTCCCAGGTCAGGTCCGGGGGTCTAAATATTGTTTCAAGCTAGTAGTTGATCTATAAAATCTGCAGTTATCAATTTGATATGTTTGATTTATATTTATGCTCATTTCTTCGCACTAATTTTTTTATCTATGAATGAATGTTATTATTTTTTTAATGTAGGGGGATCCTTCTGCGGGCAGCGACAGAGGAGATGAGCAGGGCAGTGACGATATGGATGATGAGGATATTGACGATGTACCAGATATTTCTTGATGTTTAATGATATTTGTTTTATGTTATTCAGACGGATCAGCAGGGTTAATGTGTTTTTCTTTGTATTTATTTTGTCAGCATGGTGTTGAGTTTTTTTATTGGTGGTGTTTATTTATTTGAACATCTATGTTATGTTGAGATTTTTTCGGTGGTGTTTATTTATTTGGGTATGTTGATGTTTAGTTTTTTTTGTGGTTAGTTCCAATAACTTTTTTAACAGGTTTATTAGATAAATAAACTTAATTTTTTAAAAAAAAAGATTTTTTTTTCAGACGGATTTATAATCCGTCTGAAATGACGTTTGTAATAGAGACGCTAATTTCAGACGGAATTTATATCCGTCGTGAATTACGTTTTAAACACCGACGGATTTAGGACGAACAACATATAGAACCGTCGTTGGAAGTTACGACGACAAAATAATCCGTCGTAATATCCGGCAGAAATAGAGACGGATTTCAGACAATATTTCAGACGGATTACGGACGGTATTTACAACGGATAATAAATCCGTCTTAAAAACCGTATGAAATACAGACGGAAATTTCAGACTGATATTTACATACGGATATTTTATCGTGTGAGATTTAGACGGAATTTATGACCGAAATTATTTGTGTCTTAATTTCAGACGGAATTTCAGACCGAATGGTCAACTGTCACAAATTTGTGACTAAGAATTTCAGACGGTCGAGTTCGGTCTTAAATCCGTCGGAAATCCGTTACAAATCTGTGTTGCGACGGATTTTCAGACGGATTTGAGACGGATAACGTCCGTCTGAAATCCCGCTTTTTCTGGTTGTGTATGATTACCCATATACCATCGTGTCCTCCTCTTGTCTTAGGTAAACCCATGATGAAATCCATCCCTACGCTTTCCCATTTCCATTCGGGAATATTTAAGGGGTGTAATTTACCTACATATTTTAAATGTTCTGCCTTTACTTGCTGATAAGTGAGACAGCGGGACACAAAATCTGCCACTTCTCTTTTCATGTTAGGCCACCAGAAGTTCCTTGTAAGATCCTGATACATTTTAGTACCACCAGGATGAATGGTGTACTTAGAATTGCGAGCTTCTTCCAGGATCAGTTTCTTAGTATCCACATGATCCGGTATACAAATTCGGCCTTTAAATAGTAACCTTCCATCATCAGCAACAGAGAATTCCGATCTTTGCTCAATATTGGCTTTAATCTCTAGTAATACTAGATCATTGTCTTGTAGCTTGACTAGATCTTCTATTAATGTGGGTTGAGTTCGAATACTGGCTATAAACAATCTTCCTTCTTCATGTCAACATCTAAATTCAACTGAGAAAATTAAGGAATGAGATTAGTCATACTAATCATAAGACTTGATAGCTTTCCCATTGGTTTTCTGCTGAGTGCATCTGCTACAGCATTAGCTTTGCCAGGATGATATTGAATAGCAAAATCAAAGTCCTTTAGGTATTCCAACAATCTTCTTTGCCTCATATTCAGCTCCTTTTGGGAGAACAAATATTTCAAGCTTTTGTGGTCTGAATAGACCGTGAATTTTTCTCTGTAAAGGTAGTGACGCCAAATTTTCAAGGCAAATATAACCTCCGCCAATTCTAGATCATGCACAGGGTAATTCTCCTCGTGACGCTTCAATTGTCTTGAAGAATAGCAAATTACTTTCCCATTTTGCATAAGAACGCACCCTAGGCCAATGCTAGATGCATCCGTATAGACTTTAAATCCACCGCCCTCTATGGGCACTGTTAATATAGGGGCTATCGTGAGATGTTCCTTAAGAGTTAGGAAACTCTCTTCACAGTCCTTCGACCATACAAAATGATTTTCTTTTCTTGTAAGTCTTGTCAAAGGGACAGCAATTTTAGAAAAATCCTTAATAAATCTCCTGTAATAGCCAGCTAGCCCTAGGAAACTTCTTATTTCTGACACAGTCGTTGGCCGGCTCTAGTTCTTGACAGCTTCCACTTTAGAAGGATCCACAGTGATACCTTCCTTTGAAATAATATGGTTAAGAAATGAGACTTCCTTAAGCCAGAACTCACATTTATTAAGTTTGGCATAGAGTTTGTGTTCTCTTAGAGTCTGCAAGGCTATTTTCAAATGTTCTTCATGTTCCTCCTTTGTCTTGGAGCAAATAAGAATGTCATCAATAAAGACGACTAAAAACTGGTCTAGATAAGGCTGGAAAATTTTATTCATGAGTTGCATAAATGCAGCTGGGGCATTGGTTAAGCCGAACGGCCTTACAACAAACTCATAATGATCATAATGGCTTCAGAAAGTAGTTTTGTATATGTCTTCATCTTTAATTCTGAGCTGGTGATAACCTGACCTGAGGTCTATCTTGGAAAAATATTCTGCTCCCGAAAGCTGATCAAAGAGCTCATCGATACGCGGCAACGGATACTTGTTCTTAATTGTGAGTTAATTTAGTCACTAATAGTCGATATAGATCCTGAGCGATCCATCCTTCTTTTTGACAAAAAGAACTGGCGCCCAAGGGGATGTGCTAGGTTGTATGAATCCCATGTCCAATAATTCCTGAAGCTGCATCTTCAATTCCTTAAGTTCTGTGGGGGACATCCTATAAGGAGCTATTAAAATAGGTGATACTCCGGGAATGAGTTCAATAGAGAAGTTTACTTCCCTTTTGGGTGGTAAATTGGGTAAATCTGATGGGAATACATCAGGAAACTCATTTACAATGGGGATGTCTGCTAAGATGATCTCCTTAGACTCGGTAACAATCACCGAAGCAAGAAAAGCTTCACATCCTTGCGAAATAAGTTTGCAAGCGTGAAGAGAAGAAATGATGGTAGGATGTTTCCTATACTTGATACCAAGGAAGGAAAATCTTGGAAGACCTGGTTTGCGAAAAGATATTATCCTATTCCGGCAATTGATATCGGCATCATGATCTACTAGTCAATGTACCCCTAGAATGGCATCATAACCTTTCATGTCAAGGCATACTAAGTTTGCAAGGAGATTATAACCTTCTATTATTACCTCACTATTAGGGTAGTAATCGGTAAGCTTTGTTCCAGAACCTAAGGGTGTAGTAATAGAAAGGTATGAAGGTAAGGGAACTGATGAAATTGACAATGTTTTTGAAAAGGTAGTGGATATAAAGGAATGAGAAGCACTAGTATCAAATAGCACAAAGGCAGGACGGGAACAATCTTGAATAGTACCTTCCATAAGTCCACCGTCCCTGGGTGCTTCATCACCTTCTAGAACAGCATTGAGGCGAGCCTGCCTCTTACGTCCACCACTAGACGATTGTTCCTTCATGAGAGGGAAGTCTCGCATGCGATGCTTACGGTTGCCACACCATAAACAAGCACCGAGGCGCTTCCAGCATTCCTTGACCGAGTGGCCAAACTTTTCACAAAAGGTGCAAGCCGCCACGACTTGCTTATCCTCCTGTTGACACCTAAAATATAACTGAGAACAAAGATGAGACCGAAGATAAGATTGAACCAGACATGAAGCTCTCAGGAATTCCTACAAAGCCAGAATTACAGAAGAGTCGTCACTGAAGTTATCACCCAGCTGAGGCCTTTCCCGGTCAAGCTGATGCCCGGTATTGTCTTCGCTCAGATGGCAGTACTGATGAAGAATTACAGTCTACTGACTGATGAAAACCTCCGGAAATATTCTGATAAGACTATGTCAACTCACCAATTAATGGGCCTTCACCTATTCTGACAGGTTCAAAGGACCGACAAATGAAAGGGTAGATTAGGTAGCTTTGACAGCTCAAGCCTACTGATGAGGAAGTGTAAAATATTAAAAGCCCTAAATGGGCTCACTAGTGTGACGCCGGGAGCTCCTCACCAGGGCCCAAAGCTCATGTGGGGCGGCGCCGGGAAGCTACATCATTTGGCGCCGGGAAGCCTCCTGCTTTCAACTGAAGCGCGCCGGGAAGCCTCCTGCTTTCAACTGAAGCGCGCCGGGAACCTGTGGTCTGCACGCCGAGGGGACCCTGCCGAGAAGGGGGAGCACTATGCCTATAAGACCCCCTTTCTCTCGAGCACAGAAAAAGAAGAGGATATAGAGAGACAAAAAAGAAGAGAGAACAGATAGATAGGTGGATATTGAGGAGAGCAGTAGCCAGACTCACCCGATAAGACAACAAGGCAAGAAGAAAAAAAAAAGGAGAGAGCAGAGAGAGGCGTCAACAAAAAAAGAGAGAACAGATAGATAGAAAAATATCGAAGAGACAAGAAAAAAAAAAGGGCTACTGCGGAGTTCGAAAGGAGAAGAAGGTGGGCGTCGGGGGGAGGGAGAGGAGTCAATGCTCTGCCCTCCCCCATCTTTCTTTGTCTTTCTTTCCCCGATGCATACTGTTCTCGTCTGTGTTCTCTTTGAACATACTATCTCCCATCTTTCTGTTGTTTTGAATGGGCTTTATTTCATTCTTTC
Organism: Amorphophallus konjac; assembly: GCA_022559845.1. Taxonomy (NCBI): domain Eukaryota; kingdom Viridiplantae; phylum Streptophyta; class Magnoliopsida; order Alismatales; family Araceae; genus Amorphophallus; species Amorphophallus konjac. The sequence goes on from CM040119.1 coordinate 292,567,630, forward strand.
ATATGTACTCCTTCTACCACATTTATGTGGGATTTGTATTCTATTCGAATGATGCTAAAAGTTCTTTACTGGTTATCATTCGAGTTACACCTCTGTAGTCGATGGAATATAAACAATAGAATCGATTAAATGGATGGAAATTTGGGTCTCCCTTCTCTCACCCCTCTCTGATGATAGTGGTAGTTACCTTTCCGATTGCGAGTTTCGATCGATGAATATGTGGTTCCGGGTGTTTGTCGTTAGTCCAGGCGATTGGCAGGCACTCTCTACTGCTCATCTTTCCTGTGGTTTCGAGGAAGCTAGTACAGAGCCCCGATCCTTACCTCCATGGATTCTTGGGTTCTGTCCTCTCTCTCTCCCCCGACAGCGTCGATGATTTCAACGCAATGGAGTCTGTAGTCTCCTCGAATTTTCCAAGCCACCAAGGCCATCACAGGGATCAGAGACAGTCATCTCTTGACCCCCTGGATGGCCGGCGACATGAATGGCATAAAGCCTATTCCAGAGGGTTCGAATGCTCGGTGACTTCAGTCCCTTGAATTGCCCTTATCCATGACTCCTTGATGTTAACCTAACAGCCTGGCAGAGCCCTTAATCCTTTTGCTCATTCGCCTCCTAAGATCTCCCAGCCGTCTGCCTGAATCCCAGGAATAATCTCCAGAACAGAGCACCGTTAAACCCGCAATCCCTCACCAAGGCCAAAAGCCCTGACCTTCCCGGCGCAAGCACCCCTCGGTGCCTAGCGCGCCGGGAACAGGCGCGCCGGGAACCTAACGTCGAGAACTTCCCTTTCTTCAGCCATGCCGAGACCTCCCTCGACCATGCCAATAAGCCTCTTTAGAGGCGCGCCGAGAGCCTCTCGTTCTCGCACCGGGAAGCCTGCCTTTGCCCGTTTTGCTGCGCCGAGAACCTCTCTTCTTCTGCCCAATCGTTGAGCGTGTTGCCACGCTAATTCGAGGGATATCTTCAGGTCACGGGGTGCACCCCATGGAATAAATAAACTGGGAACCATCCCCAATATCACACCGTGCCGGCGCCCAGTGCCTTTCTCTTTCGGTTTTCATCCCGACACCCCGTGGATGAGCACCTATTTCTCCTTGGCATAATCCAAAATAAGGGGACATGCTGCCGAAATTCATCTACATCATACCAGGAAACTATGGTATCTTCTTTAAACCCCACTGGTCCATGGAGTTCTGCCATTATGCGTTCTCCGATGGTCCGTCAAAGGGGAATATCAATGAAACATCGTATCGAAGTGTGGTGTACCTCGGTACACCGGTCCCACTTCGGATTCCGGGCCGGATATACCCGATCTTTCACGGATCCCATCCTGCCGCTGCATAGATGGTGTCCTATTCCCATTTGGCATAGTCCAAGATAATGGGGTTATGCTGCAGATTTGCCTCATGCTCGATGTACTCTCGCCTTATCTAGTCTATCTAATATTCTGTGAATGAGCTAGCACACTCTCGTTCGAGCCTTATTTGGCCGCTATTTTCCTCATGTCTTTGGCGTTTAATCAAGGGTTGTCTTCCTTAGGGAGGACGTAATTAACGTCATAACCTTTATGGTATGATGGACTTTCGGTCCAGACACGATCACTTACAATCGATTGATTAGAAGTCAGATCGAGCGCACAATGAAATCGTCACACATGTGACTGGCACGCCTAACAAACCAAAAATATATATATTTATATTTATATATGTATATATATATATATAAAAACCATCGTCCACAAGTCTGGCACGCCCGGTGGGACCGAGTCTCCCTTCATCTCTACGCCAAAGCGGGAGGCCCGGCGGCCTCTCTCAAAATTCTAACTGTGTGTTAATCTTACTCGCAGAAGCTACAGATGGAGACTGGACTAGCTGGCGTTCTCTTCGGCGAGCAAGTGGTCGACGGCCACGTCCATGGAGGGTACCTGGAGGTGCCGATGGGATTCGGATCCATGCCCCCGGCGGTGGGTCTACCCAACTGCCTGGGCCTCGTATTTGTCGACTTGCTACAAGTCAACAATGAAGCTGAAAGCGTCGCCACAATAGAGGCCGTGGCGGCACCAAAAGCTGGGGGAGAGAAGATGGTAGCTGCTCCTACTGCTGTTTCTTGCCTGGTCCATCACCTGGAGAAGAAGACTGCTGTCTCCGCCACTGCTGGTAGGAGAAGAAGAAACGACCGGAGGAGCCGGTCCGCTGCAACTGGAGGCCACACTTCGGCCTCGAGAAAGACAATGATCGTGGGAAGCATGAGGGTGAACCTCAATGGCCGTCCCAGAGATGCACGACCCGACAGGGTCATTCCATAAGTTCATACCAATAACAGATTCCAGCCACTGGCCATCAGGAGGGCCGACTGGGAGAACAAGTGAAAGCAACCATTGGCGCCCAGGCCGATCAAATTCAAACAAGTTTGGGTGCCAAAGAAGATCCAAAGCAGGGCACCAGCTCGGGAGAAATATGTTGCTGCCATCCACCCCAGGGCTGGGGGCAGAAAAAATGAGAAGAAAGAAGACCATGTTACCGCCCGTCCCAGAGCCGGGGACAGAAGATGGGAAAAGAAAGAGAAAGATGTTGCTGTACCTCACCCCCGGAGTGGGGGCAGAGATCTTCGAAAGAAGGATGAAAGCATGATGGAGGAAGCTACCGTTGTTGCTGCTCCGCAAAGATCCCAGGCCTACGCCAGGCAGGCTGATGTGTTCAGATACCCCAGGTCGGAGTACCTGGCTGCTCAAGTCTCAAGGCTGGCCTATCAGCCAAGGACCCAGGAAAGGCTGCTGCCCCGTTCAAACCTACAAGGGCAGAGCCAGAAAGAGATGAACCGGGTGGTTCAAGACTACTTTCATTACCTTGGGAATTCCTCTCTGGGGCAACAAAGACTATCTCGTGCCTTGGGCACTGAGGAAGAAGAAGAAAGAGAAGAAGTGATGCTAGAGGCGTCGTCCTCTAACTCCAATGACTATGAAGATGGCCGTAGGGCCAGATGTGGAGAAGACATCTACCAGAAAGAAAGGGAAGAGAAAAGAACATCCGTATTTGACCGTCTGACATATCCCGGACAGGTCAAGAGGAGAGTTCGCAGGCAGAGAGGAAGAATGCAGATTCTCGCTTGCAACATGGCCAGCGTCACCGGAAGATATGGTATGCTACCAGAATAGCCAGAAGAGTTGATTAACCTGGCATACAGACCGGGTGCCATCACAAGAAGAAGCAAGGCAGCAAAAGATAAGCTAACAGTTGCCAGTCAAAATGACCTCTCGGCCGTCAATGAGGCCCGAAGAGTCACCACGATGATAGTAAATGTGGTGACTACTGAAGAAGAAGACAATCCTCTCGTGGATCCCACTGAAGAGACTTCAGGGGAGATGCAAATTCCCACAACTATTGATCCCATGATCCGGATAATGTTCATGAGGTATCAATAGGAAATTGATTCTCTCAGAAGATAGTTGAATGAGAGAAATGAGCAGACGCCTGTTTCTAAGCAGGCCGAGTCGGCAGGATAGACTTCCAGCTCAACCGAAATGGCCGTCCCAGCCGTCCCTCGGCTGAATAGCGAAGGCAGGACACAGAATCAGCCTCTTCCACAACAGGTGGCATCACAGCCCTCTACATCTCAGACATAGCCTGCTGTGCCAACACCTCAGCCGGCGCTGCACACAACGGTCATGACAACCCCCTTCAGTCATCAGCAGGCATATTTCTTTCCAGAACCAGTGGATCCGGCTGTGGCAAATAAACTGATGATAGAAAAGATCGTTGAGATGAAGCTGTCTGAGAAAGTCGAAGACGATTCGGTACTTATGACATCTACAAAGTACCGTACCCTGCACATTATGCTGCCAAGAGATTACCACCAGGCGTCAGCAAGCCGCCGAAGTTTGAAAAGTTCAACGGCCAAGGCTCCCCCAGGGAACATATAGCCTATTACACCATAGTTATGGGCGACCTGGCAGCTGATGAAGCATATCTATTGAAATTCTTTGGCTCGTCCCTTACAGGGTTGGCCTTCGAATGGTACTCCAGATTACCAGCCGGGTCAGTAGCTGACTGGCCCGATATGCAGCGGAAGTTCCGAGACAGATTTCATGTCACAGAAAGGGAAATCACAATAGCTGAGCTGTATGCATCCAGGCAGAAGCAAGATGAGACCGCCCTGGATTACATAAAAAGATGGAGGAATTTGGCCATGAGGTGCAGGCGACCTCCCCATCAAGAAGATGCAGTGCAGATATGCAAACAAAACCTCAGAAGGGAGGTGCTGGAAAAGATGATCGGGGCAGATGTCAGAACATTTGACCAGTTGAATAATATAGTAGCGGAGGTCGAGACGTTCTTGTCCAAGCGTCCGACCGCCAATGTCCCTGCTATGCAAAAGGGGAAGGCTGTTGATCGACGGCCATCGCATTCAGAGGCCAACACTGTTGACTTCGGTACCTTTGAACAGCAGAAAGCAAAAGGGAAGAAAATTGATGCTCCTCCGGCAGGCCCGGTAGAAATGAAAGAAAAGATCTCCCTGAGAAATAAAATGAGGAAGGCATATTCATTCCCCAAAGAGAAGACGGGTGCACTGTTCAGTTGGGCCTACAAGTTCAACAAAGTAACGCTGCCCGAACCAAAAAGACCTACAGATGCAACAAAGAAAGATGACCCACTATTCTGTCCATATCACCGGGCATTGGAGCATGCTATAGAAGACTGCTACGTCTTCAAAGATGTCATGGAAAGTATGTTCAAAAAGGGAGAGCTACAGTTGGGAGACTATCAGGTGAACCCTTCACGCCCCCAGGAACCTCCAGCAATGAGGATGGCTGCAAATATGATTTATGTATATCAGCAGTTGCCCGAAGAGGCTGTTGAAGAATGCACCAGGCACACTTATGAAGCATGCTTCCTTACCCCGTTAAGGGATCAGGAGGGATGGCAGACAAAGCCGATGAAGACCAGAAGGAGGGCACCTGTTGCAGGAGCAACTGGACCATCCACTCGGAATGCCACTCCGAAGTCGGGGCCGCCCCCGGTAAAGCCAATTCGGCATGTAGCTGAGACACAGCCAGTCATCCGAATCCCTACCTATAATCGGAGGAGACAGACTCCGCTTCCCACACAAAAAGAAATAAGTCCTGAGGCAAAACGTCTCCAACAGTACATCAACGGACTCGGCGAATATGAGCAGAATGAGACGAAGCCCTTGCTGGTGAAGGATTGCATACTCTGGGAGCAGCTGGAAGAGTTGACCACTGAAGAAAAATCAGAGAATAAACAGGAAAAAGATGAGACTGAACCCTTCTGGGGGCAGGAGCCAGCAAAGTCAGAGCACCATAAGAAGAAAAGGCAGCCAAAGAACAGAAGAAAAAAGAAAACCATAACAGTACAATGCAACACACTCTCGGTGTTATTCACTTTACCTGGGGAGTATGATGACACAGAAGCATCAGCCACGCCATTGGAAGCCAACCATGCTGAAGCTTCCACCTCGGCGCATGCTACCCGCTCTGGGAGAAGATGGGGACGCCCCCTGCCAGCTAATCACAATATCATTTTCAGGGGAGAACAACCTTATCAGATACCAGAGCCCGAAGTGCGAGGTGTCCAGGTCCCTCCTCCTGCTAATTTATACCAAGAAGAAAAGAAAGGGGATGGAGCTCCGTCATTCCTTGAATTTTTATCCAGTTTAGAGGGCGAAGAGCCAGTGCAAACTGCACCAGCCAGAAGTAACAAGCATCAGCAATCAACAGCCCTGAAGCCTATGCAAGGCAAAGAAGAAGAAAAAGATTCCCCGACAACACCCAGGGCCGTCTCTCCAGAAGAAGTCCCTCAAGAAACTAACCATGGAGCTGAGACAAGAAGTAGGCAGGCAATGCCGCAAGCCCCTCAGGAGCCGCCAAAGCCCCGCTGGGCAGAAGAAATGCGGCTCTCCAATGTCCGGGTAGGCAGCCGGATTATAAAAATGCTAAAGAAGCTCCCTACCAGATTCTCTATATGGGAAATTCTTTCCTTAAGTGAAGATGCCCGCCAAGCAATTATTGATGCTCTACAGTCACCAGCACAGTATGAAGCATTACTGACAGAAGTCAATTCTGCGCCGACAGTCACTTTGACTGAAGATGACATGTTGATTCCAAATCCCAGCCACAATAGGCCACTATACATGAGAGGACATCTCAACTGCCAGCCATTAAGCCGGATACTGGTAGATCCCGGGGCTGCTGTAAACATTCTGCCATATCGCATCTATCAGAAGTATTACTTCGATATGCACCTCACTAAGGTCAGAGATATGAAGATTGCTGGCTTTAACCAGAAATGTGAGACACCTTTGGGGGTAGCAGATTTTAACCTCATACTGGGGGACCTCACCACTGTGGTGCGATTCTATGTGACTGATTCTAACACCACGTACAAGGCCTTATTAGGGCGGCCGTGGTTACATGAGTACCAGATAGTACCTTCCACACTGCATCAGTGCATTAAGTACTGTCATGATGGCAAAGAGGAAATGGTGTTTGCAGATTTACACCCCTTTGAAGTCTTCGAGTGTCATATGCTCGATGCATCCTATTATGCGAACCTCCAGCAGAAAGATAAAAAGAAAGAAGTCTTGACTGGTTTGGAGAAGTTGGCGGCAAAGACAGAAGACTGGTCTCCACCACCACCGCAGGGCTATGTCAAGAAACATGAAGTATCCCATGTTTCTCATGTTGGGGATTTTGCACGGATTACACCCCCAAGCATTCATCCCGATGATACTGATGAAAAGATGAAAGAAAAATATACACAAGTCCCAGTACTGGAAGGACTGGTCAAACCCGTCACCAGTTTGGAATGCCAGACAGTGCTGCCACTCAAGATTATGGAGGTCCCTCGCTTCTGCGAGCCTCCCATCATATTCTATACCGGGGAGCCTGTCGAAGAGGATGATCAGGACTGCATGATCCCAGAAGAATCCACAAGCCGAATGGTGCCAATCACAGACTTGGACTATACTACACAACGGGTCTCGCAGATGTTCTCCAAACTACAGATGCCTTCACTACAGCCCGTTGCCCAGAAGAAAGCATTCCAAGAACTTTGGGATCCGCCCCAGAATAATAAGGAATTGATGAAGATCACCCAGCACCCGGGATTGGGCTACACTCTACAAGAATACTATGAAGCCGAGGTAGATGTCATTTCCGCCTTCTTTGCACATGAAGATCCTCCTAGGATGGGCTATGATGATTACCCCTCAGAAGATGAAGAGATTATATATCAGTCTATACCGGATGATGAGCCTTCCAATAACCAGCCCGAGGCAGAAAAGTCTGATGAAGCAAATGTATGCTGGTGCTGGGAGGAACTGTCTTGTAAGGAAGACCTGTTCCAGGCCGAAGCAAAGTTTGACACGGAAACCCCGGATGAAGACCAGATTTCTAATGATACAAGAGAATGCTTAGAGTTTGAACGTATTTTGGAAGAAGTTCAAGCTCTGCAGAATATAAATTCCCCAGAGGAATCTACGCCAGCAAGGCCTCCGGAAGTGGAAGACCTAATCTTTAAGCAGCACCCGGAGCCGGTCATAGCCCGTGGGTAGACGAAACAAAGTCCCATAGCCTCTGCCCTGTACGATGAGTCGTCATCGGTCGAGGTCCGACAGGAAGAGTCAGGGAACTCGGAAACTGAAGAAAACTATATCCCAGGGGGCTTTGTTGATTTGCAGGAGGCTCCGCCCGAAGTCCAAGATGGTGGCCAGGACACCGTTGATGAGCTCGTAGAAGTGAACTTGGGGACAGAAGAGGAACCAAGGCCAACCTTTCTCAGTGTTCTGCTGGAACCAGAGCTCCGAGAACAGTACATACAATTTCTGAGGGAGTTTAAGGACTGCTTCGCTTGGACGTATGATGAGATGCCAGGGTTGAGCCCCAATGTAGGACAACACCTGTTGGCAATTGACCCAGAAGCCAACCCCATAAAACAGCCACCTAGGCGGATGCGACCTGAGCTGATCAACCAAATCAATAAAGAAGTCGACAAGCTTATTGATGTTGGCTTTGTCGAAGAAAATCAGTACACCACATGGTTGGCAAACATAGTGCCCGTAAAGAAGAAAAATGGGCAGATCAGAATATGTGTTGACTTCCGTGACCTTAATAAGGCTTGTCCAAAGGATGATTTCCAGTGCCAATTACTGAGGTAATGATTGATGCAACCACTGGTCATGAAGCCCTGTCATTTATGGACGGCTCATCCGGGTACAATCAAATTTGGATTGCTGAAAAGGATAGAGTACACACTGCATTCCGCACTCCGAAAGGAATATTCCACTACAAAAGAATGCCGTTCGGCCTCAAGAACGCCGGTGCCACTTACCAAAGAGCTATGACCAAGATTTTTGATGATTTGCTCTTCAAGAAAGTGGAGTGCTATGTTGATGACCTGGTGGTGAAGACCAGAAAGAAGGAAGATCATCTGCAAGACTTGCGGATAGTGTTTCAAAGGCTGCGGAAATACGAGCTGAAAATGAACCCTATGAAATGCGCCTTCGGCATGACCAGTGGAAAATTTCTGGGATTTATTGTCTGGCACAGAGACATTGAGATTGATCCGTCCAAGATCAAGGCTATTCAAGAGCTCCCTCCACCGAAGAATCTATCTGAGCTAAGATCTCTACAAGGGCGTCTGGCCTACATCCGACGGTTTATATCAAATTTGTCGGGTCGATGTCACCCCTTTCATAGGCTCATGATGAAAGATGTACCGTTCCTATGGGACGACGGATGCCAAGAGGCTTTTGAAAAGCTGAAAGAATATCTCAGAACCCCTCCAGTATTGGGGGCACCAGTGAAGGGCAGCCCTTTGATCCTCTATATAGTAGCCACACATTGCTCGCTGGGGGCAATGTTAGCTCAAATAAATAAAGATGGAAAGGAGCAAGCCTTATACTACCTTAGTAGAAGGTTGATCAGAACTGAAGAAAGCTATACTTACATAGAGAAGACCTGTCTGGCACTGGTCCTCGCTGTCAAGAAGCTCCGACACTACATGCTGTCACATGAGATCAGATTGATATCTGCAGCAGATCTGCTCAAATATATATTGACTCAGCTGGCACTCAAAGGTCGACTAGGCAAGTGGGCTATGATTCTGATGGAGTTTGACATCACTTATATACCTCAGAGGGCTATAAAGAGTCAAGCTGTGGCTGAGTTCTTTGCAGAGCACCCGGTACTAGAAAGTGCTATGCTTGAGACCGAGCTACCTGATGATGAAGTGCTTGAAGCCTGTCAAACCCAGCCAATCATGTGGCAATTATATTTTGATGGGGCATCAAGAACAGAAACTGACTCCAATGGGAAAACCAGGATACGTGCAGGGGCCGGCATTGTGCTGAAATCGCCTAAGGGAGAAGTGTTGCACACCTCATGTTCTATAAATAAGCCCTGCACCAACAATGAAGCTGAATATGAAGCCCTGATAATTGGGCTCCAGGTCACCCTCAGCATGGGTATCCGAATGCTTCAAATCTTCGGTGACTCAATGTTAGTGATAAAACAAATACAGGGAGAATTCGAAGTGCGAAAGCCAGAATTAAATCCCTATTGTCAAAAGGCTATACGCCTCATGGCAAATTTCTACCATATTGAGCTCAATCATGTGGGTCGGGGACATAATGCTCAAGCTGATGCACTCGCAAAGCTAGCCAGCTCACTATCAGTCCCGCCAGATGAGACGCTAAACATTATTGTCATGAACAGGCGACATGTCCCCAGCATGCTGGAAGCGTGTCTTGAAGAATATGAAATTGATACCGTTGACAAGGCCCAGACATCTGATTGGAGACAGCACCTGCTGCAATGGTTCTTGCACCAACAGCTGCCCAAGAATAGAGAAGAGAGAATGAAACTCCTAAGGGTTAAAGATTCCTACGAGTGCAGAAATGGGACTCTGTTTCGAATCATGGCGGACGCCCGCAAGAAGATTTTTGCTCCGCTGCCTATCTACTGAAGAAGCCTGGCAAGCAATGAAAAAAATACATGCTGGGACGGCAGGGGCACACCAGGCTGGGCCTAAGATGAAAATTGAAATCAAGAAGCTGGGTTATTATTGGCCCACTATGTTTGAAGACTGTTGCCAGTTTGCAAAGTCATGCCAAAAATGCCAGGAGCACTCCACTGTACCCAGGAAGCATCCTGTAGCCCTACACCCTACGATTCCCAGCTGGTCTTTTGCTCAGTGGGGAACTGATGTAGTCGGGCCACTACCGACTTCTTCAGCTAGACACAAGTACATCTTGGCTATAACAGACTACTTCTCCAGGTGGGCGGAGGCAGTAGCACTCAGAGAAGTGACTGGTGAGTTGGTTGCCAGATTCATCAAGCATAATATCATCTTCCGATTCGGGGTCCCCAGTCGAATAATATATGATAATGGAGGTCACTTCAAGAACCAGAAGGTATATCGGCTTGCCGAGAAGTATAAAATAGAATGGAGGACTTCCACCCTTTACAATCCACAAGCAAATGGGCTGGCTGAAGCCTTCAACAAGACACTGTGCACCCTGCTGGCCAAGGTCGTCAGTTCTAATAAAAAGGACTGGGGTGAAAGGATGTATGAAGCACTATGGGCATATCGCACTGTCTATAAAACCTCCACGGGTTGTTCGCCCTATTCGCTGGTGTACGGCTCCGAGGCAGTAGTCCCTATAGAGCTGGAGGTACCATCACTCAGGATTGCAGTCCAGCATGGCCTAGTTCACAACGAACAAACCAATGCTGAAAGACGACTTGAAGAACTGGCTGAATTGGAGGGTAAGCGTCTCCAAGCCCAGAAAAACATCCAGATGTACCAAGCCCGCATGGCAAACGCCTTCAATAAGCTCGTCAAAGGGCGAGAATTCAAGAAGGGAGACCTGGTCATGGTCAAGAAAAGGGAAGTCATGGCTTCCAACCCAAAAGGTAAACTTGCCGCTAACTGGCTAGGTCTGTACGTAGTCCAGAGGGTCTACGAAGGAGGAGCCTACGTGGTTGTCAACCATCGAGGGGAAATTAAATTTTCGCCACTCAACGGAAGGCATCTAAAGCTGTATCATGCAGCACAACCGACATTCCCCGAGTAATCGGGAAAAATACCCTTTCCTTGGCTTAGTGGCATTCCGCCCTAGCCAAGCTACCCCTATCTTGGCTTAGTGGCACTCCGCACTAGCCGAGCTACCCTTTCCTTGGCTTAGTGGTATTCCGCCCTAGCCAAGCTACCTTATCTTGGCTTAGTGACACTCCGCACGAGCCGAGCTACCCTTTCCTTGGCTTAGTGGCATTCCGCCCTAGCCAAGCTACCCTTATCTTGGTCTATTGGCATTCCGCCCTAGCTGAGCTACCCTTTTCTTGGTCTAGTGGCATTCCGCCCTGATCGAGCTACCCTTATCTTGGTCTAGTGGCATTCCGCCCTAGCCAAGCTACCCTTATCTTGGTCTAGTGGCATTCCGCCCTAGCTGAGCAACCCTTATCTTGGTCTAGTGGCATTCCACCCTGATCGAGCTACCCTTATCTTGGTCTAGTGACATTCCGCCCTAGCCAAGCTACCCTTATCTTGGTCTAGTGGCATTCCGCCCTGATCGAGCTACCCCTCTCTTGGCTTAGTGGCACTCCGCACTAGCTGAGCTACCCTTTCCTTGGCTTAGTGACATTCCGCCCTAGCCAAGCTACCCTTTCCTTGGCTTAGTGGCATTCCGCCCTAGCCAAGCTACCCTTATCTTGGTCTAGTGGCATTTCGCCCTGATCGAGCTACCCCTCTCTTGGCTTAGTGGCACTCCGCACTAGCCGAGCTACCCTTTCCTTGGCTTAGTGGCATTTCGCTCTAGCCAAGCCACCCTTATCTTGGTCCAGTCACTACCAGAAAAAGCGGGATTTCAGACGGAATTTTCAGACGGAAATTTCAGACGAAAATTTTCGTCTGAAATTTGTGACGGATTTTTTTCCGTCACAAATTCCGTCTGAAATATGCAATTACACACCGAATTTCAAACGGAATTTGTGACGAAAAATATTCCGTCACAAAGTTCAGACGGAATTTGGGACGGAAAATTTAATCTGTCAGAAATTTATGACCAAGAATTTGTGACGGCCACATTTATGACGGATCCGTCTGAAAATCCGTCACAAATGTGTCTTCTCACGGATTTTCAGACGGAAATTAATCCGTCACAAAATTTTTCCGCCCCCAATCCGTCGCAAAGGCACAGGGGGCGCAAAAATTTTGTGACGGATTAATTTCCGTCTGAAAATCCGTGAGAAGTCACATTTGTGACGGATTTTCAGACGGATCCGTCACAAATGTGGCCGTCACAAATTCTTGGTCATAAATTTCTGACAGATTAAATTTTCCGTCCCAAATTCCGTCTGAAATTTGTGACGGAATATTTTCCGTCACAAATTCCGTCTGAAATTCGGTGTGTAATTGCATATTTCAGACGGAATTTGTGACGGAAAAAAATCCGTCACAAATTTCAGACAGAAATTTCCGTCTGAAATTTCCGTCTGAAAATTCCGTCTGAAATCCCGCTTTTTCTGGTAGTGAGTGGCATTCCGCACTGATCGAGCTACCCTTATCCTGGTCTAGTGGCATTCCGCCCTGATCGAGCTACTGTTTCCGTGGCTTAAATGGCACTCCACACTAGCCGAGCTACCCTTTCCTTGGCTTAGTGGCATTCCGCCCTAGCCAAGCTACCATTATCTTGGTCTAGTGGCATTCCGCCCTGATCGAGCTACCCTTATCCTGGTCTAGTGGCATTCCGCCCTGATCGAGCTACTCTTGCCGTGGCTTAAATGGCACTCCGCCCTAGCCGAGCTACCCTTTCCTTGGTTTAGTGGCATTCCGCCCTAATCAAGCTACCTCACCTCGGTCTAGTGGCACTCCGCCCTGGCCGAGCTCTCAAAAGAATACGCCGTATTGCCGTCACGGGCCTTACGCTCGAATCGGCGAAAGATCATACCTTCGCGTTAGCATTCAACCCTCGCTAACGAATGAACCATTCTGCTCGGCGCAAGGTTCGGTGCTCCGGTCAACAGACGTCTACCGTCAACCAAGGGTCGGTCATCATGCCCTCCGACCTGCCACCCTTTATGTAAAAAAAAAAAAGAGAGAAGAAAGAGGAGAAAAGAAAGTAAAAATGGGGTTTAAAATAGAGATACCCCGCCAGACTTGCTCCTACATTAGGACAAGTGCAAAAATGGCTATAACCCAGCTGTGGTGAAAACCCAAAAGGGAACTGCAGGCAAAATCGGGTACCCCGCCACGTGAAAACTCGAAAGGGCACGTGGGCAAAAGCAAGAGGGGGCTGGCTCCGGCGAAAACCCGAAAGGGCGCTTGGGTCAGTAATGTGGTAATTTAAAATGCCCTTTTTCACCTGCCTGATAAAACTCCGAGAAGGACGATCATCATAAAGTCCCACCTGACAATGAAACCCTGTTGATCACAAGGCATATTGCCTCGATCAATGCTAAAAAAAAGGCCCACCTCTGGATAGACCTTCCGTCTGTTCTGATAAAACACTTCCACTTATTTTTGTCTAAGATCCACCACAATGAATCCCATCCAGTCTAGATCTTACATCTATTCCGATGAAACCTACCATACGTCATACTGATGATGAAACCTGCTATTGATCGATCGGCACACTGCCCGATCAACGATGAAACATGTCCGGTTTAGACCTTACGTCTATCCCGATGAAACATATGAAGTCCTTGCATTGGTATGAGCCCAATACCAGTGATGAAACCTGCTATTGATCGATCGGCACACTGCCCGATCAACGATGAAACCTGTCCGGTTTAGACCTTATGTCTATCCCGATGAAACATATGAAATCATTGCATTGGTATGAACCCGATACTGATGATGAAACTTGCTGTTGATCGACTGGCATCCTGCCCGATCAACGATAAAACCTGCCCGGTTTAGACCTTACGTCTATCCCGATGAAACATATGAAATCCTTGCATTGGTATGAGCCCAATACCAATGATGAAACCTGCTATTGATCGGTTGGCATGCTGCCTGATCAATGCTAAAACCCATCCAGGGTAGACCTTCCGTCTGCTCTGACGAAACACGACATAGCTGTTTGAATCAATTCAGGCCCTTCGTCTGGATAGATCATGAAACTCTATTCCTTTGCGTTAATGCCAAACCTTACATTAACGATGAAACTCCCATTGCCAGCAAATGGCTTCGTGCCCGAGCTGCTACCTATATCCCCTAAATCAATTCGGACCTTTCATCTGGATAGATCATGAAACCCTATTTCCCTTTGCCTTGATGTTGACACCCACATCAATGATCATGTATCCACCATAAACATATGGCGCCATGGTCCATAGAATGAAAGTTTCAGTTCCAGAAAAGACGATGACAAAGAAAAAGAGAAAGAAAACGACAAAAAAAAATATATGAAGAAATGGGGTTAAAAATAGAGATACCCCGCCAGACTTGTTCAGGCATTCTGGACAAGGGCAAAAATGGCTAAAACCCAGCTGTGGTGAAAACCCAAAAGGGCACTGCAGGTAAAATCGGGTACCCCGCCACGTGAAAACCCGAAAGGGCGCGTGGGCAAAAGCAAGAGGGGGCTGGCTCCGGTGAAAACCCGAAAGGGCGCCTGGGTCAGTAATGTGGTAATTCTGAGAAATTCCATACTGCCTTCCCTTGATAAAGCCTTCCGTTAACCGTTTGGCTCCTTGCCTGGTCAACAATAAAACCTTGACAAGACAAACCTTACGTCTGTCCTGATGGAATCTACATACCCTCTTTCAAATGTCCCACTCGCGATGAAACCTGCTGGAATAGACCTCACGTCTATCTTAACGAGACCTACACCTCTACCTACGTCCCACCATTGATTGACCGGCATCTCACCCGATCAATGATGAAACCCTACCCAGTTTAGACCTTACGTCTATTTGGATGAAACTTATGAAATTCCTTTGCATCGATATAGACCCAATATCGACGATGAAACCAACCGTTGATCGACCGGCATCTTGCCCGATCAATGATACGACCCTACCCAGTTTAGACCTTACGTCTATCCTGATGAACCCTATGAAATCCCTTTGCATCGATATGAACCCAATATCGATGATGGAACCAGCTACTGATCGACCGGCACCTTGCCCGATCAATGATAAAACCCTATCCAGTTTAGACCTTACGTCTATCCTGATGAACCCTATGAAATTCCTTTGCATCGATATAAACCCCATATCGATGATGAAGCCAACCATTGGTCGATCAGTACATTGCCCGGCCAATGATGAAACATGTTCAGTTCAGACTTTACGTCCGTTCTGATGGGAACCATATACCCTTTTCACGTCCCACCTGTGATCAAGTCTACCCAGTCTAGGCCTTATGTCTATTCTAATGAAACCTATAAAACTTCTTTGCGTCGATATAAACCCAATATCGATGATAAAATCCGTCACTGGTCGGTTGGCACATTGCCCCGACCAGCTTTGAAACCTGTCCGAGATGAACCATCCGTTTGTTCCGGATGATGTTCTAAACCTCTTTTATTCAGCTACCCCCAGGGTTGGGTTTAAGCACCCTCCGGATACCGTCGCGCGGTGGAGCGAGTCCCCTATCCTTTCTCTGAAAGGGTGGACGCTCTCCTGCTAGGTACGGGCTATTCGCATAGGGACCGCTGAAACCGTTGCCAAATCGTCGTGAAATATTGGTGGTGCGATAAGTAAAGAACAAACCACATATGAGACTGGTGTAAAGATTCCTTTCCATTGAATAAAAAAAAGGGAATACAAGAAGGGCCCCTGAGGGGGAATTGTATTACAAAAGGGGGAAACAGATATTCACGGGCGCCGGAATATGTCTTCAAAGGCCAGAAGCCCTACATGCGGGGCAGCCCCCAGCTCATGAAGTCGAGCCTCTTCCTCCTGTAGCCGAGCAGACTCGTCTTGAAAGGATGCCACCTACCCCTCCAACAGAGCTACTTCCTCCGCAAGCTGCGGCCGAGAAGTTGTTATTTGCGGCAGTTCAGCTCGGAGATCAAACAATTCAGCCTCCAGGATGGTTATCCGGCTGCGCACGAACTGCTCCCGCTGCGCCAGAGACTGCAGTTGGCATTGGCGCTCCTGAAGAACAGAGTCCATTTTCTCCAGCTCAGATTTGCACTCTACCCTTTGCAACTTCAAAGCTGCCAGTCTGTCAGACATACTATGTGCCAAGAAGTCCCGGCGATGCATAAATTTTAACAACAACAGAACCCGCTGGGCCCATATTTCCATGGGACAGCCCATCGCCTGTAAACCGGCGGTGAAGCGCTCGGCTATCTCCTTCAGCTGCAAATAAGTCAGCCCGGGTTGGGACTCCACTAGCTGGCGCAGCATGTCCAGATTTTGCCAGACAAAACTCTCGGATGAAGCGAAGCCAGGCAGGGGAAATGGAGTTACTTCAAAGGTCACCTCACTGTCGATGTCTACCCATAGTGTAACATCTGGCTGGGAAGAAGAAGACGGGAGGTCTGCTGGAGGAGCCAACTGGGCTCTCTCTGCGACCTCTGACGGGGTCGAGAGGCCTTCCACCTCCATCTCCTCGAGGGCCGCTGTTTGAATGCTCGCAGGGGCAAGTTTAACAGGTGCCGGAGTGGCTGCTTCCTGGGTCCCTGATGCAATATCTGCACCTTCAACATCCTCTTCTCGGGGCACCTCCTCCTCAGATTCCGAGAGCACGGAGATCGATTCTGGGTCAATTATGGACGATACTCCGATCCCTGTAGCAGCTACCTCCCCTTCTTCCATCCCCGCTTCAACGGCCAGTTCCTTCAATGTCAAGGCGGCAGGGGCCACGGACTGAAGAGGCAAAAGTTTAGTTTCCATAATTATTGTTATGGGAATTGCTGACTCGGGCGTAATGGTCATCACTGCGGCCGGTATAATGGCAGAACCGCTAGCTGGATCCGTCTCAGCTCTAAAATCCAAGACCCGGATGAGGGCCGAACTCTCCCCCGAGGTCCTCAAGTCCAGCAATGCTAAGTCCGTAGAAGACTGTACCCTCACCGGCACAGGGTGAATTATCTCAGAAACGCCTGCACAGGCGGCTGACGAAGCAGGAACAATAGCCAAGGTGTCAGATAGAGTGGCTTCAAAGGCTGCAGTCGCTACCGGGCTAGCAACAGGGGATTCCTGTGAACAGATCAATGCAACATCAAGCAGCAGATAAAAAAATAGTAATAATGAGGAGAGGGAGAGAGACCCACTTCTAATGTGATGTCGATATCCTCAAAGGAGTGCAGGGGAGAGGAAAGCTCCGCTGCTGAAGCAGCAAAGGGAGGAGTTATATCTACCTCGGTGTCCAAGCCAGCAAATTCTTCCTGTAGTTTCTCCTCAGAAGACAGCACTAGCAGTTTGGAGGGGGTGAACAGTGGAACAATGGTAGTACATACGAGCGGGGCCTCTGATTTGGAGATACCCTCCGTCTCGCTCTCACTGAAACCTGCTCCTTCTCCCTCTGCCTCGGAAGCGATCGCGGAGCTGCTAGAAGAGATTTCCACACTATCCACGGGCAGGACTTGCGTCCCTAACGGCTGCCTAGAGGAAGACCGGGTAACTATGCGCCTCACAGGGACAAGGCCCCGTTTCGTCTGGGTCTTATGGCCCTCCTATGGCTGAGTTATATCGCCAGCTGCTCCCATAACTGCAGCCCCCTCACCGGCCGTCACTGCAGGGAAAGGTTCGTGAGAGGGACAATAAACAAATAATCGAAATGTGCAAGAGAAGATGAAAAAGCACACTTACCCTCTGCCTCACTAGCCGGTGTGGGAGAGGGCAATCTAGTCTCCACCACAGAAGGTGTCACAACTGGCTCTTGGGCTGTGCAAAAAGGGGGGGTCAGATTCGAAGATTTCTGTAAAATTCAGCAAAAGACGATGAAAGATACAACTGCAGGCTGTTGATGTTACCCTTGACTGACGTCTGGGCGCCCTCCCTTTGAGATTCAAACTCATCAAATGAGGGGATATCAGGAAGAGGGGTCCTAGGGTCTGTCACTGCTGAAGCCGACTGGCGAGCATGGGCCTTCTTAGCCTTCTTGGCCTTCCCAACTGCAGTCTTCACTGCAGAAATCTTCCTCTTCTTGCCCGGAGGCAGGGGAGTGGTAGTCGGTGCTGCTGCAGGGACTTCGAAATAAGCAGGCTTCTCAGCTTGCGCAATGATTTTTCTGTAAAGCCCATGTCGCTTTATATCTGGCCTATCTGTTGAAGACATCAAAGAAGCAATGAGATCAGTAGATGCAGAGTTTAAATAACAAACAGAAAGCACTACAGTCAGAAAGGAAAGATCATACCTGCTGGGCCATCATAAAAGACAGAAAGCGGCCAGTACAGATAAGCTACCTCCTTGGAGCGGAAAGCAGCCTCCTTGACAAGCCAACAGACATCACCAAATGTCTGGCACTTCTCCACTAAAGATGCCAGATCGCTATGACCATGAAAATCAAGACATCGAAACAAGTCGAGGTGGTCCATGCCCCAGCCGTCGACATAATGAAAAGAAATAAACAATGGCTTATTCAATATGCCGGCTATCGGACTCTCTGCAGATAACCCATGTTCATTCAGCAGAACAAATAGCCAAGACGTGTGCTTGTAGTACGTCTGAGTCCTATCTTCCCTGCACACAAACGTCCTATAGGGATGAAATCTATCTGTCGGACCCTTCCAGGGGACGACTGTCAGGAGCGGCTCTTCAACAGGGAAAGGGTACTGTTGCACCTCCAGACGAGCGCCTCCTACATGACACAGATGTTTCAAGTTCTTCATAAAAGTGTCTTCGTTGATGGCAGCAAAGACAGGAGCGGGCGGCTCGGAGCCTTCTTCTTTCAGAACCTGACGCTGAGCCAGATAGTTCTCTGCCTCCCTCGGATGTTGTGAATAAATCCTTTTTAGGTGGGCCTCGGGGATGTCAAACACCGGCCCGGGCTGTTGTTTCAGGAAAGAACGCTCGGCCACGTCCCAGAATGCACCCCTACCATCCCTGTAAAAACTAGTCTGAATGTTCCACCATTTTATATACTCTGATGTGACACGGGGGACACGGTTGGAAACAGTGGGAACCCTGAAAACTGCGCCATCATGGCGATGATAGAAATCCCACCACAACCGGCCATCACCGATAATGGTGGACCCGTGCTTGGCCCGGCTATCCAGGGGAAACTGAGGAACTGATGTAGGGATATGCTGGTCATAGCCAAAGTTCCGCTCGAAGCGGAATGGGTAATATGGTTCCAGAAGAAGCAGGCCACCCTTTCTGAAAACTAAAACACTGGGCCGAATGGCCATGGGCCATCTAACCAGCTCCGGCTCCAGAATAGACCGAACAGCATTAGCCCCTGAAACGGGGTGAACATAGGTCTCTACCTCTTCCATCTTGCATTCTCTTTGAGAGTGAACCAAAGGAGCTGAACCTGCTGCCAAGCTCCAGAAATGAATGCTGCCAGGGGCATCCACTGTTACCCTTATCAGTCGGCCCCTTATTTTGAACAACTGATCAGAGAAAGAGCCAGGTTCAACACTGGCAAATTCAATCATTCTGGGTAATACTGTATGTGCCTGCAGAGTTCTAGGAGCCAATTCAGGAAACAGACTGCAGACCCAGGCATTGAAGCAATGAAAAGGGCCCACGGTCCTCAAAGAGCGGGGAGTCCGATGCTTGTACAGATCCCCCAGAGATTTGTAGATTAAACACAAGGCCACTGGGCAGAGTGACAACCTCATTCCCCAGGCCATCTGGCATGCCGGATATATGGCTTCTGGCCGAATGATTGTCTCATCCCCTTGAGGGAGAGCGAAAGTGCACAACCAGAATGTGAAGTAAGCCGCACAATGTGTGATAGGGTCCACCCCTGCTGGATTTGGACCACCTTTGCCTACACGGCGCAATGAAGACGGCAACGCTGACTTATAGCGAGGAGCCCTTATCTGCTTGCTGGCAGTCGGACCCATGGAAGGGAAGTCTGCATATTTTAGGGTACCGTCGAAGAAATACTGAATCCACTGCCCTATCCGGACCCTCAGCTTGCTACCTTTCTCTCGAGGATGGTAACCCTTAGAGGATCCTCTATTATAAGCCAGACAGATGGAGCGATAGGCCTTCATTAAATACCGGTATGAGTAGCCAAGTGAATACTTGCCTTTGCCATCGGAGCTATCCTTCTCGGAATCTGCCAGGCAGACCTCTTCATACGGCTCGCCGTCAATAGGCAGACCAGAAAGCTGCGTTAAACTCCAGAGGTCAAGAGATGTTTCACCCTCTGCTGTGTAAAATATGTTGAACAAAGGGCAGAATACTTCGAACATTCCACAGCATAATCCTCGGGATATGGGATAGCGGAACCTAGAAGCAAACACACTGTGATATACCCCGGCTCTGATCAGCAGAGGGGCGTATTCCTTTAAAACAAACTCGGTGAACTCCACCGCTCCCACCCGGAATAGGTGGGCGTCAGTGATCTTGGTATCTCCAAACCAGCCAGCAGCTAGATGATACTTGAACTGGACGGCCGAACAATTCAACACAAAAGGTTCTTCACGATATCCCCACTTTATCGGTGACAGGAATAAACCATAGCCAGGCTTTTCCCTATGAACTCGGCCACTAGCATTATCCCACCGGGCAGGTGTGAATTCCGGGGCCCGGGTCAACATTTTCTTCTCCGGCTCCAGCTCCGATATGCCGAGGACTGCATCCCAGTCACGCTTCTCCCCAGGAAGATAGATAGCTTTGCCACGGTACACTGATTCCTTCAGACTGTCTCTCTCAGCTAGTATAGCAGCTTCAACTGCACGAGCTATCCGATAGTCTCGCATGCCACCCACTGTAAAGGTTCGGATGAACGGCATCAAGTGGTGGTCTTTCGGGAAATCCGGCTGGTAGTTGTCACCCCGTCTGAAGCATGTCTCAGCTGCAGTGGAATATACCCAGGACGTTGATACTGTATCCGTCTCAGAATCAGAAGATTCGTCAACGGCGGCAATTTTGTCATATCCGAAGTCTAAACTGTGCACATTCAACCAGTTTACTACAGCCCGCGATATGTCTGGCTGGGCTGACGAGCTTGTTCCGACGGCTCCAGAAGATGCAGCAGCGGAACCAGAAGCCATTGCAGTGACTACAGTCAAAGAAGAGATATGAATGAAAATCCCAAAACAAGAGGCAGTCTTGTAAAGATTGTAATATGAAACCCTATGAAAATTTCGGCAGCACCTCCCATTATTCAGGGTCTGCCCAAAGAAGATAGGGAGTCACCCACCAAGAGGGAGTGATCCCGGGAACAAAAGGGATTTAATCCCAAATCAATGCCCTACCGAGCGAAGTATACGCCGGGAAGGAAAACAGAACGACCGAGAGGGGGAGAGGCTCGTGCCGATGAGAAGAAATTGAAGAGAGAGAAGAGATGGTGAAGAATGAGGAGAGAAGAGGGACTCGGTGCCCTAAATAGGAGCCCGAGCGAACAGGTTCTCGGCGCGATGAAACGCGCGCCGAGAACCCCCCCCCCCTAATTCAAAAATCCCGCCGAAAATGGGCAGGCCGAGAGCCCCCCTTAGGCCAAAAGGTGCGCCGAGAGCCCCGTGACCGGGCACGCCTAGAAGTCAGGCGCCGAGAAGCCCCTACACCGGGAACCAGTTGTCCTCGCGCCGGGAGCATCCAACCCAAAGAAACTGGAAGAAATTCAAAGAAATTGAAAGGAATTACAAGAAATGTCAATGCGAAGAAGCTTCCAAATTGGAAATGAAAGATGCCTGATAATGTCCAGCTGAGAAAAGGGTTCAGATGTTGAATGATATGTACACCTGCAAGTACCGTGTCATTTATTCTGCACTCCCGCTACCTGCAAGTGGGGGGCATTTGTTGACACCTGAAATATAACTGAGAACAAAGATGAGACCGAAGATAAGATTGAACCAGACATGAAGCTCTCAGGAATTCCTGCAAAGCCAGAATTACAGAAGAGTCGTCACTGAAGTTATCACCCAGCTGAGGCCTTTCCCGGTCAAGCTGATGCCCGGTATTGTCTTCGCTCAGATGGCAGTACTGATGAAGAATTGCAGTCTACTGACTGATGAAAACCTCCGAAATATTCTGATAAGACTATGTCAACTCACCAATTAATGGGCCTTCACCTATTCTGACAGGTTCAAAGGACCGACAAATGAAAGGGCAGATTAGGTAGCTTTGACAGCTCAAGCCTACTGATGAGGAAGTGTAAAATATTAAAAGCCCTAAATGGGCTCACTAGTGTGACGCCGGGAGCTCCTCACCAGGGCCCAAAGCTCATGTGGGGCGGCACCGGGAAGCCTCCTGCTTTCAACTGAAGCGCGTCGGGAAGCCTCCTGCTTTCAACTGAAGCGCGCCGGGAACCTGTGGTCTGCACGCCGAGGGGACCCTGCCGAGAAGGGGGAGCACTATGCCTATAAAACCCCCTTTCTCTCGAGCACAGAAAAAGAAGAGGATATAGAGAGACAAAAAAGAAGAGAGAACAGATAGATAGGCGGATATTGAGGAGAGCAGTAGCCAGACTCACACGATAAGACAACAGGGCAAGAAGAAAAAAAAAGACGAGAGAAGAGAGAGGCGTCAACAAAAAAAGAGAGAACAGATAGATAGGAAAATATCGAAGAGACAAGAAAAAAAAGGGCTACTGCGGAGTTCGAAAGGAGAAGAAGGTGGGCGTCGGGGGGAGGGAGAGGAGTCAATGCTCCACCCTCTCCCATCTTTCTTTGTCTTTCTTTCCCCGATGCATACTGTTCTCGTCTATGTTCTCTTTGAACATACTATCTCCCATCTTTCTGTTGTTTTGAATGGGCTTTATTTCATTCTTTCATATGTACTCCTTCTACCACATTTATGTGGGATTTGTATTCTATTCGAATGATGCTAAAAGTTCTTTACTGGTTATCATTCGAGTTACACCTCTGTAGTCGATGGAATATAAACAATAGAATCGATTGAATGGATGGAAATTTGGGTCTCCCTTCTCTCACCCCTCTCTGATGATAGTGGTAGTTACCTTTCCGATTGCGAGTTTCGATCGATGAATATGTGGTTCCGGGTGTTTGTCGTTAGTCCAGGCGACTGGCAGGCACTCTCTGCTGCTCGTCTTTCCTGTGGTTTCGAGGAAGCTAGTACAGAGCCCCGATCCTTACCTCCATGGATTCTTAGGTTCTGTCCTCTCTCTCTCCCCCGACAGCGTCGATGATTTCAACGCAATGGAGTCTGTAGTCTCCTCGAATTTTCCAAGCCACCAAGGCCATCACAGGGATCAGAGACAGTCATCTCTTGACCCCCTGGATGGCCGGCGACATGAATGGCATAAAGCCTATTCCAGAGGGTTCGAATGCTCGGTGACTTCAGTCCCTTGAATTGCCCTTATCCATGACTCCTTGATGTTAACCTAACAGCCTGGCAGAGCCCTTAATCCTTTTGCTCATTCGCCTCCTAAGATCTCCCAGCCGTCTGCCTGAATCCCAGGAATAATCTCCAGAACAGAGCACCGTTAAACCCGCAATCCCTCACCAAGGCCAAAAGCCCTGACCTTCCGGCGCAAGCACCCCTCGGTGCCTAGCGCGCCGGGAACAGGCGCGCCGGGAACCTAACGTCGAGAACTTCCCTTTCTTCAGCCATGCCGAGACCTCCCTCGACCATGCCAATAAGCCTCTTTAGAGGCACGCCGAGAGCCTCTCGTTCTCGCGCCGGGAAGCCTGCCTTTGCCTGTTTTACTGCGCCGAGAACCTCTCTTCTTCTGCCCAATCGTTGAGCATGTTGCCACGCTAATTCGAGGGATATCTTCAGGTCACGGGGTGCACCCCATGGAATAAATAAACGGGGAACCATCCCCAATATCACACCGTGCCGGGGCCCAGTGCCTTTCTCTTTCGGTTTTCATCCCGACACCCCGTGGATGAGCACCTATTTCTCCTTGGCACAATCCAAAATAAGGGGATATGCTGCCGAAATTCATCTACATCATACCAGGAAACTATGGTATCTTCTTTAAACCCCACTGGTCCATGGAGTTCTGCCATTATGCGTTCTCCGATGGTCCCTCGAAGGGGAATATCAATGAAACATCGTATCGAAGTGTGGTGTACCTCGGTACACCGGTCCCACTTCAGATTCCGGGCCGGATATACCCGATCTTTCACGGATCCCATCCTGTCGCTGCATAGATGGTGTCCTATTCCCATTTGGCATAGTCCAAGATAATGGGGTTATGCTGCCGGATTTGCCTCGTGCTCGATGTACTCTCGCCTTATCTAGTCTATCTAATATTCTGTGAATGAGCTAGCACACTCTCATTTGAGCCTTATTTGGCCGTTATTTTCCTCCTGTCTTTGGCGTTTAATCAAGGGTTGTCTTCCTTAGGGAGGACGTAATTAACGTCATAACCTTTATGGTATGATGGACTTTCAGTCCAGACACGATCACTTACAATCGATTGATTAGAAGTCAGATCGAGCGCACAATGAAATCGTCACACATGTGACTGGCACGTCTAACAAACCAAATATATATATATATATATATATATATATATATATATATTTAAATATGTATATATATATATATAAACCATCGTCCACACCTCCTCCTTGACTTTCTTATTCTTTTGGGACCTACTCCCGCTCCCATTCCTCGACCTCTTCATGTTATCATGGGGTTTGTAGGGCTCCATGATGCTAAATTTCTCCTTCTTACTACGCCGATCCGACCGTCGGCTTGACTCTTCACCTTTGCCCTTTAATTTTTTAACCTTTTCCAAGGTCCTTTCACAGAGATACGCCTGTTGGACCATCTCGGCATAAGTACGGATATTTTGGGTCTCGAGCTGCTGAATATAACCAGGTCTTAACCCGTCCATAAACCGATTGGCCTTTATTAGGTCGGTACTGAACAGATGAGTTGCATATGGCGCTTGCCTGGAAAATTGCAGTTCATACTCGACAACTGTCATCATTCCCTAACGTAGAGAAGCGAACTCCATAGCCTTTCTCTCCTTAACATGTTCTGAAAAATACTTGGCACGGAATAAGGTAAGAAAGTCTTCCCACGTGTGTGGTGCATCAGCTGGAGGTATCGAAACTGACTTCCACCATGTACGTGCATCCTTATTGAGTTGAAAAGTAGCAAGATGCACTTTTTCCTGGTCTGTACACTGTATTTTTTTTAAGCAAAGAACTGGCCAATCTGGAGCTGGAACAGATCAAGTGCACTCTTCCTCAGAAAGGAAGAGTGTTTTCACTCCCCCAGGCAGCACCAGGGCCCTTGATTTTATTGCTTTTGCTGAAAAAATTACAAAATCCTTGAGGTATACCCTTAAGGAAAAGAGGAGCCATAACATAGGCCCTTATAAACCCAACAACAATATAGTAGAAGAAACAAAATATAACCAGAAAAAACTAGAAACGAAAAGCTAGCAGTCCTGCCTTATCTATCCTAAAAACACCCCTGGCCGGCCATGGAAGATCTCTATCTCGAATAAAGACTGAGTTAGAAGATGCATTACATGCATAGGATGCCAAAGAATCAGCCACTTTGTTCCCCTCCCTATATATATGCTGGACCGGGCAGCTATTCTCCTGGAGTAGTAGCATAATCCTCTTCCACCATGGGAATGTCATCCAACTTGGGGCAGTTTCCTTCCTTGCTGCCTCCACAAGAACAGCATAGTCCGAAAAAATGGCTGCTAATCTAATGCCACACTACTTTGCAACAGCAAGGCCATCATGTAGTGCTCTTGTCTCAGCCACAAGGCTGTACCCAATGCCATAAGTGAAAGCAAAAGCAGCCAACAGTCTTCTTGCTGTATCTCTTATACAACCACCTCCCCCGCTTCTGCCAGGATTACCTTTCGAGGCTCCATCAAAATGTAGAGTATAGCCTTGCAGAGCTAATTTACATGAGAGAATAATTGGCTTTTTAACTACTATCCAGGGGAATAAATCTAGGCCAGCAAGGCATCTGGATTGGACAGGTGATAGAGGTCTATGGAAAATTAATATGTCTAGAGCCATGGTAATAGAATATAGAATTTTCCTTTTGATAACTGCATAGTTGATAGGCACACCTTCAAATCTAGATGCACATCTGAACTTCCATATTTCCCATAGCATCAGAATAATAGCGAGGATCCCAATAAAGCTAAAGGCTGACTGCATATTTGTAACAGAAATAAGATTCCATAATCGAGCTGTAATTTGATCACTAAACCATGCTCTGTTATTGATCAGGGGATATACCCATCTCCATAATTCATTAGCCATCTCTCCAGTGATAAAAACATGATTAAGATCTTCCTGGCTAGGGTGGGAGCAGCAATTACACTTGGAAACCATATGGATCCCACAGTCCATAACCCTGCTATCAACCGGGACAGCTCGATGTAGAATCTTCCAAGCAAATAAAGCAGCCCTCGGGAGTATGGCAGAATGCCATAACTTGGCCCAGGCTGGCCTCCTCAGGCCCTTAGACCGAATCATATTGTATACTAACTTGACAGAAAAATTACCCTTTAGAGATCCAGTCCATACACATATATCAGTTTCATTGGTCAATTGAATGTTAGGGAGTTGAGAAGGACCACTGAATTCCCTAGCAGCATGTTGAGGGTCCAATAAGACCTCTCTTACAGAAGCCAAGGGGGGACCTGCACCCCCATTAACACCACTGTCTGAGACTACACTATACAAAGGCCCATTCCAAATCCAATTGTCCCTCAGAAAATCAGGTCCATCCCCACAACCAATAAGCCATCTGCTATGCTGTATAATAATATCTCTAGCTTGCCTGAAAACAGCCATAGGCATACCAGCAGGAAAGGGCTTAGAACAGCTAGCAAAGTGAAATTTGATGAATCTGCACCTGGCATAAGCAGACCAAAGAGATGACCCTTGTAAAATATTCCACAACATCTTAACAGCCAGGGAAATTTGAACTCCTATCAAATCCCTGATTCCCAGTCCCCCCTCCACCCGAGGCTTTTAGATAGCATGCCAAGCTACCCAATGTCTCCTAGTTGTGCTTTGACCATGCCAAAAAAAATTAGCACTCAGACTTTCAATGATATGTATTACCTTCTTTGGTATAAAACATGCTGAGGCAAGATAGACTGGCACACTGTGAAGGACATAATCAATTAGCACTGCCCTTCCTGCTGCTGACAACAGACTAGACTGCCATTCTTCCAACTTGGTTTGTATCTTGTCTATTAGGAATTTAAAATATGAACATAGATATCTGCCTTTCTTAACAGGAATGCCCAGATAATTCAAGCCATCAGACTGATACTTATAGCCTGTAAGAGAGCGGATAGATTGTCTAAGAGAATCAGGAGCCTTTGAGGATAAAATAAAACTACTCTTTGTAACATTGACTTTCTGCCCTGAACTGTTTCATAACAGCTAATAAAATGTTTGAAAGCCTCAATATTATGCCTACTAGCATTTAGAAAAACCAAAGTGTCATCTGCATATAGTAAGTGAGTAACCTGTTTACTGTGCCTCAGCCCTTTATAGCCTTTCTGATGACCTGATTGAAATAAAGTAGAGAGGCCCCTACTTAAGACTTCTGATGCTATTATGAACAGGAAGGGGGAAAGTGGATCTCCTTGTCATATGCCTCTGCTAGACTGGAAGAAACCAGTTGCCATACCATTAAAGTTGACCAAGAACCAACTGTTATAAAGGATCATACCAATATATGAAGTAAATCTAGAGTTAAAACCCATTCTCTTCAAAACTGCTATAATGAAATCCCACTCCATCCTATCATAGGCTTTAGCCATATCTAATTTAAAAATCACATTATGGCCTCTCACTTTCTTGTTTAAATCCATCATAAGTTATTGAGCTAGTGCTACATTGTCCAGAATGTATCTGCCTTTCACAAAAGCTGCTTGCTCCGAAGAGATTATACTTGGCAACAGTGGAGCCAGCCTTTCAGAAAAAATCTGGGTAATGATTTTGTATGAGAAATTGCATAGGCTGATAGGTCTAAAATCATTGAAAGATTTAGGTTCATGCACCTTGGGAATTAAAGTAATGAGGGAAGAGGAAATTCCCCTTGGAAGGGGGTATCCTTTAAAGAAAGCACATACCGCTGCTATAACATCTTCCCCCACAATGTCCCAAGCAGAGGTTAAGAAATCTCCACTAAAACCATCCGGGCCAGGGGAACTTGAGCCTTTTAAAGACCAGACAGCATTTCGGACCTCAGTTGCATCTGGCAAAGCACAAAGAGACTGGTTTTGAGCCTCAGTTATAACCTGAGGGATATAATTCAGCATAGAATGATCTATCATATGCTCCTCTGATGAGAAAAGTTGTTTGAAGTAGGCTACTGCATGATTCTGAAGGGTTGCCTGCTCATTACACCACTCAGCTGGGCTTCCAACCTTAAGTCTAGTTATAAGATTCCTTCTTCTGTTACACTGAGCAATTGAATGGTAAAAAGAAGTGTTTCTATCACCACTCTCAATCCATTCTATCCTTGATTTTTGATTCCAGAAAAGCTCCTCTCTAAAAAGAGCTTGACGGAGCCTGGCATTTGCTACAGAGAGACCCTCTTTATTTATGGGGGAAGGATCTGTATCAAAAAGTTCTGTTTAATTTCAACTTCAGCTTCAGCTTGGCTTTTATTCAGAGAAATATCCCCAAAAACTTCTTTGTTCCATTTTCTAAGAGCTTCCTTGACAGCCTTCAACTTAAAGAACAGCCTGTCCAAGGCATTTGGATGGTTGGTCCGGGCCTGCTTCCATACATTAGAAACCAATTATTTGAAAGAGTCATGAGTGCACCACATTTTCTGGAAGACAAAACGACCAGGCCATTTAGGCAAGCTGTCCAAAAAGATCAGTAAAGGAGCATGATCTGAAGGGCCTCTTGATAAATGCTTGATAGTAAGATGGGAAGCCATAGATAGGCAGTTGCTATTTACAAAAAATCGATCAAGCATGGCCCTGATGTTTATAGCACCAGATCTGTTATTTGTCCAAGTCATACATGGTCCTTGAAATCCAGCATCAATCAAACCAGCAGAGCAGGAGAAGGAATTAAAATCCAACATTGATGCTAGGGCCGGGGGGTCTCCACCCACCTTCTCAGACAAACTAGCTATACAATTAAAATCTCCCCCCACCAACCATGGAACCGACACCGAAGCACCAAAATTAGCTAGGCCATTAAAGAGATCCTGTCTTATTCGAGGATTGCAAGAGGCATATACAAATGTATAATATGTACAAAAAGAATTGTCAATTTTTTGACCCAAAGTAATATGCTGGGGAGAGGAGACTATTACCTCCATATTATTGCTTTCATGCCAGAAGACCCAAATCTTGGATTCTTCTGAATTATTGCCAGCACAGCCCCTGAGATTGAGATATCTTCCCAATTGGGGAGCTCTGTTAAAAGAAATCATTGGTTCTAAAATGGCCACCAAGCTGGCCTTATTTGACTGCACAATTTGTTTTAAGCATCTACGGGAAATAGAATTCCCAACCCCCCGTATATTCCAAAAAATAATAGATTGTATCATTGGGGATTCCAAATAATGTCCTCCATCGATCTGGCTTTAGATATGGTGATGACCCCACCATCAGAAGGCTTATTTAAATTTTCACTTCCTTTTCCAAGCAGTTTGACTTGCAATATCTCATTATCTAACCGCGCCTTGTCAGCCACTAAAATGCAAGCTGAGTATAAGTCTGTCTCCTCAACATTGCTGGGAACCTCCGCATCACAGATCACAACCAAAGTCTCAGAATCTAAAATTGATATCTCTTTAGGCTCAGCATAATTCTGTTGATTATCCACTTCAACTTCACCAGCAAGGCTGTTCAAGGGAGAGGGAATTGGATCCCCCTCACTGACTAGTAATTCACAAACATCCAGTGCCTAGAGACCATTAGGTCCTTTATCTGTACATCCATCAAGAGCTGACTTAAAAGAGGAGGGGGGCTCCCCAAGTGTAGACTGCAATATAATTGAGGCCGAGGTCTCCCCAATCGCCTGCACCCGATCCTGAGATGCCCCAATGGCGACATTTGCACCAGAATTTATTTGCTGCAATTCAAGAGACTCCACGACCTGATGAAGAATTTCAAATTTATTTCCCGTTGCCACATTTTGCCGAGCAGCCGGAGGATCCACCTGTCGGGGCCGAAAGACCTGTCTGCAATTTATTGGTGGATTCAGCAAGCCTTCACGGTAAGCAGTATGATCTATCTGTTGCTTTCGAGTTTCATTCTTCCTCTGTTTCTTCTTGCAGTGCCCTTCTTGATGCCCGATCTTATGACAATGGGAACACAAGTAAGGCACTCTATGATAATTGATTGATTGCCAGAAGCCACCATTGCCTTTTCCAATCCAAATTCGAGTTTTCCGCTGTAATTCAAGATTAATTCAACACAGACCAAGGCCTCAGAGGTGTTTGACATAGCTGTTGTAGCATCATGAATTCGTAGCACCGGACCAATATTGCCTGCTATTGATCGAATCATTTCCTCATGATAAAAATTGACAGGAAGGGAGGGAAATCCAATCCAGACTAGAGCAGTAGGGGGATCTGCTTCAAAATCAAAGTCATGTGTCCATCTAAAGAATCTGAACAAAAAGCCTTTGATATAAAGATTTTTTTGTAGAAGAACTCTAAGAAAATCCGCTTCACAGCCCATCCGAATCGGAATGTGTCTTGCATTCAATCTGCTAATGATAAACTCAGATCTCAAATGAAGTCGTAGCGAGAGACATGTCTTGATTTCCAGAATAGATGGGCGACCATAGGAGCATTTGGCAATAATCGCGTTCAGAAAAGGCGTACATGATACCTGATATCTTCTTGCGAGAAGAATACAACAGGTTCGCCTTGATCTGTAAACGCTGGAGGTTTCACCTGGAGAGGAAGGCGCGGCCGAATACAATCTTCCATTAGTGTCTGAGCAAAGGTCTTCCGAGGAACAACCACTGCAGCTTCTGTGACACTAGCTTTATTCCTTTCCAGTGGGATCTTGATCTCCCCCACCATGCCCGCCATGGCCGGCAAGGAGGGGAGTTCACCAGGAAGAAAGTAAAAAATGAAAGCGGGAAGAAACAGACGAGAGCTTCTCTCACTAGAAATTTTAGAGAGAGAAAATGACTTTCAATGTTTTTCTTGAATTTGAGCCAAATATACGGTATGATGTCAAATATACGGTTCATTTCATCGATCTAGTTCTCGACCTCGTCTGGATTCAAAAAATCATAAAAACGTGGAGGATTTAAGCTTTGAAAATTACGATGCAAGTCCCCAGCTCTTGCTCTTGTGCCTGCTTGGGCTATCGTTTGCAGTGCCTGAGTGAGGCCCGCAACAGTCTGCTACATACCATCCCAGTCTACGCAATGAGCCATTATAAGAATAAGGTACTTGAGAGAATAATAAGTTGTTAATTCTCATGGAATTTTGAAAGAGATTAATCTAGAGCTAATTTAGTATCTTATCTCGAGCTCTACCCAACTCTCACATGGGTGGAGAAATTTCTTCCTTAATTCATAGGTGTGGGTGCTAAAACCTTGGAGTTATCCTATGACATGACTTTTCTCCCTAAGTCCTTAGACTTAGGCTCTGATACCACCTTAACTGTCACACCCCGAGCTTTTAATACAGTGGAAGACGATCTCAGGAAACGTGAATAGCTGGCATGGTAAGTCTCTTGCAAGCAAGAATAATCAGAGCGCAAGACAATCACACATAAGATGCAATTGCACAATAATTTAATCAACTTCTCCTTTCATTAATAATAAAAATTATAAAAATTTAAGTACATAGACTATTCCAACTCACTTAAATCTATTTGACTCAATAAAAAAGAAAATTACATGAACTCAATCTAGACATCATTGACTTCCTAAGTATTCACTCTCAATTTTATGAGACTTTCATTCACTCTCGGACCCATCACTTGAATAACTCGAATCCGAATCCGAGCTACTTGCATCTCTTGAAAAAGATTAGAAATAGGTAACGAGCACACTTGCCTAGTAGGTATCTTCGCATCAACATGTAGGCAATATTAAAGTGATTAGCATTTTAGCTCTAAAGAATAAGGTAAAAGCATGCGAATGCGGTAAATCATGTGAATCAACCAAAGTAACAAGATACGATCAAGCTTGAGATATGAGAATATGAATTGATCAAGTATAATCAAGCAAGCATGTAATGATGGCCTTTCATGAACAAGAAGGTACTAGAAAGTCATATAACCAGCAAGTAAGTACTTTTTGCTTAATAGCAAGTACTTCGTGAATTTATGCGGATTAGCACTTTGTGGATAAATCTTTAGATCCCGTGGATATTTCACTTATTTATAAAGAAAGTACTCCCAGCGCAATGCAACGCCAGTAGCATCATACCCCATGATTTATAATAGTATGTTTCCGACAATCAGCCAAGGGGACTAGCATAGAGCCCTTGAACACAATCAATGCTCGAACTGCATCTTCAAGTATAAATCAAGCTACTTCCATGCATGTAATAAATGTGGCCAAGAATGTACAATTTCAATAATATTTTAATGATAAAGTAACCAAAAATACGAATGCTTCTATTTAGAATAAGGAATTTCAATAAACATATTGAAAACTAGGTTATGCCATGGAAATAAATCGGCAGCATAACGGTACATTTCTTAACTTTCACATTTATCTTAGATATCTTTGAATAAGGTTACAAGTCCTAGACTATCATTACTCAATCTAGGATCATAGGAACATTAACCCTTTGGGTCAAACCTTGGGTTAACAGTACTCAGAGAATTTAGCGGTCTATAACTGAGCCGCTATACTGATATGGCGGTCTAGTTTTGGGCTGCTAGAGTGGGCTAAATCCAGAAAGAAATCATGTTTGGACTCAGATAATTATGGAGGTCAGATACTGGACCGTTAATGGGCCTTAGCGGTCGAGTATTGAACTGTTACGGGACTGAATCAGAAAACATCGGTAGTGCTTTCTAAACAATTGGGCTTTAATGGTACAACCAACTCAGCGTCCTAGTGGGAATCCCAGGCTCGTGAAGAATTACGGTGGCCTTGAAACAAGATTTCCTAGTCCATTGGAAGGAATATCCAAAGGAGAGGTTATCAAGTCCAAGATTGTGTGCCTATAGTGCAAAGAGTGTAACTAATAGTCATATACCGGAATTTATGCCATGAACTTACAGAAATGACTCTGAGATAAGAATAGAATGTGTACAGTGATAAACCAATTTTCAATCTCATCCATGTAACATTTAAACCATAATTTAATACAAGATTATATGGTTTTTGGTAGGAAACTATCATATGCTTAAAATAATCATAAGAACCATAAAGAACATGAAATCATTGTTATGAATCATGAAAAACTCAGAGTAGTAAATAACATTAAAACAGGTTAGTTCATAGTTAACTAGGCTTATTTATAAGCTAAATGGGCTATTCTTAAATCTGTGTCGGTTTGACAGAAAATAGAACACAGGCGGTCTATTATAGAGTCGTTACATGAAGTTGGCAGTTTATCGTAAGGCCGCCATAGGGACGTTAACGGTCTATTTCTGGTCCGCCAAAGGTTTCATAAAAAATCAAGTTTACAAAGTGTCTAGCGGTTTATCGTAGGGCCGCTGCACATGGTTGGCGGTCGAATACTAGGCCGCTAGAGCACGATTGACAATAACTTAAATAAGAAGAAACTAATGTTTAAAACATATCATGTCTGGAAATCAACATATTTATAAAACTTCTACATGATAGAACGAGGAATAGGCTATAGTATGCATGGGAATCATGTATCATGACAAAAGAAATAATTTAGTTCATTAGGGCTAAGAGATATGCATGTATGATATACTAAGTGCATAGGTCCTATTGAAACATGAAATTCTCCACACACGAAGCATGAAATCGAGAAAGACAAGAGGACTTTTAATCCTAGAATAGTATTTTAGCCGTTCATGAGATGACCTACCTCTGTCCTGGGCCTTTAACTTCCAATTTAAGGCTGGATGCTACCCATAGTTCCTTGCACTTCTTGTGACAAATCAGCAACTTCACGCTGCTCTAACTCCTTACTCTCTTGACCTATGGACGTAAAATTTGGAGGGTAAGAAGAAGATACTAAGGGGAACGAAAGGTTCTAAAGGCACTAATGCTAAATACCTCGATTTGGTTCCCTAATTCTTGGATCTTCACCGGACTTTTGCTCAGTCTCCTGGGTCGCTAAGGTGGAACTAGCAACTTTGCAGCCTTCTATCTCCTTGTGTGCTTGATATCCTAGCACGAAATTTTAGGAGATGTTAGTCCTATGTATTAGGAATAAAAACTTCTAAAGAACTTACCAAAAATAA
Source organism: Amorphophallus konjac (assembly GCA_022559845.1). Lineage (NCBI taxonomy): Eukaryota > Viridiplantae > Streptophyta > Magnoliopsida > Alismatales > Araceae > Amorphophallus > Amorphophallus konjac. The sequence continues at coordinate 292,602,024 of CM040119.1, forward strand.
TACCTCCTTACCTTGATTCCACGCGAGCCAAATGTAAGGGTCGCGCAGGTCAAAACTAGATTCTATTTATAGGGTTTTACTAGGGTTTGAGGATTAGATCAATCATTGAGTCCTTATTAAATCTTAGATGGACTTCTGAGAGTCCTCAAGATGTTTACTAGTCCTCCCATCTTGATCTCTAAGAGATAAGTGTTGGGTCCCATAGTGCAAGAACACGGATCTAGAGGGGGGGTGAATAGATCCTACTACTATAAACTATGTTCGATTAAAAACATAAACTAGCGCATAGCGGAATTAACAAGATTGATGAGATTGAGGAATTTAATCTAAACAGATTTAAACTTAATTCACTCAGTCTCACCGAGCTCACACGATTGCATAAACAGATAAGATAGCGAAGCACACAACCACAAAGATCAAACCACAAGACACGAGGATTTTTAAGGTTGTTCGGGACCACGACGGGCTCCCTACGTCCACCCCTCACCAAACCCGGTGAAGCTTCACTCAGGGATAAATCCCCAAACAGAGACGACGCTCCAAACACACACGGGACGACGCCCACACACACACGGGGACACGCCCCAACACACACACAGACGGAGACGAAGTCTCCCACACGATCCGACGACTAGATCACAAACACATACACGATCCGACGACCGGATTACAACACATACACGATCCAACGACCGGATCACAACACACACACGATCCGACGACTTACAACACACACACAGTCCGACGACCGGATCACAACACACACACACGCTGCAACAACCGCAGCACAAAGACACAAACACGATCGCATGCAGGCGATCAAACACGACCGTATACACAAACGGTCACACACACAAATATCTCTAGTGTTCAGAAAATAAACACAAATATTCAAGCATGCTCAAACCTAAAATATAGATCATAGAACACATCACAAAGAATTGATAGAAGACATAGAAGTAGTCCCCCTTTGTATTTCAAGGCCGGTTGATGATGTTCCTTGAACCACGAGTTGGAGGGAAGTCGGATGAAGACGATTCATACGTCCTCTTGATCCTCTCTTCGATCCGCTCCTTTTCTTCTTCTTCCACGAGCTCCAGATCTTCACGGATGTAGATGATATCCTCCTTGGAAGAGCTCCACCACGTTTTTCCCTTTTTCTTCACCTACACGAATGAACAAATGAGCATTAGGGTTAATCAACTCCCAAATTCGTAACTCTTATATAAGCAACTCAAGGGGTGGGGAAAAGACTCATAAAACCCTCCTAATACATGTTAAAAACACCTTAATAACAATAGAAACTAATAGAGGGTAGTATGGTAATGTTTGAAAGGGTTTTCAATAGGTTTTAAACACTTTCGCAAATCCCGTCCGGAAGGGGTCGACCCTTGGAGTCGACCCTCGGCAACCAGGGTGCTGCCAGGGCCAAAAAAATGAGCCAAGTTTACAGGGGTCGACCCTAGGGGTCGACCCATGCAGGTGCCTGGGCACCATCCCAGGGGGGGTCGACCCCTTCAGCAGAGGGTCAAAAAATGCGATTTTAGCCCCGATACAATGCCGAAAATTTTTCCAAAAAACAAGAATTAATTACCATGAATTCCACAAAGTATTAAGACCATCTAAACCACATTTCAACAAGATTTATGAGAAAACATTAAGCACATTGTAAAGGCTCAAACATCTCATTTTAAGGATGCATAAAACACTTCCAATGCAATGCAACCTCATGAAAGATGTTCACGAAAACGACACGGAACTTAGCATAGAAATGGTTAGATGTTACCATCATCCACTTCACATGAGAGGGTTTATAAACAATCCTTGAACCTGTAAAAATATGATAAACCAAGAAGTTAGATGATAATCAAAACTCATGAACCAAACATCAACTCTTTGAACTAGTTAACATAAAAATACATCATTAAACACATTCAAGGATGTAATTGACTTCTCAATTCAACCATCAAAAATATATTCACCATATGACAATATTTTGATATGATGAACATGAATCTCAAATACAAAGGCATGAAGGCTCAACCATTCAATCACTTTCTTGAATCAACCAAATCTTCAACATCAAAATACTTCATCACACAAGTGTTAACAAATATGCCAAATGCAAAGCATGCATAATATCATGGAACCACATTCATTCAAATGTCATTCTTATTGATTAAGAGCAAACATTCATGAAGCATTATCCCAAGAGGAATATTGATATAAAATCATATTCATCAAGATTCAAGTAAATAGGCTAAGTATATTTCTAGTCCAAAAGCCTTGAGAGGAAAATGTAAGGAAATACCCCAATCAAGACTTGAAACCTTACTTGATGAAATGTATGAATCATATAAAGATGAAATGCAATTCAATGAGAAAGGTAGCTCCCTTTTTGAAGAAGAACTTCATTGATGCACTCCTTTGAGTTCCAAAATGTGAATCATGGACTTGGATCCTGCAAAGCAAAATATTCAAGGCATGAGATCCTTAAATATAAATCATTCATATAACTTTCAAACATGAACATAGTTAACTCCCTTTAAGAAGAAGAGTTTCATTGATGGACTCCTTAAGATTCCAAGTATGAGCCATGAAGTTGTGTTCCTACAAACCAACATAAATATAACATTAGTTCCTTAAACACCGAGAGTTCACATGGCTTTCAAGAGTAAACATTGACTTCATCTCTCAACTCATCAAATCAAGATATAAAACATGTTGCTCAATAAAACACATACACACATAAACACAATCGTTTTGATATCATTGAAATCAAGTACAAACTATGGGATGCAATAATCTCCCCCTTTTTGATGATGACAAAATGATGTGTGTGATAATATAGATTTTGCAAAACATTTGTAAACATTGAGCATACACCAATTCTCACATTCTCCCCAAGACAACAACATTCATACACCATTGAGCACATCTCCCCAAGACAACAACATTCATACACCATTGAGCACACACCTTAAACATTCTCCCCCTTTTTGTCATCTACAAAATGACAAGGGAGCATGTGACATAAAATGAACATGTGAGGCAAAAGGATAAGTTTCCAATTTAAATGCCAATTGATGCCAATTGATGCTAAGTAGGGGCTCAAAGATATGATACCAAGTGTTGATCAAGATAAAGGCACAAACATAGGCAATGTCAATTCTCGAAGAGAGAGAGCCTCAAAGATAGCATTTGTTGATCATGATACCATTTGTTGGTTGAACTCATTTTGGCATTTATGCAACATGAAGTGTTCAGAATATACATTTCAAAATGAACTGTGCCAATTGTTGAAAAGTATGGAGTTGATCAAGATGATATCATGAATGACCTATATGCATGCTTAAAATGTCAAATATGCAAATATGTAAATTAGCACTGAATATGCACTATGTGAATGCTAATCATGCAAGTTATGAAGCTATGCCCATGATGACTGCTATCCTTCAAATGTAAGATTTATGCTCAGAATTAGACTCAAGGGAAATGCATGAACATGCAAGCACACAAGCACAATCGTCATGCACACAAATATTACATATAGTAACTCCCCCTAAATGAGGCACGGGTTAAGAAAAGAGCATGTGATTCAAATTCAAGAATGTAAGGCATGAAGCATAACTAAGAGATTTATGCATACATAACTAGGAGTACTACATAAACTATGAGTGTAGGTAAATTCATAAAAGACATACATCACAAAAATGCCCATGTGAAATGTGAGGCAATGACTCATGAGCTTCAAAGCATATGAATTTCTAGATTTTCTAAAGAATACTAGAAGGTAATCTCCTCTCTACACTTTCACTTTAGATTCTCGACTTTCGGTAGCTTCGCACAACCCCGATTTAGTTTCTTTTAAAAGACTTCACCTTTCGGCGCGAGTTTCCTCATGTGTCGCAATGGGGATTCCCGGCTACTTGGATTCGTCACACATATGGATTTTTATTTCTCCTTTTGACACGAGTTTCCTCCTTTATTTCAGGGGGGATTCCCGGTTACTCGGATCCACATTCCACTTATTGAATTTTTTGTGGGGTAGGTAGCTTTTTCCTCACGATTACTCTTTAATGTCCATGTAGAGATTCAAGTTCCCTTTAGAGTGTTGGAAAGAATTTCTTGAATCTTTATCAATGAAAGTCATTGAATTCATTATGTGCAAGAGTGTGGGGGTAAATTTTTATTTTACATGTATAAAATGAATTCGACAAGACATAGCTATGACTCCCCCTAAATGTATGCACGGTCAGAAATAAATTCTCCCCCTTAATATATGACATGTATCACATATGAATAAAATCACTGCAAAGTTATTTATCAAGGAGGTGAGGTCTTAGAAGGATCAAGAAATAGATTCATAGTGTAAATACTTACAAGCATGTAAGGATTCATGAAACATTCATGCAAGCATTCATGAGTCAAGATATGCAATTATCATGAAATACATGCATATGCTCTATATGCATGACTATGCAATATACATCTTTTTGTCATTTTATATGCATAGTATATGAATGATATGCAAAGATGCCAATGCAATGCAGAATGTCATATTTTTGTTTAAAAGTTCTAAATGCATTGCAAAATTCAATATGGGTGCAAGATGCAAGTTTTCAGTTTTTCATATGAATGATCTAAATGCACCTTATGAAGTTTCTAATGCATGTAACTTATAAAAGTATGAGAATGTAATGCAGGATGCACTTTTTTTTTATTTTATTTTTATTTTAGAACATCATGATAGAATGCACAAGGAGACATACATATTCAACTGATGAGCAGCAACTATTTTTCAAGACTTGTCCTTTTTGAACAAGGGTACACAAATGATCAAAATCAAGTAGTGAACCCAAATTATTTTCAGAAATGTTCAAAAATAGATTTTCAATAACATTTCAAGAGCTTAGAGTGTAATCCACAAACCAAACAGATTTTATAGGTTCTGGTACGAGGTGGAGGTGAAGGTTTTAAAACCCAACTCACACATAGTGAGAGCTTCTAGGTGAACATAATCCAATTTTCCACTACACACCATTTGATATACCAGATATTCAATTTCACTCAGATGCTCATGCATTTCATATTGAAAAGTATTCAGTAGGTAAAGACATCATGCTTATTCCTCAAAATTTTTAGATTCATTCAACCAATGAGACATGTTCATCATAGCAGAATACAAGAACAACAGATCAAGTTCAGAAATAATATCTGTCAAAGGAACAATTCTGCATATCAGAAATTTTGCCTTCTAGAAGCAAGAATGAATTTCAGAATCAATTTGAACGCACATGGTATTTCAGAATTTCAAGGTAAATTGATTTCCTTCAAAAGACATGTTTCCACATTTCAATACCAATTGTTGCATATGATCAAGCAATTCCAGAGTTCAAAAATTTTACCCTTTTGAAACAAGGAGGGTTTTTAAATTCAATTTGAAAGCACATGCAAATCAAAGGCAAATTGATTTCATTCAAAACACATGGTTCCTTATAAGCCAAATAATTCAATTTCTGAATTTTGGTACTAGGAGGAGAACATAGGTCTGAAGACCACCATCACGCTTAGTGGAAGTATCCAGTTGAACGTAGTCCAACCTTCTCTAACCACCATTTGATGTACCAAATATTCATCTATTGAAGACATATGTGGCTTGTGAAGAATTTAGAGCATAACATGAGAACACACCAAGATCTCATTCTAAAACATCAAAATCATCAAGTTTGACAGTGAAGGAGCAAAGTTGGGGTTTTACCATATTAGTGTGCCTTGTTCCATTTTATTGGAACCCCTTTCATTCTTAATTTACCTCATGGCACACTTGCATCCAAAATAATTCATTCAACAGATTTGGGCACCCAAGCCTTTTTGGGTCCCTAGAGGTTGGTAGCATTGCCACCAAATACTTTCTTCCTTTTCATTGCTACAACATCATCATTCTTCGTGATCCTACAATTCTTAATAGCATGTCCATGGTTTCCACAATAAAGGCATTGAGGAGAAGCAGTTTTACCAAAAGACTTCCTTTTTGGAGTAAAGGAAGTTTCAAATCCATTCCATCTTCTATTTTCAAAAGGTCTAGATTTAACAAAATTAGACCTAGCATGCATTCTAGAAGCATGGAAAGTTTCTGTTTTCAAAAATCAACACTCTTTCATAACATGCCCGTACTTCCCACAATGAAAGCAACAAGGAGATGTGGGTCTACGGAATGACTTTCATTGTTTGCATGAGTGTTTATGAACAAGTTTCTCTTATAGGATGAAGACCCTTGAGCATTAGAAGCATGTACAATTCTGAATTTTCTTTGAAGGTTCAACTTAGTATTCATGACACGATAATCATCATTTTGTTTAACAAAGCAATCATTCATGACATGGCCAAGTTTGTGACAATAAAAGCATGAGGCATTTTTCTTTTTACATGCAAGTTTGTCATCCTCTTTCATGACAACACAATCATCCATCACATGACCAAACATGCCATAATAGAAGCATTCAACATTCAACTTTGATTTTTGAGATCTATTTGACATGGAAGACTTTTTGTTGAGATTTTTCTTTTTATCAAAACCATTTTCAGAGATTTTCACTTGAGCAACGGGAGGAGGTGTTTTGGAGGTGCTAGGAATGTCGGAGACATGAACAAAAGAGGTTTTTATTTTTGATTCAAAAGATTTTTTGTTGACCGAGATGTAACCAAGACCCTCTTTTTGAAAGTTCACTTTAACACCTAGCAATGTGTCTAAGTTCTCCTTCCCTTTGACAAATCTAGACAAATCAAGCTTCAAATTGTTGATCTCTTTTTCACATGCAAAGATTTTCTCATTAAGCAGGCAATTCACAGATTCCAAGTTTTCATTCTCTTTCAAGATTTCCTTATTTTCATCATTCATGGCATAGAGTTTTTCAGTTAAGTTTTCAAGAACTTTCTCAATTTCAACAAACTTTGAAATCTTAACAAGTAATTGTTCATTCTTAGATTTCAACAAGGAATTTTCTTGTTCAAGCTTATAAAAGCATTTCAATCTTCCCTCAAGTAAGGAATTCTGAATTAACATGGCACCATTTTTCTTTTTAAGATCTTCACTTTCATTCATGATGCCTTTGCGATCAATTTCAGAATCAAGCAGCGTTTCAAACATTTTATCATCATCAGACAAAGAAGCTAGCTTGTTCTTAAGATATTCTTCATTTTTCTCAAGCATGGAGATTTTAGATATGAGGAATGTATTTTGCTCACGCAGTTCATCACACTCATTTTCAATTTGAAAAGATGTGTTAAGTTTTCTAGCCATTTCAACATCTTCATTCAAACATAAAATATCTTCTGAAAATAATTCAACTTTTGATTCAAGAGATTCATTTTGTTCTTGCAGATGTTCAATTTTTGACTCCAAGATTTTACAGTTCTCACAGGAGGAATTAGCATGCCCATTCTCATTAATCTTCCTTTTCAATGTTTTATTTTCAGATCTGAGTTTCTTGCATTTATCATACAGCGTAGGATATGCCATTTGCCATTCCTCAATAGAGAGTTCTTCGGATTCAGAATTTACCTCATCATAACTTTCTTCATTGAGTTGATCATCATTGTCGGCCATGAGACAATTTTGTCCATCCATCTTTCGAGCTTTGATCAACTGATCCATAATCTCTTTTGCCATTCTACAAGAAGAAACAAATGGAAACATATGAGTATCAATAGCACTTTTCAATAAACTTAAGACAATGACATTTTCATGGTTCTTCAATTTATCTTGACTAGACCACTTGGTCTCATCTAGAGGCAATATGTGAGGACCATCATAAATCAACTTCCAAAGATTAGGATTAATTGAATTGATCAGTCCACACATTTTATCTATCCATGAAGTAATATTAGAACCATTAAGAATAGAAAGGTAATTCATCGATATGTGCTCAACAGAAAAATTCATGATTGTAGAATGCACTAGGATCACTCTGTAGATCGTGAGATCTGAGGACAGCAGAGCCTCGCTCTGATACCAATTGTTGGGTCCCGTAGTGCAAGAACACTGATCTAGAGGGGGGGTGAATAGATCCTACTACTATAAACTATGTCCGATTAAAAACATAAACTAGCGCACAGCGGAATTAACAAGATTGATGAGATTGAGGAATTTAATCTAAACAGATTTAAACTTAATTCACTCAGTCTCACCGAGCTCACACGATTGCATAAACAGATAAGATAGCGAAGCACACAACCACAAAGATCAAACCACAAGACACGAGGATTTTTAAGGTGGTTCGGGACCACGACGGGCTCCCTACGTCCACCCCTCACCAAACCCGGTGAGGCTTCACTCGGGGATAAATCCCCAAACGGAGATGACGCTCCAAACACACACGGGATGACGCCCGCACACACACGGGGACACGCCCCAACACACACACAGACGGAGACGAAGTCTCCCACACGATCCGACGACTGGATCACAAACACATACACAATCCGACGACCGGATCACAACACACACATGATCCGACGACCGGATCACAACACACACATGATCCGATGACCGGATCACAACACACACACACACACGGTCCGACGACCGGATCACAACACACACACACACGCTGCAACAACCGCAGCATAAAGACACAAACACGATCACACGCAGGCGATCAAACACGACCGTATACACAAACGGTCACACACACAAATATCTCTAGTGTTCAAAAAATAAACACAAATATTCAAGCATGTTCAAACCCAAAATATAGATCATAGAACACATCACAAAGAACTGATAGAAGGCATAGAAGTAGTCCCCCTTTGTATTTCAAGGTCGGTTGATGATGTTCCTTGAACCACGAGTTGGAGGGAAGCCGGATGAAGACGATTCATACGTCCTCTTGATCCTCTCTTCGATCCACTCCTTTTCTTCTTCTTCCACGAGCTCCAGATCTTCACGGATGTAGATGATATCCTCCTTGGAAGAGCTCCACCACGTTTTTCCCTTTTTCTTCACCTACACGAATGAACAAATGAGCATTAGGGTTAATCAACTCCCAAATTCGTAACTCTTATATAAGCAACTCAAGGGGTGGGGAAAAGACTCATAAAACCCTCCTAATACATGTTAAAAATACCTTAATAACAATAGAAACTAATAGAGCGTAGTATGGTAATGTTTGAAAGGGTTTTCAATAGGTTTTAAACACTTTCGTAAATCCCGTCCGGAAGGGGTCGACCCTTGGGATCGACCCTCGGCAACCAGGGTGCTGCCAGGGCCAAAAAAATGAGCCAAGTTTACAGGGGTCGACCCTTGGGGTCGACCCTTGGGGTCGACCCATGCAGGTGCCTGGGCACTAGCCCAGGGGGGGTCGACCCCTTCAGCAGAGGGTCAAAAAATGCGATTTTAGCCCCGATAAAATGCCAGAAAAATTCCCAAAAATCAAGAATTAATTACCATGAATTCCACAAAGTATTAAGACCATCTAAACCACATTTCAACAAGATTTATGAGAAAACATTAAGCACATTGTAAAGGCTCAAACATCTCATTTTAAGGATGCATAAATCACTTCCAATGCAATGCAACCTCATGAAAGATGTTCACGAAAACGACCCGGAACTTAGCATAGAAATGGTTAGATGTTACCATCATCCACTTCACATGAGAGGGTTTATAAACAATCCTTGAACCTGAAAAAACATGATAAACCATGAAGTTAAATGATAATCAAAACTCATGAACCAAACATCAACTCTTTGAACTAGTTAACATAAAAATACATCATTAAACACATTCAAGGATGTAATTGACTTCTCAATTCAACCATCAAAAATATATTCACCATATGACAATATTTTGATATGATGAACATGAATCTCAAATACAAAGGCATGAAGGCTCAACCATTCAATCACTTTCTTGAATCAACCAAATCTTCAACATCAAAATGCTTCATCACACAAGTGTTAACAAATATGCCAAATGCAAAGCATGCATAATATCATGGAACCACATTCATTCAAATGTCATTCTTATTGATTAAGAGCAAACATTCATGAAGCATTATCCCAAGAGGAACATTGATATAAAATCACATTCATCAAGATTCAAGTAAATAGGCTAAGTATATTTCTAGTCCAAAAGCCTTGAGAGGAAAATGTAAGGAAATACCCCAATCAAGACTTGAAACCTTACTTGATGAAATGTATGAATCATATAAAGATGAAATGTAATTCAATGAGAAAGGTAACTCCCTTTTTGAAGAAGAACTCATTGATGCACTCCTTTGAGTTCCAAAACGTGAATCATGGACTTGGATCCTGCAAAGCAAAATATTCAAGGCATGAGATCCTTAAATACAAATCATTCATATAACTTTCAAACATGAACAGAGTTAACTCCCTTTAAGAAGAAGAGTTTCATTGATGGACTCCTTAAGATTCCAAGTATGAGCCATGAAGTTGTGTTCCTACAAACCAACATAAATATAACATTAGTTCCTTAAACGCCGAGAGTTCACATGGCTTTCAAGAGTAAACATTGACTTCATCTCTCAACTCATCAAATCAAGATATAAAACATGTTGCTCAATGAAACACATACACACACAAACACAATCGTTTTGATATCATTGAAACCAAGTACGAACTATGGGGTGCAACAATAAGCTCTCAAAAAACAAATCTTTTTGCTCTTTCTTCAACTCACGGAACTGACAAGAATTAGTGGTCGCTTAATGGGCCGCTTAGTGGTATGTAGCAGTTGCACGATAGACCGCTACAGATCTTGGGTGCCAAATTTGAAATTCATTCAAACTCTCTTTTTCTATTATCCACTTAATTGTCTAATCAATGGGTATTTATCTTTATATTCCGTGAATAAATTTGTTAGCCTTCTAGAATATGGGCTAAACTTCATGGGCTTGGTCCTTAAATCCTTTGGGCTTTAATTAAATAGGCTAGGTTAATTGTTTATCATAATAGGGTCTTAATAATAATTTATTTAACCCAATATTCATTTATTAATTTATTTGGTACTTTATAACTTCTCTGAATATTCCATAAAATTTCTAAATATTCTAGAAATAATTCTTAAAATATTTTGGGGGCATTACAGTGCCATACGGTTGAGCCTATAGACCCATCACTCATTCTAAGGGATTTCATACACAATCTAAAAGATGTTAGGACCATGATCAGCCCCCGCCATATCCATTTGATACCCATGACTCAATGGATCACCGCTTATTGTAAGAACCAGAGCGGGAGATTTGAAGCCATAGCCAATGCTACCTCGATTTGTTTGTGCGGGGTCTTCCTTTTCACCACCATCGACCACCTCTTGGACATCCAAAACCTCAGCATGATTCATGGGTTGTGGTGGGGTTTATCTATTTCTCAAGTGGTCCTTTCATACCTTTATGAAGGCCTTAGTTCATGTTGCCTAGGAGGGCCACTCTTTGGGTCAATGATCATCCTTGAGTGTTAGATGGGAGTGAGACTTAAGTTCCTACCCAAGGAGGACTTGCCTTCAGCTAGCCGGATATTTAGGAGCCACCCTCTATTCTTCATAGGAGGCGCATTTGGGTTCTCTTCACAGGTTGAGTGCCGGGTGACGGACAAGATGACACGAGATGATTGGCGCCTTTACCTTAACACTTTGCCTATGGATAAGTTTGTGATGCGGCCAAGAGTTCTTCGAAGCACCATCCTTAGAGTACCTCGGTGAACGGGCCTAGACCTTCAGCTAGTGGGGGACATTACCTTGGCGATCTACAACTCGCACCGGTGCTATCTTCAAGTTGGGCTACCCCGTACTACGGTCCCTGCACTATCACATCTCCCTCCCTTTCAAGCTAGGAAGATAGGGACCGAGGAGGATGAGCGAGCCGTCCGGAACACACTAATCATGTGGGAAATCAGCCGGGTGCGTGCTTGGCAAGTAGAAGTAGCAGAGGATGAAGTGGGATACCGTGCTTATGTGAAGGAATTGCGTAAAATCTGGCCTCGCGCGGGTGAAAGATTGAATGTAATTTGAGCTTTCTATTCTTGATGTACTTGGAATTATTACTCAAATTTTTGTTCAATGGACTTGATTGAATGGAATGAGAGATTTGTGTTGAGATATGTGCCATGAATTGCTTGATTGATCTTGAGTGGATGGGAAAATTGGCTTAAAATAGGGTTCTCTATCTGACAAATGGTCCATTATAGGGCCGTTAACCAGAGACTAACAGTCTAACAAAAGACCGCCATGGACAGCGCTCAGGAAAAACTGTGTGTTTTCAGCCTTCGGGAGAGGAAAGTGGTCTAATCGTGGGCCGCTAGAAGCCTCTGACGGTCTATCACAAGACCGCTAGGGACAGTTTTACTAAGAGTTGATTTTTCTATCTTTCGAGAAAGGAAAACGGTCTAAGTATAAATCGCCAGAGTTTTTTAGCAGTCTAACAGTAGACCGTGAGAGAACCAGAAACAAAAGACTTGTGAGCTTTGAACTTGGGCAGTTGAACCTGCCTCTACACACACTTAGACAGGAAAACAAGTTAGATCTGTTCTTAGACTCAACCCCTTGCCTAAAGCAAGTTAGAAAATGACCAGTTCTTGATATTTGGTCAAGGGGTGGAACCTTATTAAATAGGCAGAAATATAATGAGAAAAATGCAGTGCATGCAATGCGACATGATGATGGTATTTTTAGATCTTTGAAGATATTTGATTTTTGTGAGATTTTTGAAATATCTAATTTTTGTGGGTTTTGAAATATATGATTTTTTAGATTTTGAAATATACGATTTTTTTAGATTTTGAAATATATGATTTTTTTTAGATTTTGAAATATATGATTTTTTGGATTTTGGAAGCATGTGATTTTTTTTTGGATTTTGGAAGCTAATTTCGTCACAGCAACAAGGGCCCTACCTGTCCCACTCGGACTCTCCTGAGGTCGGCGTGCTTTTGAGGTGACAATCCTTTGCTAGGGCCCATCTGTATGACGGTGCTTCTACCGAGGCCATACCCAGGGTACTATCTAGTCCTAAAAATAAAATAGAATATGAGGGTAAGCTTAGGCCAGATATAGAGGTTTCAAGGTTTGAATCCTTCTCACAACGACCCGTTCAGAGATTCGGTCTGTTGCGCCGGGGCTTTATGTCCATCATCAAACCTTTATCCACCCTATGCATGAGTACGACCGAGCTTATAACGTCCCGCAGGGAAACTGTACTGCCACTCTTGCCATGCCTAGCCTTATTTTCTCGGAGCTATGACTTTTGAGATAGGGACTTTTGAAATAAATCTTTGTTTTCTGTCGCGATTGTTACTCCTTCTTTTTCTTTTGATGAATTATTTTTTTGTGGAATCAGGTCATAACGGACTGCCCCTATTTGAGACCTCCTCTCATCAGGGTGTCTAGATCAGTCATCGCCCCCCTATTTTCCTCTTGCCCCTAGATTCAGCCGAGGAGAAAAACAGACAGGGACCTTGACTTCCCCCGTGCATGTCCAAGGATAAACAATGTTTTCATAGTTAGGGAATCCGGCCAGGGATGTCGTTAAGTGTGTGATTTGCCGAACTCGGGGTCCTCCTTTGTGATCGAGAAAGGGACACCTCGCTACTGGGTTTCATTAGCCTGACTCTAGGGATAAAGCGCTTAAGATACAACCCATTCCAAGCGTGAGACAGCTCCTCACCTTCTGCGTTGACTAAGCGGTATGCGTTCCCTGGATAAGCCTCTCTAACAACGAACGGACCTTCCCAGTTTGATTACAATTTGGATCTAGGACCTCCGGACCTAATGAATTTGTGTTTCAAAACCATATCTCCTATTTGAAATTTGCATTCAATTACCTTCTTTTGAAAATAACGCGAAACCCTCTTTTGATAAACGGACACGTGATCGGCCGCATTCATCCTCTTCTCATCCAAGAGTTCCAACTAGATGAGCAACGCCTCTCAACGTTCACCGAGATTAAGTTCCTTATCAAGCTGCACCCTTAGGGAAGGGACTAAGATCTCATATGGGAGCACCACCTCCATCCCGTAGGTGAGAGCATAAGGGGTTTGCCCTGTAGGAGTACGAACGGAGGTGCGGTAAGTCCATAGAGCTTCCTCTAACTGTTCAGGCCAATCAGAAAATTTGTGAGATTCACACGTTTTCTTTATGATTTTAAGAAGGGTTTTATTAGTGGCCTCGGCTTGGCCGTTGCCTTGAGGATAATATGGAGATGAATGATGCAATGTAATATTGAACTTCTTACATAGGTCCTTGAGCTGTTGAGAGATGAACTGGGGTCCATTGTCGGTGACGATGCTGCTTGGCACTCCAAACCGCGAGATGATATTCTTCATGATAAAGCGGCACACAGTCGTTGCTTTGATCTCCGCGTATGCCTCCGCTTCGGACCACTTGGTGAAGTACTCTGTGGCGGTAAGGATGAAGGGTTTTTACTTAGTTTCAGAGTTAGGATCACCGAGCGGGCCAACAATGTCGAAAGCCCACATGGAGAAAGGCCAAGGAGCAGAGAGAGGATGTAGAGATGAAGCTGGAGCATGGATTTTATCAGCGTGGAGTTGGCATTTTAGACACCTCCGGACATAGAGGGAGCAATCTTCCTCTAGAGTGGGCCAATAATAGCCTTGCCTAAGGATCTTCTTAGCTAGAGCCTGGCCATTGACATGACCTCCACACTCACTAGAATGGGCTGCTTCGGCCACCTTCCAAGCTTCATCATCATCTAGGCACCTCATGAGCATTCCATTGAGAGCGCGCCTGTACAATTCTCCAGCAATGATAGTGTACCTCGAGGCGGCTCTTCTAATAGCCTTACGCTGCTCGGCATTTGCCCCTCCAGGGAACGATCCATCTTTGTAATATAGCTCAATTTCATGGTACCATGGCAACTCTTCTTCCTCCAAGATCTCTTCTAGTTCTATTAGAGACACTTCCTTTAAATCTTCTTTCTCAGCCCTAGCTTCTACAGTCTTCCTAAGGTTGTGATACCAAGGATCCTGAAGAGAGAGAGCATCTAATCTCTGAACGACAATAGTCTCAGTGCTCTGACTGAGAGGGAAATATAAAGAGGAAGCAAGTGATGCCAGCACATCAGCAAGAATAATATGAGATCGAGGGGTATGGATGTATATCAACTTGCGAAATTGCCGAGCCAAGAGAGTGACCAAATCCTGTTATGGCTTGAGCTTCGGGTCACGAGTGCGGTAAGTGGACAGAACTTGCCGCAGAATGAGTTGAGAGTCTCCTATGATGTTTAATTAGCGCGCGCCTAAGAGGTAGGCGTGCTTCAATCCAGCCAAGAGAGCCTCATACTCGACGATGATGTTGGTAGCAGGAAATTGGAGTTGATAAGCGAAGGGAATCGTCACTCCTTCCGAAGTGAGCAGAACGGCACCTATCCCTTGGCCTTGGGAATTGAGCGCACCATCGAAGTGCAGAGACCAAAAGGGATGATGAGTAAGGACAGAGAGATGCTCATCAGGGAAATTATCCTGAATAGAGTCCGTGCAGGGGATGGGAAGATGGGCAAGATGTTCAGCGATGGCATATCCTTTGATTGCCTTCTAAACGACGAATGTGATATCAAACTGAGAGAGGAAGCTCTGCCAGCGAACTAACCTACTAGAAAGGAAGGGCTTTTCTAAGAGATAATGGATCGGGTCCATTCTAGAGATCAACCTAACTGGGTGGGCTAAAAAATAATATTTCAGTTTCTGAGCTACCTACACTAAGGTGGCACAAGTCTTTTCCATAGCGGTGTATTTGGTCTCTGTCAAGTTAAATAACCTGGAGAGATAATAAGCTGCCCGCTCTTTGCCTTCGTCATCTACTTGTTCTAAGACCGCCCCTAGGGAGTCCTCGATGATAGAAATGTATAGGATTAGGGGTTTCCCAGGGACAGGAGGTTGCAAAATCGGGGGATTAGTCAAATATTCCTTTAAATCCTCATAGGCCTTTTGACAATCTTGATTCCATTCAAACTTGACCCCCGCCTTAAGCAATTCATAAAACGGGCGGCACCTCTGAGAATGTTGGGATATGAATCTTCTAATGAATTGCAATCTACCAATCAGTCCTTGGAGTTCCGTGATATTCTTTGGCGGAGGCATTTCCATGATGGCATTTGCTTTATTAGGATCAATCTGAATCACCCATTTGCTAACTATGAAGCCTAACAACTTCCCTGAAGAGACTCCAAAAACACATTTCTTTGGGTTCATTTTTAACTTGTACTCACTGGCTCTCTAGAGCACCTTAGCCAGAATAGCGGAGTGTTCTTCTTTAGTTCTCGACTTCACCAAGATGTCATCCACGTAAGCTTCCATATAGACATGCATCATGTCATGGAATATAGCCATCATCGCCCTTTGATAAGTGGCACCGACGTTCTTCAAACCAAACAGCATGACCACATAGCAATACGTACCCCATGGCATGGTGAAGGAGGTTTTCTCTTGATCTTGGGGAGCGAGATGGATTTGGTTATATCCTGAGTAACCATCCATGAATGATAATGCTTTATACCCGGCAGTGTTGTCTACCAATACGTCTATGTGAGGCAGTGGGAAATCATCTTTGGGACATGCCTTGTTAAGATTCTCTGAAATCAATGCAAATGCGCACCTTTCCTTCCTTCTTGATGACAAGGGACTATGTTTGCCACCCACTGAGGATATAAGATGACTCTGATAAACTTGGCCTTGTACAACTTATCAACCTCTTCCTTCATCCTTAAGGCCATGTGGGGGTGAAATCTTCTTGACCTTTGTTTCATGGGTGTTGCCCCTGGTTTAAGCACGAGTCGGTGTTCCACTAAAAGGGGTCAAGACCTAACATGTTCTCGTAAGACCAGGCAAAAGAATCGCTATACTCCCTTAGAACCTTGATTAGATCTTTTTCTACTTGTGAAGGGAGATTAGCGGCAATAATAATGGGCCTAGGGTCTTCTTTGGTTCCCAGATTTATTTCCTTTGTAGGTTCATCCACCTTCGATGATGGCTCATCGAATCTCTTTAATCCTTGTGCATACAGATCGGCGGTGTCATCTACATTGCTGTCCTCATCATCGACCGGGTCTTTTTCATCCAGGACTTAATATACACCTAGTCCGTCGTCACTCCATACCCCTTCTTGCTCTTCATCTTCCTCTATCACAATCGCTGTAGCAACAAACTCTGGACACTTTAGAAGAGCATGACATCGCTGAGCTAGATTCGGTAAGAACCTATCAGGAATAGACTTGGAATGATGCGCAAGCGGGTGCGGCTCACGTGAGGAAGGGTTGGATGACTTAGAACAAGACCCTACTTCTCTAGACCTAATAGACTCCACTTCCCTAGACTCGACGGACCCTACATCTAACCTAGGAGAAAGAAAATCTAATGGGAAGGAGGCAGCAGGGGCCTCATGCCCCTGGGAGGAGGATGAAGACAAGATAGCGTAATCTTTCATCAAAATCTCCGTTTCAAATTTGATATTTTTTTTTGGAGAGAGTCAGTGGAGATCATGCAGCATGAGGGAGAGGTTGGTGGAGGAGGGAGTTGAAGGGGGAAGAGAGACTGAAAAAGGACATTGAAGAAAGGATCAGAAGAAGAAAATCACATATCTGAGAGATTGGATGAGGGGGTCCACATGATGGAAAGATCAATAGGTGGGCATTGCCTACATGCACATGGTATAATCAATACCTCAGTCGGTGGTTCCGTCAAGAACGGATCAATCATGATCGGAGGTGAATGGGGTATAGATTCCAGCTGTTGGAAGAGAGACATAAGACGGGAGGGAGACCAAGTAAAGACAACGGGCGAGCTCCCCTTTTCCCGTGGATGGTAAGCTGGCTTCTTCGGCTCAAACTGCACAAGCCGTACCTCTTGACTTTCTTCTTCATAAAATAGGTTTTCAAAAGCCTGGCTATAATTGACCATGTCATCAACCGGCCCCTTTGGAAGCAATGGCGGGCTGGCAAATACCTAAGTTGTATCTTCTTCTATCTTAGGCTGTCTCGGTTGTGGCTTCAATGTGCCGGGCTGGAGACGGCCTTTAACAAAATGTTGGCAGTAATCCCAGGTCAAGGGCCCAGAATGGCCTAGAATTGATAATGCGGACTCTCGGTAACCGAGGCCCCTTCTGCTCATTTTTCTCCCTTTAGGCACCGGCTTGGTCCGCCCTTGTAGTTGTGCACTAAGGCCTCTCCCCGGCTGATAACCCAATTTCAATATGATATCTCAGCCCTTAGAATTTTGAATCTGGGGCTTTGCTTTGATATTTACTACTGCATAAACAGGCTTGTGTGGGGAGTAAGCCCATGGAAGATCCAGATCTAGCATTGAAATAACTGGCCGTGTGCTGGACCGTGGACATGCTTTTCACCTTAACCACCCTCCCTTGGAAAGGGAATTTGAGACATTGGTGGGCAGTAGATGGTACAACGTTGAGGTTATTAATTCACGGATGACCAAATAGCCTTGAACATAGGGTCAATGTCCAGCACATAGAATTCAACTGGCATAGTGAGAGGCCCAAGCTCGGCTTGAATAGTGACCACCCCATGACATGCCCTTCGAGAATTATCATATGCTACTATGGTTGTCGGGGTCAGCCATAACAGATCTTTTGATAAATTGTAGGCTCGTAATGTGCTGAGAGGGCAGACATTGATGGATGCCCCTGTGTCTACAAGCACCGCATCTATGCTGACTTTGTTTAGAGTTATGGAAATGCATAGCGGCATCAGTCGGTCTTCTGGGGGTGCCAGTTCTGTTTCAGAAAAGGTGATTGCCGGCCCCTTAGAGATTGTAGCCAGAGCTATCGGCAGGCTATCCACTGCCATGTCTTCATTAACAATTACCTTCTGTAGAAAGTTCCTGACTGCATCTTGGTGAAGGGTAGATCTCTTTATCAACTCCAGCACGGAGATCTTGGCGAGCACTCTATCTAGATGGTGTAACAGATCATATTGCGTCCCTGGCAGTGGATCTGCCTCTTCCTGATCAACAGCCTGCTGAGAGGACTAGGGATTGGGTGCGGGTGCACCAGTGGAAGGATAATTCCTATGAAACAAATGCCCGCTCCCCAAGGCAAGACTGTGGGCCGGCACGGCCTGGGATGGACTCAAAATAAGCGGCTTAATGGGCCCGGTGGGGTGGATGAGTGGCGCGGGGGAAGGTGTAGTGGAAATGATAGGCGAGGGGTTTGATGGAGGCGGGGTGATGATGGGTGCGGATATTGGTGACGGGGTAGAGGTAGTTGGGAGGAGGATGATGGGTGAATGGTTGGCTAGAGGTGTGGTGGTAGGAAACGTAGGTGTCGACGGAGTGGAAATAGACGGATTAACAGGGGATGTGGATGGTAGGATGAGGGGTTTAGTGAATATGGAGGATGGTGGGGTGTGTTGGTTAAGTGGAAGAATGACGGAGGGGGAAGGGCTACGGTGGTTGTGGTGAAGGACCATGAGCCGCTGGATTGATGCGTCATCATCATAAGACCACCCGGCATTGGGAGCCGGGGGTTGGACGAGATTGACTTGGGCCGGTGCCGGTGGTTGTGGCTGTGGAGCGGGAGGATGGTTTGGCATGGGGTTTTGATGGATCCCCAAGTCTTCAGCGGGCTGTTGTTGTTGTTGTGGCGACTGCTGCTGTGACGACGGTGCTTGTTGCTGCTGCACTTGTTACCTCTACGGCTACCTTCTCTTCTCCTTTATTTCCATAATGGCCTTGTGCATCTCGGCCCAATCTATATGCTTCCCTTCATGAAGGTCATATACCAAATCTCTGAATTGGAAGCATCCTTCGATAGTATGGCCAGGCTACCTATGGAACATGCAATATTTCGACTGATCAACGGCTGGGTTCCAATTGGGCCGTTCTGGAGGAAGTTGAATGCCATTAATGGACATGAGAGCCGAGAATATGTCCGTGAGGGACTCGGGCAAAGGAGGGTACTGGGCTCTCCTCGGAGCCGGGAGCTTATTATTGTTATTGGTGTAGCCGTTGGGTGGAGGGACATTATGGTATTGCGGAGGTTGTAAAGATTGTTGCGGAGCGGGGAATGTGTTTTGTGGAGCGGCAAAGGTAGGGTTTTGGGGAGTGGAGAAAGCGGGTTGGGCGTTTTGTGGGGTGGAGAATTGGGGATTACGGGGGTTTTGTGGAAAGCGGAATGGTGCAGATTGGAAGGGGAAGGCAACTGCTTGCACCTGCTCATTCGTTTGGACTCCCTCGGTGACAGGCTCTTGAGGCTTCTTGTAATATTTGGGCCTCTAGGCTTCGAAGAGTGAGTGGATGGGGTAATCCTTGAATTGTGTTTGAATAAAGCATGCCCGACTATGCAGTTGATGCATGTTTGATATGTCATTCATAGCTAGAATGTTGCGGAAAGTTGGGGTAGCATTTGATATGAGCAACTTAACTTTCTCTTCCTCCGGAAGGTGACTCGGCACGTGGGCGGCCATCTGTCTCCACCTTTCGGCATAGGTGGCAAAATCCTCATCCGCTTTCATCTTCTCGGCCACTAGATCCGTAAAAGAAATATTCCAGGTTGACCCGATCTTGGAATCACTGAATGAACTTTTCTTTCATCACCTTAAAACTCTCGGCATCCTCGAGTGGTAAGGCATAGAACCACCCCAAAGGGACTCCATCTAGAGATCGACAGAATAAATACGCCATAAGGCGATCATCATATTGGAACTGCACCGATTCATACATAAAGTCCCTCACATGAATGAAGGGATTGCTATTCCCATCATATTTATGGTAAGTGGGGAGCTCGGACTATGGAGGGAACCAGATGTTATGGAAGCTAGGAACTGGAACATCTGCTAAAGATTGTGGGCCAACCTGCTTTTGGAGAAAGTCGAGTTGTTGTTGCATGGCGGCCCATTTATCAAGAAGGTCTTGTTCCCTAGATGGTGCAGGCAAAACAAGAGGAGTGGGCTCAAAACGGGGAGCCAAAGGATAGACAGATGAAAGTGAAGGTCCATAAGAGGGATATTGGGCCGAAGAATGACCCATATTACTGTGGACTTGCGCCGCCCCTTGCTGAGGGCGCATGAAATCAGATGGGCCAACAAGAACTTGCGGCACTGATGGAATAGCCTGATAAGAATCTACCTAGATAGAAGAAGGGAGGACGGTCTTCCGTTTGTCCAGCGCTTGCTGGGCCGAACCAGAAGACTAGCCCGTTTCCAGACTAGAGAATTGAATTGTCCAAGGCTGGACCGGAGTGAGATCAATCAGAATGGGCTGAACAACGGGCCCATCATCTCTTGATTGAACAATAGAGGTATTGGACAGACCTTGAGTAATGATTGGAGATGGGGCATTGGACCCCTGCAAGGCCTGATAGACAGTCTGAAGTTGGGCCGGATCCAACTGGGCCATCATTTGGAGGACGTGATTAGCAGAATTGGTGGAAGAGAGAGGGTTGGTGGGCTGCGCGTCCCCCATAGAGAGGGAAGACGGAGGAGGGGCGGACCCTTCTCCAGATTGGAATGAGATGACCCGAGAAGGGTCTTCCAGAAGCCCCTGAGGAAGAGACTCCTCCTGGGAACGGGGAAGATCAAAAGAAGACATGGTTGACTCAAACAAGGGATTGAAATAGAAGGTGGAAAAGGAATTGCCCCTATGTGATGATTCTAGAGATCGGAAGCAACTCCACATGCAATGGAAGAACTTGACAAAATGCAAACAACACAAACAACACACAATGAGTGACTAAAACAAAGACTCCAAACTTTGATAAAGACAAAGAAAGGGATGAGAGGCACTTAAAATCAACCAAGTTATGATGATGCACCATTTTTTATTGGTTTTACTCTTTAGAACCTTAATGATTTGAATTTGAATATTCTCTCCAACAAGGTTCCTAATAGGAAGGGTGTTTGGGACTTGGTTAACCCTAAGTGTAAACTCTCCCTCACTTATGCAACCTAGACACGGTGTGGTAAAGGTACAATTGGCCCGACGTCCGTATGGGAATCCACAGCTTGTGGGGACTTATGGAGGTCCTTGATGTGATCTCCTAGTCGGCCCCAAGGAATATGGAGACGAGAGGTTCACACACCAAGATAGGAAAATGCAACTAAAGTATGAATATGAATGATCCTATGTGCACCGGAGTGCATGCAAATTCTAGCCAAAAAACTAACAACCAAATATGTAAACAATGATGTAAATATATATGACAACCAAGGAGGAGATCAGATAACACCCAAGCATGAAAATCATAGCAAAAACTACGAAAATATAATCAACCTCGGGATGCGTACCTGTGACTAGAGAAACGGTCTGATATGAGACCACTAGAGAGATAAGACGGCCTATTTCTAGGCCGCTTTTAAGCCGTAAGTGGCAGAACAGTAGACCGCCAAGATGACCAGAGAGCAGAAAATAGTAGGAAAATAAATGGAAAATCTGAGGAAAACATGAGGGCAACTGGGTTAAATGAACAACAGCAGGTCAAACAGAAGCTCAACATGATTGGCACTAGATGTCCCACCGTGATCGCCAAAAAAATGGGTTGTTGATGGTTTTTTTGTGTGTGATGTGATGTGGTGATGTGAATATGAATATAGTGGTATGAAAGATATATATGTGTGAAGATATGTGAGCAAGTAACAACCTAACTCAAACAATCACCAAAATTAGAAGCATGGGCATGTCATCAATGTTCATGAGAGAAGAAAATAAAAACACACGCCGGGGAGTGGAGCAAAGGAACAAAAATAAAAACACACACCGTAGGTGTGGAGCAAATGAAGCAAAGAAAAGAGCAAAGAAGATGACAATGATGAACAATACCCAACTAACGAAGTGTGATCGCCACCAAGGTAATTAAAATAGCAAAGCTAAGCTAAATACCTTGGAAGGAGGAGGATGAAACACCCGACCACCGGAGATGAAAACCAGAAATCTATGACTTCAGACGGTCGAATATCAGGCCGCTAACGCACAATAGACGGCCTTACGATAAGCCGCCACAGATCCGCAAACGATCCAATGTATAACCGCTAGAGCACACGAAACAGCAAGTTGGGACTTGGATCTCCACCTCTCCCGACCGGCCAGAAGAGTTGGGCCTCATGTTAGGAACCCTGTAGACCTGCAAAAAAAGTGTAGAAGCATAGAAAGACAACCTAATTCGCCCTATGACAAGTGTAGTAACTATAATGCAAATAAACTAAAGTGCATGCAAAAGGGAAGGGTGAATACCTGGGAGGTTTGGTTTTTTTAACCCCTGTGGGGCGTGGAAAAGATGGGGAGATGTTTAAAGATGTGATTGAGATGCAAAGAACGTGGAAGAAGAAGATGGGAATAAGCTTGTGAATGCTATGAAGAGGGAGAGAAACTAAAGAGAACACAACACTATTAACCCTTGGAACTTAATACTCCCTGGACTTGAAGGCTTATGGACGTAGACAACACTTCTCCTTGATGGGTACTCGCTCTAGAATGCGGCATTACCTCGACGTAATCTTCAGAAATCTCCTCTTTAACCCATTAAGTCAAAGGTCCTATTTATAGACCCTCAAATTCTAGGTTCGAGTTGGAGGAATAATGACTCGAAATCAGGCCTAAAACTAGATAATCCTTGAAGATTATACTCCCAAGAGTCCACAGAATCAAACGGAAGCTTCTAAGGATCGCTATCGAGAGAGAAATCATCAAATCAAAACTCTACTTCGGCCACGACGTAGCAAAGAAAAGACAGTTCTAGCAGGACTCTCTGTCACCAGAAACGGTCTTACGATAAACCGCCATTTGGATAAAATGGTCCAAGGATAGACCGCCAACCTCAGAAGATAAGGCCAATAGGCGAAAACTTCGTGTAAAGGACTCTGGAACTGGAAAACGGTCTAAAGTAAAACCGCCACAATGCCTCTAACGGTCCTACGCTAAACCGCCAGAGCTCAACAGATAAGAAAGGATAAGACGGAAGGAAAGACGTTGGCTCTGGACTCTAACGTCATCAAACGGTTTATAGATTGACTGCCAAACGTCATCAAATGCCTGTATGGTAGATTGCCAGAGACAATAGAGTGGCAAAACAAAGGAAAGGCCTACTAAGCTTCAACCCACAGAAAATGAATAAGGAGAAAGACCCAATCAAGGCGAATGACCCATGAAAATAAGCCCCAAAACTGACCAAGATGGCCCAGTAAATGATGTATAACTCGGAGCATCATAAAGATGAATAAGGAGATGACCCAACTCATTGGTCATAAAATGGGTGTCAACATCCATGAGGCTCAGGAGCAGAGGGCTCGGAGGCTAGCGATGATCCGAGAGGTGCAGGAGCAGCGGGCTCAGCTTGTGTCAGCCGTAGCTGAGCAGAGGAGTCACGCCGAGGCGACCGCGTTGGCATCTCAAGAGCGCGCCACACAGTTGAGGGAGGTGGAGAGACGGGATGAGTCCTTGAGGAAGGCCTGGGAGGAGCAGCTGGCAGTCGCCGAGCGCATCCGAGCTGAGTGGCAGGCGGCCGAGACAACAGTCGGAGCTAGCGCTCAGCTCTTGTCTACCTTGGAGGCGGAGCTTGCGGCTGGGGACTCTCACCTTGCGGCACTGGAGGGGTCCGAGCCTGAGATTTAATTGTTTCTCTCTTCTTTCTTGTTTGTGCTATCTGGAGTGTATGGATTTTGTCACCCCAAGGGCATGTCTTGGGCTCCTTTTACAAAGTATTAATGACAAACTCCAGATCTTTTATTTGCTGGGTTGTTCCCTTCCTTTTTTAATGGAATGGAGTGGTGTGCATGAACGGGTGACCACTTATCGTTAGTCGTGCTTGTTTGTTCTACGATGCACTGGCATGAGTGATAGGGGACAATAGGCACCGGGTTCATGGAATCCGATGTTAGAAATTGGAGGCTGAGCACTGGGTAGTAGGGGAAAGAAAAAGCTATATGTGGGGGCCAATCCTCTTAGAGGATGAAAGCCTGCATACCAGGGAACCAACGTAGGCCCATTAGAACGGGGCAGTTTACGTGGTTTAGGGTTACACAGGTGATTCTGGAGGGTGTGCTGACCGCGAACCGGATGGTGAAGTGTTGGCTGGCATTATGCTGTTAGTCGAAAAATGGGATTCACATATGTCTGGGAAACTGGGATTGAGCTTGTTGGGTGGCCTTGGAAGACGTGGCAACCAAGACCGGGACTGGGACAAGGACTGGAAATTGAGACTGGGACTGTGATTGGAAATGGGGACTGGAGCTGAAGCCAGTTGGGTGACCTGGAAAGGTGTGATAGCTAGGAGCTGGAGCTAGGCCGGATGGCCAGCCTGTAGAGGCGTTGTAGCCAAAACTGGAGCTGGAAGCTGAGCGACTAATCTGCGAGGGCATTGTATCCAAAACTGGGGATGGAGACTGGGCGAATGTCTTGTAAAGGTGTTGTAACCAAAATTGGGACTAGAGATTGGACGGCTGGCCCGTGAAGGCGTTGTAGCCAGGGCTGGAACTGGAAGCTGGCGGCTGGAACTGGGCGGCTGGCCTGTGAAGGCGTTGTAGCCGGGGTTGGAATTGGGCTGGCGGCTAGCCTGTGAAGGCATTGTAGCCGGAGCTGGAATTGGGCTGGCGACTGGCCTATGAAGGCGTTGTAGCCGGGACTAGGACTGGAAACTGGGCGGCTGGCCTGTGAAGGCGTTGTAGCCAAAACTGGGACTTGAAATTGGGTGGCTGGCCTGTATAGGCATTGTAGCCGAAGCTGGGATTGGAAACTTGGCGGCTGGCCCGTAAAGGCATTGTAGCCGAAACTGGGACTAGAAATTGGGACTAGAACTGGCACTCGGGATGACCGACCCCTGGGGGTGTAGTGGCCACTATTGTCGTGGAGTGATGCTGAGGTCACCGTCGGCGAGATGCCATGGTCGATGGCTTTCATGAGTGATGAGTAAAGAGGAAGAGAGTTTTTTTTCTCTTTACTAGCCCTACCACCCTTGCGGGTTTTCGCCAGGGCTGGCCCCTTTTACTTTTTCCGGTGCACCCTTGCGGGTTTTCACACCGAGGGGTTACCCGATTTTGCTTGAGATGCCCTCTCGGGTTTTCACCTCAGCTGGGTTGGTGGCAATTTTTGCACCCAATCGCCTCCTCATAATGGAGCCGACCGGGCCCATCGGGTATCTCCATTTTTAACCCCATTCTGCTCTTTTTTATATTATTATTCTTTTTTGAGATTGTCGTCCATAGCGTGTTACCGTCAGGGGACGTGACCTAGAACTGGAAGGTGTGGGTAGCCGGATATTGTTCTGCCATTAATAAGGGTTTTTACAAATCCTCATGCCATGGTGGGGAAGGGCCACTTCGTCATGGCAAGATATGACTGGAGTTATGGCTGGTGGATCAGTGATCATAAGAGAGAACTGGGATTATAATGAATCTTGAAGGCTCTGGATTTGTAGGGGATGTAGGATGTAGTGGCGTAGAACGATAAGTGTCTGGGGATGTGCTGGGATGGAGGTCTACTGGGATGGTGACTAGGAGCTTGATTGTCACAGGGACTGGTTGACCTGTGGTGTCGAAGCGAGGCCGAAAGTTGGACGAGCTGAGTAGGGGTAGTGCAAGGCCAAATGAGAATTATAGGGTTTGTGCTCTAGCAGTGTAAGTTGAAGACTGGCTATTTGTGAAGCTAACAGCTCACCGAGGAGTGGGTGGAAGGCCTTTTTGACTGGTGGGGAGAGGAAGGTTTTCTCGTTATCGGCTCTACCACCCTCTCGGGTTTTCGCTAGAGCCGACCCCCTTTAGCTTTTTTCGACGCGCCCTTGCAGGTTTTCATGTCGAGGGGTTTCTCAATTTTACCTGAGGTGCTCTCCCGGGTTTCCACCTCAGCTGGGTTGCTGGCCTTTTTGCCCCCAGCCATCTTCTTACAAAAGAGGACAGATGAGTCTACCGGGGTATCTCTATTTTCAACCCCATTTTCATTATTATTATTATTATTGTTTTTTTGACTTACCAGGGAGCCTGACGGCTAGACTGGTGCCGGTGCAGAAGTGCCCATGCTCTCGTGGTGATGGGAACGAAGGCAGGGGATTAGTCCCCGAGAATGCCTGGCGACGATTTTGGGGAGATGGGCTGGGCCTGTTGCTTGACTGGGAAGTGAAGACTAGAAGGACTGGCCGGTTAGATCCTTCACGGGGGGAAGGTCGGCCTTACTGGTAGTAGCTGGGACGTGCGCCTTAGTCTGGCTGGCGCGCGAACTCATGCTCTGGTGCATAATATAGCTTCATATGTTTGCCGTTGAGAGGCGGGAACGGTCTATGACCTTTGTGATCGACAACCGTGTAAGCCCCACTCTCGTAGACATTGTGGATAATGTATGGACCTCGTCAATTCGGCTGTAATTTTCCACTGGAGCGCCCTACCATGACTTCCTTTTCCTTGATCATGACGAGGTCACCTTGCTTGACGAGCTTATCATAGGCCCGGGCCATGCGGGCCTAGTATACTTGCAGGTATTTGTAGGCTTCGAGCCGCTTGCCTTCTAGATCGGCGAGCTCTTCTAGCATTCTTTGGTACTCACTTTCGTCAGGGCCGACAAGGTCGGTGTGGATCGCCACACGGTAAGAAGCTAACTGGACTTCGATGGGGATAACTATTTCTGTCCCATAAGCAAGGGAGAACGACGAGCACCCCGTGGGGGTTTTGTCGACCGTCCGATAGGCCCATAATGCTTCGAAGACCTTCTCACCCCAATCACTTTTCCAGTGGCTAACCATCTTAGCCAGGAGTTTGCAGAGGGTCTTGTTGAAGGCTTCCGCCAAACCGTTAGCCTGGGGGTTATAGACCGAAGAGGTTCTCCAATCGATGTGGAATCTGGCCGCTAGCTGGTATACGGCCTTATTCTTGAATGGTGTCCCATTGTCGGACACCATGCGACTGGGAGTACCGAATCGGTATATGATGTTGTGCTGGATGAATCTAGCAACTATTTCCCCAGTGACCTCTCGCAAGGGAAGGGCCTCCGCCCATCGAGAGAAGTAATTGGTGGCGGCCAAAATGTATTTGTGGCCCTTTGAAGATGGCGGGAAAGGCCCCGCGATGTCCATGTCCCACTCGACAAATGGCCAGGTGGGGGCTGTAGGACGTAATGAATTAGGAGGTCTTCTGGGTACTGCACCAAAGGCTTGGCATTGATGGCACGTACGATCGTACTGGACGCAATCCGCGTACATGGTTGGCCAATAGAAACCCTTGAGCTTGATATTGTGCTTCATTCGGTCTCCGGCCTGGTGTGCGCCGCACAACCCAGAGTGGACCTCCTGCATGACGGCTTGAGCCTCTGCAAGAGAGACACATCTCAGAAGAATAGACTTGTCCTTCTCATGGATGAGTTGGTACAAGGAGTCGCCGATCAGCTCATAGGAGGCCGCTCGGCGGAGCAGTTGAACCCTTTGAGCCTGGTCAGGGGGGAGCCACCCTTTCTTGAATTTGATGATGGGCGCACGCCAATCCTCCTCTTCTAGAGGTATACTCTAGTCAAGGTCGTGTACCTCGTAAATGGTGAGACCGGTGTTGCCTTCGAGTGAGCTCGACATCAGCCTTCTGTGTTTGATGATGATGTCGACCTCGCCCTCGGGGGAGAACTTGATGGCCGCGGCCAATTTTGCTATGGCATCTGCCTAAGCGTTGCTGCTTCTGGGGATATGATCTATTTCGAAGAAATAGAACTTCTAGGTCAATCTGGTGACGACAGTATGGTACGGAACCAACTCTGGCTTTCGTACGTCATAGATGCCGAGGACCTACCGGACCATCAGCTGGGAGTCCTCGTAGGCTTTGAGACATTTAATGCCCATGTGGAGAGCCATCTGGAGCCCAATGAGTAGAGCTTTATACTCAGCTTCGTTGTTTGTTAGATATTTCATGAGAGCACAAGAGTTGTACAAAACTCCACCCTGAGGAGTCAGGAAAACTATGTCGGCACCTGCCGTAGTGGCTGGATCCTGGTTGCTCCGGGTAATCCCTCGGGAAGCGCTATCGAAGTAGAGCTCCCAGCAAGGTACACTAGTTGTGAGAGTGCTTTGCTGCCAGTAATGCAAGACATCTCCGCTCTGTTCAACCGATTGTTGTGATTGAGCAGCAAGGGACTCCTCGTCCGGGAGCTCCGAGCTGAAAGGTGAGTCGTCTGGCACTGGATGGGCTGCCAAGAATTCAGCCATGCCCAGTCCCTTGATTGCTTTTCTGGGGACATAAGTAATGTCGTACTCCATCAGTAGGAGAGCCCACCTCCCTAGTCTTCCTGAGAGGATAGGTTGCCAAAGGAGATACTTCAGGGGGTCGTGCTTGGACATAAGCTCGACTTGATGGGACAGGAGGTAATGCCGCAACTTCTTAACTGCGAACACCAATGCCAAGCAAACCTTCTCCATAGGGGAGTAGTAGTACTTGGCACCGATTAGTCTCCAGCTGAGGTAATAGAGGGGCTGCTCTTTACCTTCCTCATTGATTTGCGCCAACAGAGCTCCTAATGAAGCGTCCATGGCAGTAATATAAAAAATGAGGTGTTTACCCTTGATTGGTGCCCCCAGGACCGGGGGAGTGAGGAGGTACTCCTTAATTTGCTTGAAAGCCGCTTGGCATTCCGGGTCCCATACGAAGGGGGCGTCTTTCTTCATTAGCTTACTGAAAGACGCACATTGACCGGAGAGGTTAGAAATAAACCTCCGAATATAGGCCAGCCTCCCTTGGAAGGACCTGAGTTTGGTGATGTTGACGGGTGGTGGAAGCTCCCGGATTGCTTTGATCTTGCTGGGATCCACCTCGATTCCTCAGTACCTAATGACGAAGCTGAGAAATTTGCAGCTGGATACCCAAAAGGCGCATTTCATAGGGTTCATCTTGAGCTCATACTGTCGGAGATGCTCGAAGACTTGGCGTAAGTCACGCAAATGGTCTTTGTACCTTTTAGTCTTGACGATGAGGTCGTCGACATAGAATTCGACGGTGTTATGCAGCATCTCGTCGAATATTTTGGTCATGGCCCTTCGGTAAGTAGCGCCGGCATTCTTCAAACCGAAGGGCATGCACTTGTAGTTGAAACTCCCCTTGGGAGATCTGAAGGCTATGTGGTTCTTGTCTTTAAGGGACATCCAGATTTGATTATAACCGGATAACCCATCCATGAAAGACAAGGCCTCATGCTCAGTGGTCATGTCGACCATGATTTCTGTAATCGGGACTGGAAAGTCATCCTTCAGATAGGCTTTATTGAGGTCCCGGAAGTCAACGCAGATGCAGACTTGGCCACTCTTCTTCTTGACTGGGACTATGTTGGCGAGCCAGATCGGATAGATACACGGCTCGATGAAATCGACCTCCGCCATTCTATGGACTTCGGTCGAAACCTAGAGCTCCAGCTCATGACGCATGCGTCACTGTGGTTGCTTGACCGGAGTGACTGAGGGAGAAATGGCTAGCTCGTGCTTCACTACAGAGGGGTCTAGCCCTAGCATCTCCTTGTATGTCCAGGCGAAGCAGTCTTTGTATTCAAGCAGGAGTTGCTTGTAGTCCTTCTTCTCTACCTCGGTAAGGAGAGCACTGACAAACGTTGGCTGGGGAGATTCATCTTCACCCAAGTTTATTTCAACGAGCTCGTCCACAGTCGCCTAGCCGCCGTCCTCCAGCTTGGGAGGAGCGGGTTGGAAGTCGATGAAATCCTCATCATCGGTGTCGGCTTCATGTATTTCTTGGTTCTCGAAGCCACCGGTTGATGTTGAAGGGACTGGAGAGTGGTTATCACTGGGATCCACTAGGGATTGATCTGGGCCGCCGGCTCCTGGCCAGCAGTTGTCACCGGGGTTGCTGAGGTCTCCCCGGGGTTGCCCGGTGAAGTTGACAATCCTTCGCAGCTAGGATCAGAGATACCCCCCTCCTCAGGAGGATTTGTTAAACTGGGTCCTTCAACTGGCTGAGAGATCGGAGAAACTTCTTCTGCCCCTTTGTCTTGGAAGGGAGGCGAGGAGGGTTCCTCGACGGCTTGGGCCGGAGTTCTGGCTTTGACGGCGATCGGGATCAGGATCTCCTCTTCCTCCCCCCGGAGCTGTCGAATTTGGCTTCGACTCTAGCTCGGTCGTCAGCTGGCAGTGTCATGCCTATGACGTTGACTACGTAATAGATGCGAAAGTCCAGGTCTTGGTCGTAGCCAAGTCCCCTGGTATCCTTATAGAAGGACGGGGTTGCCCTCAGACTTGGGAAGGGTTCCACAGTCGGTGAAAATATTCACATCGCGTGGAACCTTGCCTTTTAGAGATGTGCTGCTTCAGACACATTTCCCGAATGTGTGGCGGCAGGTCGTCCAGTACTTGGACGGCTTCAGGGGTGTCATCGGCTTTCCTGGACCAGTCAAAGTCATCAGCCGATGGTGATGGAGGCATCACCCACGACTCCCTTTGGCTCGGGTCCACTTCTTCACACTCGGGAGCTGGTTGAGTTTGGGCCTCACTCTATAAAGGCCCCTTATCCATTTTGTAGCTTTCCTTTGAGTCATTTTGATGTATTTCCATTTTATTTGAGTCATTTCCCTTGGTCTAGCACTTATTTTTCTATGTTCTTGTATCATCATGCTGTCTAATGTGGCTATTGGGCCCCATTCGTTGGGCTAGGCCCATTAGCACTCCCACCCCCCCCTTGGTTATTTGTAGTTGTTTATTTTGTCAGGGACTTATTGTAAAGAGTGGGTTGCCTATATATAGGACCCCACTCCCCTCATTTGAAGTTAATGAATGATCAAAATCCTTTTGAGTTAAACTTGCCATTTGAGTTCAAATCGGAGTGATTCCTCTAGTTTTTGGGTGAGAGACCCTAGGGGAGAGATTCCCCACCCATTCCCCTCTTAATCACTCTATTTCACCCCTCTTTCTCTCTCCTCCAACCCCAATTCCGAATTTCCTTCTCTCTCCTCCCCTCCCCAACCACCTCCACTAGCCACCCACCTCCTTTAATGCCCTCCACTTCCCCATGGCCTCCTTTACTCCACCTCCTAGTTCTTAGGTAGAAATCTCCACATTCCAACACCATTCTCCACCTTCCAACCAAATCTTCCCCATTCCAATACAAGCATCCTACTTTCCCACATAATCTCCCACCTTCCAAAGCCATTTCAAAATTTGAAATCCCTTCCCTCCACTTGCCTTGGCCGCCCCCTTCCTTTACCCTCCCCCAAGCCAAGTTCGCCCCCCTCCACTCCCCATTCCCTCTCTCACATCCTCATCCTCCTCCTCCACCTGCTAGCCCCTGCTCTCAGCCATTCTCCCCTCATTCTCCAACCCCTATAGCTCTCCACTCCACCCCACTAGAACCCCCATTCATCCTTAGGCCACCCCTTCACTTCCCCTCCACCAAAGAAGCCACCCCTTCCTCTCATTTCTTATTGCAGATTGGAGCTGTGCAGACCAGCAAGTCAGCCCCTGTTGCAGCGTCACCCACGGATTCATCCTGGTGATTCTGAAGGCGTAGCCTACATTGCTGGAAAGGTCCCTCTGTCTTATTCGCAGGTGAGGTGGAA
Source organism: Amorphophallus konjac (assembly GCA_022559845.1). Classification (NCBI taxonomy): domain Eukaryota; kingdom Viridiplantae; phylum Streptophyta; class Magnoliopsida; order Alismatales; family Araceae; genus Amorphophallus; species Amorphophallus konjac. Next base: position 292,634,514 of record CM040119.1, read on the forward strand.
TCAACGCGTTCCGAGGTCGGGGCCAACCGTAGAAGCCGTTCTCCCACGATTGTGCAGAGAGGTCTTCATCCGGAACCAGAGCCTGAGCGATCATTCTGCCACGACGAACCCCAGTGGATTCAGGCTGAAGTTCCTTCATCAAAGTTCTCCCTCTGCTAGTCCTCTTCCAAGATCAAGAAACAGAACCTCGTTTGGCTGCCGGAGGAAGGAGTTACGAATTTTCTCCCCCAAGCTCTCCAGTTCTGTCTCCTGCTGTCTACTCCGACCAGTGCCCACTCTTCAGGGTACACCGTCCGCCCTCGACTTCTGAATGCAGCCCCGTCACCTCCTGTTGAAAGCTACTTCAACCACGAAGACAATGCCACTGGTTTTGTGATGATCGGAGCTCGGGTGGGTGCACAGTGACCTCTGCAATTTGCTGTTCCTGTCCAGACTGAACCTGCGGCCGGACAGAGGAGTCTCCTTCCAGTTGCTGGTGCGGCCACCTCCGACCCTCTGAGCATCCCCAAAAATTCTGGAGTCTTCCCTCTCAAGTCAGGAAGCTTTAGAAGGTAGTTGCACTCAATTTGGAGTCCGTACGAGTCTGAGGCAGCCGGCACAGCGACTTCCTGTCCAGAATTCAGACAGCAGCTGCAAGTTCCTAATTTCCCATTTCTCTTCATTTCGGTCCGATATCCCCACCCCGCTTGGCCGGCTGAAGGCCCCACCCTGCGTGGTGGTAGTTTTGAATGTAAGACCTTAACCCCTACCCCAAGATCCCCCCTCCTGCGTGAGGTGTAGTTTTGTCATTGGTTTGGGCAGGTCAAGCGACACCGCCGCGGCGTGTGGGGAACCACCGCCTCCCCGCTCGCCCTCGTCTCCGACCGGGACCGGTTTCTTCAAACCGGTCGAGTAAGTGCCTCTTTCTTGCTCAATTAGTGTTGCTCTTTCAATATTTGATTCATGCGCCGCTGAATTTGTGAGGAGCGCCCGATCCTCAAGTCCACGACTTAAGAGTGATCGCCGTGGGATAGTGTGAACCGGTGCCCTTGTGCACTTTGTCGGCCCCAATTGAATTGGGCATCCACCCTTGGGGAGTCGATCCTTGGCCTTGCTGGCCCTCTACCAGCAAGGGCCCATTCCCATAATTCACTCTTGGCATCGCCAAGTCACTCCGGATATAGAGTGCGACAGGAGAGCGGTGGCCCATTAAGGTCCATTTGAATGCTTAATTGTGCTTGTTTGCCTAAGTCCAAGGTCGTGTCACATCAAGTGGTATCAGAGCAAGTCCTTGACTTGTATCTATCAAGTCTAAGTCCTAGGACCTTTGCATAGTGTGTCCAACCACTTTGGCCCTTTGTCTTGCATGTCCACCCGTAGTGGTGCTAGCTATCAACCCGGTTCATCGTCTTCGGCTCCACCAATGGATCCCAATCCTCACCAACTCAACCAAGATGTTCCTAGGGATGGACCCCAAGGCCACATGGATAAGGTAGATGCTGCCCTCACAATCATCCTTGCCCAACTAGAGTCCATTACCAATCGAATTGCTCGGTTAGAAGACCAAGAGTTCCGCCCAAGGAACAATGAGCCTAGAATTCCCCCTCCGCATGATGAGCCTCATAGAGAAGATCCTCACCTAAGGATCAATGAGCCAAGAGCCCCTCCACCACATGGTGAGTTCCATAGGAATGGTTTTCCCCAAAGGAACCAAGGCCCAAGAGTCCACCCTCCACATGTAGAGCCTCATAGGGATGAGTTCCACCCAAGGAACAATGGCCCAAGAGCCCATCACCCACATGCTGAGTTCTGTAGGGAGGATATGGACCATGACCATTATTTTGATTATGAGAGGCCTCGCCCCCATCAAAACCATGACCGACGTCCACGGGATGATCCGGATGACCCCCTTTTAAGGATGATCAAGGTAGAGGCCCCAAACTTTGATGGTTCACATGAACCTAGTGTTTACCTAGAATGGGAGACCGCCATGGACCAATACTTTGAATGGTACCCCATGTCCGACCAAAGGAGAGTTAGATTGGCTAAGATGCATCTCACTAAGTTGGCCAAAACCTATTGGCTAAATCAAGAGGGTCTAAGACGGGTTAGGCGGGAAGAGCCTATTGACACTTGGGCGGACAAGAAGAACCAACTTAGGAACAAATACCTCCCCCGAACCTACCACCAAATGCTCCTAGATGAATGGCAAAGCCTCACCCAAGAAGGGAAGACCGTGGTAGAGTACATTGAAAAATTTGACTCCTATCTTCTAAAGTGTGGAGTCCATGAGGATCCGGATGTCACCTTATCCCGTTTTAGGAATGGGCTTCAAAGCCACATCAAGAGGGAACTATTCATGAGGGACGTTGATAACCTTAAGCTAGCTTACCAAATAGCTAGAGATGTAGAAAGGTTTTCTAGGAATTCCTGATTTATCCCTCCCCGACCCACCGACCCCAAAAACATGGGAACACGTCCCCTTCCACCCACTCCCATGAGAGCTCCTAGCCCAAGTGGGAATGCCCCTTTAAGGTCCTACAATCCTCCCCCACCCATCACTCCAAACAAGTCCGCTCCTAGTCACCCTCTCCCACGAAAGGATGACAACCCCAAAGGCCCAAGTGTAGGAACCACCTCGGGAAGTGGGCGCCAACAATGCTATAAGTGTCATGGGTATGGTCATTTTGCGGGGCAATATCCATCTAAGGGGTTATCTAGTTTGCTTATTGAGGAAGAAGTTCAACCCCAAAAGGAACAAGAAAATGACGTTGAGGAACATGAAGCCTCACTAGATTGGGAAGAGGAGTATGAAGCCCAATATCTAGAGTCGGGTCTAGATCACTCCACTCCTTCAAACAACTCCCATCTAGGAGTCATTAGGTGCATCCTCACCCAACCTCAAGAAGAGGATTGGTGTCGGACCTCAATCTTCCACACCTTTATCAAGATAGAGAACCATGTGAGGAAAGTAATCTTGGATAGTGGTAGTTGTGTTAATGCCGTGTCACCCGACACCGTCAAGCTCCTTGGGCTTACTCTCACTCCCCACCCAAGTTCGTACCGGGTCTCATGGATCAACAACAACTCCATCCTGGTCAACACCCAATGCTTAGTGCCTCTCACTTTCTCTTCCTACCATGGCCAAATATGGTGTGACGTCATACCCATGGAAGTGGGTAGCATCCTTTTAGGAAGACATTGGCTCTATGATGTGGATGCCACCATTCTAGGAAGAAGCAACATATGCACCTTTGAGTATGAGGGTAAGACTATCCGTCTTAACCCCTCCCCACCTCGACCCATGTCCAAGAGGGACACTCTCCCTCAAGGATCACACCCCACCACTCCACAAGTCTCGGGGAACTCCACCCCTCCAACCCAAGCCCTTATCCAAACCCCAAAACAAAGTAGAACCACGGGGTTGACCAAAGGAATTCATCTCATCACTAGGAAAGAGCTTGAAGAGGAAATTGCTCAAGGGGTGCCTTTGTGTGCGGTTGTCATATGCTTAGGGGAACCTACCCCTTCTAACCCCCATCCCATAGAGATCCAACAACTTTTGGAAGAATTCCATGATGTGTTCCCGGAAGAGCTCCCGGACCAACTCCCTCCCATGCGTGATGTGCAACACGCAATCGATCTAGTGCGGGAGCCACCCTTCCAAACCTTCCTCATTATCGCCTCAATCCCACGGAACATGCCGAACTTAGGAGGCAAATAGAGGAACTTATTAGGAAGGGCTTCATCCGCATTAGTAAGAGTCCATGTGCCGTCCCGACCCTTCTTACCCCCAAGAAAGATGGATCATGGCGGATGTGTGTGGATAGCCGGGCCATTAACAAGATTACCGTCAAGTATAGGTTCCCCATCCCTAGGCTTGATGACATGTTGGATATGCTAGCCGGAGCCACCATCTTCTCCAAGATAGATCTCAAGAGTGGTTACCACCAAGTTAGGATAAGGCTCGGGGATGAGTGGAAAATGGCCTTCAAGACCAAGGATGGTCTCTTTGAGTGGTTAGTCATGCCATTTGGGCTTTCTAATGCCCCAAGTACTTTCATGCGTCTTATGACGGAAGCACTTAGGCCTTTCATTGGGAACTTTCTAGTGGTATACTTTGATGATATTCTCATCTATAGCCAAACCCATGAGGCCCACCTTGACCACCTTAGAAAAGTTTGCACCGTCCTCCGGCAAGAAAGCTTATTTGCCAACCTAGGGAAGTGTCATTTCATGACCACTACCATCACCTTCCTAGGATATGTGGTGTCAACCAAAGGAGTCTCCATGGACCCCGACAAGGTCCAAGCTATTCTAGATTGGCTGGAGCCCCACACCCTTCATGAGGTTAGGAGTTTCCATGGGTTGGCCACATTCTATAGGAGATTCATTCGAGGGTTTAGCACTATCACCGGCCCAATAACTGATTGTCTCAAGAAAGGAACCTTTGTTTGGACCAAAGCCGCCTCTAAAGCCTTCCTTGAGGTTAAGGAAAAGTTGACCCAAGCCCCGGTCCTATGCCTTCCCGATTTCTCCAAAGTCTTTGAGGTCACTTGTGATGCATCCGGGATAGGGATAGGAGGGATTCTTAGTCAAGAGGGACACCCGGTCGCCTACTTTAGTGAGAAGCTATGTGATGCTAGGACTAGATACTCCACCTATGACAAGGAGTTCTATGCCGTGGTCCAATCCCTCCGACATTGGAGACATTACTTGCTTCCCAAAGAGTTTGTCATCTTTTCCGATCATGAGGCCCTCAAATACCTCAACTCCCAACAAAAGTTGAATGCCCGACATGCCCGATGGGTTGAGTTTATCCAATCCTACACCTTTGTCATCAAACACAAGGCCGGGAGTGAGAATAAGGCCGCGGATGCTCTTAGTAGGAAGATGTCCTTGCTATCCACTATCCAAGTGGAAGTGATTGGCTTTGACAAGGTCAAGGATGAGTACCCTAGTTGCCCCGACTTTGGGCAAATCTATGCCAACTTGACCACTCATTCTAGCAAGGAGCATGAGGGATTCATGTTAGAGGATGGGTTCCTCTTCAAGGGGCCAAGGCTTTGCATTCCCCGGACCTCTCTTCGAGACTTCTTGGTTTGGGAATTACATGCCGGAGGGTTAGCCGGTCATTTTGGGGTCCACAAGACCATTGCCTTAGTTGAGGGTCAATTTTATTGGCCAAGTCTCAAAAGAGATGTAGGCAAAATAGTAGGGCAATGTCGCACATGTGCTTCGGCCAAGCAAGTGAAACAAAACACCGGCCTATACACCCCACTTCCCATTCCCGACCGACCATGGCAAGATTTGAGTATGGACTTTGTCCTAGGCTTACCCAAGACCTCTAGGAAGCATGACTCCATCTATGTGGTGGTTGATAGATTTTCAAAAATGGCCCACTTCATCCCATGCTACAAAACATCCGATGCCTCCCATATAGCCCGGTTATTCTTTGATGAGGTAGTCCGCCTCCATGGGCTGCCCAAGACCATCGTCTCCGATAGGGATGTCAAATTCACTAGCTATTTTTGGAAGACTCTTTGGCACATGATGGGTACCCTCCTCAAATTCTCCACTGCCTACCACCCCCAAACGGATGGCCAAACTGAAGTGGTCAACCGGAGTCTAGGGAACCTCCTTAGGTGTCTTGTTGAGGATCGGCCAGGAAATTGGGATCTCATCTTACCACAGGCTGAGTTTGCATACAACAATTCCGTCAATAAGTCAATAGGGATGAGTCCATTTGAAGCCGTGCATGGGTACAAACCAAGAAAGCCATCCGACCTCATTCCCCTTCCCCAGCATGCTAGAGTGTCCATGTCTGCCGAGTCTTTTGCACAACATATTAGGGAATTGCATGAGGAAATTCGCAAGCACATTGGCATAAAAATGAGGCATATAAAAGGTTGGCCGATTCTCACCGGCGTCACTTAGAGTTCCAAGTGGGTGACTTTGTGATGGTAAGGACGGAGAGGCTCTCCCCAGAGCCCACTCCAAGTTGAGACCACGTGGGACTGGGCCCTTCCAGGTCTTGAGACGCGTTGGTGCAAATGCTTATGAGTTAGATCTCCCCGAGGATTATGGGGTAAGTCCTATGTTCAATGTCGCCGACTTAGTGTCTTACAAGGGCCCCACGGTGAGACCTAGTGAGGAGATTGAGCCAACTTCTTCCTTTGAGAGAGCACCCACCTGTGAGAAGAGTCCACTAGCCAAGAGAGCTCAGCGCGATCGCATTGAACGAATATTGGATGAGCAAATCACTACCACCCGGAGCAAGGTATATGAGCGCTATCTCGTCAGGTGGAAGGATCGGCCTCCGTCGAATGACTCATGGGTGAGTCGGGAGGACCTCCAGCGATTGGATCCGGACCTCCTCGAGCGACACCTTAGCCGGATGGACCCTTACTCGACGGAGTCGAGCTCTTCGCGGCCCAGGGGATTTGATGGAGGCATCACCCACGACTCCCTTTGGCTCGGGTCCACTTCTTCACACTCGGGAGCTGGTTGAGTTTGGGCCTCACTCTATAAAGGCCCCTTATCCATTTTGTAGCTTTCCTTTGAGTCATTTTGATGTATTTCCATTTTATTTGAGTCATTTCCCTTGGTCTAGCACTTATTTTTCTATGTTCTTGTATCATCATGCTGTCTAATGTGGCTATTGGGCCCCATTCGTTGGGCTAGGCCCATTAGCACTCCCACCCCCCCTTGGTTATTTGTAGTTGTTTATTTTGTCAGGGACTTATTGTAAAGAGTGGGTTGCCTATATATAGGACCCCACTCCCCTCATTTGAAGTTAATGAATGATCAAAATCCTTTTGAGTTAAACTTGCCATTTGAGTTCAAATCGGAGTGATTCCTCTAGTTTTTGGGTGAGAGACCCTAGGGGAGAGATTCCCCACCCATTCCCCTCTTAATCTCTCTATTTCACCCCTCTTTCTCTCTCCTCCAACCCCAATTCCGAATTTTCTTCTCTCTCCTCCCCTCCCCAACCACCTCCACTAGCCACCCACCTCCTTTAATGCCCTCCACTTCCCCATGGCCTCCTTTACTCCACCTCCTAGTTCTTAGGTAGAAATCTCCACATTCCAACACCATTCTCCACCTTCCAACCAAATCTTCCCCATTCCAATACAAGCATCCCACTTTCCCACATAATCTCCCACCTTCCAAAGCCATTTCAAAATTTGAAATCCCTTCCCTCCACTTGCCTTGGCCGCCCCCTTCCTTTACCCTCCCCCAAGCCAAGTTCGCCCCCCTCCACTCCCCATTCCCTCTCTCACATCCTCATCCTCCTCCTCCACCTGCTAGCCCCTGCTCTCAGCCATTCTCCCCTCATTCTCCAACCCCTATAGCTCTCCACTCCACCCCACTAGAACCCCCATTCATCCTTAGGCCACCCCTTCACTTCCCCTCCACCAAAGAAGCCACCCCTTCCTCTCATTTCTTCTTGCAGATTGGAGCTGTGCAGACCAGCAAGTCAGCCCCTGTTGCAGCGTAGCCCACGGATTCATCCTGGTGATTCTGAAGGCGTAGCCTACATTGCTGGAAAGGTCCCTCTGTCTTCTTCGCAGGCGATGTGGAATCAACTCGTTCCGAGGTCGGGGACAACCGTAGAAGCCGTTATCCCACGACTGTGCAGAGAGGTCTTCATCCTGAACCAGAGCCTGAGAGATCATTCTGCCACGACGAACCCCAGCGGATTCAGGCTGAAGTTCCTTCATCAAAGTTCTCCCTCTGCCAGTCCTCTTCCAAGATCAAGAAACAGAACCTCGTTTGGCTGCCAGAGGAAGGAGTTACGAATTTTCTCCCCCAAGCTCTCCAGTTCTATCTCCTGCTGTCTACTCCGACCAGTGCCCACTCTTCAGGGTACACCGTCCGCCCTCGACTTCTGAATGCAGCCCCGTCACCTCCTGTTGAAAGCTACTTCAACCACGAAGACAATGCCACTGGTTTCGTGCTGATCGGAGCTAGGGTGGGCGCACAGTGACCTCTGCAATTTGCTGTTCCCGTCCAGACTGAACCTGCGGCCGGACAGAGGAGTCTCCTTCCAGTTGCTGGTGCGGCCACCTCCGACCCTCTGAGCATCCCCAAAAATTCTGGAGTCTTCCCTCTCAAGTCAGGAAGCTTTATAAGGTGGTTGTACTCAATTTGGAGTCCGTACGAGTCCGAGGCAGCCGGCACAGCGACTTCCTGTCCAGAATTCAGACAGCAGCTGCAAGTTCCCTAATTTCCCATTTCTCTTCATTTCGGTCCGATATCCCCACCCCGCTTGGCCGGCTGAAGGCCCCACCCTGCGTGGTGGTAGTTTTGAATGTAAGACCTTAACCCCTACCCCAAGATCCCCCCTCCTGCGTGAGGTGTAGTTTTGTCATTGGTTTGGGCAGGTCAAGCGACACCGCCGCTGCGTGTGGGGAACCACCGCCTCCCCGCTCGCCCTCGTCTCCGACCGGGACCGGTTTCTTCAAACCGGTTGAGTAAGTGCCTCTTTCTTGCTCAATTAGTGTTGCTCTTTCAATATTTGATTCATGCGCCGCTGAATTTGTGAGGAGCGCCCGATCCTCAAGTCCACTACTTAAGAGTGATCGCCGTGGGATAGTGTGAACCGGTGCCCTTGTGCACTTTGTCGGCCCCAATTGAATTGGGCATCCACCCTGGGGAGTCGATCCTTGGCCTTGCTGGCCCTCTACCAGCAAGGGCCCATTCCCATAATTCACTCTTGGCATCGCCAAGTCACTCCGGATATAGAGTGCGACGGGAGAGCGGTGGCCCATTAAGGCCCATTTGAATGCTTAATTGTGCTTGTTTGCCTAAGTCCAAGGTCATGTCACATCAGATGGGGCTTGAAGGACCGTGTCTCCCTTATAGAAGACAATGGGTTTGTCCCTGTTAGCCTTCTTCTTGTTTCAGCATTGTTGCTTGAAGGTGACAATGAATGTCATGAGCGACTCGACGTTGTGCTTCCCGGATGCACATGGGAGCTGGACGCAGTCTGGTGGCAAGCATATACTTTTGCTGATAGCGCGGCTAATAATATTAGCCTTGAAGTTGATCTGGCGCCTCTCGAGGCGATCTGGGGTTGACTTGGGGCCAAGGCGCAGCCGATGAAGCTTGGCCTTTTCCTCGTCAATAGAGAAGAGATCATCATCGTCTCCCTCCGAGAGCCAACCGTTGCTCCTACTCTTGATCACAGGGTACGAACTAATCCCCTTGAAGTAGAGCGCAGCATCGGCCAGGTTGCATTCTGCTGGCGTAAATGGTGACAGGTCTACAAAGACCGTGTGTTGCTCCCCACCCTTGGCATACTTGACGCATTGGTGGAGAGTTGACGGGATGCCCCAATTTTCATGGAGCCAGGGTCTTCCCTGTAGCATCTTATATGACATGTTGGAGTTGATGATATAGAACGTCACCTTGGAGGTGAAATCATCAAGCACCAGATCAACATCCACCTGGCCGAGGACTTCCTCGGTGTTTTGGTTAAAGCCAGATATCTTGATTGCTTGAACCTTCTGGAGGTATGGGGTCAGATATAGAGTCTTGAATGTCTTCATCTGCATGATGTTAACAGCGGCACCAGCGTCTACCAGGATCTGGTTCACATCATGCCCATTGATCTTCCCCTTCATGTAGAGAGGACAGTTGTGACACAGAGGGGAGAGTAGCATGTCTTTCTCCGTGAAGGAGATGGTGGCTGTGAAGGATTCATAAGCAGCCACCTTCATTTTTGTAGCATGCGCTTCATAGACTTCCGTCTCTTGGATTATCTTGATAAGAGTTTCCCTTAGGTCCTTACTCCAAGCGATGGCTTCCCAAATTGTAATACTGGCAGGGAAGTGCTTCATCTGGAGGAGGACTTTCCAGTCAGCTCAGGCTCGGGCATCCCCCAAAGAGGGTAGTATGTCAGGCTGAGCCTTCTGTGAGCTGCCGTGCTATTCCCCGTTGCACTGCCTTTCCCTTACCACCGGGATCAGACTGACTTTGATCACCGGTGGAATCTTGGAATAGGGATGCTAATGATGGCTCTTCTGGGGGTGGCTGGGGGGCTGGCTCGTCCTTGCCGGACAGTCCCGCTTGCTCTACTGCAGAAGCCGATACTAGTGCGGGGGCTGGGAGGCTGGCAGTAGCCTCTTCAATGCTGGAAGGATCGAAGATACCGAGTCCCCTCCAAAATTTAACTTCTGGAATGGGAGCCGATTCCTCTCCTTGAAAGAGGATGATTCACCCCGGATCGAAGGTGGATGGAGAGAGGGATAACTCAGGGGTTCTCCCACGGCCTCTACCATGTCCCCGGCCGCGACCTCGGCCATAACCAGTGTGCTCTGGAGCTAGCTGTAGCCTAAGAGGGGCAATGGTTCTTTGTCTCGTCCGGGAGGCTACTGGCTCGCCTCACCGAGAAGCGTTGATGTTATCAGGAGGTGGGATGGCCACCATGTCGCAGGTGCAGCGTCGAAGCATTTCTTCCAGCTGCTCTATGGTGATCGCCTTGTCTTTATAGCACAAGGAGAGCTCATCCGGGATCACAAGTCTTTCGCCATTCTTAAGCTTTTGGATCATCTCTTGGACCCAATTTTTGAGGCGGGCTCGTTTCTACATTTCTCCCCACGGGATATAGCTGTCGAGTGGGAGAGGTCCGGTAGGACGAGGAGGAACGTATTCCTCCAGGTCATCAATGAGCCGTTGTAGCTTCTGGAGATGCGTTGGATCGGCCGGGGATTGCAGGGAGGCCGCTTGTTCAGCTTGTTTCTTGAGCCGCCTTTTAAGGTTCTTCCTCCTATTTTTCTCTTGTCTCTTTGCAATTGCGGCCTCCAAGGGAGTAGGAGGGAGAGGTGCTGGGGCCGGAGTTGATAAATTCCCAGGAGGGTGTCCCCGGGGTAGTGCCTTGGCCGGGTGAGGCCGACGACTCTTCTTTGCCCGAATTTTGATCTAGGCGCCTTCTGCTTGTTGTATCTGGAAGGTGGCATTGATCGCATGCTTGATTACCTCGAGCGGCAATTCCTGGTATGCCGGAATACTGGGACTGGCATCCAAAGACGTGTGCGTAGTTTGGTGTCTTACCCGTGGTGGCGGTAGCTTTTGAGGAGTCAGTTGACTGGTGCTGGTGTCCGAAGACCTATGCGCGGTTTGATACCTTAACCGTGGTGGTGACAACTTTTTTTGAGAAGCGGACCAAAGGATAGCCTTGTTGTCCTACTCTATAGCATTGCCTTTATGATCACACTGAGGGCTGGGTCTAGCGATGACCAACGGCGTCGTAGGATATTGTTGCTCTGGACAGTTACCCCGACTCTGCAGACCGGCTGAGCCTTGTGGCAGAAGGCCCGCCGCTTGAATCGAAGCCGCTGAAGACTCCAAAGATGTCTTCTTTGTACTTTAGATTGTGTTAAAGGGTTGGTGAAGAGGACCCAACGGCCCATTCGCTGAGGGGGTGTGACAAGGCTGAGGCGGGACCTCACCCTACTTTTGCTTTCCCTTCCTATCCGCGGACGCCAGAGACGGAGATAGGACGGGAGGACGACGAGAGAGAGCTGCGGAGCCCCGTCGTCGTCTCACCCACCAGAACGTCCTCTCGGCCGAGAAGGACCCGGAGGAGCCTGGCGGTGTCTTCTTCAGGGAAATAGAGAGACTTTAGCTCCCGCCAGGACTGCCACAGCACGACCGAAGTGGCTGGGGTTGGCTGGCCGGATGCTGACGTCTGGGAGCCCGAAGGGGCCTGAGGAGCAAGCGAATGGATGACGTTGATCGAAAAGTTAGTCGACTCTATCTCTTGACTGGCATCCCGCTCTCTACGCCTTCGCAATCGCTCGAGCGCTTCTTGGTTGTCAGTTCGGAACTTGAGCCATTCTGGAGGATGCTGATAAGGCAGCCCGTGCCCATTTTCTTGAGGGGAGTCTGGCCACTCTGGCGCATCCCTAGCGGTGCTCAGGGTCTCTTCGACAGCTTGCCGAAGCCTGACAAGTGACATGGAGTTCCCCTCCGCATCGATCTGCTCCCATTGGATCTATTCCCGGATGAGGTGTTGAACTTCCTCACAGGACTCAATCGGGTGGCAGATTCTAGCGTGGAAGGGGCAGTATTGGGGGTGACTACGGTCCCAATGGGTGTAGTCTACTGGCGGGTCGCAGGGCATGATTTGCCCCCTCTCGACGAGGATATCGAAGAGTATCCAGGTTCTCTCCCTTGGGAAGGAGAGGGGTCTGTGATCATGCCAGGGCCTCCACCCCGGATACCAGAGCGAATGTTCACCTTGGATGGTGCTGGACTCCTCTATCTCGACATCAGAGAGAGAGAATGCATCCATCATGTGGATGACATTGGCTGAGTGGTGAATCACGCGTGCTGCCTTAGCTGGCCTGGTCCACGTATGTGGTTGTGGGGGATCGACCAGACCACTCTTCATTTTAACGAGGCCATCTCAGATCAACTTCTGTGCCTGAGTCTTGAAGACGTAGCAATCTTCAACTGAGTGACCCAGCATGCGATGATATAGGCAATAGCTGGGATCGTCGGTCTTTAGAGCCTCGTTTGGCTTGCAGATTTATGGCAGCTCAACAATCTTCTGGGCCATGCAGAGGTTGAAGAGCATCTTCGTATGTTCCTTCTTGAAGGAGAAGGGTGTCTTCATGCGCTCCGAGAAGGGGGGAACAGCCGGCTTGTCCGCTGGTTTTTTGTCAGAGCCGCTGGGTTCGGCCTCCTTACTGGCTTTGTTGGCAGGGGTGAACTCTATGATATTCACCTCCTTACCAGGCTGGCGTTCTCGCACTTGCTTACCCTTTGCTGCAGTATGGCTCGGGTTATCGGTGAAGAACATCTCTATTTCGGCGACTGGCAAATTGAGTTGGTCGAAGCCTTTGATATTGGTGCCGAGAAGCTTTTTGCTGACCTCGATCGCCAGACCTTGACGGCATATAGTAATGGCATCCTCCTGAATGGGTGGATTGACACACCTCATGCTGAGGTCTTGCCACTTTTTGATGAAGTCGAGGGTGCTCTCACCCTTTTTCTGCCGAAGAGAACAGAGTTTGGCCAGGGAAATCTTTTGCTTGGCCGTTTGAAAGCGGCCGAGAAATTTCTTCTAGAGATCCACCCAATCGATCACTGAGTTAGGCTTTAGGCGGGAATACCATTGAAAGGTCTTTCCTATGAGTGAAGTAGAGAAGTAGCGGAGGAGATATGATTCGTCCAGTGCTAACTCGCCCATGGCCGTAACATAGTAGGCCAAGTGTTCATGTGGCGACCCCTTCCCATTGAACTTTTGTAGCTTCGGGGGTTGGCGTACTCCAGAGGAAGCTTTTTTAGCTGGTGGTGAAGCGGGTAGGGTACACTATAAAGATCTACTGTGACAACTCCTTCACCATACTGGGCGAGCTTTATTTCGACAATACGCTCGATCATCTGGCATTGCGCAAAGTGATTTTCTTGCATTGGCATATTGGAGGCTCGTGGCAAGGCCTCAATCGAGGGTGTGCCAAACCCAGTTGCCTGTTGTGCCCCCTGTGCCTTGATGATGTTATATAGTTTTGATGATAGCAACCACTAATGAATCATGTAAGATTAGAATTAGTAAATGTTCTGCATGCTTCATCGTTCCTCATACTTCAGCATATATACTTCATGCATGAAGAGGAAAGGGGGTGTGCGTTAAACAGTATGGGCATTGCATTGACGCAGCTATACGGTGCATTGTCTATTCTCTGCATCAGTTCTATTCTAGTTCGTGCATAGCTTGCATTGGTGCATTAATTATAGTTGCACGCCACATAGTCAGTGCATTGACCATCTCTTGCATATCACTGATCGATGCGTGTTTGCATGTGTTAGCCATAGTCAGTGCACTCGTTTGTTTCATGCGTACACTAAGTCTGCACTCGGTTGGTTTGATGACTGAGCAAGTCTATACATCCATTAGCTGATGACTGAGAAAGTCTATACATCCGTTAGCTCAGCTCGTGGCTTAGTCAGTGCATCCATGTTCATTGTGCATGTGTGCATCTTTCTCATCAAAGTCTGTACATTCTTTGGTGGCTAGTCTATATAGCCTCCGTTGTTTCACTCGACCAAGTCAGTACAGCCAGTGTTCTTCATGCATATACATAGTCAGTGCATCACTTTGCTTTATGCATACACAAGTACACAAAGTCTGTACAACCTGTGTTGACACTAGCAATTAAGTTCGTGCATTAATTCATAAGTTTGTACAACCGTTGCTGGTACGAGCATTTAAGTTCATGCATCATCGCACCAGCAAGTCTGTACATCGTTGTCGCATGCACACTAAGTCCATACACTCCTTGATGGCATGCCTGAGCATTCATCTTCATCGTGCATACTTTGTTACATGCATACTGCACTACACACCGGCAAGTCTATACATGCGTAGTTCAAATCTCAAACCTACTCGATGCATCTTTTTCGCTTTCTTCAGATTGATTCAAACTGACAATCAAGTTTGATCTGACAAGACTGCTGGTCGAGGAAACTAAGAAGGGCACGTGATCCAAGAAGGGAGGATGTGCCAGGATCGTGACACGTGTAACGCAGCAAGCTGAAATGCTTCCACATGGTCAAGGCATTTGGGCGAGAATTGTGGAGGACACACGCCCACCTACCTGCTACTGCTATAAGAAGAAGACTTCTCCTTCTGGAGAAGATGATCGTGCAAGAAGATCTGTGTGCTATTGAGAACATAAGAAAAAGAGAGAGTGCAGCAGAGAAGAAAAGAAACGATCCAGAGAGAAGAGAAAAAGATAGTTGAGTGAGAGGAGTCTGAGAGATTTTCTCTGAATGATTGTTCATCAGTTTCTTGGTTCAGATACCAGAACTGAGATTGCTCATTGTGAGCTACATTCCATTTGAGATTTTTTGTTTTTCATTTGTTTCTATTTTGTTTTCTGAAACCTTGTTTTCAAGATGTTAGTCAGCAGAGCTAAGCTGTAATGCTCAGCGGGCAGAGGAGGATTCCTCTGGACGGGTTAAGCTGTAGTCCCCAGCGGTTGGCAAAGCTATAATGCCCACCGGTCAAGCTGTTAGTCAGCGGTTGTAGGCAAGCTGTGAGGCCCAGCAATTGAAGCTGTGTATCAGCGGTTGAAGCCACATTCCGGATTGGAGTGTGGGGTGGACGTAGATCTCGGGTTTGAGATCGAACCACCTTAAAAACTTCGTGTCTATTGTGTGTTTGTCTTGCGAATTGTTGTCCATCTTGGTTATCTCTTTCATCTGCTGTAGATGCATGCTTAGGATCGCTTAAGCTCAGATCAGCTACAGTTGGCTTTCTGTGATTACTTTCGCTTATCCCTCTGTCGTCCTGCAGCAGCTTGTTTTATTTCCGCACTTGAGATTGCTGCAGTCGATTTTATTGGGTGACTGATCTATTCACCCCCCCCTCTAGATCGTTCATAGACCCTCATCAGTTGGTATCAGAGCCTAACTCTTTTTCAGGGACTAACATCCTAAAGAGGAACGGCCATGAACATTAAGGGAATGACAGTAGAAGGACATTCAACCTCCAAGCCTCCGTACTTTGACGGATCTAACTACGCCTACTGGAAGAACGGAATGCAGGTCTTTCTGAGGGCAAAAGACTACGAGATCTGGAGGGTAGTGAGCAAGGGACCGTTCGAACTGCACGAGAATAAAGAGGTTTGGACGAGAGAGGAAATCAGAAAGTCTAATTTGAACTGGAGTGCCATCAACTCTATTCAGTGCGCACTTCACCCTACTGAATTCTCCAGAGTCTCATCGTGCAAAACCGCCAAGGAAATGTGGGACACACTGGAGGTTATCTACGAAGGGACATCACAGGTGAGAGAGACCAAGGCAAATATGCTGGTCTCTGAATATGAAGCATTCCGGATGAAACCTGGTGAGACTGTGACTGAGATGTATGCTCATCTGACGACCATAACTAACAGTCTGAGGAATTTGGGAAAGAACTATTCTGACTATGAGATTGTAAGGAAGATCTTGCGGTCTCTGACTCCTGTCTGGCACACAAAGGCGATAGTGATTGAGGAGTCAAGAGATCTTCAGACAATGAAAGTTGACGAGTTAATCGGTTCTCTAATGGCATGTGAGATGAACCTTCCCAAAACTGAGGAGCTCGAGAATAAGAAGAAACCAATCGCGCTGAAGGCTAGTTCCAGCAAAACAAGCAGATCCAGCCACAGTGGATCATCAAGCGAGCAGAGTAATCTATCTGGGTCAGAATTTGATGGAGACCAACTTGCTATGTTGACAAGAGAGTTCAGGCGATTCTTGAGAAAGGAAGGCAGAAATTTCGGCCGAAGACAATTCAGCGGCCGACGACATAACAGGTATAGGTCTAACCCTGCGAAGAAACCTGATACTAATGTTTGCTATCATTGTAGGAAGGCTGGGCATATGAAGGCAGATTGTCCAGAGCTCCAGAAGCTGAAAGAAAAGTCCAAGAAAAGAGCTCCCAAAGGAAAAGCAATGGTGAGCACATGGAGCGATGAGGACGAGGGCAGTTTGAGCAGTATATCAGAAAGTGAAGATGAAGAAAAGCCCATCTGCCTAATGGCCAGGAATGATGAAAAGGAAGAAGAAGACTCCGATGAGGTATCCTCTCACTTTGAGCACTATATAATTTCTGATTGGGAGGATGCCTACGGAGACTTGCTAGATAAAGTGGATGATATTAGAAAGGAGAACATGCATTTGAAGAAGAAAGTAAACTCACTTATGAATGATAAAACCATGTCTGATAAAATTGCCTGTCTGTAATCAGAAAATGATAGTTTAAAATTTTCATGTGCTGAGTCTGATGATTTGAAGCATGCTTTAACAGATACTAGAAAGGAAAATGAATTGTTAAAGAATGTTATTGATGATTTGAAGCTGAGAGTTCAAATGTTTGAAAATGAATCAAAAATTTCAAATGAGAAATATGAAGCTGTTTTGTGTGTGAACTCTGAATTAAAGAAAATAGTTGAAAATTTAGAGAAAGAAAATGTTGACAAAAGGAAAATAATAGAAAATATGACCCAAGGCACAGACAATCTCAATGCTCTGTTAGGGTCAAAGGTAAATTTCAGAAAAGAAGGTCTTGGATTCAACTCAACTGCCACTAAAAGCCTTGCCATGAAAACCATATCATTTGTGACAGAGAAAAAGAAGGGACCTCTCATAAAAATGGTAAGTGAAAATTCTGTTGCGAAACATGTTAATTCGAAGATGTTAAGTGCCAAGGACAAAGGTAAACAGAAGGTTGGTGAGCCTAGCAGATCCTGCCCTTCACCCAAAAGTAAGTCTCAGGTTCGGGGTCAGCCTCCAAGCAAATCTAAACCCCAGGGCAAGGCCACCAAGTCTCCACCATCATCACCTGTCCAGAAGAAGACCCAACATAAACCTGTATAGAAGTCTAGTGGGTCAACAATGCAGGGGAGACATAATGCTGCATGGGGCCAGAACAGCGATACTCACCAGCCCAAGGTCCAGACTTACTACACTTATCCTCAGAAACAGCCACAACCTTTCTATAGATCTGGATGGAATCAAGTCCAAGGGAGGTCTAGATATCAACCTTTTCTCACTCATTGGCATAGACCTCAATTTGCTAGCTGGGTTGGTCAGTCTAGGACTACAGCTGGCCGCAATTATCTGAGGACCTATTGGCCTGGGCACTGGCACAAAAACAATTATGCTGCTAATAAAGATGGAGCCAGAACTCAATATAAACCAAAGCACCAGAGGAAGAAGGTTCAATCAGTTGGCGCTGAAAGAAAGAAAGATGATGAACAGAATGTCATGAATTCCACTAAGCCAACCATGTTTAGACAAATGTGGATTCCTAAACAATTGATGTCTTGTTTCAATTTTTCTATTTCTGCTTCGGAGCCCAAACAGTTTTGGGTTCCAAAATTCTCCACCTGATTGTGATTGCAGGTATGCCTGGCAGCCAGAAGCAATATGTGGTATCTTGATAGTGGCTGCTTCAGGCATATGACAGGAGACAAGGCCAAATTTTGCATGTTGACTGAGAAGAATGGAGGTCTTGTCACCTTTGGAAGAAATACAAAGGGTAAAATCATCGGGTCAGGTAAGGTAGGTAACTGTACTACCTGTTGCATTGAAGAAGTACTGCTGGTTGATGGTCTTGCATATAACTTACTTAGTATCAGCTAGCTCTGTGATAAAGGACACAAGGTAGTATTTGATTCTCATTATTGCAAAATCTTTGAACCTGATTCCAATGTAGTTAAATTCTCAGGAAAAAGGGTGAATAACATTTATTTGGTAGATTTAGATGATTTAGCTCATTCTAATCTTTGCCTCACTGCAAATAAAGTTGATTTAGCATTCTTGTGGCATCGTAGATTAGGCCATGCCAGTTATACTGTTCTACACAAATTGAATAAACATAGCATGGTTAGAGGACTCCCTGAAATTTCTTTCAAGAAGGAAAATAAGGTGTGCGGTGCTTGCACACAGTCCAAGCAAACTAGAAAGTCATTTAAATCAAGAACTGAAAACATGTCCCTTAAACCTTATGAGCTGGTACATATAGATTTATTTGGACCCACACGTTCAGTCAGCTTGTCAGGGAAGAGATATGGATATGTCCTAGTCGATGATTTCCCTAGGTTTACTTGGGTCTTTTTCCTTACACATAAAAATGATGCATTCATAGAATTTCAGGAGTTCTATTTGAAAATAAAAAAGAAAAATGAAAATTTAATTGAAAATATTTTATCTGATCATGGAGGTGAGTTTAAGAATTCTCAATTTGATGAATTTTACAGGGTCAATGGGATTACTCATTGGTTCTCCTCACCTAGAACACCTGAGCAGAATGGAATAGGATAAAGGAGGAACCGGACAATTGTGGAGATGGCCCGTACACTGCTTGTTGAAGGTGGCTTACCAAGAAAATTTTTGGGCAGAAGCAGTTAATACTGCATGCCATGTAATCAACAGAGCCATGGTAAGGCCTTTCACTCAGAAAACTCCTTATGAGATTCTGAAAGGTAAGAAGCCTTCAATTGTTTATTTCAAGGTCTTTGGCTGTAAATGTTTCATTCATGTTAATGATAAAAGAGATCTTGATAAATTTGAACCTAAAAGTGATCCAGGAATTTTTCTTGGGTATTCTGAATACACTAGAGCATATAGAGTGTACAATCTTAATTCTAAAACTGTTGAGGAATCTCCACATGTTATCTTTGATGAATCCCTAACTAAATGTGAAAATGGTCTGTACAGGAAAAAAGATGATAGAGAAATATTGAATGAAAGACAATCTGCAGACCAATCAGATCAAGAAGAAGAGCCAGAAGAAAACTATGCAAAAGAGCCTGCTGTTCAGGGGGAGGTAAATGAAGATCAAGGTAACCAAGTTATCAATGTCAGATTCTTAAGAGACCATCCTATTGAGAACATCATTGGTGATTTCCATGAACCTCCTAGGACTAGAGGCTTTCTTAGAGCTCAAAATGAATTAAATGCATATGCATTGGTTTCTCATGTAGAACCCAAGTCCATTGACAATGCCCTAATGGATGTGCATTGGATCAATGCCATGCACGAGGAGCTTAATCAGTTTGACAGGAACAAGGTGTGGCATCTTGATCCACCTCCTATTGATGGAAATGTCATTGGGACAAAGTGGGTCTTTAGAAATAAAACTGATGAGTTAGGTAATATAGTAAAGAATAAAGCTAGACTTGTTGCTCAGGGGTACAACCAGGAATTCAAAATTGATTTTGAAGAGTCTTTTGCCCCTGTAGTCAGGTTAGAAGCTATTAGAATATTTAGAATATTGTTAGCCTATGCATGCTCTCTTGGAATAAATCTCCAGCAGATGGATGTAAAATCTGCTTTTCTCAATGGGGAAATTAAGGAGGATGTCTTTGTTCATCAACCTCATGGCTTTGAATGCTCAGACTTCCCTTCTCATGTATATAAGTTGAATAAAGCTCTCTATGGTTTGAAGCAAGCTCCTAGAGCTTGGTATGACATGCTCAGCAAATTCCTTACCGACAAGAAGTTCTCAAGAGGTGAGATTGACCAAACGTTGTTTACAAAGGTAAGTCAGCCTGACATACTTATTGTTCATATTTATGTGGATGACATTGTTTTTGGTTCAACTAACCCAAAGATGTGTAAGGAATTTTCTGACTTAATGACACAAGAGTTTGAAATGAGCTCAATGGGTGAGCTGAAACTCTTTCTTGGATTGCAGGTGACTCAAACAAAAGATGGAACATTTATCACCCAGTCCAAATACATTAGGGACCTCCTGAAGAAATACAAGCTCGAAGACCTCAAGGACATTGCAGCTCTAATGGGTACCTCCACAAGTCTTGATCAAGATACAAAAGGTAACCCAGTGGATCAAAAGCTGTATAGAGGTATGATCGGATCCCTTTTGTACCTCACTGCATCTAGGCCTGATATACAATTTGCAGTATGTTTATGTGCTAGATTTCAGGCTAGTCCTAAGGAGTCTCATTTTAGTGCAGTGAAAAGGATCTTTAGGTATCTGTCAGGCACCCAAGAACTTGGTCTTTGGTACCCTGCTAGGTGTGAGTTCGAGCTTATATCTTACACTGATGCAGACTTTGCTGGGTGTCGGATAGATAGGAAGAGCACTAGTGGATATTGCCAATTCCTAGGTGGTTGCCTAGTATCTTGGGCCTCTAAAAAGCAACACACTGTAGCACTCTCCACTGCAGAGGCAGAATATGTTGCTGCAGGGAATTGTGCTACCCAGGTACTATGGATCAAACATCAGCTCTTAGATTACCAGATAAATCTGGGATGCATTCCTATTCTATGTGACAACACAAGTGCCATCTGCCTTACTAAAAATTATGTTCACCACTCTAGGACTAAGCACATTGATATTAAACATCATTTTCTTAGAGGTGCACTGAGCAAGAGTGAAATTGAATTAGTCTTTTTTGAAACTGAAAAATAAGTTGCTGATATTTTTACAAAACTTCTTGGAAATGAAAGATTTAGATATCTAAGAAGAGAACTGGGGCTTTGTAAACTTCAGCAGGAAAATGACTAATTTTTCTCTTGAAATATTTTTTAGAGTGCTTGAAATAATTGGTTTGCATGTTCTTGAACTTGTGAATAAAATTGTTTGATGATAGAATAACCACATGTGGACTGAGTACATAAGTTGCTGCACATCTTGCACATATTATCTCTGTAGTCGATGCATAGTCGGGCATATAGTCGACGGATGGTTGCGCATGTAGTCAATCAATTGCATTGTATAGACTTTATATTGAAGCATGCTCTACACATAGTCGATGCACCCAATGTGTTAACTGCATGATAGGTCGAATCATTGCATAGTTTAGAAATGCATATTGTTGTTAGGGGGAGGATTGCATTATCAGAACTAAGTTCAACCCCTTCACAGAATGGATAACAGTCTAGTGATTGGTTCATTATCGTGAGCTGAAATTATTACAACCCTTCTATTATAAGAATCACATGTGCTTACTGATTGAAACTAAGGTTTAACTTTAATAGACTGTAAAGTTTAAAAGACTGTCTTTTGAAAATAAGATGATAGAAAGCATTTATAGCTCTTAACCTCTATCGCATGATTATGATAGAACAAGTCCTCACAGTACCTGAACATGACAGATTTAGTGTTGGTTAAGGTTTGAAAACCAAGAATTATGTATTGTTCTTAAACAAGTCTCTCCAAAAATCACAAGGGCAGCTAAATTTAAGATCATCAAAGAAAAAGAAGTGAACAAAGTGGCAGAGCAATGACTGAGTTTCACTGAGAAACTGAGGTCTCCATCAAAGAAATGGAGAGTACCTTAAGTCATGAAGTGACTCAGGTTATCTCTGTTCGTTTGGTCGAATCTACAAGAGAGATTTCACTGAGTAACTAGGGGTATTGGCCTCTGATCAAGGTATACCCTTAACGTCAAAGGTGCAAATTATTCATGTAGCTTTGATCAGAAATAGATATAGTAGTTTGTGCTTAGTAACTGGGGGTATCAGTCTCTGATCAAGGTATACACCTAATGTCAACGGCATAAATGATACTTGTCTGTTCAATAAGTTCATGTTTCAGAAGCATGTGAATGAAATTGCTGTAACCCTTAGAAAACAAATATCATTGAGTGTCAATTGTTTAATCTCAATACAAGTTCAGGTGACTTTCCTTGCCTTTCACTTTCTCTGAAGTAACTAGGGTATTGTCTCGACCTAGACTATTATGGTCATGTGACTTAAGTTCATTGCTATAACTGAAGCATATGATCCTATCTCAGAAAGCCAGTTCTTTCTCCTCACCCTCTATCACTGTTAAACCTAATTGACATCAAGAAAGCCATTGCTCGATTCATATATTTTAAGGATTACGTCATAATGTGCTCACATTCTGAACTGCCACATAGAACGTTGTTCCTATCTTTCCTCTTTATTTGCTAATGGCAAAGGGGGAGAATGTGCAGGGGGAGATGGGATAGGAGTGCCATTTAGTGCATACGATGGGAGATGGGATAGGAGTCTCATTTAGTGCATACGTCTATTAGTGCATAAGTCTGTGCATGCATGAACTGATCTCATGGCATCTATTCATTGTGTTGCCATCATCAAAAAGGGGGAGATTGTTGTGCCCCCTGTGCCTTGATGATGTTATATAGTTTTGATGATAGCAACCACTAATGAATAGATGCCATGAGATCAGTTCATGCATGCACAGACTTATGCACTAATAGACGTATGCACTAAATGAGACTCCTATCCCATCTCCCACGTATGCACTAAATGAGACTCCTATCCCATCTCCCCCTACACATTGCCAACGAGGTTCGGGCGATCACCGCTGAGGTGTTGGCAGCATCGCGGGCTGCTGGCGGTGCCAGTGCCTCGGCCGGGGGCCTAGCAAGTTGCTGAGGATGAAGGTCCCGTTTTTGGAGGAGGTCCTACAGGAGGGCCTTTAGATGCTGGTTCTCCTTCATGAGAGTATCGAGGGTCACTTCTTGAGCCTCATTCGTAGGAGGGTCATTGTTGACCAGCTCTGTGTTGATAGGAGGGTCGCGGTCTTCCACCGGGACTTCTTCCGCGCGTTCCGACGCTTGCGGTCCTGCAGAAGTGCCAACGTGCCCTGTTGGGGGAGGCGGAGGAACCTGATGGCGCGGCCTCCTGAAGTGGGACAGGGGTTGATTCAGGTCATCTCACTGAGTGTCTGGCTGGTGTCCGGCAGTGTAGCACGCGAACACCCGAACCACGTTGTTGATGAGCCGGGCCATCTGCTTCCTGCACGGGTGCCGCTCAGGACAGACAGGCGCCCCTAGTCTGTCAAAGACCGAGGTGCGTTACAGAGGGGGCTCACTCCCGATATCGGTTGGAGGGGAGCCGGGGATAGGCTACCTGAGGGCCCGGGAGCGGGCTCGCCTTTGTCTCCGCTTGCTTGTGCGTGGGACAATGGACAACTGGGCATCGTCAGATGGTGTTACTGTGGGACCCGCCGCATCCTGTCTGATGCCTCGCCCGAATGCCCGCAGGGGGTTTCTAATACGTGCCCTTTTAATGGCTTGAGCTTCCTCTGGGGTGACCCAAATTCTCCTCAAGTCGGATTGCTGGTCTCCCTTGTCGCCATTTTTTCGACGAGTTATCTTGGGAGCCCGTGTGTTGGGCTGCGGTGGGTGCCCCCGGCTGTTGCCAAGGAACCCGCTCCTCTGAGCTTCCCCCCATCCTCTCGTGTTTACCGCAGGAGATCAAAACGGTTGGAGGTGGGGATGGTGAAAACGGTCCGTTCTTGGGGTATGATTAGTTCACCCCCATCGAGATGGATCCACAAGTCACCGATAAGAACCGTCCTGCCGGAGTTGCTAGTTGCAGCGGCGAGCCGTCTGCCTTTGCGGCTATGGCGACGCTTCTTCTGAGGAGTGGAAGAAGACTCTGCCCCAAGATGTTAGACCGAGAAGACCTGGCCTGGAGCGACCGGCAGCGTGGAGCTGTCAGTTAGAGGTACTAGGATCTGCCCCCGGGGTATGAGACCCGCGCCAGGAGTTGATGAGTGAGCGACTCGGTTATAAGCCCTTGCCCGTGTTGATAGAAGTGTTGCCAATGCTCGAGATGACACTCGCACTGTTAAGCGATGCCGTCGGAAGTGTTGAGGTGCCAACAACCCTAGGTCGAGGACCCGCGGTGCGTGTCGGCGTAGTCCGGGCTCAAGTTAGGAGGCCCGAGGATGGTGCTGAGGAACCTTGCCCCCTAGGTAGGGGACCCGCTGGGAGAGCTGGTTCAACTGGAGCTCGGAATCGGGGTCCCGAGTACAATACCGGAGAGCCACGAACTCAGGGCTGGGAGCCCATATCGAGGGTCGACTTTGCCAGGGCTCAAGCCTATGGGCCAGAGGTAGGCGCTGAGGAGCCGTGGACCCCAGGCTGGGAGCCAGTGTTGGGTGCTGGCTTTATTGCGGCTCGGGGTTGGAAACCCGAGGAAGATGCTGAGAAGCCGTGGACCCGGGGCTGGGAGCCCGTGTTGGGTGTCGGCTTTACTAGAGCTCAGGGTTGGAGGCCAGAGGAAGACGCTGAGAAGCCGTGGACCAGGGGCTGGGAGCCCGTGTTGGGTGCCGGCTTTGATGGAGCTCAGGGTTGGAGGCCCGAGGAAAGTGTTGAGATAGCTACCGAACTCCGGGGCACGGGGCCCGTGCCGGAGATCGAATAAGGTTGGCCTCGGGAGCTAACGCTTACCCGGGCCGGTGATGATCTGGGGGCCCTATAGGGGCCAGTGGTGGCAGTCCGGTGCCTGGCGCTCATGCGGGGCACCGGTGTTGGAGGTACACATGGCGCATTGGCCACCGAAATCAGTGGAGAAGCTGGGATTGGCTGAGGAGCAGCCACAGGGATGACGCCCAAAAAGTAGGGCGATCCGATGACGGGGGCAAAGCTGTCGAAAGCAATCGACGTCGCCAAGTAGCCCACCCGGGCATGGGTGGCAATGACATTGGGACCGTAGGTGATGGCCGCCATGGTTGCTGGAGCGCTGAGTGCTGCGGAGGCGATGGTTGCTGACAGTCGCCGAGCGCGGTCCGACTGTCAAAACGTAAACCGGAAGCTGCTAGAGAATGAGCGCGCGAGTACCCTCCACTGCCTCTCCTGCAAGGACAGGGAAAGGGCACCAGGGCTTCAGGGCTGGAATAGGCTTTTCTTCTGCAAAAAGAAGGAAGGTGGGAGACGTCCCACCGGGCGTGCCATCCTCTCTGTTGCGTGGGTTTTTTATGCCGATGATCGGGGTGAAGGAAGGGATACATCGGGAAAGAAAGACAAGAAAGTTTGATATATCTCAGGTATCCTCCTTACGGTTGCATGCCTCTCACAGCGGTATCGAGCACTCTCCTCTTATGAAAGTCGAAAAGGGTCGAATGGCATGGAAATATAAGGGTATGGGTTAGTCAGACAGGGTGTGGGTATGCTAGTCGATTTCTCGACAATCAGCCTTGGAACCAAGGGTTGATCGGGGTAGCGTCACCAGGACGCAGCACGTAGGCTCGAGTAATTGGGTGACACGTGGAGAAAAGGGGTTCCACGGGTGCAAGTGCACAGGCGATTGTGGGAATCGTGTACTGGACGTCTTTTCCCACCGGTCGCAAGCAACTGGTGTTTATTTACATCGGATTGAATCTGAACACCTTCGTTCAATGCTGAAGAGAAGCCTATACGTATATCTGAAGCCGTGGGTAGAGGGTCGGGGGCATTCTGCAGCTGTGGGTGTGCTTTCGATTGAGGGGTGTTCACTGGGATCAGGATGTTAGGCACGTATGCCGAGTGGTGTAGGTAAAAATTTAGGGACCTGAATGCGGGCGCTTGTATTCCACTAGTTTTATGCTGTATGAGGGCCACGTGGGCTTTACAAATAGGCCGAGGGGGCCAAAGTACAACTGGCGCAAGCCGCGGGATAATTCCGACGCGTGGGTCGGTCCTCGGGTCATTGCGTAATAAAGCAGATATCCGCGTGTCTTACATGAACTTTTTACAAAGGGATCAATGTGAGCCCGACTGCCTTGGTCGCCGAGGCGGACGTGGACTGGCGCTTGGTGGAGGTCGAACACGGCTCGAGGTGAGCGATCAGGTCCAGGTCTCGGACAGCGAGTGTCATCATGCTGGGGAGTCGAGGTCGGCCCCGGGACTATGGTTCCCGGGCCAGAGGTCCGACTAGACTCGAGTTGTTAATCCGAGTGGCCAACGGCCAGCTAGGGGTGAGCAGTAGGCACGTAATTCTGTGTCAGAATTAGGTGCGACATCATGGAGTGCGTTTCGTCACCGTAAGTTGGCGTACACGGGCGGACCCGAGATGTGGGTGTACTCACCATTGACATAGTCACCTTACATGCGATGAGGATGGACCTGTGTGAGATGGCTAAACGCCGTATGAGGGAATTACATGTGACATACCCTCGGCGTGTGTGAGCCGACTAGCAAGCCAACCACGTGCGCACTTAGCTTCTCGCATTCCCGACCCTTGCCGAAAGCCTCGGGAGTCCGAGGTAGCGGTAATTAGGTCGGGGATGTTTGTCTGTCTGTTTATGAGTCTGCTGGTGCAAGCCTTCGTTCATTCGCCCCTTGATCTTCTAAGGGGTGGAATTTATAGGAATTTGAAGGGTCATGGGGTAGGGTTTAGGCGGACCAAGTTGAGGGTTCAACTTGGTACGGGTAAACCCTAAGAAAATATTTTTTTATCATTTTTTTTATGTAAAGGAGTGGGGGAGATAGGGTTTTGGCGGACCAGCCCAAGGTGCTGGTCTGGTCCGCCTAAACCCCTCTTCGGAGGGGTTTTTCGTTGAAAAAAAGTTTTTTTTATTTTTGGATGGGGTTTAGGCAGACTAGCCTGAGGTGTCAGGCTGGTCCGCCTAAACCCCTCCCCAGGGGGGGTTTGGGCTGACCGACTGGGGCACTTTTTTTTAATTAAAAACACTTTTTTTATTATACAAGGGATTTAGGCGGACCAGCTTGGGGGTCCAGGCTGGTCCGCCTAAACCCTCCCTCTAGGGGGGGTTTAGGTGGGCTAGAGTGGAGAGAGAGAGGGGGGCGGCCCCACCCTCTATAAAATTAGATTTTTATTATTTTTAGCCCCACTTTGACTCAACTTGACTGTGAGAAGACAAAGGATGCGGGCTTGAATTGGTTGACTGGCCGCTTGCGAGTGTAGACCGGGGGGATTGACTTGTGCGACTCCACGTGGTCCCGGGGCTTTGTCTTCGCGAATCCTTCCGCACATGGGTACGTCAATCGATCCTAATTGAAACTGGGAGATACTTGGACTCGAGAACGGCCGTGGGGCCATTGGGCTGGGAGGAGGGCGCGGCCCCCGGGGAGTTCGCCCTATCTAGGGGCGCGGCCACGCCCTGGGGCGAACTGGCCCAAGGCAAGCCGCAACCCCAAGGGATGCCCCCAAGGGTCTTCTTTCATTGTCTAAGGGTGTCCTTTGAAGGACACGGGGTTCCGAGATACTGGGGTTAGCCCATGGGGGGCTGTTGTTGTCAAGTTGTAGTTGCCGCTCGCTAGGTGCTCGGGTAAATGCCCGACACACCCCGGGTTGTCGAACGGGCCAAGTAGGTGACCGGTGGGCCTTAGATTTGGCCTTGGGCTGAGAACGGGAGCTCATGGGAGCTGAGGGGAGGCACTTTAGGCTCATGGGCCATGCCTTGGGCTGCGTGCCATGTTGCACGGTGGGTTGACGGGATAGCCTCGGGTTGGCCCAAGAGCTAAAGTTAAGTGGCTCATCGCCACGTGTCTGAGGGTCGGGGGTGGCCCCGGCTTGCTGGGGGGTCGTTGTAGGACCCAAGTAGTGTGCTGAAACCACGGGGTGGCCCGTGGTTTGGTGTAGAAGGGCTGGAACATACGCGCCCACAAGGTGTTCGGAAAAATGACGCACACACGTGTGTGAGCCATATGCACATGCTGCGGGCCTCCAAAGCCTATGGTTGACTTATTTAGGTCTCCCTTTGACCTTGGAGGGTTGAAAGAAGGCGTTCCGGGGTAGGCCCCTGACCTTTTCACCGGGTGTCACATGGCATGGCTTGTAGTCAGAGCGCCCCTGGGTTGGCCCGGGTGATCGTATAGAATGCGAACAAAGTCCGCCACTGAGGGGTCGGGAGCGATCCCGGTTAGTTGCTAATGCTACCGTACACCTCGGCTAGAGGGTTGGGGTCATTGGTCGGGCCCACTGGGTTGCCGAAGGGGCCAGGAAGCCCATGCCTTAAAGGTGTTCGGGGAAATTCCCGAGCCCTTGTTCCTTGGTATTTATAGGGGAAATTGTCTGGGTACAACAATTATCTATCCATCAATTATATATTTAATTTTGGCCATCATTTTAACATTTGTAATTGCAGGGATAAAGTAGAGCCCAATGACGCTTCTCGTTTTATTACCAATATTATTAAGCAACATGTGATTGGCCCATATAAGTCATTTTGTTAGTTTCCTCAGGATATCTGTGATCGATTGTATGATGAGTTCCTAGTATACAATTTAATCTTTTAAATTCCATATTTCCCAACTCCGCAATTTCAATTGACAACTTATAAAATTTGAATTCTTCACAGCAAGGATATCAGTTTGTGAGACGCGCTGACGCCGGACGAGCTCGATGTGCATGGGAGGCCATAGCAACTATAAATTATAAGCATCAATTACACAGTTGCCGAGACCGTGCCAAGGCTCTAGCAGGGGGGAGCGAGGACCGTGGCCTTTGGAAGGCAAACGGCCCCACATGGATGAGGAGGGAGCATTGGGAGGACCTCTGTGATAGATGGGCTGAGCCTAATTGGATGGCCAAATCTGCAAAAGCCAAAGCCGCACGTGCGTAACATCCAGACGTGCATCTCCATACTTCTGGATCTGTTTCCTTCGTAACCCAAAAGAAGAGATTGGTAAGTAATAATCTTAATTTTATTATATTTTATTTCTTATATGTCCTTAGTTATTCTCTATAACAAGTATAACAAGAAAAGAAGAGGGGTGGTACGGTCTCGTATTACGATTTATTTGCTACAGTTCACTAGAAGAAGGGGACCGATCAGTATGTGAGCGAGAGAGCTCGCTCGGCAGTGGTAAGATTATATACATACACATTTCTTTTCTTATCCAATTTTTAAATATGATTGATTAATATGAAATTTAAAATATTTTTATTCAATTTGCAGGAGTCATATGACAGGCATATGACTGAAAAGTACGGGGAGGCAGAGACGCAGCAGCCACAGCTAGATCTCGAGGCATGGGTAGCAACAGTCGGCCCACCGAAGAAAGGATGAGTATATGGTTTTGGGTAGAGCTTGGACACTAGCCCGATTCTAGCATCTTCTTCGGCCTCAGCTTCATCTTACCCCAGCAGCAGTTCCTTCTCTACTCCCTCCATCGGCACTTCTATGAGCCAGATTACATCCATCGCCCAACATGCGGTAGCTGGCATCGAGGAACGCATGGAGGCATGTTTTACTCGGCCGATTCCTACCCTCCTGGCCCAAGCGGGGATTTTGACTCAGGGAGCACCCTCGAGCATAGCACAACCCTCTCATGGGAGTATTTAATTTAACTTTTAATTTTGTAGACTTTAGAGTTATAATAAAGGAGTATCTGTGATACCAATGTTATGTGCTCTATAGGCAAAGCCAGAAGCAAGTATATGATAATGTGTGCGTAGCAGGATCTAGAGGGGGTGAATAGATCCTATAAAAATTTTAACCTCAATTTTTAAGCCTAAGACAATTTAACACTCAGCTATCAAACAACAAGCTAAGATGATATCTGTGAGAACAATATAAATGAAAGTGACAAGAATGCACTAACTAAGAAAATGCTATCTCACATAATCCACTCACATCAGATAGATCTAATAGAATGCAATACAACCACTTAGCGTATCGGGAAGATCAGTTCATATGCAAACCTGTGAATGGAGGAAGATGATAAGGGCCAATCACAGCAATGCAAATCATGGCACATAGAATTTTTAGGTGGTTCATTCTACCACGCAGATCTACATCCACCCCACACTCAAACCTGAGTGTGGCTTCCCCTTGCAACAGCAAACGTTGACTTACAGATTGACCTAGAAGAACACTCTCCTCTCTTCTTCTGATCAAATATCAAAAGGAACCGTGAGTAACACCCCGTTACCCACAACCAGAGGACCGATCCTAATCTTCCTCTGAAGCACAGAGGGAACCCCATGAGCAACACGAAGTTGCCCAAAACCTGGAGATCAAGAGCTCCCTTCCTCTGATACCACAGAGGGGACGACGAAGGAAACACCTCCACACACTCTGGTTACCCAGAGCAACACACTGACAGTACCTGTGAGCAAACACCTTGAGTGCGCCAGGCACTGTAAGGCAAGGAACACAAACCGAACTAAAACAAGACAAAACAAAACAAAAGGTAAAATGTCAAGCACAGTAGACATAGTGCTCATAGATTTGTATGAATGCCATGGCTCCATAAGTCATCCAAACAGCCATAGCAGAATGCTGTATGACTGGAGTGCAGCTTCAACTAAACCCAACAAGAACACAGTGCCATGTTCAATGATTTCACCGTTGAAGGCCAGCAGAACTGAAGTCCAAGTCAATTTCTTGACTTTAAACAAGGATCATCAGGGTTGTTTGATGCTAAATGATTCTCCAGAATCATCATGGAGAAGCTAGGAACCTTATGGACAATCATTCTCTTCAACCAGTTTGATCATTCTTCAAATGTCATAGCCATGAGCCACTTTACACCACTGAACAGTCATTTGACACTGCTATACAGCCATTTGTCTGCTTTGTCCACCTATTTTCACCCTTAATCCGCCACTAAAAAGTCTTCTTTCATTCTATGAATTCTTCTGTCAGAAGTCGACTTGTAAGCCCTTCCGAGTCGACTCCTCATCTTGGTTTTCAGTTGTTTCACACGTGCTACCTATTATTCACATTTGCACTGCTATTTGTCACCCTTGTTGCCTATTATTCACCTAGTCCATCTATTTGTTACCCTTAAGGTAGTATCTGTCACCCATAATGCACATTTGTCAGCCTTAAGGGATATTTTTTACCCTTATTCTTCAACAGGTACAAAGTCTATCTTAAGGTGATATATCAGCTTGTTTCTTCAGGGGTTGGAGGCTTCTTCTGCAGAGTTGCTTCTAGGGATGCTGTGACACTGCCATGCTTATGCTTAGTAGAATTCTTCAGATATTACAGTTCTTCAAACATACATTCTTCAAGCATACAGACATAACAGTTCAAGCATTCATAGCATTGACATTACAACTCTTCAAGCCTTCATATGAAAATGTTGTTCAAGGAATTAGCAAACATATGGACATTAGCCAGCACACATCAAATTCATGATATCAAAAACCATGATCATAATATGATTCATAGTGTTAGACATCATCAAAACCATAGCACACAACAATAACATTACTACTTAGTTCAAAGAATTCAGCTTTGAGAGTCAAAGAAATCATCTTCATATTTTCTACTTTCGAATTTAGAAAATCAAATTGACATGTAACTAGATTTATTATTAATTATTTTTATTTAAATCTATTTATTATTAATATTTTATGATGTAGGATCCTCTGGCAGCCGGTGATGGTGGAGATGCTACGAATGACGAATGAGGATGATGCAGCGGATATCTCTTGATTTTTTAATGATATTTTGAAAAAATGACACATTTCAATTAATGTAATTGTAACTTTTTTTATTCATTGAGTTATGTGTTGTGGATGTTCTTTATGGTAATGTTTGACAGATTTTATCCTACAGTGTGTTGTATATGTTGTTTATTGCATGTTTTATATTGAGTTGTGTAGATTGTGGTGTATAATTGTAGCTTTAAACATATTTTTAAAATTTTAAAATATATAAAAAAAGTTAAAAAAGTTTTCGACAGAATTTCGACCAACAAACAATTCGTCAGAACTAATTTGACCCACTTATTTTCGACGTATTAATTTTTCGCCGCAAATACATTAAAAGGTTCAGACGTATTTTTGACAAATTAAAGGTTGTCGGATCTAATTTGAGTCACATTACTTCCGACGTATTATTTATCCGTCTCCAATACGTCAAAAATTAACAACGTATTTTCGAACCATTAACGGTTCATCGGAACTAATTTGATCAACAGGTTTGCAACAAATTAATGCTCCTCGTAAATACGTCACAAAGTTATGACGTATTTTAGACAAACTAAAGTTTCATCGAAACTAATTTGACCCACAGGTTTCCAATGTATTAATTATCCACCTCAAATACGTTAAAAACTAACGATGTATTTCTGACCGAATTAACTTTTGTCGGAACTAATTTAACCCAAGGTTTTCGAAAAAATAATTTTTCTGTCGTAAATACGTCGGAAAGTTTTGACTAATTTTTGACAAATAGATATTTCATCTGAACTAATTTCGAAACCCATGGATTGACATATTTCCAACAAAAAAAATTTAGTCGCAAATACGTCTGTAATTTTCGGGTCGTCGGAAATATTTTGGCCCAAAGTTTTTCGACAGAATAGGTTTCAGTCAGAAATACGTTGAAACTTTTAGACGTATTTTTAACTAAATTATGTTCCGTCTTAAATATAAACTAATTTCCTTATTATTAATTACCAACATAAATATCGACAATAATTTTGACATCATATTTTTGTCGGTAATTTTGGACGAATTGGCGATGCAATTACATTACGTCGGAAATTAGCAACGTAATCGTGCCGACGTCCATATTATATCGCAAATACGTCGAAAATCCATCGAAAGATCAATTTCCAACGTATTTTCGACACATTAGCGACGTAATATGGACGTCGGAATAACATGTTTTCCTTGTAGTGCTAGTCCGGTGGAAGGAATATCTAACGGAGAGGATCACAAGTCCAAGAAAGTGTGCCTATAGTGCAAAGTGTAACTAATGGCTCTGTACCGGAATACGTGTCATGTACTTAAGAAAATGACTCATAGATAAGAAACGATCATGATAAAACAATGATCAAATCAAAACTAAACAAGTCCATGAACCATATGAAATTTAAGATAAATACAAGAGTATATAGTTTTGGCATGAAATTAACATAAGTTAAAAATAAGTCCAAAGTGCATAAAGAACATGAAATATACTAGGATGAACAATTAACATAACCAAGTTTATGAATACAGTACTTGAAACAGGGGTAAGTACTAGTTAGCTAGGCTTATCATATGATAATTAGGACTATTCTACATTATGTTTTGAGTTAACAATAACACAGAATGCAGAAACTAAAGCGGTCTCACGAGGACCATTTTATGGGCCTTAGCGGTCTATCGTAGGGCCGCTAGAGAGACTCTGGCGGTCTCAAGAAGATAGTTTCTTCCTGTATACTGCAAATAGTAATAAAACTGAGATATATGCTAATCTACGGCAAATAGATGTATAATAAAACATGCTAATAAGTAAATATGGCTTGATAAAATCATATTAAAACATGGAGATGCATGGGTAGTCATGATTTAAACTAGAATTATCATTGTCGTTATTAAGGGCAAGGTTCATGCATGCTATGTTAACCCTATATGCGCAGTCATAATAAAGCATCAAATTTGTCTTGTACAATCAATGAAAATAGGAGGAAAGAGAGAAATTTTGTTCCTAACCCGTTAATTTAACATTTTCATGAGATAGCTTACCTCTGGTAGTGCTCCTATACTTCAAATTTCTGACTGGAAGTAAGCCCTAGTTCTGCACGTTCTGTGCCATACCAGTAATTTTTTGTCCCTCAATCTCTCGATCCTCTTGACCTAAATTCATAAAAATTGGAGGGTAGATAGAAGATACGAAGGGGAACAGAAAAGCTGTGACCATTCTATGGATCATTGGAATAAAGAGATTTTAATTGTAGATAGAAACGTGTGACCTAATTTCTACGTAGATAGAAGATATGTAGTGTGAGTAACCGCAGGGATATGTTTGACTCTCTAATGGAGTTTAGTCAAGGTATGACCATTCCATGGATCATTGGAGGAGACTTTAATTGTACTGTTTCACTAGAAGATAAGCTGGGTGGCTCTTTCTCTTCCATGGCTGCTATGATTGATTTTCAAGGTTTTCTGTCTGCCACTGGCTTTGTTGATGCGGGATACTCAGGCTCTACCTTTACCTGGACTAATAATCAAACTGGGACTTCTCATATTAGAGCTCGTCTGGACAGGGTTTTATATAATTCTCATTGGTTACACTCCACTTATAATCTGTCTATCAAGCACTTAATTAGAGGTCCTTCTGACCATGCCCCGTTATTATTGTCTATGAACCCCACTCTTTCTTCCCCAGGGAGATTTATATATCAGCACATGTGGCATACTCATGCGGGTTTTCTGGACTTTGTGAAAGTGCAGTGGAGCAAATGTATCCAGTTGGATAGTCACCCCTTCCATGATCTTCAGAGGAAGCTTAAATATTTGAAGGCTGCCTTAAGGAATTGGAATAAAGAGATTTTTGGTTACATTCATCAGGCCAAAGATAAAGCTGAAGCTCAGGTTGAGGAGGCTCAAGTTACTTATGATGCTGACCCTACAGTGGAAAACCACATGAATCTTCACAAAGCTAATGCTGACATGCGTCTCATTCTACATCGTGAAGAGATTTTCTGGTATCAAAAATCTCGGGTGCAATGGATTACTTGTGGTGATCGGAACACTCAGTTTTTTCACCATTACACCAAGGTCAAAAGGCAGAAGAACTATGTTCATAAACTGAAAATTGATGATCATTGGGTGGAGGATCAGGATTTATTATTAGATGGTGCTGTTGATTTTTTCAAAATTCTTCTAACCTCTGAAGATCACAATATTGATGAGAGTCTCCTCTCAGTCATTCCTTAGTTGATCAATGAAGATCAGAATAGGTCATTGTGTTCTATTCCTTCGGCAGATGAAATCAAAAGGTCGGTTTTCTATCTATCTAGTAACAGCTCATCTGGGATAGATGGTTTTACTGGG
Organism: Amorphophallus konjac; assembly: GCA_022559845.1. Lineage (NCBI taxonomy): Eukaryota > Viridiplantae > Streptophyta > Magnoliopsida > Alismatales > Araceae > Amorphophallus > Amorphophallus konjac. Next base: position 292,669,467 of record CM040119.1, read on the forward strand.
GGTTTCTTCACTCATTGCTGGGATATTATCAGTGTGGATGTTATTAGTGCTGTTCAGAGCTTTTTTCAAGGATGGGGTTTACCTCAGGGTGTCACCTCCACTATTCTTTGTCTGATTCTGAAGGTAAAGAACTCAGTTTCTTATGCAGATTTCAGGCCCATTAGTTTATGCAATTTCACTTATAAGATGGTTTCCAAAGTTATCTGTGATCGCGTGCATCCTATTCTGCCTTTGATTATTTCTAATGAGTAAAGTGGATTTATTAGTGGCAGACAAATCACAGATAATTTTTTGCTGGCCAAGGAACTATTTCTGGAAATTGACAGACCTGTAAGGGGGCACAATATGCTAATCAAGCTTGACATGGCTAAACCATACGATCGTATGCAGTGGGACTTTATTTTTTTGGTTTTGAAAAGATTTGGTTTCTCTAATAAGTTTGTTTCACTTATTGCTCAAATGTTGGTTAGCTGCTGGTTTTCTATATCTTTAAATGGGCATATTCATGGCTTTTTTAAGTCCTCAAGAGGTGTTTGACAGGGGGATCCCTTAGCCCCTGCTCTGTTCATTCTTGCCGAGGAAGTTTTGAGCAGGGGTCTTAGTCATATTTTCTCCTCTGGACTGTGTAAACATTATCATCTTCCTCGTGGTGTTCTGACCATTTCACACATACTCTATGCGGATGACTCTATAATTTTCATGAATGGCGATATATCTTCTATTAAACAGCTGCTCCTTTTCTTAGGAAGATATGAATTATCCTCTGGCTAGCATATTAATGCTCATAAAAGTTGCTTCGTGGTGGCTAAATGGAGGCCTCGCTGCTCTATTGATCGCATCTATCAATTGACTGGTTATCAGCACAAAATAGGTAGCATCAAGTATTTGGGCATTCCCCTTTTTAAAGGAAGAATCAAAACCCCTCATTTTAACTATCGTTTGGATAAAGTTAATGCTAAGCTAGTTGGCTAGCAAAGCAAGTTACTTTCTCATGCAGGAAGAGTTGTTTTAATCCGGTCAGTTTTAGCTTCCATCCCTTTGTATACTACTAGTGCTTCCTCCATTCCTTATACTATCCTCAAGCAAATTGGGAATATTTGTGCTAATTTCTTCTGGCAAGGACTTGAAACAGCCCATAGAAAGCACCGGGTTTCCTGGGATAAAATTTGTCGCCCTGTTTCTGAAGGTGGATTGGGCATTCGCAGCCTTTTAGACACTCAGCTTTGCTTCTATGTCAAACAGTTATGGCTTTCTATGCACATTAATTCCCTTTGGGCTAATTTTGTCAGAAGCAAATATTATCATGGGCATCATATTTTAGATTGTAAAACTCCATTTCCAGCTGGCATAAAAGTCTATGACTTCGATAAAGCTCGGGCCATCCTCATGGCAGGTCTCCGTATGATTATTCAGAAGAAGAGAGTAGCAAAGAAGAAAAGAAAGAAAAAGAGAGAGAGCAGCAGAGAAGAAAAGAAACGAAGAAGAAGAAGAAAGATAGAGAGAGAGATAGAGAGTTAGAGGAGAAGAAGAGAAGCTTCATCTGAAGATCTGTTTCTACTGGACCATGGATCAAATCCAGGCCAGTTAGCTCTTTGAGAGCCACTTTGTGTTCTATCTTTTACAGCTTTCAGTCGTTGTGTTTTATCATCTTTTATTTTTCTTTTTACCTTTGTTTCAAGCTGTTAGTCAGCGGAGCAAGCTGTGTTGCTCGGCGGTTGCAGAGGAGGATTCCTCTGGTCGGCTAAGCTGTATTGCCCAGCGGATCAAGCTGTTAGGCAGCGGATGGCTAAGCTGTATTGCCCAGCGGAAGCAAGCTGTGATGCTCAGCTAGTTGTAGGCAAGCTGTGAGGCCCAGCGGTTTAAGCTGTGTATCAGCGGAAGCCACACTCGGGTTTGAGTGTGGGGTGGACGTAGGTCTGCGGACTGAACCACCTAAAAACTCCCTTGTCTACTGTGGTTTGATTGCCTTATTTGACACGCTAGATGTATGCATAGGCCGATCTGTTTCTTCAGTCTAGTGGAAATTTGGTTTGCACACTAAACACTTGATTCCGGTTCCATGAGAACCAATTTGTTTAGATAAACTGAGTATTCTGTGTAGCTTGCATAGCTTGCATAGGGTAGATCTAGAGGTTAATTCATCTGATCTATTTCTCGTTGTTTGAAGTGAGGACCCAAGTCTATCGAGGCTCCATTTTGCTTTAATTCCGCATCTCTGATTGTTATATATTTTAATTGGGCAATTTTTAAAGGAGAGATTCATTCACCCCCCTCTGAATCCATCGCACCAGTCACAACAGAATGGGGGTGCACTCTCCCTTCGTCCCATTAGATGATTTGCTCAAAAAAAAGGGGGGAAACATAAAGTTGTAAATAATCAACTCCTAAATACCTTGATTAGGGCTTCTATTTTTCTGATCTTCACTGGACTGTCGCCCTAGTTCTTGTGCAGTCTGTTGCGAACCAGCAACTTGCAGAAGCTCTAACTCTCCAATGGCTTGGTCTTCTAGCACAAAAATTTGAGGGAAGTTAGACAAAACTAATACAATCATAAAGTTCTAAAGAACTAACCAGTGAAGATGTCTCCTTACCTTCGAAATACGCGAGCCAACATTACGGTTCGCATGAGTCGAAGTTAGGGTCTATTTATAGGATTCACCTAGGGTTTAAGGGATTAGATCAAACCCAGAGTCCTAAATTGGAGTAGAGTTAATCCCTATAGAGTTCTAGAGAGTCTTCTATGTCAGGTAGCTTCGATCCAAGGTGATTTGGTCGCCAAAGATCCAAGCTTTTCACATTTTCTTCCATTCACAAAACTGTGATTGCTTAGCGGTCATAGTAGGACCGCAAGGGTGGGTCTGGGGGTCGCGCGATAGACCGCCAGGCTTCAGAAGATCCAAAATTTTTAAATTTTTGTATTATCTCCCATTTATCCCCCATTTGATGTATATATCACATTTTAAATCGACAATTTGCCTAAATTATATTTCTATTAATGGGCTTGGGTCCAAAAGTCTTGGAATTGGGTCGTTGGTCCTATTTCAGTTGGGCTTAGCCCTTTGGTGAATATAGGACCTTTAAATAGATTTAATAAATCCTTAGTTTTTTAATTATCCATTAAACCTTTAAAAATATCTAATAATTATATTTTAATACTAAAAAATTATTAAAAAATTCTCGGGCGTTACACCCTCCCCCACTTAAAAAGAATTTGGTCCCCAAATTCATCGTAACAAGATTTGCTAAGGAGAGTGTACTTACATTCAAATATCTCTGGAAATCTTTTGCGTATAGCTTCTTCGGTTCCCCATGTCGCTTCATGTGGCCAAGATTTGCTCCATTGGATTTTGACCATGAGAATAGTTTTATTCCGAAGTTGACGTACTTCCCGTTCAATTATTTTGATTGACTTTTGCTCATACGTCAAATCCTTTTTAATCTCCAGGTTATCATAATTTATGACATGGAATGGATCGAAAATGTACCTTTTGAGCATTGAGACGTGAAACTCATCATGGACTCTAGCTAATTGAGGGGGCAAAACTATTCAATATGCTACGTCGCCAACCCTTTGAAGACTTTTAAAGGGGCCAATGAATCTCGGAGTGAGCTTACATTTGATGCCGAATCTTTGAATACCTCGACCCGAGAAATCTTAAGGAATACGTGGTCTCCTACTTGGAATTTAAGGCCGCGCCTTCTATTTTCAGCATATGATTTTTACCTATCTTGAGCCATCTGGAGTCTCTCCCGAATAAGCTTTATCTTCTCAGTAGTATCCCTGATGATGTCGGGGCCGAGAAATTACCTTTCTCCTACTTCATTCCAACATATAGGTGAACGACAGCTTCTTCCATATAGTGCCTCGAACGGTGCCATTTGCATACTAGCTTGATAGCTATTGTTGTAGAAGAATTCAACTAGAGGCAAGTGGTCGTGCCAACTCCCTCCAAAATCAATAGCACAAGCCTTGAGCATATCCTCTACTACCTGATTTTTTCTTTCAGTTTGACCATCAGTTTGTGGATGGAACGCAGTGCTAAAGTTGAGTCGGGTCCCTAATGAATGTTGTAGACACTTCCAGATTTATGATGTGAATCGAGGGTCTCGATCAGATATAATAGTGACAGGGACACCATGTAGTCTGACAATTTCCTTCATGTATAGTGCTGCTAATACATCTACAGACCATTGACTTTTGAATCATAGAAAATGTGCAAATTTAGTCAATCGGTCTATAATTACCCATATACCATCATGTCCCCCTCTTGTCTTTAGGTAAACCCATGATGAAATCCATCCCTATACTTTCCTATTTTCACTCAGGAATATCCAAGGGGTGTAGTTTCCCGGCGGGCGTTAAATGTTCTGCCTTTACTTCCTGACAAGTGAGACAGCGAGATACAAAGTCTACTACTTCTCTTTTCATATTGGGCCACCAAAAATTTCTTTTCAAGTCTTGGTACATCTTGGTAGCACTAGGGTGAATAGCGTACCTTGATTTATGAGCTACTTCCATGATCAATTTTTTAGTGTCGGCATGATCCGGCACATAAATTCGATCTTTAAACAATAGGCTTCCATCAGTTGAAATGGAGAATTCTAACCTTTGATCAATATTAGCCTTGATCTTCATCAATATGGGGTCATTTTCTTATAATTTGACTAGATCTTCAATCAATGTAGGCTATGACCTTATATTAGCAATTACACATCCTTCCTCTTCTTTATCAACATCGAGATTCAAATCAGAAAGGTCCTCGATAAGATAAGTCATACATTTCCTGAGGCTTGATAGAGTTGCCATTGATCTTCTGCTAAAAGCATCAGCTACAACATTTGCTTTGCCTGGATGATATTGGAAAGTAAAGTCAAAGTCTTTAAGATACTCCAACCATCTGCGTTGCCTCATATTTAACTCCTTTTGGGTGAAAAGATATTTCAGACTTTTGTGATCTAAAAATATAGTGAACTTCCCCCCATAGAGGTAGTGTCGCCAGATTTTTAAGGAGAATATAACTGCAGCAAGTTCCAGATCATGCACAGGGTAGTTTTCTTCATGGCGCTTTAACTGTCTTGATGAATAACAAATTACCTTTCCATTTTGTATAAGAACGCATCCCAGGCCAATGCCAGATGCATCAGTATAGACTTTAAAGCCACCACCCTCAACAGGTAGTGCCAAGATAGGAGCCGTAGTGAGATGATCTTTAAGAGTTAGGAAACTTTCCTCGCAATCCTTTGACCATCTAACACTACAAGAAAAAGTGGCTATAGCGACCGACTTAGAGACCGATTAAATCGGTCGCTAGTCGGTCCCAAATAGAGACCAATTCGGCGACCGAAATATTCGGTCGCATATGTGAGACCGTTTTGGCGACCGAATTTAGTTCGGTCTCCAATCGGTCGCTGTTCTTGCGACCGAATTTACTTCGGTCTCCAATCAGTCGCTGATCCCGTTATACTCCCCACTGCGGCCCCCGCCCGCCCGAGCCCCTCTCCGCCCGAGCCCCCCCTCCCGCCCGAGCCCTCCCGCCCGAGCCCCCGCCCGAGCCCCCTCCCCCTGCGGCCCCCTCTCCGCCCTAGCCCCCCCACGCCCCTCCCGCCCGAGCCCCCCTCCGCCGGAGCCCCCCCTCCCCCTGCGGCCTCCCGCCAGAGCCCCCCTCCCCCTGCGGCCTCCCGCCCGAGCCCCCTTCCGCCGGAGCCCCCCCTCCCCCTGCGGCCTCCGCCCCCCTCCGCCGGAGCCCCCCTCCCCCTGCGGCCTCCCGCCCGAGCCCCCCTCCCCCTGCGGCCTCCGCCCCCCTCCGCCGGAGCCCCCCCTCCCCCTGCGGCCTCCCGCCCGAGCCCCCCTCCCCCTGCGGCCTCCCGCCCGAGCCCCCCTCCGCCGGAGCCCCCCCTCCCCCTGCGGCCTCCCGCCCGAGCCAACCTCCGCCCGAGCCCCCCTCCCCCTGCGGCCCCCCGCCCGAGCCCCCCTCCGCCGGAGCCCCCCCTCCCCCTGCGGTCAAAGCACAGTTCACCTTGGAGGTCGACTCCTCGGACACGATCGACAACGTGAAGGCTAAGATCCAGGGCAAGGAGGGCATTTCCCCGAACCAGCAGCATCTCATCTTCGCCGGGAAGCATCTGGAGGACGGCCGCACCCTCGCCGACTACAACATTAAAGGTTCCACCTGGCACCCTCTCTCTCTCTGATCCCTCTCTCTCTGTGTCACCCCCTCCGGCACCCGAACCAGCAGAATCGACTTCAAAGATTTATGCATAGTCATGCATGGTTATGTACTTAGGTGTGGAATTTTTCTGTGAAAGCTAGCACAATCCACGTGCAGAGGTGATTACATGTCTCCCGACAGTTTACGTGCCAAATTCATAAAACAATAAATCTTTGTTCAAACAACTCAACTCTCTGCAAACTATCAGTGGACTGTAGAAGTTACATATTGATTTTAGCTGAAGAATTCAAAACTTTGACTTAAGGTTTAATTTGCTTTATAGACATTGTCATTTCCACATGCATGCATGGAGACTGCCTATAGCATTCTGAAACTGAAGGGTTTCACTATCTTCTTTTTTTTTTATGTGAAAGCCCTGCCTAGTGGAAAGGTTGAGAGAAGAACTCTACCACCTAACCACCAGTGGGTATTTTATTGAGTAAAAGCAATTGTAAAGATAAATTACATCAAGCGGACACTGGGCATACCCAGTTTATCAAGCCTAACAGCACCTCTAATGAGAGTAGGAAGCTCAGAGGAGGAATAGGATGCATTACATTTCAACTTACAAGCTAAAGAAGCTAAGGAATCAGCCACAGTGTTCCCTTCTCTAAAGATGTGATTAATGGTATCTGCAGGATTAAGGAGGCTCCATATCTCCCTGACATAGGACAATATCGACCAAGGGCAGGTGGCTTTCCTTTTGATAATATTGACAATAGTTTGAGAGTCACATTCAATTATTGCTGCTGTGGAACCAGTGATTTTGATATACTTCATTCCATCTAATAGGGCAGGGGCCTCAGCAATGATGCTATTTGAGAATCCATAGTAGTGGCTGAAAGCTAGGATGACATTTCCAAGGTGATCTCTTATGACCCCACCTCCACCAGATTCACCATTGGCTTTAGATGTTCCATCAGTATTTAGTTTTAAAGAAGGCCAAGGAGGGCAAAACCATTTAATGGCTATAGCTCTAAGCTGCTTTGGTTTAGCAAATTGAATTCCTAGAGCATCCAGAATTCTGATATGTTCCTGATTGGCTTCGGGTAGTGAGGAAATCTGACATATTTCTTTGACTTTGTATCTGATTTTGTGGAGGAGACCCTGGCAGGAAGTTTTGGAGTCATCATATTTGTCTGAATTTCTAGCACACCAAATCTCCCACATACTAACTCCGACAGCAGCTAGACCAAATAGGCCAAACATTGATTTTTTCTGAGTGGAGCATAAATTGTTGAGTATCATTGAGGTAGCTGAATTTTCTTCAATTTGCAACCCCTTAGATCTGAAATATGTCCATATGTAAGAAGCCCAATCACCGAAAATAAATAAGTGGTTATAATTTTCAGTCTGTGGGGTCTTGCAGCAGCAGCATTTTGAACAAATTGGAATCCCTATCTTCTGAATGTTGCAATCCAGAGGAAGACACTTGTTGATAATTTTCCACAGATGAATGGAGATCTTGGAAGGCAGCCATGGTGACCAAATGCTAGTCCACTGATTGAAAGTCTGAGTCTCTTGGTTCCTGCTAATAGCCTTTTGGGTGGATGAGACTGAACAGTTCCCCGAAGAAGAAAGGCTCCAAGCAGGTAGGTCATGTTCCTGATTGAGTTTAACATGCTTCAAAGCAGTGCTAATTTCTTCAGTAAAAAACCTGTTAGGCCAATTTGTGTCTTCTGAATTCATCTGTACAATAAAGTCCCGAACAGAGAGCATAGGGTTGATGGTGTTATCAGCCAATGCAAAATCAGCAAGGGTGTGTTGGCCTATCCATCTGTCATACCAGAAGCTTGTCCTGCTGCCATCTCCAATAATGACCCTCTTATGCTGAATAATTAAATTTTTTGCAGTGATCCACCTTCTCCTTTCAAAACCCTTCATATTTGTAAACTGAACCTGGATGAGAGGACAGTTCCTAATATATTTGGCTCTGAAATACTCGGCCCATAATGAATTTGAATGAAGAGCTTGCCACAACATTTTAACACTTAAGGGAGTTTCCATATTCCTTAGTGATATAATACCCAGTCCACCTTAAGAGATAGGAGTGCAGATTTTGTTCCATTTTCTCCAGTGCTTCCTGTGACCATGATCAGATGAACCCCAGAAGAAATTGGCAAGTGATTTTTCAATAGCTTGGTGAGTTCCAATATGCAGTGAAGAAGATGTAAGAAAGTATATGGGCAATGAGATCAGGACATGCTTGATAAGGACTAGTTTTGCTCCCTAGGAGAGCATCCCACATTTCCAACCTGAAATCCTCCTCTGAATATTGTGTAGAATACCAGTGTAGTGAATTTTCTTGCATCTTCCTTTGATCAGGGGAAAACCAAGATACTTATGAGGGAAGGAGTGTTTAACAAAACCAGTGACATCCTGAATTTTCCTGGCAGTAGAGTTATTATTCCTGGAGTGTATGAAAAAACCACTTTTACCTGTGTTTATTGACTGCCCTGAAGCTCTTTCATAATCTTGTAGTATCTTAAGGAGATTCCTTATTGAAATAAGATTGCCATTGCAAAAAATGATGGTATCATCCGCAAACAAAAGATGTGAAATATTCGGGCAATGTCTAGGACTAGCATACCATTCTATGAGGCCACATTGGAAGGCTTTTGTCAGAGATCTACTGAGTACCTCTTCTGCAATGATAAATAGTGAGGGAGCAATTGGATCACCTTGACGCACCCCTCTTGAAGATTTGAAGAATCCAGCAGGGGTACCATTTATAAGAATAGAAAACCAGTTATTGTGCACCATTTTTCTAATAAGCCTGATGAACTGGTCATTAAATCCAAACCTGTTAAGAACATTGAAGAGAAAATCCCATTCAAGCCTATCATAAGCCTTAGCCATATCAATCTTTATCATCACATTAGAGCCCCTTATTTTCATGCCAATTTCATTGGTAAGTTCCTGGGCCAAAGCAATATTCTCAATAATATTTCTGCCTTTGACAAATGCAGATTGTTCAGGAGATATGATCTTAGGAAGAATGCTGGCAAGCCTAGTATTAATGATAGAGGCAATAATTTTGTAAAAGAAGTTGCACAGGCTAATAGGTCTAAACTCAGAAATTCTGGTAGCATTTGTTTGTTTTGGAATGAGAGCAACCAGGGTAGCAGTGACAGATCTGGGTAAGTCTTCATGGGAAGTAAAGAATTCCTGCACAGCTCTTATCACAGTGGAGGCAATTATCCCCCAAGCAAATTGGTAAAATGCACCTGTGAATCCGTCAGGGCCCGGTGCACTATCTTGGGATAGCCTGAAGACATAAGTCTTGGATTTCTGCGGCAGTAGGGATTGAGCAGAGGGTGTCAGTGTCTAACTGATCAACCAGAGAGGGAATACAGTCAAGAACAGTACTATCTGCTAAATGATGTTGGGAAGAGAAGGCTTCCTGAAAATGTGTCACAGCAATTGAAGTCATTTCCCCAGGGTCCGAAGTGAGAAGGCCTGCAGAGTTTTGAAGTTGAGATATGCACATTTTTTTCCTCTTAGCTAAAGTGGTAGAGTGAAAGAATCTGGTATTTCTATCCCCTTCAGTGAGCCATCGGACTCTAGATTTCTGTCTCCAAAAGCATTCCTCCTGAAGCAACATTTTGGACAGAACAAGTTTAGCCTCATCCAGGGCAGTCTGATTTGTAGTGGAAGGCTGGGTGTCATAAGCGTGTTCTGCCTTAATAACATCATCCTCCGCTTTTGCCACATTATTATGAATATTACCAAAGACTTGATAATTCCAAACTTTAAGCATTTGCCTGAGACTCTTGAGCTTAAGATAAAGGGTTAAGGTAGGTGAAGAAGCTAAAGGACTAGTATCCCAACACTTTTTAACATCAGCAAGAAGATGGTCATGATAAGTCCACATTTTTTGGAAACAGAATCTGGTTTTCCTTTTAATCTGGGGAGTCTGCAACACAAGTAGAGGGGCATGATCTGAGACTTCCCTGGAAAGATGTTCAACGGAGAAGGCATAATGAGCCATCCAATCAGAATTGGTTAGAATTCTATCCAGTCTGGCCCAAATACCCCTGCTTCCTGATTGATTGTTATGCCAAGTGTAGGAAGATCCTTTGAAACCAGTATCCAAAAGTGCACAATTTGATATACAGTCCTTAAAATCAGTCATTGCAATCGAATTAGGATCATTACCACCAATTTTTTCCTTTGTATCAGTAATGTAGTTGAAGTCTCCTGCCACCATCCAAGGACCAGAAATGTTAGAGTGGACGTTAATTAAAGAAGTCCAAAGACCCTTTCTCTCAATCACATTGCATTTTGCATATACTGCAGTTAAGTGAAAAGGGACTTGACCATTAAGACCCATGAGAAGAGTAATTTGCTGATCATCTCTAGTAACCAGAGAAACATGCAGATGGTCTTTCCATAATACCCAGATGTGGGCCATTTCATCAGAATTTGCAATAATTTTAGACATACCCCTACGAGATAATTTATCTTATTTTATCATATTAAGTCATTTTCAATTATTATTTTAACCCACTTTGTTATGTAACATATAAATTTTTGTTGTTGTTAATATATAGAGGAATCATCGATTCACAGAACATTCAGATGAGTTACGTGCTAGATTTGCATGGACAGCTACTGCAAGAGATAATTTCAAACATCTTATGTACAATGCCCGAAGATATGCAAAAAAAGCATGTGCAAGTACTGATAAGAACATATGGAAGGAGCATGGGCCTGTGTGGATGAGAAAGGAGTATTGGACAGAGCTGTTCAACATTTGGGAAGCGGAGAAATGGAATGCCAATTCAAACAAAGCAAAGCAAAACAGAGCAGCGCATCCTGAAGCGAATTTACACACGGGTGGCTCTGTCTCCTTTGCAACACATAAAGCGAGATTAGTAAGTACACTTCTACATATATAAATTTTTTGTTTCTATTATGAAACTGTGATTTATTTGAATAACAGGAAGCACAGTTAAAGCGGCCAGCTCAATTTCATGAACTTTTTGATCGAACTCATAAGAAGAAAGGGACAAATGCTTACATTAGTGAGAAAGCTCGGGAGGTAGCGGTAAGTGTATACATTAATAGTTTTCATTTAAGATTAAATTGTAGAATAATTTGGTTTTGTTTTTTTTTGGTTTTTGCAGGACTCATATAGTAGACGAATGGATGAGAGGTACGGGGATGACAGTCAGCGTCCAGAGTTGGATCCTGCCATTTGGGTTGCAGCATCTGGGGCACCCAAGAAAGGACATGTTTATGGTTTTGGACATAGCTTGGGCACGACTAGGGTGTTATCATCATGCTCGAGTTCGGTCTCACATGCGACCTCTCCATTTACCACACCAGCAGCCCCAGATGGTTCTTCCAGTGCCGCCCCGACCATGACTCCAGATATGTTTAGGCAGATCGTCAACGAGACCGTCTCTCAGAATATCTCTCAGAATATCTCAACCATCGTCGCTCAGACCGTCTCCCAGATGCTCACATCCTTGGGAATTGATAGTAGTAGAGCACCTCCTGCACCTCCTGCACAGCAGCCTCCGGTAAGTATTTTATTTGATTGATTTTCTATTTGTTAACTCTAAATATCATCTTACAAAATATAAGAATTTAGATTGAGGAGGGGAAAATATCATTTTCTTAACTCTAAATATCATCTTACACCTATCCTCTGGATATTAGAATCAACAGGCAGACTGTTCTGCAGGATTTTCCATAGGTGTATAGAGATTTTGGTTAGAACTGAAAGTGAAAAGATATGTATAAATTCTATTCACTTGAGTGGGGGAGGATACAGATCTATAAATATTCATAAAGCTAGAATAATATAAGGAAAGTAACATGTAGACATGAATAAAATATGCCAATTTAGGTGAAAAGATCTCCCCAAAGTCTGGTAACTGTCATGGCAGGAAGCCAGGAACAGCACCTCTAAGCAAAGGAAGGGCAGTTCATACAAAGGAGCATAGGTCATAAGTTACCGGTCGGATGGCCGTGCCGGTCATTCCAATACGACCGGGGAGATGAAAGTGACTTGTCAGAACTGACGGAATCCAAATCGGATGCCCGGTTTGAGCTCGGCGCTCAAACTTCATTTTTAAAATACACTTATTTCAAATGAACTGTTAGGACGGGTCCGGGGGTCTAAAATCTGAAATACCGGTCGGATGGCCGTGCCGGTCATTCCAATACGACCGGGGAGATGAAAGTGACTTGTCAGAACTGACGGAATCCAAATCGGATGCCCGGTTTGAGCTCGGCGCTCAAACTTCATTTTTAAAATACACTTAGTTCAAATGAACTGTTAGGACGGGGCATTTGGTTCTAAAATCTGAAATACCGGTCGGATGGCCGTGCCGATCATTCCAATACGACCGGGGAGATGAAAGTGACTTGTCAGAACTGACGGAATCCAAATCGGATGCCCGGTTTGAGCTCGGCGCTCAAACTTCATTTTTAAAATACACTTAGTTCAAATGAACTGTTAGGACGGGTCCGAGGGTCTAAAATTCGAAATACCGGTCGGATGGCCGTGCCGATCATTCCAATACGACCGGGGAGATGAAAGTGACTTGTCAGAACTGACGGAATCCAAATCGGATGCCCGGTTTGAGCTCGGCGCTCAAACTTCATTTTTAAAATACACTTAGTTCAAATGAACTGTTAGGACGGGGCATTTGGTTCTAAAATCTGAAATACCGGTCGGATGGCCGTGCCGATCATTCCAATACGACCGGGGAGATGAAAGTGACTTGTCAGAACTGACGGAATCCAAATCGGATGCCCGGTTTGAGCTCGGCGCTCAAACTTCATTTTTAAAATACACTTAGTTCAAATGAACTGTTAGGACGGGTCCGGGGGTCTAAAATTCGAAATACCGGTCGGATGGCCGTGCCGATCATTCCAATACGACCGGGGAGATGAAAGTGACTTGTCAGAACTGACGGAATCCAAATCGGATGCCCGGTTTGAGCTCGGCGCTCAAACTTCATTTTTAAAATACAAGATGAAATTTGAACTTATATTGTGTGTGTGTATTTATATATATGAAAATGAGCTGGCTTAAACTATTGGCATACTCTTGTTAATGCTTGATTTCTTTATTAAGTCTTGTTAATGCTTGATTTCTTTATTAAGGATTTGATTATAATTTTTTTAAATGATATACAGGATCATCCGTCGCGAGATGTTGGACGAGACGACGACCAGGATGATGTTGGACGAGACGACGACCAGGATGAGACATATGTGGAGGATTTGTGATTTTATTTTAGTTGTGTATGTTGTCATTTTATTATTATGGATGTATGATTAATTTGTGATTTTATTTTAATTGTGTGTAATTTGAGGTTCGTGGAGATTGTGATCCGTGTAGTTGATTTATTATTGTTTTATGAAATTGTTATTTATCAGGTGCTTGTATGTGATGAATTTGAGATTTGTCGATATTGTTGTCTGTGTAGTTGATTTTATATTTATGTTATGAATTTGTTATTTATCAGGTAATTTATTTATCAGTTTAAATAAATTTTTTAAAAAAAAATAATGCAAAATTAGCGACCGCATAGAGACTGAATTGCGACCGAATAGCGACTATACGTTATATTTCTTTTATTAAATAATTATACTTGGCGACCGACTAGCGACCGAATTGAGACCGAATAAATCCGATAGGTTAATTTTATTTTTAAAAATACAACATAATTAGAGACCGAATAGCGACCGAATTGAGACCGACTAATTAGCGACCGATCAGGCGACCGATTATAATGAGTCAACCTTGTATTTTTCCTTTATTTTAGTTAGTACTTCAAAGGTTTGTAATAGACATATTCTTATGAAGGAATAAAGGATTGGGTTATCTTTACTTTTGCGCATCTCTGATTTTGGTGTCGAATACACTAATACTCTGATTGACCTGATTGATATAAACTCGTCGCGCATCTCCGGGTTTCTTCCGCGCTCGGGGCGTGACAATTTTTATGGTATCAGAGCCTAGGGTATTCAATTCCTAGGAAACCCAAGTCCAAGGATAGGTTTAACCTTTAACCGGTGAGATTGGGTAGAACCAATGGTTAAAGTTAACATAGAAATGCTAGCTTCTAAATGAAATCACGTATTAATCTAGTTATGGTAATTGTAGGACGATGGCTGCCGAACGTGCTCAGTGGCGCAACATGTAGCGTACACTTCAAGGCATGACTCAAGTGCTGCAACAAGTAGCACAGGGAGGTGCACAACGAGCCGGAAGTCTCCACCAAGTCTTTAAAAACATGAACCCGCCTAAATTCACGGGTTCTACTGATTCGGATGACGCAGAGCACTGGATCAGGGAGATGGAACGTATATTCCATGTTATGCAGTGCACGGATCAAGATAAAGTCTTATTAGCTACCTTTCAGTTGGCAAGGGATGCCCGATGCTGGTGGGAATCAATAGAGGCTACTTTAAATCAAGACCAAGTTACTTGGGAAGAATTCGTTGAACATTTCAACGCTAAATATTTTTCAGACCGAGTACAGGAAAAGAAAGCTGTAGAATTTGCTGCACTGAAGCAACGGTCCTTGACAGTGGCCGAGTTCGAGGCCCAATTTTCTAGATTATCTCGGTATGCTAAGCACTTAGTTAGCACCGAGAAGATGAAAGCTAGGAGGTTCCTTAATGGGCTCAGGCCCCAATATATCACACAGCTGGCGCCAATGGATATCCAGGTCTACTCAGAAATTGTGCGCCGAGCTCAGCTATTAGAAGACGCCACGGAACTATCTGATAGAATCCGTGGGAAGGACAAGAAAGAACAAGTTACAAGTTCGGGTTTCTTTAAACCCAACTTTAAGAAGAGGCCTAGCAATGGAGGTACTTCCTCGCAAGATCAGAAGTTTAAGAAGACCAAGCCCTTCTCCATCACCACTACCCCATCAAATATAGTGTGCAAGCATTGTGACAAGGCGGGCCATAGAGCAGAAGAATGCTGGAGGAAACTAGGAGCATGTCTCCGCTGTGGGAGTCGCGATCATCGAATTCCCGATTGCCCATTACTTAATGATCAAGCCGGGGACGGAAAGCGCCCAGTAACCAAGAATGCTCGTCTTCACGCAATTAAGGAGACCGAACAAGAAGAAGAAGGCGGACTAGTAGAAGGTACATTGAAAGTTTGTTCCAAGTCTGTATATGTCTTAATTGATACTGGTGCTTCACATTCAATTGTTTCCAAGAAGTTCGCTGATCCGTTACCCCTAGAACCGGAATGGATAAAATTAGTCTTGTCTACTCCTCTAGGAAGCGAGACTGATATTACACACCATTACCAGAATTGTGAAGTATTGGTTCATGGTAAGAATCTCCCTATTGATCTTATATGTTTAGATCTAAAGGAGTATGATGTCATACTGGGAGCAGATTGGTTATCCAAATACCAGGCAACAGTCGATTGCCGCAATAGCAAGGTTACTTTCAAGGACTTTCCAGAACTAGTCTATACTAGCCCCAAGAGTCGGAGCCAATCCCCTCTTATTTCGGCTCTCCGAGCTAGCAAGCTCATCAGGAAAGGATGTGTATCTTTCCTTGCATTCGTCACGATTAAGGAGGCTAAGGAAACTAAGATAGAAGACATTCCGGTGGTACAAGAATTTTCGGACGTATTTCCGGAAGATTTGCCTGGATTACCCCCACAAAGAGAAGTAGCCTTCACCATCGATTTAGTTCATGGTGCGGGTCCAGTTTCTAAGGCACCGTATAGAATGTCACCTGCTGAACTCAAGGAGTTAAAGGAGCAATTGATGGAACTTATTAAGAAATGATTCATAAGACCAAGTACTTCCCCATGGGGAGCGCCTGTATTATTTGTAAAGAAGAAAGATGGATCCATGAGGTTATGCATCGACTATCGACAGTTGAATCATCTCACTATCACGAACAAGTATCCACTGCCGAGAATCGATGAGTTGTTTGATCAAATTTCAGGATCCAAGTACTTTTCCAAAATTGATCTTAGGTCGGGATATCATCAGTTAAGAATCAAGGAAAGGTTATAGCTTACTCTTCTCGTCAATTAAAGAAGCATGAAGAGAACTACCTCGTCCATGACTTAGAATTAGCCGCGGTAGTATTTGCACTCAAAATATGGAGGCATTATCTATATGGAGTACAGTTTACTGTATACTCCGATCACAAGAGTCTCAAGTATCTTTTCTCTCAAAAGGAACTAAATATGAGGCAAAGGCGTTGGCTAGAATATCTCAAGGACTTCGACTTCAATATACAATATCATCCCGGAAAGGGGTAATCATGTAGCAGATGCCCTTAGTCGAAAGCCGAGAGCACTGTTAGCCAATTGTATGATTCAAGAATGAAGTTGCTGGAGCAATTCTCTAAGCTCAATATAAGCATGGACACGAACTTTAAATGTGTCACATTGTCTCATATAAGCATTCATCCAGACCTATTAGTTGAAATACGAGCACTTCAAGATAATGACCCAATATAAGTAGAGATCAAAGGCAAACTGGAAGGACAATCTGATTTCCAAATAACTTGTGAAGGAAGATTGATGTTCAGGAATAGAACTTGCATACTGGATTGTCCCGAGTTAAAGAAGAAGATCTTAGATGAAGCTCATAGATCAAGGTACACGATTCATCCTGGATCTACCAAAATGTACCAAGATGTGAAAAGAAATTTTTGGTGGCCCAACATGAAAAGGGAAATAGCGGACTACGTGTCGCGCTGTCTCACTTGCCAACAGGTCAAGGCGGAACACTAAAAGCCTGCTGGAAAATTACATCCTCTAGATATTCCCAAATGGAAGTGGGAGAATATTAGTATGGATTTCATCATGGGTTTATCTAAATCAAAAGGAGGACATGATGGAATATGGGTTATTATTGACCGATTGACTAAATCGGCGCATTTCTTGCCAATCAAGAGCCGATGGTCAGTCGATGTGTTGGCTGCATTATACATCAAGGACATAGTCAGATTACACGGTATTCCTATCTCAATCGTGTCTGACAGAGATCCCCGTTTTACTTCTCATCAACATTCGTTGGGAACAAGGCTTAACTTTAGTACAGCTTTTCATCCTCAAACGGATGGTCAGACCGAGAGAACTAATCAGATCATTGAAGATATGCTTAGGGCATGCATCATTGATTTTGGTGGAAGCTGGCATGATCACTTGCCGTTGGTGGAATTTGCATACAATAACAGCTACCAGGCAAGTATACAAATGGCACCTTTCGAAGCCTTATACGGAAGAGGTTGCCGATCACCCTTATGCTGGGATGAAGTTGGAGAAAAATAACTATTAGGTCCAAACATGGTAAGGGATACCACTGAGAAGATACAATTGATTAGAGAAAGACTGCAAGTTGCTCAGTCTAGGCAAAAGGCTTATGCTGATACAAGAAGGAGAGATCTTGAATTCCAAGTTGGAGATCATGTATTTCTCAAGATATCGCCTGGACGTGGCATACGGAGATTTGGTGTTAAGGGCAAGCTTACACCAAGATTCATCGGACCCTTCGAGATACTGGAAAGAGTTGGCGAGGTTGCTTATCGCATCGCATTACCTCCTCAATTGTCCGATGTTCATAATGTGTTCCACATATCTATGTTGAAGAAGTATGTACACGATCCATCACATATTATTGAACATGGAGACTTAGTTATCCAGAAGGATCTCACATATGAACAGAAGCCCATGAAGATACTAGATCGTAAAGTACGTACTCTAAGGAATAAGGTTATTCCCATGCTAAAACTACATTGGAATAAGAGTTCCGATCATGAAGCCACATGGGAGACCGAGGAATTCATGAGGAAGCAATTTCTAGAATTATTTTAAGGTATATACTCTACACTCTCCACATATATATATACTATGGAATTTGGGACCAAATTCTTTTAAGTGGGGGAGGGTGTAGCAACCCTGGAAAAATAAAGATTTTGAAAATGGATCAAATTAAAATAAAAGATAAGTAAATAGATGATGAAAGCCTAAACGCATAAGAATAAGCCAGAATGGAAATAACGCCTTTGGTCAAGGCGCTACTTCATTAAGAAACGCCTCTAGATAAGGCGCTAATTAAAAGGGACGCCCAAACAACAAGGCGTCAATTATCAAACGGCCAAAAAGGGAAGTAAATGTAACGCCCTCCACCTGGGCACGTTTTATACAATAAACGACGCTTGACAAGGCGTCAATTTAAATTAACGCCCTCGCTTAAGACGTTAATTCAGTTCGAGTTTCGTTCGACCCAAGAGACCATCCAGGGCAAGTTCTGGATAACTACGACAAAGATGGAATATGGTAAGGACTCTATCATGGAAGTATTACTTCCAATAGAACTCTAACCCTATTAGGATCCCCAAAATCCTATAAATATCCTGCTACTCGACCCAGACCGCTGTTTGGCGTTCTATGTTGCTGTTGTCATCAGTGAAGAACCGGTAATGTTCTTCCTCTTTTTTTCTTTTACCTTAGGTTATATGATTAATGATCTTCATTATTTCTTCTGTAGAAGTCTGCAGTAACTCTCTGTCGAAGTGAAGAACGTGAGGTTCTTCATCCTCTTCTTCTTCCTCTTCTGGTGATCAGAAGACTCTGTTACAAACAGAGTATCGTTTGTCTTCACGAATCTTCACGAGTCCTTCATCCACATCTTAATCAAGTAGGTTTTCTCAAGAACGTAGCCCAAACTAACTCCAGTTGCTAGTAATACCTTCTGTCATACATGCATATAGTTTTATTGTGGTTTCAGATGTTTTCTATGTAATTTCAAAAAGAAACGCCCTTGGCAAGGGCGCTAATTTAAAGAAGCGACCCATACTAGGGCGCTAATTATTGTTTTGACGCCCTGCCCAGAAGCTGTCAATTGCATGTAATTAATAAATACCCACGTTTAAAATTTAATATCTATGTAACCATGAATCTAATATAATGCATGAGTATACCTGTGAAATCCTGCTATTTTTCCTGTCATGATCATGTACCCTTTTTCCTGAAATTTTATTATCTAAAAATTGGTAAATTCTTGAATTCACGACCTTGTCTAGGTCGTCTCTTATTGAACTGACGCCCCAGGCCAGGGCGCTAATTGAAAAGTAACGCCCCTGTCCAGGGCGCGTTTTTGTTAAAATTCCAGAATATTGATTTTCTGCATAATAGAAATATTGAAGGGACGACTGATGTACAAGTCGTCAAATTTGTAAATAAACGTCCCTCTATAAGGCATTAATTGGATAATTAATGACTTAGCATAAATCACTATTTTCTGTATTACTGTTTTTTTCCTTGTTTCTGTTAACCGAGGGTTTGATATATGTATATATATATATATATCGACACTATATTCTAGTCCGTGAATATAGTCCCATGTTTCATGATGTTTTTATCGCACTACCCTCAATTCTCATTGACATACAAGCTCTCCATTGGACATTCCGTTCCTTTGGACTAGCGAGTTAGTCATAGAGACCTCCGTAAGACTCCTCGAGCCTTGGATTCCCTCAAGGCCGACTGAGCGGGTTGTACCATAAAAACCTAGCACCCTATTTTTGCCATGTCACTCTATAGAAACATGGTATACCGGCTCTCATATTATGCTATGAGTATGATATGAGAATTTTCTTAATGAACGGAGAAAGCATGCCATCAATGTGATATTATTGTAGACCCCAATTCTATATCAACATTGTTATGATGTTCTTGTAGACCCCAATTCTATATCAAACTTGATGTTCTTGTGGACCTCAATTCTATATAAAGAATGTCCATACTTGCTTATCTTGGTACCCAAGTTAGGGAACCAATTCCACCTAGTTTTTATCGATAATCGTGATTATACCGTTATTATCGCCATTCTATGTCAAGTGTCATATTTTTGGACTCTACTCTATCCAAGTTTATCCTACATGTCTACAAGCTTTATTCTTGAAATTCCATATTGGCTATACACAAAAGTGGATGTTAAAATACATGATTAGTGCCTGCGCATATAGGGCCCGATCTGGTCCTGGGAGGAGCACCCGAAAGTACTTGTGCCCATGGGAGTTGATTGATCACGGTATTGGCATTATACCGAAGTGCATGACTAGCTTGACTGAACATTCCACAAATCTTGTACTTGACTTGATATTACATGACTTGCGTGGCCCGAAAAAGGGTAATTTCATACTTGCGTGCTTGAAACGTGATAGCCAAATTCCAACATGACATGATGAATACACTTGCTTGAATATCTTGATATCTTTTGATATAAGTTCTTGAAAGTTCATGACTAGTTCTCGTCGCTATCTTATTGTTATACACTCTCTCTATCTTGTCGTTTTATGCGAGCATGCATAGCTATAGTGCATTCATGAAAGATGTAATCACTTAAACCCCTTGCTAGTTCTTGAGATATAATTTCCTACTGAGCGTTCGCTCACTTAGTGTTTCCCTACTTTTCAGGTAAGTCCGACGATGAGGGAACTCAAACGGATGGGGAAAATCAAGAGTGAAAGAGATAGAGCTTCTTCCGTGTTATCTAGTCTTTTTCATATTTTCTTGAGTCAACCTTGTATTTTTCCTTTATTTTAGTTAGTACTTCAAAGGTTTGTAATAGACATATTCTTATGAAGGAATAAAGGATTGTGTTATCTTTACTTTTGCGCATCTCTGATTTTAGTGTCGAATACACTAATACTCTGATTGACATGATTGATATAAACTCGTCGCGCATCTCCGGGTTTCTTCCGCGCTCGGGGCGTGACACGACTTGACTTAAGACTCTACTAGGTATTCTCTCAATCTTTAATCACTCTCGGATCCACCACTTGAATAGCCTGAATTCGGCCCGCTAGAATTTCTTGAAAAAGATTAAAAAGTAGGGAATGAGCACACATGCCTAGTAGGTATCTTCGTATCAACATGAAGGCAATGTTTAAGTGATTAACATTTTTAGCTCTAAAGTGAAAGATAAGTAATGAAAATACGATGAAACACATGAATAAACCAAAGTAACACAAATAACAAGATATGATCAAGGTCAGATATGAGAATGCATGTAGACTTAGATATATGGTGAAGCTAGAATATAACATGAATGTACTTTGGCCTTTCATGAACAAGAATGTATTTTTTATAACCATAAAGACTATGCACTAGAAAGTCATGTAACGAGATGTACTAGCAAACATGTAATTTCACAAGATTGCCTCGTGAGAATTCATAGATTTCACCCGTTTATAAAAAAAGTACTCCCGGTGCAAATGCGACGCCAGTATTCATCATACCCCATGGTTTATAGTATGTTTCCGGCTATCTATCGAGGGGACTAGAGTCGAGCCCTTGGACACTGTCCGTGCTCGCTCTTACATCTTCAAGTTATAAATCAAGCTACTTCCACGAGAAATATCAATAATATAGGCCAATAATGAACAAGTTCAAACTATAGTTTTATAATAACAATTATCAAGGTAAGAATGCACTAATTAAGAATATGAGAGTTCAAGATTGATTTAGAACAAGGTTATGCTATGAATAAAATTCGACAGTATAACGGCACATTCCTTACTTTCCACAAGTTATTAATATCTTATTTGACAAGTGTTAAGTTCCAAGCAATCACCGGACCATCTAGGAACTTATAAAACCCAACCCAAAGGTCAAACCTAGGGTTAGACAGAGTCAGGGACCTTGCGGTCGTTTACTGGACCGTTTTGAGAACTCATGCGGTCAGATCCGGATCGTTAGGGAGATCCATGCGGTCAAGTAAGGACCGTTTACGTTGGGTCGAATGCGGTCATAGACGGACCATTTGTGGTCAAAAAGTGGTCTCGGGCCAACCGCTAGACAAAGCTTAGCGGTCGTCTGAGGACCATTTTTAACCAAAACTCTGAAAAACACCGGTAGTGTAAGTGCTTTCTAGACAACTTGGGTTTTGATGGTACAACCAGCTCGACGTCCTAGTGGGAATCTCGGGCTCATGGAGACTTACGGAGTCCTTAAACAAGATCACCTAGTCCGGTGGAAAGAATATCTAACGGAGATAATCACAAGTCCAAGAAAGTGTGCCTATAGTGCAAAGTGTAACTAATGACTCTGTACTGGAATACGTGTCATGTACTTAAGAAAATGACTCATAGAATAGAAAGGATCGTGATAAAACGGCGATCAAATCAAAACTAGACAAGTCCATGAACCATATGAAATTTAAGATAAATACAAGAGTATATGGTTTTGGCATGAAATTAACATAAGTTAAAAATAAGTCCAAATTGCATAAAGAACATGAAATCTACTAGGATGAACAATTAACATAACCAAGTTTATGAATACAGTACTTGAAACAGGGGTAAGACCTAGTTAGCTTGGCTTATCATATGATAATTAGGACTATTCTGCATTATGTTTCGAGTTAACAATAACACAGAACTCAAAAACTAAAGCGGTCTCGGGAGGACCGTTTTATGGGCCTTAGCGGCCTATCGTAGGGCCACTAGGGAGGCTATGGCGGTCTCAAGAAGACGGTTTCTTCCTGTGTACTGCAAACAGTAATAAAATTGAGATATATGCTAATCTAGGGCAGATAGATGTATGATAAAACATGTCAACAAGTAAATATGTCCTGATAAAATCATATTAAAACATGGAGATGCATGGGTAGTCATGATTTAAACTAGAATTATCATTTTCGTTATTAAGGGCAAGGTTCATACATGCTATGTTAACCTTATATGCACGGTCATAATAAAACATCAAATTCGTCCTGTACAATCAATGAAAATAGGAGGAAAGAGAGTGAGTTTGTTCCTAACTTGTTAATTTAGCCTTTTGATGAGATAACCTACCTCTCGTAGTGCTCTTAGACTTCGAATTTCTGACTGGAAGTAAGCCCTAGTTCTACACGTTCTGTGCCAAACCAGTAATTTTTCGTCCCTCAATCTCTCGATCCTCTTGACCTAAATTCATGAAAATTGGAGGGTAGATAGAAGATACGAAGGGGAATAGAAAGTTCTAAATAATCAACTACTAAATACCTCGATTAAGGCTTCTATTTTCCTGATCTTCACTGGACCGTCGCCCTAGTTCTTGTGCAGTCTGTTGCGAACCAGCAACTTGCTGAGGCTCTAACTCTCCAATGACTTGGTCTTCTAGCATGAAAATTTGAGGGAAGTTAGACAAAACTAATACGATCATAAAGTTCTAAAGAACTAACCTGTGAAGATGTCTCCTTACCTTTGAAATATGCGAGCCAACATTAGGGTTCGCATGAGTCGAAGTTAGGGTCTATTTATAGGATTCACTTAGGGTTTAAGGGATTAGATCGAACCTAGAGTCCTAAATTAGAGTAGAGTTAATCCCTAGAGAGTTCTAGAGAGTCTTCTATGCCAGGTAGCTTCGATCCAAGGTGATTTGGTCGCCAAAGATCCAAGCTTTTCACGTTTTCTTTCATTCATGGAACTGGGATTGCTTAGCAGTCATAGCACGACTGCAAGGGTGGGTCTGGGGGTCACGTGATAGACTGTCAGTGTAATACCGTGGATTCTTTCGGATCTTTATCGGAGAGCTTTCGGATCGCTTTTGTGGGTTCTGCGTTATGTTTCATGATCCACGCAGGTTTTTCTCTCGTACAAGTTACAGAACCCAGTGGAGAGTTTATTGTTGAGTTCATCGACTCGAGGATGCTGCAGTTGCGTTGTGCTCCTTCCGAGGATCATTTAGACTATTTTTTCGTATTTTTTTGAATTAGTGCATTTTCGGGCTAAAAATCAGATTACACGAAAATTAGGAAATTCCTAATTTTCCTTTTTCTATTTCTTCTTCACCCTCTCTCCTCTCTCTCACTTCTCACGTCACTCTCTCCCTCTCGTTCTCTCTCCTCTCTTCATCTCTCTCCGTGGGGCGCGTAACCGTGGCGAGGTGGGCGAGGCAGGAACGTCGTGGAGTTGATATGGAGCGTGATGGTGTGAAGGATGGAGCCTGGCGTTGGCGCAATCCCTTGGTGGATTCAAAGCCGGCGTGTTCAAGTTCATGTGACGGTTTTCAACGTGGTTTAGTCGCTTCGATGCGCTAAAACTTCGGTGGAGGTATGGAGATGGACGTCCTACTCTTCTTCTGCGTTCCCTCACAATTTGGAGCCGAACGGTGCGAGAATGAGTGGGTTTTGCTTCGTTTAGGGCAAAGCATGCTTTGGGGGGTGTGAGACGAGTTCGCCTCTTCTGGCGATGGTTTCTAGCCTGGTTAGTATTAATTGAACCCCTAGCATGTCAGCACTTCATTTCCGCTAGTTTCATTGTGATCGGTTGTCATTTGGGATAGGTATGAGCCCGGAAACCCATGGGCCTCATTTTGGGTCGATTCATGGGAATCGCCTGTTTCTTGTGTTTTTGGACGTAGTTTGGATCCCTTCCGGTGTGTGGAAGGAGTATATTGCCATTAGGAATGTTGCCCTTTCGTTTTAGGGCGAACAGGGCGTGGAAAGGCCGGGTTTGGCCATTCCCCTATTTTTCCCGCTGTGACGCCTTGGCGGTCGTACCAGTGACTGTTTGCACCTCTTAAGCGGTCATGGGGCGACCGTCTGGGTTCTTTATCGGTTTAAGTCGGTTCAGGTCTTAGCGGTCATGCAATAGACCGTTTGTATTGGCTAGCGGCCCATTGGAGGACCGCTAAGCTTTGTGAAATGGTCTATTAGAGACCATTAGATTGTGTCTAGTAAGTCGGTTTGGCCAAGCGTGAAGTCCCGCGATCAATGACACCCAAGAGGGGGGTGAATTGGGTGTTTACAAATTTTAAGGAAACTTTTGGCCTTTTTAAAATATGTGATAGAATGCTAGTTAAGAGATTCAAAACTATTTGAACACAAATTGGATTTATCAAACTTTGTATGATGAGATATAGAATATGCAAGATATACGTAGATAAATCAGTAACAACAATTAACAAATACACTCACTTAGAATGGAGGTAGAAGAAAAGGACCAAACCACACAAATCAAACCATAGTGCACAGCGGTTTTTAAGGTGGTTCGGATGCAACGACGGTAATCCTACGTCCACCCCTCACCAAACCCGGTGAGGCTTCACTCGGGGATAAATCCCCAAACGAGACGACGCTCCAACCACACACGCAGGACGACGTCTGCCCACACACACGGAGACGTGCCCCAAAACACACACACACACGGAGACGAAGTCTCCAACACGATCCAACAAGCAGATCAACAAGACACACACACGCTGCGACAAGTGCAGCACTCCACACACACAAACACTAAGATCTGGATAAATCCACACACACACACACAGATCTAAGAAGACTTACGCACACACGAATCAAGTACGACACACACACACACGACCACGGATCCAACAACGATCCACACACACACGAGTTTACAGTTTATAAGAAACACAAATCTGAAACTATAAAGCACAAAACACAAACATGAATAAACCACAGTTTAGAAAGCTCTTGATTTAGCCTCCCCCTGAGTGTGTGCTCTGGATGTTCTCGTTGATTCCTTCTTCACTTGAATAGCTTGAGACTCAGCTTGAATGGCCTTGTATTTGATGTAGATCTTCTTGCACGGAGTACTATTCACGGCTATAGTACCCTTCCTTCTTCCTTGGACAAATCCATGTATCTTCTTGATGCTTGTGAGCTTGTTCTCTTCCTTTGAGACTGCTGACTTCAAATGGAGCTAGAGTACCTTCAGATGATGCTTGAATGGCTCCTTCTTCCTTGTAGCATCCTTCTTCTTCTTCCCTTGGATCACCTTGAGTTGATAAAGAGGTGTATGGATGTCGCTTTGAACCTTGATTGCTTCTACACCTTCTTGGAGGTAGATGGCTTCAGAAATACCTTGAATGGGTTGGAGATAGATGAAGAGCTTGCTACACGAGGTACTGTTCACGGAGCTACAGTGCCTCTTCTTCCTCCTTGGACACCCTCCCCTTTGGATCTCTTGGATAATTAGGGTTATGACTCTAATAGGATGTTTTATTACCCTTGGAAGGTCTATGGACAAGCCCTAGACCAGATCCACAAATTTTGGAGGGTTTGGTGGCTTTTGGATTAAACAATAGAAAGAGGAGATGCTTCTTTCGAGATGGACAAAAGTCAATATTTTTGGCTTATCGGGGCTGGCGATCGACCTGCAGAGGCTGGCGGTTGACCGCTACTGAGAGAACTGCTGGCCGTTGGTTTCTAGGAATTCCGGTCGACCGCTACTAGGCTGGCGGTCGACCGCCACTGTGAATCCTTGTAGGCGGTGAGCTGCCGGCAAGGGCGGTCGACCGCCCCTGAGCTGGCAGTCGACTGCCAGTAGACCCTGGGTTTTCCCGGGTAGGTCCGTTAATCTCTTCAGCTCCGTCGCTTAAGTCATTTAGCAGCCCGTTCATGTCTGTGGCATTACCCTTGACAGTTTAGAAGGTGTCAACTGAATCTTTGACCTTGTGGATTTTTACTGAGTGTTTTGACCTGCAAAAGCATACATAATTGATTAGAACTATAGCTCAACCATCCATATGATAAATGCAAGAAGTTCATGCAAACCATTTGAGCATTAATCAAAATTTTGTTCCAGGGGCTCCGCCCCCGGAAACCCCCGTGACCTGACCGCGCAGGTCGATCCGCGGGCGAGGGCGCACGATGGCCAGAAGGGTTTCATGTTTTAATGTGCATGAATGAGGTGTATGAAGGAGAGGTATATGAGATACACATGGTGAGATCGATGCTAAGACAAGGTAAGAGTCTCGCCAATGGTTCTTGACAGTAAATGACATATACCACCTGTTTTGGATTGTAGAGGAGCAGGGTGCTTATCCACACGTTTGGTTCACCAGGTGACTGCCATGTCTTTGATCTTGCAAGCAAGATAGTCAAGGTTAATACCATGCTTGTTCCCGTTGAAGAGGTTATGAGACCTCTTGCCTCTTGTAAAACCAACATATGCAAACCAAGGATCAAGACCATGTAACCGTTCCCATTTGCCATCTCAACCATACATAAATAACAAGAGCATGAGCAATCAACCACAAGTTTAGTTATCATCACTTAATTACACATTAAGTTTAGTTATCATCAAAATCATAACTTAACAAAGCAGTCACGTGATAGACCGCAAGGCTGGCCTTGGCGGCCCTGTGGGAGACCGCTAGGCTTTGTTTATGTCTGTTCAATAGTTTTTAAGTCGGTTCGGGCTAGCAGTCCTAGCTCTGACCGCATGGTGTTCTTAGCAGCCCTTTGGGAGATCGCTAAGCTTCATTTATGTGGTTTGACTGGTTAAGTCGGTTCGAGGGTTGACTGGGTCAAGCGGCCATGTGGATGACCGATACAGTCATCATGTGGCCCTCCGATTGACTGCATGCCCCTATGTTTTTATAGTTTTATTTGCTTGAGCCTCTGTGTGAGGGTAGCGGCCCTTTGGCAGACTGCTTGGCTTACCTAGCGGCCTAGCATGTGACCGTTTCCTTCATAGAGTTCTATTTTCCGATTGTTTTGGCCTCCAATTGTCTTGGCTTAACCTTGTGGTTTTCCCATAGTCCCGTGGATGTCGTGGATGTCCTATGTGGGCGATGACCATGTGTGGGGTGGCCGGGAGTGCCATTGTGTCGAGTAGTGTTCCGTACTGCTTCAGAGTCATTATTTATTTCTGGTCAACCCCGTATGATCAAGGGGTTGACATGTGACCTCGTGAGTGTCTCGGCTACCCTGTATGGATCGAGACATGGGTTTTGGACACCTTGAGGTATTATCTTACCTCGATTTGTGTGTCCATGTGCTTTGAGAGTCTTGGTGAATCCTCAAGTCTCCGTGGTTCGTATCATACGGATGTGTGGATCCGGCGATCCTGTGCTGTTTCCTTTATCGGTGTTTTTCGGTGATGTGGCTTTGGGATTAGACTGATTGGCGGCATGTTACCGCTTTTGTGCGATGATCTTGACCCGAGTCGTGAGACTCAAGGATGTTGTGTCATCAGGTTTAGTTGTCCGTCCTTAGTCTTGTGGCAGTCTGGTGTGCTGCCTTGTGTCTTGTGCTTTGTGCTTCATAGTACGTGCAGCAATGCATGTTTAGTGTCACGTCCCGAGCGCGGAAGATACCTGGGTCAGTGACGTGTCTATATCGATTGTGTCATTCGCGTAAGATCAGAGCGCGTATTTTACTCGACGATTCATTGCTAATTTAAATTTGAACATAAACCATAGTCCAAGATGACAATTAATTAACCAGAGTAGTAATATCCCAAACTAATTTCATAAAGCTACTAATCCATTCCAACTTAATCATAACTTGACTGAAAAATGGTATCATAGATTACAAGTCTTAATGATAACTAGAAATACATGACATAGGACCTAAAATACAAAGGACTGGACCTAGCTGATGGTACATCCAACTGTGACTCTAGCACTCATCACTCGGTATCGGTCCCATCCGGGCGGTGGTCGCTATCCAAGTTTCCTAAAAATGTTAGAATTACAACTTTATGAGCGGATCGCTCAGTAGGAATTATATCTGAAGTTCTAACAATCTTTAAGTTAATTACAAGTTCATGCGGTATAATGATGCATATAGGATCAAGCGAGAATATCAAGAATTGTATTAAAGGAATATCACAAGAATTTCAATGAGATGTATCAATAAGGAAATTACAAGTGATTTGCAAGTAATTAGACAAGTACTTTCCAAGGATACCGTATTCAAGCAAGTATTTCAAGAATTCAACATTCGAGTATTCAAGTAAGTATTTCAAGAATTTAACATTCGAGTATTCAAGCAAGTATTTCAAGCTCATGTAATATCAAGTAGTACAATGAATTGGTTATTTCATTCAATACACTCAAGCAAGTAATTGTCCTTTTTCGGGCTAAATCAATCATGTCAAGCAAGTCAAGCATGTCATAAGAGAGTGAGTGGGAATGTCTCAAGTCAAGCAAGTACTTCGGTGCAATGCCAGACACCATGGTCAATAAACTCCCATGGGCACAAGTACCTTCTGGTGCTCCTCCCAAGACCAGACCGGGCCCTATATGCACAGCATTTCATGTATACTTTTAGACATCCACTCTTATTTATATAGCCAATGTAGAATTTCAAGAAGTTTACCCATTGTAGGAACATAAGGTATATTTTCAGGAATAGAATTCAAGGACATCTCGAGTGTAAATGATGAATGATGACCATCTACTTAAAATGCATGACACATAGGCAAATCAGGGTTAAAGAGACGGCCAAAAAGTCATGTAAAGGAGGTCAACATAACTATTGGTCAAAGTCAACGCTAATGTTCAAAGTCAACGCTACTGTTGATGCGAAGATACGTGACAATTGGTCAAAGTCAACGCTACTGTTCAAAGTCAACGCTACAGTTGATGTGAAGATAAGTGATAATTGGTCAAAATCAACGCTATTGGTCAAAGTCAACGCTACTAACCAAAGTCAACGCTACTGTTGATGTGAAGATAGGTGACAATTGGTCAAAGTCAATGCTACTGGTCAAAGTCAATGCTACTATTCAAAGGTGTCAATCGATCAAAGTCAGGCAGCGTTTTACTTTTCATGTAGAAATGCATAACTAGGGTCGATGCTAGTTTGCACATACTCAAACCAAGGTCCATGCTAGTATTGCACAGACTCAAACTAAGGTCCATGCTAGGTTGCACAGACGCGAACTAAGGTCCATGCTATGTTGCACAGACGCGAACTAAGGTCGGTGCACATTATTGTTCACACAAGACTAAGGTCGGTGCACATGCAAGCCAAGGTCAGTGCACATCACTATAGCACCAGACCAAGGTCGGTGCACTTTGGTTTCAAGGTTATAAGGTCGGTGCAGGTTTAGTTGGCAAAGGGGCAAGGTCGGTGTAGGTTACTGTACAAGTCCGTGCACATTTAATACTAACATGCTACAAGGTCAGTGCAGGTTTAGTTGGCAAAGGGTCAAGGTCGGTGCAGGTTACTGTACAAGTCCGTGCACATTCAATACTAACATGCTACAAGGTCAGTGCAGGTTTAGTTGGCAAAGGGTCAAGGTCGGTGCACTTTTGATTTCAAGGGTCGATGCACATGCAAGCCAAGGTCGGTGCACATCACTGTAGCACCAGACCAAGGTCGGTGCACTTTTGCAGTAATCGGTCAACATTTGACCCAACGTATTTACTATTTATTTTCACACTTTTTACTATTCACTCAACTTCATTTTTAAGGTCAAATATTTATTTGATAATTTTTCTTGGTAGAGTAAATCGAGGTGGTTAATGGGTAACAATGAGATCTTACAAATCATTTTTATCTTGTGAGATATTAATTTTTAAAGTGGATCATAAATAGTGTCTTTTACTATTCACTCAATTTCGTTTTTAAGGATAAATATTTATTTGATAATTTTCTATGGTAGTATACATCGAGGTGGTTAATGGGTAACAATTAGATCTTCCTAATCATTTTTATCTTGTGAGATATTAATTTTTAAAGTGGGTCATGAATAGTATCTTTTACTATTCACTCAATTTCATTTTTAAGGTCAAATATTTATTTGATAATTTTTCATGGTAGAGTACATCTAGGTGGTTAATGGGTAACAATTAGATCTTCCTAATCATTTTTATCTTGTGAGATATTAATTTTTTTAAAGTGGGTCATGGATAGTGTCTTTTACTATTCACTCAATTTCATTTTTAAAGTCAAATATTTATTTGATAATCTTCCATGGTAGAATTATATCGTCCTAATCATTTTTATCTTGTGATATATTAATTTTTTTAAAGTGGGTCATGAATAGTGTCTTTTACTATTCACTCAATTTCATTTTAAAGGCCAAATATTTATTTGATAATTTTCCATGGTAGAGTATATCGAGGTGGTTAATGGGTAACAATTAAATCTTCCTAATCATTTTTATCTTGTGAGATATTAATTTTTTGAAAGTGGCCCATGAATAGTGTCCTCCATATACCCTTCACGTGATTGACATTTGAATGGTCAACAAGGGCATGTGGAGGTCATGGGCGCCCTTCTCTCAGGGCACTATACGCACCAGAATCCGTGCATTTTAGACACAAGTTACTATTCTTAAAATTTAAGGTTTGGTAAATTATGTTTTAAGGACCTGATTAGATAGAGAAAAATCTGAGGATTCTAAAATCATGCTTATGCTGGAATTTCATGGTTTGGTTAAATAAATATGAATTTTTGAATATGGTGATCACTAATTACGTAACTTACTGTTCATGATTTTAAAAAAAATGTTCAGAGAATCAGGAAGTAAAGATATGGCTAGACATGGACAAATAGTAGGATTTCAAGATCAAGCTCATACAGTATTTTTAAGATTTAATTTCATAGATATGAATTTTTAAACACAAGATAATTTACAGGAATTAAAATGGATGAACACAAGGAATCCTGGTGATACGTAACTAACCCTATTCATGCATGTCACCCTATTTAACTGTTAATTAGGCCAGATCTTGAGAACACCTACCTCTTAGGAGTGATACACGTGGTACAGGTGGCTAGAATAAGGAAAGTCAAGCTCTTCGCGTCAGAGCTTCTGCAGCATGATGTAGAATATAGGAAGAAGACGTCCCTTCATGTCTTCAGAGGCAGAGGAAAAGAAGGGGATATTATCTCTGCAGGTAGCAGGATGTAATGCCCTGAGATCCAATCCTTAATTTATGGAAAAAATTTTATCGGACCCGAAGTATTACTTCGTACGTATCGCGGAAGCACAATATATAAACATACATACATTCGCATGAAAGAGAAAGAGAGAGAAACCACAAGTACACGAAATGTAAATAACATCTCAGCCATTCATAATTTCCAAGAAGAGTACATGTACATTGTTCCAAAATAACAAGAGTCCATATAGGCACCAACCCAAAACCATACATATGAGAGAGACATTCATCCATAACATACCCAGACGAACTATGAACTAGCACTACTCCTCAGCTGCAGCCACCTCCTCAACCTCCTTCTCTATGACTCCTGAAAACATGTCACAAAGAGGTGAGTGTGACACTCAGTAGACAGCCTAAACAAACTGGGGTTAACTTACATTTATATAACCGAATTATATACATAATTTAGATGTTAATAATAGCATAATCCATTCATTATAGTCTGCTGAAAATAACTCATAAGAGGAAAATACACATTCTTAAGCTGACATATAAGGTACCCATGCATGCGCTAAAATCACGGTGAATAACCATTTACACATTATCACATTTCCATATTTTCACACTTTCACATATCACTTTTCCACATTTTCGCATTTCACATTTTCACATTTTCACATTTTCACATTTTCATATTTATACAATTTGTTATTCATGGAAACAAGCAGCTGCCACAATCATAGGATGCCCCCACACACACAACGAACGAAAGAGTACTGCGCAGACTCGAGAGTGAACTCCTACCTAGATTCTTGGTGGCCTCGTGGCTTTACGTAACACCACATCACAAAGGCCGCCCCCCCTCCCCCCCCCCCCCCCCCCCGGGGACCGAAGATCGAATCAGTAGGATTTTATTCTATGGCCATCCCCCCACAGGGACCGAAGTCCTATCTCACATAAGACTATTATTTCCATTCATATCATTTACATCGTATTCGCATTCATACTCATTTTACAAATACTAGTATGATACTTTATCATAGCATGCATGCTTCCAATAGTTTAAGTGGGCAAAACATACTTATATACTTACTGGTGCAGAACAATGCATGATCAGGTTACTATACAAAAGGGACAGGTTTATCCATCTAGGCTACATATGCACAGAAATTGATTTATATCTGAAAGTACAGAATTTCTGTGGGCATGAAATTTTTACTGTGGGTTACTCACTTAGCCTTCTACCATTTTCTAATTTTTCAAAATTTTATGAATTAATATGCCCCCTCAAAATTCTCCTTTTCTCAGTTTCTGGAAATTGGGTCTGTGCAGTATAGGCACCGACCCCACTAGAACATGCACAGACCTCACTGGAACATGCACAGACCCTGCTTGGGGCCAGGGTCAAGCATGCACTGACCTCTCTGAGACATGCACCGACCTCACTGGAATATGCACAGACCACACTTATGATTTGAACTAAACCTGCACCGACCTCACTAGAACATGCACAGACCTCAATGAAACATGCACAGACCTCACTTATAATTTGAACTAAACCTGCACCGACCTCACTAGAACATGCACAGACCTCACTGAAACATGCACGGACCTCACTTATGATTTGAACTAAACCTACACCGACCTCACTACAACATGCACAGACCTCACTGAAACATGCACATGCCTCACTTATGCTTTGAACTAAACATGCACCGACCTCACTAGAACATGCACAGACCTCACTGAAATATGCACAGACCTCACTTATGATTTGAACTAAACCTGCACCGACCTCACTAGAATATACACAAACCTTTACCTACGCATGGACTAAAAGAGCACCAATACTAACACAAACATGCACATACCTTTCCCAACGCATGGACTAAGTGTGCACCGATGCTAACACAAACATGCACAGACCTTTACCATTACTAGAACATGCACAAACCTTACTATAAAATATGCACAGACCTTACAAAACATGCACAGACCATATCATTACTAGAGCATGCACAGACCTTACTATAAAACATGCACAGACCTTACAAAACATGCACAGACCTCACTTATGATTTGAACTAAACCTGCACCGACCTCACTAGAACATGCACAGACTTCACTGAAACATGCACAGACCTCACTTATGATTGGAACTAAACCCGCACCGACCTCACTAGAACATGCACAGACCTCACTGAAACATGCACAGACCTCACTTATGATTTGAATTGAACCTGCACCGATCGACCTCACTAGAACATGCACAGACCTCACTGAAACATGCACAGACCTCACTTATGCTTTGAACTGAACCTGCACCGACCTCACTAGAACATGCACAGACCTCACTGAAATATGCACAGACCTCACATATGATTTGAACTAAACCTGCACCGACCTCACTAGAATATGCATAGACCTTTACCTACGCATGGACTAAAAGTGCACCGATGTTAACACAAACATGCACAGACCTTTACCTACGCATGGACTAAGTGTGCACCGATGCTAACACAAACATGCACAGACCTTTACCATTACTAGAACATGCACAGACCTTACAAAACATGCACAGACCTTACTATTACTAGAACATGCACAGACCTTACTATAAAAGATGCACAGACCTTACAAAATATGCACAGACCTTACCATTACTAGAACATGCACAGACCTTAGAAAACATGCACAAACCTTATCATTACTAGAACATGCACAGACCTGACTATAAAACATTTACAGACTTTACAAAACATGCACATACCTTACCATTACTAGAACATGCACAGACATGACTATAAAACATGCACAGACCTTACAAAATATGCACAGACCTTACCATTACTAGAACATGCATAGACTCTGCTATGACCCATATGAAATATGTATAGACCTTATCCTAAAGGCTGACCTTCCTAGGGACTGTACTAATCTTTAGAGACTCATAGGTAACTCATGGAAGCCCGAAATTTGATGAAACTAAAAACCAAAAATGAACATGGTGGTGGTCTCCTCATGCCCTTAATCCCTCTTTAGAGTGTATAAAATACATTTGAAATCATTCTAATGCATCATTGGCCCCCAAAGTTTGAGGTTAGGTGTCTACCTTTCAGATGTTAACCGACGATCCAGGGATAATATCCACACCCCAGATCCTCCTCAGCTTTATCCCTTTCGATCCGGGGATGAGATCCACACCCCAGATCCTCTCCAAGACTTTTTGCTTCCTTCTAGGAACTGCCGGTTTGCCCCCTTCGCAGGGCCAAGATCCCTCACCTCTCTTCTCTCTCAAGAGGAACCGTAGATGGTGGAACGTTAATAATGGGTGTTGCTAAAGACTGACCACCCTTGGAACCCACTTCCTTATATAGGTTCAAGCCTCCAAAGGCCTTTCCTATGTCCAACAAGGCTCAGTCTAGCACCCAAGGTCGCTGGTTAAAGAGGGGGTTAATGCTCAGCACCCCTTGGGTTTGAACAGAGGTGACCCTTTATCTACCTAGTCATAAATATGAATGGGCCCGCTTTCCTGTTAAGATTTGGATTGGGATGTCTTCATATGAAATAAAGAGTACGTCTAGATCTAACTTCCAGTAATGGTGTCATTGAATTTCATTAACTCTAGCATGAGTTATGATTTTCGTAATATTAACGTTATTTCTCCTCTATTTTAGTCACGACCCTTCGTCTACCTAGCCATAAATGCGAGTGGGAGCACTCTTATGTTAGGATTTGGATTAAGATGTCTTCAGATGAAATCATGAGGACTTATAGATCTAACTTTCAGAGATGGTTTCATCGAATTTTATCATTCCTAGCCGGAGTTATGATTTTTGCAATATTATCATTTATTCTCCCTCATTCCAGTGATGACCTTTCGATAGACCGAGATAATTTGGGTATAGCTCTAGCATCCAGGTAGTATTTGACCTTGACCTCAACATAGAAGTTGTAGCTAACATCTCACTCGGAATTATGGCATTAGTTTCAGGTCATTTCATTAACCATAGACGAAGTTATGAATTTCCCATTAATTACATCCGAGTTCTCCTAACAGTCACACCTCTTCCTGACAGCTGGCAGCAAATGGGCTAAGAACCTTGGGTTCTAGTGCGAATTGGGTTTCCATGTCAATAGAAGAGTTCGGGATAAGGGCCCAAGCTTTCTAATCAGCCTTATTTCATCCCATTTGGTTGACTGCGGACCAAAATATCCTCATTTTAATGGGTAACTGTGTTTTTTGTAATAATTTTGGCCCATTATCATAACTCCTTCTTATCTCCTATTAGGCCCATTTTTCAGAAGTTATACTCTTCACTAAAGTTGTTCCCTACCTAATAGTCGTTGCATGGACTTTGGTTTCATCTAATTCTAACATCCCTATAGTAAGTTACCAATTTCCTAATGATTCTTTAATAATCTGTCCATATTTCTAACTCATTGAGTTCACAGACCCGAAGGCCAGTGCCCAAATTGGCGGTCGTAACATCCCCTCCCCCTTAAAATAATTTCATCCTCAAAATTAATTTGAGAAATTTATCCTTAAAACCTTCACCGGTCAGATGGTTTAAGATTGCCTATCGTACTTCCTAATCCATTCATCAATGATCAGTTGACCTTCTTCTAACATGGAGAAGAAGCTTTCTCGTGTAATGGATAAGCTTTGTTTCAAGGGCTCATTAAATATCATCTTACTTAAAATAATTGTAACATACAACTCATGCCACACAGTGTATGCTTTTAGGGTTTTTATCAATTACATTTGGAGGTTTAGCCTGTTATGCAACTTGCAAACTAAAATGGGTCATTGCTCCGTACCTTCAGTCACGGTAGGGGTATTGTCTGCCTCCTCTTGCATTAGTGTATAAACTCGCCCTCTATACCAAATCCTCTCCAGCGGTGGTACTAGCTTTTGTTGAGTCTTTTTAGAGTAGTTCCTTGCAATATGTCCAGCCTCGCCGCATCCATAGCACTTACCCTTTGTCATCCAGCACTCCTGTCCCGGATGGGTGCGTTTACAATGGACACATAATGGAACCCCCAGCCTGTTCCTTGGTACCAGCTCCTAACGTGCCACCTTTTCCTTGTCCTGCCTTCCTTCTGCCTGCCAAGGCCTCTTGCCCATCGTCTTCTGCTCCTTAGTGGACCTACACATAGGTATTCATTAGAACCTAACTTAATATGTCACTAAAATACATATGGTTTCAGTTATTACCTATGAGGGTTTGTCTGTTTGAAATGGGTTCTAAATATACTCTACCCTTTTTCACTCTAGCCTACCTCTTCTTCTACTACTTGGGCAATTAGAATGGTTGTAGTTATGGTTTGTCTCCCGTGCTCTGATACCACGATGTAACGCCCCGAGATCTGACCCTCAATTTATGGACATTTTTTTTATCGGACCCCGAAGCATTACTTCGTATGTATTGCGGAAGCACAATATATCAACATGCATACATTCGCATGAGAGAGAGAGAGAGAAACCACAAGTACACGAAATGTAAATAACATCTCAGCCATTCATAATTTCCAAGAAGAGTACATGTACATTGTTCTAAAATAACAAGAGTCCATATAGGCACCACCCCATAACCATACATATGAGAGAGATATTCATCCATAACATACCTAGACAAACTATGAACTAGTACTACTCCTCAGCTGCAGCCTCCTCCTCAACCTCCTTCTCTATGACTCCTGAAAACGTGTGTCACAAAAGGGTGAGTGTGACGCTCAGTAGGCAGCCTAAACAAACCGGGGTTAACTTGCATTTATATAACCGAATTATATACATAATTCAGATGTTAATAACAGCATAATCCATTCATTATAGTCTGCTGAAAATAACTCATAATAAGAAAATACACATTCTTAAGCTGACATATAAGGTACCCATGCATGCGCTAAAACCACGATGAATAAGCATTTACACATTATCACATTTCCATATTTTCACACTTTCACATATCACTTTTCCACATTTTCGCATTTCACATTTTCACATTTCACATTTTCGCATTTCACATTTATACATTTTGTTATTCATGGAAACAAACAGCTGCCACAATCATAGGAGGCCAACACACACACAACGAATGAAAGAGTACTGCGCAGACCCGAGAGCGAACTCCCACCTAGATTCTTGGTGGTCTCGTGGCATTATGTAACACCACATCACAAAGGCTGCCCCCCCCAGGGGACCGATGATCGAATCAATAGGATTTTATTCCAAGGCCGTCCCCCCACAGGGATCAAAGTCCTATCTCATAGAAGACTATTGTTTCCATTCATATCATTTACATCGTATTCACATTCATACTCATTTTAAAAATACTAGTATGATACCTTATCATAACATGCATGCTTCCAATAGTTTAAGTGGGCAAAACATACTTATATGCTGACTGGTGCAGAACAATGCATGATCAGGTTACTATACAAAATGGACATGTTTATCCTTCTAGGCTACATATGCACAGAAAATGATTTATATCTGAAAGTACAAAATTTCTGTGGGCATGAAATTTTTATTGTGGGTTACTAACTTAGCCTTCTGCCATTTTCTAATTTTTCAAATTTTTATGAATTAATATGCCCTCTCAAAATTTTCCTTTTCTCAGTTTTTGGAAATTGGGTTTGTGCAGCATCTGCACCGACCCCACTAGAACATGCACAGACCTCACTAGAACATGCACAGACCTTACTGGAACATGTACAAACCCTGCTTGTGGCCAGGGCCAGGCATGCACTAACCTCACTGGAACATACACCGACCTCACTGGAATATGCACAGACCTCACTTATGATTTGAACTAAACCTGCACCGACCTCACTAGAACATGCATAGACCTCACTGAAACATGCACAGACCTCACTTATGATTTGAACTAAACCTGAACCGACCTCACTAGAACATGCACAGACCTCACTAAAACATGCATAGACCTCACTTATGATTTGAACTAAACCTGCACCGACCTCACTAGAACATGCACAGACCTCACTTATGCTTTGAACTAAACCTGCACCGACCTCAATAGAACATGCACAGACCTCACTGAAACAAGCACAGATCTCACTTATGCTTTGAACTATACCTACACAGACCTCACTGAAACATGCACAGACCTCACTTATGATTTGAACTAAACCTGCACCGACCTCACTAGAATATGCACAGACCTATACCTACGCATAGCCTAAAAGTGCACCGATGCTAACACAAACATGCACAGACCTTTACCATTACTAGAACATGCACAAACCTTACTATAAAACATGCACAGACCTTACAAAACATGCACATACCTTGCCATTACTAGGACATGCACAGACCTTACAAAACAAGCACAGAACTCACTTATGATTTGAACTAAACCTGCACCGACCTCACTAGAACATGCACAGACCTCACTGAAACATGTACATACCTCACTTATGATTTGATCTAAACCTGCACCGACCTCACTAGAACAAGCACAGACCTCACTGAAACATGTACATACCTCACTTATGATTTGATCTAAACCTGCACCGACCTCACTAGAACAAGCACAGACCTCACTGAAACATGCACAGACCTCACTTATGATTTGAACTGAACCTACACCGACCTCACTAGAACATGTGCAGACCTCACTGAAACATGCATAGACCTCACTTATGCTTTGAACTAAACCTACACCGACCTCACTAGAACATGCACAGACCTCACTGAAACATGCACAAACCTCACTTATGATTTGAACTAAACCTGCACCGACCTCACTAGAATACGCATAGACCTTTACCTACGCATGGACTAAAAGTGCACCGATGCTAACACAAACATGCACAGACCTTTACCTACGCATGGACTAAGTGTGCACCGATGCTAACACAAACATGCACAGACCTTTACCATTACTAGAACATGCACAAACCTTACTATAAAACATGCACAGACCTTACCATTACTAGAGCATGCACAGACCTTACTATAAAATATGCACAGACCTTACCATTACTAGAACATGCACATACCTTACTATAAAACATGCACAGACTTTACAAAATATGCACAAACCTTACCATTACTAGAACATGCACAGACCTTACTATAAAACAAGCACAGACCTTACCATTACTAGAACATGCATAGACTCTGCTATGACCCATATGAAATATATATAGACCTTGTCCCAAAGGCTGACCTTCCTAGGGACTATACTAATCTTTAGAGACTCAGAGGTAACTCATGGAAGCCTGAAACCTGATGAAACTAAAAACCAAAAATGAACATGGTGGTGGTCTCCTCATGCCCTTAATCCCTCTTTAGAGTGTATAAAATACATTTGAAATCATTCTAATGCATCATTGGCCCCTAAAGTTTGAGGTTAGGTGCCTACCTTTGAGATGTTAACCGACGATCCTGGGATAATATCCACACCCCAGATCCTCCTTAGCTTTATCCCTTTCAATCCGGGGATGAGATCCACACCCCAGATCCTCTCCAAGACTTTTTGCTTCCTTCTAGGAACTGTCGGTTTGCCCCCTTCGCAGGGCCAAGATCCCTCACCTCTCTTCTCTCTCAAGAGGAACCGTAGATGGTGGAACATTAATAATGGGTGTTGCTAAAGACTGACCACCCTTGGAACCCACTTCCTTATATAGGTTCAAGCCTCCAAAGGCCTTTCCTATGTCCAACAAGGCTCAGTCCAGCCCCCAAGGTCGCTGGTTAAAGAGGGGGTTAATGCTCAGCACCCCTTGGGTTTGAACAGAGATGACCCTTTATCTCCCTAGTCATAAATATGAATGGGCCCGCTTTTCTATTAAGATTTGGATTGGGATGTCTTCATATGAAATAAAGAGGACGTCTAGATCTAACTTCCAGTAATGGTGTCATTGAATTTCATTAACCCTAGCATGAGTTATGATTTTCGCAATATTAACGTTATTTCTCCACTATTCTAGTCGCGACCCTTCGTCTACATTGGCATAAATGCGAGTGGGAGCACTCTTATGTTGGGCTTTGGATTGGGATGTCTTCAGATGAAATCATGAGGACTTACAGATCTAGCTTTCAGAGGTTATTTCATCGAATTTACTCATTCCTATCCCGAGTTATGATTTTTGCAATATTATCATTTATTCTCCCTCATTCCAGTGGTGATCTTTCAGTAGCCCGAGATAATCCGGGTATAGCTCTAGCATCCAGGTAGTATTTGACCTTAACCTTAACATAGAAGTTGTAGCTAACATCTCATTCGGAATTATGGCATTGGTTTCAGGTCATTTCATTAACCACAGATGAAGTTATAAATTTCTCATTAGTTACATCCGAGTTCTCCTAACAGTCACACCTCTTCCTGACAGCTGGCAGCAAATGGGCTAAGAACCTTGGGTTCTAATGCGAATTGGGTTTCCATGTCAACAGAAGAGTTTGGGATAAGGGCCCAAGCTTTCTAATGAGCATTGCTTCATCCCATTTGGTTGACTGTGGACCAAGATATCCTTATTTTAATGGGTAACTGTGTTTTTTGTAATAATTTTGGCCCATTATCATAACTCCTTCTTATCTCCTATTAGGCCCATTTTTCAGAAGTTATACTCTTCACTAAAGTTGTTCCCTACCTAATACTCGTTGCATGGGCATTAGTTTCATCTAATTCTGACCTCCCTATAGTAAGTTACCAATTTCCTAAGGATCCTTCAATAATCTGTCCATATGTCTAGCTCATTGAGTTCACAGGCCCGAATCATTTTCAATTGGACCAGTGCCCAACTTGGCGGTCGTAACACAGGATGAGGGCAGAGGCTTCTATCCACTCAATAGAAGGTGTAATTATAGGAAGAATTCGATTGCCAAGGTAAAAGAAAGGGTCATTATCTTGGGATCCACTGTCAGGTCAAAAGGGGTCCATTGCCAGCAAAAAGGAGTTGTTTATAAGGAATAAATAGATTCATGGGAAATCATATCTGAAAACCTACTGTGTAATATTCCCTCACAGTCCACGGCTAGCAAACCATGGCTGTTATTGTCTCCACCCATCTCTGGTGGTTGAGGGGTCCCTGGGTATATATATATATTTAATTGATTTGCAGAAATGGCGACTGGCCCTTCATATATATGTTTAGTTCGCCCATTATTTTACCCAAAAAGAAATGGCGGATGCAAGAATCGAACCGTGGTCACCTGTTTGGATAACACGTCACTTAACCAACTACACTAAGAAGTCACTTTGTCAAGTGAATGATCTTTCTGAAAGATGAAGCCCCATTACGTATG
This sequence comes from Amorphophallus konjac, assembly GCA_022559845.1. Classification (NCBI taxonomy): domain Eukaryota; kingdom Viridiplantae; phylum Streptophyta; class Magnoliopsida; order Alismatales; family Araceae; genus Amorphophallus; species Amorphophallus konjac. The sequence goes on from CM040119.1 coordinate 292,711,543, forward strand.
ATAACTTCAATGGTGGTATTTTTATATAGTGGCCCTCATTGGGTATTCTAACTTCTTACTTAACCTTCCTATAGAGTTATCTTCTTATAGAGTTATCTAAAATTTTTATTTATTTGGAGAAAAGGCCTATATATTATTATTATATTTTTTATTTTTATTTTTATACGGGGTGCTACACTCTCCCCCACTTAAAAGAATTTGGTCCTCAAATTCAATTGCATATATGGAGACAAGGAGGGTAAGAAAAACTTACAGATTAGAATAGTTCCAGAAATCTCCTTCTCATAGACTCCTCGGCTTCCCATGTAGCCTCTTGTTCTAAGCATCAATTCCATTGGATTTTCACCATAGGGATCGTCTTGTTCCTTAGAACTAGGATTTCTCGGTCGAGGATCTTCATTGGCTTCTACTCATAGGAAAGGTCCTTTTGTATCACCAAGTTAGTGTGATCGATGACGTGGAGAGGATCGTGCACATACTTCTTCAGTGTAGAAATATGGAATACATTGTGCACCTCTGATAATTGTGGAGGCAAGACAATGAGGTAAGCTACCTCGCCCACTCTCTCCAATACCTCGAATGGACCAATAAACCTCGGTGTAAGTTTGTCCTTAACGTCGAATCTTCTAATACCTCGATCAGGAGAGATCTTGAGAAAGACATGGTCTCCAACTTTGAATTCCAGATCTCTCCTTCTATTGTCAGCATATGACTTATGTCTGCACTGTGCTATCTTTAGCCTTTCCCGAATGAGGTGTATCTTTTCAGTTGAGTCTCTCATGATATCTGGGCCTAGAATTTGCTTTTCACCGACTTCATCCCAGCATATTGGAGATCGATAACTTCTTCCATAGAGTGCCTCGAAAGGTGCCATTTGGATACTGGCTTGATAGCTATTATTATTTACAAACTCGACTAGGGGTAAGTGGTCATGCCAACTTCCGCCGAAGTCTATAATACATGCCCTTAACATATCTTCAACAACTTGATTTGTCCTTTCTATCTGTCCATCTGTCTGGGGATGGAAAGCAGTGCTGAAGTTGAGTTTCGTCCCTAGAGAGTGGCGTAGACTCTTCCAGAAATGAGAGGTGAAGCGTGGGTCTCAGTCGGATATGATCGACACGGGAACTCCATGCAATCTAACCGACTCCTTAATATACAAGGCAGTAAGGACATCAACCGACCATCGACTTTTGATAGGCAAGAAATGAGCCGATTTAGTTAGGCGATCGATAATTACCCAAACTCCATCATGTCCACCTCTAGACTTGGGCAAGCCCATAATAAAATCCATGCCAACGTCTTCCCACTTCCACTTGGGAATATCTAGTGGATATAGCTTTCCGGCGGGTTTCTGATGTTCCGCCTTCACTTGTTGACAAGTCAGGCAGCAAGATACGAAATCCGCTACCTCCCTTTTCATATTAGGCCACCAGAAAGTCCTTTTCATGTCTTGGTACATCTTGGTGGCTCTAGGGTGGATCGTGTACCTCGATCGATGAGCTTCTTCAAGAACCTTCTTCTTCAACTCGGGACAATTGGGTACACATGTCCTTTCATGGAATAACAGTCTTCCATAAGTGCCAGCTTGAAATCCAATCTCTCGTCTAGCTTGTCCCTTATCTCCACTAGTGCAGGATCTTCCTCTTGTAATTTCTGAATTTTTGGCAGCAAATCCGGATGTAGACTCTTATGGGCTAGAGTAATACACTCATCTTGTTCATCAGTGCTAATATCGAGTTTAGAGAATTCCCCCAATAGCTTCCATTCTTGAATCATGCAACTTGCAAATATTGCTCTCGACTTTCGACTGAGGGCATCAGCTATAGAATTACCCTTACCGGGATGGTACTGTATAGTGAAGTCAAAATCCTTAAGGTTTTCGAGCCAACGCCTTTGCCGCATATTTAGCTCCTTTTGGGAGAATAAATATTTGAGGCTTTTATGATCGAAGTATACCGTGAATTATTCTCTGTAGAGATAGTGTCTCTAGATCTTCAAGGCAAATACCACCGCGGCTAGTTCTAAATCATGCACTGGGTAGTTCTCTTCATGTTTCTTTAGTTGCCGGGAAGAGTATGCAATGACTCTCCCATTTTACATCAATACACACCCGAGGTCAATACTAGAAGCATTGGTATATACCTCGTACTTCTCTCCTTCAATTGGTAATGATAAGACTGGAGCAGTGGTCAAGAGATCTTTCAAAGCTTGAAAACTCTTCTCACAGTCTTCTTTCCACTCATAAGGTATTTCCTTGCGAGTCAATCGAGTGAGAGGAACAGAAATTATTGAGAAGTCCTTGATGAAGCGTCGATAATAACTAGCTAGCCCCAAGAAACTCTGAATTTCTGTTGCATTTGTTGGTCGTTCCCAATTTTTCACTGCTTCGACCTTTGATGGGTCCACAGAAATTCTGTCCTTCGAAATTATATGGCCCAAGAAGGATACTTCCTCGACCCAAAACTTGCACTTGCTGAATTTGACATATAATTTATTTTCCTTCAATATCTGCAATGCCTGCTTGAGATGTTCTTCATGGTCTTCTTCAGACTTTGAATAAATCAAAATATCATCAATAAAGACCATAATGAACTGGTCCAAGTGAGGCCTGAATATATTGTTCATTAATTGAATGAAAGCTGCGGGGGCAATTGTTAGTCCGAAAGGCATAACAGTAAATTCGTAATGTCCATACCTGCTTCGGAATGTAGTTTTATAAATGTCTTCTTCTTTGATCTTCAGTTGGTGATAACCAGAATGAAGATCGATCTTGGAGAAATATTTAGCTCCAGATATTTGATCGAACAGTTCATCAATCCTCGACAATGGGTACTTGTTCTTGATTGTAAGGTGGTTTAACTACCGATAGTCGATGCAGAGTCTCATCGATCCGTCCTTCTTCTTGATGAATAGCACAGGTGCTCCCCATGGGGAAGTACTCGGCCGAATGAAACCCTTGTTCAATAGCTCCATTAGTTGTTCTTTCAGCTCCTTCAGCTCAGTAGGGGACATTCTGTAAGGTGCCTTGGAAACAGGTCCCGCACCAGGGACAAGGTCGATGGTAAATGACACCTCCTGCTTCGGGGGTAAGCCGGGCAATTCTTCTGGAAACACGTCAGAAAAATCCCGAACTACATGGATGTCTTCAAGCTTAGACTCCTCGACGTCCGTGGTAGTTACAAATGCAATGAAAGCCATACATCCTTTCCTCATAAGCTTACCAGCTCGGAGAGCTGATATAAGAGGTGATCTAGCCCGAGGGCTAATGTATAACAGTCCCGGGTAACCCACAAAAGTTATCTTGCCATTCTGACAATCAACAGTTGCTTGGTATATGGATAACCAATCAGCACCTAGTATGACATCATACACTTTCATATCTAGGCAAATTAGGTCGGCAGGAAGATTATTTTCTTTAACCATAACCATACAGTTTGGATAGTGATGTGTGAGGTTGGCCTTATTCCTGATAGGTGTAGATATGACTAAGTCTAACCATTCGGGCTCCATAGAGAATATAGCAGCAAATTTCTTGGAAATAAAGGAATGTGTTGCTCCAGTAGCAAATAAGACTTTGGCATTCTTAGAGCAAATAGTTAGTGTACCTTCCACGATCTCTCCTTTTATTGGTTCCGTCTCTCGGAGAGCTTGCAGACAGCCCTGCTTCTTTATCGGGAACTTTTCCTCTTTAATGGCTGGCTCATTCATCAGCGGACAATTGGGGATATGATGTTCTCGGCTTCCACATCGGAGACAGGCTCCTAGCTTCCTCCAGCATTCCTCGGTCTTATGGCCGATTTTATCACAATATTTACAAACTTCTTTGGTAGGTGTGGGGGCGGTAAAAGGCCTGTCATTCTTCTGAAATTTCTTCCCTTTAGAGGACTCCCCTCCAGTGTAAGACTGCTTCTTGTTGAATGTTGCTTTGAATTTTCCTGGGCTTGTGACAAGTTCCTTCTTGTTGAGTGTTGCCTTGAAATTTCCTCGGATCCTCTCCGATAATTCAGTGACATCCTCGAGCAACTGCGCACGCTGAACTATTTTCGAGTAGACTTGGATGTCCATCGGAGGGAGTTGTGTAATATCGTGGGGCCGAAGCCCGTTGAGGAACCTTCGTGCCTTCATCTTCTTCGTACACATCAAGTGGGGTGCGTTCCTAGACAGTCTTGAAAACTAAGCTTTATACTCTGCCACTTTCAAGCCACGTTGTTTCAGTGCGGAAAATTCTGCGGCCTTTTTTCCTGAATATGGTCGGGAAGTACTTGTTGTTGAAGTGTTCGACGAATTCACCCCATGCAACATTGTCTTCTTGCACCGTCGCTTCGATGGCTTCCCACCAACTTCGAGCATCCCACTCCAGTTGGAAAATGGCTAGTATAACCTTCTTCTCATCCGTGCATTGCATTACACGAAAAATCCGTTCAATCTCCTTTAACCAATTCTTGACATCCTTGGGGTCAGATGAACCCGCGAACCTTGGTGGGTTCATGTTGCGGAAACCCCTGTGGAAATCACCAGCTCCATGGTTAGCTTTGCCCTGCGCCACTTGCTGTAGCGCCTGTGTAAGGCCTTGTACGGTGAGCAGCACCTCGCGCCATTGTGCTCTTTCAGCGGCCAGGACCCTACAAAAGAGTTTAAGTGTAATGAATATCGGGTTTTAATATGCGGTCAAATGTCATTATATAACTTAACCCATGGCTCTACCCATCTCACCGAGTAAGATCTAAATTTATCCTTAGACTATTCTATCCTTGAACTCGAGTTTCTCCTAGGGAATTGAAATCCTAGGCTCTGATACTACAAAGACTGTCACGTCCTGAGCGCAGAAGATACCCGGGTCAATGACGCGTCTATATCGATCGTGTCATTCGCGTAAGATCAGAGCGCACATTTTACTCGACAATTCATTGCTAATTTAAATTTGAACATAAACCATAGTCCAAGATGACAATTAATTAACCAGAGTATTAATATCCCAAACTAATTTCGTAAAGCTACTAATCCAATCTAGCTTAATCATAACTTGACAAAAAAATGGTATCATAGATTACAAGTCTTAATAATAACCGGAAATACACGACATAGGACCTAAAATACAAAGGACTGGACCTAACTGATGGTACATCCAACTGTGACTCTAGCACTCATCACTCGGCATCTATCCCATCCGGGTGGTGGTCGCTATCCAAGTTTCCTAAAAAATGTTAGAATTGCAACTTTATGAGCGGATCACTCGGTAGGAATTATATCTCAAGTTCTAACAATCTTTAAGTTAATTACAAGTTCATGCGGTATAATGATGCATGTAGGATCAAGCGAGAATATCAAGAATTGTATTAAAGGAATATCACAAAAATCTCAATGAGATGTATCAAAAAGGAAATTGCAAGTGATTTGCAAGAAATTGGACAAGTACTTTCCAAGGATACCGTATTCAAGCAAGTATTTCAAGAATTTAACATTTGAGTATTCAAGCAAGTATTTCAAGAATTTAACATTCGAGTATTCAAGCAAGTATTTTAAGCTCATATAATATCAAGTAGTATAATGGAATTAGCTATTTCATTCAATACATTCAAGCAAGTAATTGCCCTTTTTCGGGCTAAATCAATCATGTCAAGCAAGTCAAGCATGTCACAAGAGAGTGAGTGGGAATGTCTCAAGTCAAGCAAGTACTTCGGTGCAATGCCAAACACCGTGGTCAATAAACTCCCATGGGCACAAGTACCTTCGGGTGCTCCTCCCAAGACTAGACCGGGCCCTATATGCACAACATTTCATGAATACTTTTAGACATCCATTCTCATTTATATAGCTATTGTAGAATTTCAAGAAGTTTACCCATTGTAGGAAATAAGGTAGATTTTCAGGAATAGAATTCAAGGACATCTCGAGTGTAAATGATGAATGATGACCATCTACTTAAAATGCATGACACATAGGCAAATCGGGGTTAAGGAGATGGCCAAAAAGTCATGTAAAGAAGGTCAACACAACTGTTGGTCAAAGTCAACACCACTGTTCAGAGTCAACGCTACGGTTGGTGTGAAGATAAGTGATAATTGGTCAAAGTCAACGCCATTGGTCAAAGTCAATGCTACTGCCCAAAGTCAACGCCACTGTTCAAAGTCAACACTACTGTTGATGTGAAGATAGGTGACAATTGGTCAAAGTCAACGCTATTGGTCGAAGTCAACACTACTATTCAAAGGTGTCAATCGGTCAAAGTCAGACAGCGTTTTACTTTTCATGTAGAAATGCATAACTAGGGTCGATGCTAGTTAGCACAGACTCAAACCAAGGTCCGTGCAAGTATTGCACAGACTCGAACTAAGGTCCATGCTAGGTTGCACAGACGCGAACTCAGGTCCACGCTAGGTTGCATAGATGTGAACTAAGGTCCATGCTAGGTTGCACAGACGCGAACTAAGGTCCATGCTAGGTTGCACATACGCGAATTAAGGTCGGTGCACATTACTGTTAGGGCTGTCAATGGGTCGGGCCCGGGCTTAGGTCGGCCCGACCTGGGCCCGACTTATCAAGATTAAGGCCCGAGCCCGGCCCGTAGTCGGGCTCGGGCCGGGTTGGGCCCAACATTATGTAAAAAATTCAAAGCCCGACTAAGGCCCGGCCCGGCTCGACTACTTAAATAAAATAATAAAAATAATAAAAATTAGTAGATTTAATACTATAAAACGTATAATATGACTAAATAAATTAAAATTTTGATATTAATTACATAATTTGTGTGAAAAGAGAATTTTAAAATTTCTAATTAAGTAAAATAACATGAGTTTGACAAAATAGTTTTTAAAATTTGAAGTGAGAATAAAAAAAGGGATCGGGCCGGGCCGACCCGCGGGCCGAACTCAAAGCCCGAGCCCGGCCCGCGAGTCTCCTCGGGCCGGGTTTTTAGGCCCAACTAAAAACCCGCGGGCCGAAAAAGACCTTGCGGCCCGGCCCGAAATCAGGCCAAGCCCGCGGGCCTGTCAGGCCGGCCAGGCCCATTGACAGCCCTAATTACTGTTCACACAAGACTAAGGTCGGTGCACATGCAAGCCAAGGTCGGTGCACATCATTGTAGCACTAGACCAAGGTCGGTGCACTTTGGTTTCAAGGTTATAAGGTTGTTGCAGGTTTAGTTGACAAAGGGGCAAGGTTGGTGTAGGTTACTGTATAAGTCCATCCACATTCAATACTAACATGCTACAAGGTCATTGCAGGTTTAGTTGGCAAAGTGTTAAGGTCGGTGCATGTTACTGTACAAGTCCGTGCACATTCAATACAAACATGCTACAAGGTCAGTGCAGGTTTAGTTGGCAAAGGGTCAAGGTTGGTGCACTTTTGGTTTCAAGGGTCGATGCACATGCAAGTCAAGGTCGGTGCACATCACTGTAGCACCAGACCAAGGTCGGTACACATTTGCAGTAATCGGTCAACATATGACCCAACATATTTACTATTCATTTTCACACTTTTTACTATTCACTTAACTTCATTTTTAAGGTCAAATATTTATTTGATAATTTTTCATGATAGAGTAAATCGAGGTGGTTAATAGGTAACAATTAGATTTTACTAATCATTTTTATCTTGTGAGATATTAATTTTTAAAGTGGGTCATAAATAGTGTCTTTTACTATTCACTTAATTTCATTTTTAAGGCCAAATACTTATTTGATAATTTTTCATGGTAGAGTACATCGAGGTGGTTAATGGGTAACAATTAGATCTTCCTAATCATTTTTATCTTGTGAGATATTAATTTTTAAAGTGGGTCATGAATAGTATCTTTTACTATTCACTCAATTTCATTTTTAAGGCCAAATATTTATGTGATAATTTTTCAGGGTAGAGTACATCGAGGTGGTTAATGAGTAACAATTAGATCTTCCTAATCATTTTTATCTTGTGAGATATTAATTTTTTTTAAGTGAGTCATGGATAGTGTCTTTTACTATTCACTCAATTACGTTTTTAAGGTCAAAAATTTATTTGATAATTTTGCATGGCAGAATTAGATCTTGCTAATCATTTTTATCTTTTGAGATATTAATTTTTTTAAAGTGGGTCATGAATAGTGTCTTTTACTATTCAATGAATTTCTTTTTTAAGGCCAAATATTTATTTGATAATTTTTCATGGTAGAGTACATCGAGGTGGTTAATGGGTAACAATTAGATCTTCCTAACTATTTTTATCTTGTGAGATGTTAATTTTTTTAAAGTGGGCCATGAATAGTGTCCTCCGTATACCCTTCACGTGATTGACATTTGAATGGCCAACAAGGGCCTATGGAGGCCATGGGCGCCCTTCTCTCAGGGGACTATACGCACGAGAATCCGTGCGTTTTAGACACAAGTTACTGTTCTTAAAATTCAAGGTTTGGTAAATTAAGTTTTAAGGACCTGATTAGATAGAGAAAAATCTGAGGATTCTAAAATCATGCTTATGCTGGAATTTCATGGTTTGGTTAAATAAATATGAATTTTTGAGCATGGTGATTACTAATTACGTAACTTACTGTTCATGATTTAAAAAAATGTTCAGAGAATCAGGATGTAAAGATATGGCTAGACATGGACAAATAGCAGGATTGTAAGATCAAGCTCATATAGTATTTTTAAGATTTAATTTCATAGATATGAATTTTTAAACACGGGATAATATACAGGAATTAAAATGGATGAACACAAGGAATTCCTAGTGATATGTAACTAACCTTATTCATGCATGTCACCCTATTTAACTACTAATTAGGACAGATCTTGAGAACACCTACCTCTTAGTAGTGATACACGTGATACAGGTGACTAGAATAAGGAAAGTCAAGCTCTTTGCGTCAGAGCTTCTGTAGCAGGATGTAGAATATAGGATGAAGACGTTCCTTCACGTCTTCCGAGGTAGAGGAAAAGAAGGGGATATTATCTCTGTAGGTAGCAGGATGAGGGCAGAGGCTTCTGTCCACTCAATAGAAGGTGTAATTATAGGAAGAATTCGGTTGCCAAGGCAAAAGTAAGGGTCATTATCTTGAGATCCACTGCCTGGTCAAAAGGGGTCCATTGCCAGCAAAAAGGAGTTGTTTATAGGGAATAAATAGGTTCATGGGAAACCAGATCTGAAAACCTACTATGTAATGTTCCCTCGGGGTCCACGGCTAGCAAACCATGGCTGTTATTGTCTCCACCCAGCTCTGGTGGTTGAGGGGTCCCTGGGTATATATATATATATATATATATATATATATATATATATATATATATAATTGGTTTGCAAAAATGGCGACTGGCCCTTCATATATATGTTTAGTTCGCCCATTATTTTACCCAAAAAGAAATGGCGGATGGAAGAATCGAACCGTGGTCACCTGTTTGGATAACAGGTCACTTAACTAACTACACTAAGAAGTCACTTTGTCAGGTTAATAATCTTTTGGAAATATGAAGCCCCATTACGTGTGATGACTTCAATGGTGGTATTTTTATATAATGACCCTCATTGGGTATTCTAACTTCTTACTTAGCCTTCCTATAGAGTTATCTTCTTATATAGTTATCTAAAATTTTTTATTTATTTAAGGAAAAAGCCTATATATTATTATTATTATCATTTTTATATGGGGTGCTACATTTAGCCTATCCGTACTACAGCATTAATACTTTGGAGTTCTATGTCTAGTGAACCTCCACGGGTCGTAGCCTGACGACACTTTCCTGTGTGTCGGCCCACTTGGGAGTGGTGGCAGGACGAGTTCCTGGTTGATGGTTTTTAGGCTAGTTTCTGTGGCCCCCATTGCCTTGCAGTAGCTTCCTACTGGGGGGAAAACTAGCTAGAGGTCTGGCTCAAGACATTGAGCTTGTGTGTGCACACATGGTCAGAGGTGTTTAGACGAGCACCGACGGACGTGACCCTGACTAGTCACTCGTTACTGTTGTTCCTTGTACCTTGGTTCTGTGAGTGTCTCAGTTACCGTCGTTCTGGACGTGTGGGAGATACTTGTGGCGCAGTGTAAGACGTCAGTGGACGCATCTGGCTATTCTTCTAGTGAGGAGGCACTTCTATAACTTGACACTTAACTCATTGTGTTTTTATGACTGGTTTCCGTCATGATTGACGAGACTTGTCGGGTAGTCTACGTTGGCTTCACCCGCGGTCTAGTCTTGTGTAGCGTACACGATGGTGAGCTCGTGTATGTATGTGCCTTTGACTGTGTAGGTCTTTTGTAGGGCTTTTGCCTATTTTTGTAGGCTTTAGCTATGGAGCTAGTGCTTTGTCGACGGATCGATAATGCCTGACTTTATGGGATCGGGGTTTGCCTTTTTGTTGCTATTTGAAGTAGCTTAGAGAGCCGTAGTTTGATCGACTGTCGTGTTTTTGTCCGTTATGGCTTTACTCTTTACTTTAACTGTTCTTACTCTTGCTTTTACAGCTTTACTATTGTAGTTTTGTACTGCTGTTACTTCTGTTCCTGCTTTCTTGTTTAACACTATTGTCTTGTGTGTTACTGCGTCGTTTCCAGTGGGGATCTGCGGGACCCCTACTGAACCAGTGACACGAGGCTCACCCCTACTTTTCAGGTGTGGTCGTTCTTCTTCCTTGTGGTTCGTGGCATGGTGCATCAGTTCGTAGTTGCCAGCGTTGCCTGCGTCGGGTTTCCCCCGACTTCAGTGTACGTTCTCTTTTCTGTTGGACTGTACTCGTCTTTTTTGGACTGGACTCTGTAGTTGAATCCGTTAATTTAAATTGTTAATTAAAAAGGAAATTTTATTTCTGTTACTTTAGCAAACCTGATCATTGAAATAGTAATTGCTTAGTGCTTTATCTGAAACTTCAATGTACTCCACACACTCCTTTTATCCCTTCGGAGCTTTACCGCTCTTGGGAGGCCTCGTAGGATCCAAGTGGTATCGGGTTTACTCGGTATCCGGACCCTGGGTCGTCACAGTTGGTATCAGAGCTGTGTTGTGTGAAAGTACATGGGAATTCATGATATTGCAGTATTCAGAGTCCTTAAGGTCCAGTACAGTCGACAGCTGGCGTAGGTTTTGCGATTGTTTATCGCTTTGTTTTCGTGTGTGGTCTTGTGCATGCTGTGTTGGCACTGTGCGAGATGGTTTTGCTCTCGTTAGGATATGACGTAGTGCTCTTCTTTTTGTCATGGTGTTTGTCTCGATTATGCTGTACTTGGCAGATTTCATCGGCAGGCGTGAATCTAGGGTGCGGTGTTTAAGCTTTTTTTATGGCTTGTTCAGGTGGCTGGTGACCTTATCATTGGTGTGATGACCGTGCACGTTCTTATGTTAGTTTGGTCATCCCAGTTTGAGATTTGTTCAGCCCCTGTGGTGTTAAGGTGGTGTTGAGGTGGTTGATTAGATGTCTTGTTTGAGAGAATGCTCGAGCGAACCTAGGATTTTCCTTCCTGGTGAGCTACTATTGGTCGAGCTTGATTCTTCTCATCTTGTTTGGTGGCGTCTTTTCGAAGTAAGCTTTGGAAGAGCTGTCTCGGGGAAGCCTTTGTCTTGTGTCTTCTTAAGTGTGGGCAGTGTTAGCTCTAAACCTGATTTGCACTTGTTCGATAGTTGCTTGGCTTTTGACCCAGATTTTATGTTTAGGGGCCATTGTGCACCGTGTTCGATGTGCCATGTTTGACGGCTGATGTGCTATGAAGGTTCAGTGATCATTCCAGGACGTGAGGATAAGCTGAGATTAGTATTCCTTTGTGCTTTGTGCTGAAGCTGGTACTCTCCATGGTATGCACTTTGGCGATTTGTGATCGGCTATTAGCAGGATCGGTACTCGAGGCGTGGTGCGTTACAGTTTGTGAATTGCGATGGCGCCGAGTGTGTGCTGAGATGCGGATGCCGAGTTGTCCTTGATGCCTGTGTGCGTTACGTTGAGTGCGCAACGGAAGCGTATGGGTTGACAACCCATAGTTCAGAATCGTGAAGTTAGAAGATTTTGGCTGGCCGAGATGTTTGTTTTCCTCAGTGTGACATCGTCTTGGCTATGTGTGCCTTGATGTTGTTGGCTGCCATGCCATTGCTGGAGACATTATGGTTGTTGGCACTGGCATATGTGAGGATTAGGGGAATCTGTCGGCATATTTGCTGGTTGAGTACCCTTTCTTCTCTGTAACTTTTTCTTGGATGTTGTATTCTCGGGACGTGATTGTGGTCCTCGACATGCGTTTCCCAAAATTGTTATTATTATCGTTGTGGGTCCTTTTTGGTAAGCTTCTCGTTGCATGGCTGGTACCTTTGAGCTGTGTGTTCAGTTGTAATTCTGCCTTGATGTGACCCAGCTTGCAGTTGTATTCCGTGATTCTGTGTTGAGTACGGAGCCGAGATCCTGCAGGTGCTGTTGTTGTTGTTGTTGTTCGTTGATGGTTATGTTCAGCTTGGGAGGAGTTCCCTGTGAGTCTGATTTGATATTGTATGGACCAAGGTATTATCGGTTAGTTTTGTTGTACTCTTCTGTTATGGTAGAGTTGGCATGCGACTCGAATCAGATGTAATGTCTGAGTGAGGACTTACTTGATTGTGTTCGTGGTCTAGTGTTGTCATTGGCGTTCTGCGTGCCAGATCTGTTATTCTTGGCACGGAAGCTGATGGTTTGAGCAGTCGGCTGAGAGGACAGTGTTTCCTTGTTTAAGCTGATGCTTTTTGTATCTACCGTGTTTTACCTGTAGCTGTTTTCGTGGCATGTGTCGTGTCTCCTTTCCTTGTGAGACACAAGCGACGTTGCCTTGTCTCGGAGGTGTCGGACTTGTGTTCACTTAGGTGCCGTGCTCGTCCTGTGGATCGATTTGTCTTGAGATCCAGAGCGTGTGCCTGTAATTGTGGTCCAGCAGTATCCCTCTAAATTATATTTTTTGAGATTTGTGTTGCCGTGTTCTAGGTGTCTCGTGTTGGTTGAAGCTTGGTGAGCATTGCCAGTGGTTTCGATTATTCTTCCCTGCTTTTTCCTTGTTGACTCCTTAAATTTCGAGGATAAAATTTCTTTAAGGAGGGGAGGCTGTAATACCCTGGATTCTTTCCGATCTTTATCGTAGAGCTTTTGGATCACTTTTGTGGGTCCTGAGTTATGTTTTACGATCCACGCGGGTTTTTCTCTTGTACAAGTTACAGAACCCAGTGGAGAGTTTATTATTGAGTTCATCGACTCGAGGATGCTATAGTTGTGTTGTGCTCCTTCCGAGGATCGTTTAGACTATTTTTTCATATTTTTCTGAATTAGTGCATTTTCAGGCTAAAAATTAGATTTCACGAAAATTAGGAAATTCCTAATTTTCCTTTTTCTATTTCTTCTTCACCCTCTCTCCTCTCTCCTCTCTCACTTCTCACGTCACTCTCTCCCTCTCATTCTCTCTCCTCTCTTCTCTTCTCTCCGTGGGGCGTGTGACCGTGGCGAGGTAGGCGAGGCAGGAAGTTGATCTGGAGCGTGATGGTGTGAAGGATGGAGCATGGTGTTGGCGCAATCTCTCGGTGGATTCAAAACCGGCGTGTTCAAGTTTGTGTGACGATTTTCGGCATGGTTTAGTCGCTTCGGCGTGCTAAAACTTCGGTGGAGGTAGGGAGATGGACTCCCTACTCTTCTTCTGCGTTCCCTTGCGATTTGGAACCAAATGGTGCGAGAACGAGCGAGTTTTGCTTCGTTTAGGGCAAAGCATGCTTTGGGGGGGTGTGAGACGAGTTCGCCTCTTCTGGTGATGGTTTCTATCCTGGTTAGTGTTAATTGAACCCCTGGCATGTTAGCATTTCATTTCCGCTAGTTTCATTGTGATTGGTTGTCATTTGGGACCGGTATGAGCCCTAAAACCCATGTGACTCATTTTGGGTCGATTCATGGGAATCGTCCGTTTCTTGTGTTTTTGGACGTGGTTTGGATCCCTTCCGGTCTGTGGAAGGCGTATATTGCCAATCGTAATGTTTCCCCTTCATTTTAGGGCGAACGGGGGGTGGAAAGGTCGGGTTTGGCCATTCCCCTATTTTTCCCGCCGTGATGCCTTGGCGGTCGTACCAGTGACCGTTTGCACCTCTTAAGTGGTCATGGGGCGACCGTTTGGGTTCTTTGTCGGTTTAAGTCAGTTCAGGTCTTAGCGGTCATGCGATAGACCGTTTGTATTGGCTAGCGGCCCATTGGAGGACCGCTAAGCTTTGTGAAACGGTCTATTGGAGATCGTTAGATTGTGTCTAGTAAGTCGGTTTGGCCAAGTGGTCACACGATAGACCGCAAGGCTGGCCTTGGCGACCCTGTGGGAGACCGCTAGGCTTTGTTTATGTCGGTTCAATAGTTTTTAAGTCGGTTCAGGCTAGCGATCCTAGTTCCGACCGCATGGTGTTCTTAGCGGCCCTTTGGGAGACTGCTAAGCTCCGTTTATGTGGTTTGACTGGTTAAGTCGGTTCGAGGGTTGACTGCGTCAAGCGGCCATGTGGATGACCACTACAGTCATCATGCGGCCCTCCGATAGACCGCATGCCCCTATGTTTTTATAGTTTTGTTTGCTTGAGTCTCTGTGTGAGGGTAGCGGCCCTTTGGTTGACTGGTTGGCTTACCTAGCGGCCTAGCATGTGACCATTTCCTTCCTAGAGTTCTGTTTTCCTATTGTTTTAGCCTCCAATTGTCTTAGCTTAACCTTGTGGTTTGCCCATAGTCTCGTGGATGTCGTGGATGTCCTATGAGGGCGATGACCATGTGTGGGGTGGCTGGGAGTGCCATTGTGTCGAGTAGTGTTATGTACTACTTCAGAGTCATTATTGGTTTGTTGTCAACCTGATATGATCTAGTGGTTGACATGTGACCTCGTGAGTGTCTCGGCTATCTTGTATGGATCGAGACATGGGTTTTGGACGCCTTGAGGTAATGTCTTACCTCAGTTTATGTGTCCATGTGCATTGAGGGTCTTGGTGAATCCTCAGGTCTCCGTGGTTCATATCATACGGATGTGTGGATCCGGTGATCCTATGATGTTTCCTTTATCGGTGTTTTCCTATGATGTGGCTTAGGGATTAGACTGATTGGCGGCATATTACCACTTTTGTGGGACGATCTTGACCCGTGTCATGAGACTCAAGGATCATTGTGTCAGCAGGTTTAGTTGTCCATCCTTCGTCTGGTGGCAGTCTGGTCTGCTGCTGTAAGACCCCGAATTATTTTATTAGATTTAATATATTTATTTAGCTCTTGTTAATTAAGAATTTGCATTTTTATGGATTTAATAATTGAAATTCGGATTTATTAATATTTAATTCCTTAGAAATAGAATAATGATAATTTCGACCACTCTATAAAAATTCAGAAAAATAGTAAACAGGTTAAGGTCGATGTAGATTGCAATTTTATCTTCTGGCTTTGGGTCATTATAAATCCGTGGTGGGATCTATTTAGAGATTAAGCCCTTAATTGCACACTTTTTGACCCAAACCTAACCTTGGATTAAAACACGAAATTAAGGCTCAATTCTCGACCAAATGAGCTCAAACCAGAGCCAAATGAACGGTGAGGATCTAAGGATCAAAAGCCCCCAATAAATTTAGCGAAAACCTAACCCTAGGCGGCGCTCTCGGCCGAGTTTGCTCAAGTCAACAATCACGGCGCCGTTTCTAACACGTCTCTTCCACGGCCGAATACTCCCAGCACAGAACTCTCCAGAAGGTCTATGAGCTATACATAGAAAGCTCTACGAGTCCTCTTTCTTTTGGTTGCTGTGGTGTCGACAGAGGATCCAGATCTGGGGAGAATTCCGGCGATCTTTGTAGGTGTGTCGGCAGGCCGTCGACTTCCATCTTCCTCCCTTGTTTCTTCAATTAAGGTAGGCATTCTTAACCAAAACTCGATCATGAGTATAGGAAATTGATCCTCTCGACGAGATCTAGCCATTGGGACTGAAAGCCCCAATTTTTATCAGGTGTGTAGAGAGCAGTCGAGGCTTTTCTGAAGGGTATTCTAGTTCGTTCTTCATATCTAGCACGTTTTTTAATCTTCGATTGAGGTAGGTGTAACAGACCAAACTTAAATTAACTTATATGATATGATAAGCATGATCTTAGCTTTCATTTAACGTAGAAAGCCCTATGTTTAATGAAGCATGTGTAGAGAATTTCTAGTTATAGTAACAGCATGTTTTAGACCTAGTTTGATGTGTTCTTGATGTGTTCATCCGAATTGATTTATGCTTTCGAAGTATTAATCTTAATCCTCATGAACCATATCTTATATGGTTTGATTCACCATCGAAGTAGCTTTCATTTGAGCCAAGAATCCCCAAATTTCATTCTGTATGTAGAGAGAATTTAACGTTTTAGTCACAGCATGTCAGAATTAGGGTTTCTTGTGTTCCTGCCTTAATAGATCTCGATTCCAATAATTGATCATGAAATTGACCTTGCAGATAGGTAGAGTTTTGTATTAGCTTTCCACTGATACCAAAATCCCCTTATTTGGAGTCCAATTGCATTAGTTATGATCATTTTAGTGTAACCCTATCCAAACCCTAGCTCCCGGCGTTCACCGGACGCGGCAGGGATGACCGGCGTAGACCCAGAGATGGGCGGTCTTACGATAGACCGTCCAACTCCAGCCCACCTTTTGACCAATTTTGACCCTAGCATGCCCTTATATAAACGGTTTCTCAAGAACCACTCATCCCAGGTTGAACGGTTCCTAAGGAACCACATATCTGGATATAAGGTCCAGAATGGACCACATATACATATACGGCCCTTTACTGGCCGCACAACCCAGGGATGGGCGGCCCTGCCAGGACCGCCCAACCCCTTGGGCGGCCCAGATAGAGCCGCGCAACTACTTGGGCGGCCCAGGGAGAGCCGCCCAACTCCCTGAGGCCAGTTTGAACCCCGTTCAGCCCCCGTTTAGCCCCCGTTAAGCCTGATAGTTGTGCGGTTCATCGAGAACCGTTTATCTACCCAGTAATTGACTTAGTAATTATTATGATGCATCCATTTTAGTTTCAAATGACAATTTATAATTAGAAACTCATGGACGGCCCCTGAGGAACCGTCCATCTCCCTGTGTCACAGAGTGACCCCTGTTCGGCCCCGGAATGCCCAGTAAGTTGTACGGTCCATATAGAACCGTTTATCCCCACAGAGAGTGACTTAATTTATGTTCTAATGCATTCATTTGCATGTCATTAAGGGTAATTAGTGAAATAGAAACCCATTTAATAACTGTTTAAATATGCAACTAAATTTCTGATTATTGCTTGTCATTCGTGCCTACGCGACTTACGCGAACTCGTTATCATCTTAAATTATTTTCTTGGCATCTTGGATTAATATATAACCTAATCCCTGATAAATTAGCTTGGCATTAGGATTAATATGATTGTTAACTTGCTGTTTAGCTGCTGTACTACAGTAGAACAGCATGTTTAACTTTTCCACTTTACGCGAAGCCGATTGGCCGATTAGCGTACTAGTCTCGGTTTTACCCCCGGAGACTCTATCCGGCGGTCTTACCGTCATCTTGGAACATCATTATAATCATGATTAGAACCTGTTTAACACCAGCATACCCTGTTTTGTGAGCTTAAACTGCTGGTTTAAGTCTTGGATCAAATAGAGGCATGCGCGGTTATCATGTGACCGCATAACCTCTTCGGCGGCCCGTTCGTGACCGCATATCTTTATACGGCCCAGTATGGACCGTATATCTCGTTCTTGGGCCTTAATGTCTTCTGGACATGAGCGGCCCATATTGCACCGTTCTTACCTTAGGGCGGCCTACTGTCAGCCGTTCTTTTCTTGACTTCACGGGCTGAGTTTCAGTCCAGTTCCTGTACGTACGGTTCTGTATGAACCGTATATATCCATGGAGCGGCTCTGTTACGACCGCACATCTCTTGGAGATGAGTTTCACCGCGTTTGTACTCTTGAATCCAAGGACAAGGTTAGTCCTTTAAATCTGAACTTATGACAGAAATTCCTCTGATTAATTGGCCATTAAAATTGATTGAATGTCTGGACGGATGGGACGTTGGGCCCAGTAAATCAATGCCATCGCATCATAAGGGCCCGGTCTGGTCCTGGGGAGAGCGCCCGAAAGTTAGTGAGCCCATGGGATGTTAATGACAAGGTGGGGCATTGCACCGAAGTACTTGCCTGAGTGTTGGCGTCTATGACAAAAGTATCTTGTTACTTGTTACTTGATCATACTTGGTTAATGTTTAAATTACTTGCTTGTTGGCCAATTCCTTATTACTATATCATTGTTATATCTCTTGTTATATCTCCTGTTGTAAATTCTTGTATTTGTTATCCTTGATAATCATTATCAATTGTATTTCTTGACCTTGCAAGATCTTGTTATTACCGTTGTTTATTGCATTATCGTTTGTAGCATGATATTTTGAAAATGTAATTAAACTGTTAATCACTTATACATGTCTGTTATTTCCTACTGAGCGTTAGCTCACACCCCGTTGTTTCCCCCTTTCCAGGCTTCTCAGGTGACGCGCTTACCGACGGGGAAGGGCAGGAGTGATGTCTTGAGTGTATCAGTTCTAGTGTGTTAGCGGTGTACTTATTGTTTGTTGTGTTTGGAGATCATTTAGTTTCAGTTGTTGTTGAGTCTTAGTGGTTGTTATTCCAAGTTGTATTAAGTTGCATTTGAGATTATTGTATCAGTTTGGTTGTTTAATGATCATTTAGTATTTCCTTTCCATAGCACTTGTGTATTTAGATTAGTTCTCTCTCTTTCCTGCTTGCCTCTGACTGTACGTCCCGATATTTCCGCCTTGTTCGGGGCGTGACAGTTAAGTTGGTATCAGAGCCTAGGTTTCACATTCCTAGGTTTTCTTAAGTTCTTAAGTTCTAGATTTTCTAAGTTCTTGCATGGCATCCCAATAACCCGGTATATCAAAAGATGTTGTCCGAACGTTAGGCTACGCCTATCGGAAGGTCGCATACTTGCGCGAGTGGTCTTCGGATCGGTTATCTCCGCCAGGTACCGAGTTTTGGTTGTGTCTAGGTGCATTAGACCCCTAATCTTGTTAAAGTCTAGGACCTGACCTGGTGAGAATGGGTAGAAACTTGGGTTAAGTTCGTTTCTTAATCGTGTAATTATCCATCTTGATTAAACCTAAGTAATCTATTTCTCGTGTAGATGGCAGCTGATCGCGCCGAATGGAGGAACCTGCAGCGCACGGTTCAAGGCCTTACCCAGGCCCTTCAGCAAGTGGCTCAGGCAGGAGCGGCACCACATGGCACCGGTGATCTATACCGGAACTTCCGCGGAATGAATCCGCCTAGATTCGCGGGTTCGACCGACCCCGACCAAGCCGAGCACTGGCTAGATGAGATGGCGAGAATATTTGAAGTTATGCAATGCACCAACCAGGAGCGTGTCCTTCTCTCGACATTTCAATTGGAGCGTGATGCACGTACTTGGTGGGATTCTATCAAGGCGACTCTCGGTGATCATCAGGTTACGTGGGAGGAGTTCGAGGAATTTTTCAACGGCAAGTATTTTTCTGACCGAGTGCAAGAGAAGAAAGCGGCAGAGTTCGCGGCTTTGAAGCAACGAGGTTTGTCCGTGGCGGAGTATGAGGCTCAATTTGCACGGCTTTCTCGATATGCTATACACCTTATTTCCACCGAGAAAATGAAGGCGAAGCGTTTTCTCAACGGACTGAAGCTGCATTATATCAACCAACTGGCACCAATGGAGATTTCCACTTATTCCGAGATGGTGAGAAAGGCTCAAGTTTTGGAAGATACCCTCGAAATGACGGAGAGAATCCGTGGAAGCGGTGCGAAGAAGGAGCAACCTACGGGTTCCCGGATTATCAAACCCGGGTATATTAAGAAGAGGCATGTTAGTGGACCTAGTTCGTGGAGCGGGTCCGGATCATGGAAAGGCAAGATGCCGAAGTATGAAGATAAGAAGCCTGGCCCTATGGTTCCGTTTAAGGGCATATGCAAGTATTGTGATCGTCCAGGTCACAAGGTGGAGGAATGCTGGCGCAAGCTGGGCGCCTGTTTGCGATGTGGAAGCAAAGAGCACCGTATCCCCAACTGTCCTTTGATAGCGGAGCAAACAACACCGGCAAAACCGCAAGTCTTCAAGAAACCGCAAGGGAAGCTCCAAGCTCTGTATGCAGAAGAAGCGGAAACAGCCGAAGATGATGGACTCGTCGAAGGTACTCTTATTATACTCGACAAGCCAGCATTTGTTCTTTTTGATACTGGTGCAACACATTCCTTTATTTCTCGGAGTTTTGCTAAGTCATTATCTATGGAACCGGTTATGATGGATACTCCGTTAGTGATTTCAACCCCTATTGGCACTAGAACAGCAATCCAACATTTCTATCCTTCTAGTAAGGTTTTGATTGGTGAGCAGAACTTTCCGGCTGATTTAATTTGCATGGATATGAAGGATTATGATGTAATCCTAGGAGCAGATTGGTTGGCTCGACATGAGGTTGACGTTCATTGTAGTTCTAGCTCTGTGTCTTTTACTAGACACCCTGGACTTTCTTTTGTGGGAGTTAAGCACCATAACTCCGTACCGCTTATTTCGGCTCTTCGAGCTGATAAGCTGGTGAGGCGAGGATGTGAGGCTTTTCTAGCCTTTATCTGTGCAACCCCTGAGCAGCAGATTGAGATCAAGGACATTCCTATTGTCCGAGATTTTTCTGATGTCTTTCCAGAGGAATTACCAGGACTTCCTCCTGAGCGGGAAGTTATCTTCTCTATTGACCTCTTTCCGGGCACATCTCCTATTTCCAAGGCTCCTTACCGTATGTCTCCTGCGGAACTGAGAGAGTTGAAGCAACAGTTGATGGAGTTACTCGAGAAGGGCTTTATTCGTCCTAGTACGGCTCCGTGGGGAGCCCCTGTATTGTTTGTTCGGAAGAAAGATGGCTCGATGAGATTATGCATCGATTATCGGCAGTTAAACCAGTTGACTGTCAAGAACAAATATCCACTGCCGAGGATTGATGAGTTGTTTGACCAGATAGCGGGAGCTCAATATTTCTCTAAGATCGATCTTCGATCTGGATATCACCAGTTGCGGATTAAGGAGGAGGATATCCATAAATCAGCTTTTCGCAGCAGGTATGGTCATTTTGAATTTGTCGTTATGCCTTTTGGTCTAACGAATGCTCCGGCAGCTTTCATGCAGTTGATGAACAATGTATTTCGGCCCTACCTTGATCAATGGGTTGTGGTATTTATTGATGACATCTTGATCTATTCCAAGAGTGAAGTGGAGCATGCTGAACATCTGATGATGGCATTGCAGTTATTGAGAGATCATCAACTTTATGCCAAGTTTAGTAAGTGTGAATTCTGGTTGCAAGAAGTGTCCTTTCTCGGACATATTATCACCAATGAAGGTATTTCTGTGGATCCTTCGAAGGTTGAGGCAGTGAAGAATTGGGAGCAGCCTACCAGTGTGACGGAAGTTAGAAGTTTTCTTGGCCTGGCAGGTTATTATCGAAGGTTTATCCAGGATTTCTCTAAGATTGCGGTACCTATGACAAGGTTAACCCGCAAGGAGAACAAGTTTGATTGGTCAGACGATTGCCAGCGAAGCTTTCAGACTCTAAAGGATTGTTTGACTACTGCACCTATATTGGCTTTACCTTCTGGTGAAGGAGGATTTGTCGTTTATACTGATGCTTCAGGAATTGGCTTAGGCTGTGTACTCATGCAGCATGGGAAGGTGATTGCCTACTCTTCTAGGCAGTTGAAGAAGCACGAGGAGAATTATCCTGTTCATGATTTGGAACTTGCAGCAGTCGTCTTTGCTTTGAAGATATGGAGGCACTACCTGTATGGAGAATCTTTTACGGTATTTTCAGACCATAAGAGTTTGAAGTATTTGTTCTCTCAGAAGGAACTCAATATGCGGCAGCGCAGATGGTTGGAGTATTTGAAGGACTTCGACTTTTCTATTGAGTATCATCCTGGCAAAGGCAATGTTGTGGCAGACGCATTAAGCCGGAGGCCAGTAGCTAGATTGTCAAGTCTCATGTTGCAAGAATGGAAGTTACTGGAACAGTTATCTAGTCTGGATCTTAATATTGACAATGATCGGGTTTTGATTGCTCAGATTCAACTTAAACCTGAATTATTGATGAAGATCAAGTCCTTGCAAGATAATGATCCCGAGCTGGTACAGATCAAGGGAAGCTTGAGCAGCAGACCTGATTTCGGGTTGGCTGATGATGGTAGATTATTATTTAAAGGCAGAACTTGTGTACCTGATGAAGCTACAGTAAAGAACAAGATTCTTGAGGAAGCTCATAGATCCAGATACACCATTCATCCCGGAGGCACTAAGATGTACAGAGATTTGAAGCGATCCTTTTGGTGGATGAATATGAAGAGGGAAATCGCTGACTTCGTAAGTAAATGCTTAGTTTGCCAACAAGTTAAAGCTGAGCACTTCAGACCAGCAGGGAAATTGAAACCACTCGACATACCCCAATGGAAGTGGGAGAGTATTGGCATGGATTTCATCATGGGTATGCCTAGAACTCGTGGTGGATTTGATGCAATTTGGGTGATTGTTGACCGACTGACAAAGTCAGCCCATTTCTTGTCCATTAAATCTAAATGGACAGTTGATGTTCTAGCAGCTTTGTATTTGAAGGAAGTGGTGAGGTTGCATGGTATTCCAGTGAATATAGTATCTGATCGAGACCCTAGATTCACTTCTCATTTCTGGAAGGGACTACAAGAGTCTTTGGGTACTCGTCTGAATTTCAGCACGGCATTCCATCCGCAGACAGATGGGCAGACGGAGAGAACCAATCAGATAGTGGAAGATATGCTGCGGGCATGTATGATTGACTTTGGTGGTACTTGGAATGAGCATTTGGCACTAATTGAATTCGCCTACAATAACAGCTATCAGTCTAGTATCCAGATGGCTCCATTTGAAGCCTTGTATGGCAGAAGTTGTCGTTCCCCGTTGTGTTGGGACGAGGTAGGTGAGAAACAGTGGCTTGGACCGGATCTTGTCTCAGAATCTTCACAGAACATCCGCATTATCCGGGACCGGTTACAAGTGGCTCAATCAAGACAGAAGAGCTATGCCGACAACAGGAGGAGAGCATTGGAATTTCAGGTTGGCGAGCATGTATTCTTAAAGGTCTCTCCGACGAGAGGGATCCGAAGATTTGGCATTCATGGCAAGCTGAGTCCGAGATACATTGGTCCGTTCGAGATTCTAGATAGAGTGGGAGAGGTGGCATACAGGCTGGCCTTACCGCCTCAATTGTCTGGCGTGCACAACGTCTTCCATATTTCTATGTTACGGAAGTATGTGTACGACCCCACTCATGTTATACATCATGTGGATTTCGAGCTGAAGGAGGATCTGACCTACGAGGAAAGACCGATAAAGGTTCTGGACCGGAAGCAACAGCAACTCCGGAATCGTTCAATACCGATGGTCAAGATTCAGTGGAGTCGGCGTGGGACCGAAGAAGCTACGTGGGAGTCTGAAGAGACTATGCGGAAGCGGTATCCCGACTTATTCTAGGTGAGCGATCTCTATCCCTACTCGCAGTGTTAGTGCAGTGAATTTGGAGGACCAAATTCCTTTAAGTAGGGGAGGGTGTAAGACCCCGAATTATTTTATTAGATTTAATATATTTATTTAGCTCTTGTTAATTAAGAATTTGCATTTTTATGGATTTAATAATTGAAATTCGGATTTATTAATATTTAATTCCTTAGAAATAGAATAATGATAATTTCGACCACTCTATAAAAATTCAGAAAAATAGTAAACAGGTTAAGGTCGATGTAGATTGCAATTTTATCTTCTGGCTTTGGGTCATTATAAATCCGTGGTGGGATCTATTTAGAGATTAAGCCCTTAATTGCACACTTTTTGACCCAAACCTAACCTTGGATTAAAACACGAAATTAAGGCTCAATTCTCGACCAAATGAGCTCAAACCAGAGCCAAATGAACGGTGAGGATCTAAGGATCAAAAGCCCCCAATAAATTTAGCGAAAACCTAACCCTAGGCGGCGCTCTCGGCCGAGTTTGCTCAAGTCAACAATCACGGCGCCGTTTCTAACACGTCTCTTCCACGGCCGAATACTCCCAGCACAGAACTCTCCAGAAGGTCTATGAGCTATACATAGAAAGCTCTACGAGTCCTCTTTCTTTTGGTTGCTGTGGTGTCGACAGAGGATCCAGATCTGGGGAGAATTCCGGCGATCTTTGTAGGTGTGTCGGCAGGCCGTCGACTTCCATCTTCCTCCCTTGTTTCTTCAATTAAGGTAGGCATTCTTAACCAAAACTCGATCATGAGTATAGGAAATTGATCCTCTCGACGAGATCTAGCCATTGGGACTGAAAGCCCCAATTTTTATCAGGTGTGTAGAGAGCAGTCGAGGCTTTTCTGAAGGGTATTCTAGTTCGTTCTTCATATCTAGCACGTTTTTTAATCTTCGATTGAGGTAGGTGTAACAGACCAAACTTAAATTAACTTATATGATATGATAAGCATGATCTTAGCTTTCATTTAACGTAGAAAGCCCTATGTTTAATGAAGCATGTGTAGAGAATTTCTAGTTATAGTAACAGCATGTTTTAGACCTAGTTTGATGTGTTCTTGATGTGTTCATCCGAATTGATTTATGCTTTCGAAGTATTAATCTTAATCCTCATGAACCATATCTTATATGGTTTGATTCACCATCGAAGTAGCTTTCATTTGAGCCAAGAATCCCCAAATTTCATTCTGTATGTAGAGAGAATTTAACGTTTTAGTCACAGCATGTCAGAATTAGGGTTTCTTGTGTTCCTGCCTTAATAGATCTCGATTCCAATAATTGATCATGAAATTGACCTTGCAGATAGGTAGAGTTTTGTATTAGCTTTCCACTGATACCAAAATCCCCTTATTTGGAGTCCAATTGCATTAGTTATGATCATTTTAGTGTAACCCTATCCAAACCCTAGCTCCCGGCGTTCACCGGACGCGGCAGGGATGACCGGCGTAGACCCAGAGATGGGCGGTCTTACGATAGACCGTCCAACTCCAGCCCACCTTTTGACCAATTTTGACCCTAGCATGCCCTTATATAAACGGTTTCTCAAGAACCACTCATCCCAGGTTGAACGGTTCCTAAGGAACCACATATCTGGATATAAGGTCCAGAATGGACCACATATACATATACGGCCCTTTACTGGCCGCACAACCCAGGGATGGGCGGCCCTGCCAGGACCGCCCAACCCCTTGGGCGGCCCAGATAGAGCCGCCCAACTACTTGGGCGGCCCAGGGAGAGCCGCCCAACTCCCTGAGGCCAGTTTGAACCCCGTTCAGCCCCCGTTTAGCCCCCGTTAAGCCTGATAGTTGTGCGGTTCATCGAGAACCGTTTATCTACCCAGTAATTGACTTAGTAATTATTATGATGCATCCATTTTAGTTTCAAATGACAATTTATAATTAGAAACTCATGGACGGCCCCTGAGGAACCGTCCATCTCCCTGTGTCACAGAGTGACCCCTGTTCGGCCCCGGAATGCCCAGTAAGTTGTACGGTCCATATAGAACCGTTTATCCCCACAGAGAGTGACTTAATTTATGTTCTAATGCATTCATTTGCATGTCATTAAGGGTAATTAGTGAAATAGAAACCCATTTAATAACTGTTTAAATATGCAACTAAATTTCTGATTATTGCTTGTCATTCGTGCCTACGCGACTTACGCGAACTCGTTATCATCTTAAATTATTTTCTTGGCATCTTGGATTAATATATAACCTAATCCCTGATAAATTAGCTTGGCATTAGGATTAATATGATTGTTAACTTGCTGTTTAGCTGCTGTACTACAGTAGAACAGCATGTTTAACTTTTCCACTTTACGCGAAGCCGATTGGCCGATTAGCGTACTAGTCTCGGTTTTACCCCCGGAGACTCTATCCGGCGGTCTTACCGTCATCTTGGAACATCATTATAATCATGATTAGAACCTGTTTAACACCAGCATACCCTGTTTTGTGAGCTTAAACTGCTGGTTTAAGTCTTGGATCAAATAGAGGCATGCGCGGTTATCATGTGACCGCATAACCTCTTCGGCGGCCCGTTCGTGACCGCATATCTTTATACGGCCCAGTATGGACCGTATATCTCGTTCTTGGGCCTTAATGTCTTCTGGACATGAGCGGCCCATATTGCACCGTTCTTACCTTAGGGCGGCCTACTGTCAGCCGTTCTTTTCTTGACTTCACGGGCTGAGTTTCAGTCCAGTTCCTGTACGTACGGTTCTGTATGAACCGTATATATCCATGGAGCGGCTCTGTTACGACCGCACATCTCTTGGAGATGAGTTTCACCGCGTTTGTACTCTTGAATCCAAGGACAAGGTTAGTCCTTTAAATCTGAACTTATGACAGAAATTCCTCTGATTAATTGGCCATTAAAATTGATTGAATGTCTGGACGGATGGGACGTTGGGCCCAGTAAATCAATGCCATCGCATCATAAGGGCCCGGTCTGGTCCTGGGGAGAGCGCCCGAAAGTTAGTGAGCCCATGGGATGTTAATGACAAGGTGGGGCATTGCACCGAAGTACTTGCCTGAGTGTTGGCGTCTATGACAAAAGTATCTTGTTACTTGTTACTTGATCATACTTGGTTAATGTTTAAATTACTTGCTTGTTGGCCAATTCCTTATTACTATATCATTGTTATATCTCTTGTTATATCTCCTGTTGTAAATTCTTGTATTTGTTATCCTTGATAATCATTATCAATTGTATTTCTTGACCTTGCAAGATCTTGTTATTACCGTTGTTTATTGCATTATCGTTTGTAGCATGATATTTTGAAAATGTAATTAAACTGTTAATCACTTATACATGTCTGTTATTTCCTACTGAGCGTTAGCTCACACCCCGTTGTTTCCCCCTTTCCAGGCTTCTCAGGTGACGCGCTTACCGACGGGGAAGGGCAGGAGTGATGTCTTGAGTGTATCAGTTCTAGTGTGTTAGCGGTGTACTTATTGTTTGTTGTGTTTGGAGATCATTTAGTTTCAGTTGTTGTTGAGTCTTAGTGGTTGTTATTCCAAGTTGTATTAAGTTGCATTTGAGATTATTGTATCAGTTTGGTTGTTTAATGATCATTTAGTATTTCCTTTCCATAGCACTTGTGTATTTAGATTAGTTCTCTCTCTTTCCTGCTTGCCTCTGACTGTACGTCCCGATATTTCCGCCTTGTTCGGGGCGTGACAGCTGCCTTGTGTCTTGTACTTTATGCTTCATAGTACGTGCGACAGTGCTTGTTTAGTCTATCCGTACTCTAGCACTGATGTTTTGGAGTTCTGTGTCTAGTGAACCTCTACTAGTCATAGCCTGACGACACTTTCCTGTATGTCGGCCCACCTGGGAGTGGTGGTGGGGTGAGTTCCCGGTTGACGGTTTTTAGACTAGTTTCCGTGGGCCCCCTTGCCTTGTGGTAGCATCCTACTGGGGGGGAAAACTAGCTAGAGGCCTGGCTCAAGGCATTGAGATTGTGTGTGCACACGTGGTCAGGGGCGTTTGGACGAGCGCCGACGGGCGTGACCCTGACTATTCACTCATTACTATTGTTCCTTGTACCTTGGTTCTATGAGTGTCTTAGTTACCGTCGTTCTGGATGTATAGGAGATACTTGTGGCGCAGTGTAAGACGTCAGTGGACGCATCTGGATGTTCTTCTAGTGAGGAGTTACTTCTATCACTTGACACTTAACTCATTATGTTTCTGTGACTGGTTTCCATCATGATTGATGAGACTTGTCGGGTAGTCTGCGTTGGCTTCACCCGCGGTCTAGTCTTGTGTAGCATACACGACGGTGAGCTCGTGTATATATGTGCCTTTGACTGTGTAGGTCTTTTGTAGAGCTTTTGCCTATTTTTGTAGGCTCTAGCTATAGATCTAGTGCTTTGTCGACGGATTGGTAACGCCTGACTTTATGAGATCGGGGTTCGCCTTTCTGTTGTTTTTTGGAGTAGCTTAGAGAGCCGTAGTTTGATCGGCTGCCGTGTTTCTGTCTTTTACGGCTTTACTCTTTACTTTAGCTGTTCTTACTCCTACTTTTACAGCTTTACTGTTGTAGTTTAGTACTGCTGTTACTTCTGTTCCTGCTTTCCTGTTTAACACTGTTATCTTGTGTGTTACTACGTCGTTTCCAGTGGGGATCTGCGGGACCCCTACTGAGCCAGTGACACGAGGCTCACCCCTACTTTTCAGGTGTGATCGTTCTTCTTCCTTGTGGTTCGTGGTGTGGTGCGTCAGTTCGTAGTTGCCAGTGTTGCCTGCGTCGGGTTTCTCCCGACTTCAGTGTACGTTCTCTTTTCTATTGGACTGTACTCGTATTTTTTTAGACTGGGCTCTGTAATTGAATCTGTTAATTTAAATTGTTAATTGAAAAAGAAATTTTATTTCTGCTACTTTAGCAAACCTGATCATTGAAATATTAATTACTTACTGCTTTATCTGGAACTTCAATGTACTCCACACACTCCTTTTATCCCTTCGGAGCTTTACCACTCTTGGGAGGCCTCGCAGGATTCAAGTGGTATCAGGTTTACTTGGTATCCTGACCCTGGGTCATCAGAGCCGGGCTTCAGAAGATCCAAAATTTTTGAATTTTCGTATTATCTCCCATTTATCCCCCATTTGATGTATATATCCCATTTTAAATCCTTAATTTACCTAAATTACGTTTCTATTAATGGGCTTGGGTCCAAAAGTTTTGGAATTGGGTCTTCGGTCCTATTTGAGTTGGGCTTAGCCCTTTGGTGAATATAGGGACTTTAAATGATTTAATAAATCCTTAATGTTTCTTAATTATCCATTAAACCTTTAAAAATATCTAATAATTATATTTTAATCCTAAAAATTCCTAGAAAATTCTCGGGCATTACACTTTATTACAAAGTTTGTATCGGATCCATTCAACCCCCTCTTCTAGATCCGGTTGCACCCAAGAGACCTAACAGTTGGTATCAGAGCGAGGCTCTATCTTATCTAGATCGAACATTCTGCAGAGAAGGATCCAAGTGCTTCTGAAATCATGAGTTCTTTTGCCGATCAGATTTTCTTGTTTTCCCCTCCAATCTTTACTGATTCTGATTTCAATGAATTGTTGGGAAGATTATGTAAATTTGTAAACTCACATGATCCCATGCTCTGGAGTATTATTGCAAATGGTCCTTCCAATTTGCCTAAGGAAAAGGCCAACTGGACTGATCATCACAAGTCCATACATTCCAATAATCTCACAGCTTAAATCTGATGAAAGCTACAGTTGACCCCTAGTCATTTCCTTTTATATCTACCTGCAGCACAACCAAGCAAATTCTAGATGGACTGATGAACTTCCACGAAGAAGAAGATCGAAGGCATGAATGTCTCATGGCCGATCGACCAGAACACTCCAGTGACCCATCCTCATCTCAGGTAAGCTCTGACTCTGAGGACTTTACATTTGAAGAGCTTATGGATGCACATGATGAGTTGGCTAATCAATACAAGAAGATAAGATCTGAAAATAAAAAGTTAAGAAGAAGACTTAAAAATAGCTCCAATGACAGCTCTCCTTGTAAGAACTGCTCCGCATTTGAGGAGCTTAATGAAACTCTGATGATTGATCTAGATATGCATAAAGAACACGTTGGTTGTTTGAAAGATGAAAATGAAACCCTACAGGCTGAAATGACTAGATTGGAAGATTGTACGACAACTTCAAGACCAATCTAAATCAATGTCAAATGATCAATTGCTGATTGATGAACTGATTAAAGATAAAAATATTGGCTGATGAAAATGAAAAGCTGATTGAAGAGAACAAAATTTTGAGAGAAAAGAATGATGTGTTAAATAGAAAGATGGTCACCCTTGAGAAAGGTAAAAACATAGTCAATGATCAGTCTGAAAGACTGACTGAGTTAGAATTGGAAACTTAGAACCTTACAACAATGAATGCCATGCTCAATGAGTAGGTGGCTGCGTGTGAGGAGGAGTTGACTAGTTCTAAATTGCACATCTCCTCATTAGAGGATGAAGTTAAAGACTTAAATGACTCACTGTCAAAATTTATGCAGGGTAGAGACAACCTAGATAGACTTCGGGGAACGAAAGTCAATTTTCAAAGAGAAGGTTTAGGGTATAAACCTATAAATAAAAAATCTTTTAAGAACAAGTTATACACCTCTTTTGTTTCTGGCTCAAATGAGCCCATCACATCTAGTGTTCCGCCAAGACCATGCACAGCTCAGAAAAATCAAAAACAAAACAAAAATCAGGAAAAGAACATTCAGTCAAAAATAGAAAAATGGCTTTGTTGATGTTGATGTGCATGCTAGGAAGGTTAATGCTAAGCATCATGTGTTTAAGAAAAAGAAAGCTCCATGTTTCTATTGTGAAAAATTTGGTCATTTCATGCATGAATGTTTTATCATGAGGAATGATGAGGTAAAAGCATACAAGAACAGATTGGATGAAGAAAAAGGAAAAGACAAAGGACATGTCAACAGTGGAAGGAAGTATGCTCAGCATATTCCTGATCAAATGCCCTGGAATGGCTCAACACGTCGACGCAATCCCCAGGACAGGTCGACGCATTCAAACGCCAATAGAAGAAATTGTCCTCTCCATTGCTCTCACTGTGGAAAAATTGGCCACACAGTTATGGACTGTTGGCATCTAAAAGGAAGGGCTCACTCTCATGCCAAGAAAAATAAATTTTTAGTTAACCCACCACAGTCTGATTCAAATGCACATGGGAAGTATTTCAAATCATTTGTGTATTATTTTTATTGTGGTAAATATGGTCACATGCTTAATGATTGCATTTGGATGAGAAGTGACGAATTGAATGCAGAAAGGAAGTGAAATCTGCATGCTAGACATGGAACTAAACCTTCAAGACCTAAGCAAGCTTGGGTACCTAAAAATTCTAAATGAGAAACTTGGTTGTAGGAGTGCCTTGTAAATGCTCAAGGCATAGGTGTGTGAATAAAATCCTCAACTTATGATAGTTTGCATGCTGAGTTGTTTGTGTTGTTCGTGTAGTTAAAGTCCTTGATTTCAATAAATCTTGCAAGTCTGAAAACCTACTTTTTAAAAATCCAATTGACATGGTTGCATACTATCTACTCTTAAATTCATCATGCTGATTGCATATTCTCAAAGGGTGCTCAATCTATTTTGACAAATTGCTCATACTTGCTATCATGTGCTTCGTGATTAATGATTTTTTTTGAAAAGATTGAGCCTCAAGCAAATTGAAAAGCATGTTTGAATGCACTTGTTGATGTGTGTTTTTCAGTTGACTTGCATGAAAAATGAAAAATGTTTCATGACAATACTTAACAAAAAAAATGTTTGATTTTTGCTTGCTCATGTTTATAGCATTCTCTGCACATCTTCAGGGGAAGTGTTCAGTGTCTATTTCTAGTCATCTACCCAAGTGCATTCCATGTTTTCATCAGATCTTGCATCATGTTCATCATCTGCTGTGTTCCAACTTGAGTCTGAATTGCCTTAAAAATCTGAATCTCATGGAGGGCTGCCTACTCTAATTTCTTTGAACGCCTTAAACTCTTGGGAGGATTTCTATCTGTAGCCGAGCTCATTTATCAGAGTAAATCCTAAAGAGGAATCTTCTTTTATGAAGTTCTATGATTGCCCAAGACATGAAAACTGTTGGTTTAAATTTTATGATCTCTTGAGTTTTAAAGTTTAATGATCTTGAAAGTGGTTGTATTCAGAATTAATAGACCTAAACCAGTCCTTCATGTCTTGTCATGTTATGTCTTCTTGAATCTGAAAGTTTATTTTGAGTACAAAGGCATCTTTGCTTAAGAAACTTTATGTTAAGTATTATTTTTAAACATTAACCAAATCTGAAAACTCCAAAAAGGGCTACACTATTTTAAAGCAATGAACTTCAGTCATGTTGAGTAACTGGGGATATTGGCGTCTGATAAACGTATATCCTTACGTAAAAAGGTTTGTTCTGAGTTCAGTGCCTTAAGGCAGAGCAATGGCAATTGTTTCACTTAGAAACCGAGTCCCTTCATCAATGAAGTGGAGTGGACAAAGTCATGAAGTGCCTTGCTACCTTTGTTCTAATTGAAGCAGAATGGTGAGCTACACTGAGTAACTGGGGATGTTGACATCCTCACGTCAAAAGTGCATGCCACACTTGAATGCTCTTGAAAAACAAAAAAAAATGAAAAGCATTTGGCCACAAAAGAAAAATCTGATAAAGGTAACGCCCCATAGATTAAATCAAAAACTTCATAAGGTGTTTAACCTCAATACTAGCTGTAGTTTCTTTCAAAGGGGCTAATGGAATTTGAATGAGTAGGATGAGAGGAAGCTAACGTGGCATTG
Organism: Amorphophallus konjac; assembly: GCA_022559845.1. NCBI lineage: Eukaryota > Viridiplantae > Streptophyta > Magnoliopsida > Alismatales > Araceae > Amorphophallus > Amorphophallus konjac. The sequence continues at coordinate 292,743,933 of CM040119.1, forward strand.
CATATGTGATATTGATTTATTTCTATTGATTTTAAATGCAGAATTTTTCAAATGCTCATAATTGAAAAAGTCAGATTTCATCAGATTTAAACCATACTAAAGATAAGGGCTTTGTCATTCGAATTCTATAACTGTTAATTCTGAAATATCTATAACTCTACATTTATGAACTTGGCTTCAGGCTGAAGAACTTCCATCCCAATGTTTTTTGGATCTGCTTCTCCTATAATACCAAGTGTCGACCACTTCTGCCTGGCCGTCCTAGCATTTGTCCTTAAGACAAATTGGCCCATTTGTAGATGTATGTCTTCATATTGATTGCTACTCATGTGCTCATATTCAGATTTTATAATTGGCTTTACTCTGCACCTTCTTTGCTGATGGCAAAGGGGGAGAAGGTTTGATGAGTCTCGTTCACTGCATCTATTTCATGATTACATCTTTTGAGAAGTGACTTATAATGACTCATAGTTGCCATCATCAAAAAGGGAGAGAATGATGTGCATGTGTGGTAACACATGATTCTTTGGTTTTGATGATGTCTGAGTATGACTCATTATAAGTCTATTGAATTGATTCAATTATGATCAAGTGTGCATAACAATACTTTTGATGCCTCCATGTTATACTCATCATGAAATAACTCGATGCCTCCATGCTATAAGGAGAAGGTCTTAGACAGAAGAAGCCATGCAGTAGTAACAGTAAAGCAACAACACAGTTCTTTTAAGACTATGTAGGCTGCATCAACACCATTTGTTCACTACATCGATGCCATCCGTTCACCAAGTAGGCCAAGATTGAGCATGGCGGAATGAAACTCTTAGAGCAAAAGCATATGTATGCACAGAAACCAAGGAAGGCCTGGAAAAGGAAGAAAAATAAAAAAGCAACCAAACTTAGTTGAGAATCGCAAGTTCAAGATGGCTGCGTTGACGCCATGTTCTCAATGTGTCGACTCAATAGCAGCTTCGCAAGGCAGAAAAGAAAGATCAAACGCGACGGCTCAAGGCTGCTAAGGGTGACAAATGGGTGGTAAATGGTGACAAATAGAAGATAAGGCCAACAAATAGCTTGGTAAATATGAAAAATAGGTGGCTAGGCTGAAAATAGAAAAACCATAGAAGGAGAGTCGACTCGAAAAGCTGATGGAGTCGACTCCAGTCATGTTGAGCAAGAGAGTTGATTAAAGGCGATGGATAATGAGCAATAAGGGTGACAAATAGCTCATTTTGGGTGACAAATAGCCAATAACAGTAACAAATAGTTTCCTAGAGGTGAAAAATATCTTGGCACAAGAGAAGAAGAGATGAGAAGAAGAAAACATGAGAGTAGAGTCGACGCAACATCCATTGTGCGTCGATGCAACCAAGCCAGGATGTCAGGGTAAACACACAAGAAGAACAAGGGTGACAAATAGCCCCTTAAGGCTGAAAAGTAGCTGGGCAATGGTGAAATATATATATCAGCCATGACCATTAGACCTACAAGGCTAAAAAGAGCCTCAGTGCGTCAACGCAAGAGTCTGTTGCATTAACTCACCCTCTGCACAAGCACCCTATTCCAGCTGATCGCGCCTACAGCCAACCAAATCTTTAGCAGCACCAGTAGATGGCGTCAATGCAGCCTATGCAGTATTTGAAGAACTACGTTGTTACTTTGCTGTTGCTGCTGCATGGCTTCTTCTATCTAAGACCTTCTCCTTATAGCATGGAGGCATCGAGTTAGTTCATGATGAGTATAACATGGAGGCATTAAAAGCATTATCATGCACACTTGATCATAGTTGAATCAATTCAATAGACTTATAATGAGTCATACTCAGACATCATCAAAACCAAAGAATCATGTGTTACCACACATGCACAACAGAGCTGACCCCTTCTATACTAAGGTCACTGGGCTAAGACCCCCTCTCCTTACCGGTAGGGCTTTGATAGGGTTGAGTGCTTAGGTCCATAGCTACATAGATCGTGGTCTAATAGTGCCTTGCTCTACTATTGTAGGTGTAGCAGAATCACCTCCGAGTGTGAGGTCGGTCCACCACGAGCTCCGTTTCGAGGCTTTGGTGCTAGAGTCATCAGAGCCTTATCCTTGGGACCACCAAATGCTACACAGGACTTCTCAAGCTTCTTTGACCACTGTCTGAAGTTCCCCGACTGCTAGGCATACTCAAGAAGTTGTGCCGGTTGGAGTGTCATTGACGTCGTCGCTTGCCTCTAGCCGACTCCACTACTGCTTGTTGGTCATAGAAACCTCTGAGGGGCCATCGGTCATGCCGGTGCCATCCTCACATGCTCGCTCACCTGTTGCCATCCCTAGCCACTCTTCGAGATCGCAGGATACCTCGAGCAGTAGCAGATCCCCACTATGTCTAGCGAGAAGCGCATGGGCCCGAGCATGGAGGTCATGATGGCACAAGAGTAGTAGAAGTTGAAGACGTCCATGCCTCTCCCTTCGTAATAGCCAGCCGAGCCTATGGTTTCCACATTGTCCTTGCCTCCTGCTCACAAGTCATCATCTCCCCAGGTCATAGTTCCTCACAGATACAAGGCGCCTCTCCCCATGCACTAGCGCGAGCGATATCTATGTGGTGGGCATTGAGCTTATGATGAAGTCGCTATGGCCGGAGGATCGGGGGAGCCTAGATGGTATGTTGGTGTCCGATGGAGGAGATCCTAGTCTGTCGAGAGGAATTCCCGAATAGAGAGTCGTTCCTTCACCGAGAGAAGATAATTTCCTAGAAATGCAAGGGGAGAGGCCCTAATGCCCAAAGGCAATGCAATGCTACTACGGAAAGTAATATATAGAACATGCAAGTAGAACAAGTAGAATAGAAATATGCAGACACTACAAGAAATGGGACATATAGCCATGAATTTTAACTATGTTTAAAGAAAATGTAGGTATATATGACTTATTCTGACGTTTTCAAAAGTACGTAGGTAAATTTCCTACGTTTCATTATAACGTAGGTATATGTCCACATTATTCTGACAGTTTTTTTAATAATGTAGGAAAAAGTAATATATTCCTACATTTTTAAAGTAAATTTAAGAATAGACCTTAGATATTGTTTCACTTTTAACAAAACATAAGAATAAGTCACTTCAAATGAAAAAAAATAAAAGACGTAGGAAATGGGGGTGAGTTCGATGGCAACAAAACTATCGCCCGAGGTTTTATCTTATCACTCGATTTCAACCCATCCTCAATCTCCCTCTTTCTCTTCCTCCCCCACCCCTCCCCCTCGATCTTCTCCGTGGATCTCGTCTGTGGCTCCCATCTCCGCCCTCTCATTCTTCATTCTCTTTCCACTAAAATCCTAGCCGCACTCTCAGCCGGCCTCACCCACCACCACTGCATGCTCACCGCCGGACCGCCGCTCCCACCCTCCTTTCCCACTATAGTAGCCTCCCCTTTGCTTCAGCATGTGAATAGGACCGCGGCCGCCGTGACTCCCCAGAGCCACCATTGCCTCCCGCCTTGTGCCTGCCCTCCTCCGCAAGCGACGACAATAGCAGCCCTGTCACCACCACTATGGGCTACCTCTACACCGCCTCCAACGTGCCCACTCTATTCCCCCTTTCTTTTCCCTGCAATCTCGCGTCGCCCGCCAACCCTGTCGTTGGCCGCCAGGATCCTTGCCACACCTTCCTCTTCTTATTCAACCACATGTTGCCCCCTTCCTCTTCTTCTTCCTCTTCTATTTACTCCCAGACCCTGCAACCACCTATCGTGAACCCCAATCCCTCTTTCCCTCGTTCATTCTCCTTCAGCTTGCTGCACCCCTTCCTCCCCCTCCTCTTCTTCTATTTGTTCGCAGACCCAGCAACTAAGAAGTAGCAAGCAACCACTTTCACTGCCCCCCTGCCTGCAGCGTCGACCCCATCAGCCTCTTGCCACTGTGACCCTATCCACTGCTCACGTGCTTCCACGTAGCCCTACCGTGATTGTGTAGTCCACACTACCTGCTCATACCCAGCCGCAGCTGCCCATCCAGTGTGGTCCCATTTGGCCAGCATTGCCCCTCCACATTGCCTGCTCACACCCACCCGACCATCGTCGGTTTCGATCTGGTCATCTTCAAGCTACTCCAGAAAGGTGTTTAGAGTTCTTTGTGGCTTGTAGGTTTGTTCTCTTCTTCCTCCTCTTCTACCTCAACTGTCGGCCGAAAGCTAGCCTTCTTCTTCCTCTTGTTCCTTATCCAGCGCATCTCATCATCTATAATCCACTCTATCGTAAAACTCTAATTATTCTACTTCGCTTCTAGTATCAGGTTGTCTCTTCTTCTCTAGGCACGACAAAACCATGATTGCTCTGCTCTGCAACTCAGGAAAGGTATTTAAAGTTCTATGTGGCTTGTAGGTTATGACCCCTATTCTGATTTTTTTTACATGATTTATTTTTTAAGCAAATATCCTTACTTTGTTGCTCGTGTGGTATAAATGCCAGATTTACTTTATTATTTTTCTATTTAGTAAATAATATTCTTCTTTTTGTAAAGGACTATTTTTCTGTTTCGCGGGGGATAGGAGATTACTTTGTCGATGATATTGAGCTAAGACTTTGGTAATCTACTATCCCATTTGTGTTTTTAGTGGCGAATGTTTTTATTTGTTGTTTAGTGAGCTTGGGAGAAAAAATATTCTTTAGGAAGTTTAATTTTCCTTTTAAGGTGTACAATACTACATTCCATTAAAGAAAATAATGAAAAGAACATGAACTAGAAAGTGTATGCCATGATCTCTCATTTATAGCCACAACACCCATGTATGACTTTTGGAATATCAACATGAGTCTGAAATAATTTCCATGAATATGGAAATTTTTTAGAGGGAACATCGAAACATGCAACTATATGGTGTTTTATCCACATTAAATGCACATAGTATCATGTTACATGCACATTGCTTGTATATACTTATAATATTGTATTACATCCATGTTGTAGTATTTTGTTGCTACTGATGATGATGGTAATGAGTGGTATTGGTGATACTTTTGCGTGGTATCAAGATAAGAGTCTAAACAAATGGATGTGTGAAGAGGTAATTATGTTGTAGGCACATGTGGGATTTGGTTGTCTTGAAAGAATGCATTGAAGAGAAATACTAGATGCTATAGAAAATCTGTGATAGTTCAAGTAGTGTATACTTGATTTGAATAATTTTCTACCCTTGAATTCTATTTTGCATAAAATATCATAAATTATTTGACATTACCAAGATTCTTTAAGCAATTCCCTTATCTTTTGGATTTTCGAGTCCTGATCCTCATATGGAGTTGGGTATATCGGCTGGAAACTAGTAATCTTCTCCTCAGGAAAAACTTCTGGTGTAACAATGCCATGTACCATGACTCTGATATGGCATTTTACTGTATTCATCATCATTTATATTTTATATACATACATGCACACAATAGTTGAAAAAGAGTTTGAATTGAATATGGATCATGTGCACTAATGTTTATCTCTATTTACTTATCAATTTTTAATTTTAATTAGAAGTGAGAGGACAATAGATTGTGGGTGGAAGGATAAAACAAGATATTTGTTGTAGATGAGTACCCTTATGTTATGTTTACTTTGGAATGGATAATTAGTTGACATCCTTTATACATGTTTACTCTATGATGGTGTTGACGAGTTTATTTTGTTTGCATTTGGGATTGTACCTAGTACTCAGACAATCAAATGCCCATGTGTACGTTGTGCATGTGTTGATAGATGGGGCAAGGAGACTATAAGACAACACTTATACTTGAATGGAGTTATCAAGGATAAAGAGTTTTATAGATTTCATGGTGAGACTAAGGCTTGGCAATTAAAGAATGATGTTCATGATAGGGGCATGCATAAGATGCTACATGATGCATTTGGGATGCCAACCTTTGAAAATAAGAGTGGTGTCAGGGAAAACGAAGGTGCAACTAATGTTGATGATAATGATAGAAGGTTCTATAAGTTAATTAGAGATGCTAAAGCACCTTCATACCCTGGTTGTACAAAACACATCAAGCTTTCTTTTATTATTCGAATGTTCAATATTAAGTGCATGGGTGAATGGAGCAACTCATCTTTTGAATTAATGTTGAATTTAGTCAAAGAGATTCTTCTGGATGGTGAAGTGTTGCCAAATTCATTGTATGAGATGAAAAAAAATATCAGTGACTTGGGCTATGGGTATGAGAAGATAGACTCATGCCCCAATGATTGTATATTGTATTGGAAAGAAAATAAAGATCTACATAAGTGTGGTGAAAGTAGATGAAAATCTAATGAACGCATTAATAATGATGAAGAAATACAATAAAAAGTACCAAGAAAGCTCCTCTGTCTCTTTCCCCTCATTCCAAGATTACAAAGGATGTACATGTGCTCAAAATCTGCTATTAACATGAGATGGCATGGCAAAGAATGTGGTGAAGATGGCATTTTGCATCATCCTGCTGATTCAGCTTGTAGGAAGACATTGGATGCTATGGATAACTTTGGATTGGAGGTCAGAAATGTACGATTGGGTCTAGCCAGTGATGGTTTCAATCCTTACGGTACAATGTCGGTTAGTCATAGCACTTGGCCCGTTCTTCTAATGCCATATAATTTGCCACCTTGGGAATACATGAAAAGTCCAAACATATTCCTATCTTTACTCATCTCTGGTCCAAAGGCACCTGGTAATGACATAGATGTATATTTGCAGTCACTAATAGAGGAATTGTAGGTATTGTGGCATGGAGTTGATACTTTTGATTCTTCAACTGGTCAAATGTTCCGGATGCGTGCTGTAATATTGTGGACTATAAATGATTTCCCAGCATATGCATGATTGTCTAGATGGAGTACCAAAGGTCAATTGGCTTGTCCTATCTGTAATAAGCACACTTTCTCATGGTGGCTACCGACAAGTGGGAAGCATTTTTATCATACCCATCGTAGATGGTTACAACAAGATCATAAGTTTCGATTAGTGTCTCGCATGTTTGATGAAAAAGAAGAATGGGGCAAAAGTCTTAAGCGACTATCGGGAGATGAATTGTTACACCAAATAGAAGGGCTCTCTTTTACGTTGGGGAAGGCTTCAAGTGTAGCATTAAAAGGGAAAAGGCAGCCATTGAAGAAGAGAAGGGGGAAGACAAATAGAAGCCATTCATGTAAGAAGCACAATGACATTGAGATTGACAAATATTTAAATTGGAAGAAGTGTGGTATTTTTTTTATTTGCCTTATTGGAAGTTTCTATTGCTACAACATAATCTCGAGGTCATGCATGTGGAGCAGAATGTCTGTGATAGTATTGTTAGTACACTCTTAGGACTTGATGGTAAGAACAAAGATGGACTCAAGACACGGAAAGACCTAGAACTTATGGGCATTAGGTCATCACTTCATTCACGTTCTACTGGTCCAACAAAGATATTGCTCCCACCAGTACGTTTCACATTAAGCAAGGCTGAGAAGGTGACAATTTGTAATCTTCTCAATAGTGTGAAAGTCTCTGATAGTTATGCCTCCAATATTTCAAGGCATGTGGATGAGAAGAATGCAAAGATCTGGGGTTTAAAGAGCCATGATTGTCATGTGCTCTTGCAACAACTACTTCCAGTGGCTGTTCGAGGAATGACACGAAAGGAAGTGAGTTCTACACTAATTGAAGTGTCTAATTTCTTTGTGGAGTTGTGCTCAAAGAGTTCATTAGCAGATGATTTTTATCACCTTGGAGAGCAGATTGTGGTCACACTATGTCATCTTGAGATGATCTTCCTTCCCACTTTCTTTGATATCATGGCACATTTACTTATTCATTTACCAGAAGAAGCTAGACTTGGTGGGCCAATGTATTATCGATGGATGTATCCCATTGAGTGGTATGAAGCATACTCTTGACTCTTTTAAGACTTTCATTCCTTTTGATGATAATAATTTGATTTATTATTTGCTAGATATTTAGCATGGCTAAAGTCATATGTGCGTAATAGGGCACGGCAAGAGGGTTGCATTGCTGAGGGATATTTAGTTGAAGAGACGTTTACTTTTGCATCTAGATATCTATCTGATGATGTGAGATGTGGTTTAATAGGCCCAGATGCAATGAGATGCTATGGAATGACAATGATGATGATAGATGGGTCATCTTCTTAGATGTAGGTCATCCATTAGGTGCAAGGATTCATGTTAACCTTGAGAAGGAAGATCAATGTCAGGCACACTGCTATGTTTTATTCAATTATGATGCACTAGCTCCTTATAGAGAGTAAGTATTATTATAACTTCATATTACTTTCTATAAGCAATTGCACACACTTGAATGTGCATTGGTTACTTGGCATGTAGAGAACATCTTTCACAAATTTGGAGTAAACACCCTCGAGCAACCGAGATAAAAATAGAAAGCGAGTAGAACAAAGAATTTTCAAATTGGATTAAGAAAAAGGTAAAACCATGCATGTGTAATAGATCTTGGTGGTTGTGTATTATTTCTAATGTTTGTGCTTTCACTTAATGCATAGGTACAAAGGTTGCAAGTGGAAATGGGTAACCTTTTGTCTCCAAAATTCCGCTGGCTGAAAGATGGTCCATTTTGTGTAGCGAAAACATTTCATACCTATTTAATTAATGGATTTTGCTTTCACAGTCAATAAGTTGAGCGACGTAGAAGAACTCGCAATAGTGGTGTTGTGCTATCTGCTATAACCTCAAGCTTTGTAAGCTCCAGCGATAAAAAACCTATTCATGGAGACCTCACTTACTATGGGCTATTGAATGAAATTGTACAGTTATATTATTATGGTGAAATGAAAATTATTCTATTTAAGTGCATCTGGATTGATGTTAGGAGGGAGTAAAAGAAGATACGGGATTCACTTTGATTAATCCAACATAATTATCGAGAACAATAGAGCCTTTTGTGTTAGCATCCCAAGTAGAGCAATTTTAGTATGTTGAAGATCCTAAAGACAATGGTTGGTTTGTTGTTCAGAAAGTACAGCCGAGAGATTTGTTTGATGTCCAAGGTGGGCAATGCATTGATGAAGAAGTGATTTTAGATATTCAAGTGACACACCCTTGTCTTGAGGATGACAATACTGATGTTAATGACAAGAACATATGTTAGGAGAGAAATGATGTTGAATGGTTGGAAATCACCTTAAAAACAGTGGAAAAATGACAGGGACCTTCTTTATGAGTTTCTTTTGTTGTTCATTATTAGTAATTATTGTAATGAATCTTTTGTTTGTAGTGTATTAAAAAAATATTTTAATTGCTTCATATGTATTATTCACCAATTGTCTTTGCTAACTGTTAATTACAGTGCAATGGTGTAAGTTGAGGATGCTAGGTAACGAAAATTTGTTTACACATATTTTATACATTTTTATTACATATTTTTATTATGAAAAATTTTAGCTTTAGACTCAGCTTCTAAATCATCGGACAGGGACACGTAAGTTCTTAATTTGAATGTTCAAATTTTAATTTACCCTCATTGTAATTACATTTGTTGGTTTTTTTTGATATTTTCATGTAATCTTACAGGGGAAAGAAGATTGTCCACAAACTTGAGTTCTCAAAGTCCATTATGGAAAGACTTGCACAGGGTCCTCAGACTCATAGTATGGTTGCAATAGATAAAGTGCATATGCTCCCCTCCCGACCAGGCTCCATAGAGGCTAAAAGAGTAAAAGCTATCTCCACGATTCACACCGCCACTCGAAGTGAACGATTATTGGATTCTAATTGATTTTAACAATTTTTAGAGTTTGAACACCACCTCTTTATCTTGTTATTGTACTAAAACTTTCATATTGTTTGTGTTACAACATTGTGAGCATGTTTAAACTTTGTAGGCACAAATTTACTGAAATCCCAAATGATGTGAAGGCCCGCTTTGGGTGTTTAGATTGCCTTTGATATAATGCATAGTTAAATGGTAATTCTTAGAAAGTGTTGTCATGGATAAAGGGCCAGAGTATATTCTCAAAGGCATACACATTTGTGCCAATTGTTTGTTGGTATTTACTCTTCAAGTGTTAACCCTAATAATTTTTTTTAATAGCTATATAATGCATTTATTTTTATCTTACCACTTCGATGCAGGGGACATTGGAGCCGGCTAATCTTATGCCACCTTGGAGAGGGGTTTACAACAAAGAGAAAGTCATGTATGTTGTACCTAGAATCTCTCCTTTTGGCTAGACCACACCGACATGCATGAAAGTGACATTAGGAGGTAATGTAAATCAATGAACTTTAGATATATGGTCCATATGGTTTAGCTTTTTTAGTCATGTGTTATATTTTTTAGTTCTATATATTTGATTACATGATCCTTATTGTTGCTTGATTTACTCAATTCATGAGACATAAATAAACTTATTTGCTCGATTGTAAAATTAGGATTTACACAAAGGTCAATTTTCTAAGCTAGAAACCTTTGAGCATAAGAGGGCCTAGATTCTTAAACTGTTGGCCAGGAGAAACCCACCTCGAAGCAAACCTCCAAGGATTTCCAAACCTTTGCACATATGATTAGAAGATGTCAACAATATCTCCCTACTTTCTTATGAACCAATAAAGGTATCTTAACATGCCCTATGGAAGTACAATCAATACCTTGCACATTGTTATCGTGCGTAACATCTAAAAGGAGATGACTAAAGCTCATCTTCCATGACAACTATATCCCAAAGTGTGCAGCCCAAAACCTTTATATAAAACAAATCCAGCTGTAGTGGAGTTTCCCAATATCATGTTGTCAAAATACAGAACAAAGTTTTATCTACCATTCCCATTGAAAAACTAGAAAGAGATGAAAAATCTTCCACCAAACTATCTACTTTGACTTGGAGATAGAATTTTGCTGAGTTACAACAATATTTCACAAAAATCCTTAAAATGTAATTCAACACAATCAAATAATCAGTTTAAAAATGACGTTGAACAGTTCATTTAAAAAGGGAAAAGAATAGACTAAGTGATTTTAACAGGAGAATTTAGGAGACAATAGTTGGGAATTCTTATTCATGTCATGTTATATTTTTCAGTTGTATGTAATTTGATTACATGGTCCTTATTGCTACTTGATTTACTCAATATTGTTGGGTTTGTATGTAGGTTTGTCATAGAGATTTACAAGAATGAAGGCAGCAAAGTAATGGAGAATGACATTGCCACCATTCCACTTTATACACCACAAGTAAGTATCCTACACTCGCATATGTCAATGAGTGGGACATGAGACTTAGAATTTTACATATTCTCATAAGCAAGTAGATATTATTTTTGACTTTCATTACTCTTAATCTATATATAGGTTTCACAACAAAGAAATGGTGAGCAATGTGGTTATTTTGTGCTATATTTCATTCATCTATTCATTGAAGCTGTCCCATAGAACTTTTGTTCTGAAGGATACCCATACTTTGTATGTTATCTTATGTATCATTTTAATTAATGTTGAACTCTTCTTCAATGAAATAGTAATGTTTGTTCTGTATGATTTTTTTTACTTTATAGTTGCATGAGAGTTGGTTTAGTGTGACAGATGTGGATACAATTGAGAACTTAGTCTGGTCTTTCATATGTGGTACAAATGATCAATCTAGATTACATGACAAGGAGGTGGAGAAGGAGATTAAAGTAAAAGACACTGAGGGAAAGCTTGATAAGAAGATTGAAGTAAAAGACACCAAGAGAAAGCTTGAGAGCGAAAAGGAGGAACAAACGAAGGTAGAGGCTAATGTTGCAACAACTTCTACAGTAGGGGAAAGAAGCCAAAGGTATGAAGGACGGCGTTCTTACACTACTTGTAGCGATGTACATTCCATGGATGGCACGCAACGTATTTGTGTTAAGTGGAATATGTTTGGCCAGCCAGTTGGGTCGAGTGGTCGTTCATTAAGAACATTCTTGGGCACACTTGCAAGAAATCCTGAAAAATTGCCAATCAATTACTCTAATTAGAGGAAAGTGCTTAACATTCAGAAAGATTATGTATGGAACTATGTATAGGTAATACTACGTTTTCTACAATTATTTTTATGTTCCTTCAACTCATTCTTTTCTTCCTTCAACTCATTCTTTTCGCCACATTACTCTTATTTGAATATTTATAATGAATTATCTAGTTTTAATTTTTTTAATAGAGGAAGTATGATATACCAAAAGAGGCAAGGAAATGCATGGGTCCTGAAGGACCTTGCAAATAAATGGCGCTATTGGAGGTATAGAGTGCTCAAATTGTATTTCAATAAGAATGAAAAGGCAACCCATCAAGTGTTCCTAAATGCACCATGCATTAATGAGGAACAATGGAAAGGGACAGTTTCTTTGCGGTCAACTTCACAGTGACAGGTTTGATTCAAATGCATTGTCTGTATGCTTTGATATCAGCTAACTATAATTTCCAATTACTTGCAGAAAAGTAGTGCTATGAACACAAAATTTGGAACGACCCAAGATCCGGATACCGAGAATAACCCGATACCATTCGGATCTTGGCCCGCCACCCACAAGCCAGAAGGCTCGGAAGGGTTAAAGGGATGGTGTGATTATGCATTGAATTCTAAACAATAGCAGGAAAGTAAATCTACTGAATTAATTTATAGTTTTGACAAGAAAGAAATTACATTTTATAACAATTAAATAACTATAGAGTCAGTCCATAAGTACAGACAAAGAAAGAGAACGTACACTGCCTCAGGGCATACCCCGGGAATCTGGCGAGCTGGCAACTTACGAACTTCCGATCGGAATGCTTCACTCCAAGAAGGATGTCACACCTGAAAAGCAGGGGGTGAGACTCATCTCATTGGTTCAGTAGGGGTCCCACAGAACCCCACTACAACGAAAGTAGTAAACATGAACAGCATAGGATTAACAAGTAAATAACAACAGCGACAACAATAGAAGTATAACACCAGTATAACACAACGACGGGGATTGGAACCAAAAGATAGTAAACTAGGGGAACACACACACAAGACCCCAATGCAACCTTGACCCATGGTCAGACAGTCTGTCCTAGCCGACGGAACCACAGACAAGACCACATGGCCGACCACACATTGAACCAACACCCTTGGGAGAATCTCTCGATCCCAAGCTAAGACTAGCAAAAGAACCATGCTCACACACACACGGGGCGACACAAGCCCGACTATCAGAAAAGCCATGACTCCTACGGGTGACAATGAAACCTCGTCTCGAACATGAGTCACTAAGACAACGAGTCTCCAAGACACAGAACCTCACCAGGTAAAAACCAGTGGCAAAACCTCTCAAGTGATAGTAGTACTACCCCACTAACACGAGACCGAAAGCGTCCTCCGATGACTTACACCGTAGCCTCAAGTGTCTCCTTATGCATCCTCCGATAGAAATTGAGACACAATACACTATACCATATAACAAGGACTAGCCGAGGTCGTGCTTGTCAGCACGCGTCCACTACCCCCGACCACGTGTGCACACACATATCATCTGCTCTAGGTCGGTCCTCTAGATAGTTTTCCCCCCAGCCAGACTCAGGCTGCAAAGACAAGGGGCCCTCAAGTAACCAACTTAAAAACCACTAAACGGGACAAGCCTCCACCACTCCCAGGTGGGTCGGCACGTAAATGTGCCCAGGTCAGCAACTCCTAGTGGGTAGAGTCACCAGGTGAGAGAACTCACTGCAACCACGGAAATCACCAGAGTATCACCAGTCCATACCAAACCACCACGCAGCACACTAGCACGAGAACCTGTTGAGTTAGATGGACGCAGTCTATCTCCACGAAATGTGGATCTAGGGGGGTTGAATAGATCTAACGCCTATTTAAAAAACCAATGTAAGGTTCAAATGCGGAATATAGGCAAATCTGCTAAATCACTAATCATGATACTAGATTTCAACAGAACCGAATCAAGCTCTTAAAGTAAACAAGACAACCAGTAGCACACAATTCATAGACAATCACACAAACACAAAACACCCACGATTTTTAGGTGGTTCGGTCAAGGACCTACGTCCACCCCACACTCAACCGAGTATGGCTTACTGCTGCGCAGTACAGCTTGCGTCTGCTGGGCACTACAGCTTGGCCAACAACCACTGATACACAGCTTCGCTGGGCACTACAGCTTGCCGACCAGAGGAACAGATCCTCTACAACTGCTGGGGAAATACAGCTTAACCCGTCCAGTGGAGACTTCCACTGCAAATCCGCTGACTCACAGCTTGAAGAAACAGGAATTCAGAAATGAAAGACAGAAGCAAAACGAAAATGAAAACCCAAATGGGAATGTAGCTCGAATGAGCAATGCTCAGCTCTGGTTTCTGAACAAAGAGACTGAGATACAACCTCTCAAACAAAAACTCTCACAATCTCACTCTCTCGATCAAGCTCTCTCAACTCATCTCTCTTGATCTTCTCTTCTCTCTTTTTCTTCTTCTCTGTTTCTCTTCTCACAGTGGATCGATGGCACTCTGCTGCTTTCAGACTTGCTGTATAGACTTTGCTCTCTTCATATTTCGATCTACCTACATCTGAACACCAAGGCTTCAATATATACTGGCAGCAGGTGGATAAGGGCGCGTGGTTTCCACGTTTTCCCGCACAAGGAATTAGCCAGATCCGAGGCAACTTTATCCACGTGTCATCATCTGATCACCTCGTCCTCCTGGGATCACGAGCCATGTCAATAATCCCTGTAGAGAATCCATGTCAGACAGAGTATCGGATCATCAGCTGTAAGTATATTCATTTCAGTGTATAGACTTCGGTTTATAGCCGACGTACAGATATCAATGTATGAACTTTACAAGATAAACACAATGTGTATACTTGCTCAGTGTATGGACTTGTTTGAATGAAAAAGCAATGTATATACTTGAGGCATGAAGGTCAATGTACAGACTTGGCCACAAGCTGAACAATCGGATGTATAGACTTTGAGATCATTCAATCAGCCAATGTGTAAGACATCACGATGTATAGACTTCAGTTTATATGAAGGGCTGTACATACTTGCTGAATTGTAAAACAATGTGCAGACTGTGAAGAACCTCACCCAATGTATGGACTTTAGTGAAGTGAACGGATGTTCAGACTTTGAATATGAAGACCAATGTATGGACTTCGAATCTGAGGACCAATATACAGACTATGAGAGCTAAGGCCAATGTATACACTTTAAGAACCTGACCCAGTGTATGGACTTAACATGATGCACGAAGACACAGTCCAATGTACAGACTTCATGAACAATGCATGAACGAGACGCTGTACAGACTTTGAATGAAGGTCCAATGTGCAGACTTGCCTTAGAATCTAAATGAGACGTACCTGGCTGTATAGACTTTGACTGATGCATGAAGACAGACACTGTACAGACTTGGATAGCGTGAGACGCTGGAAGAGACGGTGGAGTCTGTATAGACTTTGCCCAAAGCCTTAGACGCAACAGAGACAGACTGATGTACACACTTAGCCAATGCAATGCAATGTATGGAACTGTACAGTGAAACGATGTATAGACTTCACCAAGACACTGCATGAACAATATGATGCGATGTACATACTTTGAAGAACAGCATCCAATGTATAGACTTGATGAAACACTCACGAGTGTATAGACTTAAAGTGAAACATGCAATGTATAGACTTTACGAAATGCATGCTACAGTGCCGATGTGTAGACTTGAATATCATTCAGCAGCCAATGTGAAGACTTCCCGATGTATAGACTTTCAAAATGAAAGGCTGTATAGGCTTGAACAAAGAAGCAGCGAATGTATGGACTTCCAAATGGAAACGACGGTAAAGCGATCAGTGTATAGACTTCAAGAGAAACGACGATAAAATTACCGATGTATAGACTTGAAGGAAAACATAGGTAAAACTTCCAATGAGACGCAAATTGAGATGATGGATGTATATACTTTCCACCGACAAATGTATAGACTTTGCGAAGCACAGTCCATTGTACAGACTTTCAAGCCTGAAGGCCAAAGTGTGGACTTGCACAGTAGCTTAATGTATAGACTTGATATGTGTGCTTCGGCGGTACAGACTTCACTCTAGCAGGTAATGCAGCAATGTATATACTTTGAACTTGAACGTGCAGTGTATAGAGTATGCAATGCACTGTGGATGTATGGACTTTGCAACGATGAGCAATGTATAGACTATGCACAGTCCAATGAATGGACTTTAACTAAGGTGGACAATGTACACACTTAGCCGATGTGCAGACTTTAACGATGTGATGCAATGTACACACTTGTAAAGATGATGCAATGCGTTGGCGCTGCAATGTATGCCAATGTATAGAGTTTCATGCTGCAAAGCACTGTGAAGACTTGTGAGTGTGTGCAGAACAACCTGATAAAAGTAATTTCATCAAAATAGGAACTGTTGCCAATCAATCAAAACAAGCAATCAATCAAGATAAGGTGTTGCCAAAGAAATGAAGTAAATGTCAACATCATCAACATAGAGGAGTCACAACAATCTCCCCCTTTTTGATGATGGCAACCCCTTATTAAATAGAATAGCAACATCCTATCAAACAGATGTATTTTTTTGTATTTTGATGAAAAACATGATTTGTTATTCAGATTGACATGCAGATGCTATGAATGCATGATGCTATGAATGCATGCTACACAATGCAAGCAACTTACTACCCCAGACTCCCCCTGTAAATGAATTCAGAATTCAGACAACATATTCTCCCCCTAGATAATATTCTCCCCCTTTGCCATCAACAAAGAGGAGGGAAAGGGAATGTAAGGGAAAGATCAAGAAGTTATCTGACTGGTATTCTGAACAAGCAGTTCATGAATAAGCATTCTAAAGCACAGAGTCTTCAGGTATATGAATTTAGAAACTACTTTCAGGTAGAGTGCTGGTTTAAAGACTATAAAATTTTGAGTTCATGCAATACAATCAATAGATAAGTTCACTGTGCATGATAAAACAATAAACTAGAATCACATTTGCATGAGAGAGTCAGTTTCAAAATATCTTACTTTCATAGTCTCAAAAAAAATGATTGAGAGATACCAAGTCATGTATTGAAACTAAACAAATTGACATTCATGAAATTTCTTTCGATGGAGCAGCATTTTCAATACAAGTTCATTAAGGGCATTCAGGTGCCATTATCTTTTTGCTTAAGGGTATACGTTTATCAGACGCCAATACCCCTAGATACTCAACATGATGGACCATTCTGCCATGATCAAACTCAATAAAAGTGATTTACACCTTTTTGTGTGAGGGTACACATTTATCAGACGCCAGTTACCCCCAGGTACTCAATAAAACCACCCTACTGTTTTGATCATTTTATACAGAGATAGTTGATACACCTCATGACATAAGTGTTGTCCACTTCTTTGATGGATCACTCAGTTTCTCAGTGATTTACCAGTCATTGCTCTGCCAATTTTATTTTGCAAAGATTTTTAATATTTTTCAATATCTTTCTTAGCTGTCCTTTACTCCTTTATATGTTTCATAATGACTTGTTTAAGAACAATACACATACTTAGCTTCTCTAACATGATTTCAGATATGATTAGCTTTGTCTAACATAAAATAAGATAAGGGTTGAGAGTTTTTTATCAATTTTTAGCTTACTCCTATACTGATTGCAATTTTTTAAACTCCAACAAGTTATAAAATTTAAACCATTAGGTCAGTCCTTAAGCAATTCAAATTCTTACAACTGAAGAAGTCCATTTTCTATTGCTTAGAAATCAGAACTGACTAACAGATTACCATAATGTCAGAATCGACATTCAGAATGAAAGGATGAATGAATTCAAGAAAGTTGAAGACACTCTGAATTTCTAGCAGAAACTCCCCCTGTCTATATGCATGCAATTTTGCAAATGAATGGCAAGAATTGAATGAGAGAGAGCTTAGACACAATCATGACTAAATGATATGCAATGATGATCATGAGTGTGATGTCACATTCAACATCCACAGGTTTATTCAAGCTATCAGATGCAAGTCCAAATCAAAAATTTTATTCAAGGCAGCTGAACATATCATTCATCATGCTGAAATTTACATAAGCCAAGTTCTCTTCTAAGAAATTTAAATCTTTCATTCCCAAGAGGCTTAGTAAAAATATCAGCTATTTGTTTTTCAGTTTCTATGAAATTCATTTCAATCTCCTTTTTATTTACAGCATCTCTAAGAAAATGATGTTTTATCTCTATGTGCTTAGTCCTAGAATGATGAACAGGATTTTTAGCAAGGCATATAGCACTAGTATTATCACATAAAAGTGGAATACATCCCAAATTTATCTGATAATCAGCCAGTTGGTGCTTAATCCAAAGTACTTGGGCAGCACAATTACATGCTGCAACATACTCAGCTTCAGCTATAGATAATGCTACAGTGTGTTGCTTCTTAGATGCCCAAGACACTAGACAGCCACCAAGGAATTGATAATAGCCACTAGTGCTTTTTCTATCTACTCGACACCCAGCATAGTCTGCATCAGTGTAGGCTAGAAGCTCTAACTCACACTTAGCAGGATACCAAAGACCTAGCTCTTGGGTGCCTAGTAAATACCTAAAAATCCTTTTCACAGCTTTAAAATGGGTTTCTTTAGGACTAGCCTGAAATCTAGAGCATAAACACACTGCAAATTGAATATCAGGCCTAGATGCTGTAAGATAAAGAAGGGATATGATCATACCTCTATATAGCTTTTGGTCCACTGGTTTACCTTTAGAATCTTCATCTAAATTTGTTGAGGTACCCATTGGAGCTGCTATTTCCTTGAGGTTGTCCATTTTATACTTCTTCAATAGATTCTTTATGTACTTGGACTGAGAAATGAATATGCCATCTTTTGATTGTGTAACTTGCAGTCCAAGAAACAATTTGAGTTCACCCATTGAGCTCATTTCAAACTCATCAGTCATAATTTGAGAGAATTCCTCACACAATTTGGGGTTAGTTGACCCAAACACAATGTCATCCACATAAATATGAATAATAAGAATATCTGGATGACTCACCTTGGTAAACAATGTTTGATCAACTATACCTCTTGTGAAATTCTTATCGGTGAGGAATTTGCTCAACCTGTCATACCAAGCTCTAGGAGCTTGCTTTAAACCATAGAGAGCTTTATTGAGTTTGTAAACATGATTAGGGAAATCTAAACATTCAAACCCAGGAGGCTGTCTCACATAGACATCCTCATTAATTTTCCCATTCAGAAAAGCAGATTTTACATCCATCTGTTGAAGATTTATTCCTAGGGAACATGCATAAGCCAATACGATTCTGATTGCTTCTAACCTAGCTACAGGGGCAAAAGACTCTTCAAAGTCTATTCCAAATTCTTGATTGTACCCCTGAGCTACAAGTCTGGCTTTATTTTTAATAACATTCCCTGATTCATCAGTTTTATTTCTAAACACCCATTTAGTCCCTATGACTGTTTCATGATCAAGAGGTGGAACCAAATGCCACACCTTATTCCTGTCAAATTGATTGAGCTCCTCATGCATGGCATTTATCCAATGCACATCTTGGAGAGCACAGTCAATGGACTTGGGTTCTGTGTTTGATACAAAAGCATAAGCATTCAGTTCATGTTGAATTCTCAGGTGGCCTCTAGTCCTAGGGGGGTCATGCAGATTTCAATTACATTATCTATAGGATGATCTTTAAGATATCTAATGTTAACAATTGAATTGTCATGTGTTTGATTTACCTCCCCCTGAACTGTAGGCTCTTCTTCATTAAGCTCTGTATGTCCTTCTTCATCCTCGGATTTGTCTGCAGGATCTCCTTCCTTCAAAATTTCACCATTGTCTTCATTCCTGCATTGACCAACATTAGAATTTACCAAGGATTCATCAAAAACTATGTGTGGATATTCTTCAATAGTTTTAGAGTTCAGATTGTACACTCTATATGCTCGGGTGTTTTCAGAATAACCAAGAAAGATTCCTGGTTCACCTTTAGGTTCAAATTTGTTAAGGTCTCTTTTATCATTTATATGAATAAAACATTTACATCCAAAAACCTTGAAATGAGCAATAGAAGGTTTCTTACCCTTTAAGATCTCATATGGTGTTTACTGGGTAGAAGGTCTTACCATGGCTCTGTTAATTACATAACAGGCAGTGTTCACTGCTTCAGCCCAAAATTTCCTTGGTAGACCACCTTCAACAAGAAGTGTACGACCCATCTCCACTAGGGTTCTGTTCCTTCTCTCCATAACTCCATTCTGCTCAGGTGTCCTTGGTGAGGAGTACCTATGGTTGATTCCATTTGACCTACATAATTCATCAAATTGTGAGTTTTCAAACTCACCTCCATGATCAGTCAAAATGTTTTCAATTTTCTGATTTATTTTAACATAGAACTCCTGAAATTCTGAGAAGGCATCACTCTTATTAGATAAGAAATAAACCCAAGTATACCTAGAAAAGTCATCTACCATGACAAACTCATACCTCCTCCCTGATAAGCTGACAGATCTGGTTGGCCCAAAAAGGTCCATGTGTATCAGCTCATAGGGTTTGGAAGACAGATTTTCTGTTCTAGACTTAAATGACTTTCTAGTTATCTTTGATTGAGTGCATGCATCACAGATTTTATTTTCTTTCTTGAAGGAAACTTCAGGAAGTCCTCTAACCATGCCATGCTTATTTAGTTTGTGCAAAACAGTGTAACTAGCATGACCTAACCTACGATGCCATAAAAATGCTAAGTCTTCTCTACTAGCAGTAAGGCAAAGGTTAGTATGTTGAATGTCATCTAAATCTATCATGTATGTATTATTTATTCTTTTTCCAGAAAATTTGACACTTTCAGAATCAGGTTCAAAAACCTTGCAGCATTGAGAATCAAATAAAACATTGTATCCTTTATCACACAGCTGGCTGATGCTAAGTAGATTATAAGCTAACCCTTCAACCAGCATAACATCATCAATGCAGCAGGTAGAGCACTTACCTATTTTACCTGATCCAATAATCCTACCCTTTGTGTTGCTTCCAAAGGTGACAAGGCCTCCTAGTTTCTCAGTCAGCATGCAGAACTTGGCCTTATCTCTTGTCATATGCCTGGAGCAGCCACTATCCAAGTACCACAAGTTGTTCTTGGCTGCCAGACATACCTGCATACACAATTAGGTAAAGAGGTTTGGAACCCAAGACTGATTGGGCTCCATAACAGATGAAATAGAAGCAAAGCAAGAAAGCAGGCTTTTCGGAATCCACATTTGTTTAAATGAATTTTGTTCAGTGGATCCTACAGATTTTCTTCTGTTGTTGTTCCTCTTCTTATTGGCAGCAGCATGATTATTGACAGTTTTGTTACTTCTGTGCCAGTGACTTGGCCAGGGTGTGTTCACGAAGTTTTGGCCATAGTAGTTCCTGGGTTGGCTAAAGAATTGTTGGTTCCTAGGTGTCCAGTTGCCATACCCATTAACCCAATTGCTAGTGTAGGGTCTTTGATATTATGCAGCCTGATATGCAAGACCTGTATGCCTCCCCGGAGTTCTAGTCCAATCTGACCTGTTGAAGTAGGTTGACTGTGCATTGTGATAGGTCTGAACTCTGGGTTGGTAAAAATGTTTGGGTTGACTCCTAGCAGCATTCTGTCTCCCATGCACCTTGGACCCTGCTGTCCTATTCATAGGTTTCTTTTTCAGAGGTGGTGATGATGGTGGAGACTTAGTGACTTTAACCTGGGGTTTATGAGACTGTGTAGGTTGACCCCTAACCTGAGTCTGAGCCGTAGGATTTTGCTTGGATGTGCTAGCTCTACTAAGCTCACTGACTTTTTGTTTACCCTTCTCCTCAGCACTGATCTTTTTCAGATTAGCAGCTTTATTCACAGAAATGTTTGAATTCATGCTAATTAGAGGTCCTTTTTCTTTTTGTGCAACAAATGAAATAGTTTTCATTCCAAAGGTTTTAGTTGCACTAGATTTAAATCCTAGTCCCTCTTTTCTGAAATTAACTTTTGACCCTAACAAAGCATTTAGATTATCTGTTCCTTGGGTCATTTTCTCAATGGTTTTCAGCTTATCCTCATTGTCTTTCTGAATTTCATCAATAGACTTTTTCAGTTCATTATTTACATTGAGGACAGCTTCATATTTTTCAGAAACAATTTTTACTTCACTCTCACATTTCTGAATTTTCAGCTTCCATTCATCAATTTCTTTTTCAAGCCTCACATTCTCTTCCCTAGTAGCTTTTAACTCATTTTTGATTTTGTCTAATTCAGAACATGCGAGTTTCAATTCTTTATTCTCGGAATCTAAGCATGCAATCATATCAGTCATAGTTGTATCATTTTGCATGGAGTTAATTTTTCTTCTAAGATGCCTATTCTCTTTTCTGATATCATCTGCCTTATCAGCTATGTCATGATAAGCATCTATCCAATCATTGATAGTAAAATCATCGAATCTAGTGATTACCTCATCTGATTCCTCTTCTCTATCTTCTGAGCTTGTTGCTATTGCCATGAGACAAATGGGCTTCTCAGATTCAGCTTCACTGACTGAACTGCTACTGAAGGAGCCTTCATCTTCATCACTCCAGGTGCTAATCATAGCTCTCCTTATCTTGTTTTTCTTCTTTGACTTGTCCTTGTATTTCTGATTGTCTGGACAGTCAGCTTTCAGATGGCCCGGTTTCCTGCATTGGTAACAGACGTTAGGTTCAGTTTTCTTAGCAGGTTTAGATTTATACCTTTTATCCTTTCGGCCGCCACTGTATTTCTTTTGGCCGAATCGTCCTGCTCCTTTTCTAAGAAATCGCCTGAACTCTCTGGTCATCATGGCCATCTCAGAACGAGTCATATCTTCTTCATTCAGGCTTTCCTCTGATGATGAAGAACTGCTGGAGATGGATTTGTTGGAATTGCTTGAACCAGCCTTCAGCGCTATCGGCTTCTTCTTCCTCTCAGCTTCTTCTGTCCTTGGCAAATTAATCTCATATGCCATTAGCGAGCCAATCAGCTCATCAGCTCTTATATTACGCAAATCCCTTGACTCCTCCATCACTGTAGCTTTTGTGTGCCAAGCATGAGTCAAGGACCGCAGAATCTTCCTTACCACATCATATTCTGTCTGAGGTTTCCCTAGACCTCTAAGACCATTGGTAATGACAGTCAACCGAGCATACATTTCGCTGATGGTCTCATTCTGCTTCATCTTGAAGGCTTCATATTTGGATACAAGAAGATTGGCCTTCTGCTCTCTTACTTGAGATGTACCCTCATGAATGACTTCCAATGCATCCCACATCTCCTTGGCTAATTTGCAGGCTGACACGTGGGAGAATTCGGTAGGGTGCAGAGAGCACTGGATGGCGTTTATGGCACTCCAATTCAGCGTGGACCTTCTGATCTCCTCCTTGGTCCAGACATCTTCATTCGGGGACAGATCATAAGGTCCCTTGCTGACAACCTTCCAGATCTCGTAATCCTTAGCCCTCAGAAACACTTGCATACGATTCTTCCAGTATGCGTAGTTAGATCCATCGAAGAATGGGGGCTTAGTTGTTGAGTGATCTTCAGCTATCATCCCTCGAGCATCCATCTCTGCCTATCCTCTTCGGGCGATGAGTCCCTGTAGAAGAGTGTGGCTCTGATACCAAGTGTTAAGTTAGATGGACGCAGTCTATCTCCACGAAATGTGGATCTAGAGGGGGGTGAATAGATCTAATGCCTATTTAAAAAACCAATTTAAGGTTCAAATGCGGAATATAGGCAAATCTGCTAAATCACTAATCCTGATACTAGATTTCAACAGAACCGAATCAAGCTCTTAAAGTAAACAAGACAACCAGTAGCACACAATTCATAGACAATCACACAAACACAAAACACCCACGATTTTTAGGTGGTTCGGTCAAGGACCTACGTCCACCCCACACTCAACCGAGTATGGCTTACTGCTGCGCAGTACAGCTTGCGTCTGCTGGGCACTACAGCTTGACCAACAACCGCTAATACACAGCTTCGCTGGGCACTACAGCTTGCCGACCAGAGGAACAGATCCTCTGCAACTGCTGGGGAAATACAGCTTAACCCGTCTAGTGGAGACTTCCACTGCAAATCCGCTGACTCACAGCTTGAAGAAATAGGAATTCGGAAATGAAAGACAGAAGCAAAACGAAAATGAAAACCCAAATGGGAATGTAGCTCGAATGAGCAATGCTCAGCTCTGGTTTCTGAACCAAGAGACTGAGATACAACCTCTCAAACAAAAACTCTCACAATCTCACTCTCTCGATCAAGCTCTCTCAACTCATCTCTCTTGATCTTCTCTTCTCTCTTTTTCTTCTTCTCTGTTTCTCTTCTCACAATGGATCGATGGCACTCTGCTGCTTTCAGACTTGCTGTATAGACTTTGCTCTCTTCATATTTTGATCTACCTACATCTGAACACCAAGGCTTCAATATATACTGGCAGCAGGTGGATAAGGGCGCGTGGTTTCCATGTTTTCCCGCCCAAGGAATTAGTCAGATCCGAGGCAACTTTATCCACGTGTCATCATCTGATCACCTCGTCCTCCTGGGATCACGAGCCATGTCAGCAATCCCTGTAGAGAATCCATGTCAGACAGAGTATCGGATCATCAGCTGTAAGTATATTCATTTCAGTGTATAGACTTCGGTTTATAGCCGACGTACAGACATCAATGTATGGATTTTACAAGACAAACACAATGTGTATACTTCCTCAGTGTATGGACTTGTTTGAATGAAAAAGCAATGTATATACTTGAGGCATGAAGGCCAATGTACATACTTGGCCACAAGCTGAACAATCGGATGTATAGACTTTGAGATCATTCAATCAGCCAATGTGTAAGACATCACGATGTATAGACTTCAGTTTATATGAAGGGCTGTACATACTTGCTGAATTGTAAAGCAATGTGCAGACTGTGAAGAACCTCACCCAATGTATGGACTTTAGTGAAGTGAACGGATGTTCAGACTTTGAATATGAAGACCAATGTATGAACTTCGAATCTGAGGACCAATGTACAGACTATGAGAGCTAAGGCCAATGTATACACTTTAAGAACCTGACCCAGTGTATGGACTTAACACGATGCACGAAGACACAGTCCAATGTACAGACTTCATGAACAATGCATGAACGAGACGCTGTACAGACTTTGAATGAAGGTCCAATGTGCAGAATTGCCTTAGACTCTAAATGAGACGTACCTGGCTGTACAGACTTTGACTGATGCATGAAGACAGACACTGTACAGACTTGGATAGCGTGAGACGCTGGAAGAGGCGGTGGAGTCTGTATAGACTTTGCCCAAAGCCTTAGACGCAACAGAGACAGACTGATGTACACACTTAGCCAATGCAATGCAATGTATGGACCTGTACAGTGAAACGATGTATAGACTTCACCAAGACACTGCATGAACAATATGATGCGATGTACATACTTTGAAGAACAGCATCCAATGTATAGACTTGATGAAACACTCACGAGTGTATAGACTTAGAGTGAAGCATGCAATGTATAGACTTTACGAAATGCATGCTACAGTGCCGATGTGTAGACTTGAATATCATTCAGCAGCCAATGTGAAAACTTCCCGATGTATAGACTTTCAAAATGAAAGGCTGTATAGGCTTGAACAAAGAAGCAGCGAATGTATGGACTTCCAAATGGAAACGACGGTAAAGTGATCAGTGTATAGACTTCAAGGGAAACGACGGTAAAATTACCGATGTATAGACTTGAAGGAAAACGTAGGTAAAACTTCCAATGAGACGCAAATTGAGACGATGGATGTATATACTTTCCACCGACAAATGTATAGACTTTGCGAAGCACAGTCCATTGTACAGACTTTCAAGCATGAAGGCCAAAGTGTGGACTTGCACAGTAGCTTAATGTATAGACTTGATATGTGTGCTTCGGCTGTACAGACTTCACTCTAGCAGGTAATGCAGCAATGTATATACTTTGAACTTGAACGTGCAGTGTATAGACTATGCAATGCACTGTGGATGTATGGACTTTGCAACGATGAGCAATGTATAGACTATGCACAGTCCAATGAATGGACTTTAACTAAGGTGGACAATGTACACACTTAGCCGATGTGCAGACTTTAACGATGTGATGCAATGTACACACTTGTAAAGATGATGCAATGCGTTGGCGCTGCAATGTATGCCAATGTATAGAGTTTCATGCTGCAAAGCACTGTGAAGACTTGTGAGTGTGTGTAGAACAACCTGATAAAAGCAATTTCATCAAAATAGGAACTGTTGCCAATCAATCAAAACAAACAATCAATCAAGATAAGGTGTTGCCAAAGAAATGAAGCAAATGTCAACATCATCAACACAGAGGAGTCACAACATAACCAAGTGTAGACACCTAATTTCGGACATCCCGCGGATCCCTAATGGACCTTCGTGTGAATGACGCTTAGTTGTGGTACTTGTTTTATCGATGTTTTGGGTTTTAAAGCCCAGCCCGTAGCCTTAAAGCTATTGGGCCTCGTCCACTTAAGGGGCCCAAGGAGCGTGGTCTGGGCAGCCAAAGACTTGGCCGCCCCCTAGGTTCTGGGCGACCTGGGCGATGGCCGCCCTCCTCTGCTGGGTGGCCAATGACCTAGCCGCCCTCCTCTGTTTACCCGGTCAGAGAACGTGGCCCAGCTCGTAGGCACGTTCTTTCCCCCATTCTGCACGATCTTTCCCCACGATTTGAAACTCCGGGCTCAATGGACAAAACTGTTGATCTCCAAGGTGGAGAGGAGGAGAGAGGCCGTTTCGGGGGAGGATCGAGGTGGAAGCCATTGAGGAGGATCGGAGTAGTTTGGCATCGGGAAAGAGTCTTGCGGAATTCCTCCGAGAGGGTGAGAAGAGCCGCATCGATCGTCTTCCTCCTGCTTCCCTTACTTTGGTTTGAACTCCTTAGCTCCTACTTCCTACTTGCATCACGGCTTCCAGGTAAGTACGTTGCATGTAGTGTAACCCCTTAGCTCCTAGACTTAGAGGTTTCTTCCCAAAACAAACGGGAAGGTGGGTGGTCGAAAGCCTCGGCCATCCCTCCTTCCCACCACCACCAGGTAACCTTGCCACCATCATTCCCGTTCTGTTCATTCTATTAGAGTAGATACTACACCTTTCATTTTGCTAATGGCCTTCCTTTTCTTTTTTCTTTGAGCTACGTTGCAGGACTTCAGCATAAGGGACATAGCAGGGCTCCTTGCCCTTGGTCGGCAGAGGATGAGGAAGAGGGAACCCATCATCTTCCTATTTGGATCATCTCCCCGTGATCATCACCCCTGTGAGGTTCAGGTAAACACCTCTGGCGATCACGACGTTCTAACGTTTCTTTTTATTCCTCTATAGGTACTCAGGATACATTCTCCATCCGTCCATAAACTAACCACCTCCAGCGGGTGCCTACAAGCGAAGTGGCGATCACGGTGGGACCCTCTATTGCCTACTGTAAGTCCCTAATGCTTGAAGTTAAAGATTAGTTGAACCATGCGTTTACATTAGTCTAGTTTTCGTAGCTCTATTTTCATATTTTCTAAAAGTCGGACAGAAGGAGGCCAAACACCTGGCCACCTAGGCCCCTGGGTGACCAACCTAGTGGCCGCCTAGGCCATCGGTTGGACGACCAACACCCTGGTCGCCCTGGGCCCCAGGCGACATTCGACCTGGCCACCCTTTCCCTTGCTAGGAGGCCACCACTCTGGCCACCTTCCCCTCTGGGCGACACTCGACCTGGTCAACCAGGTTTGTGGACGGCCATCACTTTGGCCGCCCTCTGTCCTCTTCCTGTGTTTCCCCGTAACAGTGTTCTTTCCCTGTTAGTTTGCTCGTGTATCGTGTGATTAATCTCTACAAGTTAGGCAACGTCGTTTGGTTTAGGAAGAGTTGGCATCACCCTTGTTAGGAAACCCTCCCCTTGGAATTGAACCCTTCACCTGAGGATTCCCACTCGGGTGCAATTGGTTCAGTCCATTCGGGAACCTCTGTGAGTCCTCGCGAACCGTAGATTCTCACATGGTCGCCAAGCAGGTTGTACCATCTGAAGTCTCCGTAGATCACCCCGGGTTTTGAGTAAGAGGTTTCTGCTAGGCTCCCGGAGCTCATCCCACACCCTTAGTTCCCTTCTCTCCTCGAGCGAACAAAAGAAAAGACAAAAAAAGTGAAAAAGAGAAAAAAGGAAAAAATTGGGACGTTGATTGTGGTCACCACTTTGTTGTGTTTAGAAATACTAACCCCCTAAACCTTTTATTTTCTTTATTCTAAACTAATTAATAATTGGTTTAGTATGGAGAGAGTTTATACAAATCCGGGATATGAGGAGGAATTCCCTCCCCAATTTGAGTCTGGAATTAGGGTCAATCCTCTATTTCGAATGGAGGATGATCATCTGGATGCCTTCATAGGCATGTTTTCAACCACGCCAAATGAGGCCGTCCACGCCGATTCAACTTCTTCCCCAAGTGACCATGATCATGGTAGCCCGAGGGCTCCTACACTCTCTCTGCACGAGGATCAAGAGCTGATTAACGTTCTATCCCGTTATTCTCCCGCGGACTTAGCCACAATGGCTTCTCGTGGGAAGTCTCCGGCCGTCCCACACATGTCTACATATCTCACACCTCCACATGCTCAAACTCCCTTCCAAGGGTCCACGAGCCGACCCACTCCGGAAAGTCCAATCCAACTCAGCTATCCAACAGCTCCACAAAGGGTTCCTTCACCTCCAATTCTGCCTACCATGGGTGCCTCGTTAAAGGGAATGGGCCCGTCACTCCGGTAGGAGATTCAAAGCTACATTCGGCAGGCGGTGATCGAGAGTATGCCAAACTCACGTCCCCACTCGCTAGCCCAGTATTGCAAGCTCCCTAATGCTTATTTTCGACCCGGGGTCAAGGCTCCTAAGTATAGGAGATATGATGGCACCACCGACCCTCATCATCACCTTTCCCGGTTTCCTTATGGATTCCCATCAATGGCTCCACGACCGAGTTTTATTGGTCCATATGTTTCAAAAATCTCTTGAGGGCGAGGCCCTGCATTGGTTTGCTTCCTTGCAAGCTATTGATCTCATCAACTTTGACATAGTCTCCGAGCGATTCCTCGCTCACTTTGGTCACATGTCCTCTATTTCCCCCACATTGTTTAACCTAGTCATGGAGAAAATGAAGCCCGATGAGGACTTCATTAACTTTGCAAATCGACGGAGGTTCCCATCCCCGAGTCTTAGGCTGTCACCATGCTAGTGAATAATGTCACTCCTCAGCTTAGGGCTATTCTAATGCTCAGTGAGCTCCACACCTTTCACCAACTCTACAACCGAGCTCGGATAGTTCAAGCCCAGGTAAGAGATTCTACCTTGCCTCCTTTTTTTGAGCCTCGCACCAAGAGTAGGAAAACCCCAGTTGTCCCCACCACTGAGGGCATCACGATAAATGAGCAGGTCAATGCGGTTGGCCAGCCTTTTCAAGTCCAACAATCGCCAGGTCTCCCATCCCACTCAGGCTACGGCTAACCAGGGGCAAGGTAATTCCAAGCGTTATGCCAATGTCCCTCCACCTCAAAGCTACGGCCCCGCTAGGCCAAAAAGGGCTTCTCATCCTCCGTTGCCTGAAACTTTAGGTGACATCTTCTTTGCCCGTATGTCCTCCGAATCCATTCAGCTTCCCCCTCAACGAGATCGGGTCCATCCCAATGCTGACACCTCTAGGTATTTCCCATATCACCGAACTCCCGGGCACGACATATTCAACTACTTTTAATTCCGAGATTGGGTGTATGATATGAACGACGAGGGGAGAATCAACTGGGCGGATGTAAAGCAAGCCATTGCCAACCTCAAGAAGCCCAACCGGGACCTTGGTATAGTGCATAACCCGCTGCCAACCCATCAGTCAACCAAAGATCCCTCGAGCTTGAGGCAGAATGAGCAGGTGAACACCATCATTGGAATGGAACCACAGGTTCTCAAAAGAACTCAGATGTGGAGTGTCGAAGAATTCCCGGGCTAGTACGGGAAGATAGAAGTGGAAGCTAATGAACCATGTGCGGACGTCAACATGCTCACCCAATCCCGAAATCTGATCTCACCACCATCCAGCCAGTCTCTAAGTGCCACCCAAAAGCCACTCACCTTGATCAACCCTCCTCAAATGATGTGCCAACAACCCTATGTCTTTCCAAAAGCTCAGTCAGTACAGGAGCGCCCCTTAGTCCTCCTTAAGCCACCTCAGCCAAAAATAGTCCCTTCTCCTTCTCCGGTTGACTCTGGAGATGATTCAGCCTCTCTCTCATACATATTTGGATCTCCAACTCCTTTACAACTCATTCGCCCAAAACCTTTGGAACAATATGACCCGAAAGAAGCTTCGGTCAATGTCACTCTCCGGAATCGCATCATTCCCCCATCCCAAAGGCCATCCTAGTCGGAGGAAGGGGTCAATTCTCAAAGCCCTCTTGCGGAGTACGACATTCTTCAGCATTTGGACAGGACCCCTGCTAAGGTTTCCATCTTGGAGCTCCTTAGGAAATCTCCATCACACCAAGCCACTTTGCTTCAATTCCTCCAAAAAAATATGGTCAATGAAGACCTCCCGGCAAGTGGTGTGACCGAGGCCATCATGGCCCTCACATGCGGACCATATATTTTCTTCTCTGATAAGGACCTTGCTTTGCCAGAAAGTAGGTCACTCCCGTTGTGCCTCACAATCTCTCTCAACAGAGTTAAGGTTGACTCCACCCTCATCGACACGGGAGCTTCAATTAATGTTTGTCCCATGAAAACTATCAAGAAAATTGGCCTCCAGGAAGAGAACTTGGAGGAGGTGTGCACCACCATTTTAGCTTATGACAACTCGAAGAGATGTGCTAAGGGAAAGGTGACCCTGCAGCTCGGCCTTGGTCCAATGGTTATGACGTCGGACTTCTTTGTCCTCGATGTCGACCCTGCATATAAGGCCATCTTAGGACGGCCTTGGATTGAGCAAACCCTGGGAATACCATCAACTACCCATCAATGCTTTAAGTTTCCTTACAATGGTAGGGTGATCAAAATCAAGAGTATCTGGTGGAAACTCTCAATGTCATTACCTCCGAACAGATTTCATTCATGACCATTCCAGATAAGGGCAAGAAACCCGTCCTTTCCATAGTAGGTGCCGTAGGGCCCTCCGCCTTAAGTCCACCCGATTCCTCCTTCCTTCCTCGACTAATCACACGTTCCAATATCCCTCCCAGTAAAGGATGGGAGATCATGGCCAGAATGGGTTTTACCATGGGAAAAGGTTTAGGTCAGCTCGAACAAGGCCCCGTGCATAGGAGAAAGTTTAAAGTGGCTAAAGGTTGGGCAAGTTTAGGTTACTCTCCGGAAGAGCCATCCAAAGATACTCAAGGTGAGGGTTTGGTTTACGATCACTTTGTCATAGGGCCAGTTCAGCCAGGAACTCAGCCGGGGCCAACTAAAGAGTCTTAGGTCCCACAAAGAAAAGAAATCCCACCTGACTTACCACTCGAGGAGGACTTTGGCCTCCTCTCCCTCTTTCATCTGGATAAACCCCCTGATGAGGTTTTCCCCTCAGGTATCTTCCTTGCTTTAGACAGGCCTGTGCCTATCCTTTTTATTCCCTTCCTATTCCACCCGCCGTTTCCTCCGCTCCTCACTTATACGGTTATGGGGCAACCCGCCCATAGGGTTTGCACGTTCACCCATGACCATAAAAAAAATGTCGATTCTCAAATGTGGGCTTGCGAGATCACTATCGAAGAAACGGCCTCCTTGGAAAATGGATCCCTTGGCCAAGGGCCGACACTTTCCACCTTGAAATCCCTTCCACAAACTCCCCTTGTACATAGTAGGGTAGAGTCTAAATCGGGTCAAGGCTTGTACGTAGCATCCTTTCCTTCTAGTAAGTCTAGTGTTTGTTAGGTTCCCGCGCAATACATCAGCCAGTTGGATGGTAAATGTGCGCAGCTCTGTCAGGTGTCTGAATTTGCATCTTCTCCCATTCCCCTAGGGGCAGTTGAACTAGATGGATCTTCAATAGATGATGGTCTAGGGGTGTATGTCTTAGAAGAGGATGACGATGCAGAAGAAGAAGAGCCATTAGAAGATGGTAATGATCACATAGCTTCCTTCGTCGACGGAACCAAGAAATTTGATGAGCCTAATGTTTCCGTTGATGAATCCACCAAAGAAATCAACATCGGCACCAAGGATGATCCAAAGATTATATTGATAAGTGACAATTTGACTGATGAGGAGGAAGCTGCTCTTGTGACGGTTCTCAAAGAATTTCCCGATGCTTTTGTTTGGTCCTACGAGGACATGCCGGGTCTGGACCCGTCTTTGGTAGAACATCGTTTGATCCTGAAACCCGATGCTCGAGCTGTCAAACAAAAGTTAAGGCGACTTCACCCGAAGCTCGCACTCAAGGTCAAAGAAGAAGTGGACAACCTCCATAAGGCCAAGTTCATCAGGGTTATTTTATATCCGCAATGGGTAGCTAACATCGTCCCTGTTATGAAGAAGGACGGTAGGGTCCGCATCTGCATAGATTTCTGTGACCTTAATCGTGCTTGCCCAAAGGATGATTTTCCTCTTCCACACATAGACATCCTGGTAGACAACACCGTCGACTATGAGATGCTCTCCTTCATAGATGGTTTCTCGGGGTATAACCAGATCCGCCTAACGGAAGAAGACCAGGAGAAAACTTCTTTCACCACTCAGTGGGGGACTTACTGCTATGTCGTCATGCCCTTCGGTCTTAAGAACGCAGGGGCAACATATCAAAGGGTAATGATGGCCATCTTCCACGACATGATGCACGTCGATATGGAAGTTTACGTGGACGACATTCTACTTAAATCCAAGACCAGGAGTGGCCATGCAGAGATCCTCTATGCAGTTCTCCAACAGTCACGGGAACACCAACTTAAAATGAACCCCAAGAAATGTGTTTTCGGGGTCTCTTCAGGTAAGCTTCTAGGGTTCATTGTCAGTAAGAGGGGAATCAAGATCGACCCTAATAAAGCTAAGGCCATTTCCGAGATGCCTCCTCCCAAGAACATCAAAGAGGTCCGTGGTCTAATCGGGCGTTCGCAATTCATTAGGAGATTTATATCTCACCATTCTCAGCGATGCAAGCCCTTCTACGACATGTTAAAAGGAGAGGCTAAATTTAATTGGAATGACAAATGTCAAAAGACCTTCGATGATCTGAAGAGCTACCTTTTGAATCCTCCCGTTCTGGCACCCTTGGTCCCGGGTCAGCCTTTATTGCTCTATGTCTCTACCACAGAAGAATCTGTTGGAGCAATACTGGCCCAATATGATGATGCCAAAAGGGAACGCACGGTCTACTATTTATCCAAACTGTTCAATGAAGCTGAGTAGAGGTATAGTGCCATGGAAAGGACTTGCGCGGCCGTCGTCTGGGTCGCCCAAAAGCTAAAGCATTATTTTTTTGCACATGAAGTAAAGCTCTTGGCGGGAATGGACCCAATCAAGTACTTGCTGGAAAATTCTGCCCTAACTGATCGTTTGGTGAGATGGCAGAGTTTTCTCAATCAATTCGACATCTCCTACGTCAGTCAGAAGGCGATCAAGGGGCATGCCATCGCCGAACACCTTACCCATCATCCACTCCCTACATTCTCCCCTATCGACGAGAGTTTCCCGGATGAAGAGTTAGGAGCCATTATAAATGGTGAACCTTCGTGGATCCTCTACTTCGATGGTGCATTCAATTCCAAGGGTTGTAGAGTTGGAGCCGTTCTCCAATCCCCGAAAGGTGTTATTATTCCCCATTCTTGTCAATTAACATTTCCTGTCACAAATAATGTGGCTGAATATGAGGCACTCCTCACAGGCTTAAAGATGGCACTGGCACTCGGAGTTAAGGAGCTCCGGATCATCAAAGATTCCCAACTTATACTCCGGCAATCTCTCAGCAAGTATCAAACTCGGGACCCAAAATTGAAACCCTACCAAGACCTAGTTGGCAGGGTAGTCCAGCGGTTTAGGAAGCTAACCCTTGTACACACCCTTAGGGCTCAGAACATTCTAGCCGATGCCCTGGCATCTTTGGCATCTTGCATCTTCTCTTCCAATCCCCGGTGAAAAGCCATCATCCATTGTCATCGTGCAGAGAATGCACACCCCTTCACATTCAGATCCCTTGTTCCAGCAATTCTCTGAGCCTTCCTCTCAAGTCCACGTCATCTCCCATGAACCTGAGATCGACCTTGAAGACGACAATCCCTGGTTTTTTGACATTGAGAACTATCTTCGTGCTGGTTCCTTCCCTGATTATGCTACCGCCCCTGATCGAAGAGCCATTCGTCGAGCCGCAGAATGCTTCGCCATCATAGGTGGTCTCTTGCATCGTAAATCTCTCAGTGGGGTTTATCTCCGCTGTCTCGATGAGACTGAATCCCATGCGGTCGTCGAAGCTGCACATTCCAGTGAATGTGGTGGACATGTGAATGGCTGCATGCTTGCTCAGAAACTCCTTTGTCAATACTATTGGCCTACCATGCATGAGTATTGTTCCTAGTATGTCCGCCATTGTGCTAAATGCCAACTCCATGCGGACAAGGTCCATGCTCCCTCATCTTCACTTCTTCCTCTTATAGCTCCTTGGCCTTTTGCCATGTGGGCATTCGACGTAGTCGGTCCCTTGGAGGACAGAACTAGAGAGATCCAAAGAAAATCCTTCATCCTCACCGCTACAGAATATTTCACGAAGTGGGCGAAAGCTGAGGCGTTCACGAAGGTCAAAGCAGCAACGGTGGTAAAGTTTATCAAGCGCAACATCCTCTCCAGGTTTGGCGTCCCCCATGACATCGTCACCGACAACAGACCACAGTTCACATCCTAGGAACTCCGTGACATGTGTGGTAAATATGGTATTAATTTGCATCATTTGTCTCCATACTACCCACAAGGAAACTGACAAGCTGAAGCTACAAACAAAACTCTCATCAGAATTATCAAGAAAACCTGCAAATCTTACCACTACTAAGACTGGCCAGATCGCCTCATCGAGGCCCTCTGGGCTTACCGCACTTCTGTTCGTACTCCCATGGGTCAAACCCCGTATGCACTCACTTTTGGGACAAAAGCGGTACTCCCATATGAAATATTCATTCCCTCACTAAGAGTGGAGCTGGATCCCGAGCTCGATCCTGAGCAATGCCGAGAAAATCTTTTGGCCCAGCTGGAACTATTAGATGAGAAACGGATGATCACGACCGATCATGCTTAGGTATATCGCAAGAGAATTGCACGTTATTATGCCAAGAAAGTTCTAGAGAGAAAATTCAGGGTAGGTGAACTGATTTTAAAGAGGAAGATCACTAAAACCACCGATTTAAAGGCAAAATTTCAAGAAAATTCGGAAGGCCCTTTTGTCATCAAAGAAGTCTACTCAGATAATGCTCACAAATTGGTAGACTCCGAAGGAGTAGAGCTCACATATCTATGGAATGGGGTATACCTCAAGAAATTCTATTCATGAGACATTGTACATAACTATTCAAAAAACAAACAAAAAAGTGTCCTTTTATTTCTTATACAGAAAAAAAACAAGAAAAACAACAAAAAATGACGACAAGAGAAAGAAAAACAAAAAAGAAAAAAATTGAAATCAATGCCTGGTGACCATCACGCAGTCCAAATTCATTTCATTAACCCTTCGTGTCAGACAGGGACCGTCAAGATGTGGTAAGTATCGGGTCTTGGTCTGCCAGAACCGTGGAGATCCCTGTCCGGCCACGTCGGCCTATGTTTATTAGAAGGAAAACAACTTGCACACACTCACGTATTTTACATCGAATGTGTAGCATCACCTATGATAAGGCCTCACCCGAAGGTCTCTAGAAAAGCAGCACTATTTTATTCTTCTTCTCTTCGACCAAATGAGATAGCCGGCGCCCTTAAAATGCTGAGCATCAGAGGACCGAAGCACAAGATCCTTAAGGCAAGAGTAGGATCCATCCCCTCGAGCCCCCGGGTCAGAGCACGAGAAGAGGGCAGTGTCCCCGTAGGCATGAAAAGGGGAATTCAAAAATAAAATGATAATATTCTTCTCCCCAAGAAAAAGGAAAAGAAAGAAAAATTGTGTATGCATGTATATGTGACAAAGTCACATGAAAAGCCTTGTCGTAACCGTGCCAGACTTCATCAAATGAAACCCCTCATATTCAAAAATCAAATCAAAGCTTTCCACAGCAGGGGCATTTAACGTCATAATGCTCAGGGCATGGTTCGAAATTGCCTGAAAGGAGAAAGTCAAGTAGGCCCTCAACTAGCTCGCCGGGTTAACGTCTTTGCTAGGTCCTCTCAGGAGGTTTACCCCCTACGTTCTTCCTTCTCCCCTCAAAATATGAAAGCTTGATGGAGGTCCTGAAGGGTGAACCCTGCCTAGGTTGTGACCTTATTTTAAAAAAAATACATATATGGTTGTCCACTTCAAAAAATAGAAGCCATTGCTGCGAAGGGGTCTCTGTGTTTCTGGCTAGTCAAGACCTCTATTTACCACCCTTAATGCTTTCTCATGTTACCTCGGGCTTAGGTCAATGCAAGCACATCACCTATAGGTGCCACGGCATCTGATTCCGGGTCAGCGTCGCGTGGTTGACCGTTACGGTTCCAAGGTGTTTCATCTTATACCATCTAGAGTTGTAAGGAAACAGACCCGGGTCGGGTAAATCATTTACCTCGAACGCTTTTTGGGTGTATCCCTGTGGTCGGAAGCAACTAGAAGCCTAAGTGTGGCATGACGGCATTGTCATCAGGATAAGACTTAACCGGCGGGACCATCATTTGAGGAGTCTACAGGCCCAAATCAACCTAGATGTGCGCTCAGGATACCTGGGAGGTAACTCAGAAAACCCCCGTCTCCATGTAGGTCAGGTGCCCCATGGGTGGTCACCAGGCGTCCACAAAAATAACATAAAAAGCACAAAACACAAAAAAAAATCTATATAATCAAAATCAACAAAAAAATTCAAATGTATTTCTCCAAAAAAATGCATAAAATTGTAAAACACTAAAAATATGTCTTGCATCCGCATGTCCATACGTATGATCATATTTCTTTTTGTTTGCATTTTGCTTGCTTGCATGTGCATATCACGTTTACTTTTCTTCATTTCAATCTGGTTAAATAAGATTTAGCCCTCTGACCTTGCATCAAGAAAGGTATTATCTACTTTTGGCAGGGGGCTAAAATCATACTACACTAACCTTTTCCTTGTTAGTGTGGTTAAAACAGGCGAAAAGGAAGATGTCATCGAAAGCCAAGCCAAGCCAAGTACACTGAAGATCGTTCATTCCATTTCCAAAATATGTCCATTACATTCTAGCCATACAACATCCTAAGGGCATACCCCTAGTGTACAAAAGGGGCAGCTGCTACCCAGCTGCGTCTCTCTCTCTCTCTATCTCTCCTCCTAATCTGCACGGGTGCGAGGTCGGCTCCGTCGGCTATCAGCCTCGTCCCCATCTCCGCCTCCCATGTCTCACAGTATCGATGGTCGTGAAGCCCTCGAACCTGACACAGCTGGCTAGACTGCTCCCTGCTCTGTAGGAGACGGCATCATGCCCATAAGCTCCTCCATCGTGAAATGCACATCCCCTAGGGACCGTAGTGACTCGAAAGGAGTCGCGGGCCTAGCTCCCTCTCCTAGGGCACCTCTACCCTGGTATCTCTGCAACACTAGCCACCTCAGAGCCTCCAACTGGTAAAGGGCTCGCTACTCCCGAACTGCCATCGCCATCTCTCGAGCACGTGCCTCGGCTTCTCTTTCCTTCACCTCAGCTAGGCGACCCTCGACTCTCTCAATAGAGCTCATCTCTCTAAGGCAGCGTGTCAGCTCCTCTATACGCGCATCCTGTTCCCGACGAACAGCCAGGGTGGCTGCCAATTCCTTCCTCTGCAGAAAATGAATCATCAGGTAAGGCCAAACAATGATGTAGAAAGAGAGAGTTGCCTTCAACTTGAGTGTTAGGTTCTCACCGTCTCGGCCAGCTCAGCCTCTCGCTCCTTGGCTCGCTCAATGGCCCCCGCCATGCGATCCTCCAGCTCCTCTCGGGCGTCGACTCGGGACAAAGGGCCAACCTCTCCACCCGCTCCTGCCCTCACTCACACATAGGCCAATTCTCCTCGCTGGCAAGACAAGGGGCAAACGGTTAGTCAAATGCAACAAATTCCAAGCTTAATATCAATCAAATTATTGTTGGCTCACCATCTCTCGGATCTCGTGCCGCAAGTTCATGATCGTCTGGTTAAGGACGCTTATCCGATCCTTGAGTATCTTCACAGCCTCAGTCTCAGACATCTGCACATCACGTCCGCAAGCTCAATTAGCTACATTACTTAAATAGAAGCATCACATTTGAAAGCTAAAGAGAAACTCACCGCTCGGGTGTCGAGACGAAGTCATCCAGCATATTGGTCCTGATAATCTGCCTAGTAAGTCTCACTACTCCTCACGGTCCGTTCATGCTCCAGTGAGGGTCCTCTCTATAGTGTCTTTACCTCTTTGCGATAGCGGGAGGCCCAATCTTGATCACTCGCCGAAGTCCGTCGGCATCCCCGGTCCGACTCGTGCTCGGCTGGAATTGCCACTGGCGCTTGATGCCACCCCAGCGTCCTCTGCACTAGGCGAAGGAAGAGCGGCTCCCTCAGGTTCACGCAGAATAGCACTGTATCCCTTTGGAACCAAGCTCGCCCCTCCCTCACCCACGGTTGGGTGGTGATGTCCTCTACTGCATAAGGAGTCCAGATCACCTGCCACATAAAAGATTGGATGCTTGGTTAATCTGATTACATATAACAAATGCTGAAACATCACACAACTCTTTTAACCAAAATGCTCACCTGGTGGGGAGGAAACTCATCCAAAAATGTCTTAAGATCAGTGAGTCTAATGGCCACCAGGCGCCGGTCCCGGACCATCTCCCATTTAGCCATTAGAGGGACCACCTGCATCAGGGCTCGCAGAATCATGCCGTGACCTAGTGGGAACCGAGTGTACTCCCAAATCTGAAAACGTAAGAAAATAATTCATCGATCAATCAAATTTAGAATCAACATATGTGAAGGGGTAGACTCATACCTGTAAGAAGGGCATGAAACCACCCAGGTTCCCCAAACCTGGGTGCACTGGATCTAGGTGGGCGAAGAGGCGCGCCAGCATAGCTCTTCCCCACACGAGTTGGGGTCCTCGATCGAAAGCTCGCACTAGCAAGAGATATTTGATATTCATCTTGTTCTAGGCAGTGGCGAACATCAACCTCCCAAAGAAGTACAAGAAGAACAACCTCAGCTCCTGCTGCTCACTTCTCCCTTGGGCTCGGAGTCTCTATCTCACTAACCCCGAGTATGCATCCAAGTCCTCTAGCGGTACGCGTGCCATTCTCGCGAGCCCCATCCCAGCACTAATCCTTCTAGGTGGAAGAGTGGTCACTGGTTTCCTAGATCGAGCCAGCTGCGGCCCGAGCAGGTCCTTTATCTCCTCTCGATAATCCTTCAGTTCTTGGCCAAGCACCGGGATCCCTGCCACTGGCAATCCCGTCAAGAAAGCCACATCCTCAAGCGTAGGGATCATATGTCCCCACGGCATCACGAATGCTCTGTAGCTATCCACCCATCTCTCTCGTACCGTCGTCAGGAAGGTAGCATCTATCGGGAAAGGTCGAATCCTAAATAACGGGCCGAAACCCATTCGATCCACCCTCTCCCATTGCCCAGAAGGTAGGGCATGGTACCAAGCCCACACCAAATCCCATGTAACCTGGGCTCTGATCCTCCGTGGACCCTGCACACAATACAAAGAAAACACAAGAGACTCATTAGATCCTCCAAACCATTCCACCTTCTTCCCTTTTCTTCTAAAAACAAAAAACAAAAAAAACCTCACAGCCTTGGAGCAGGGCGGCCAAAGGCCTGGTCTCCCACCTCCCTGGGCGGCCGAAGGTCTGGCCGCCCAAGGTCATCAGTGGACGGCCAGACCCTTGGCCGCCCACAGGTTCATCCCCCTCAAACTCATCCCCCAACCTCCATATCTCCACATAGAACACATTCACATGTAGATCTAATGAATACAAAGTAGGGGCATGAAACTTACCTTCTCCTGCTGCCCTCCCTTCCCTTGGTCGGGTTCACCATCATCTGAACCCTCGCCTTCTTCATCTTCATCTCCATCACCATCGGTCGGCCCCTTGTTGGGGATAGCCTCACCTTCCCCACTTCCATCCTCTCCACTCTCCTCCAAGTCTGCAGAAGCTATAGCCAGAGAAGAGGAGCTCGTCGTAGCTTGCTCTTCCTCTTGCTCTTCACCCGAGGAAGAAGGATCGGGCACGATGTCAAGACGAGCTCTCCTTCTCCCCATTGTCCAATCTAGAGGATCTAAGTGGCTAGAACCTTACTCCAGCAAAGAACAACGCTGCCTTCAACTTTGGCTCCTAATATGTCCACAACGAGGGCCGCCCAAATGAGGAGGGTGGCCACCTCTTTAAAAGCCCCTCAAAGCAGAGGGCGGCCAAGGTTCTGGCCGCCCTACCTTTAGTGGAGGCGGCCAGAACCTTTTTCGCCCTCCTCTCTGTTCAGCAAAAAAAATAAAAAAATGGAAAAACAACAAAAAATGATGCAAGTTCACTTATAAAAATTTATTCATATCATTTCATTCCACCTACTAATTTTCACAATCATCAAACCGCTCATTGAAAAATACAAAAATAGTCCACTTATTTCAACATAACCATAAAGAAAAATGCTTAACGGACTTCAATTCAGGTGCGCCTCCTCACAAAGAATTCATTCACGGTCGGCCTGAAGCTTTGAAGGTAGCCCACATAGCACCCCAAGTCATCTTTGTCCTCCTCGATGTCAACTTTGACTTTCACCATGACGGCGTGACATCTCCACGTCTTCCCGATCCTCTGAAGTCACCGTCGATCCGCGTCAGTTCCCAGAAGGTGTTTTGTAATCAATGTCCCCTTTGAAGCCGCCCATGGGACCCGCTTGGGTAACCCGACCTGGCGGTGGCAGCGGTGTCCCTGGTACAACACCAGATCCTCGGCCCCCACAAGCCATAACCCATGCTCTGGTGATCCGCGCACCCTGAATTCTTCATGTCGATACATCATTGGCACGAACACAAACTCAACCTCGGGCAGGAAGTTTAGGTAGTCGTGCCAGTCATCTCTAGTCTTCAGCAATGCCGTCTTACATATCACCTGATCCTCAGGACCAAAGAGAGCCCTCGCTGGGTAAATGGCGCTCTTCGCGAAGATCCAGGAAGTAGTAGTCGCCTCGCTGTCAAAATCAAAACTCAAGTGGATTTCCATCCACAGCTACAGAAGGAAGAAACTCCCCATGGCACTGCCACCTAGGCTCATCTGAGTGAGTCCGCAGTACATATGAGCCAGCATCGTTGTCCATAGGAGAGTCACGGGCCCCACATATTCTCATCTTAGCACGTCGCCTGATGTAGGGAAGAGTAACACCCTGCCCAAGCATAATGTCACACCATGCATCAGTCGGTCCGCTTCCACTACCTTGTCCTTTACATGGCCCAAAAGCCAACTTGCCAAGCGGTCGACTAGGATCCCTCGCTGGTCTGTCATCCGGCGAACCTCACGCTTATCTCGCACAATCTCTGCTAGGATCTCATCCCATGGAGGAAGGTCGATCAGCTCGCCCACCTCCAAGTCGCTCTATTGGAAGATGAAGTCCAGCTCTTCTACCAGCACTGAGGCCTCGAACTCAGGGAAG
Organism: Amorphophallus konjac; assembly: GCA_022559845.1. Classification (NCBI taxonomy): domain Eukaryota; kingdom Viridiplantae; phylum Streptophyta; class Magnoliopsida; order Alismatales; family Araceae; genus Amorphophallus; species Amorphophallus konjac. The sequence goes on from CM040119.1 coordinate 292,785,761, forward strand.
ACAAAAGTGTGGGTATCTGGATGCCACAACTCAATCAGTGCTGCTAACGATTCCCTGTTCCACCTCATGCTATTGAAGCGCTTCTCCATGATGACCAGGTGGATCAGGTGCCATTGGTGCATGAATACCCTCATGGCGGGCGTGATTGCTGCCATCAAATCATGGAGCCAGCCATAATGGCGGGTGTGTCTTGCCCAGGAAAAGTAGGCACAGGCTGCACCATTTAGAAGGAAGAAGAGAGAAGAGAAAACCCAATCAATAATAGACATAAATCTTGCCAAATACACCAAAAAAGAAGGAAACAACAAAAAAAATAATAATAAATAACCTTGCACCCAAACCATACCTTTCCGTGCTTCACAAAGGTTGCTTAAGTGGCCGGGCATGTCAAAGAGAACACCAAGTTCGTGGCCTCCTGACAGGGTGGAAGAAGACGCCATGCCTATTTTCTTCTTAGAACTACTCCTTTGGTTTTCAACTCTTTGTTCGATGACGGTGTAGGACTACCCTGCCCCGTAGTCTTTTGTAAGCTAAGAGTCCCACTTAGCTCAGAACTCCCACGGCCTGGGATAAGAGCAGGTCGATGGCCGCCCACCCCTAGTCTAGGCGACCATAGGTCTGGCTGCCCAGACCATGGGGTGGCCAGCAACCTGGCTGCCCTCATCCCCCTCTTTTGTGAAGCTATGCATAACTGCTATATATGATTTATCATGTATGGTTTAATGGCCCATTCGATGAAATATGTTCACTGATCTATTGTTACTATCATTGATGAACTTTTCTAATGTGTGTTAATACAGTTGCAGGTCTCCGCAGCTATGGGACCAGAGGGCGATAAGGCCCCCATTACCTTGCATTATAGGAAGAATGCCGGAGGCTAATAGCTTTGGGCATATAAACTTTGAGTTCCTCTTTAATAAAAATCATGAAGGGTTTATAGTCCTTAAGCTATTCGATGGCCGCCTGCTGCCTAAACCCGGGATGACGGACTTCCCGAACTCTCGACTATGCTTAAATACAATGTGGAACGATGGACCCCTACCGGGATCTGGACCACGTCTGTCACCAAGCATGGGATGACAGACTTCTTGAACTCTTGACCGATTGGTTTGGAGGCAGGCAAATAAATCATCCGGCTTTTGCATTAGATAGGTCTTTTCCTTTAAACCCAGCATGCATCATATGGGCCTTTTTAGCTCCATTTGAAAATGAAAACAAATATATATATATACATATATATATATATATATGTGTGTGTGTGTGTGTGTGTGTGTGTGTGTGTGTGTGTGTGTGTGTGTGTGTGTGTGTGTGTGTGTGTGTGTGTGCATGAGAAACAAAAAAAAAATGCATGCATCTCATCCTGGAAGCCGTGATGCAGAAATAGGGAAGCCACGTTGATCTGACCGACCCATGGTTCTTTGGTCCCCGCATCTGGTTTTCCGAGTCCCTCGATTTTTGCCAAATTGGAACGAATGAGTCTACGTGATTCCACTCCGATTTGACCAACAGAAAATATGTTTTATGCAAGGCTGTTTTGAGTATTTCATGATTCAACGAGTCATTGTATTCCCATATCCTAATACTTTTACTTGCCTTTGTTTACGTGTTGTATCTCCTTGAGCATCGGATTGCGTTTTCGTCCCCTCAAGTCCCGCAGTGCCATGCTAGGGGGCCCCACGCAGCCACATATACGAGTCCTCTTAGATTAATTGTCCTTCCTCCCTTTGCCAATGACTTACTTGATTACTTGACGCTCATGCGACCCCACGTGAAGCTTGTTTTCCGCTCAAGAATCTCTTTTAGCGTGTTGCCCTCATTAGGCTTGCTTTTTTTCTGAAACACCCATTTATCAGTCCGCCGGGCTCCCTTGCAAAACGGGAGTTCTGGAGGGGCATTTGTAGACGCCTAATTTTGGACATCCCGTGGATCTCCAATGGACCTTCATGTGAATGACGCTTAGTTGTGGTACTTGTTTTACCAATGTTTTGAGTTTTAAAGCCCAGCCCATAGCCTTAAAGCTATTGGGCCTCGTCCACTTAAGGGGCCCAAGGAGCGTGGTCTGGGCAGCCAAAGACTTGGCCGCCCCCAGTTTTGGGCGACCAGGGCGATGGCCACCCTCCTCTGCTCGGTGGCCAAAGACCTGGCCGCCCTCCTCTGTTTACCCGGTCAGAGAACATGGCCTTGCTCGTGGGCACATTCTTTCCCCCGTTCTGCACGATCTTGCCCCACGATTTGAAAATCCGGGCTCAATGGATAAAATTGTTGGTCTCCAAGGTGGAGAGGAGGAGAGAGGCCATTTCGGGGGAGGATCGAGGTGGAAGCCATTGAGGAGGATCGGAGCAGTTTGGCATTGGGAAAGATTCTTGCGTAATTCTTCCCAGAGGGTGAGAAGAGCCGCATCGGTCATCTTCTTCCTACTTCCCTTGCTTTGGTTTGAACTCCTTAGCTCCTACTTTCTACTTGCATCACGGCTTCCAGGTAAGTACGCTGCATGTAGTGTAACCCCTTAGCTCCTACACTTAGAGGTTTCTTCCCAAAACAAATGGGAAGGTGGGTGGTCGAAAGCATCAGGCATCCCTCCTTCCCACCACCCCCAGGTAACCTTGCCACTATCATTCCCGTTCTATTCATTCTATTAGAGTAGATACTACACCTTTCATTTTACTAATGGCCTTCCTTTTCTTTTTTCATTGAGCTACGTTGCAGGACTTCAGCATAAGGGACATAGCAGGGCTCCTTGCCCTTGGCCGGCTGAGGACGAGGAAGAGGGAACCCATCATCTCCCTATTTGGATCATCTACCCGTGATCATCACCCCTGTAAGGTTCAGGTAAACACCTCTAGCGATCACGACGTTCTAATGTTTCCTTTTGTTCTTCTATAGGTACTCAGAAGACATTCTCCATTCGTCCATAAACTAACCACCTCCAGCGGGCGCCTACGCCAAGGACCGCTAACGAGGCAGCTAAACCATGACTGTCGGTCCACAGAAGACTAACCAAAACATATGACGAGAACACAAGGACCATGGTTGTAACGCCCGAGAATTTTCTAGGGATTTTCTAGGATTAAATATAATTATTAAGCATTTAAAAAGGAAGCTACTAAAGTGCTTTAAGGATCAATTAAATCAATTTAAAGGCCTTAATAGGTTTACCCAAATCCATTACTAGAAACATAATTTGAGCAATTTTTAGATTTAAATGGGATAAATAAACTAATTAGGGGATAAATAGGTGATAAAACTAAAAATCTAAAATTTTTGGATTTAACCGCCTAAACGTGGTCTATCGCAAGACCGCCTTCTCACAATAGCAGTCTCGCGACAACCGCTACTATGTTCCGTGATCGCAAGTGTGGAAGCGTGGAAAAATGGGATTTTTCCCATCCCAATCCCTATGGTTCGATGCTATCTGGGATGAAAACCTGTCTAGAACTCTTGGGGATCGATATTAACCCCAAATAGGACTCCTAACTCGATCACATCCTCAAACCCTAACTCAAACCCTATAAATAGGTCTCAGATTCGACCTGCGTAAACCCTTGTTTTGGAGCGAGTAGTTCGACGATAAGGAGACATTATTTTAGGTTGGTTATTTAGAACATTATGTTCCTTTTAGTATTAACTTACATCCCTCTACATTTCATGGTAGGAGATCAAGTATCCAAGAAGTTAGAAGCCCCAGAAGTTACTGTTTCGGTGTACTCTACGTAGGAAGTAGTGCGTCCATCCAGAGAAGAAGAGGAGATTAGAAACCCTAAACGAGGTATTTTCAAGTCAAGTCTTTAGAAATTTTGTTATCCTTCGTGTCTTCTACCTACCCTCCAAATTTCATGGATTTAAGCCAAGTGGTTAAGGAGAATGAGGGACGGAAAGTTGCTGGTTTAGCACAGGACGTGCAAAAACTAGGGCATCCTTCTAGTCCAAAATTCGAAGTTTAAAGCCTCTTACCATGGTAGGTTATCTCATGAAAAGGCTAAATTAACGTGTTAGGAATAAAAGCCCTCTGGTTTTATGTCGATTCATGCTTTCTACTAGTTGTATTTCATGTTTTAATACTACTACGTATCTAGGTTATTTCTGCATGTATGATTCCTACCCTTAATGATAAAGATGATACTGTTGGTTTAATTCGTGAAAACTTGTGCATCTCCATGACTTTATGTCATTATGGCATGTTTATCTTCCTGTCTAGCATGTTTACATGCCGTTTGTTTCTTTAAGTTAGGCCTTGCATGACCAAATGACCCTCTTTCCGTTACCATACTAGAAACGGTCTACCAGCGACCGCTACTGTACAGAGGCGATCCTCGACAGACCGCGCATGGATAGAAACGGTCCTATGGAGACCGCTACTATGTTTCAGTTTCCTACACTTTTTTAACTCCAAACAAATTACAGATTGACTCTATTGTATATATGTTAAGCCTAGCTAATAAGGTTCTATTCCTAATAATGGTTTTACCTTTATGAACTTGGTTACATTGTTCATCCATCATGATAGATTTCATGTCCTTAATATGTTTTAAACCTATTTTAAGCTTATGTTACTTTCATGCCAAAATCATATAGTTTATATTAAATTGAATTTCCACATGGATTATGAGACTTGTTTTAGGTAGCTTTGATCGCTGTTTCATCATCATCCACTCTCATCTTTAAGTCTTTCATAAGTACATAGTGCATACTCCGGTGCGTAACTATTAGTTATGCTTTGCACATGTTAGGCACACAATCTTGAACTTGTGATCTTCTCCGTTGGATATTCCTTCCACCGGATTAGGTGATCTTATTTCGAGGCCTCCGTAAGTCTCCGCGAGCCTGAGATTCTCACTAGGACGCCGAGCTGGTTGTACCCTCAAAACCCATTGATCTAGAGAGCACTCAAACTTATCGATGTTTTCTGCAGCCAAGATAATAGCGGTTCTCAGGCGACCGCTACTGTCTAGTAGCGATTCTGGAATGACCGCGTCTGTCCAGATTTCACCCCTGCATCGACCCTTCTCTCTCTGGTGTCGATTCTATCATAGAAGCGGTCCTAGCATGACTGCCTCTTAACAGAAACGGTCCTAGCGTGATCGCCTTTTAAAGAAATAGCCCCGATATGACCGTTTTATGTCTAAGTATTGATTAACCTGAGGTTTGACCCAAGGGTTGATTTTCCTATGCTCCTAGATGGTCTATTGATAATCAAGAACCTAACACCTTGTTCAATAAGTTATATTGAATTATGATAGTTAAGGAATACGCTGTTATGCTCCCGGATTTCTTCCGTAGCATGACTTTGTCATTAAATCATCCTTGACCTCATGATTCCAATTTTTGTACATTGTTACCTTGATATTTGTTATCATGAAACTATAGTTTGAACTTTTACATTATTGGCCTATTTTATTGATATTTCTCGTGGAAGTAGCTTGATTTATAACTTGAAGATGTAAGAGCGGGCACGGACAGTGTCCAAGGGCTCGACGCTAGCCCTCCCGGCAGATAGCCGGAAACGTACTATAAACCATGGGGTATGATGCTTACTAGCATCACATTGTGCTGGGAGTATTTTTTTATAAACGGGTGAAAACCACGAGGTAATCTTGTGAAATTTACATACTTGTTAGTACATGACTTTCTAATGCATAGCCTTTATGGTTATGAAAAGTACATTCTCGTTCATGAAAAGGCCAAGTTACGTTCATGTTATACTCGTTTTTCGATCTTGCTCTCATTTTACATTAACCTTCATATCTCTATGATCTGTATCTTGTTATCAATGTTACTTTTGTTTTATTCGTATGATTTATCGCATTCCTTTTATCTTGTTTTCTAGAGCAAAAATGTTAATTATTTAAACATTACCTTCATGTTGATACGAAGATACCTACTGGACAAGTGTGCTCATTCCTACTTCTTTTCTAATCTTTTTAGGACATCCTAGTAGGTCGGATTCAGACTATTCAAGTGGTGGATCGGAGAGCGAATAAGAAGGAGCGAAGCCTTAGGTTGTCATTAGTTGATAGTCAACAGTCTATGTAATTTTCACTTTATTGAGTCTAGTTAGTCAAAGAGTCAAGAGTCAATATTATGTACTTTTGATTATTATTCAATAAACGTAAGGTTTTATCCAATTATAGTGCATTCATTTGTTTATGTGTAAATGTGTTAGCGCTCTAATTATATTGCTAGCATGAGGCATATTGCCGACTGCCTATGTTCCCCGAGCTACTTCCGCTTTACACATATGGCTCAAGGCGTGACAACGGTCCACGACTCTCACAGAGACATCTAGTCGCGATCACAGTCCTCACGCGGGAACACCTATCGCGATTACAGAACTCTCGCAGGGATAGTCGACACTGGACACAGAAATCCCAACACAGAACTAACTATCCACACTATAGGGCCACACACCTGGGTGGTCCACACCCCCCATCCAGACTTGATAGAACCCCGAGAATCATTACGGATACACCTCACGCGAAGCCCCAACTCCCACGGATGCCAGAACTCGGGGCACGGCGGCCAAGGCACTGGCCATCTAGAGTGCTGGGCGGCCAGATCCCTGGCTGCCCACCAAGGCTGGGCAGCAACCCACTTGGCCGCCCACCCAGGGGCATGCACTAGCCTGGGGGGCCAGCCCTCTGGCCGCCCAAAGCCAAGAGCTGGGGGGCCATCTCGATGGCCGCCCAATAGGGCTGGGTGACCAGACCTCTAGCCACCCACCCAGGGGCTGAACAGGCCTGGGCAGCAACTACTCTGGCTGCCCAGGGGCCTGGGCTGCCAACCCTTTGGCCGCCCAGACAGTGGGCTTCAAAATCACGCAAAACACACAGAACGGCCAAAGTCCTGGCCGTCTGCACCCCTGGGCGGCCAAACCCCTGCCCGCCCAGCAATCTTGGGAGGCCAGACCCACGGCCACCTAGTCCTGGATGCCACAGCCACCTTCGTGGCCGTCTCCTATAGTTTACATGGAAAAACGACACCCGAGCTCATCTGGAGCTCGATTGGAAGCTTCATTCATTGCCGGACGATGGGGAAAACTTGCGGAATCACCCCTGAACCTTTCTATGACCAAAAAACCACATCCAAACCACAAATAAAGAGCCAAATCCATCGCTCAACCCATGGCATGCTTTTAAGCCCTGAATAGGAAGAACACCCACACTCAAGCCTCACCGGGCATGGAATCGCAGGAAATCACATGAGAGAAGTAAGGAACGATCCCCCTACCTGATTTGGAGCTTTAGCCTCACCCAAATCTTGAAATGATGAACACCCTGTGGCCGGTTCTCATGAATGGTGCCACCTCCGCCTCCGGTCCCGTGAGGTCCTCGGCCTCCCTTCGCCGCCTGCCACTGCCGTCACCACTCCGTCCTGGTCATCCCCACTCCGTCGACCGCTGAACATGGGAATGGGAAGGGGATAGGGGAAGATGGTAGAGAGAGTGAGGGAGGGTGTGTCGAGGGAGATGAGGGAACGGAGGGGGAGGGATAGGGTTTTAATATATTTTTAATATATTATATTTATTTTATTTATTTTCCTTCTTTTCATTTCTTTTAGAAAATGGCAGGAACTTCGAAAAAACCCCAAAAAATAGGATTCGACCCAAAACAATTCCAGGAAAATCCGGGGCCACTCCACGCATGACCACAGACCTAGAATAATCAAGAAATGCACCAACGAAAGGTCCAAAAAATCATTATAAAAGTCTGAAAACCCACTCGGACAGGATCCGCGACCCGCGGAACCAGATCCAAAAATCCGGGGTCATACAAAATGCAAGGGTCCTCAAAAGTAGGTCCATTGTGCTAGGACATGGTCCCTTGCAGACATTTTTGAGGAGGCAGTTTGAAGTTTATTTGTCATTGATTTTATAGGGATCTTTTCCTTTCATTATGTATGTGATGCTATTGAGACCTCATTTTTGTTTGTTATAGCATGAGAGATATGGGCTGGACTTAGATCGTGCTGATTTGTTCATCAAAACACACAAATGTAAGGATGGGTCCTAATAAACAAGACGGCTGGTAATGTCATTGTAAGTTTATCTTGACATATTATGCTTATAGAACATATTTTTAGTTGCTATTTGATGTATGCCGTATTTGAAATTCTCTTCACCCATTTTCATTAGGAAAAAGTGGCGATGTTAAAGAGTTCCCAACCTTCGAGTTCAACCACAAGTGATGCCCATCAAGTTGCTACACGATATGATGTCTACTCCCAAGTTCTTGGTAAGGAGAGGTTAGGCCGTGTGTGTGGTGTAGGTATTGGTCCCACACCATCTTCATTATGGGGAAAAGATACAAAAGAATCTCTTAGGGCGGAGAACAAAATGTTGGTGGATAGGATGAGGGATTTGGAGTCGTTAGTAATAGTAAACCTAGCAAAGATGGAAGAATTGATAATAACATTGCAGATATATAAATTACTTGAAATACTTTAAAATACTTTTATTACTTACTAATTTTGGTCATATTCTCCTTTTAATAGAATGGCAACAACTAGTATGAATCATCTCCACATGTGCCTGCATCATCAGCTGCCAGTGCCTATGAGGAATTTGGGGCAGCATCTGACATGCAAAATGCTAACACCCTTGATGATTCAACGAAGGTGAAGATATTATATTGCTACCATAGAATATGTTTGATTTAGTATGTATAATGTGTCAAGTATCTAGTGTTTATCAGTTTTTAGGTGTTTGGAATGCAAGGAGCATATGTCCCAACACGTCATGGCTCATTTTTAAATTCTGGGAGCACATGCATCCCTCATGTGGTGTGTCATGTAGTTTTGGACTCAAATAATGTTGAAACAATAACTATGTGATGCTTATTCTTTTGATGAAATTTGTATGAAAATACTCACCCAAGTGCATATCTGTTGTGTTAAGTTACAAGGTCACAAAGTGATCTTGCTAAATCTCGAGGGACAACACGTGGCAGTTGGCATGGTCTTGTGCATCAACGAAGAAAAGGTCATCATGGGTGGGAAAATAGGATCAGCATATTGTGAAGTCTCTGTGCACTGTGCTTGCCATCCAGACACACCATTGTTGGTGAAGGATCATAATAGAAAAAAATGAAAGATGATGTTGGGAGTCACATCTTATGGCTCAAGGACTATGTAAGATCATTTATATTTATACACTGCCATATCTTTTGATCTTATTTTGAATTAGAGGAAACTTGACTATCATCTTCTCTCTTTTCAGGTGTTGGTCCAGAAGTGATACTTGTCTGCTATCTATTTTTTTCACATCCTTAGTTATTTATGATGTAACCCTATGTATCCCCTAGGTGGATTTGAAAGGAATGACTTTTGGGCCACTCTATGTCATTCTTATCAGAGACAGATAAATACCTTTTTTGGCTTAATGTTGCATTGTATGTAATATTTTTTTGTTACACACAGCACTTGCATAGATGGATGGCCTCTGCTTTTGATATTTGTGATTGACGAATCTGTGTGAATGGTCTCCTATTATTTTTCTTTTTTCCCTTTTGGCTATTTAGATAATGCATGCATTGGATATCATGCAAGTTGTTGGTATCATACATTGTGATTTGAAGCCATAAAACATACTCCTTTGTGAAAGGTGAGTGGTATCTGTTTTCTTCTTTTGGTTTGGGGGAAGCACCATTTTTCTTAACTACTGGTGTTACATGTGTTTTCATGGCAGGGGATCTGAAGTGAATCTGTGAGAGAGATTGATGGGGACATCAGAGCAAGACTGCCCACATTATGTTTGCATTTGTGTCCTTTTAATTTGCATTTATATCCTTGGGAAAGTAGGTTTGCAATTGTAAGGCTTTATAAGCCAATTTGTTATTCCTTAAGGATCTTTGGGTTTTTGTGTAAAAGGCCATGTAGGCCCTGCAGGACCCTCCACCCTTTCCTCATTGGTCCAAGTGGCATCTTGGGGTCCATGTGGGGCTGGTCAAATGTCCTAGGTGGCTTTCATGAAGGGCCCCATCTTCCTTACTACTCCCTCTCTAACTTTCATGAAGAGCCAAATGCCCAGATCTGAAGTCTTAGTCACGGTCAACGTTAGTTCTCAAGAAAATCCATTTCTGTCCTGTGTTTTCTGAGTCTGTTAGTCAGTCTATTCAAAAATCCACCACAAAAAAGCCAGTCCCAACAAAATCCTGCCATAGTCCTTGGTCGAAGTATTTTAAATCAGCTTTCCAACGGCACCAATTTCGCATCGATCTGACGTCGGGATTGATCGCAGAAGCAGAGTTTGACGGGTCGTGCAGGCCTGAAACAACAACTCAGATCTGTGGGCAGCAAGCTTCACACTAGGCGACCGGAGCCGCCCGGCCTCCTCCCTGCGTTCCAGCCCGACCACCTTCCAGGGAGCATCCCTCCAGGTGTCCCCTTCGCAACGGGACCCACCTCGCCCAATTCAGAGGTCTGAGCAGCACGTGAGCCCCACCACCCGCAGTAAGCGTCTTCCGGACGGCACCGATGAAGCAGATCAAAGTGCAGCCCGTCAACCCAAGATCGATCCTCCCGGGCCCCACTTGTAGCCTGTTACCTCCCTGTGTGGAGTGGGCAGTAGAAATCATTTCTGTATATTATTAAATATGTTTGTACCGAGAGTTACCATACTTGGCCGGGATCACCTTCCCCACGCCCGGAGCGTGGAGGTATCGTGTCCACTCCTCTCTCGGCATTTTGCTTTACTCGTATTTACTTCTATATGCCGCTTCTAGAGAGCATATTAGGATCCTAGCTCGTATATTTTCATCACCGCTGCGAGAGTGAGTGAGTGACCCGTCTCGTGACTCAATCCGAGTACAAGCGGAAGAGCTGAATACCCGAGACTCAATGTCGGTTTCTCAATCGCGCACGTCCGTACGCTTCCCTCGCGAAGGGATGATCGCGAGCTTGTCTAGAGTCCAAGGATCGTAAATAAACTTGGAGTCGAGTCCGCTGTCCGTCCCGCATTAGTTTGGTATCAGAGCGTCGGGTTGTGTAACGACCCGAGAATCCAATTACCGAGAAGGCCCGATAACCCGAGACTCGCACCGCCGCCCACGAGCCGGGAGGGCTCGGAAGGGCTAAAAGGAGTGTGGAGGCACAAAGAAATAGGAAATAAAGCAGGTCAATTCAACAATTAACAGAAATAAATAAACAACTACAACAGAGTCCAGTCTAACAGAAAGTACAGTCTAAAGTAGTAAAACGTACCACATGCCAAGTGAACACTCGGCCCGGCAAGCTGGCAACGGAGAACTTCCGCCCCGCACCCTCGAACCTCGAGGAAGAACCGCCACACCTGAAAAGTAGGGAATGAGTCTCCAAAACAGAGACTCAGCAGGGATCCCGCGGAACCCCAACCGGAAACAACGGCGGTAGCGGAAAGGAAGCTACAACTACAGCAGGAATAGCAACCCGGTGGCCGGTCAAAACTCGGCACTACAGCTACTCCTACTGCCAGAAGGCAGACCTCGATCACATAGTCGAAGCTACCGAACCACGCTAGTACCACCTACCGAAGTAAGAACACACGGCAACCATGCCGTAGAGGCCTGTCCCCCAGACACAGCCGACCTGGACACGCTGTCCAAGGTGCAACCCCGACCATCCGATCGCGGGTACCGCACAACAAGACCCAACCTCGGTAAAGCCACTAGCACTAATCTCACGGCGCAAGAACCGACACACGCGCCAAGGTGAAACAACCGAACTCACCGGTCAACACGACCAAAAACCCGAAGGTCAAAGACACAGAGACTGACAGTCTGTCACTCCGTACTCGACAGGAGTACCACCCACTAGAAGCACAGCCGGTAGCGTCCCCTGACGTCTTACACCGCACCGCAGGTGAACCGCCTGACGTGGTAGGTCCTACCCGAGGCGCGAACACCGTACAAGTAACCACAACAAGTGACTAGCTGGGGTCACGCCCGTCGACGTGCATCCACTGTCCCCAACCACGTGTGCACACACAGACCACGCGTCCTAGGTCTGGCCCTCTGACTGATTTTCCCCCGCAGTCGGACTCTGGCTACGACGAGGGGCCCGACGGAAACCAGTCTAACCGTCCTCAGGGTAAGCCCGTACACCACTCCCTGGTGCGACCAGCACACGTGTACTGGTAGGCTACGACTAGTGGAGGGTCACTGAAGGAGTAGACTCTCTAGTCAACGGAAAATAACGTCCGAATCTGACGACGTACGGGGACCACCCCACGTACCGGCCCCGTCGCATGGTGACCATAGTCGGAGAAGAAACGGGACTCACAGTCCACGGCCACGCACGCACCGTGCACTAGAGTCGAGAAAACTCAAGTGGCGCTAAGCCACTGGACTCTGGACAGTCCTCTAGACACACTACAGCCAACGGTCCTTGAGTCACAAGACTCGGGGTCAAGACCGTTGCACGCAACAGCACAAGGCCGTCGATCTAGCCCAATCTCTAGGTCCAAAACCACGATATCACGAATACTGAGACAGCTCACAAGCCACCAAGACTGTTCCCTCAGGAAGGGAACGCAAGGGACCACGGCCACACGAAAAAACACAGAGGCACGATTCCCAGGGCAGCACACAAGCCGCCATGTCGATTTCCCATCTCGAAGCAAGCGGGAAGCCTCCAGCCCCAGGCCGGATAACTGGACTCGCAGTCCAAGGCCAAGCACATGGCCCACGGGAATCGCCTTCCAAAGGAAACCCACGACATGCGGGGGAGACCCCACCGCACGCACATCGATGCACGGTGACTCGATCATGCGTAACACAAAAGCCCGGAACATGTGGGGTCATCCGGACCCACCACACCTATGGGGCACGCTAATCGAGGTAACACGGTCCCTCCCGACACCCCAAAAACAAGGACACGGAGCCCATGGGGTGTCCAGGATACTCACAAGGCCGAAGGTCGACCACTGGGTCCCAACCGGGTCGACCGGAGACCAACACAATGCGAACGGACGCCAAAAGGTCACCCGGACCTTTAAGCGCACAGGCACGTAAAACGAGGTAAACGGAACCTCCAGACACCCCAAAACACGGTCACGGAACTCCACTGGGTGTCCAAGGCACACACGGCCCAAGGGGAGCACGATCAGCCGCAGACCCCCCGCCCCGGGCAGCCCGGCTGGTCCCTCCAAGAACGCGCTACACATGCATAGCGCGTTCAGCCAGAACGCGCTATACGTGCCTAGCGCGTTCAACACGAACGCGCTACGTAACCATAGCGTGACTAGGCCAGGTCGCGCTATGATCCTATAGTGCGACAACCAGAACGCGCTGGGGCCGTAAGGCGCGACCCGAACCGCCTTACTGTTCATCTTCTCCGATGAACGCGCCCTATCGGGGCAGCGCGACCTTCAAGAACGCGCTACTGGAGTATAGCGCGTTCTCAGTCCGCGTCCGAAAATGGTAGAAACCGCGGGAAAAGCCATGCCACGCCCCGCTCACCCCCAGGTGAAGGGGAAACAAAAGGGGAAACCTTCCCCAAGCCCCTAGGCGTGCATCTAAACCCCTGGATCGCCCAAAAACACCATAAAACGGGAGATCCGGCTCACACCCCAAAAACATGCATTTTCCCTAAAACGCCCCGTTTGGCCCGCTCGGCTCACCACGGCCTACGAAACTCACGGGAAAGGAAGTACACGGGCTGGGGGTCCATCACCCTACCTCCACCGAAGATTACGCGCACCGTGGACGCCGATCCACGAAGAAATGCCGCGAAACCCTCGCCGGCTCGCGATCGTGCCACCGAGCTTCCACGCGCCTCCTCCGCCTCGATCCTCACCTGTCCTCGCCCGCATCCTCGCCCGCGCCACCTCCACCTCGCCCCCGCCTCGCTCCGTCGGCCGCCGGAGAAGAGAGGGGAGAAAGAGGGCGTGAGAGAAGAGAGAGGGAGGGAAGAGAGAAATGAGAGGGGGAGAGAGAAAAGGGTTAGTATATATAGGAAAATCTGAAAATTTGATAAATTCAAAAAATTTACTAAAAATTACCTCCGTGATCCTCGGGAAGAGCGCAACGCAGTGGTAACGTCCCGGAGTCGGAGAACGCCACGGTTTGCCCTGCAAAGAGTTCCGAAGGCACATCAGAAAAAAACACGTGTAAAGCACAAAATACACTCCGAGACCCACTAAAATGATCCAAAAAATATCCAAAAAATCCGGGGCATTACAGCCCTCCCCCCTTAAAGGAATTTCATCCTCGAAATTCACGACCAATCACGAAGTCCCAGGGGAAGAACACTGAATCAACTGACACGCTGTCAGAGCCCCAACACAAAAAACCTCGATTCTCACGAAAACACGGATCCTGAGGAACACAGCTAGACTCACAATCACACACAACACCTCGCTCCTCGCGCCGAGCACACTGGCTAGCAGAGCAGGCATAAACCAAAGGACACAGTCCGGCATCACCTCAGTCAACGCGAGAATCCACCATGGCGCCGCAGCCACGATCTTGCTCACCGAGGAATCACAACCCTCGACACGAGCAACAGCTACCGATCCATCCAATGGTCGGTAGACAAATGGCACATCAGCTTCGCAGCCAGCTGACAGGTCGCACGCCCTCCTCGAGGGAGCAACCAAAATAGAGCCTCCACCAGCTCAAGCAGTCATCTCAACGGACCGCAACTAGCTCATCGGCTCAACACCAAGAAACACCTCACGGGACTCAGACTTATAGGGAACCACCCCATGCTAGTCACCAAACCAGGGATAACCTTGCGACACCAACGTCCTATCGCAGACCACCAAGCCGACGCCAACCTCACAGGAGGCCTTCGCCCTAAGGCGTCACTCCTCCATCTGGTCTCATCAAATCCTTCGATCAATCCAAGTGGACACCCGCCAATCCCGATTCCGCCCTTATAACAGAGCCACGGGACACCACCTGAACAGTGCTCACGGGTCCCTAAGCAATAACCATCTCACCGCCACAATCTGACAAGACGTAGAACCAACAGACACTGTTGTGGTCGGTCACACGCATCAGCCACTCATAGCCGTCAACCGGGACCCATAGCCTGCCAGAGACCACATCCTCAAAGCACGATCTCAACCGAGGACACGATTGGGAACACAAGTCGGGCGCCAAGCCACCGACTCTGACCAACACGTCCTCGACCTCCGTCAGGCGACATCCTCAACAACCTCATCCAGGTCCAACACCGACGCCTGACTCGGCTTCCTTCACAGGAACAGGGTACTCATGCGGCGCACTAGTCAGTACTTTTCCCAACACTCCAACTTGCCAGTGCCAACAACCATAATACCTCGAGCAACGGCACGGCAACAACATGTTTCACACCGAGGAACCAATCCTCTGATGCTCAACGTGAACTCAGGAATCCGCCCGTAGCAACCAACGCTACGATCCTGAACCAGTGGGTTATGGGCCCACCACGCTTCCGCTGCGCACTCAAATCCGTGCGCACAGCCGAGAAAGCAAACACCGCCCACCTAGCACTCGTCCTTCCGGAAAAGTGCCAGCACACCCTCACACAACAAGGGAATGGGCACAACTTCTCACAGGCAACCACCCTGCCAAGACAAGGAGCACGTCTCGCACGGACTTCATGGCATACAAGGCCAACCAATCCGAACACGTAATGCAAGACGATGAACCTTAACCCAACACAATCTCTCCAACCAAAGGGGAGACCAAACGCACTTCCGACCAACGGAAGGACTCCACGCTCGACCTGATCTCAAACCTCGCGCACGCTGGAAACAGCACCATCCAGCACCAAGAAAAACCATCGCTTCCATCAGGTCAACGCCTCCGACACACTCGACGAGTGTCACGTCGGACCACAATCACAGCATCTTTCGATGCATCACCGCTGCAATTCCTCGAACTGCAACACAGCATGCCAAGAGCCGCAACACGAGCCATAACCGGCAACCGCCAACGCTCATCCTCGAGTCCCGAACTCGCCGCGGAGCCTTCACATCTCAAGCCAACTCCAGGGTGAACACAACCCATCCACTGACAGGAACGCAGGAGCAAAGACTTACTGGGACACCACAGCCCAATCCTGCCTCGAAATCCATAAAACAATCGGGACCGACACGTCATTTCTGACGCCACAGAGCACGACAAGGACATCAGGCTCGACGAAACAGCAGCTCACCGAGAAGACATTCCGCTCACCGGAGCACACTTCTCGATCAGAACGTCTCAGGAGCTGGACAAACCTCAAGCTGGAGTGACCAAAAACCGACAGCAGCTCCCTCAGAGCACGCTCACGGCCACTTAACCAAGAACAGTCCGCACCAGCCACCTGACCACGCCGCAGATTCCTCCAACGTAGCACCGCGAGCTCACACCTGCCAGCAACCTCTGCCCAACGCAGCACAACCAGGGCCATCACCGATGAGGGAGAAGGCTCTCAACCTCAATCCTTAGACCCCAAGCTGGCATGAAAGCCGCGGACAACAACCACCTTCACAGCGCCGCACAGCGCACCCAAGCTCTCAAGCGAGAAACAAGGCGGAAAGCGAACACAAAACCCTAAGCCAGCTGCAGACTGTACTGGACCTTATGGACTCTGATCACTGCAATATTTCGAATTCCTATGTACGTCCACAACCACTGCTCTGATACCAGCTGTAACGACCCGAGAATTCGATTACCGGGAAGGCCCGATAACCCGAGACTCACACCACCGCCCACGAGTCGGGAGGGCTCGGAAGGGCTAAAAGGAGTGTGGAGGCACAAAGAAATAGGAAATAAAGCAGGTCAATTCAACAATTAACAGAAATAAATAAACAACTACAACAGAGTCCAGTCCAACAGAAAGTACAGTCTAAAGCAGTAAAACGTACCACATGCCAAGTGAACACTCGGCCCGGCAAGCTGACAACGGAGAACTTCCGCCCCGCACCCTCGAACCTCGAGGAAGAACCGCCACACCTGAAAAGCAGGGAATGAGTCTCAAAACAGAGACTCAGCAGGGATCCCGCGGAACCCCAACCGGAAACAACGGCGGTAGCGGAAAGGAAGCTACAACTACAGCAGGAACAGCAACCCGGTGGCCGGTCAAAACTCGGCACTACAGCTACTCCTACTGCCAGAAGGCAGACCTCGATCACACAGTCGAAGCTACCGAACCACGCTAGTACCACCTACCGAAGTAAGAACACACGGCAACCATGCCGTAGAGGCCTGTCCCCCAGACACAGCCGACCTGGACACGCTGTCCAAGGTGCAACCCCGACCATCCAATCGCGGGTACCGCACAACAAGACCCAACCTCGGTAAAGCCACTAGCACTAATCTCACGGCGCAAGAACCGACACACGCGCCAAGGTGAAACAACCGAACTCACCGGTCAACACGACCAAAAACCCGAAGGTCAAAGACACAGAGACTGACAGTCTGTCACTCCGTACTCGACAGGAGTACCACCCACTAGAAGCACAGTCGGTAGCGTCCCCTGACGTCTTACACCGCACCGCAGGTGAACCGCCTGACGTGGTAGGTCCTACCCGAGGCGCGAACACCGTACAAGTAACCACAACAAGTGACTAGCTGGGGTCACACCAGTCGACGTGCGTCCACTGTCCCCAACCACGTGTGCACACACAGACCACGCGTCCTAGGTCTGGCCCTCTGATTGGTTTTCCCCCGCAGCCGGACTCTGGCTACGACGAGTGGCCCGATGGAAACCAGTCTAACCGTCCTCAGGGTAAGCCCATACACCACTCCCTGGTGCGACCAGCACACGCGTACTGGTAGGCTACGACTAGTGGAGGGTCACTGAAGGAGTAGACTCTCTAGTCAACGGAAAACAACGTCCGAATCTGACGACGTACGGGGACCACCCCACGTACCGGCCCCGTCGCACGGTGACCACAATCGGAGAAGAAACGGGACTCACAGTCCACGGCCACGCACGCACCGTGCACTAGAGTCGAGAAAACTCAAGTGGCGCTAAGCCACTGGACTCTGGACAGTCCTCTAGACACACTACAGCCAACGGTCCTTGAGTCACAAGACTTGGGGTCAAGACCGTTGCACGCAACAGCACAAGGCCGTCGATCTAGCCCAATCTCTAGGTCCAAAACCACGATATCACGAATACTGAGACAGCTCACAAGCCACCAAGACTGTTCCCTCAGGAAGGGAACGCAAGGGACCACGGCCACATGAAAAAACACAGAAGCACGATTCCCAGGGCAGCACACAAGCCGCCATGTCGATTTCCCATCTCGAAGCAAGCGGGAAACCTCCAGCCCCAGGCCGGATAACTGGACTCGCAGTCCAAGGCCAAGCACATGGCCCACACGGGAATCGCCTTCCAAAGGAAACCCACGACATGCGGGGGAGACCCCACCACACGCACACCGATGCACGGTGACTCGATCATGCGTAACACAAAAGCCCGGAACACGTGGGGTCACCCGGACCCACCACACCTATGGGGCACGCTAATCGAGGTAACACGGTCCCTTCCGACACCCCAAAAATAAGGACACGGAACCCATGGGGTGTCCAGATACTCACAAGGCCAGAGGTCGACCACTGGGTCCCAACCAGGTCGATTGGAGACCAACACAATGCGAACGGACGCCAAAAGGTCACCCGGACCTTTAAGCACATGGGCACGTAAAACGAGGTAAATGGAACCTCCAGACACCCCAAAACACGGTCACGGAACTCCACTGGGTGTCCAAGGCACACACGGCCCAAGGGGAGCACGATCAGCCGTAGACCGCCCGCCCCGGGCAGCTCGGCTGGTCCCTCTAAGAACGCGCTACACGTGCATAGCGCGTTCAGCCAGAACGCGCTATACGTGCCTAGCGCGTTCAACACGAAAGCACTACGTAACCATAGCGCGACCAGGCCAGGTCGCGCTATGATCCTATAGCGCGACAACCAGAATGCGCTGGGGCCGTAAGGCGCGACCTGAACCGCCTTACTGTTCATCTTCTCCGATGAACGCGCCCTATCGAGGCAGCGCGACCTTCAAGAACGTGCTACTGGAGTATAGCGCGTTCTCAGTCCGCGTCCGAAAACGGTAGAAACCGCGGGAAAAGCCATGCCACGCCCCGCTCACCCCCAGGTGAAGGGGAAACAAAAGGGGAAACCTTCCCTAAGCCCCTAGGCATGCATCTAAACCCCTGGATCGCCCAAAAACACCATAAAACGGGAGATCCGGCTCACACCCCAAAAACATGCATTTTCCCCAAAACGCCCCGTTTGGCCCGCTGGGCTCACCATGGCCTACGAAACTCACGGGAAAGGAAGTACACGGGCTGGGGGTCCATCACCCTACCTCCACCGAAGATTACGCGCACCGTGGACGCCGATCCACGAAGAAACGCCGTGAAACCCTCGCCGTCTCGCGATCGCGCCACCGAGCTTCCACGCGCCTCCTCCGCCTCGATCCTCACCTGTCCTCGCCCGCATCCTCGCTCGCGCCACCTCCACCTCGCCCCCGCCTCCCTCCGTCGGCCGCCGGAGAAGAGAGGGGAGAAAGAGGGCGTGAGAGAAGAGAGAGGGAGGGAAGAGAGAAATGAGAGGGAGAGAGAGAAAAGGGTTAGTATATATAGGAAAACCTGAAAATTTGATAAATTCAAAAAAATTACGAAAAATTACCTCCGCGATCCTCGGGAAGAGCGCAACGCAGTGGTAACGTCCTGGAGTCGGAGAACGCCACGGTTTGCCCTGCAAAGAGTTCCGAAAGCACATCAGGAAAAAACACGTGTAAAGCACAAAATACACTCCGAGACCCACTAAAATGATCCGAAAAATATCCAAAAAATCCGGGGCATTACAGGTTGATTCTAGGGTAGTCTTTGTTTAAAAACAAAAAAAAGAGTCATTTAAGTCGAGTCTAAGTTTAAGTCGGTCCAAGGTTGCATCGCATACCTTTATTCGGTATATAGAAAGGTGTTGTCCGAATGGTAGGTTACGCCTATCAGGAAGGCCGCACACTTGCGAGAGAGGATCTTCGGATCCCGTAACTCCGTCAGGTACCGAATCTTGGTTGTGTCTAGGTTCATAGTTGAGTCGACATTCCAACTTGCATTGTCATTTAGGGTCGTGTCTAGTCGGTTTGTCTTGTCTCTTTGTGTCGGCATGTCCATCGTGTAGTTCCCAAGTGTCCAATGGACTCCAAGTCGCCCAGGCGATATCACTGGTTACATGACACCCATGGGTTGGGCAACCATTCTCTCCACTTCCGTAGGCCCGAAACCTCAGACTTTTATGGCTCCAATGACCCAGGTGACTACCTCAAGTGGGAGGCCGCCATGGACAAATATTTTGAATGTTACACCATGTCCGATGCCATGCAAGTCAGTTTTGCCCAAGAGAGCCTTGTCCACAAAGCCACCTGGAAATGGGAGAGCATTGAGCGCATAAGAGAGGTTAGGAGACAATGGCCCATAGAGTCATGGTGCCAAATGAAAGGCGAGCTTAGGAAGGTCTATCTACCATACCCAAGCACCTCCAACCAAGTGGACCATAGTCAGAGGAAAAGCACCCCGCATGTAGAAGAGCCTAGGTCTACGACTAAGCCGAGTTCATATGGGCAAGCCCATCACATTACTCCTACTCCAAACCCCACCATTGCCGAACTCTTCCAAATCATTTCGGATAGAGTGGATAGGAGGTATGCTTATATCGAGTCCCTGGCTTCTCCTTGCTTACCTCCTAGTCAGAATGGAACCAAGCACGAGCCTAAGGAGGTAGCAACCGGTAGCCCCAACCCGGTGCCATCTATGGTGCCATCCCGAGGTCCTCTCCCCATCATGGTGGATCCTCTTCCCCCACCCATGAGAGTCCCATTGCCTACACCCCCTGTCCGTCAGGAGGATAAGGGTAGGGACCCACTTATCAGGGAGCCTAGTGGGTCACGACAGCAGTTTTATCGCTGCCAGGGGTTCGGCCACTTTGCCGGACAGTGTCCCACTCGGGCATCAATAGACCTAGGGGACAAAAGAATTGGAGAAGCCTCACTCTCCAATCTTTATTCGGAGCCCCCCCAACCAGAGCCACCCGTACTTCTAACGGGGAAGCTACACATAGTCGAGCCACTACTTAGTTGGCTCAAAATAGGCTTGGTCGGCCCGGGCTGCCTTTCTACCCATCCAGGGACCCAGCACTACAAGTAGTGCCCGTCAACTCCTTCCATACAATGTTCCGGTCTAGTCACCACATAGATACCTTGGAAGACCTTCTCAAGGGATTAGACCACCAATGGAAGCTGACGCATATGCTGGCCCCGGGCTTTGACTGGTCCACGAGTCGTAGCTTCACGCAACCCGCGTTGGGGTCCATTACCTTCGTGTACACCGTGGGTCATGTCATCATGGAGGTTCTTCTGTTCCTCCCCATGCCGATCGAGCCTACCTACATTCCTTTTATCTCAAGGGAGGAACCATCTCTTCTATACATTGTCCCCTCTTCCACGATGGATGAAGGTGACCATTTACACCTTCATGAATTTCAAACATGGGACTATGTAATGGAGGAACCCATCTCGAGGGGTCACACATTTTTTAACCCTTTCGATCCCTTCCCTAATGAGCCTTATGACCCACCACTTCCCTTCTACCGTGTCAAGGAAGTCCCCTACCACTGCCCTCCCACTCGGGCCAATCAAACTCCACATAGCCATAGGTCCGATGATTGGAAAGATTGGCATGCCTTACCTACATCTAGGGGTGATGACGAAGGTAGTTTTGGATCTCCTAGCCCTCCCACACCCAAGTCCCATAGGAGGTCAATGCATGGCTGGTTTACACTTGGGTGTCTCGGAGTCCGCCATGACGTCAACATCCGGTTACGTCAAATGCATACATGCACACATTCGGGTGTCCTAGTCCACCATCGCACATGTATGGGTCGGACGAACAGTAGGTGTGTCTAGGGTCTTGTGTGTCTGTCCATGCATGTGTCTAGCATAGTCAGTCTTTTGTACGCTCGCGGTGTTAATCCCTTTCGAGTGCGAGACAAGTCGGATCTAATGCATACGTTATAGACTTGCCGAAATTTGGGATCGGCTCTACCTCAACATATCGGATCTAGTCACATAAAGGGACCCCGCAGTGATTCCTAGTGAGTCTTTGAGCCACCTCCTTCGCTTTGAGACTGATCCCACCCTGGAGTGTCCACCTCTAGCCTCATTCCCTAGCAGTGTGTGCATATCGAATCTATACGGAATGAGCAGGTGACGATTACTTGGAGTGGAGCGTACTCCGTGCTTCCTGGTACGATGACGGATTCGCTGGCGTTACGAGCAGCCGCACCCTTACTCGACGGGGTCGAGTTCTTCCCACCAAGGGAGAATTGATGGGGACATCAGAGCAAGACCGCCCACATTTTGTTTGCATTTGTGTCCTTTTAGTTTGCATTTATATCCTTGGGAAAGTGGGTTTGCAATTGTAAGGCTTTATAAGCCAATTTGTTATTCCTTAAGGATCTTTGGGTTTTTGTGTAAAAGGCCATGTAGGCCCAGCAGGACCTTCCACCCTTTTCTCATTGGTCCAAGTGGCATCTTAGGGTCCATGTGGGCCTGGTCAAATGTCCTAGGTGGCTTCCAGAAGGGCTTGACCATTCAAGGGGACAATTGGATTAAAAAGTCAAATATTTCAACCCTTATAGTCAAGGGGGCGCCCCCTTCCACTAGAACATATTGTATTTTTATTTTTTTTGACCACATGGGAATAATATGTTCTATCCCTTGTATACCCCTCCCCTAATTTAGATCTGAGGATAGTTTAGCTCATTTTACATTTCTTATATAAACCTTGTAATTTATGAATTACTTAGCATTAATGAGAGAAAAATTAATTTGTGCTCATCAAGGCCCAAGGGCGCCCCTCTCTCCCCCTATAGAGCTGTGAGAGCTCTACTTTCAGAGGTGTGAAGCCTCTCCTCCACCACCTCCCTGAGTGTGAAGCTCAGCACCACCGCCACCGCTGCCATCAAGCCGCCATCGCACCACCACCGCCTTGCCGCCAGAGTTCTGTCCAAATCAGGACAGAGCGCCCTTGTCTGATTTTTAGCTCCGAATCCACAGATCTTCTGGAGCCCAAATTTTGAGGGTAGGTTCTCCACGCCAATACCCTCTCCCAAAAAACATTTCCTATTTTTTAGCCATCGTTTTCTATTTTTCCCATTTCATCTTTTCCAACCTTCCAGATCTGCTAGTGTTCTGTTTTGTGTCACAGCAACCTAGTTCTTCCTCTGTTCGACCCCCTTCCTCTTTTCTGATTGAGTCCCAATTTGGACTGGGTATTTTTCCCACCAAAGCCCCTCTCTACAAATTTCCCTCGATTTTAGAAGTTCTTTTTCCCCACTAAAAAATTAAAACTCAGTCAAAAATCTGTTCTGTCCTGTGCAGTCAAGATCCGACCACCCAGTGTTAGAAAATCATTTTCCCCAACCAAACCTCCTCTAGAAAATCCACAAAAAAATACCCCCGTCTTTCTTACTTCTCCCTCTCCAACTTTTATGAAGAGCCCAATTCCCAAATCTAAAGTCATAGTCGCGGTCAATGTCTGTTCTCAGGAAAATTCATTTCTATCCTGTGTTTTCTGAGTCTGTTAGTCAATCTATTCAAAAATCCACCACAAAAAATCCAGTCCCAAAAAAATTCCTTCCACAGTTCTTGGTCAAAATATTTTGAATCAGCTTTCCAACTGCACCAATTTCGCGTCGATCCGACGTCATGATTGATCGCAGCAGCAGAGTTCAACGGGTCACGCAGGCCTGAAACAGCAACTCAGATCCGTGGGCAGCAAGCTTCACACTAGGCGACCGGAGCCGCCCGGCCTCCTCCTGGTGTTCCAGCCCGACCGCCTTCCAGGGAGCGTCCCTCCAGGTGTCCCCTTCACAACGGGACCCACCTCGCCCAGTTCGGAGGTCTAAGCAGCACGTGGGCCCCACCACCTACAGTAAGCGTCTTCCGGACGGCACCGACGAAGCGGATCAAAGTGCAGCCCATCGACCCAAGATCGAACCTCTCGGGCCCCACTTGTAGTCTGTTACCTCCCTACGTGGAGTAGGCAGTAGAAATCATTTCTATAAATTATTGAAATTGTTTGTACCGGGAGTTACCATACTTGGCCGGAATCGCCTTCCCCACGCCCGGAGCGTGGAGGTATCGTGTCCACTCCTCTCTCGACATTTTGCTTTACTCGTATTTACTTCTATATGCCGCTGCTAGAGAGCATGTTAGGATCCTAGCTCGTATATTTTCATCACCGCTGCGAGAGTGAGTGAGTGACCCGTCCCGTGACTCAATCCAAGTACACGCAGAAGAGCCGAATACCCGAGACTCATTGCCGGTTTCTCAACCGCGCACGTCCGTACGCTTCCCTCACTAAGGGACGATTGCGAGCTTGTCTAGAGTCCAAAGATCGTAAATCAACTTGGAGTCGAGTCCACTGTCCATCCCGCATCAAAGATCTGGGCTTAGTTTCACAATGCTACTTAACCAAGCATGTGTTCTAGATGAGTAAACAGTATCTTGCTAATGTTGCTCTCAAGATTTACTGTTAAGGTTAGTATGTAATATATTTGGTCTTGAGGTCTTTTTCTTTTTGCCCTAAGATTCAGTATGAATCTGTAAAACTAATGGAAGTAAAGAATATCTTTTCAATCCTGATGAGCGGGCGTGGCATTTCTCCTACTAGTCCACATGTTTCTAGCTAAGCAGTTGAACCATGTGGCTTGAGTGCATGAAGGCCTAGCCTAATGTGCTTCCTAGACTGGAAGGCACCAGGGATGTGTCTAGCCTGGTACATTTTTCATGAATTCTATTACATGATATATGATGCAGTACTTTGAAGAAGAGTAAGTTAAATTATTCTAGAGCACCTCTACATAATTTATGATGGGAATCCGAGATCTGTGGAATTTGTTGACATTGACTGAGTCTCTCATTAATTGCATTTTTGTTGATGTAGATAACTAGCATCTTATGCTTTCTTATTGACAAACTGAAGCTAAAACAAATTCTTCAGCGTCCTACAACTACATCTGTAAGCCAACCTCTTTAAACTGACTCTGGTCACTTCTTTTGACATAGGAATCCAATTTTCTATGGTATATAGGTTCTGAATTCCTCACCTGACCTAAACTCAGCTGACCTAGAGTGATAGCATAAAGGCTTTACGTCTAATTGGTCTTTCTTCTGGGCCTTTTCTACATTGTGACTAAATCACAAGCACATCCAAATTTTTCATCTCATTTTACTGATATGATAGTCCAAATTAGCTAGGTGGGTCATGCTTCTTGCACCCATTTAACTGCCAAGCAGGTGGGTAAATGTGTTGACCTGCCAGGCAGGTGTGTCGATTTGCCCGTCTATTATGTTATTTCTAATCTCCTACTTGAGGAACAACTTATGACTATACAAATTTGATGAGTATGTAAAACTTTATGACTAATCAATCTTGATTTTATCACTTGGGCATGGTGGGGATCATAGGTTTTTTGGAGCATAATTTTCTTTTCTCTTTTGCATTCTAATATAAAGTGCTTATGCATATACTATGATTTTCTTCTATCATAACCTGTAGCTATAGGTTGCCATAAATTTGAACTATATGAAGGTTTGCCATCAAGGATCTTTTTATCTTTTTCTCATTGGTATTTTTTACTTTTCAAGCTTTTCTCTCAATATATCCTTTCTCATATGATTGATCCGTAAGTGTAAGTGCTAATGGATTTTTTTTTTGGTCAGGGTGTGGGGATGGGGTTCTATCCATGAAATATTGTCGGAAGTTTGATAGTTTTTTTGATTTGAGAACCTTATTTTTTAAGATGCTTCAATAATTCTAGTTAAGGTGATAATTAAGTAGCATACCTATCCTTATGTTCACTAAGAAGTTAAATAGTTGAACATTCATGAAGCCAAAGTATGCCATAGTTTTTTTCTCTCCTTGTCTATTATGTATCCTCAATTTTTACTAAATAAACATGCCACGTTTATTGTTAATAGTCTTTTCTTCCTTTTTTGCAGCAAACTTTGTTCTTAGTTCAACTACACTTATAGGAAGACTTGTAACTCTTCCATTGAACACTCATAATGGATAGGATAGACTAATTTATCTTAGCCCTTTACAGGTAAATCCAAGCATGGGACCATTTTAGGCACCACAAATTGATTCAACAGATGGTTTCCCATTCATTGTGACTAGCTATGATTATAATTCTCCAATGGATGAATTTGGTATGCATTTTTAATTACTCTATCATGTTACTCACATTGTATTATATTTCATTATTTTTAGTGTTTCTTTTGTCCCTTGTTGTTTGCAGCAAATCAGAAAATGATACCATTTTTTACATTTCTTTTACTATTAGTTTTCTTTTTAACCTTCTGAAAAATTGCCAATAAAAGATTGAGAATGCTTCTCTTGGGTGTATCATTAATTATGATGTCTGATCATCATCAGAAGTGAGCTTTTTACATTCTTTCTCCATTTTGATATGATGTGCCATTATTTTTTTTGAGTATTTGTAATATCATAACATATGCAGTGTACATACTTGATTCTCATATGATTGCTATGCAGGTGAGCTTCCAGAGTACACAGGTCAAAATGTCATAGGTGGGTGGCTTTAATTGGAAGTCATACAAAGAAACCAATTCTTATGATGATAGGCCATTCACTCAAGTAGGATTGTTGGAGCAAGTATGACATGGTATAAGACTGACTAAAAGTACACAACTTAGTAAGTTGCTAGCTCTGTCCCTGAAATATTTTATGCAAAACTGCTACATCATTAGAGAGTTCTCTAGACTTATATTTTAATTTTCTTCTTCACACTCGGTGTATCCCAGCTAGTTACCATCCAACTTCATATGTGGGGGATCTCAACTCTACTGGTTGCAGAGTTTGTTGCAGATGGCCTCCTATCCAATGTTGTTGGGATCTGGGTTCCTCCATGTTTCCATAAGCTCAAATGAGGTAAAAATTAATAGAATGTTAGTTTCATTAATGCTTTATTTTTGTAATGAAGAATGCTCGATGCTTATTCTTAACGCAAATCTTATCTTTTTCTCTCTCAAGGTCTCCCACTAGCTCCCCCCCCCCCGACACAAAAAAAAGAGAATACTCGGGTTTTTCTTCTAAGTGCCCTACGTTTCAAATGACTTTAATAGCCAGACATTCATATATTTTGGAATTACAGGTCCAATAATTATTTTGCCATCTTTTCCATTGTTCCTAATAAACAATGGATTGATTCTACTATTTTTGGTTCTTCCCCCCAACCTGCCAATGATGAACAATGGATTGATTCTTGGTGAATTTTTAGTTCCATGTGACATGACACATCAAATAAACACAGAGTCAAGGATTCCCAATTGTGATGCATAATTTGAGGTGATTCTTGCAAGAAAGAAACTCCCATACTCTTTACAAAGTAACTTAACCTCTGCATTTGCATAGATTCCAGTATCATCTTTCCCAGAAGTTCCTGGAGGAAAAGGTACTTCTGTATCTATGGTCATCAGGTACATGGCTTTCCATCTGCTCAGACTGAACTTGTGAAAAAGTGCATCTCTACTACAAAGTTTTATATAGCAACTACTGGTTAACATCCATGTATGTTTTTCCAGTTCTCAAGGTTTACAGCAAGGTGATCCTTGTCCCCCTTTTTGTTTGCTTAGGTTGCCAATATCTTCCATAAGATGTGTCAGAATGATAAACTTCTTACCATTTTTAGACTTGATGTTTGTAAGTGGCAAATTGTGAGTGATTGTTGTGTGACTAGCAATGATACTGTGCAGTGGAACATCGTAGCCTGTTGGAATCTCAAAGATGAGATTAAGGAATTTGTCTCTTCACAATTCTACTAAAGATGAAGTGTGCAGCCAGTTAGGTGACAAGGCAAACCACCTAAGGCAGAGTGTAACGACCCGAGAATCCGATTACCGGGAAGGCCCGATAACCCGAGACTCGCACCGCCACCCACGAGTCCGAAGACTCGGAAGGGTTAAAGTAAGGTATGGAGACTACACAAGTATCACAAATAATTGCAAAAATTAAATAGATATCACATTAAGCAGGAAATAATTTAACAGTTTACATGATACATGGTCCACAAGATAAAATAAAATAACAACAGCAGTAGTCCACAACTAGTACAGAGACAAGAAAGAAAAGTACAGCTACACAGGGCATACCCCGGCTCTAACCTCTGGCACTAACGCTGGGCACCCGAACCACGCTGAGCCTCAGACGCGCTCCCCTGAGGTCGCGACTCACCTGAAACATGGTGAAAACACGCAAGGAATGAGTCTCGGAACAAGACTCAGTAGGGATCACTCGAACCCTACCTCGCAAACGAAGAAACCGTTACGCTAGCAGTAAGCGAGTACCTCAAAAAGGGAAGCCCTGCAATCTACAAAACACAGCTCTCACAGCACGAAAGCCGACACACGTGCCACGGTGAAACGACTGGAACACCACGGTCAACGCGACAAAACCCGAAGGTAGAAGTCGCAAAGACTGACCGTCAGACACTCCCGACTCGACAGGAGTACCACCCACTAGAAACACAGCGGATAGCATCCCCTGACGTCTTACACCGCACCGCAGGTGAACTGCCTGACATGGTAGCTCCTACCAAAGGCACGGACACCACACAAGAACTCAAACGAGTGACTAGCTGGGGTCACGCTCATCAGCGTGGGTCCAATCGTCCCCAACCATGTGTGCACACACAGACCGCGTGTCCCTGGTCTGGCCCTCTGACAGGTTTTCCCCTCAGCCGGTCTCTGGCTGCAAGACGTGGGGCCTGACGAAAACGGTCCACAAACCGTCTCTAAGGGTATCCTTTCCACCACTCCCTGGTGGGACCACACGCGTGTAAGCAGGCTACGACTAGTGGAGGGTCACTACGGAGTAGACTCTCAAGTCAACGGAAAATCACGCCACAACCGGACGGTACAAGGAACGCCCCTCGTACCAATACCGTCGCAGGGTGACAGAAGCCGACAACGACATCTCCCGGTACCACTCGGTATGACGGGAGACCCGCCGACACGATCTGTTCCCTTGAACGGTCCACACTGGGCCGCTCAGGGATGTGCGGTCGCACAAGGACCGCACCTAGGGTTAAACGGCCAGCACAGGACCGTTCTACTCAGGCTCAAACAGACTAAAGAACGGCCAACAAGGGCCCGTTCAACAGATGTGCGGCCAGCTACTGGCCGCACGAGGATGAAGAACGGTCAGCTCCTGGCCGTTTGTCTCCCAATGGTAATAAACCTGAACAGTTAGGCCGTAGCCGCACTAGGGAAGAGCGGCTATAGTTTAACCGTTCAAGGGTTGTGCGGTTCAGATCTGGCCGCACACCCAGGCAAACGTACGGCCAGAACCTGGCCGCATGAAGGGTTATGCGGCTAGCTCCTGGCCGCACACCCCGGTGCACTGTACAACAGTAAAATTCAATGGTAGAAAACCCCAGGGTTGTGCGGTCGTTGTGGGGCCGCACCTTAGCATATGCGGTCCCACGATAGACAGCTCAAGCCCACTGCGTGTCAAGCCCAGCCACAGCGCACCGAGCCAATGGACGGCCGACCGCACATCGCCCACCGGCGCGAAAATGGTGAACCTCGTCGGAAACGCCCATTCCAACCCCAAACAAGCCCCATAGAGGGGGAAATGGTGAGAGAAGAACCCCCAAGACCCCTAGCATGCTCCTACACCCGTGAACCACGGAATCGGGGCTCAAAACGGCAGATCAGACAAACTCTCCCCGCGGCATGAACGGCCCTTCCTGACATAAAATTGACCCTTCTCGACGTCGTCTCGAGCTAAAACTCGCGGGGAAGGAAGACAAGAGGCTAAGGAACGTCACCCTACCTCTGGTCCACGATGAGACGCGCCGATCCAAGCCCAAATCCACGAAGAATGCCATTAGAACCTCACCTTCCCATGCTTGCCGCACGCCCGCACGATCGCCTCGTCATCACCCACGTCCTCGCGCCGTCGCACCGCCGCCGTCTGCAGTCGGAACGGAGGTCACCGCACTCGAACGAGAGAGAGAGAGAGAGAGAGAGAGAGAGGGCGGCCACGGTCGTGAGGGAGGAAGGAGAAGAAGGGAAGAAGAAAAAGAAAAAGAAAAGAAAAAATGGGGGGTATTAATAGAAAATCCAATTTTTTTAGAAAATACCAAAAAATAGAAAATTACATTCCCGCGATCCATGGAACGCACCGATTGCAACGGTACCACTCTCGCCTAGGTGAACGACCCGGTTCACCTGCAACGAGGTTCCGAAGAAATTACCAAAACACACACCGGGAATCGGAAAACACACGCGAAAAAGTCACGGAACGCTCCCGGGCCTCTGAAACAACTCCGGATCGCACCGATCCGAACACGGAAGATGTCCGAAATGAAATTTCAAACACAACGAAGTCGGACACTCCGGGAAACCAGATCCGGGACCCACGAAGAAGGATCTGAAAGGTCCGGGATATTACAGCCCCCCCTTAAGGAATTTCATCCTCGAAATTGAGAACAACCCAAGGGAAAGAAGAGGAAGACTCACTCAAACAGGTAAGGGAACTGCTGACGCATCTCGTCCTCACACTCACAAGAAGCCTCACCACCAGAGTGCCGCTGCCACATCACCTTAACCAAGGGGATGACCTTGTTCCGCAGGTGCTGCTCTCGCCTATCCTCCACGCCGATCGGAAACTCTGGAAGAGAAAGGTCTGGAGTCACCTCGGGCCAAACAGAAACCTCGAGCACATGAGAGTCATCGGGCATATACTTCCGCAGCATCGAGACGTGGAACACGTCATGCATTGATGCCAACTCAGGGGATAATTGCAACCGATAAGCTACCTCACCGATGCGCTCCACAATGTGGAAAGGAGCAATATAGCGGGGACTCAGCTTCCCACGCCGTCCAAAACGCATCACCTCCTTCATCGAAGAAACTCTCAAGAACACGCGATCGCCCACGGCGAATGTGAGAGGCCGCCACCTACGGTCAGCATAACTCTTCTGCCGACTCTGGGCCGCCAACATGTTCTAACGAACCAGGTGCACTACCCCACGCACTGCTACACCAACTCCGGTCCCGTCAAAACAAGCTCACCAACCTCAAACCAATCCAGTGGAGTCCGACACGGACGCCCATACAACGCCTCATAAGGAGCCATGCCGATGCTCGAATGATAGCTATTGTTGTAGGCAAACTCTAGCAACGGTAGGTGGTGAACCTAACTCCCCTGCCACTCCAGGCAATAGGACCTCAGAATGTCCTCCAAAGTCTGAATGGTCCTCTCTGACTCACCATCTGACTGAGGATGATACACCGAGCTAAAAGCCAAATCCGTGCCAAGAGCTCGCTGGAAACTCCCCCAGATTCCAGAAGTGAAATGCGGATCCCGATCCGACACGATGGAGATGGGAATCCCATGCAACGGAACGATCCGCTCCACATAAAGACGAGCCAACCTGGACACGCTCTAGCTGACTTTGACCGGTAACAACCGAGTCACCTTCGTCAGCCTATCCACCAGCAACCAAATACTATCCTGACCGCTCGGAGTCCTCGGCAATCCCACCATGAAATCCGTGGTCACGTGGTCCCACTTCCACGTAGGAACATCCAAGGGCTGGAGAGTACCTCCCGGTCGCTGGTGCTTCGCCTTCACCTACTGACAGGTCAGGCACCTGACCACAAATTCGGTGACATCTCTCTTCATGCCAGGCCACCAGAACTGCCTCCGAAAGTTCTGATACATCTTCGTCGCACCCAGGTGTACGGTGTACCTGCTCCAATGAGCCTCGCGCAATACCGCACGATGAACCCGCTCCTCGGCTGGGACGTACAGCCTGCCACGGAACCTCACGGCACCGTCCTCGCCGAGCTCCACATCTGCCAAAGCCAAAATCTGGGGCAACTCAGGGTCCGCATGTTGAGCCTCTGTCACCTGACGGCGGATAGCAGGCGTGACAGGCAGACTAGCAAGCACTGCCAACCCTGGCTCCTTGGGAATCTTGAGCCTGAATGAAACTTCAGGCACTTGTTCTCAGAGCCTCCACTTCCTCAACATCAAGGCACTGATCGTGACTTTCCGACTCAAGACATCGACGACGACATTCATCCTGCCCAGCTGATAAGATAGGGTGAAGTCATAATCCTTCATAAACTCCATCCAACGCCTCTGCCTGAGGTTAAGGTCCCTCTGCTTGAACACATATCGCAGACTCTGATGGTCAGTGAACACCTCGAACCTCTCGCCGTAAAGATAATGCCTCCAGATCTTCAGCGCGAAGATCACAGCCGCCAACTCCAGGTCATGGGTAGGGTAGTTCTCCTCGTGGTGCTTCAGCTGCCGAGATGCATAAGCCACCACTCTACCATGCTGCATCAACACAGCACCTAATCCGATCCCGGAAGCATCTGTACACACCACAAAACCTCCCGATCCAGACCGTAACACCAACACCGGAGCTGAGGTGAGCAATCTCTTCAGTTCCCAGAAACTCTGCTCACACTCCTCAGACTAGATGAAAGGCACATCCTTTCGCATAAGTCTAGTCATCGGGGCCGCAATGCGAGAAAAATCCTGGATAAATCGACGATAATAGCTCGCAAGCCCCAAGAAACTCCGGATCTCGATCACAGACCTCGGCCTCGGCCACTACATTACTGCCTCGACCTTGACGGGGTCTACGGAAATACCATCACCAGAAATCACGTGCCTCAAAAAGTGCACCTCACGAAGCCAGAACTCGCACTTACTGAGCTTCGCATACAACTGATAATCTCGCAACGTCTGCAGCACCACACCCAAATGGTACGCGTGCTCCTCGACAGACCGCGAATAAACAAGGATGTCGTCCACAAATATGACCACGAACTGGTCCAAATACGGATGAAACACCCTCTGCATCAAGTCCATGCAGGCTGCGGGGGCATTGGTGAGCCCGAACGGCATCACCACAAACTCATAATGCCCGTACCTCGTACTAAATGCAGTCCTATCTACATCAGACTCGCGAATCCTCAGTTGATAGTAATCGGACCGCAAATCAATCCGCGAGAACACTCGCGCAGACTGAAGCTGGTCGAACAAATCATCCATCCGCGGCAACGGATACTTGTTCTTAATGGTCACTTCATTCAGCTGCCGGTAGTCAATGCACAACCGCAAGCTACCGTCCTTCTTCTTCACGAACAACACGGGCGCACCCCAAGGGGAGAAGCTAGGACGAATGTACCCCTTGGCCAGCAGCTCCTGCAACTGCGCCCTTAACTCCCTCAACTCAGCGGGGGCCATACGGTAGGGAGCCTTCGCCAAAGGTCCCGTACCCGGCACAACCTTGATAACGAAATCAATCTCCCGCTGTGGAGGCAATCCAGGTAAGTCCTCCGAAAAAAATATCGGGAAACTCACACACCACCGGAATGTCCTCGACATCCGGCTCCATGCAGTCAGTCACAACCACGGAGGCGAGAAAATCCTGACAACCCGCATCAAGCAAACGACGAGCTCGAATCGTAGAAATAAGAAAGCGGGAGGAGGAAGACCTGATACCTTGGAAATAGAAGGTGGGTCCATGAAGTCGCCAGAAATAAACCCTCTTTGAGCCGCAATCCACCAACGCATGATGTGCCTCGAGCCAATCCATGCCTAAAATCACATCAAAGTCCTGAAGCGGCAACGCATAGAGCCTAGCCGACAAACTCCGCCCTTCCATCCACACAGGAACCTCATCGAAGTAATACGGAGTGATCATAAAATCACCCGAAGGTAACTCCACTGCCAACTCACAGGACAACTGGGTCACTGGCTCCTCTATACTCAGCGTAAAATCTTCTGAAATAAACGAATGAGACGTGCCAGAATCGAACAAAACCCGAGCCGCACAACCCAAAATCCGAATGGTACCTTCCACGAGCTGCGACGCCACTACCTCTGCCCTGGTCATGTATGTGATCTGGCCTCGAGCTCTCTGCCTGCCTCCCACGCTAGCTGACCTGGGTAGCGGCGGATACTGTCCCTGCTGCTGCCTCTGCTGCGGGAGAACCTGCTGCTGCTGAGGAAATGGCTGCTGCTGCTGCTGTGGCCTCTGAGGACAGTCACGTGCCATATGCCATGGCTGGTCACACCGGAAACAAACTATCGGTGCTGTGCACTGCCTGCCTGGGTGGTACTCACTACACCGTGGACACGGTCCTCGCGATCTACCCACTGACCCCTGACGCTGAAACGGGACCGGCTGCTGTACACTGTCCGATGATGCCTGCCCCTGATCCTTGGACTTCTTCTTACCGAACCCTTTCTTGAAGAAGTTCTTGACCTTCGAGCCAAAAGACGCCGATCCTATCGCAGACGCTGCCGGTGCCGGCGCTCCTGAACCACCTGACACATGCTGAAAGGAACCCTGCTGCTGGGTAGCCGACTGCTGGCTGCGACCCGACATTGCCCCTGGCTGATCGGTCCTCTAGTCCTCTGCATATCCATCTCCAAAGAAGCCGCAACACGAGACGCTGTCTCCAGATCAATGGCCGCATTCGCGATCAAATGGTGCCTCAGCTCATGCCTCAAGCCCTTCACGAACTGTGCGGTCTTCACCTTCTCATGCTCCATGATATGGGGTGCATACCGACCCAGCTCAACAAATCGGGCCATGTACTGCAACACGGACATATCACCCTGAACCAGCTCCTGAAACTCACGCATCCGCTGTGTAGGAATAAACTCTGGACAGTAGGTACGCTCGAAAGCACTGACAAAGTCCCCCCACGCAATCTGCTCAAGTGGACGAAGCTGGAAATACATCTTCCACTAGGAAGACCACCACTCCCGAGCCGTACCCTGTAACTAGTTGGAGGCCAACATCACTCTGTCCTCCGCAGTACTCCGCGCGGAACTGAACACCCGCTCCATCTCGTCGAGCCAACTCCGAGCCGCATCAAGGTTTGGCTGACCGTCGAAGTAAGGTGGATGAAACTACATGAAATCCCTCACTGCTCGGCCTGGCCCACCCCAGGTCGACGAGCCCTCACCAGCCTCTCCGCCGAACTGCTGCGACATAAGCTAGTACATGCCACGAAAGAAATCATCGGCCCCTGGAAGCCTCGTAGTATCCACAGCCTCGGTGGCCCCCGGTGGTGCTCTACTATGCTCCTCCTGATCTCGCTGAACCCCCTGCTGGATCTCCTGACCTCCGGCCGACTGCCCCTGCTGAGAGCGAGTGCTCCGCCTCGGCGCCATACTCGCTCCTGAAGTAAAAGACAGAAAACAAGGAAACAGCAAGGTCAAGAAAAACGCACGATGCCTGATGCCAGTGTCAACAGTACATCATCGCTGTGGACTAGTGGACCACCATAATTACTTATGATTCTCGTATAATCCCACAACCGCTGCTCTGATACCATTCTGTTACGACCCGAGAATCTGATTACCGGGAAGGCCCGATAACCCGAGACTCGCACCGCCACCCACGAGTCCGAAGACTCGGAAGGGTTAAAGAAATGTGTGGAGACTACACAAGTATCACAAATAATTGCAGAAATTAAATAGATATCACATTAAGCAGGAAATAATTTAACAGTTTACATGATACATGGTCCACAAGATAAAATAAAATAACAACAGCAGTAGTCCACAACTAGTACAGAGACAAGAAAGAAAAGTACAGCTACACGGGGCATACCCCGGCTATGACCTTTGGCACTAACGCTGGGCACCCGAACCACGCTGAGCCTCAGATGCGCTCCCCTGAGGCCGCGACTCACCTGAAACACTATGAAAACACGCAGGGAATGAGTCTCGGAATAAGACTCAGTAGGGATCACTCGAACCCTACCTCGCAAACGAAGAAACCGCTACACTAGTAGTAAGCGAGTACCTCAAAAAGGGAAGCCCTATAATCTACAAAACACCGCTCTCACGGCACGAAAGCCGACACACGTGCCACGATGAAACGACCGGAACACCACAGTCAACGTGATAAAACCCGAAGGTCGAAGTCGCAAAGACTGACTGTCAGACACTCCCGACTCGACAGGAGTACCACCCACTAGAAGCACAGCCGGTAGCGTCCCCTGACGTCTTACACCGCACCGCAGGTGAACTGCCTGACATGGTAGCTCCTACCAAAGGCACGAACACCACACAAGAACTACAAAAGAGTGACTAGCTGGGGTCACGCTCGTCAGCGTGGGTCCAACCGTCCCCAACCACGTTTGCACACACAGACCGCGCGCCCCTGGTCTGGCCCTCAGACCGGTTTTCCCCTCAGTCGGACTCTGGCTACAAGACGTGGGACCCGACGGAAACCGGTCCACAAACCGTCTCTAAGGGTAGCCTCTCCACCACTCCCTGGTGGGACCACACGCGTGTAAGCAGGCTACGACTAGTGGAGGGTCACTACGGAGTAGACTCTCAAGTCAACTAAAAATCACGCCACAACCGGATGGTACAAGGAACACCCCTCGTACCAATACCGTTGTAGGGTGATAGAAGCCGACAACGACATCTCCCGGTACCACTCGGTATGACGGGAGACCCGCCGACACGATCTGTCCCCTTGAACGGTCCACACTGGGCCGCTCAGGGATGTGCGGTCGCACAAGGACCGCACCTAGGGTTAAACGGCCAGCACAGGACCGTTCTACCCAGGCCCAAATAGACTGAAGAACGGCCAACAAGGGCCCGTTCAACAGATGTGCAGCCAGCTCCTGGCCACACGAGGATGAAGAACGGTCAGCTCCTGGCCGTTCGTCTCCCAACGATAATAAACCTGAACGGTTAGGCCGTAGCCGCACTCGGGAAGAGCGGCTATGGGTTAACCGTTCAAGGGTTGTGCAGTCCAGGTCTGGCCGCACACCCAGGCAGACGTACGGCTAGAACCTGGCCTCACGAAGGGTTATGCGGCTAGCTCCTGGCCGCACACCCCGGTGCACTGTACAACGGTAAAATTCAACGGTAGAAAACCCCAGGGTTATGCGGTCGTTGTGGGGCCACACCTTAGGATATGTGGTCCCACGACAGACCGCTCAAGCCCACTACGCGCCGAGCCCAGCCACAGCACGCCGAGCCGATGGACGGCAAGAACGGCGCCGCACAAGGGTTGTGCGGCCCCTGGTTCGACCGCACATCGCCCACCGGCACAAAAACGGCGAACCTCATCAGAAACGCCCATTCCAACCCCAAACAAGCCCCACGGAGATGGGAAACGGTGAGAGAAGAACCCCCAATCCCCCTAGCATGCTCCTACGCCCGTGAACCATGGAATCGGGGCTCAAAATGGCAGATCGGACGGACTCTCCCCGCGGCATGAACGGCCCTTCCCGGCATGAAATTGACCCCTCTCGACCTCGTCTCGAGCTAAAACTCGCGGGGAAGGAAGACAAGAGGCTAAGGAACGTCACCCTACCTCCGGTCCACGACGAGACGCGCCGATCCAAGCCCAAATCCATGAAGAATGCCGTTAGAACCTCGCCTTCCCACGCTTGCCGCACGCCCGCACGATCGCCTCGTCGTCACCCACGTCCTCGCGCCATCGCACCGCCACCGTCTGCAGCCGGAACAGAGGTCGCCGCGCTCGAACGGGAGAGAGAGAGAGAGAGAGGGTGGCCACGGTCGTGAGGGAGGAAGGAGATGAAAGGAAGAAGAAGAAAAATAAGAAAAAGAAAAGAAAAAATGGGGGGCATTAATAGAAAATCTAGAATTTTTGGAAAATACCAAAAAATAGAAAATTACATTCCTACGATCCTCGGAGCGCCCAGATCGCAACGGTACCACTCTCGCCTAGGTGAACAACCCGGTTCACCTGCAACGAGATTCCGAAGGAATTACTGAAACACACACCGGGAATCGGAAAAGACACGCGGAAAAGCCTCGGGACGGTACCGGGCCTCCGAAACAACTCCGGATCACGCCGATCCGAACACGAAAGATGTCTGAAATGAAATTTCAGACACAACAGAGTCAGACACTCCGAGAAACCAGATCTGAGACCCACGAAGAAGGATCCGAAAGATCCGAGACATTACATAGAGCCTGTGGACTAATTTTGAAACATATAAGGGGATATTATTAATTTTGTCTCCCCTATTTTTACGATGTTTACACATGGGACTTGCATGCTTAAACTTTATAGTAGATTGCCTGCAAAGAAGGTGACTGAAAAATTGTTTCAGCGAAAGATGGAGTGGAGATTCTATTTTTCTTCTTTCTTCATTTTTCCTTGGGAACATGGGAAGTCCCTTACCATTCTACATTTTTTGGTCATGTCAAGCGTGTGAAGATGTGCCATAACATTTTGCATATTTTGCCTATAAATTTAATTTTTGGAACAGAGAATAATCCAGCATACTAATCCATTATCATGTTTCTCACCCTTCCACTATGAGAATAATCCACCGGGAGACAGCATGGACATGAGTTAGAGTTGATTTTTCCTTTTCATTTTTTGTTTCCTTTGGATGGAGAGCATAACTTAATATGATGAGAATTCAAAGTGAACCTAATGTTGTCTGTAGCACTGATGTTTCTAAGTTTATTTAGTGTACGAATGACTCTGTGTAACTTTTACCTATTGATGGCTAGAGACTTTCACAAATTTTAACTGTCGTTTGATGAGTTATCCTGTTTGGATTTTGTTTATTCCATAAGGAAGCAAAGTCAACTTATATATTCTGGCTATCCTACATGATCTGCCACAGCAAAATGGGGCCTAAACACAGAAGTCATATACTTTATGTGGTGGTCTAAAGCAGAGACCTTTGCTATGCTTGATGGACTATCTTTATGTTGCAACCGTGGTCATACCAATTTGCTAGTTGAGTCGGACTCAGAGATTCTTGTGGGCATTCTACAGGGTCGTTACCGCCCTCCTTGGTGACAATATCATGTGCTCCATCGTATCATGTTCGTTGTTTCAGCTATGTCCGTTCAGCTTATGCATGTGTATAGGGAGGCTAACCAAGTAGCTGATGGCCTAGCTAATCTAGCTTGTGCTTAACGTCGACAGGTTTAGAGGTCCTGGCTAACTTGGCATACTGATGCAGTGTTAGAAGGGCAGGAGAAGCAGCAAGCGACCAAGAGAATGAGCTGAAAAGGAATTCAGGTGCAAGTTGAGAATATGGCTTTGAGGAAGGACGCTTGACCTTGCACATCCAATTGTGAATCCTTGACACAAAAGAGATGTTAAAGAAGGAAATTCGGGACACCTGGAAATCCAACCGCCTTGCTGAATTTGAAACCACAATCTTGGATGGTGTATGCGTTGGAAATGAGTCTGCATCTTTGGGGTGGGAAAACTTGTCTGATAGATCTGAGGACACATCCACTACAGCGACAACAACTACTATAGACAGAGGTCGGTGAAGGATTCCAGGAACAAGTGGAGGGAGAGAGAATTGGAGAGGGCCTGTTAGGATTGGGGTGAGCTATGTTACATTTTTAATTTTGAAGATCATTCTCATGCATTGGAAGATATTCAAGGGCTTTGACTATCTGTGCTAACTTGTTCTAATTGCTACACTATTTGTTTCTTTAGTCAAATCCATACTACCA
The DNA here is from genome assembly GCA_022559845.1 of Amorphophallus konjac. NCBI lineage: Eukaryota > Viridiplantae > Streptophyta > Magnoliopsida > Alismatales > Araceae > Amorphophallus > Amorphophallus konjac. The sequence goes on from CM040119.1 coordinate 292,825,269, forward strand.
CTGTTGATGATGTTTGATATCTACATTTTTATCATGCGCTTCTTTGACCAACTTCTTATTTTCTATTGGCTGTGAACGCTTGTTGCATTTTCTTCTTTTCTCTTTTGTTTGGAGGGGGGTAGGACTCCTTGTAGTTAATTATTTTTTGCAATGTATGAACTGATAATCTATGTGTTCATTTATTTCATATTCAAAGCTAAAATGCTTTGCATCTTACATTTTGTATATCTTAGCTACAATTCAGTAAATTTATTAGCCCATGTGTAAATATTTGGTTAACGTAAACACTATGATATACCTTACCATTGGTGCTATGTATGAAGCTTCTACATGTAGCTATTTCTATTTATTAACAATGATATATCTTACCATTGGTGCTATATATGAAGCTTCATTTGACAGATAGTGGAACATTAGCAGATCAAACCTGTTATCAATAGCTCATTAAGGCACTCATCTACTCGACTATCTCTCACCTTGAGGTCGCTTATATAGTCCATGTTGTCAACACTTAAACACTGCACCACTTATGTTCATTGTGAAGCTCCCTTGTGTTTTCCACTATCTTCATGGCATTTATTTGGTACTCTCTATTCATGTTTTCCACTTCCTATCTCAAGCTATGCGAATCCTCTAATGCTAACTAGATGTGTTATTCCACTAGTCATTCAACTATGCATTTTTGCATATTATTGGGCAACTCTCTTATCTCCTAGAGTAACAAGAAATGAGTAATAGTTTTTTGCTCAGGTGTCGAGGTCGAATATGATGCTATGACTAACACTTTTGCAGAGGATGTTTAGTGAGATATTTCCTCTGTCACTTTAACATTGTTTTACTAGTTCCAACTCCATTATAGGGTGATAGGTAGAGTTCTCTTTTGATACTAGGCAATCTGCACTTACATGATCAGACAAGGCACATTAATATTGGCTGACACTTCATCTACCATCAAGCATCCTTAATTACTCTTCCTCGTGTGTCTTCTTTTTGAGTAGCCTGCTGACTCTTCAATAAATATCAGATGACTTGTGCTCTAGGGTATTAGTTAGCCAACTCTGTATTAATACATCATGAGTCAAAGAGGGGAGTGTTAGAGAGTTGTATATATTGCTCTGTAGGTTGTATGTTTATCCTTGATTTACTATATATATGTCCCTGACTCCCCGCCTTCGGACTTGCACTCATGTATACTAGGTTATTTCCCTATTGGTGAGATGATTATGCTTATTGTGCTCTTTCCATGTATATGTTTTAACAATATCATTAGAATTTTTCATGTATTTTTTTTTGGAATAGGAAAATTGTTCTAGCAACCTCAATGGACTGTCTTTGTTGTAGGGAACTAACTTTGAATGTGTTCCATTGACACTCATGGAGAAAGTGATCACCTTCCTAAATGTGAGTTCAATATAAAACCTCTTCTTTGTTTAACACAATAACTGCCAACCATTTTTCCCATCAAAGGTAATCAATATATGACTATCTGCTTTTATAGGATGTGAGGAAAGATCTAAGATATTTCATGGCAAAGGATGTCATGACAATAAAAATGAGAGCTTTGCTTTGACAAGTGATTACGAGATGCTGGAAAAGTCACTAGATTGCAATGGAGATAATCTGAGAATGTTTGGGGATACTTTGTTAGATTTCAAGAAGATTACACTTGATGAACTTCAGAGCCAACCATTGGACACCGGTGCATGTTGCCGGTTTTTTATGTCAGGAAGATTTTTTGAGATTTTTGTCAGGTATGTGAGGACCTTCAGATTTCAGTATGACACTTTTAGGGAAAAGTTCCTTAGAAATATAATTGTATTATCATTACATTTTTATATTTCAACCATTGTCTCTGCCTATACATGTAAAGCACGTTGAAGCAATAGGGTATATTATGATTATTAGTGTCACTGCCTATACATGTTGATATTGATGTGTTGAATGTGAGTTTTTTGTTGATATTGATGTGTTCAATGTGAGATTCGTACAAGAAACATTACATGAATATAAGTCATCCATGATTTCCTTTCCTGATGTGCACATGAAAGCAAATGGATATAAGTCAATATTAACTGCAACGTTCAGAATATTAAGAACTGTGAGATTATCACAATTCTTTAGTCTATCCTCATTAGACCACTTGGTCTGATCATGACGCGGTTCATGTGGGCCATTAGATACAAGACTCGATAGATTGGAATCAATGGAGTTCATGTACGTGCATAGGCATCCTAGCCAAGTGCTGAAGTTGGAACCATCAAAAACCACCGGAGGAGCCATTGAAAAACAACTAAACAGATTCAAAGTAATTAGCTAAAGAGCAATAGATGAGCAATGCTCCAAACACAGCAGGATCCTCTGTAGATCGTTGGATCTGTAATGTCAAAGACCCGCACTGATACCAATTGTTGAATCTATGAGATGGTGCAAACTCAGATTCAGAGGGGGGGGGTGAATGAATCTCCCCTTTAAAATTTTGCCCATTTAAAAATAATAACTAGACAATGTTGCAGAATTAAACTCTCAGATGGCTTGAACAAATTAAACACTCTCCAGTAACAAATAGAAGATCAGACAGACTGAGTTTCTGATCAACTCTATGTAAACTAGAGAGATGACTAAGTTCTTATATTCAATATACTACTCTCTCAAGACCAGTATCAAATGCATGGTGTGCAAACCAATTCCTCACTAGACAGAAGATTCAGAATTATGTAAGCGAGCCTAAGCATACATCTATCGAATTAAGTAACAAGCAAACAAACCACTGCATAAATGATTTTTAGATGGTTCAGTCTGCTACCCGCAGACCTACGTCCATCCCCCACTCTAACCAGAGTGAGACTTACCGCTGCCTAACAGCTTGAACAGCTGAGCATCACAGCTTGCTTACATCCACTGAGCATCACAGCTTGCTGACCCGCAGAGCATCACAGCTTGCTATCCGAGGTACATACCTCACCCGCTGAGCATTACAGCTTGCTTTGCTGACACACAGCTTGACATTTCAATAAAAGAAAGTATGAAAACAACGATGAAACATAGCACCAGAAAGCTGTAAATGAAACACAGAAATGTAGCTCTCGCAGGAGCAAGTCTGGCTTGGATCTGATCCAAAGGCCAGTAGAACATATCTTCAAGAACAGCTTCGATTGCTTCTCAATCTCTTCTCTCGAGCACTCTCTTCCTCACTATCTCACAATCTCTTTTCTCTCTCTAAATCACACTCTCCTTTCTCTCAGATTCCTTCTGAAATTACGACACTCTGTTTTTCTTTTTCTCCTTCTTCTTCCTTCAGCTAGCTCTCTCTTTCTCTCAGCACTCTAACTCTTTTCTCTCACACTTTTCTCTGAAATTCCGATACTCTATTTTCTAACTCTCAGATCTTCACTCTTTTTCTTCTCTCAAGCTCACTCTCTTTGCTTCTGATCTATATGCTATTCTTCTCTCCTCCTTGTCTTTTTCTTTTCTTCTCTGCTGCTTTCTGAATTCTATTTTTCTCTCTGTTATTTTTTTTCTCCGTAGTGGTCTTCTTATATAGGAACAGGGGTGCTGGAGGTAAATTAGACAAGAAGGATGATTCTATCTGCTTCTAATTGCCCCACGTGGCAGGATCAAGCCTTGATCCTGTGGTCCCTACGAGATTCGCCTGAGGAAACGTGTGGAAGGAACATTCCGGCCAAATCTTTTTAGAAGTATAATACGCTGAGGTGCTGTAGAAGTCCATGTGTCAGATTGATATAAGTTGCTTACCACGTGGCAGATGGATATAAGTTGTTTTCCACATGGCAGATTCTTCCGTTGAGATTCCAACCTTGCCTTGGATCACGTGCTCTTTTAATTCAAACCTAAAACCACATGACCCAACGATCTCTGATGGTTTTTGTTGTCTCTGTGGTTTTGTTGATAGCAAACACTATAAGTCATCCTATGTTTGCATGATAGATTGATGAAATGTATTTATGAGGATTGATTGCTGTGCATTGATTCTTTGTGCATGATTTCATATGTGTATCATGTCATATGTGTATGCACTTGCTCTAAGGTGCTGTGATCCAATGATTTATTTGCTTGACCTTTATTGCTGCTAGTGGAGTCTGTGTGCATGCTATTTCATCAAACAGGTTGTGCATATGAGGGCTGTGGTGCTTGCGTCTTATATAGCGTCTCAGCACACCCAGTGCCTTCATGGTCAACATAAATGGTTTGGCTGATCATGGTCTGGAGTCTAAGCTAGCTGAGTCAAGGTCGATGCTACTCTACCTAAGGACGATGGTGTTCGTGTCTCATGGATATTTGCGTCTCATGCATAGCTCAGTCCATGTCTTGCTTGCATCTCTCTTACACAATGCTGGTTGCGTCTTACACTGCGTCTCATTCTGCGTCTCAGTGCATGTGCTGCGTCTCAGTTTGCGTCATGTGCATTTGTGTCCCAGTGCATGTATTGCGTCTTACACTGCGTCTCATTCTGCGTCTCAGTGCATGTGTTGCGTCTCAGTCTATGTCTCATGCTATGTCTAAGGGTGCGCAAACGAGGTCAGTGCAATATTTTGTTTTAGCACGGTCGGTGCATTATATTGTTGTACTTCGATCAAGTCAGTGCAATCATTGATATTGCGTATAAGTGAGTCCGTGCATACCTATCTACTTTGGTGTAGGTTCTGTATTTAGTCAGTGCAATCTACTGTACGTTGCACATGTAGTCTGTGCAATGGTTGTTCCATGCATGATATCATCGGTGCATACCTTTACATAGCGTGAGTGAAGTCGGTGCATCTTTACTCTGCATGCCATCAAAGTCTTTGCATATCTCACTGAACGCACTTCACGATCGGTGCACATTTTTCTCAGGCACATGGAGGGCCTGTGCATGTCTTGGCTTGTGCACAATCAAAATCTGTGCATATCCTGCAATACACGTCACATGGTCTGAGCATTGTTTGGGATACATTTTGTGCATATGTCTAAGTCTTGAGCTTTAAACTATGTGCTTGTCTTGCAAAAGTTACGCAAGGTCTGTGCATAACTGCACGATGGCAAATGTAGTTGGTGCTAACATTTTTCTTATTTCTTTGCCAGATCTATCAGTTGGTCAAGCACGTGTTCAGTAAATCTACAACCTGGAAATAAGAGTGCCAGGTTTAAGGCTCGTGATCCGAGGCAAGGAACGGAATGGATGAACCTGCCATGTGGATAGCTACACTGCCGAGATTCTGACATGTAGCTAAGGGATTCCAGAACTCTCTTGGCGGGAGTGTTCCCTCCAAATGCCCAATCTGTTAGCTCGTGGGTCCAGGCTTGAAGCTATATAAAACCCTTCTTCTGCGATCAGCCGAGAAGATAATAGATAAGAAAATAGAAGAAGAACAATGAAGAGAAGAGAAAGAAGCAGAATCAGAGAGTGAGCAGCAGAGAAAAGAAGAGTGAGCCAGAATCTGATAAGAAGAGAGAAGAAAAGCAGAAGAGCAGAACTAGAGAGAAAAGGAGAGAGATCAGAAGAAGTCTATGAGAGAAAATGCAGCAGTGAGAAGTAAAAGAAGAGATTGAGAGTTTGAAAGAAAGAGTGAGAGGAAGAGAGAGCTCGAGGAGAGGAAATTGAAGCCTTCATTAAAGATCTGTCCTCCTGGCATTTGGATCAGATTCAAGCCAGACCTGCTCCTGCGAGAGCTACATTTTGTGTTTCATTTCCAGCCTTCCGGTGCTGTGATTTTCTATCTTTTATTTTTTTTTCTTTTAAACCTTTGTTTCAAGTTGTGAGTCAGCAGAGCAAGCTGTGTTGCTCAGCATTGCAGAGGAGGATTTCGCTAGTCGGCTAAGCTGTATTGCCCAGCGGATCAAGTTGTTAGGCATCGGATGGCTAAGCTGTATTGCCCAGCGGAAGCAAGCTGTGATGCTCAGCGATTGTAGGCAAGCTGTGTTGCCCAGCGAGTTAAGCTGTGTATCAGCAGGAATCCACACTCGGGTTGAGTGTGGGGTGGATGTAGGTCTGGGGGACCGAACCACCTAAAAATCCTTTGTGTGCTGTGGTTTAATTGTCTACTTTGATTCCGCTAGATGCATGCTTACGATCATTCATATAAGTCTGATCTTTCTATCTAGTAAGAATTTTCCCTAGACGCCTTTCATTGAATGCTTGCCTTGAGAGAGTTATTTTGAATACGTGAACTGAGTCATCTCTCTAGCTTTCATAGAGTTGATCAGGAGTAAGGTCTATCTGATCTTCTATTTGTTTCTGGAGAGCAATTTATTCACTTAATCTATCTGAGTTTAAGTTCTGCATCTATTCTCCAGTTATAGTTTTAATTGGCAATTTTTATAGGAGAGATTCATTCACCCCCCCTCTGAATCTGGACCTTGCACTCTAACAATTGGTATCAGAGCAGGTCTCTGTGTATTCAGATCCAACGATCTACAGAGGATCCTGCTGCTTTAGGTGCTACTCTTGTTGATGTTTATCCGGTTGTGATCGAGGGCCATTGGCACACTGCTATGTGATTGCTTTGTGCGTTGAAGTTTTTTGTTATCTGTCTTTATGGCTCGTCCCTGTGCTTTTGATGGTTCCAACTTCAGCAAGTGGTTGGGAGGCCTGTGTATCTATATGAATTCCATTAATCCAAATCTATGGAATCTCGTATCAAAAGGCCCACATGATTTGCCTCGAAGTCAGACTAAGTGGTCCAATGAGGATAGATCAAAGAACCGTGATAATGTCACAGTTCTTGAAATTTTGAGAGATGCAATGAATACTGACAAATTTTTCTTCGTTCTTAGGTGTGCATCTGGAAAAGAATATTTGGATAGAATCACTGCTGCAAATGGGGAACAAGAGGATAAATGCTTGATGGTCAATTGGAGAGAGAATGATGATGATACAACTTCTCAGGTAAGCTCCGGATCAGAAGAACCTTCATTTGATGAATTGGTTGTGATGTATGAAGAAATGTTAGAAGTGTCTAAGAAAATGAAATCTAAAAATAAAAGATTGAAGAAAAAGATCAAACAAAGTAAATCTGAATTTTCTTGTGAAGTTTGTCCTACTTTGAAGAAGTCTTATGATATGTGCCTGGTAGATGTTCATAATAGCAAGGAACAGATTTCGTCCTTGAAATATGAGAATCAAGAATGCTTAAATAAAATTTCTGAATTGGAAGATCAGCTGAAGACTAAGAATGATGAACATCAAATAAAATTGCAGGAATTGAATAAGATGTACTGTGAAATGGACAAACTGAAACTTGAAAATGCAAAATCTCAAAAAAATAATAAAAATCTTGAAGCTAGAATAAATAAAATCAATGGGGAAATTTCACATATTGCGTCTGTAGAGTCAGATTGCAACAAATGCTCTTTTCTAAGAGAACGCAATGAAGAACTCTATAGTGAAAATGAATTACTAATGAAGCTAATTGCCTCTCTTAAAGAAGAAAACAAAGACTTATTGAATGAGAAAATTAAAGTCGAACAAAGAGAGGAGGAACTAATTGAAAGACTGGATTCTGTATCCAATAGTGAAAAATGTGATGAAGAAAATGAGAAAATGATAAAAGAAAATGAAAAATTGAAACAATTGAATAATGTTATATCTGAAAGGCTTCTTGCATTAGAAAAGGGAAAATTTGTTGGTATAGAAGAAACTGAAAGACTGTGCAATATGGAACAAGAAGTTGAGAAACATAAAATTGCAAATAAGGTGCTAAGTGAGTGCCTTAATTGTAGTGAACAGGAGATTGCCAGTTATGAATTACACATTGCTTCCCTAGAAAACAAAATTCATGATTTGGAAAACTCACCATCAAAGTCTACTGAAAATAAAGGAAAAATGATAGTTGTCATGGAAGGTAAGGATGATGATTCAAGAAAGGGGATTAGTTGCAATTCTGGTGTTAAGAAAATTATTAGAAACCAACTATACACCTTTTTTGTGCAAAGCTCTGGTGTAGCTGGTACCTCAAGTCAATCCTCAAAATAAAATAAAAATCTGAAAACACCTTCATCGTCTGTCTTTCAATTTAAGGCTCAGAAAAATGAAAAACAAACAAAAGTTGTGAACACGGGTAAAAAATTGAACAAAAATGACCAGAAAAATAAAAAATGCTCTTGCATGTACTGCCAAATCTGCTAGTTCTGAGAAATCTGACAGCACTAGGCATACTGCTCACAGATCCTTCACTAATTTGTACGCACATGAAGAGAATATTTCATGCCATTACTGTGGGAAGCTAGGCCATGTAATGGATGTTTGTAACTTGATGGCTGAGGATGAGCACCTCTGTGAAACAATACGTTCTAAGAATTCATTTGTTAGAAACCAGGCTACTAGAACATCTGATGCTTCATGCTATCACTGTGGTAGGCGTGATCATTTAATGAATGAGTGCTCTATCATGAAGTTTGATGATATGATGCATGCTGGATATTCTGCAAATCATCATGGGCATAAAAGAAACAAACCTGTGCTTAACCAGCACATCACTTGCTTCAACTGCAACAAGCCCGGTCATAAGGCTGTTGAGTGTTGGTCAAGGAATGATTGGAATAGTTCTGGATCTAGAAGTAAGCACTTTAGGTGCTTTGAATGTGGAAAGTATGGCCATACAGTCAGAGACTGCTGGCATGCTCAGGGAAACTCTGATAAATCTAAATTTGCTAAATTCCTTGTAAAAAGAAATGTGTTTGGTAGGAATTTTATCAAGATAAACACTTCATGTTTCAATTGTGGTAAGCAAGGTCATAAGTCTGCTAAATGTTGGTTAACTGAAAATGAGAAACAAACTGCTCATGTAAACAACAGACAATCTCATGCTCATGCACATAGGCCTCATGCTTCTGTTAATGTGCATTATAATAAAGCCAAAACTCTGTTGGTACATATAGATACTATGGAAAATTTGGACATTTAATGGATGACTGTTCTCTGATGAAATTTGATGATCATCTAGCTAAGAAACTGTTTAGAACACCTGCTGGGAGTAGTACAGGACCCAAGGCTGCTTGGGTTCCTGTTGGATCAAAATAATTCAATTTTTGCAGGTGTGCCTTGGAAGGAAATAAAAAGGGGGTTCAATAAGCTAAGGCACCTGAGTATGGTAAAACCCCACATCTGCACATTATAGGTTTGTTCATTTGAATTCCTCAGAATATTCTTTTAGGTAGTTGCATATCATGTGTGATCTGTTAAATTTTCATGCATACATATTGTTAATCTCTTTGAAATCTGCATCACATTCAGATATTGAACTGTTTGTGCACATATTCATTGAAGATATGTTAAAATTTATTTCTCATCTACATGCATTTATATCTTGATATTTAATTGTGTTTCAACTGGTTGCTTGATGAGAGGGAGATGAAATAAACCTAAATGTATGGACTCTCATGTCAGCATATACTTGCTCATATGCGTATTCAATTGAATTGTCTTGCACTCTTAAAAATCTGAATGGCTGGAATTTGATGTCTGCATGTTGTCTTATGCATAAAATGCTCATCTACATACATGACATGCACACATATTCACATTTGCATATGTTTAGCATATTGTCAATTCAAGATGCACATAGGACTGCATTGTGTGTTGCACTGTTTTGCATGACCATTATGGTGTATCAAATGGTAAGTTACCAAAAGGTAGATGTCATCTATCTAGAAGTTCTTACTATGTGTGAGGTGGTCCTTTAGACTAAGTCCTCCGCCAAACACCATGGGTCAAACTGCATATAGAGCAGTCATTGCATATGCTGCATTCAGAGTTGTCACATATGGCATACAGATAGGGGGAGTTTCTGCATTTGTTATCATGCATATGGTGATTTCAAATAGATTACATTTCATTACATTGAAAATACAAAAAGGATTGATTGACTGCACTTTGTCAGGGGGAGTCATTGGATGATCACTCATATCATTAGCATCATTCATAATCATCTTGCTGCATACATATTGAGAGGGGGTGTTCTGTGTTTAATTTGAACCAGAATAAGCCTCTATTCCGTTTCTTAATGATGTCGACACCCTGAGTCGATTCTTTTGAGAACTTCTTCTGCCAATTCATGATTCTATCTGAATTGTTCTCATCCTTGGCATCTTGTTTTTGAAAAGAATCCTTACAATCCTTTATGAATCTACTTTCTTGAAAAACTAACTGTCATTTCATTATACACAGCTGCTAAAATTAGAAATCTTCACTTATAAGAAGTAGCAATGCTCCATGAATGAGCTGATGGTTTAAATTTAATACACCTTAGAGAGTATAGACCAATTTCAATGAAAAGAAATGTTGTTTATTCTTTAATAGCTCTCAATCATTTTGATCATGTAATGTCTAATAGAGTCTATCAGAATCTGAAATCATCTAATTTCAGGACAAATTGGTTGAGAAATCCAATAGTGTGTATTGTTCTTAAACAACTCTTTCTGAAATTCAGAAGTGACAGCTGTGTATAAAATGCAGAGCAATGGCCAAATACGCTGAGAAACTGGGTTTCTTATCAAATGTATGTGAACCTATGTCATGATGCTTCTTGGCTAACTCTGTTCGAAAGATTATAAAGATAGTCAAATATGCTGAAATGAGAGCAATGGCCAAATGCACGAAGAAACTGGGTTCCTTATCAAAAGTATGTGAACCTATGTCATGATGCTTCTTGGCTATCTCTATATTTCCTGAAACAGAATAGTAAATTCTGCTATGTAACTAGGGGTATTGGCGTCTGATAAACGTATACCCTTATTTAAAAAGCATGGATTATACTTGACTGTTCTTAATCTCAGGAGCTTATTTCCTGAAATATATTACTGTCACCCTAGAGATAAATTCAGAAAAGTGATCTTTGTTTAATCTCAATACATGTTCTGGACGCTCCCAAGATATTCTGTGACCTTTAGATGATTAAGATGAAGTAAGATAAAATCTGATATGTTCTATGGCAGTCTGATTTATTGCTATTAAAAGAGTTCATACAACTATTTTTGTTCAAGAATGCAGTACTTATTCTCCACCTTGTATCATGTTTAAACCATCATAATTTCAAGGCTAAAGTATATGAACTCTTTTTCTTAAAGACACTGAGCTCAGCATGCTTTGATAATGAAAGATTACTTAGTTTGTCAATCAGATTTTATCTGCACAATGATATTCCTCTTTGCAATTGTCACATCTTCATCATTCTATTTGCCAAAGGCAAAAAAGAGGAGAAATGGCTTGTGTTGATACTTTCTGTCTGCATGAGGAGAGTTTGGTGCATGAGGGCTGTTTGGCTAAGGGGGAGTTTGTCATACTGATTGCATTTCATGACTGTCAGATTAAGCCCCCCCCCCCCATATAGTTCTCATGTCATACATGATTAGTTAATGAATTTGCATACATATAGTTAACGACATATCATCCATATTCAAAATGCCAAAAAGATTGTTTGAGTGCTTAACTCTCTTTGTTTATTTTATGATCCCTGCTCTTCCAGAAATTCATCTCCAACATTGTTGTGCAGTTGGTTTCATGGCTCTATATTTCTTTCAAGTCTCTCTTGGCTCTATTTGTCTTGATCAATGCCCATACATTTACTGATACATTCTTTTCATCTCTTCTCTCTCTATCAAGGGGGAGACTGATCTCTCTGCATCCCTTCAAGACACTAAGGGAGCTTAGTTCATCCCTGCATATTTTTTTCTGACATCAAGTTATTGATCTCTTTTTGCTGACGTCAAAGGGGGAGAATAATCTTGCTTGCTTGTGTATGACTCATAGTGTTGTGTGACTCATAGTGTTGCCATCATCAAAAAGGGGGAGATTGTTGTCTCTGTGATTTTGATGATAGCAAACACTATAAGTCATCCTATGTTTGCATGATAGATTGATGAAATGCATTTATGAGGATTGATTGTTGTGCATTGATTCTTTGTGCATGATTTCATATGTGTATCATGTCATATGTGTATGCACTTGCTCTAAGTTGCTGTGATCCGGTGATTTATTTGCTTGACCTTTATTGCTGCTAGTTGAGTCTGTGTGCATGCTATTTCATCAAACAGGTTGTACATATGAGGGCTGTGGTGCTTACGTCTTATATAGCGTCTCAGCACACCTAGTGCCTTCATGGTCAACATAAATGGTTTGGCTGATCATGGTCTGGAGTCTAAGCTAGCTGAGTCAAGGTCGGTGCTACTCTACCTAAGGACGATGGTGTTTGTGTCTCATGGATATTTGTGTCTCATGCATAGCTCGGTCCATCTCTTGCTTGCATCTCTCTTACATAATGCTGGTTGCGTCTTACACTGCGTCTCATTCTGCGTCTCAGTGCATGTGCTCCGTCTCAGTTTGTGTCATGTGCATTTGTGTCTCAGTGCATGTATTGCGTCTCACACTGCGTCTCATTCTGCGTCTCAATGCATGTGCTGCGTCTCAGTCTGTGTCTCATGCTATGTCTAAGGGTGCGCAAACGAGGTCGGTGCAATATTTTGTTTTAGCACAGTCGGTGCAATATATTGTTGTACTTCGATCAAGTCGGTGCAATCATTGATATTGTGTATAAGTGAGTCCGTGTATACCTGTCTACTTTTGTGTAGGTTCCATATTTAGTCGGTGCAATCTACTATACGTTGCACATGTAGTCTGTGCAATGGTTGTTCCATGCATGATATCATCGGTGCATACCTTTACATAGCGAGAGTCAAGTCGGTGCATCTTTACTCTGCATGCCATCAAAGTCTTTGCATATCTCACTGACCGCACTTCACTATTGGTGCACATTTTTCTCAGGCACATGGAGGGCCTGTGCATGTCTTGGGTTGTGCACAATCAAAATCTGTACATATCCTGCAATACACGTCACATGGTCTTAGCATTGTTTGGGATACGTTCTGTGCATATGTCTAAGTCTTGAGCTTTAAACTATGTGCTTGTCTTGCAAAAGTTACGCAAGGTCTGTGCATAACTGCACGATGGCAAATGTAGTCGGTGCTAACATTTTTCTTATTTCTTTGCCAGATCTGTCAGTTGGTCAAGCACGTGATCAGCAAATCTACAACCTGGAAATAAGAGTGCCAGGTTTAAGGCTCGTGATCCGAGGCAAGGAACGGAATGGATGAACCTGCCACGTGGACAGCTACACTGTCGAGATTCTGACACGTAGCTAAGGGATTCCAGAACTCTCTTGGCGGGAGTGTTCCCTCCAAATGCCCAATCTGTTAGCTCGTGGGTCCCAGGCTTGAAGCTATATAAAACCCTTCTTCTGCGATCAGCCAAGAAGATAATAGAGAAGAAAATAGAAGAAGAACAACGAAGAGCAGAGAAAGAAGTAGAATCAGAGAGTGAGCAGCAGAGAAAAGAAGAGTGAGCCAGAATCTGATAAGAAGAGAGAAGAAAAACAGAAGAGCAAAACTAGAGAGAAAAAGAGAGAGATCAGAAGAAGTCTGTGAGAGACAATGCAGTAGTGAGAAGTAAAAGAAGAGATTGAGAGTTCGAAAGGAAGAGTGAGAGGAAGAGAGAGCTCGAGGAGAGAAAATTGAAGCCTTCTGATGCGGGACGGGACCACGGACACGACAAGCTCGTGACTGTCCCTTAACGAGGGAAGCGTCGGACGTGCGCGGTTGAGAAACCGGCAATGAGCTAGGGTGATCGGCTCTCTCGTGTGCCCGGATCGGGTCACAGGACGGTCTCGCACTCTCTCGCAGCAGCGGTAATGAATAGATAAAGCAAGCTAGATATCCCTACACATGCTCTCTAGCAGCGGCATAAACAAGCATATATGAAATTAAGCAAAATGCCAAGTGAGGAGCGAGGACGATACCTCCACGCGCTCGGCATGGGGACGACGGACCCGGCCGAAACTCGTACTCCCGGGATAAATATTACACAATGATGACAGCAATGAAATATCACCCACTCCACGCAGGGAGGTAAAGGGCTACACAACTGGACCCGGGAGGACCGAATTCGGGTTGACGGGCGGCTTCTCGCGTTGATTCGGCAACACCCGAACACGTGACGGTGGGGCCCACGTGCTGTCCGGAGGGGCCGTGTGGGACCTGGTGGCACTGCTGTAGTGGGGATACTTAGGGAAGCGTTCCCCGGGCTGGCGGCACGCTGGTTCGCCGGCCGGAGGCCGGGCAGCTCCGATCGGCACCGGTCGGAATAACCAGCCACAGACCTGCCGGTTCTGTTTTCCAGCGCGCGCTCCGGCGAGAACGGACGCTGCGATCAGCCCCGACGTCGAAATGCGACAAAACTGGCGCCGTTGAAAATATGCTTCGAAGGGCTTCAACCCAAGGTGATTACAGAAAAATAATCAAGCCTATACTTCTGATTGGCGAATTTTGAAGGTTGCTCTTGTACAGTGTCTGAACTCTCAGAATAGCAGGGAACTTTCCTGTGGATTGCCTTTGACCGCGAGGTAGACGTCCGAATATGGGGTTGTGTTCTTCAAAAAAGTTGTGGGAAATCAAGCTACAAAACCAGGACTATTTTTGGATCTGGATTCGGGAAGGCTACGAATTTCTATGATTTTTGCACTAGCAGTGGGTCGGATCTGGAATCTGGCTGACAACACTGTAGCTGAGGAAGAACACGAATTTTTTAAAAATAGATGGAAGGCTGATCATAAAGTGATAAAATTGGTGGATGTAGGGGATGATGGACAGAACTCCCAGTAAAATTGGGAGGGTTTGGAAAAATCAAAAAGAGGGTCGGAGGTGAGAAACACAGGGCTGCTGTCACTATAGACAGAGACAAAATAGATCTGGGAATGAAAGATGCACGAAAATGGAAAAATAATAAACGAGGGATTTTGGACCTGAATTATTTTTGTGGATGATGGGGTGGAATATAGGAACACACCATAAAAATTGCAGACCACGAAGAGGCCGTGGCGGGTAGCAGGAATTTCAGGAAGACACCTCTGTCCAGCAAGACAGAATACCGAAGACGGTTTCGCGACGGCTCGAAGGCGGCACGAACGACGGCGGCGGCGGCACAGATGATCACCGGAGATAGAGGGGAGGGGATAGAAGATAGAAATCACTCTATAACTGGAGGTTGGAGGAGAGAAACCAGAGGGAGAGAGGGGGGGCTCAAGAACACTCTTAATTTTCCAATAATTTTCTCTTCATTAATGCTAACAAATGGAAAATACAACCCTTTTATATGCCATGTGTCAAATCTAATCTACACCATTAGATCTAGGGGTGGGGAATGGAGGGCCTAGATTGGATGTGAATAACACACACAAAATAATAAAATATTAAGGGGAGAGGGGCGCCCCCTTGACCATGGTTAATGGGGTTGAATGGGTAGGTCAGGTAGGTAACCCACCTTGGACTAATTAAGCCACTTGTCTCCCATGTGGTCAAATGGCATTCAACCCTTCTAGATGGCCACCTAGGATGGTTGACCAGCCCCACATGGATGACATGGACCAATGGGAAAGGACTGGGGGCCCCCTTGCTGGTCCTACTGACAAATTACATAGAAACCCACACAATCCGTGGGAATGACGCATTGGCTTACAAAGCCGTACAATTGCGTACATACTTTCCCAAGGATATAAACACAAACTAAAAGGACATAAATGTAAAAGAAAATGTACATGCTCGGCGTCGATTCCCATCAACTCTCCCCGGGTGGGAGGAACTCGACCCCGTCGAGTAGGGGTATGGATGCTCGAGTACTCCGGCGGATCTGTCACCATGCCAAGTAACGCGGGTACGCTCCACTCCGAGTGATCGTCACCTGCTCATTCCATATATACTCGATATGCGCGGACTGCTATGGGCTGAAGGTGGACACTCCGGGTGGAGCACTCTCAAAAGGGAAGGAAGCAGCTCGAAGACTCACTAGGAATCACCGCTGAGTCCCTGTAGGTGACTGATCCGGGTATAGATGTAGAACCGATCCCATACTCATCGAGTGAGTCGACTCGCTTCACACTCATAAGGGACTGACATCGACGAGCTTGTACAAGACACATGCAGACAAACAAATGACACACAAGCCATGCAAACAAATCACACAAAATAAACCACACAAGAAAAAAAACACACGGACTCATCTATGACCCTAGACACACCTAATGTTAGTCCGACCCGTACATGGGTGACGGCGGACCAGGACACCCGAATATGTGCCATGCATGCATGTTATGCAACTTGAAATGGATGGCATGGGGAACACCTATACGTCGGGTGTGGTTATGCGTGGATGGTCTTTTGTATGTGGGTGACTCGGGTGGTTTAGAAGGGCCAGGTGTAGGTGGGTCGGGATTGGTGGATGTAGATGGACCATCCCGAGGGGAAGGGGCATAAAAGTGGGCTTCCTTGAAGAAGGGGAGTACGGGTGGTAACTCGGGAAGCCTAATAGTGAAGGGGTCAAAAGGGTCAAAGAAGGTATAACCCCTTGTGGTGGGTTCCCACAAGTCACGGTCCCACGTGTAGAAGGTTTGAAGATGTGGGTAGTCACCTTCTTGAATTGTAACGGGTGGGACGGGGATCGTAGGCAAGAAGTATGATTCCTCCCTCGGACAAAAGGGTATGAATTCGGGCTCGTCCGGTAAGGGGAGGAGTAAGAGGACCTCTGTGGTGACACAACCCACGGTGCACTTGGAGGTAATGGACCCGAAGGCCGGATGGGTGAAGTTAAGACTAGCGGGTTGGTCAAAGTCTCGCGCCAAAAGATGCGTCAACTCCCATTGTGAATCCAATCCCATGACAAGATCGTCCAATGTGTCAACATGGTGACTAGATCGAAAGGTGGTATGGAATGAGTTGACTGGCACTAAAGGTAAGGTGGGGTCCATGGACGGGAAGGGATGTGGGACCAAGCCATCCTTGAGCCAACTAAGAAGTGGCTCGGCTATGTAAAGTGTTCCCGTAAGAAACACGGGTGGCTCGGGCTTTGGTGGCTCCAAATGAGATGGTTCCGAATCACGTTCGGAAAGAAAGGGCGGTGAGCATGGGTCCGTAGGCGGAGCAGACTGATACGAGTGGACGGGTGGTGACACGGAGATGGTCGGCCGAAGGATGTCGTGGAAGACGAACTTGCCGGGTAGGTAAGGTGGATATAAGGTGCAGGTCCTTGTATCTCGGTCAAAGATCGCTCTCCTCTCTTCCAACCAAGGTCACCCTAACATAATGTACGGGCCTGTTGGCGTACCAAGGTTGCACCATGCACCATCACAGTAAAGAGTGGAGCCGATCATCCTTTCAAACTCGACAAAAGCAAAATCTCCATCGCGGATAATCTTACCCACCTTGGAGAGGGACTCCACGATATCAAGAGAAACCCAATTATCTGAATCCTTATGAGCGAAATGGAGTCTCGTTGTGGACCCATTGGGTAGAGTAGCTTTGGTAACGAGATGAGTGAAAGCTAATGGTCGGGCCATGAAGGCATTGGATTGGGCCACAAAGGATGTCCCTTCGGACGCATGGTCTTGGGGAACGGCCATGGGTAGCGGACATGGACATGCATACACACGGTGACAAGACAATAGACCGACTATGCACATTTGGAATGCATGCACATTAAGGACCCTAGACGTAAACCAAGACTCGGTATGTGGCGGAGATAAGCGATCCGAAGATCACTCGCGCAAGTGTGCGGCCTTCCCGATAGGCGTAGCCTAACGTTCAGACAACACCTTTTGATATACCGAGTAAAGGGATGCAAATACAAAAAGACACTTTTTTTTTTTGACAATGATGACCCTAAACACGACTTAGACAATGACTAATGACTAGACGTAAATGACACTCTTTTTTTTTGTGTTGACACCCTAGACTCAACTCGCTCTGATACCAAATTGATGCGGGATGGGACCACGGACACGACAAGCTCGTGACTATCCCTTAACGAGGGAAGCGTCGGACGTGCGCGGTTGAGAAACCGGCAATGAGCTAGGGTGATCGGCTCTCTCGTGTGCCCGGATCGGGTCACGGGACGGTCTCGCACTCTCTCGTAGCAGCGGTAATGAATAGATAAAGCAAGCTAGTTATCCCTACACATGCTCTCTAGCAGCGGCATAAACAAGTATATATGAAATTAAGCAAAATGCCAAGTGAGGAGCGAGGACGATACCTCCACGCGCTCGGCGTGGGGACGACGGACTCGGTCGAAACTCGTACTCCCGGGATAAATATTACACAATGATGACAGCAATGAAATATCGCCCACTCCACGCAGGGAGGTAAAGGGCTACACAACTGGGCCCGGGAGGACCGAATTCGGGTTGACGGGCGGCTTCTCGCATTGATTCGGCAACACCCGAACACGTGACGGTGGGGCCCACGTGCTGTCCGGAGGGGCCGTGTGGGACCCGGTGGCATCGCTGTAGTGGGGACACTTAGGGAAGCGTTCCCCGGGCTGGCGACACGCTGGTTCGCCGGCCGGATGCCGGGCGGCTCCGATCGGCACCGGTCAGAATAACCGGCCACGGACCTGCCGGTTCTATTTTTTGGCGCGCGCTCCGGCGAGAACGGACGCTGCGATCATCCCCGACGTCGTAATGCGACGAAACTGGCGCCGTTGGAAAGATGCTTCGAAGGGCTTCAACCCAAAGTGATTACAGAAAAATAATCAAGCCTATAATTCTGATTGGCGAATTTTGAAGATTGATGTTGTACAGTGTCTGAACTCTCAGACTAGCAGAAAACTTTAATGTGGATTACCTTTGACCGCGAGGTAGACGTCCGAATCTGGGGTTGTGTTCTTCATAAAAGTTGTGGAAAATCAAGCTACGAAACCAGGACTATTTTGGGATCTGGATTTGGGGAAGGCTACGAATTTCTATGATTTTTGCACTAGTAGTGGGTCGGATCTGGAATCTGGCTGACAACACTGTAGCTGAGGAAGAACACGAATTTTTTAAAAATAGATGGAAGGTTGATCAAAAATTAATAAAATTGGTGGATGTAGGGGATGATGGACAGAACTCCCAGTAAAATTGGGAGGGTTTGGAAAAACCAAAAAGAGGGTCGGAGGTGAGAAACACAGGGCTGCTGTCACTGTAGACAGAGACAAAACTGATCTGGGAATGAAAGATGCACAAAAATGGAAAAATACTAAACGAGGGATTTTGGACCTGAATTTTTTTGTGGATGATAAGGTGGAATATAGGAACACACCATAAAAATTGCAGATCACGAAGAGGCCGTGGCGGGTAGCAGGAATTTCGGGAAGACACCTCTGTCCAGCAGGACAGAATACCGAAGACGGTTTCGCGGCGACTCGAAGGCGGCACGAACGGCGGCGGCACAAATGATCACCGGAGATAGAGGGGAGGGGATAGAAGATAAAAATCACTCTAGAAATGGAGGTTGGAGGAGAGAAACCAGAGGGAGAGAGGGGGGGCTCAAGAACACTCTTGATTTTCTAACAATTTTCTCTTCATTAATGCTAACAAATGGAAAATACAACCCTTTTATATGCCATGTGTCAAATCTAATCTACACCATTAGATCTAGGGGTGGGGAATGGAGGGCCTAGATTGGATGTGAATAACACACATAAAATAATAAAATATTAAGGGGAGAGGGGCGCCCCCTTGACCATGGTTAATGGGGTTGAATGGGTAGGTGAGGTAGGTAACCCACCTTGGACTAATTAAGCCACTTGTCTCCCATGTGGTCAAATGGCATTCAACCCTTCTAGATGGCCACCTAGGATGGTTGACCAGCCCCACATGGATGACATGGACCAATGGGAAAGGGCTGGGGGCCCCCTTGCTGGTCCTACTGACAAATTACATAGAAACCCACACAATCCGTGGGAATGACGCATTGGCTTACAAAGCCGTACAATTGCGTACATACTTTCCCAAGGATATAAACACAAACTAAAAGGACATAAATGTAAAAGAAAATGTACATGCTCGGCGTCGATTCCCATCACCTTCGTTGAAGATCTGTCCTCCTGGCATTTGGATCTGATTCAAGACAGACCTGCTCCTGCGAGAGCTACATTTTGTGTTTCATTTCCAGCCTTCCGGTGCTGTGATTTTCTATCTTTTGTTTTTTTTCTTTTAAACCTTTGTTTCAAGCTGTGAGTCAGCGGAGCAAGCTGTGTTGCTCAGCGTTGCAAAGGAGGATTTCGCTGGTCGGCTAAGCTGTATTGCCCAGCGGATCAAGCTGTTAGGTAGCGGATGGCTAAGCTGTATTACCCAGTGGAAGCAAGCTGTGATGCTCAGCGGTTGTAGGTAAGCTGTGATGCCCAGCGAGTTAAGCTGTGTATCAGTAGGAATCCACACTCGAGTTGAGTGTGGGGTGGATGTAGGTCTGGGGGACCGAACCACCTAAAAATCCTTTGTGTGTTGTGGTTTAATTGTCTACTTTGATTCCGCTAGATGCATGCTTATGATCGTTCATATAAGTCTGATCTTTCTGTCTAGTGAGAATTTTCCCTAGACGCCTTTCAATGAATGCTTGCCTTGAGAGAGTTATTTTGAATACGTGAACTGAGTCATCTCTCCAGCATTCATAGAGTTGATCAGGAGCAAGGTCTATCTGATCTTCTATTTGTTTCTGGAGAGCAATTTATTCACTTAATCCATCTGAGTTTAAGTTCCGCATCTATTCTCCAGTTATAGTTTTAATTGGTAATTTTTATAGGGGAGATTCATTCACCCCCCCCCCTCTGAATCTGGACCTTGCACCCTAACAGTTTCAGCTCTCTAAGTGTTCGATCTTAGTTGCTTAAGATCTTTCAGACTTAAATCCATGTCAATAAGATAAAAGGCATTTAATCAAACACCTTATAGTCATAAGTGGTTTAAAGAAATATTTAAGACTTACAGACTTATGCATGGTTTATAAGGATGATCATGATATAACAAAACCATGGAAATCAGATGATCATATGATAAGTCATAGAAGATCATGAGCATTAATGCATAATACTTCATGTGCTTAGACTTGACAGTTCATTCTACATGATGAACCCATTAAACTAATAACAACACATGCGTCGACCTTAATGATCATGCAGCAATATCTGCACTTGACCTTAGTGAACAAACTGAATACATGTGCTTCGACTTTGTGAGGGTATATGCAGATCATGCACAGACAACATTATGCATATGTTCTATATGTGCACCGACCTCAATTAGTCATGGCATAAAAATTACACAGACCTCATTCATGCTATCGTGCAAATGTGCACAGACCTGAATAGCATATGAACAGATGTGCACAGACCTGGTAAATAGATGTGCACAGACTAGCATAATGCAATGAACGCATATGCTCAGACCTATATACAGCATGTATACTAACTTGAACATGTATGCTCAGACCTGGTTTATGCATATGCACTGACTACATAAACGTGCATCGACCTTGTGTGCAGGTTGAGCAAGATGTGCACTGACCTATATGCTGACCAACAGAATGTGCACCGACCTGTGTGAAGGTGTGAACAGGATATGCATCGACCTTACATGCATGATGGAAAATGTGCACAGACCTTAGTATGACTAAGGCAAGATTTGCATCGACCTCAGTATGACTAAGGTAAGATGTGCATCGACCTTAGTTATTGTGCCTGCAGGACGTGCACTGACCTTCATGCATAGGACATGAATGTGCACCGACTTGTAACAGTAACACAGGTAGACCTTGATATGCACGAGAAAGCATGTGCATCGACCTTAGATACTTGAAGGCTAAACTAGCATCGACCTTTATTGATTGAACAGTAATGTGCATAGACTTGTGTGAATGACTAAGGGCAGATGTGCATCGACCTTAGTATGACTAAAGATCAAATCAGCATCGACCTTAGATGCGGTATAGTAAATGTGCACCGACATGCCTCTGCCTTACTATGCAACGTGCACAGACCTTATACCCATTTCTAACATATGTGCATCGACCTTCATACATTATAGAAGGAACATGCATTGACCTTCATGCACTGAAGAGTGAATGTGCATCGACCTTCATACACTACAGAATGGACATGCATCGACCTTCATAGCAGCGAAGTAAAGATGGGCACAACCTGTTCGATGAAATGCATATGCACACATCTGTTTTGATGAACTGGTTACGTGAGCATGGACTTGTTGCAAAGGTGCTCAGACCTTCTACATACATGTGCTCTGCCCTGAACAGATATGCACCGACCTGAATGCACTGAAATGAACACATGTGCACAGACTTTAAGGTATATGCACTAATCTATATTCTTCAGGTTGGGATGTGCATTGACATTACCTGATAGGCAGATGATATATGCACTGACCTGTATGCTTCAATCCAATGACTAACTTGCATTGACCTTTTGTCACCTTTTGACTAGTCAGTAGCGTTGACTTTTTGTCGCATTTTTGAACAACCAGTACTTTGAGTCATTCTCAGAACCCGTTCTGACATACTGCATACCTCTATGATGAGATCATTAATTAATGCATCAAGCATTGTATCTATAATAAGTCATAATAATTGACATCATCAAAACCACAAGGACACAACAATCTCGCCCTTTTTGATGATGGTAATATTATGAGTCATTGTAATGATTTCATCATGATGATCAATATATGTCAGTCATGCAGCATAATAAAGCATACTAAAATCTCTGACAGATTCATTGATGACTCACATGCACACATGTATATTCTCCCCCTTTAACAACATCAAAAAGGAAGGAACAAAAGTTAAATCCACACACGAACACATGAGATGCTTCCCTTTGTGGCAGTAGGATAAGTCTCCCTGAACAATACTCCCCCTGAACAGATAATTCCCCCTATGACAAGGTAGAAGGAGTGAAATGAAAATTTTATCAACAAAGAAAATGTTAACATCAAACCACAGGGACAATCAAGGTTTAGCATATCAAGCTTCCAAATGAGGTGCTAATGAATCAAATTCTCCCCCTTGGAAAGGATAGAGGGGTTGGAGAGAAATTAAGTCATCAGACACACAGATCAAATATTAATTCAGGTCATGACAATTTTTAGCAAGAATCAGTGAGAAGAAACTATGTATGATCAAGAGCAGTGAGTAGGATATGAGCACAGAAATTTTGACTAAAATTCTAAGTACTAGAAGATTTTCAATAAGATACCAATTTCAAAAATCCAAGTTATAATTTCAGACTCTTCTATTATAAGAGCTTATGAATAAGTCTTAATTTACCAGCAAGGTTTAAGCATGATGTATACAAAGTTTGTCAATAAAATTCAATACTCATATCTAAAATCAAGTTTTAATAAAAATGAACCAATCACTCATACGACATTCTTGTTTAACCTCCTTCAATCTTACTCATTCAATTTTAATGACTCCTTTAGGAGTTACACAAAGTAGTATTGAGATTAAACACTCAAGAATGTATCTGAACTTGTCCTTGATTACAGAAAGTTCCTGATGTACTAATTTTTCGGATTTTTCTTTTGTTCATCAACCAATTTTTCAAGGAGCAATTTTGGTTAAATCAACACCTTTTTACGTGAGGCACAACACGTCTTAGGTGAAGTGACCCAGTTACTCAGTGTGATAACCGTATTGCTTCTTTATAAGAGAACAGAGTTAGCAATAGAAGTGTCTTTTTACGTGAGGAGACACCTTGGTTAGAGGCAGGAATCTCCAGTTAGTCAACACAACCATGCCATTGCTCTGTCAAAAATTTCACATAATTTTCACAAGTTTTTAGCAGAGTTAACTAAGGCACTTCATGACACAGTCCTTTGGACAGGTTTCTCAGGGACCAAAGTCATTGCTCTGACCATAATTTTCTTTTAAATATTTTCAGATTTTTCAGACATTTCATAGAATACTCAAATGTTTAAGAACAATACTTACTACATGTATCTCAACCAAAGCAAGTCATAATTTTTAAATTTTCAGATTTCAGAAGGTCTTGCTTTCAATTACATGAGACAGTTGGTGAAGATTTATTAAAAGAGTGATCCAGATATTTTCAAGTCTTTCATATTAAAACTTAATGAATACATTAGACTTAAACCAATTTGATTCATCAGACATTCTTAAACCTGTATAATAGAAGATTCTTCTTTTCAGATGATTTCAGATTTTTGATAAGGGTACACAGATTGAAATCATTCCAAACTTCAGGTCAACACTTTCAGCATCAGCCAATTAATAGAAGCATTAGGAAGCATGCATTGTAATTGAAAGGATTAGAGTTTCATGCTTGTAACAGATATGATCAAGAATGCATCATACAAATGGCCATGAAAATTTTGTGTAGAGAACAGCAAGATGAATTTCAAGTTTGACAGAGAATTTCAAGGGTATGGCAACCAAGAACATTCAGAGAGTTTGAGAATCATTTGAAATCAGTGAGCTAAGTACATGACAGATGTGTTCAAGATTCATCAAAAGAAAGATTTCAGACAAACCAGCTTAAGACAGTAGTGACAGTAAATGCCAATCATAAAAATGTGAATTGCAAGGTGAGCTAGTAATCAGAATTACAACTTAGAACAATACTTGGCGGAGATTGGATCTAAGGATCTACTCACGCAAGGGTTAACCTTCCAGATAGGCCTGACCTATCTTTTCAGCTAAGCCTTTTTATATACTGTCTAGTGGTTACAAGATAGCACATGAGTATTTCAAGTGAAGCTCCCCCTCAGTAAATGCAGGAGCAGTGATCAATAGATTTTCAAACACAATAGGATATAAGTTCAAATGATTTCAAAGCAGATGAAGGCAAGTGAGACCGACTGATACCAATGTTTGAGATAAATTGCTGGAAGAGCAAAGATAATCAGTATGAGCAAAGATAGTCATGCAGTTCAAGAATTTTCTTATGCTCCCCCTGAATGCATGCACTCAAACAATCTTTTTGGAATTTTCAATATGAATGATATGCAGTTAACTATATGTAAGCAAATACATTAACCAATCATGTGTGACATGAAAACCATGCAGGGGACTTAATCTAATAAGCATGAAATGTAATATTTTTTTTAACAATCTCCCCCTGACTTTATGCACTATATGACTGATTTCTAAGTGCAACATATGCAAGAGACATTATGCAAGGAAGTTTAATGAATTATATCTTAGACTGCCCTATGTGCATGTTGACCCATGGTACCGGGAAGAGGACTTGGTCTAAAGACCACCTCACACATTGTAAGAACTTCCAGACAGATTACATCTGCCCTTTACTAACTTACCATTTGATATACCATAATGGTCATGCATGACAATGCAGTACCAATGCAGTCCTATGTGCCTCTTAAATTGATAATATGCTAAGCATATGTAAATGTGAATATGTGTGCATGTCATGTATGCAGATGAACATTTTATGCATGAGACAACATGCAGGCAACAAATTCCAGCTATTCACATTTTCAGAAGTTCATTTTATTTTCAGTGACTATGCAATATGACAAATATCAAACAAATGCAATTGGCATATGCATACATCAAATACAGACAATTCTGATTTTCAGTGAAGGATATCAAATTCTTTTTCAATCTCATACATGCACAGATATGCAGACTATGCTCATGAGTTTCTAAACTTCTCTATGTGCACATTTGACCCATGGTACTAGGTGGAGAACTTGGTCTAGAGACCATCTCACACATGGTTAGAACTTCTAGACAGACTTAATCTGTCCTTTAAAGCTAAACCATTTGATGTACCATGAAATCAGGCATGAAAATACATAGCAGTTTCAGAATATGCAAGATGCAACCAGTTGTAGCACAATTAAGTGTCAAAACATCAATGCATGCAGATGAGAAATGAATTCAACATATCTTCATTCAATATGTGCACAAACAACTCAATGTATGACTGAGAAACTCATGTTGAGCAATGAAAATGTCAAAGCAGCTGAGAACATGTATGCATGAGATTTTATTTAACAGATTAAGCATGAAATGCAGCTATCTGAAAGAGATTACTGAAAAATTCAAATGAACAAACTTGTAAACAGTAGAAATGGGGTTTTACCTTACTTGGGTGCCTTGGTTTATTTACCCCTTTTATTTCTCAGCCCCAAGGCACTCCTACAAAGTAACTTTTTATTTTACAAATTGAGGTATCCAAGAATACTTGGGTCCTGGAATGACAGTGGCACCTCTGAATGGTGCTCTCATCATTTTCTGAGCAAGTGAATCATCAAATTTCATCAAAAAATAATCAGACATAGAGTGTCCAAATTTTCCACAATAATGACATGAAACAACAGACTTTTTGTTCTTTTTGTGCACATTATTATAGACATAAAATCTATGTGCATTAACATGAAGAGCTCTGTTATTTGCATGAACATTTTGTTTTCCATAACCTGCCAACTAGCATTTAGAAGTTTGGTGGCCAGATTTTTCACATTCAAAGCATGCAGAAGTTTTTCTTTTAAAACAAGATTTATTTCTACCAAAAATATTTTGATTTACAGGGAAATTATCAAATTCAGAATTAAATTTCTTTCACTGTGCATGCCAACATTGTGAAGCAAAGTTCCCAAACTTACCACATTGAAAACACTTCATGCTTCTCTTCTGAGCAGTAGTTCTCTCCTGAGCAGAAAAGTTTCTATCATGCATAACGCTTGCATTCAGGTCATCTTGTTCCAATATTTTACATTCATGTATTAGATGACCAATTTTATGACAGTAAAAATATTGAATCCATTTGTTTTGAACAGAAGAAGGTTTCTTAGCATGAGAATCTCAAGCATGAATTCCACCACCATTCAAGTCATCCTTCTTCATTATCAAACAATCATTCATCATATGGCCAGATTTTCCACAATAAAAACAAGCAATATTCTTCCTAGGAAAATCAGGGAATTATTTGACCTTAGATTTTACAGCATGAATGTTGTTTCTTTTCTTTTTCAATATTTTCTGTTTCACATTTTTATTTTGTTTTTGAATTTTCTGAGCAGCGAATTATTTCTGGGAAGCCTTAGAAGTACTAACACCTTCTGAACTTTGCATAAAGGTGAAATATAGTTGATTCCTCATTTTCTCTTTGTTTCTAGAAATGTCACCTATCCCCTCTCTTTGTTCACTCACTTCATCTTCCAGAGACATTTTCATTTTGCCTTTATCCTTAGCAGATTTAGATGAAGTCTTTTCCAGCTTTGTGATTTTATTTTTTAAGGAGACAATAAGAATATCTGAATTTTACTTCTCCTCTTCATAAACAATCAATTTTTCTTTCAGCATTACAATTTCATTTTCCAGTTGTGGATTCATAGATCTTTCCTTTTCAAGATCAAGCAATCTTTCAGACAAGATAGTGTTAAGCTCCTTCAATTTGGTCATTTCATCAATTAATTTTTCATTCGGAACCAGTTCATTTATTAAAGCATGATCATCATTTCTTGAACTCAATTTTTCTTCCAATTTAGAAATCTTATCTGTGAGTTTCTGATTTTCATTTTTCAACAAAGCAATTTGTTCCTTACTCTTATGAACATCAGCTAAGCAAATATCATGAGATTGTCTCAGTTTTGAACAGTTTTCACAAGGAACATTCGAACTAATCTGATCAAATTTCTTTTTCAACTTTTTATTTTCATTTTTTAGTTTTTTATGTCTATCAGTAAGCTTTTCATACATATTTACTAAATCATCAAACGAAAGTTATTCTGATCCAGAGCTTACCTGAGATTATGTTTCCTCCTGTTGATCACTTCTTTTAGCCATGAGGCATTCTTCTTCCTTCTTCTCATAAATGGCAATCACTTCATCCAGGATTTCCTTTCCTGATGTGCACCTGAAAGCAAATGGATATAAGTCAATATTAACTACAGCTTTCAGAATATTAAGCACTGTGAGATTATCACGGTTCTTTAGTCTATCCTCATTAGACCACTTGGTATGATCATGAGACAGTTCATGTGGGCCATTAGATACAAGATTCGATAGATTGGAATCAATGGGGTTCATGTACGTACATAGGCCTCCTAGCCAAGTGCTGAAGTTGGAACTATCAAAAACCACCGGAGGAGCCATTGAAAAACAACTAAACAGATTCAAAGTAATTAGCTAAAGAGCAATAGATGAGCAATGCACCAAACACAGTAGGATCCTCTACAGATCGTTGGATCTGCAATGTCAGAGACCCGCACTGATACCAATTGTTGAATCTATGAGATGGTGCAAACTCAAATTCAAAGGGGGGGGGTGAATGAATCTCCCCTTTAAAATTTTGCCCAATAAAAAACTATAACTAGACAATGTTGCGGAATTAAACTCTCAGATGACTTGAACAAATTAAACGCTCTCCAGTAACATATAGAAGATCAGACAGACTGAGTTTCTAATCAACTCTATGTAAACTAAAGAGATGACTAAGTGCTTATATTCAATATGCTACTCTCTCAAGACTAGTATCAAATGCATGGTGTGCAAACAAATTCCTCACTAGATAGAAGATTCAGAAATATGTAAGCGAGCCTAAGCATACATCTATCGAATTAAGGAACAAACAAACAAATCACTGCACAGATGATTTTTAGATGGTTTAATCTGCTGCCCGCAGACCTACGTCCATCCCCCACTCTAATCAAAGTGAGGCTTACCTCTGCCTAACAGCTTAAACAGCTGAGCATCACAGCTTGCTTACATCTGTTGAGCATCACAGCTTGCTGACCCGCTGAGCATCACAGCTTGCTGTCCGAGGTACATACCTCGCCCTCTGAGCATTACAGCTTGCTCTGCTGACATACAGCTTGAAGTTTCAATAAAAGAAAGTATGAAAACAACGATGAAACACAGCACTAGAAAGCTGTAAATGAAACACAGAAATGTAGCTCTCGCAGGAGCAAGTCTGGCTTGGATCTGATCCAAGGGCTAGTAGAACAGATATTCAAGAACGGCTTCGATTGCTTCTCAATCTCTTCTCTCGAGCTCTCTCTTCCTCACTATCTCACGATCTCTTTTCTCTCTCTAACTCACACTCTCCTTTCTCTCAGATTCCTTCTGAAATTACGACACTCTGTTTTTCTTTTTCTCCTTCTTCCTTCAGCTAGCTCTCTCTTTCTCTCAGCACTCTAACTCTTTTCTCTCAGACTTTTCTCTGAAATTCTGATACTCTATTTTCTAACTCTCAGATCTTCACTCTTTTTCTTCTCTCTGAATTCTTCTCTCGAGCTCACTCTCTTTTCTTCTGATCTATCTGCTTCTCTTCTCTCCTCCTTGTCTTTTTCTTTTCTTCTCTACTGCTCTCTGAATTCTATTTGTCTCTCTGTTGTTGTTTTTTTCTCTGTAGAGGTCTTCTTATATAGGAAACAGGGTGCCGGATGTAAATTGGACAAGAAGGATGATTCTATCTGCTTCTGATTGCCCCACGTGGCAAGATCAAGCCTTGATCATGTGGTCCCTACGAGATTCGCCTGATGACAGGTGTGGAGGGAACATTCCCGCCAAATTTTTTCAGAAGTATAATTCACTGAGGTGCTGTAGAAGTCCACGTGTCAGATGGATATAAGTTGCTTTCCACATGGCAGATGGATATAAGTTGTTTTCCACGTGGCAGATTCTTCTGTTGAGATTCCAGCCTTGCCTTGGATCACGTGCTCTTTTAATTCAAACCTAATACCACGTGACCCAACGATCTCTGATGGTTTCAACTCTCTAAGTGTTCGATCTTAGTTGCTTAAGATCTTTAAGACTTAAATCCCTGTCAATAAGATAAAAGGCATTTAATCAAACACCTTATAGTCATAAGTGGTTTAAAGAAATATTTAAGACTTACAGACTTATGCATGGTTTATAAGGATGATCATGATATAACAAAACCATGGAAATCAGATGATCATATGATAAGTCACAGAAGATCATGAGTATTAATGCATAATACTTCATGTGCTTAGACTTGACAGTTCATTCTACATGATGAACCCATTAAACTAATAACAACACCTGCGTCGACCTTAATGATCATTCAGCAATATATGCACTTAACCTTAGTGAACAAACTGAATACATGTGCTTCGACTTTGTAAGGGTATATGCAGATCATGCACAGACTACATTATGCATATGTTCTATATGTGCACCGACCTCAATTAGGCATGGTATAAAAAGTGCATAGACCTCATTCATGCTATCGTGCAAATGTGCACAGACCTGAATAGCATATGAACAGATGTGCACAGACCTGGTAAACAGATGTGCACAGACTAGCATAATGTAGTGAACACATATGCTCAGACCTATATACAGCATGTATACTGACATGAACATGTATGCTCAGACCTTGTGTATGCATATGCACTGACTACATAAATGTGCATCGACCTTGTGTGCAGGTTGAGCAAGATGTGCACCGACCTATATGCTGACCAACAGAATGTGCACCGACCTGTGTGAAGGTGTGAACAGGATATGCGTCGACCTTACATGCATGATGAAAAATGTGCACAGAACTTAGTATGACTAAGGCAAGATGTGCATCGACCTCAGTATGACTAAGGTAAGATGTGCATCGACCTTAGTTATTGTGCCTGTAGGACGTGCACTGACATTCATGCATAGGACACGAATGTGCATCGACTTGTAACAGTAACATAGGTAGACCTTGATATGCACGAGAAAGCATGTGCATCGACGTTAGATGCTTGAAGGCTAAATTAGCATCGACCTTTATTGACTGAACAGTAATGTGCACAGACTTGTGTGAATGACTAAGGGCAGATGTGCATCGACCTTAGTATGACTAAAGATCAAATCAGCATCGACCTTAGATGCGCTATAGTAAATGTGCACCAACCTGCCTCTATCTTACTATGCAACATGCACAGACCTTATACCTATTTCAAACATATGTTCATCGACCTTCATACATTGTAGAAGGAACATGCATTGACCTTCATGCACTAAAGGGTGAATGTGCATCAACCTTCATACACTACAGAATGGACATGCATCGACCTTCATAGCAGCGAAGTAAACATGTGCACAACCTGTTCGATGAAATGCATATGCACACATCTGTTTTGATGAAATGGTTATGTGAGCATGGACTTGTTGCAAAGGTGCTTAGACCTTCTACATACATGTGCTCTACCCTGAACATATATGCACCGACCTGAATGCACTGAAATGAACACATGTGCACAGACTTTAAGGTATATGCACTAATCTATATTTTTTAGGTTGAGATGTGCATTGACCTTACTTGATAGGCAGATGATATATGCACTGACCTGTATGCTTCAATCCAATGACTAACTGGCGTTGACCTTTTGTCACCTTTTTAACTAGTCAGTAGCGTGACTTTTTGTCACCTTTTTGAACAACCAGTACTTTGAGTCATTCTCAGAACCTGTTCTGACATACTGCATACCTCTATGATGAGATCATTAAAAAATGCATCAAGGATTGTATCTATAATGAGTCATAATAATTGACATCATCAAAATCACAGGGACACAACAGCCTCTGCTTGAGCAGCCGTCAATGAGGAAGAGTGGTCGTGCAGATGAGGGACAACAGACTTCATCATAATCGTCTTAACCCTAACTCCAACTCCACCCCCTGAGCACTCGAAGGAGATTCAAAGGCACCTAGAAATGATAGAACCATGATTAGACTCTAGCTCAAAGCAAGCAACACCGACTACACAAGGTCCTATCGTGAGGTAGTGGGGGGCTAAACCCTAGGGACCTGAGGAGCATGGGAGTAAGCTTCCGGTCGATGCTAAGGATGGGATTACAAAGCATCTCCTTAATAACGAGTGCCTCATCCTTGGTTAGCGGTGGTGGCTTGTTGGCCAGGCGAATTTGGCTGATGTTGGTGAATCCCCAATCACTGGCGCACTCAGTGCCACCAACCTTCACCAAGATCATGAAGTGCTCCTGCCAATCTTTGACATTCGAGATAGCGGGGGAGAAGTGCAGGAAAGTTTTCTTACTCCAAGTCCGAAAGTAATATGCAAGGACATCAGAGCTTGGGTAGCGTTGGGCACTAAAAAAATGATGGAAGAGCCAAAGTGTGGGGGTGGTACTCAATGGCAACTATATACAAAGGCGCAAAGTATGCGCCATGA
Organism: Amorphophallus konjac; assembly: GCA_022559845.1. Lineage (NCBI taxonomy): Eukaryota > Viridiplantae > Streptophyta > Magnoliopsida > Alismatales > Araceae > Amorphophallus > Amorphophallus konjac. Next base: position 292,857,253 of record CM040119.1, read on the forward strand.
GTTGGGTAGCAATTGGCTTGGCTCCAAACCATAAAAATGAAGAATCCCCTCAAAGAGGGGAGTTATGGGGAGGGGGAAGCCGGCCTTGAATGCCGTACTGGAGATGCTGAGTCCCCCAAGAAAGTGCCCTCATAAATACTTGTCTAAAGGGGGGAAGATGTCGACATCCATTAGGATTTGGAAAACTTTCCTAAGGCCGTAGACTACTTGGTAGGAGACATTGAAGAATAGAGGGACAGGTTGAGCACCTGAGCTACTTATGGCACAACCATGGTTGCTCTCCCCTCCACCAGAAGACTCAGAGTCATCAAGAATGATTCTCCTACGATGAGCCATGGGTTCTACAAGAAGAAGAGCAGAAGAAGGAACCACACCAGATGCTAGGCAAGCAGCAAGGGGGCAGCGAGCACCAGTGTCAGAGAGTAAGATCACATAGGTGCGTCTTAGGGTGCCTCTCGCCTTACTTAATGGCTCTAGGAGACGTTGTGCCCTCCTCATTCCGATGCCTTTGATCGAGCGATCGGTCGAGAGCCCATTCACCATTGCCAGTTCACTGAGCGAGAAACCCAAGAGCTACACCAATGGTCACTAGATCACACTTCTAATGGTACGAAAATATGTTGTCATGATAATGGTGACGTCACCCTGCACGCATGGGAACCGCCTTGCACACCAAGAAAGGTCATAGAACGCATAGTTCCATGTGTCAGAGGAATGAGAGCGAAAACTCCACCGAACATTCCCCTCACCTGACCTCATGCAATTCCTCTTGAGCATAGAGCATTCTTGCTACTCAGGAGTGGGGGGTAGTGAGGAAGGAAAAATATGCAAGACCCAACATGGCCCAACAATGCCAGGTCCAATACGACCCGATGTCAGCAAGCCCATAATGACTATCTCCAACCGACCCTTAGTACAGAAACGTAGCTCGATGAGACCTACTCAAGACTAACTAGCCCACAACCATGATCCCCACACACGTGTATCCCAAATGCCGTGAGATTCACCAATGGGCGAGCGTAGAGATTACGGTTATGGGGGTTACCCCGACAAATCTCGGATCACACCCACACTGCCGTGAAGCCCACTACGATGCCCTTTCTCCCAGAATGGGCAAGTGGGTAATGAACGACTCCCCAAGATCAAGTAGTCCATCACTCTACTAATCATGCTCTCGTTAAGTTAGGAAAGAGGCGATGCCACTATGACCAGTATAAATAGGTCCTTAATAGACCTAGAGAGGGCAACAACATAGTGACACAGTGGCATAGCTACAGAGCTACAAGGAGACATGTATATACACAGAGATGAAGAGATACCCAAAGAGAGATCCACATGCATGATGGTGATAGAACTCTAGATCACTCCAACTCCCTTGCTTTAAAGAGAGACAGTGAGTTCTCCGTCATTCTCCCCACTCCCTCGAGACTATCCTCTCTTTTCTCTATCTACTCTCCTCTTTATTTTTACGCTCATCTCTGACTTAATCATCAAAGGATTGTCCCCTGAGATCACTCTCAAAGCTCCTTTTGACGTGTTGTTTAGTGTCTACATGTTTTCTCAAGATAGTCGGATGCTCTTTCCCCCCAAAAAATCGTGAAGATATAATACCAGACCCAGATAACACTTTTGAGCCTATACACGACAATCTTCTTAAATTATGATATGTAGATAGTGACAAAATTTATGGGGAATGCATGGTCTGACAACTTGATTGCAAGGTCTGATAAATGAGATTATGTGTGATGAATTATTAAATCGACCATCCAAATTGCAATCAGTTGGTAGTGAGTGGAGTAAGTATAATATTATGTTCACATTTTATCTCCCGTCATTAACTGATATTGGACTATTTTATGATACTTGCCGGCCATAATGTCTTTTTTTCACATATCATATGCATTGATTTACTCATTTATCTTGTTGGACAAATATAGGCAATATCTATCAAAATCTATATTCAATAAATATGTCATGTCTTTTTTTCTTGCTTCCTTGAAGGATTATGAGATTGTGAACTGTGAGAAAACAGTGATAACAGTGTTGTAAACACTACAAGAAAAATGGAAAATACCGACATAATTGTAAACACTCAATGTCCATACCTCAATGACATGGAGGTTCAAAATGAACGAGAGAGATCTTTTGTCAGATGGCTTAAAGGTCAAGTAAGTGTCAATCTACTAATTCCACAAAGCTTGAGGTGTATGCAAGTTCAATTTAAAGTAACGTGGTTTATATTCATAGGTTGAAGAAGGTTATGTTACTGATGAAAGAGTCCGAGTGATAAGTTATGGACCTTCGAAGGTCGCACATGCCTATCCAGAATTTTTTATGAATGGTTATAGATTTTACACCAGAGATTATGGACGAAATAAGTCTACGATGAATAGCGGCATATGCATGAAAGGTAGTACATGCAATGAAAATGATCTTAACTACTATGGTATTCTTGAGGAGGTCATAGAATTACAGTATCTCGGACAAGACAAGCATATGTTCCTCTTTAAGTGTCATTGGTTTAATCCTCATTCAGTTCGAAACGACGCAATATATGGGATTGTCGATGTCAAACATAGATCAAAATTGAATACCTATGAGCCGTTCATTTTGGCCGCACAAGCCCAGCAAGTGTATTATTCAAGTTATTCATCGTCCAAGAATAAAGATTGGTAGGCAGTTTGTAGGGTAAAACCAAGGCTTATGCCTAATGATGAGTTAGATCTGATTGAAGCTGTCTCAGAGGATTCTAGTGCTGAATTTTTTCAATCAGACGAGGGTGACATCACAGAGTTGGTTGCTTCTAATCTTCATCTGATCGAATCTGACGATCCACTTCGGTTGTCTATAGAGGACGAAGTGGAAGAAGTCGATTCAACTGAACTAAATGAAGTAATTGTTGGGCAGGAGGAGTCCTCTGAGGAGGAAGTGTATGAATCTAGTGAGAATGAGGAAGATGACGAAGATTACAATGAGTTTGATATATCTTCAACGTCTGAAGATGAAATAGATACTGATTGAATATTTTGTAAGGAATTTAACATATATATACTTCTTATCATTATTACTTACCACCTCTCCTCGTAATTAGTTGTGGACTAATATGCACTACTTTAATTGTTGTCAATAATTAGATGGTGCGAGGTCGTATCGGATCTTCGAGGAGAGGTGGTTCCGAGAGGGGTTCTACTGGTATGTTTATTTAAATTCTTAGATAAATGAGTAGTGTATATATGTACTTTATTTTGGTAGGTACATAGAGTACACCGCCCCCACCACGTGCTGCGGGTATGTTTATTTAAATTCTTAGATAAATGAGTAGTGAATATGCACTTTATTTTGGTAATGATAGTTTATGTCTCTGTACCAGGTATACAGATTACACCGTCCCCACCACCTGCTACTGGTATGTTTATTTAAATTCTTAGATAAATGAGTAGTGAATATGCACTTCGTTTTGGTAATAATAGTTTATGTCTCTACACCACGTACACAGATTACACCGCCCCCACCACCTGCAGCAGGTATGTTTATTTATATTCTTAGATAAATGAGTAGTGAATATGCACTTCGTTTTGGTAATGATATTTTATGTCTCTGCACCAGGTACACAGAGTACATCGACCCCACCACATGCTGCGGGTATGTTTATTTAAGATCGTTCATGAATGAGTAGTGGCTTAGCACTTTGTTTTGCTCACGATATTTTATGTCTCTGCACTAGGTACACAGAGTGCACCGCCCCCACCAACTGCTGCGGGTATGTTTATTTAAATCCTTAGTGTTTCGGCTCCATGTTTTGATGCTGTCAAAATTTAGAGTCATGTATACTCTTCATGTGGATAGTCAATGTGTTTTGTTGGTGTAGAATCATCCATGGAGCTATAATGATTTTGTGTGTGTAGTTTACTTCTAAATTGCACAAAGAACAGGTTGACAGTTGCACATAGAACAGGCTGAAAGCCAGTTATTTTCTCAAGAATCGAAGAAATGTCAACGTGGTAACGTAGTCAACGCATAGTCAATGGAGCTAGGACAGTGGTCAACCCAAGTCTGTGCAGTCAAAGTCTTAATTCTTTAGAAATGATGAACAAATCTATTAAGATTCGATCATACAAGGGAAGGCAGGAAGATCAGACAGACAAATGACTCATTAGTGGTGAAAAATAGGTAGGTAAGGCTGACAAATAGCTCTCTACGGGTGAAAAATAGGTTGTAGCACTGAATATGTGTGAAGTGTTGAAGCTACATGAAGGGGAAGTCCACTTGTGTTTACCCGCCAGCAGAAGAAGTTAAGGACGACAAATGCACACATAAGGCTGACAAATAGACTACTATGGGTGACATATACCCTCTTAAGGGTGAAAAATAGGTATCAACAGAGACATTAGCTTAAGTGCTTAAGTGTTCGACGTATGTTCTATGCAAACTCTTGTTAACATATTGTTCATTTTGTTTTAAAATTGGGCAGCGCCAGATTTTTTATTTTAATTTGGGAATAGTTTTTAATCGGGGGATATATTCACCCTCCCTCTATATCTTATCCTTCCACACATCACTTAGATAAATGAGTAGTGAATATGCACTTTATTTTGCTCACGATATTTTATGTCTCCGCACCAGGTACACAGAGTGCACCACCCATACCAATAACTGCGGGTATGTTTATTTAAATTCTTAGATAAATGAGTAGTGAATATGCACTTTATTTTACTCACGATATTTTATGTTTACAGGTTTGAGTGCCTCTACATCAGGTCTACAGAGTACACCGCTTCCATCACATTCTACTGCTATGTTTATTTAAATTTTTAGTTAAATGATAAGAATTCTATATGTTTACTTGTTGAAAAAAAATTTAATAATGAGCTAAATCTGATTAACTACTTCTATTTTACTTGTAACAGGTATGTTGGGCACACCACCTGCGATAGTTGGCTCGTCCACCCACCCGGACACACAACAGGCAGACGATGTTGTTAGCCATCACGAGGTTGAGCAGGTGGTGTTGCAAGAGGGACGCAAGCCATGTTGGGTCTTTGAGTAAATATTTAAACTCATGAATTATGTTCGTTATCTATCTATCAATTATATATATAATTGTTGGCTATCATTTTAACATTTGTAATTGCAGGGATAAAGTAGAGCCCAGTGAGGCTTCTCGTTTTATTACCAACATTATTGAGCGACATGTGACCGGCCCATATAAGTCATTTCGAAAGTTTCCTCAAGATATCCGCGATCGATTATATGACGAGTTTCTGTTATACGATTTAATCTTTTAAATTACATATTTCCCAACTCCGTAATTTCAATTGACTAACATAAAAAATTTGAAGTCTTGACAGCAAAGGATATCAGTTTGTGAGGCGAGCGAACGCCGGATGAGCTCGACGTGCATGGGAGGCCACAAGAACTGTAAATTATAAGCATCAATTAAATAGCTATCGGGACCGTGCCAAGGCTCTAGCCGGGGGGAGCGAGGACCGTGGCCTTTGGAAGGCACACGGCCCCGCATGGATGAGGAGGGAGCATTGGGAGGACCTCTGTGATAGATCGGCCGAGCCTAATTGGATGGCCAAATCTGCAAAAGCCAAAGCCGCACGTACGTTACATCCAGACGTGCATCTCCATACTTCTAGATCCGTTTCCTTCGTGACCCAGAAGGAGAGATTGGTAAGTAATCGTCTTAATTTTATTATATTTTATTTCTTATATGTCTCCATTTATTCTCTATAACATGTATAACAGGAAAAGAAGAGGGGTGGTACGGTCTCGTACCACGATTTATTTACTATAGTTCACCAAAAGAAGGGGACGGATCAGTATGTGAGCGAGAGAGCTCGCTCGGTAGTGGTAAGATTATATAAATACGCATTTCTTTTCTATTTCTATTTTTAAATATGATTGATTAATATGACATTTATAATATTTTTTATTCAATTTGAAGGAGCCATATGACAGGCATATGACTGAAAAGTATGGGGACGAGGAGACGCAGCGGCCGCAACTAGATCCTGGGGCATGGGTAGCAGCAGCCGGCCCATCGAAGAACGGACGAGTATACGGTTTTGGGCAGAGCTTGGACACCAGCCCGATTCTAGCATCTTGTCAAGCTCAGCTTTGTCCTACCCCCATAGCAAATCCTTCTCTACTCCCTCCATCGGCACTTCTACGAGCCAGATTACATCCATCGTCGAACATGCGGTAGACCGCATTGAGGAACGCATGGAGGCACGCTTTACTCGGGTGGTTGCTACCCTCCTGGCCCAGGCGGAGATTTTGACTCAGGGAGCACCCTCGAGCACACCACAGCCCTCTCATGTGAGTATTTAATTTAATTTTTAATTTTGTAGACTTTAGAGTTATAATAGAGGAGTATATGTGATACCAATGTTGTGTGTTCTATAGGCAAAGTCAGAAGCAAGTATATGAATATGTGTGCGAAGCAGGATCTAGAGGGGGGGTGAATAGATCCTATAAAAATTTTAACCTCAATTTTTAAGCCTAAGATAATTTAACACTCAGTTATCAAACCACGACCTTTGATGATATCTGTGAGAACAATATAAATGAAAGTGACAAGAATGCACTAACTAAGAGAATGCTATCTCACAAAATCCACTCAGATCAGACAGATCTAACAGAATGCAATACAACCACTTAGCGTATAGGGAAGATCTGTTCGTACGCAAACATGTGAATGGAGGAAGATGATAAGGGCCAATCAAACCAATGCAAATCACGACACACAGAATTTTTAGGTGATTCGATCTGCCACGCGGATCTACGTCCACCCCACACTTAAACCTGAGTGTGGCTTCCCCTTGCAACAGCAATAACCGCAGACTCAGTCTGCAAACAAACGCTGACTTACAGCTTGACCTAGAAGAACACTCTCCTCTCTTCTTCTGATCAAATTAGAAGGAACCGTGAGTAACACCCAGTTACCCACAACCAGAGGACCAGTCCTCTCTTCCTCTGAAGCACAAAGGGAACCCCGTGAGCAATACCAAGTTACCTACAACTTGGAGATCAAGATCTCCCTTCCTCCTTCCTATGATACCACAGAGGGGATGACGGAGGAAACACCTCCACACACTCTGGTTACCCAGAGCAACACACTGATAGTACCTATGAGCAAACACCTTGAGTGCGTCGGGCACTGCAAGGCAACGAACACAAATCGAACTAAAACGAGAAAGAATAAAACAAAAGGTAAAATGTCGAGCACATTCGACACAGTGCTCATAGATCTGTATGCAAGCCATGGCTCCATAAGTCATCCAAACAGCCATAGCAGAATGCTGTATGACTGGAGTGCAGCTTCAACTAAACCCAACAAGAACACGGTGCCATGTTCAATGATTTCACCGTTGAAGGCCAGGAGAACTGAAGTCCAAGTCAGTTTCTTGACTTTAAACAAGGATCACCAGGGTCGTTTGATGCTCAATGACTCTCCAGAATCATCATGGGGAAGCTGGGAACCTCATGGACAATCATTCTCTTCAACCAGTTTGATCATTCTTCATATGTCATAGCCATGAGCCACTTTACACCACTGAACAACCATTTGACACTGCTATACAACCATTTGTCTACTTTGTCCACCTATTTTTCACCCTTAATCTGTAGCTAAAAAGTCTTCTTTCATTCTGTGATTTCTTCTTTCAGAAGTCGACTTGTAAGCCCTTCCGAGTCACTCATCTTCTTGGTTTTCAGTTGTTTCACACATGCTGCCTATTATTCACCTTTGCACTGCTATTTATCACTCTTGTTGCCTATTATTCACCTAGTCCATCTATTTGTTACCCTTAAGGTAGTGTCTGTCACCCGTAATGCACATTTGTCAGCCTTAAGGGATATTTTGCACCCTTATTCTTCAGCGGCTACAAAGTCTATCTTAAGGTGATATATCAGCTTGTTTCTTCTGCGATTGGAGGCTTCTTCTGCAGAGTTACTTCTAGGGCTGCTGTGACACTGCCATACTTATGCTTAGCTAAATTCTTCAGATATTACAGTTCTTCAAACAGACATTCTTCAAGCATACAGATATAACAGTTCAAGCATTCATAGTATTGACATTACAACTCTTCAAGCCTTCATATGAAAATGGTGTTCAAGACATTGGCAAACATATGGACATTAGCCAGCACACATCAAATTCATGATATCAAAAACCATGATCATAATATGACACATGTGTTAGACATCATCAAAACCACATGGCACAACAATAACATTACTACTTAGTTCAAAGAATTCAACTTTGAGAGTCAAAGAAATCATCTTCGTATTATCTACTTTCGAATTTAAAAAATTAAAAAGATATTTAACTAGATTTATTATTAATTATTTTAATTTAAATCTATTTATTATTAATTTTTTATGATGTAGGATCCTACTACAGCCGGTGATGGTGGAGATGCTACGAATGACGAATGGGGATGATGCAGCAGATATCTCTTGATTTTTTTTAATGATATTGTGAAAAAATGACACATTTCAATTAATGTAACTGTACCTTTTTTTATTCATTGAGTTATGTGTTGTCGACGTTCTTTATTGTAATGTTCGACACATTTTATCATATTGTGTGTTGTATTTGCGTGTTTTATGTTGAGTTGTGTAGATTGTGGTGTATAATTGTAGTTTTAAACATGTTTTTAATATTTCAAAATATATATAAAAAATTGTGGAGAAAGTTTTCGATGAAATTTTGACCAACTAACATTAACAACATAATTATATAAAAAAACGTGTTTTTGTTCATTCATGACCCACTTATTTCCGACGTATTAATTTTCTGACGTAAATACGTCGAAAGGTTCAGACGTATTTTTGACCAACTAAAAGTTCGTCGGATCTAATTTGAGCGACATGAGTTCCAATGTATTAATTATCTATCTCAAATACGTCGAACATTAACGACGTATTTTAGACCCAAGGTAGGTTCATCGGAATTAATTTGATCCACATTAGTTCCGACGTATTAATTATCCGTCTCAAATACGTCCAAATTTAACGACGTATTTTCGATACATTAACAGTTCGTCGGAACTAATTTGACCCACAGGTTTCCAACGTATTAATTATCCGCTTCAAATATGTCAAAAAATAACAACTTATTTCCGATGAAATTAACTTTCGTCGGAACTAATTTAACCCAAAGGTTTGCGATGAAATAATATTTTTGTCGCAAATACGTCGGTAATTTTCGGCTCGTCGGAAATATTATGGCCCATTATTTTTCGACATAATAAGTTTAGTCGAAAATACGTCAAAACTTTTGGACGTATTTTCAACTAAATTATGTTCCGTCGCAAATATTAATTAATTTTCATATTATTAATTATCGACATAAATACCCACGATAATTTTGATGATATATTTTCGTCGGTAATTTTGGACGAATTGACGATGCTATTGTATTACGTCGAAAATTTGCGACGTAAAAGTTTCGACATCTATATTCCGTCGTAAATACATCGAAAATTTAATTTACGACATATTACTGACATATTTGCGGTAAAAAATGGACGTCAGACTAACCTATTTTCCATGTAGTGAAACGAAGTACTAGACATCTCGTCTCTTCTAGACAAACTCCCAAGAGTTTCTAAATGTTTCCTCAGGAGCATTGTACGTACACTCCCTAAGATGTTATACTAGAAGACCTCAAAAAGGAGAATTTCACCTAACATGCTACCATAAGAATCTATATATGGATCTACATATGCCTTGAGCTGTAGTTGGTTGTTTCTCTTCATTGCCTTGCTCTTGAAATGCTGGGTGTGTGTGCAGCTGCCAACACATTTGGAAACCAATGAAGTTACTTATTCATCATCATTTATACAGAGATTGGTTTTAGCTCAAGGGCCTTGGTACAGTGTTTCCTCGACGCACATTCTAAATGAAGCAGCACCATTTTCCTCAACTTCATTGAACTATGGTTGCAGTAGCTATGACATGATGAATTTTTTTGCTATAAAACATATGATACATGATTTCTTCTTCATTTATATTCTCTTCTTGTTAGAACATTTTGAAATAAGAAACTTCACATTTTGAATGCTTCTCAAATAGTGTCACAATCTTATACTGTCTAATAAATACATCACATTTACAGGGGAGAAGGGTCAAAATGTTAGATCTAGATGAAGAACATGTGACGACTGAGTTGTTACGAGTGGTGATAAAAAAAAAAAGTCATCATGGGTCGACAAATAGGAACAACATATTGCGAGGTTTCTATTATCTTTGTAAACATGCCTGATGCTCCACTTGTTATCAAAAATCAAAATAAAAAGAAAATTAGAGATGCCGTTGGGAGTTATGTTCTTTGATTGTCAGAATATGTATGTAAAGTAACAGTCTTTCATTTTTAACTTAAGATAACCATGTTGTTTAAGTTTGAACTGAGAACCATTTTTTTATTTTACAAGTAATCCCCAATGTCTCGAGGAGCCATTCTCTCTCATGATCACTCATGAATTTCATAGTTTTTTTTATATGAAGAATTTTATCACATTTTAGCATGTATGTTGATAGCAAAATATTACACTAATTTTGATTGTGTATTACCACAAAATTACGTGTTCATATTATTTTTTGTACATGGGGATGTACACCATGATACAGTGTCACACAATATGATTATAGATGAAAATATTTTACATAAAATATCAATGTGATTAATTTCTTGATCAACGATTAATATGTGAATGATGTGGATGTGTGAACATATAGACCGTGAATGTGTATAATTTGTGAATACGTGTATGTTCCAAGTTACCTATGGATGTATATTACGGATTATCTATATATTATATTATAAGTTACGTATGGATGCATGTTATAAGTTACCTACGGTTATTACACGTTACATATATATAGATGTATGTTACAAATTATCTACGGTTATTACACATTACCTACAATTCATACACGTTACCTATGGTTTTACGAAAAATATCTACAGTTGTACGTCGCAGCTTGTCTCCCGTCCATACATGTTACCTACAGTTTTATGAGAAATACCTATAGTCATTATTCACTTATGATTCATATAAATTATCGGTAGACGTGCATCATCATTAAAAATGATGTAAGTGAAACCTTTTACCTACGCGATAAAAAATCGAAAGAATAGGGATGCCAACACCTAAGATTTTTTGATCTTTACCTATGACATCTATCGTAGATATAGGTTATTCTTAGTGTAGTGACTCTCACTCTCTCTTCTACACATCTGCCTATTGATTAGAGGCACGTTTCTTTTGAAACATTCCTATCTGATTATGTGTATTTATTGTACGTGAGTAGTTAAAGATTTAAGGATCCTTAGTTTCAGGAATATTGCCTAAGATAGATCCGTTACTAAATTTGGTAACCTGATCCAAATCTAGTGTGTGTGTGCTCATGGGTAATTGTCGTGTCGTGAGTTAGACTGGGCTTTGGGTACTAGACTTAAGTCACTAAGAAGGTGTCCGAATTAGAGTAAAAATCTTAGTATCCATATGATCATTTTGTCCGTTTAATTTTCTTTTCATTAATTTATTTTAAGATATAAATTTATTTTAAATTATATTTTTTACTCTCATCCCCCCCCCCCACTGAGAGGTGCTTTGCTATTAATAATGCGGAGAAAGCATGCATGTCGAATCATGAGAAGTCTAAAAAGAACGAGACAAAAGAAGAACAAGTTCAACTTGAGAAAAGAGTAGATGTATGGCTACAGATACAATAGATATTTCACTCTTTCAAACAAGTATATGTTAGCGAAAAGTTATGCACTATCAAGATAATGTGTCTAGTATAACATCTTGAAGTAAGAGATTTCGAGTGCTACGAGCAACCCAACTCTCTACTATTTAAGCATTTCATTGAAGTAATTCCATTCTTCGATAAGTCAGAGTCAATCATCCGAGGATTCAAGAACATGAGCCCATTATAATCAAAGAGCTTCTATCGCACCAACATTTTGATTTTCTTACATTTATTTTTTTCTTTTTATCTTTAATTCTCCATATTTGCATACTGCTAGAGACACCGTTCGTGTTGAATAATCTTCTTATATGTTTCTGTGTAGCACTAGCTAACTACGTGTAGTAAAGGATTTGAGAATGTTTGGTGTGAGAATTATTTGAGGATAGGTCTATTAGGGTTGCTTTGTTATTTGAACACGGTGCCCGAGGTCGAATGCCGCTCTTGTGTGTGAGGAGAGCGGGTGAACCCCGCCATTTTTCTCTCTCATGAGATTGTAAACTCAGCCGACAGTTCAATTAACAAAGCAACCCTTAGTGGATCAAGCACCTTATCAAAATCTAATGTGCATGTATGCATGTGGGTAATTGTTGTTCAGTAAGGTGGTACACATGAGTGACACCTAACATCTAACGAAATCTCAAGATAAGATCTAGGTACTAGAGGTAGATATCAAAAGACTGTCCAGATTAGAATAAAAATTTTAATATCCTCGTGGTTTTGGTTTTTCTATCTCCAATCACATTCTTTGTAGTTCAAATTAGGTGCTTATTTTAATTTAATATGTATTTTTTATGTGGCACGCTCATTCACCCCCCTTATGGGGGGAGATGCTTAGCTACTACTAATACTTTCTTCATAATTTATTTAATAATTTAATTAATATGTAATCATGTGGGCTACTGCTGACACCCTCTACTTTCATTTAATATTTCAAACAAGTTGATAAATGTTAAATAAATTTATATCTTGCATTCATAAGATTAGAGTTGGGTAAAATTTGGATAGGGGGGATGATAATATTGAATGTGTGAAAAGGTATAATAAACTATTGTTAAATATGAATTTATAAAAAAATCAAACTTAATAATATATTAACATACATATCATTGCATAAAATTATATTATGCAAATATGATATTTTTATTTATATACATATTACTTTTTGTCAAAAACTAGTAAAAAAATTAGGCTCCGACGACCTTACATGACAATATTTATGTACTATTTAATTTTATGTAGTGATATGGTTACTAATATAATTATAAAAATAATTTTGATAAATTTAATTATAATAATTCTTTTATTTACATAAATCCCTATAAAAATTGATGAGATTCTAATAGATATCATCAATATATATATATTGATGATATCTATTAGAATCAAAGGTTGACAAATTAGTACGATACATCTCATATCGCACGTATCGAATCGTATCAGTCGACGATCGGTACGATTGACACGTGATACGTAACCAATACGTTATCATATTTTTAAATATTATATATTTTATTTTATTTAAAAGAAGTTTTGTAGGTGAATTAGTTAAAGATCTCTAATTTAAACGTGAGACTGTCGGTTCAAAATGCAACAAGTGCATAGGTTTTTGTTTCTTTTTAACTTGGTGTGAGATAAAAGATCAAAAAAATATCTAAATTTAAAGATGTTCATGTGATTCAAACTCATGGCATCTCTCAAACAAAGTGCAGATCACATGATCAACTGAGTCAAGAGTTTTTTAAAATTATTTTATATATAATTTATATATGAGAGATTTTTTTTATTTCAATCATAATGATATTATATCGCACTATATCATATCGATAAAAATTTTGTACGACCGGTACAAGCGATCGATCAAACCTTACCAAAGAGTACTAGTCAATGGATAATTAAAAGAGGAATCCAAGCTCATATTTTCTTCTCACGCAGCCCTTGAGGTGTCCTGATCATCCTCTCAGTGCAAAAGATGAAGACTCGGATGGGAGACTGAAGGTTCACGTGGTCTCTAATAAATATTTGATCTTAATGGATGGTCATTAATAATTATTAATAAAATTTTAAAATAAAAGAAACTATGGATGGGCGATCTCTCTCTCTCTCTCTCTCTCTCTCAGAGTGTACATGCGAATGCATGTTTCAAAAGTTGAATTAATTAATCAAAGTTGGAGCACTTTCAACCAACAAATATTCTCGATGGCGAGGATGAATACTATTTCGCCAATTACTACCTACGCCCACCACGAACTAATTAAACGGGGGGAGAGGAAATCCCGAGCGTGGCATTGCACACTGGGTCATACATGGATAGACAGCATACAGACGGCTTGTGTTGTCGGAAAAAAAGGATGGGGGTTGGTGAAACTGTCACGTATGACAGAGGGTATATATATATATATATATACACACACACCTATCCACACAGACAAATAAGAGGAGAATTCAGAATTGTGTGCCTATCTCCAGCCCACAACAGGAACAACCCACGGTTAACTGTGCATAGTCAATATAAAAGAAACTTTATTTTTCTTATTTTCTCTGGACCCACTTGACCTATAGGTAACTACAAAGAGCACCTTGATTGAATCACGGTTTGCCGTCCCGCCCCGACCCGCACCGACCCGCACGACCCGACCCGACCCAGGCGGGCACCGGGTCGCGCGGGCTGGGGGTCGTGGACGGGTCGCATTGGACCGCAAGGTCCCGTGCGTCCCGCCACGTCCCGCTCCGGTGCGAGGCGGGACCCGGCTCGGTACGGCGGGTCGGGGGCGGTTCGCCCATTTAACGGGCCGAAGGGGGAGGAAGAGCTCCACCCCTCCCACCGACGAACGGCGGTGCAGCGGCGGCGGACGGCGAGCAGGATCTTCGGACGGCGATCTGAGCGGCCGACGGCGGCGTTGGGCGGCGATCGGAGGTAGGTAAGTTAAATTTTTTTAAAATGGTCGGGGTGGGGCGTCTGCCGCCGGGGGGGGTGCTGGGCGTCTGGGCCGCCGTGGGGGGACGGGGGGGACGGGGGCCGCCGTGGGGGGACGGGGGGGGGGGGGGGGGGTTGTTGTGCGTCCGTGGGGGGACGGGGGCCGCCGTGGGGGGACGGGGGGGGTTGCTGTGCGTCCGTGGGGGGACGGGGGCCGGCGTCTGCCGCCGTGGGGGGACGGGGGCCGCCGTGGGGGGACGGGGGGGGTTGCTGTGCGTCCGTGGGGGGACGGGGGCCGGCGTCTGCCGCCGTGGGGGGACGGGGGCCGCCGTGGGGGGACGGGGGGGGGGGGTTGTTGTGCGTCCGTGGGGGGACGGGGGCCGCCGTGGGGGGACGGGGGGGGTTGCTGTGCGTCCGTGGGGGGACGGGGGGGGACAGGGGGGGGACGGGGGCCGCCGTGGGGGGACGGGGGGGGTGTTGCTGACATGCTGTGCGTCCGTGGGGGGACGGGGGGGGACAGGGGGGGGACGGGGGCCGCCGTGGGGGGACGGGGGGGGGGGGGGGTGTTGCTGTGCGTCCATGGGGGGACGGGAGGGGACAGGGGGGGGGACGAGGGGGGGGGGTGCTGCCGTGCTGGGCGTCTGCCACCGGCAGGCGGTGGGGGGATGAGGGGGGGGGGCGTGTGCGACCGTGGGGGTGGGGGGGGGGGAGGAAAAAATTTTATTTTTTAAAAATGTAATATCTTTTTTTAATTTAAAAATATATGAATAAAATTTGTTAGATTGTCATTGTTTAATATTATTTTTGATGTCAGGTTGAATTTATGTTGTAAGAAAAATATAATTTTTATTTAATTCATCTTGTAGAATTTAATATATTGATATATTATTTAATTCTGGTTGTAGAAATAATATAAAGATCGTTTAATTCATGTTGTAGAAATATATTTATGTTTGATATATTATTTAATTAATGTTTAAATATTAGATTTAATTGAGATGTATTAAAATTTAAATTTAATTTTATAGAATTAATGATATTATTTTCATTATTAGTTGTAGACGTAAAATAATTTAATATAATATAAATAATTACTGATAAATAATTTAATATAATATAATTTAATTAGACATGTTTATAATTATAAATATATAATTAGTGATAAATATGTTACAAATTAATTTAAACTAAATGTAGGTCTATTAAATAAAAAATTAGCATTATATGCATGTTTTAGAAATAATGATATTATTTTGAACTAAATTATATTGACATGTAGTAAATATTGAATTTAGTCTTGCATATTGTAGAAATAATGATATTATTTTCATTGTTAGTCTCTGTTTAAAATAATGTACTTAATATGATTTGTAATTTTTACATTTAGGAGATACAGTTAAGTACTTAATATGGCTCCTAAGGAACGAACAAATGATATTGGGTGGTCACACGGAGTTTTATTGGATGGCAACCGTAGGTGCTGGCGTTGTAACTATTGTAAAATAGAACACCGGGGAGGAGGGGTGTCTCGGTTGAAGAAGCATTTGGCCGGAGGAGCCGGGGCAGGATACTCTGAGGTTGCTGGGTGTACCCATGTGCCTAGAGATGTGAAACTTGCAATGGCTAGACACCTGCGTGAGAAGAGAGCTGAGATGAAAGAAAAGGAAAAAAAGAAGAAAAGGGATCAAGCGGCAGTGAGCGGGCGCCCAAGTGGCAGCAACGAGGAGGAATGTGCATGGACACCCAGTGACGAAGACGAACAAGCATGTACTGAGCAGGCTAATGTGTATGTCACTGTGAACGATCCATACAAAGCAGAGCTTCGTGAGGCAGTACGTCAGAGCAGGGAAGAGTCAAGACATCCCGAGGAGACTATAGTCCGTAGTCGCGAGGCCGCGAGGACCGGAGCATCAGGGAGTGGTGGTTCATCTACGACTCGACAATCACGAGGCATAAGGAGTTTATTGACTGGTGACTCGGGGACACAAAGGAAAAGGACACAATCGATCAACATCGAAGATGTGGAGCCCGGTGCACTATCCCGAGAGCATGGTAAGCAAACGAGGATGGACGATGCGTATGGCCAGAAGGGACCTAAATGGAAACTTGGTCAAGCTGTTGCAAAATGGTGGCACCACGCGGGTCTGCCTTTCAATGCAGCCAATAGCCCTTACTACAAGCCAATGTTTCAGGAAGCACAGATCCTTGGGCTACACGTGCAGCCACCTACAGCGAGAGAATTGGCTGGCGTATACCTTGATGAACAAGTTGCTGAGATCAAGAGTTACATTGACTCATTCAAGCAGAAATGGACAAAGTACGGAGTCACACTGATGTGTGATGGATGGTCAGGTACCACAAAATCTAGCCTGATTAACTTCCTTGTTTATTGTGACAGACAGGTATTCTTTCACAAATCAGTGGATGCGTCTGGTCAAATTCACAGTCACCAATATATTTTATCATTGATGGAGCAAGTGGTGACTGAGATTGGGGAGGAGTACATTGTACAAGTGGTGACTGATAATGGGTCGAACTATAAGAAGGCTGGGGAGGAGCTAATGAAGAAAAAACGGCACATTTTCTAGACCCCTTGTGCAGCACATTGTGTAGATCTGATGCTGAAGGAGATTGGGCAGCTTCGTATGGTAAAATCTGTGATCGAGGTGGCACAAAAAATCACGAAATATATCTACAACCACACACTTGTATTGGCATGGATGAGGGAGCACTGTGGCGGCGAACTATTGAGGCCTGGCATCACACGATTTACCACCAACTACATCGCATTGCAGAGCCTATTGAAGCACAAGGATGGATTGAAGCAAATGTTTAGAGGTGAGACCTGGCTGAGTTCCTCTTTTGCTGCTTCACGTGAAGGGGCGGAGGTCGAGGGGATTGTCAACACCTCGAATTTTTGGGATAGAGTGAAGATATTAGTGTCATTGATAGAGCCACTGTATGAGGTTCTACGATGCGTGGATGGGGATAGAGTACCAACCATGGGGTTGGTGTACAGCAAAATAGAAGCAGCCAAGCGGAAGATCCTTACAACGTCCAAAAAATATGGACCCACTATTCTGGAGATTGTGGGGGACAGATGGGACAGACAAATGAGCCGTGATCTTCACATGGCAGGTAAACACTTACATTCTCGTCCAATCAATGAGCTGTGATTTTCAGTTGATACTAATATGTAATTCATTGTCTTACGATTGCAGCGTACTATCTACATCCGGCCTTCCAATATGCTCGGGCCCTTGCTTATGACGATACGTTGATAGAATCGGTCAACATTGTGGTAGACCGATTATCTTTCACCCCAACAGATGCCGCTGATGCGTTGAATGAGGTATACTTGGATATTTTAACATTGACAATATTAAATGAAATATACACTTCATATTTTTTGATAATGCAGATGAAAATATTTAGAGAGGGAATTGGTTCATTTGCGACACCTAATGCCGTGGCCAGTCGTGATAGACTCGACCCAGGTAATGTGTCTTCACAATGTACCTTCTATATCTCGAGAAAGAATTTTTACATCTAATTATTATATTGTACATGATCTGTCTTAAACACAGCTGAGTGGTGGCTAAATTACGGCACAAGTGCACCCGTATTAAGGAAGATCGCAATGAGAGTTCTATCGCAAACATCCTCGTCGAGTGGGTGTGAGCGGAATTGGTCGACGTTCTCCTTCTTGCATACTAAGCTGAGGAATAGGCTAACACACCGCAGGCTAGACAAGATGGTGTATGTTCATTATAACATGAGGCTAAAGGTCCGGCATGTACAAATGGATACAAGGAGAGGAGAGGGAGATTACGACCCAACGGATGCTGTGTACTTGCGAGACGATGATGACCCTATGGTAGCATGGGTTGCAAGAGCCACAACCGAGCGTGGTGAGGCAGAATTGGACGAGGAGGCTGAAGAACCTGGCGAGACACCACGGCCTAATACTTTTCTCGCATCAGCTGTACAAGAGGCAGTCGGGGAGGGAGATGACACCATGTGCATTTGGGTGGTGACGACTCAGCAACGGGACGTGATGATGAAATTAATTTAGATGAAGACCTCGTCATTGGGGGTGGAGACACATCGTATGCGTACGATGATACAACATGGGAGCGATTGATCCAACCCCCATTAATTGAGCGTCAAGAGCCACCTCAGGTGAATTAATACATGAAAATCGAATCGCAAATTTCATTAAATAGCATAGTGATATATTGATGTATGATAGCAATATATTGCAGGTCGGTCCGACAAATGACAAATGTGAGCACTCGAGAAGAGAGGGACAAAGGAGACCAGAGCGAGGGGGTGAATTTGAGAGGGTTAGGTCGCATACCCCTTGGGCGTCGAGCCAAGGTTCTATTTATACGGTCGTCATGAGGTTAACCGTTGTTTTCACAAGATTGCCATGAGCGGAAGAGACGTGAGCCATCCTATCTACGAGCCTGACAAGACAGAGAGACGTGGGTGCTAACTCGCCGTTCCTTCTGGGAGGGGGTGCCTCTGCCAATAATGCGGCAGGACTTGTCAGAGACGTGGGCCGACAGATTATACCTTCTCCATTATCCCCCCACTCCCAAGCAACGAGGATGCTGCACCCTCAGTGCTCGAGAGGACTTGGGAAGTCCATTGCTAGTGTGGAGAGTGTCTGAGTGGTGCTCTATCCCCTACACCTAGTGGCTCAGGGTTAGGGTGTAGGGTAATGCGCCTGACCTCCCTATTTGTCGAACCATCGGGGCGATCTGTCGAGCGTGTGGGCGTGACGTCAACCTCACGATGGCGGAGTCCCGTCGATCATGGGGATGTAGGATTAGGCAGCGAGGGGTCATTGCCCTAGGGTTTTTGACCTCGTTTGGACTAACAATGGCGATTTTTCTTCCTGCTAGTGGTGCGATCTGGGCTGTTGACGCCAATCGCCTTTCCTAACTACCACTTTTCCCTTAAAAGGGGCACAAGAAGAGGTGGGAGAGACATTTCTTTATCTTCTCCAACGTCAACTCTTGTTGCTTCCTTCTTCCTCCTTACTTCTGTGAGACTTCTTCCTCCCTTCTCCCACTCATGGCCCCACGTACGTAAGAGATTGTTCTTAGCTGAGGAGTCTGAGCCTTCCACGAGCGACTCGATGGCGATCGTTGGTAGTGCCCCAAGCACTTCTTGGGCTCCTTCTTGTCCTTCCATTACCCGTGTCTCTTATCGAGTCACTGTAGGTCTTAGGGAGGCGTTCGAGGTCCCCTCTGAGTACGACATCCTCTTCGCTACCACTGAAGAGAAGCCATGAGTCCATCTTCAAGGGGGTATCACCGTGCCAGTGGAGTCTTTCCAAGTCGGCTTCTATTTGCCTATCCCCGGTCTCTTCGACCAGATTTTGTGTTTCCATGGAGTGGAGCCCGGACAGTTGACCCCTAACTTCGAGAGGATACTCTGCGCTTTTGTCTATCGCTGTAGCCAGATAGGGTTCTGTCTTATTGCTGAGCTCTTCCGTAACCTGTTTTGGGTTTAGTGCTGTCCTGGCTCCCATGACTTGGAGTTCTACTTCAGGTCCCTAATAGGGATTTAGTTTCTTTCCTTTTCCCTGGCCGTGTCGAACATGAAGCACTGGCATGATAGATTCATCATTTTGATGAACGTCGGGGGGGTGGACGTGGGTTACCTGAACCATCGATTCACCCAGAGTGCAGTGCCCACGCTGACCGACATGGAGAGGGCGATGATCAATGAGATATGTAGGGAGCCAATCCTAAAGGAGGACTTGGAGCTGACCCCTTCTATACTGAGGTCACTGGGGCTGAGACCCCCTCTCCTTGCCGATAGGGCTTTGATAGCATTGAGTGCTTAGGTCTGTAGCTATCTGGTCTGTGGTCTAATAGTGCCTTGCTCTGTCATTTCAAGTGTAGCAGAACCACCACCGGGTGGTAGGTCGGTCCACTACGAGCTCTGTTTCGAGGCTCTAGTGCTAGAGTCATCAGAGCCTCATCCTCGGGACCACCAAGCACTACCTGGGACTTCTCGAGCTTCTCTGGCGACCGTCTGAAGTTCCCCGACTGCGAGGCGTACTCAGGAAGTGGTGTTGGTCGGAGTATCGTTTATGTAGTCGCTTGCCTCTGGCCGACTCCACTACCGCTTGTTGGTCGCAGAAACCTTCGAGGGGCCGTCGCTCACGTCGGTGCCATCCTCACCTGCTCAATCACCCGTTGCCATCCCCAGCAGCTCTTCGAGGTCGCAGGAGACCTCGAGCAGTAGCGGATCCCCACTATGTTTGGCAAGAAGCACAGGGGCCCGAGCGTGGAGGTCATGATGGCACAAGAGCATTAGAAGTTGAAGAAGCCGAAGACGTCCATGCCTCTCCCTCCGCAATAGCCAACCGAGCATGTGGTTTCCGCATCATCCCTGCTCCTGCTCACTGGTCATCATCTCCCCGGGTCATAGTTCCCCATAGATACAAGGCCCCTCTCCCCACCAGTGCACGTGATATCCATGTGGTGGCCATTGAGCTCATGATGAAGTCACTACGGCCTGAGGTTCGAGGGAGCCCAGATGGTATGTTGGTGTCCAAGGCGGCCCACTCACTAGCTCTCCTTGATGACTGTCATCGGGTCCTTAAAATAGACAAGTTCAAGGTAGAGAAAATGTGGGAGGAGCTGTGGCATCGGGTGTTAGTGTGGGAGGAGGAGAAGCAGACTCTCCAGGCACTTTCTGACTCCCTGGTCAAGGCTAGGGAGGTGATCGAGTGACAGCTGCTCGGGACGAGCAGCAATGGGCGGAGGTGGCGTGGAGCACAGTGGAGGTGAGGGATGTAGTAGCCGAGTCGAAGCTAGCCGTCATGGAGGTGAGGGTGAAGGCAACAACGGCTAGGTGGCAGTGGCGATGGAGGTGAAGGTGGCTGCTGAGGCCAAGGAGGCGAAGGTAGCGGCGAGGGCAAGAGCGGTGGAAGTAGCAGTGGTGACTGCCATCGAGCGATATAGAGAGTCCTCAATGTACACCGAGGAGGTGAACGACATGGCCTCTACAATCTTTTGCCCGACCAGGGAGGTCAGCTTTTGCGATGGATGGGCCTCTACTCTAAAGGTCATCCTCGAGGCCATCGGTGCTCCCACACCTGAGCTCTAGCCCCCTGTCATCTGTACGAGGTGGGGTCCAAGGAGGAGGAGGAGGAGGCGAAGACTATTCCTATCCCATCCAGTGAGGTGGTAGCAGGGGCCGCAGAAGCCCCCCTGGCCACGGTCGATGAGCTGGTGGTCATCCCTGATAGCCCCAAGCAGATGGAGGTACTGCTCGGGATCCAACTCCCACTGTCAAGTCCAAGTGCCCCGCCGATGGCAAAGGAGGGGCCTACTGATTGTTGCCGCACTCTCGCCATCTTCTTTCCTTTATTTTCCCTCTTTTCTTCTCTCTTTTTCTTCTTCTCACTTTTTTCTTGGGGGGGCATGTCTAGGTAGATGTGCCCATAAATGTAAATTCTCTTTGCTTAATGAAATGGAATCCCCTTGGGTCTACTATGCCTTGATGTTTCCTTGCATGGTCTTATGGGCTCCGGGGTCGCTTCATCTTCCACTAGGCTTTGTTAGTATCTTGGTGTCCCAGTCCCCGAACTGTCACATCAGTGACAACTGAGTACCGAAGGGAATCACTTCATAACTCGTTGAGGGGCTCGAGGCTTGCATGCATGTGCTAGCCAATGAGAGGCCTCCTCGTGTCTCTCAAGGGTGCTTCCTACTTACTATAAATGGGGGCCTTCAATGGGAATAGGGTTGGTAGAGGTCCCAACAGTTCTTCAGGGAGGTCTTCTATTGGCTAGAGGGTTGGCGAGCCAAGCGCAAGAGTCTTCTTCAACCGTGGAGGAGGGGTCGGCCAAGCGTCCATGTCTTAAGGAGAAGTCTTTGCCTAAGGCAAGCTCGTCGTAGGGTGTGCAGGAGCAGGGAAACTCTACTGCGTTTTGGAAGGATTACTTAGCTGGTTGGCAGGCGGCCTTGCACAAAGTCCACCGACTGTATGCCTCGAAGGGGGTGATGAACGTCACTCCTGATTTGTATGGGGCTGAGTCTGATGATTATGTCTACCCTTTGCACTCCACTCGAAGAAGTAATGAATGGTTTTCCTCTTTTTCTCTCTTTCCTGTGTATGTGGTCGCTACGCTCTTCGAATCTTCCTTCTATCTTAATTGGTGAGCTGAGGGCACCGTCCTACAAGAATCACGAGAGAGGAGAGGGTGCGAGCCGTGGGATGTATAGGCCTTATTACTTGTTGGGGGAGGAGTTGTTAGCACCAGGCGGGTCAACAGATGGAACCTCTTTGAGCGATAGTAAGTGGCACAATGTCCATAGTGTCATGTTAGAGTGAATAGAACTTCTCCGAGCTCGACCATGTGGCACATGGATTATGGCTAACAGGCGTAGCCCTTGAAACAAATGGAATCTCTCCGAGCACCGGTGAGAGGCACGTGGTCCATAGTCTCCTTCTAGACTAAATGGAATCTCTTCGAGCTCAACCGGATGGCATAAGGTTGATAGTCACAGACATAGTCCATAGTCTATTCTACTATGGGATAGTTGGTCACTTCTTCTGGAGGAGTTGTTCCCCCATTATGGGGCTGTTTGCAGCACACGCAGAATCGACAGGAGAATAAAAATATCGTGGGAAATGTGGTTGATTTGTGATTTGATGGTTGAGACTGGGTGTATGTATTTTGCGGGCATGTCAATCAAGTTTTGACAATTTCCGTGGAATTAAAGTTCAACTGGGATGTGCCTCTAGGGCACAACACATGTGCATGGACATACGGACAACACGTGGATAAGGTCTGTGTGCATGTGGTGGCTGTTTAGGTAGCTGGTGCAGGTTTGATTCTGCAGGTGAAAGTGCATCAAATGATGTGCGGTTCGGGTGCAGAACATTTCTCCATTAATTGAGCCTTTCGACCACAGTCGATGTTAATTTATTTCGATGTAATCCGAACACCCTTGTTTCTACTGTTGAAGGAAGAGAGTCAGGGATCTTGGGGGCCGTTACATCAAGATGGCTTGATCCATGCAACAGTGACGGAGTAAAAGCAGCACAACAGGGATGAGTAGAGGTAGAGAGACTAGTCTCAGTGTGGGCACTGGAGAAGGCACAGACTCTGAGTTTAGGAAAAGCAAGGCATTCGCTCGACAAGGAGCCGAAAGGTTCTGGCTCAGGTGCTGAGTGGCTGACACTAGCTCGACAAGGATCACGCAGGTGCTGGCTCGGGTATAGGGTCCGTTCCGTTGGTGAGGTAGGGTCCGAGTTGGGAGGTGGATAGCAGTCTACGGGATGGTGTTGAGACTGACAGCCGGTGAGGATGGGAGTCGATTCCCTGACCAGATTACATCACTATAAACCATGAAACGCATTACGTGGGGCGTTCAAAGTCCGATTACAAGTGTGTGCAAGCTACGGGACAATTGTGTCATTTATGACGGTCCGTCATTGCGTTATTATGCGGGTATTTCCACCTTTGTACATAATGCCCGTTGAAGGACTCGTGATTCTACAAGATGCTACTTGAGGGGTGTTGCGAGGTACCCTAAATGTGTGGTGGCCTTATAAGCATTCATTTGTTTACATTTATTCATATCATACATACTATTTTTTGGGCTTTAACAAAGTTAATTATGTAATTTTTACATGATAATCTTAGTCTCACACAAAATGACAATTTTTTAGTAATTAATGGGCCTTGAGACATGTTTAAAATAAAATATATATAATTAAATTTTAGGGTTTTTTACATAAATACCCTCATAAATATTGGTTATGCCAAATATACCTTCATATAAGCATATTATCAAAAATATCCTCCAAATATCCTTAATGATTGCGGTTGTACCCCGTGGTTCTCTCCCATTAAAAATATGTGATGAAAATCGTTAAATCATTTGTAGTACCTAAAGTACCCCGCGTTTCTACCACCGATTTATAACTGCAAGGCTCTTCTTCCACCTCCCGACATCATTCACAACCCTACCGCAGGCTCCCCATCTCAAGCAGCCGACTGGCGGCACACCTCGATCCCACGGCGGCACACCCCGGAATCGACTGCTCCGACGCCATCAAAGAAGCCTCCCCATCTCACACCCACGGTAGCACACCCTCTGTAGAAGCCTCCCCATCTCACATTAACGGCGGCGCACACTCTGTAGAAGCCTCCCCATCTCACCCCCCCCCACCTGGTGCGGACACACGCCGCAATACATGCTGGTGGACGAGGACACGGCGAGACCCGGATAGCTCACGGAGGACGTGGACACATCGGCCGAGCCTTCACCTTCATTTCTCATTTGTTTGGCCTTGTTGGGCCCTATTTGGAGCTTGTGGACAATTAATGGGTTGTAATAGTGTGTAAAGGGCTAATGGGCTCAAGGTCTTGTAATGGGCTAGAATAGTGTTGGGCTTGACTATTGGGTTTCTACATGGGCCAAGCCCATGGGCTAGTGTGAAAGGAACCTAGTGGGTGGTGGGCTTCTAGAAGGGGATGCCCCCCCCTTCCTTGGTCCAAGGGGAGGTAGCCACCTACTTAATGGTGACTCCCCTCCCTTAATGTCAACATTAGGTAGCTCCCTTGTCTCCCCTCCCCTTTGATTTTCAAAAGTAGGTGAGTCTTTGTCCCCCCCTTGGTCTCCCCTCCCCTTTGATTTTCAAAAGTAGGTGAGTCTTTGTCCCCCCCTTGGTCTCCCCTCCCCTCTCCTTGTCAAAGTGTCGAACTCCCCTCTCCCTCCCCTTGCTCCCACGTATGTCCCAGCCCCCTTGTAATGTCCCGGATCTTTATTGGGTCTTTCGGATCTTTTTCGGAGAGTTTCGGATCGCTTTTGTAGCTCCCGAGTTGAGTTTTACGATCTGTGTGGGTCTTTCTCTCGTACTAGTTACGGAACTCTGCGGTGAGTTTATTTCTCAATTCATCGACTCGTGAATGATACAGTGGCGATGTACTCTTCGAGCCGATCGTTTTGACTATTTTTACGTATTTTTCTGAGTTCGGGCCAAAAATCAGTTTTTTCAGAAATTAGGAAAATTCCTAATTTCTTTCTATAAATTCAATTCCACTATCTCTCCTGCTCATTTTTAACTTCACGCTATCTCACTCCGTTCTCTCCCGTCTCTGGTCCGTTCGGCGCGGGGCGTGCACCGTTGCGGAGCTGGCTGAGGCGTGGACGTGCTCGAGTGATCGGTTCGCGGGAAGGAGCAGCGGATGGAGCGTGGCGGGCGCGATCCCTCGGTGGATTTCGAGAGGGCGTCGTTCGTGATTCGGTGGTTTTCGGCATGGTTTAGTCCCTTCGGGGCACGGTTTCTTCGGTGGAGGTAGGGAGACGGATCGCCACTTCCTTCTGCACGTTTTCCCTGCTTCTGTGCGTTGTTTGGTGCTCGATCGGGGGAGATCGGGCCGGTTTAGTGAAAACTGTAGTTTTTGGGGTTTTCAGGGTTCGCCGAAAAACGGCAACCATTTGTGATGTGGTTAGTGTCAAACTGACCGTTGGGATGTCTGGATCCCATTCACGTAAGTTTCGTGTCGATCGGTTGTCATTCGAGGCCGGTAGGAGTTCGGGAACCTCGGTGACCCATTTAGGGTTGATTTATCTAAATCACCCCGATCTCTTGTTTTAGGGTTTGCATGTGGCCTTTTAAGCCTCCTAGAGTTGTTTTTCGTCGTCTAGGTTTGTTTCCCCTGCGCTTCGGCGTGAATGGGGCGTGGAACGGCCCGATTTGGCGTTTCCACTATTTTCCCTCCGTGACCAGTGTAGCGGTCGTTTCAGAGACCATCACATGTCTCTGACGGCCCTACAACAGACCGTCACAGCGTCTGGGAGTTTTTAGTTCTTCGTGATTTTGGGAGTGTGACGGCCCAGGGGAGGCGCGTCACAGCTCTCTGATGCGTCCGGGGTGATGCGTAATGCCTGTTTTGTCGTCTAGCGTTTTGAGTGAGTCGGTTCCCCTGACGCGCCCGCCCTGGTGCGTCAGGTTTGTGTAACGCGCCTGCCCCAGGCCGTTACACTCTATTTTAATTGTGTTGGGCGGCTGTGTCGGCTGTCTCTAACGGCCCTGCCCCCTTGCGTCACAGTGCTGTAACGCGTCCGCCGTGGACCGTTACGTGCTGTTTGTCCGAGTTTCAATTTTGGGTCGGTTGGCGTAATGCGCCTGTCCTCACGCGTTAGGTGGGCGTAACGTGTCTGCGCTAGTGCGTTAGGCCGTTGTAACACGCCTGCCCTGGTGCGTTACGTGGCTCGCGTTGTGTCTTTGTTCCTGTTGTCTCTGACGCGCCCGCCCTGGTGCGTCAGGCCCGTGTAATGCGCCTGTGCTAGGCCGTTACAGTCCTGCTATGTCCGTGATGGCCATTTGGCTTTTTGGTGTGTGGTCGTGTGTTGTGGGTCTGTCTTAGGTGACGTTAGGGGTTGTTTTGTGGCGTGTCTGTGTGTGTGTCTGTCTATGTTAGGGTGATGTCTGTCGCTCCCGTGGTCTGGCCGCTTTCCCCGTGGACATCGGTCGATGTTCCTATGAAGGCTAAGACTACGTTTTCGAGTCTGTCGGCAGTTTCCTGTGCTGCCTTTGGTGTTTGAGGTACGGGTGACAGGGCATGTTAGACTGTCTGTACTTCAGCGCCGCGTTTCAAGCTTCTTCCTTGCGTCGCCCTAGACGTGCAACAGTCGAGGGGTGACCCCGATATACGGTTTTGTAAGCTAGTTTCCGTCAGCTCCTGCGGTTACCGTAGCGTCCTACGGGGGGAGAAAACTAGCTAGAGGCCTGGCTCTAGGCAGGAGCCAGTGTGTGCACACGTGGTCAGGGGCTGAGGACTGACGCCGATGGGCATGACCCTGACTAGTACTTGTACTTGTGGTCCCGCGTGGGTCAACGACTCGGCCGTGTTCGCGTCGGTGGTACGAAGCGGTTAGTCGAGACACTTGTGGGGTTTGTTGTGACCTGTCCGGGTTGGCCTTTCCGTGGCTGTACTCGAGGTCTGTGTCCTATCTGGTGCACGACGCTCCGGTCGTGTTGTCTGTCTAGGTCTTTTCTAGACTTTCTTTTGCATGCCTGTTGTAGGTGTAGGTTGGGGTGTTTTGTTTGGTTTTCCCCTTTTTCCTCGTTGCTCCCTACTCCTCTTTCCCTTTCTAGGCCTGCTTGCCTGTTGGAGTTATTCCCCTCGTCCTTACCTGTTCCCTACTCCTGCTTCCTTTTCTTTTACAGCTTTCTAGTGTTGTTTCTTGCTGTTGTTCCGTGTTACTGCGTGTTTTTCAGTGGGGATCTACGTGACCCCTACTGAGCCAGTGACACGAGGCTCACCCCTGCTTTTCAGGTGGGGTGATGTGTTCGTTCTGCTTCCGTGGGTCCTGGAGTTCGAGTTGTAGTTGCCAGCTGGTACCTCCGTCGGGCTTCCCCCGACTTTTCGGTACGTCTTTTCTTTCTGTCGACTGTACTACTAGACTGCTGTCTTTAGCTTTGGACTTGACTCTGGTATATAATTGTTTAAAATTTGTTAATAAAAAATGTAATTTTATTTCTGCTACTTTAGCATCCTGATCTAATGAAATTTAAGTGCTTGTTGCTATATCTGTCAGTTCAATGTACTACACGACAATCCTTTTTCCCTTCGGAGCTTTACCGCTCTTGGGAGGCCTCGCGGATTCCAAGTGATATCAAGTGTATTCGGTAGTCCTACCGGGTATATCTGGTATCCGAAATCCGGGTCGTCACAGTTGGTATCAGAGCGTTGTTGTGTGAAGTACATGGGAATCTCAGATATACAGTGTCCAGAGTCGCTAAATCCAATACAGTCTTCAGCTGTCATTAGGTCGTTTTGCGGTTGTGTTGTCGGGTTGTTCTTCCCTGCTTACCCTTGCTAGTCCTTAAATTTTGAGGATGAAATTTCTTAAAGGAGGGGAGGATGTAATGTCCCGGATCTTTATTGGGTCTTTCAGATCCTTTTCGGAGAGTTTCGGATCACTTTTGTAGCTCCCGAGTTGAGTTTTACGATCCGTGTGGGTCTTTCTCTCGTACTAGTTACAGAATCCTGCGGTGAGTTTATTTCTCAATTCATCGACTCGTGGACGATACAGTGGCGATGTACTCTTCGAGCCGATCGTTTTGACTATTTTTACGTATTTTTCTGAGTTTGGGCCAAAAATCAATTTTTTTGGAAATTAGGAAAATTACTAATTTCTTTCTATAAAGTCAATTCCACTATCTCTCCTGCTCATTTTCAACTTCACGCTATCTCACTCCGTTCTCTCCCGTCTCTAGTCCGTTCGGCGCGGGGCGCGCACCGTTGCGGAGCTGGCTGAGGCGTGGACGTGCTCGAGTGATCGGTTCGCGGGAAGGAGCAGCGGATGGAGCGTGGCGGGCGCGATCCCTCGGTGGATTTCGAGAGGGCGTCGTTCGTGATTCGGTGGTTTTCGGCATGGTTTAGTCCCTTCGGGGCATGGTTTCTTCAGTGGAGGTAGGGAGACGGATCGCCACTTCCTTCTGCACGTTTTCCCTGCTTCTGTGCGTTGTTTGGTGCTCGATCGGGGGAGATCGGGCCGGTTTAGTGAAAACCATAGTTTTTGGGGTTTTCAGGGTTTGCCGAAAAATGGCAACCATTTGTGATGTGGTTAGTGTCAAACTGATTGTTGGGATGTCTGGATCTCATTCACGTAAGTTTCGTGTCGATTGGTTGTCATTCGAGGCCGGTAGGAGTCCGGGAACCTCGGTGACCCATTTAGGGTCGATTTGTCTAAATCACCCCGATCTCTTGTTTTAGGGTTTGCATGTGGGCTTTTGAGCCTCCTAGAGTTGTTTTTCGTCATCTAGGTTTATTTCCCCTGCGCTTCGGCGTGAATGGGGCGTGGAACTGCCCGATTTGGCGTTTCCACTATTTTCCCTCCGTGACCGGTGTAGCAGTCGTTTCAGAGACCGTCACATGTCTCTGACGGCCCTACGACAGACTGTCACAGCGTCTGGGCATTTTTAGTTCTTCGTAATTTTGGGAGTGTGACGGCCCAGGGGAGGCGCGTCACAGCTCTCTGACGCGTCCGGGGTGATACGTCACGCCTGTTTTGTCGTCTAGCGTTTTGGGTGAGTCGGTTCCCCTGACGCGCCCGCCCTGGTGCGTCAGGTTTGTGTAACGCGCCTGCCCCAGGCCGTTACACTATGTTTTAGTTGTGTTGGGTGGCTGTGTCGACTGTCTCTAACGGCCCTGCCCCCTTGCATCACAGTGCTGTAACGCGTCCGCCGTGGACCGTTACGTGCTGTTTGTCCGAGTTTCAGTTTTGGGTCGGTTGGCGTAACGCGCCTGTCCTCACGCGTTAGGTGGGCGTAACGCGTCTGCGCTAGTGCGTTAGGCCGTTGTAACGCGCTTGCCCTGGTGCGTTACGTGGCTCGCGTTGTGTCTTTGTGCCTGTTGTCTCTGACGCGCCCGCCCTGGTGCGTCAGGCCCGTGTAACACGCCTGTGCTAGGCCGTTACAGTCCTGTTGTGGCCGTGATGGCCGTTGGGCTTTTTGGTGTGTGGTCGTGTGTTGTGGGTCTGTCTTAGGTGACGTTAGGGGTTGTTTTGTGGCGTGTCTGTGTGTGTGTCTGTCTATGTTAGGGTGATGTCTGTCGCTCCCGTGGTCTGGCCGCTTTCCCCGTGGACATCGGTCGATGTTCTTATGAAGGCTAAGACTACGTTTCCGAGTCTGTCCGTAGTTTCCTGTGCTGCCTTTGGTGTTTGAGGTACGAGTGACAGTGCATGTTCAACTGTCTGTACTTCAGCGCCGCGTTTCGAGCTTCTTCCTTGTGTCGCCCTAGACGTGCAGCTGTCGAGGGGTAACGTCGATATACGGTTTTGTAAGCTAGTTTCCGTCGGCTCCTGCGGTTACCGTAGCGTCCTACGGGGGGAGAAAACTAGCTAGAGGCCTGGCTCTAGGCAGGAGCCAGTGTGTGCACACGTGGTCAGGGGCTGAGGACT
Source organism: Amorphophallus konjac (assembly GCA_022559845.1). Taxonomy (NCBI): domain Eukaryota; kingdom Viridiplantae; phylum Streptophyta; class Magnoliopsida; order Alismatales; family Araceae; genus Amorphophallus; species Amorphophallus konjac. The sequence continues at coordinate 292,887,889 of CM040119.1, forward strand.
GACGCTGACGGGTGTGACCCTGACTAGTACTTGTACTTGTGGTCCCGCGTGGGTCTGCGACTTGGCCGTGTTCGCGTCGGTGGTATGCAGCGGTTAGTCGAGACACTTATGGGGTTTGTTGTGACCTGTCCGGGTTGGCCTTTCCGTGGCTGTACTCGAGGTCTGTGTCCTATCTGGTGCACGACGCTCCGGTCGTGTTGTCTGTCTAGGTCGTTTCTAGACTTTCTTTTGCATGCCTGTTGTAGGTGTAGGTTGGGGTGTTTTGTTTGATTTTCCCCATTTTCCTCGTTGCTCCCTACTCCTCTTTCCCTTTCTAGTCCTGCTTGCCTGTTCGGGTTGTTCCCCTCGTCCTTACCTATTCCCTACTCCTGCTTCCTTTTCTTTTACAGCTTTCTAGTGTTGTTTCTTACTGTTGTTCCGTGTTATTGCGTGTTTTTCAGTAGGGATCCGCGTGACCCCTACTGAGCCAGTGACACGAGGCTCACCCATGCTTTTCAGGTGGGGTGATGTGTTCGTTCTGCTTCCACGGGTCCTAGAGTTCGAGTTGTAGCTGTCAGTTGGTACCTCCGTCGGGCTTCCCCTGACTTTTCGGTACGTCTTTTCTTTCTGTCGACTGTACTGCTGACTGTTGTCTTTAGCTTTGGACTTGACTCTGGTATATAATTGTTTAAAATCTGTTAATAAAAATATAATTTTATTTCTGCTACTTTAGCATCCTGATCTAATGAAATTTAATTGCTTGCTGCTATATCTGTCAGTTCAATGTACTACACGACAATCCTTTTTCCCTTCGGAGCTTTACTGCTCTTGGGAGGCCTCGCGGATTCCAAGTGGTATCAGGTGTATTCGGTAGTCCTACCGGGTATATCTGGTATCCGGAATCCGGGTCGTCACACCCCTCCCCTTGCCTTACCTCTATTTAAACACATGTATAGTGTTCTTAGTGGAACTAATGAAGAATTTGTGAGAGAAAAGTGCATTAAGAGAGTGATTCTCTTCTTTCCTTAGGGTGTGATGCTCTAGGCCAAATCCTGTGATGAGATTTATTTAGGTGTGTGACTTGCCCCTCTATCCTCCCCATCCCCTTTCTATCTGGTTCCATGAAAATTCTCAGAGAAGCATCTGCGAGTTAGGAAGAATTTGGCGATCGTTTCACGTCGATCGGAGCTCTGGATCGTCGGCAACAATTCATTTTCTCACGTCGCACAGATCTGCCCGACCTTGCTATCCAGATTCTGAGTTTCCTGATCCCAAATTTCTCCAAGTCTACTCCCACGTCTTCTAGAGCTGATCTTCTGAGTGATCATAGAATTTTGAGTCCCCTTTGCGTTGCCGCCAGTTTTGTGCTGATCCGAGGTCTGTGCTGGCCGTGGCGGAGATTCTCGTGGGACTGCACAGACCTCCCTATGCAGACCCGATCCAGAAGCTAAGTCGACTTCGGAAGCTGCCCCACCATCCCCTTTACTGATCTGACCAAACCCCTTTGTCAGATCCTTCCTCTGGATGTCGGCAACGATCAGCAATAAACGGCGCCTCGTTCCGACACCAGGAGCCATTTTTCCTATAATTCTTTGCCTTTCTGTGCAGTTCTGTGTGCGCAGAACCAGAAGCTGAGAACTTTTACTGCTGCACCCAGATCTGGACAGATCTGATCACGCCCTTCAGAGTAGAGAAACGTCATCCTGTCGCCGACGTTCTCCAACAAATGGAACTCCGATCGGACCACGGATCTATCCGTACCAGCCTCCGTAAAATCGCTGCGCAGGGTGACCAGCTTGGGCAGAACCGGATCGGTACCCGATCGTCACCCGGATCGGCCCCGACTCGCCTCCCTCGGCTCCCTCGAGTGCTGCCCGTCAACTCGAGTCCCAACAGCCCCGAAAAATAGCATTGTAGCCTGTTATCTCCCTGCGAGGAGTGCGCCCTATTTCTGGAATTGTAACCATTAATCATTTGTGTGTATCGGGGTTGTCGGATTCGGCCGGAGTTTCTTCCCCACGCACTAGTCATGGAGGTACATGCTCGTTCCTATACTCACATTTGCCGATTTAGTATATTTTCTATCATGCTGCATTTATGAGATTAGGACCGATAGTTAGCTACAAATCACCGTGATTGTGAGTGGAGAGTGCCCGTTCCTTAGCTCCAGTCGAGCACCAAGCTCGGACTGCACCACCCTAGGTGACAGTGGTTCCTTAACCGCTACGATCCCACGTTTCCCTCGCAAGGGTCGATCGTTGGGCTAGCTAGAGTTCCTGTTGAGAGACGTCTCCACCAGGAGAGTGCCACGGTGGTCAGCCGCCCGGCTTACCTTAGCGTGCTAGTACTGGACACACATCAAGTCTGTCGTACGTCTTAGCCCGATCGCGTCATCATCCCGCATCAAATTGGTATAAGAGTGTCGGTATAAGTCTAGGGTCGTCTAAGTCCAAGGCTGCATTGCGTCCCAATATTCAGTATATCAAAATGTGTTGCCTGAACGATAGGTTACGCCTATCGGGAAGGTGATTCACTCGCGTGAGAGGATCTTCGGATCCCGGAACTCCGCCAAGTACTGGATATGGGTTGACTCTAGGTTTGTAGTCGAGTCGGTATTCAAACTTTGCATTATTATTTTAGGGTCATGTCTAGTCCAAGAGAGTCCGGTCTTGTCACCGTGTGTCTGCATGTCCACTACCCGCCACCCCCATGGCCGTCCCCCGAGACCATGCGTCTGATTGGTCATCCCTGGTGGCCCAATACAATGCTTTCATGGCCCGACACCCAATCCCTAAGCCCACAACCGAGTCGTTCCAGCGACCTATAGTGTCCACTGCCATCCTACCTAATGGGTTGCATACGGAGATCGACTTCATCAGTAGAGTGTCGTCTAACTGTGTCTCACAAGACAAAGTTGAATCGCTCTCTAAGATCGGGGAGATTGTGCTCAACAGTGGCTTAGCATTCGTAGAATTCCAATGGAGGTTTGGCCCCATTCTTTATGACGATGGAGCATGGTGCAAGGTCGACACACTTGCTGGCCCATGCATTATTTTAGGAAAAAATTGGTTGGAAGAGAGGAGAGCGACCTTTGACCGAGATAGGAGGACTTGCACCTTACACCCACCTCACCTACCCGGCGAGTTCGTCTTCCACGATGGCATTCGGCCGACCACCTCCGTATCACCGGCCACCCATTCCCAATGGTCCGATCCACCTCCGGAGTCACGCTCGCCACCACTCCCGGTGCCCGCCCATGTTAGCCATATCTCCGGCCAGTGTCCTTCATGATCACCTACCTTAGAGGACAACCATTCAGAGGATGCCTCACCCGGGCCTATTCTAGTGAGTTATGAGGCTGACCAGAAGTTGGCCAAGGATTACCTCACTAATATTTTGGGGCTAGAGAATGATCCAATAGAGGGCCAGGGTCTGTTAGTCACCCCAATCCCACCGGACATCTCGGGCCTATCTGTCCCGCCCACTTTATCCTCGGTGGATATGCCATCCGCCGACACCACCATCCCACTACTACTCGTCTCTCCTACGGTAGCGCAGCCGCTAGTGACTACCATACCACTATCGACACCCTATGTTGACGCGGTATGGTTTGACTTCTACCATGTGTACGAGAGATAATATCCGGACTTACCCCTTTTTGAGCGCCACACCAGGCGTCCGGATTACCTTCCCGTCACCCACCTCCTGATCCCCTTACACTTCCATACCGGACGACGAGTCTTCTCAAATCGGAGACGGTTGACGAGGGTTGAGACTCACAACATCAAATTGTGGGTGAGTCTGTCTTTACACTTGGAGTATGCAGACGGAGTCCAACCGGTCCTTAGAGTGTCTGGTGTGCTTGTTGTCAGTCCTAGGAAGTCCTTAGGCTTTGTCGCTTCGACTGTCCATGTCTAGGTTTGTAATATTCCAGACCTTTTGGATCCTTTTTCGTGAGTCCCAGATCTGGTTTCTCAGAGTGTTCTGCTCCGTTGTGTCCAAAATTTCGTTTCAGACATCTTTTGTGTTCGGATTGGCGCGATCCGGAGTTGTTTCGGAGGCCCGGAAGCGTTCCGCGGCTTTTCCGCGCGTGTTTTCCGATTACCGGTGTGTGTTTCGGTAATTCCTTCGGAACCTCGTTGCGGGTGAACTGGGCCATTCACCTAGGCGAGAGTGGTACCGTTGCGATCGGTGCGTTCCGAGGATGGCGGAAATATAATTTTCTATTTTTCGGTATTTTCTGGAATTTCTGGATTTTCTTATAAATCCCTCCCCTTTTCTCTCTCTTCCCCACCCTCTTCTTCTTCTTCTTCTTCCTCCTTTCTCCCCCACCATGCGACGGCCTCTCTCCCTCTCTTCTTCGTCCAGCGAAACCGCGGCGAGCCCCTCCGGCTGCAGACGGCTGTGGGCGACGGCGTGGTGACGACGGCGACGGCGAGGTGATCGTGGAGGCGTACGTGAACCGTGGGAGCTCAAGGAAGAACGAGGGTTTTCGAGCATTCTTCGTGATTCGTGGTCGATCCGGCGCGTCTCGGGACGCAATTGAGGTAGGGTGACGTTCCCTAGCCTCTAGCCTTCCTTTCCCGCAATTTGTAGGCCGAGGGGAGGCCGAGAGATGGGATTCCTTGCGGGTTTGGGGTTTTCCATGATTTGGGGAGAGCTCGCCTGATCTATGGATTTGATGCATGATTTCGTGTTTTGATGGCCTAGAATCATGCTAGGGGTCCCCAGGGGTCTTCTCCTTTGATTTCCCACTCTCCGGTGGAGGCATGGGGGCGTGGCCACTTTTTTTGGGTGTTTCCCACCGTTTCACCCTCGGGCGGGTGTGACGGTCCTTCTAGTGACCGTCACACTATGTAACGCGCCCAGATGGGTGAGTTACAGCCCTGAGTGCAGCCAAGTGGGGTTTGTGGGCTGTGACGGTCCCACGATAGACTGCCACGGTGCTGTGACGCACCTAGGTTGGCCCGTCAGGGGTGTTCGACCGTTGGCTGCCGACTGTTGGTTTTTGACCGTTGGGGGTCAAGGCATGTGACGCACCTGGCTTGGCTCGTCACAGCCATGTGACGCTCCTATGTGGGTGCGTTAGAGCAGACGTATTCCCACGTTGTGATGCACCAGGGTTGGTCCGTTACACACTATGACGCACCGAGTGGCACGCGTCACAGCTGCTCTCTGTTGTCTTGTGACGCACCAGGGTAGGCGCGTCACAGACTGTAACGCACCATGGTAGGTGCGTTACGGCCTATTTTGCACCGAGCGTGTGACGCCCCTGCGTTGGGCCGTAAGGTGATTGTGACGGTCATGCCTAGACCGTCAGAGCCTGTGACACGTCTAGGGTAGACCGTCAGGCTCTGGGTTGCCCCGGGTGGTTTACAACCCCGTTTCTGTTCCGACCGTGGTCACCGTGCGACGGTGCTGGTACGTGGGGCGGTCCCCGTACATTGTGGGATGCGGATGATATTTTCCGTTGACTTGATAGTCTACTCCGTAGTGACCCTCCACTAGTCGTAGCCTGCTTACATGCGTATGGTCCCACCAGGGAGTGGTGGAGAGGCTACCCTGAGGACGGTTTTAGACTGATTTCCGTCGGGCCCCTCGTCGGTAGCCAGAGTCCGGCTCCAGGGGAAAACCAGTTAGGGGCCAAACCTAGGACATACGGTCTGTGTGTGCACACGTGGTTGGGGGCGGTTGGACCCACGCTGACGGGCGTGACCCCAGCTAGTCACTCCTTTGTGGTTACTTGTTCGGTGTTCGTGCCTTTGGTAGCAGCTACCACATCAGGCAGTTCACCTGCGGTGTGGTGTAAGACGTCAGGCGACGCTACCGGCTGTGCTTCTAGTGGGAGGTACTCCTGTCGAGTCGGGAGTGTCAGACTGTCAGTCCTTGCGACTTCGACCTTCGGGTTTTGTCGTGTTGACCGTGGTGCTCCGATCGTTTCACCGTGGCACGTGTGTCGGTTTTCATGCCGTGGGAGCGGTGTTTTGTAGATTGCAGGGCTTCCTTTTCTGAGGTACTCGCTTACTGCTAGCATAGCGGTGTCTCCATTTGCGAGGTAGGGTTCGAGTGATCCCTACTTAGTCTTGTTCCGAGACTCATTCCCTACTTGTTTTCACCATGTTTCATGTGAGTTGCGGCCTCAGGGGAGCGCGTTTGAGGCTCAGCGTGGTTCAGTTGCCCAGCGTTAGTGTCAGAGGTCAGAGCCGGGGTATGCCCCGTGTAGCTGTACTTTTCTTTCTTATCTCTGTACTAGTTGTGGACTACTGCTGTTGTTATTTTTATATCTCGTGAACCATGTATCATGTAAACTGTTAATTTATTTTCTTCTTAATAAAATAACTGTTCATTTCTGCAATTATTTGTGATACTTGTGTAGTCTCCACACCATTCCTTTAACCCTTCCGAGTATTCGGGCTCGTGGGTGGCGGTACGAGTCTCGGGTTATCGGACCTTCCCAGTAACCGGATTCTTGGGTCGTTACAGCTGGTATCAGAGCAGAGGTTGTGGTATTATACGAGAATCATAAGTAATTGTGGTGGTCCACTAGTCCACAGCGATGATGTACAGTTGACGCTGGCATCGGGCATCGTGTGTTTTTCTTGACCATGGTGTTTCCGTGTTTTCTGTCTTTTGCTTCAGGAGCGAGCATAGTGCCGAGGCGGAGAACTCGCTCTCAGCAGGGGCAGTCGGCTGGAGGTCAGAGATCCAACAGGGGGTTTAGCGAGATCAGGAGGAGCATAGTAGAGCGCCACCGGGGGCCGCCGAGACAGTGGATACTGTGAGGTTTCCGGAGGCCGAGGATTTCTTCTGTGGCATGTACCAGCTTATGTCTCAGCAGTTCGACGGAGAGGCTGGTGAGGGCTCGTCGACCAGGGGTGGGCCAGGCCGAGCAGTGAGGGATTTCATGCAGTTTTATCCCCCTTACTATGGCGGTCAGCCAGACCCTGATTTGGCTCGGAGTTGGCTCGACGAGATGGAGCGGGTGTTCAGTTCCGCGCGGAGTACTGCGGAGGATAGAGTGATGTTGGCCTCCAACCAGTTGTAGAGTACTGCTCGGGAGTGGTGGCCTTCCGAGTGGAAGACGTCTTTCTAGCTTCGTCCACTTGAGAAGATTGTGTGGGGCGACTTTATCAGTGCTTTCGAGCATACCTACTGTCCAGAGTTTATTGCTATGCAGCGGATGCGTCAGTTTCTGGAGCTGGTTCAAGGCGACATGTCCGTGCTGCAGTACAGGGCCCGATTTGTTGAGCTGGGTCGGTATGCACCTCATATCATGGAGCAGGGGAGGGTGAAGACCGCACAGTTCGTCCAGGGCTTGAGGCAGGAGCTGAGGCACCATTTGATCGTGAATACGGCCACTGATCTGGAGACAGCGTCTCGTGTTGCGGCTTCTTTGGAGATGGATATGCAGAGGACTCGAGGATCGATCAGCCAGGGGCAGTCTTTGTCGGGTCACAGCCAGCAGTCGGTTACCCAGCAGCAGGGTTCCTTTCAGCTTGCGTCGAGTGGTTCAGGAGCGCCGGCACCGGCAGCTTTGGCGACAGGATATGTGTCTTTTGGCTCTAAGGTCAAGAAGTTCCTCGGGAAGGATTTCCAGAAGAAGAAGCATAAGGATCAGGGGCAGGGATCATCGGGCAGTGTACAGCAACCGGTCCTGTTTCAGCGTCAGGGATCAGTGGGTGGATCGCGAGGACCGTGTCCACGGTGTAGCGAGCATCACCTAGGCAGGCAGTGCACGACGTCGATTATTTATTTTCGGTGTGACCAGCCAGGGCACATGGCGCGTGACTGTCCTTAGAGGCAGCAGCAGCAGCAGCCGTTTCCTCAACAGCAGGAGGTTCCCCAGCAGCAGAGGCAGCAGCAGGGACAGTATCCGCCACTACCCAGGTCAGCTAGTGTGGGAGGCAGGCAGAGAGCTCGAGACCAGATCACGCACATGACCAGGGCAGAGGCAGTGGCGTCGCAGCTCGTGGAAGGTACCGTTCAGATTTTGGGTTGTGCAGCTTGAGTTTTGTTCGATTCTAGTGCGTCTCACTCGTTTGTTTCGGAGGATTTCACGCTGAGTATTGAGGAGCCGGTGACCCAGTTGTCTTGTAATTTGGCATTAGAGTTGCCTTCGGGTGATTTTATGATCACTCCGTATTGCTTCGATGAGGTTCCTGTGTGGGTGGAAGGGCGGAGTTTACCATCTAGGCTCTATGCGTTGCCGCTTCAGGACTTTGATGTGATTTTGGGCATGGATTGGCTCAAGGCACATCATGCGTTGGCGGATTACGGCTCGAAGAGGGTTTATTTCCGGCAACTTCACGGACCCACCTTCTATTTCCAAGGTATCAGGTCTTCCTCTTCCCGCTTTCTTATTTCTGCGATTTGAGCTCATCGGTTGCTTGATGCGGGTTGTCAGGATTTTCTCGTCTCCGTGGTTGTGACTGACCGGATGGAGCCGGATGTCGAGGACATTTCGGTGGTGTGCGAGTTTCCCGATGTTTTTTCGGAGGACTTACCTGGATTGCCTCCCCAGCGGGAGATTGATTTCGTGATCGAGATTGTGCCTGGTACGAGACCTTTGGCGAAGGCTCCCAACTGTATGGCCCCCGCTGAGTTGAGGGCGTAGTTGCAGGAGCTGCTGGCCAAGGGGTATATTCGCCCTAGCTTTTCCCCTTGGGGTGCGCACGTGTTGTTTGTGAAGAAGAAGGACGGTAGCTTGTGGTTGTGCATTGACTACCGGTAGCTGAATGAGGTGATCATTAAGAACAAGTATCCGTTGCAGCGGATTGATGATTTGTTCGACCAACTTCAGTCTACGCGAGTGTTCTCGAGGATTGATTTGTGGTCCGGTTACTATCAGCAGAGGATTCGCGAGTCCGACGTGGAGAAGACTGCGTTCAGTACAAGGTACGGGTAATATGAGTTCTTGGTGATGCCGTTCGGGCTCACCAATGCCCCCGCAGCCTTCATGGACTTGATGCAGAGGGTGTTTCGTCCGTATTTGGACCAGTTCATGGTCATATTTGTGGACGACATTCTTGTTTATTCGTGATCTATCGATTAGCATGCGTACCATTTGGGTATGGTGCTGCAGACGTTGCGAGATCACCAGTTGTATGCAAAGCTCAATAAGTGTGAATTCTGGCTTCGTGAGGTGCACTTTTTGGGGCACGTGATTTCTGGTGATGGCATTTTTATGGACCCCGCCAAGGTCGAGGCAGTAATGCAGTGGCCGAGGCCGAGGTCTGTGACGGAGATCCGGAGTTTCTTGGGGCTTGCGGGCTATTATCGGCGGTTTATCCAGGATTTTTCTCGCATTACGGCCCCGATGACTAGACTCACGCGGAAGGACGTGCCTTTTGTCTGGTCTGAGGAGTGTGAGCAGAGTTTCAGGGAACTGAAGAGGTTACTCACCTCGGCTCCGGTGTTGGTTTTGCCTTCTGGATCGGGAGGCTTTATGGTGTGTACAGATGCTTCCGGGGTCGGATTGGGTGCTGTGTTGATGCAGCATGGTAGAGTGGTGGCTTATGTCTATCGGCAGCTAAAGCCCCACGAGGAGAACTACCCTACCCATGACCTGGAGTTGGCGGCTGTGATCTTCGCGCTGAAGATCTAGAGGTATTATCTGTACGGTGAGAGGTTCGAGGTGTTCACTGACCATCAGAGTTTGAGGTATGTGTTCTCGCAGAGGGACCTTAACCTCAGGCAGAGGCGATGGATGGAGTTTATGAAGGATTATGACTTCACCCTGTCTTATCAGTCGGGCAGGATGAATGTCACCGCTGATGCTTTGAGTCAGAAGGTCGCGGTCAGTGTCTTGATGTTGAGGAAGTCGAGGCTCTGGGAACAAGTGTCCAAAGTTTCGTTCAGGCTCAGGATTCCCCAGGAGCCAGGGTTGGCAGTGCTTGCGAGTCTGACTGTCACGCCTGCTATCCGCCGTCAGGTGACAGAGGCTCAGCATGCGGACCCTGAGTTGCCCTGGATATTGGCTTTGGCTGATGTGGAGCTCAGCGAGGACGGTGCCGTGAGGTTCCGTGGTAGGCTGTACGTCCCAGCCGAGGAGCGGGTTCATCGTTCAGTGTTGCACGAGACTCATGGAGGAGGTACACCATACACCCGGGTGCGACGAAGATGTATCGGAACTTACGGAGGCAGTTCAGGTGGCCTGGCATGAAGAGAGATGTCGCCGCATTTGTGGCCAGGTGCCTGACCTATCAGCAAATGAAGGCGGAGCATCAGTGACCGGGAGGTACTCTCCAGCCCTTAGATGTTCCTGCGTGGAAGTGGGACCACGTGACCACGGATTTCATGGTGGGATTGTCGAGAACTCTGAGTAGTCAGGATAGTATTTGGTTGCTGGTGGATAGGCTGACGAAGGTGACTCAGTTGTTACCGGTCAAAGTCACCTGGACCGTGTCCAGGTTGGCTCGTCTTTATGTGGAGCGGATCGTCCCGTTGCATGGGATTCCCATTTCCATCGTGTCGGATCGGGATCCGCAATTCACTTCTGGATTATGGGGGAGTTTCTAGCGAGCGCTTGGCACGGATTTGGCTTTTAGCTCGGTGTATCATCCTCAGTCAGATGGTCAGTCAGAGAGGGCCATTCAGACTTTGGAGGACATGCTGAGATCCTGCTGCCTAGAGTGACAGGGGAGTTGGATTCACCACCTACCGTTGGTGGAGTTTGCATACAACAACAGCTATCATTCGAGCATCGGCATGGCTCCTTATGAGGCTTTGTATGGGCGTCCGTGTCGTACTCCACTTGATTGGTTTGAGGTCGGTGAGCGTATTCTGACGGGACCGGAGCTGGTGCAATAGTGTGTGGAGGTTGTGCATCTGGTCCGTCGGAACATGTTGGCGGCCTAGAGTCGGCAGAAGAGCTATGCTGACCGTAGGCGACAGCCCCTTGAGTTCACCGTTGGCGATCGTGTGTTCTTGAGAGTTTCTCCGATGAAGGGGGTGATGCGCTTTAGATGGCGTGGGAAGCTGAGTCCCCGCTATATTGGCCCTTTTGTGTTTGTGGAGCGCATCGGTGAGGTTACTTATTATTGTGCCTCTTAGGCACAAGCATGTGCTATGTTGATTTGATGATAGCAATGCTGTTTTGTTTTGATGATAGCAACACAGTGAGTACTTTATGAGATTGTGTTTTGATGATAGCAACATAACTTGTTTTGTGGAGAATGCATGTGTATGACTGATGTAGACACGCCAAAATTGACGCTATGTTGATCAAATCTCATGTCATTATGTTGACGCCCCAAAGTGAACTTCAATACATTCATAATATGAAGTTTTTCTATTTTTATGTGTTTTTTAGTTTGTTCTTGCATTTTTGTGATTCGCGACCTGAAGAGGGGCGTTATTTTAAAAGCGACCTTACCTAGGGCGTGTTCAAAAGAAAGGACGACCAAATGTCAGGGTGTCAATTCCTGGTATTATCCGATTTCAAAATAAATTCTAATTACTGATTGGCGTCCTTCCTCAGGACGTGTTTTCAAGTAACGCCTTTATCTCAGGCATTTTCTCATAATTTTTAAATAAAGAAAGTTTTATTTCCAAATTTAAATCCAAGAAGTGACGCCCTTGACCAGGTCGTCTTATGGGGTAACATCTTAAGGTAGGTCGTCAATTCAAATTTGACGCCCTTCTGAAGGTCGCGTTTTATGTTTCGGTGTCCTGTTTGAGTGTGCCTTTCCTGAATAGTTCCCTGCCTTCTTTGGTCACCTTGCTCGATCAGGGAACTGGAGTCCTTGCCATTGATAACCATTGCCCGTTCTTATCTTCCCAAATCTGTGGTTATCTTGATCTAAACCCTATATAAGCATGCTCTGGTCGATCTTGACAGAGGTTACCGAGGTCAGAGGTTATACATATAGATACATACAGGGTTTACAGAGGCTCTCTTCATCTTCTTCCTGTGCGATCTTTTAGAAGAGCTCTCTGCTTCCTCTTCTTCCTGCCAGCAGCATCAACCTCGGTTCCCCTCTACTATCGTCAGGGACAGCAGGGGTCTTTTGCTTATCTATTTGTGCTTTTCCATCGGTCATCATCCACCGTTTTCTTTTCTTGCATTAGTATCATATTTCTCCTTTCCCTAACTCTTTAGGGGTTTTTTAAACCAAAAAAAAAAGAGGTGCGCATGTTGTGTTCTCTTTCATCATCGTATCTTCTATTTGGGATTGATACTACATTCACTCTTGGCTGATCCATCTTTTTTACTTGTTTGTTCTTTTTTGCAAGGGTAATCAATAAGGAAAACCCCCTTCATCGGTCGGCCGATAGAAGGAGGAGGAAGGAATTCACAATCCATCCCGCATCCCACTTATCACCAGGTATTCGCGATCATTTATTTTATTATTGAGGTAACCCCTCTGGCGATCACTCTCCTTTATAGCACCACGTGCTTTCTTTTGTCTTTGATTATCCTCTCCATCCTTTTATATATCTCATATGAGTGGTTTGTTCCACATGTGTGGATTTATCACGATCTACAAATTGGCGATCACGGTGGGACTTCCACTGTTTTTCTTTTGATTACCATCTCCTATTGGCACCCACGTGTGCCCTTTCCCCTTCTACACCCACGTGTGCCCTTTCCCCTCGGTACCCACAGTACCCCTCATTTTGTGCCCCACGGGCACCCTCCACCGTGCACACTGCACACTCCCGGGATCAGTCAGTTTGTGATCTGAATTAACGCCTCACCCAGAGGCACGTTTTAATTTAACGCCTTCATCCAGGGCGTCTGATTTATGTTTAACGTCTTCTGATAAGGCGTGCTTCATCATATCCCCTGCTTTTATTACGCTGTTTGTGGATTCACGCCCTGCCCCAGGGTGTCTCTTTATTGCTTAGTGCTTCACATCAAGGCGCGTTTACAGATTTGACGCCCTCTGCCGAAGGCGTCCTTTTCACATATAGCGCCTCACACCAAGGCGCGTTTTCTCCATTGCCTGTGGGATCCCCAGGGATTCACGACAGTCTCACTGTCGTCTTTTTTTGTTGATAGCGACCGTGGCTAGGTCGTCTCTTTCCTGTGATTTTACAGAACCCTGCTGTCTTTGCTTATTCATGTTGCATTGATTCTTATATTGATTATTTGGCTATATTGGTGTGATATGCATATCTTGGCTTGCATCTTGTGGCATTTGGTTGAGAGACCTCCTCTCTCTACACTAGGATTCCACACACCTCTCTTGGAATCGGGACAACCCTCCATTGAGCATTCCGTCTCTTTGGACCGGAAATCCCTTTTCCAAGACCTCCGTAAGTCCCCGCACCCGTGGATTCCCTCACGAACGCCGGGCTGGTTGTACCCTTGAAGTACCCGGAGTATAGAGAACCCATCGTTGGTGAAGAGAGAGAAAGAACCTAGTTGACCCGGAAGTCACACTTGGATCCAAACTAGGTTTCACTTTGCAAAAGGAGTGAATTATTCTGCAAATTAATCCACTCTAATCTCAAGTATAACACTAAATTTTACGTTCATCTCAACTTGATTGCATAAATTTGGTTGGATTGATTTGCTTAAAGTTTGCTTGGATTGAGTGCTTTTTGTGTGATAACCCCTTTCATAAAAGCTTTCCCCCTTCTTAAACATGAAACTCCGTTCAGGTAAGATCACCAACATGGCAAGCTATGGGTACACTTATGATGATGTGGAAGAAAATATCTTTGGACAATCTTATGAGGTCCCCCACCAAGATTTCATCTATCACGAGGGGAATTACCCTCCTCCTCATTCTCATTATCCACAAGTTCACGTGGTTGACACCACTTCCCAAGAAGTTGAGCCCTCCTCTCAGGCTGTACCTTCCAACACCTCGGGGAATTCTTCCCCATCCATTAATGTCACCGATTTAATTCAAGCTTTGTCTCAGTTAGATGATTCCTAGCGGCAGGCTGTCTAGGCCGCTTTGAAGGGGAAGTCCGTTCCCTCTTCCTCCTCCAACCCCCCTCCGGCCGTGAGTGGCCATCACATTGTTAATGACCAGGCGGTCTTGCATAAACCTCCTTCCCTTCCACCAACGCCCGTTGCGGCCATGCCGGCCCAACAGGCGAGCTATTCTGCGATTAGGCACCAGTTTCTCCAACCTCCTCAAATTCTACGGACGCCTATACCGAATTCTTTCATTCAAAATTCGGCCCCAGTCGAGTCTGATACTAATATTCTACTGCTTCAGAAGTTGGCTAGCATGGAAGAGTAACTTAAGAAAGTCACTGCGGCCAAGAATGCCCCGGAAATCTCTCTCCCCACAATGCCAGTCTTCCATCTGCCACCCTCTGAGATGCCGAATTTCCGGCGATACAATGGAACTGGTAACCCTTTCATTCATTTGAAGGATTTCAGGTATGAGACCTCCTTCTGGCAAGACAACAAGGCCTCTTTGGCTTATCTTTTCAGGAGATCTCTAGAGGGGCCAGCCCTTGAATGGTTCTATTCATTGGATCCTGCTGATGCCAGTGACTTTGATATTGTCCAGAAGAAGTTCTTGCAGAAGTATAGAGACCGGGTCGGACCTTCCCTTTCACTCACAGACCTGGTTGCAGAGAAAATGAAGCCCGAAGAGGACTTCATAATATTTGCTGATAGGTGGCGTTCAATGGCCGAGAAGTTGAAAGATACATTGGCGGAACAAGAACAGGTCAAGATGATTATTTCCAATTCAACTCCTCAGTTCCGGCATATATTGGCCATGAACAGATTGGCAACCATGGAGGAGCTCTATGAAAGAGCTCGTTATATCCAAACCTAGATGAAAGATTCGCCCATCATGGGCATGTTTGAACCAAAACCCAAGCTGTTCAAGAAAAATACAAATGTCAACAATAGCGGACCCACGACTGAGGGCACCATTGCCAATGAGCAGGTTGGCGTAGTTGGCCACCCCCACTACCAATCTAACTCGCGACCTCACCCACCTCCACAACAAACCACTCCCTTCAACTCCGCTCCACAACACCAATTTGCACCTCAACACTCTTTTGCTCCACCACAAAACAAAGCGCCCCGTACTGACCCTCCAGCTCCGCAACAGTACCACCAGGTACCACCACCTACCAACTATGGCCAACAACAACAACGGAGACCACCACTTGGCCCCAAAAGGGACCACTACCCTCCACTACCAGAAAGTCTCCCGGATATTTTCAATGCCTTAATGGCCGCCAACTTGCTCGTATTACCAAGGGAAAGGACAGCGTGGCCCGCTAATGTTGACACATCCCGTTACTGTGCTTTCCATCGCGCCCCTGGTCACAACCTTGATCGTTGCTTTCACTTCAGAGATTATATTTATGATCTAAATGACCAGGGCGGCATCAATTGGGATGAAATGAGACAGTTCATCACCACCATGAAAGAAAGAAGGCCTCCTCGGTAGCAACATGCTCACCAGCCACAGCAACCAGCTCCTCAGCAGCAACAGCAAGCTTCAGCACCACAGCAGGATATGGGGATTGTCCACAATCCATTGTCGGAGCACCCGCCAAATCAGCACGTGAACCCTGTCACATCTCTCCATGAGGTGGAGAGAGGGCAGGGATGGCATGAAGAAAACGCCTCTGTCGGAGCATTTAATCACAATCAAAACCAACCTCCGCGCCTTTTGCACACTCTCCTTCCTTCTTCTCCTACTCCCCAATTGGGCCGTTCCCTTCTACGCCCCATCAATCCATCTCCTTCAACTAATTCCCCATCCTTGCCGGCTCGCCCCCTTCTTACCCGTTCTCCACCTCCGCAGCCTACCGCACAGCAAACTTCTCCCTCTACCGCCAACCCTTCACCATTGCCATCCAGGCCACTCCTTAACCGCCCGCCGCCATTGCACGCTACACCCGCCACCATTACTCCTCCACCGGCAAGGATCCCTCCACCATCAGTTCCCCTACCTTTTGTGCCCAGATCTCTCCTCGTTCCACCCCCCAACTCTCCTCGCATTCGGGTATCCCTTTCTACTCTTACGCTTCCTACGGGGGCATCTTTGTCAAACTCTTCATCAGTACCCCCCGCGGGGGCTCCTTCTGCAAACACCCCTCCACCACTTCTTAACGCCAATACACGTTCTTCTTCTAATCCTCCTCCTACACTTGCCCCGACAGAGGCACGGCAGAGTGTGGCACCACTCCGCAGTGGACGGATCTTCCACTGTATCTTCCCTCAAAGAGAGCTAGAGCCCGTGCAGGGGCCGCAAGAGCAAGAACAAGAACAAGAGTCAGTGCCAGGGACTCAGTATGATTTGTTAAAGCACTTGGACCGGACTCCGGCAAGGATTTCAATCCTGGAATTGATTAAAAGGTCCACCACTCATCAGATAGCATTGAAAGAATATTTGCAAAAAGTGATGGTCAACGAGGACATTCCAGTTGAGCAGATAGTCACCGTTTTAACACCCGCTAGCTATCAGCCGGCGATTACTTTTCATGAACATGAATTAGCACCTCTCCCAGCGAGAAAGTACACTCTATGCATCACAGTTGATATCAATAAGGTGGCTATCAAGCAATGTCTGGTAGACACTGGGGCATCCATCAATGTCTTGCCCCCTAGCACCCTGAAGTTGTGTGGCATTTTCGGAAAGCCAAATTACCATAACGGTCACTGCATATGATAACACGAAGAAGCCTCCTCTAGGCATGATTACTTTAAAAGTAAGTTTGGGTCCAGCAACAATCACAGCTGATTTTCATATTTTGGACATGGATCCAACATTTAATGGCATTCTTGGCCGTCCCTACATCCAGCATCTTGATGCAGTGCCCTCCACAAATCATCAATGCCTCAAGTTTCCACACAAGGGCCGCATTGTCAAGGTTACCAGTATGCCGATTCTGCCAGAGGAGGACATCCACTTGGCTTCATCAGTTCCGTCTATTTGGCCTGCCAACAAGCCGTTGCTATCAGTGCTGGACGCCCCCAGCCCACAGTCAATGCTATCCGAGACTGTCACAACAGTTGCTATGACACCCCTGCCTTTCAAGGGGAAGAAAGAGAAAACTATGATGAACACCCTTGGCTGGAACATTCTACTGAAAATGGGGTATTAAAACGGCAAAGGCCTAGGTATCAAACTCTAGGGCAGGACTAAGCTTGTTAAATCCCAGAAGCTGATTGCACGAGGTGGCTTGGGCTACCAAGGGCCGGGCAAAAATGAAGAAGAACCATGGGCAGTTATGACATCCACTTTGAAGACTGACCGTCAGCCGCTTACCTGGACATTGAAGACACATTTTGTCACAGGTGGCGTTCAGAATAATGAGCAAACTACTAAAGTCACTTCCATGCTGGATTGCCAGGATGTTCATGCTAGACAGTTTGCTCGTCATATAGCTCCGTTGGTCACATATAAAGCTCTGGAATCTTTGAGACCAGATAAAAGAAGGAAAATGGACGATCCGGAATGTGACTGGTACAGGTGGTTTGACATGAATGACATCACTATTTCTCTGAGCCGTCTCTTTATGCCAACAGATCCAGAATGGCCGCCGCTGATACATGAATTGATTGAAAAGCCTACCGTGATTACAGACAAGAGGCAGTTGCTAAGTGATTACACAGACACTGGGGAGCCATATGTTCCGTTTGAATAAGGTTTCACTGTGGACAGGCTGTGGGCCGGCCTCTTTTCCCTCACTTCCATGCATCCATCTCTGCTTTCATCTTTATATTCTCAACTGTTTTCTCGCGTGCCGAGACCGCCTCCAATCATGGTCAGCTTCTCTCCAAGTTCGTATCAAGTTTTCCTCACAAATCCTTCCTCGCTCCTCGAGCGATTTTCTGAACTCTCCATCACACCCCAGCGTGGGCCATCACTGATTCAATCTTTCTCCGATCATGCAATTTCCACTCCCCCAAGTGAACGTAGTATCAATTGCCAGAGATGATATGATGATGAAATAAGAACAAAACATGCGCACCTTTCTTTTGTTTTTTTTAAAAACCCTAAAGAAATAGGGAAGGAGGAGATATGATGAAGCTAACGTAAAAAGGGAAAAGAACACAGTGGACGTGATGATGATCGATGAACACAAAACAATATAAACAAAATAAACAAAGACCCCTGCTGTCCCTGACGACAGTAAAGGGGAACCAAAGTCAATGCTGCTATTGATAGGAAGAAGATGAAGCAGAGCTCTTCTAAAAAAAATCGCACAGGAAGAAGATGAAGAGCCTCTGTAAACCAGGTAACCTCCGACCTCGGTGAACTCTAATCTCGTCTGATCTCCTTTTTTCCTCCCGTAACCTCGTGTGAGATCGATCAAGGAGTTCTTTTATAAGGTTTCAACCGAAGATAAGCTCAAATTTAGGAAGATAAGAACAGGCAATGGTTTAAAGAAGGCAGGAGTCTAGTTCAATTCGAGCAAGGAGACCAAAGAAGGCGGGGAACTCTCCAGGAAAGACGAGTTTAAGCAGGACACGAAAAGGGGAGACACGACCTTCAGAAGGGCGTCAAATCCCAAATTGACGACCTATATCAAGACGTTACTCAAAAACACGACCATTACAAAGGGCGTCACTTCCTGGATTCAATTTTGGCAATAAAACTTACTTTATTTGAAAATTATGATAAAACGCCTGAGATGAAGGCGTTACTTGAAAACACGCCCTTAGGAAGGACGTTAATCAATAATTTGAAATTTATTTGAAACCGGAAAATACCAGGAATTGACGCCCTGACATTTGGTCGTCCTTTCTTTTGAACACGCCCTAGAGACGGTCGCGATTAAAAACACGCCCCTCTTCAGGTCGCGAATCACAAAAATGCAAGAATAAATCAAACACACATAAAAAAAGAAAAACTTCATATTATGAATGTATTGAAGTTTACTTTGGGGCGTCAACATAGTGACATGAGATTTGATCAACATAGCGTCAATTTTGGCGTGTCTACAACGAGGTTCGGCATCCCGGGTACCATCGTCACCGACAATGGACCTCAATTTATCTCTCAAGAGCTCAAGGATCTCTGCAACAGGTATAACATTGCATTGCATCATTCTTCTCCCTATTATCCGCAGGGAAATGGTCAAGCAGCGGCAACTAATAAAACTTTGATCAAAATTGTTAAAAAGACGTGTGAGGCTAATAAATTTTCGGATTGGCCAGACAAGCTAGTTGAAGCTCTCTGGGCCTATCGTACTTCCATTCGTACCCCTACTGGGCAAACCCCTTTCGCCCTTACTTATGGAATGGAGGCGGTAGTCCCTTATGAGATTCTCATTCTCTCTCTGAGAGTATAATTTGACAAGGAACTCTCTATTGATGAGCGTCGTGATTTACTCCTTGCTCAATTGGAACACCTAGATGAGAAGCGTCTGGTCGCCGCTGAGCATGCGTGCGTTTATCAAAACAGGCTCTCACGTTTTTATCAAAAGAAAGTAATTGAGAGAAAATTCGAAGTCGGTGAAATGGTAATCAAGAGAATTTTCGTAAAACCTGGTGGGCCCCGCTCAAAACTCCAACCAAACTGGGAAGGACCGTTCGTCATAAAAGAGGTTTATCCGGGCAATGCTTATAAACTGATTAATGTTGAAGGAGAAGAGTTAACTCACCCTTGGAATGGTTTGTATCTTAAGAAATACTACCCTTGATTCAAAAATCCAAAAATATATATATATATAGAATATTTTCAAAATTCAAAAAAATGATGAATGAAAATTGATTCAAAAATCCAAAACAAAGTGGAATATTTCCAAAAACAAAAAAAAATAGAAATTCCAAAAAGCAAATAAAAAATAGAAATTCTCCAAAATCAAAATAAAAAAATCAAAATAAAAAAAATAAAAAAAATGAAATGAAAATCTTTCAAAATTGGTGCCATGGCACACGAAGGATCAATGTCCGAAAGGTCAAAATTCAGAATTCATTCATCAGTCTTGTTAACCTAAAATTGGGTCGACACCCGCACACACTACACGCTTTATTCTTGAACTCTAGCAGTGTAAAATCCGATGGGAAGTCAAAACCTGACTAAAGGTGAAAGACAATGCCCGTTCTTTTCTTCTTCGGCCCATAAGGGAGGAAGGGAGATCTCGGGGTAGACCCGCCAAGCATATCCGCCGCCCTAGTAGGTGGAAGTCAGGGCCCAAAAGGGAGCAAATGCCACAAAAGCCCAAGTACAATTAGGTTGTTCATCAATACAAGTCAATTTCAAAGTGAAAGTCAAATGGTGAAAAGAAAAGTATGTCAAGAGGGCAAAGTCCCCGCAAGGAAAACCTTGGGCGTATGCGTGCAATATAAAAGAGACAAAAAGGCAACAAAATTTCCCTACGCCAAAGACCGAACCCCAACAGGCATAGGGTAGGGGAGGTAACTTTACCTCGAGCATCTCAGAATCCCTTATGGACTTCCCTTATATTTTCTTCCATCCTTTCTATGTGGTAAGTCACGAACTAGCAGGATGGTCAAGACGGATTTAGGAAATTGCACTGTACGAAATCTCGAATACAAGTCAACTATGATCACGTCGACTCCCTTTTAATTACTCAAGAAAGGTTAATGAATTTTAGATGGTGACCGTGTAGGACCCGTGGTCTTGATAGCCTTGTCAACCCATTTTTTGCAGAATAATTCAATTAACGCCTTTGTCTAAGGCGCGTTCAAGTTAATTAACGCCTTTGTTTAGGTCGTCTCTTTCCAAATAACGTCCCTGCGCAGGTCGTTACTTTCTCAAAAAATCAAATTCCCTTTTCAAATTCACGCCGTCTTCTAGGGCGTCTTTTATGTGAATCACGACCTACTCTAAGGCGCGTTTTTCAGAAAAAATAACAAAAAAAATATAAATGAGTGAAAAAAAATGCATTCTCCAAGTATGCGTGCTTGCATGTTGCATCTCCCCGTTATCAGTTATTTCATTTACCTTATTTGATTAAAGGCTTGGCCCCTTGACCCGTCATTTAGGTTAAAATATTGATACCCCTTGCTTATTGAGCAAGGGGCCAAGTCGAATAGATGAATTAACCTGTTTGTTCAAAGTGTGGATTATAGTTGCAGGAACAGGGCAAAGCGAAGCAAAAATGAAGAACGTGGAAAGAGAAAAGTACACAAACACAAGTCCACAACCACACAAAGTGCTCAGGTAAACAAAAGCTCAAATCTCATATATATATATATATATATATATATCTCATGTCTATCATGTACAGGTGTGAAGGTGGAGGGGTACAAGTAAGTCTCTCAGCTCTCGCCTCCACCCTCCTCTCTCCTGCTCTCAACCTCACCCTCGGCGTCCCGAGGTGGTGCTGGTGGAGGGGGCATGGAGCCCCGTGAAGCCGCTGGACCTCGAGCCTGGTCCCCTGTCTCACTCCTCGGTCGAAAAGAGGAGCCCGCCATGTAAGAGGAGCCGCCCAAGCTGAACCCTGCCGCTTGCGCCCGCTCCCGGCCTCGCTGCAGATGCTCCTCCGACACTCGAAGCCGCTCCTGAGAAAGGACTAGCTGAGTCCTCAGGTCCGCCAGCTCCTCGTGCTCACGAGCACGCTCCTCACGCTCCCGGGCCCGCTCCCTCCTCTCCAGCTGAAGAGCCACCCGCAGCTCGGCCACGTCCTGAGGCAGCTCCTCGCGTCGTCTCAAGGTCCTCTCTAGCTCTAAGATCCGCTGCTCGCGGATCGCCAACTCGGTACGTGCCGCCCGTAGCTGTGTGCTCTGCAAACAGGTAACAAATCATCAACTCAACAATTTATGAAATAAAGCAACACATGACTAAATAAAAACTCACCTGAGCAGTCATCGCATGCTGTCCCTCGCAGACGCAGGCAAGAGCGGCTCGAAGCTCCTCAGTCTGTAAAATGAATTTTCATCAGTGCACAATTATATAATCAATATTTGAATGGATTTGTGTTTTGGAATTTACCCGTGAGGCGAGGTCGCGCTCTGTTGCCTCAGCCCGTGCCTCTGCTCCTGCCAGCTGCTCTGCCAGTGCAGTCGCCTCTGCACTGGGTCCCCTCGAGCTGGAGGCCTCCCTGGATCTCTCCTCACTGCTCCCTGCTGGGCACGCTGCATCATCAATAATTCAATAAAAACACATTTTCATATAGAAATAATTTAAACACTCACCAAGGTCTCTAGGTCGGCCCGTGTGGCGGCCAGCTGGTCCTCCAGGCTGTGTAGGTGGGCCTGGGCATCCATCGCCGCTATGTCTCGTGCATCCTGCATACATTACATATTAGTCACATGATAGCCACATAAACATTTGCATTTAATTTAGAAATAAGTGCATTCATACATACCCCTAAGACCCTCATCTGGGGTCGTCCGGCGTAAACCTCCCAGTAGCGCCGGAGGTACTCGGAGCTGTCAGTCGCCCGAGAGGTGACTCTGGTCCCGCCTCGCTGCCAGTCGGCGTACTGCTCCTCGAACCGCACTCTCCAGTCGATCGCCTTTGTGCGACCGCGCGTCTTCTTCCCGATCCCTCGTGGCTCGCCGACCTCAACCCACTCCTGGTGCAGGCCCAGGGTCCTCATCACTAGCCTAAGCCGTAACGGCTCGATCTCGCTCAAGCAGTGGACCCACAGCTCATGCTCAAAGTGAGGTCGTCCCGCTACGACCCACGGCTGGCCCTCGTCTGTCATCCCCTCATAGGGTCTCCATCGCACCTGCATTCATAAACATACATATCATCATCATTTCATCATCATCATAATAAATTCAAATAAATGCAAAAGAAAGATGCATAACATTCATCATACCAGCGAGGGAGGGAAGTCGCGGAACTCTCTCCGTAGAACCCACAACTCGTAGCCCAGTGGGGCCCCGAACACCACCAGCAGCCAGCGCCGCGCTAGAGGGAAAGCTCCCTCACCTCCAGGCCGTGGGTCGACGCGCCCCATCGGCATGTATAGGTGGCTCCAAACCTGCATCCATGCACTGCATTAGTGAGGCATTCACATGCATAATAAAAGAAAAAGAAAAGAAAATAAAAAGAGAAAAATGCATACCTGAAGAAATGGTGAGAAGCCGCTGACGGTCGTCTCTCGCCCTGTCCCCGTGGACAGGTCGACCATCAAGTGCGCCAGTAGTGCCGCTCCCCAGGCGTAGCTGCCGACTCCCTCCAGATCCTCGAGTATCCCCAGGAATCGACAGTTGATGACGTCGCCCTTTGTCCCCAGCAATAGCCTCCCCAGTAGCAGCAGCAGGAACCTCCTCAAGTCTCGGTCCGCGCTCTCCCCGTCAGCTGGGTCCTGGCAGTAGACCGCTCTCGCCCCGTCCGTCAGTCTCTGTGAGAACTGCTCCAAGGACTCCCCTGATCTATGCCTAGCATCCCCTAAGCCCATCACCGTAGTCAGGTCGGTGCGGAAGATAGTCCTACACTCGCTGGGAGTCTCGTAGACCATCTCTAGCCGTAGCAGTCTCTGGGCGAACTCAGTGTAGTCAGGGTAAGTGATCCCGCTCACTGCCTCCCCGTCTACCCTCATTCCCGTGATCCTAGCTACATCCTCTAGGGTAGGAACCATATGCCCCCAGGGCATCAGGAATGCTCGGCTAGACCTATCCCATCTCTCCCTCAGAACTTGGATAAGTGGTAGGTCTGGTCTAACTGGCTCTATGGATAGGAAGGCCCCGAATCCCATGGCGTCTACCCTAGCTCTCTGAAACTCGGGGAGGCCGTGGTATGCCGCCCGGACCATGACCCATGAGATGCCCGTCCTCATCAACCCCTGCATGCATAGAGAAAGAGTTTTTGGCTTAATTGTTTTGATTATTCATGTGGAAATTCATTTGATTGCCTTGGGTTGAAATGTTGATGTTTGGTTTAATTAACGACCATCCCCAAGTCGTGGCTTGTTCAATTGGCGCCCCTAAGGAGGGCGCGGTTCTTAAGTGTGCTGTGAATTAACGACCTAGACTAGGTCGTTGTTTATCGAATTAACGCCTCTGTGTTGGGCGTGGATTTGTGGTTAAATTTCTAATTCCTAATGATGTTTCAATTGACGCCCATCCCAGGGTCGTCTGTTGCTTAAGTCACGCCCCTGTGTGGGACGTTGTTTTCAAAGCGGGGTTTTGGAGTCTCATAATAAATTTTTAAATTAATGATTTGACGACCGCCGGTTTGGTCGTCTTTTATTGAATTAACGCCCTGGTGGGGGGCGTTGTTTTCATGGTTTTCACAAAATGACATAGAAATAACAGCATGCAAAACAAATTCATGGAAAAATATTTGAAATAATTAAAGCATGGAAATTAATGGAAATTAACAGCATGATATGAAAAATGATGAATTTAAATGGGCGACATGCTGTAGGGCGTGTTTTCATGAAATTAATTATTTTGCAGAAAATAATTTGAACTAACGCCCTTGGGATGGGCGTTTCATCTCTAAATCACGCCCCCACGGGGGGCGTCTCTTTTCTGAGTTGCAGGGTTTCTACCCCGAGGGCTATGGAAAATGCTGAAAAATAAAAATAAAATTGCAAAAAAAATTGGAATTGGGGTCAGGGGCCTACCTTCTTATGCTTTGGTTTTTGGGGTTGGGGCTGTGGCTGGCGTGGTCGCCGGAGCTGGCCGGGGCGAGGGCCGGTCACCGCCGTGGACGGTGGCTCGCCGACGTCCTCATCTTCTTCCCCCTCGCCCTCTTCGTTTCCTCCCTGTCCATCTCCACTGTCTTCATCTTCTTCACCTCCTTCGTTGGCCTCTTGGCCTCCTTCGGCCTCGTCGCCGGCCTCCACGGCATGTTCTTCTTCGGCCGCCATTGGAGCATCCTCCATGGCGTTATCTTCACCGGCGTGGGCGAGCTCGTCCTCGCCCAGGTCGACAACTTCTGGGGCAGTCACACGCTGCCGCTTGGGTGCGCCACCGGTCATGGCTAGGGCTAGGGTGTAGAGAGGGGAAAGAGAATGAGAGAGATTGAGAAAGGGAGAACGGGGGGGTTTCGGTTAGGGCTTGCAGAAGAATGGAGGGAAAAAGGACGAAGGAAGAAGAAGAAAGGGGGAAAAGGGGGGGTTTAGCATGCGAAAAGAAGTCACGCCCTGAGGAAGGGCGTTTCTTGTGGAATTGACGACCCAACATGAGGGCGTGTTTTGATAATTGACGACGTCACCTGAGGTGTTATTTTGGTTTGCATGGGGAATGATAACCATCGTCAGACGCATTCAATGAGGATTGATTGATGTGACGGGGGTCATAATTGCTGTTCTTGATTAGCGACTAATGTTGAGGCGTGATTTGCATGGAACGTGGCTTATTTTGAGGCGTTACTTTTGGGATTTCAACGAATATATTTTGGGGAATTTGAATCAATTAACGCCCTGGATTAAGTCATTTTTCCGTTAACGCCTATATTTGGAGGTGTCAATTTTAAGAGCTCGAACATTGAAGACGGCCTGTGCTGAGGCGTCACTTTTAGAATTAACGACATTGCTTGAGTCGTTATTTGCAACTGAATCTCAGGTTATTGGAAGATTTGATCATAAACACTTTGAAATTGGCTCAATAAGAACGTATCATTGATTTATCAGAAAAGAAGATCACATTGCATTCAATGAGCCACTTTGGGCCTCAGTTTTCTCAAAATTGTCACATAAGATTTCCATTGCTCTCTATCTTCATCCAAGCTTTCCACAGGTTGATGAATCTTATTGATCTTCCACAGAGCATGAATGGTTGTGGTTTCTTCTCCATCTTCGTTGCTGCCGAGGTCCCGTATCTTGATTGAAGGAAGATGAGATGGGTCTTCGAATACCTGCCGTGGAAGCCCGAGTTGAGGAAGGCATCGGTGTGAGTTATACAAAATGAATTCTGAAGCGCCTATGAGTCGAAGGTCCGTTCCGGGAGAAAATCTTGCATGGAGTTCTTGAGTCTTGAGTATTCCCGGGGCGCAAGTGAAGAGGTTCTTTGGCATTACTTTGAGGTGCTCTCTCCATTCCGCTCTCTTCTTGATTTGGGGTATCCGGTTCATCACTCTGTTGCTTATCCCAAGTGAACCAGTCACATAAGAGAGTGGGCTCTTTGAGAAGATTCTTGAGGGCTGTTGGGCCTCATCACATGGATCAAATTTGAAGTGAAGGTCTACCCAACTAGAGAGAGCTAGCATGCATCCGTAGATGGGTCTTCCCATTGCCGCCGAGGTAAGCCCGCTATAGAGATAAGCTAGAACAGCCGGTCCGATTTTCTCTCCCTCCCATAAGCTCACCACGGCGCTCAACTGTGCCTCCTCTAGAAAATTCTCCATGGATGGGAATAAGAGTGCTCCTGCTAAGCATACCACGAAGGCCTTGGTCACCCGTTCGATCTCGTCTTCTTCTTTAGCTTGATCCGCTCTCTTGTACACCCATGAGGCAAGCTTTAGAAGATTAATTCCTTTAGTGACCTTGATTTGATTCACTAAGTTTGGGCTAGGTATCAATGTGGTTAATAGCTCGTGAGAAGAAATTGGTTTTGGCATGTTGGCCATCTTCTCTTCATCCCCTTGCTTCATTCTCTTTAAACCTAAGATCATCTCCAATTCTTCTAATAGGATGGTGGCTTCAAAGGTAGAGAAGAGAATGGTATGAGTAGAAGGATGCCATATCTCTACAAGAGCTCCTATAGCTGCCCAATCAAGATGGATTTGATCATGGTGTTTAGCATGGGTAACTAGGCTCAGGAGGTGCCATCTTGCTAGGTATACCCTCATATCCGAAGAAAACTTGGAAAGGATAAGTGGCAGCCACTTAATTTTTGTAAATCTCCTAGCTCCTGGGACATTTGGATAATCCTGTGGAAGAAAGAAAAGAAGGAGAATGCATGAGCGATAGAAGTAGTTCAGTGAAGATAAGAAAAGAGAAGAACAGAAGAATCAATCTTTACCTGATTCAGGGAAATTCTACTGCTTATGTGACCGTTGATCTCAGTTAGTCGAGGGGTAGAAGTTTTGGACCTCTTAAACGCCCTCTCCATCTTTGGTTTGCAGGAAGGGCTCGGGCGGTTGCTGTCCCTGCGAGAAGAAGAACACGAACAAAAGAAGTAGAGAATAGAAACTCTCAGAGGTTGCGTTGGTTGATCAGAGGAAGTGTCCTCCTTTTATAGAAGTCCGAAGGGTCTTAGGGCTGTTCGGAGTTGTGAGATTGGTTGCTATTAGGACTGGGTTTAGCTTTCGCGTTGGAAACGGAAGCATGTTAATTAACGCCTTCTGTTGGGGCGTCGATTTCTGAATTGACGACCTGACGGAGGTCGTGTTTTATGTAGCGCCCTTTACAGGGTCATCTTCTTCCTGGACTCTCGATGCATTTCACGCCCTTTGGAAGGGCGTGTTTCTTCTTTTGACGCCCTCATGTCAGGCGCCTTTCATGTTGTTGACGCCGTTCTATCCAGGCGTGAATTTGTGAGCTTATGAATTTGCTTCCCTACATGCTTTGATGCACGTAAGTGCTATTATTTTATTGGAATTGTTTTTAATTTAGCACTTATGATCATGTCATGCTTTGAATTGAGGGTTATTCATATTGAAATTGTGGGAGGGCTAATGAACTTTCAAGTGCAGAGGATTGCAGGTTTCGAGATGCCCGGATCACTGTTGGAGTAACATCATGTTGTTCTTGTATTTCGTTCCTGTAAGCATTATTACTATATGGTATTCTACATTGTTATAATATATCAAGGACCTTGTGGTTCTGATGAACCTGGAATTTGAGTTCCCCTTCATCAAAAACGGTGATAATTCCGGGAGAGTCTTGATCACACGGATAGGCCGTTGAGTCATCCAAGGTTTGAGACGATGGTTCCACTTTCTGAGATGATGCGCGGACAAACGGGCTTCGGCTTAGTGTCAGCTCAGAGGGATGGATTCTTGACCAAGTCTAGATGGCTTCGCAATATTATCCTTGATTATTTTCAATTTTAGTTTCTGTTTTATTTTTTTCCTTTTAGCCCAACATGCATCATGTAGGACTTTGAGGTTCATGATGAAAATCTTCATATTATGGCGATAATGACAGTCACGCGTTCTTGATTGAGTTGACATGACATATTCCACTACAAATTGAGTACTTTATTCTCTCTGAAGCCGCACAGGCTGGTTCCTTCAAAATGTTCCTTTGCTGGGTCTCCATCTCAATTCCCTTTATTTTTCTGCAAATCCACCTTGGTTGTAGCACGTCCACGTTGGCTGGTAACCGCTCTCCAATGGTGTCACCTTATCGTGCCGCGCGCACATTTTTACTTGTTTAGTTTAATCTCCTTTATCCAGCAAATTGATGTTTCCTTGGAATCACTCGGAGTTGTTTCACTCAGAATCTTGGAAAGATTTCTAATGCTTGGTGTCTGAGGTGTGTCACATCACACCTTGGCGTCTACTTATCAGTTCATTCCACTTCATTCCGCTGGTTGCACTTTCGCTTCATTTTCGTCTCACTCCCTTGCAAAGCAGACGCCAAGGCGGGGCAGCTGTAGACACGCCAAAATTGACGCTATGTTGATCAAATCTCATGTCATTATGTTGACGCCCCAAAGTGAACTTCAATACATTCATAATATGAAGTTTTTCTATTTTTGTGTGTTTTTTGGTTTGTTCTTGCATTTTTGTGATTCGCGACCTGAAGAGGGGCGTTATTTTAAAAGCGACCTTACCTAGGGCGTGTTCAAAAGAAAGGACGACCAAATGTCAGGGCGTCAATTCCTGGTATTATCCGATTTCAAAATAAATTCCAATTACTGATTGGCGTCCTTCCTCAGGACGTGTTTTCAAGTAACGCCTTTATCTCAGGCGTTTTCTCATAATTTTTAAATAAAGAAAGTTTTATTTCCAAATTTAAATCCAAGAAGTGACGCCCTTGACCAGGTCATGTTATGGGGTAACGTCTTAAGGTAGGTCGTCAATTCAAATTTGACGCCCTTCTGAAGGTCGCGTTTTATGTTTCGGTGTCCTGTTTGAGTGTGCCTTTCCTGAATAGTTCCCTGCCTTCTTTGGTCACCTTGCTCGATCAGGGAACTGGAGTCCTTGCCATTGATAACCATTGCCCGTTCTTATCTTCTCAAATCTGTGGTTATCTTGATCTAAACCCTATATAAGCATGCTCTGGTCGATCTTGACAGAGGTTACCGAGGTCAGAGGTTATACATATAGATACATACAGGGTTTACAGAGGCTCTCTTCATCTTCTTCCTGTGCGATCTTTTAGAAGAGCTCTCTGCTTCCTCTTCTTCCTGCCAGCAGCATCAACCTCGGTTCCCCTCTACTGTCGTCAGGGACAGTTGGGGTCTTTTGCTTATATATTTGTGCTTTTCCATCGGTCATCATCCACCGTTTTCTTTTCTTGCATTAGTATCATATTTCTCCTTTCCCTAACTCTTTAGGGGTTTTTAAAACCAAAAAAAAAAGAGGTGCGCATGTTGTGTTCTCTTTCATCATCGTATCTTCTATTTGGGATTGATACTACATTCACTCTTGGCTGATCCATCTTTTTTACTTGTTTGTTCTTCTTTGCAAGGGTAATCAATAAGGAAAACCCCCTTCATCGGCCGGCCGATAGAAGGAGGAGGAAGGAATTCACAATCCATCCCGCATCCCACTTATCACCAGGTATTCGCGATCATTTATTTTATTATTGAGGTAACCCTTCTGGCGATCACTCTCCTTTATAGCACCACGTGCTTTCTTTTATCTTTGATTATCATCTCCATCCTTTTATATATCTCATATGAGTGGTTTGTTCCACATATGTGGATTTATCACGATCTACAACTGATATATTGGTTGTGCTTGATTTCTGCTCTGTGCGTTGCTTTTCTGTCTGCATGAAGTTTGATGACTAGCAAGTCTATACACTACAGGGTAAAGCATTTCAGAGTCTTTACATCGTTCATGCATGTGCACAGTTCGTGGACAAAGTCTGCACATCGCCCTAGATTGCATTAGCAAGTCCATACATCATCAGGGCTCTTCATGCATGTGCATAGTCTACACATTGTTCATCTCGTTGTCAAGTCTGCACATTCATGAAGTCTGTACAGCCAATGCACTCAATTGAAGTCTATACATTTCTGCATCAGTGTGCTTCACGTTTTGTTCATGTCTATACACACACATTGCAGCTCTCACATAGCAAGTCTGTACATTGCATCATCTTGTTCATGCAGTGTCTTGGTGAAGTCCACACATCGCTGTGGTCTATGCATCTCACAAGTCTATACACTCTTCGGTTGGCTTCAACCAAAGTCTGTACATCGGTCTTTCAGCAAGTCTGAACATCGGTCCGTCTCTATTAGCGTCTAAGGCTTTGAGCAAAGTCTATACAGACCCCACCGTCTCATTCAGCGTCTTAGGCTTGCCAAGTCCATACATCGGACTGTTCATGCTTTCATTGTGAAGTCTGTACATTGCATGACTTCCACCAAGTCTATACATTGGTCGGGGGAAAGTCTGTACATTTAGAAGTCTGTACATCCACCGTCTTCCTCAGCGTCTCATGCATAAGTCTGTACAGTCAGTGCAGGTTAAGCATCGTCTCATTTTGCGTCTCAGTTTGCAAAGTCTATACATTACTGTTGAACGCAAGTCTATACACTGCACTGGAGCATGCATCTCATGCAAGTCTGTACATCGCTTTTGACGAGGGCATTGAAGTCTATACACTGGCTTTGAGCTGAAGTCTAGACATTGCTTCAGGCTAAGCAAGTATATACATTGCATGTTCTTTTAATAAAGTCCATACACTGAGCAAGTATATACATTGCCTGCCTGTCGATTGAAGAGTCTATACATTGCATTTGTTCATGGCTGCAAGTCTATACATTGTGTGTCTTGTTCAACTAAGTATATACATTGGACGAGTCTGCATCGTGCATATGTTCTGAAGTCTATACATTACTTTAGGCAAAGCAAGTCTGTACATCGCACAACATTCATACTTTCATTCTATTGTGCATCCTCTTCAAAATGAAGTGTGTACACTCGTTGGCTAACTGTTGAAGTCTGTACACTCGATTGTTAACTTCAAGTCTATACACTCAAGCTGCATCTTGCTTGTACACACTTTGTTAACAGCTTGAACCAAGTATATACATCCAACTGATATCTTCTTATGTCTGTCTGACAGGCTCTGCTCGTGGAGGCTAATGAATAGCACGTGATCCGAGGCTAAAGGACTGACAGGAAGCTGACACGTGGCCAAAAGTTCTGGGCAGGAAATGTGGAAGCCACACGCGCCCAGTGCTGCCCTCCTGCTGGCTGCTGTGATAAAAGGAGGTCTTCGTCCACAGATGAATGTTGATCGAAGTGGAGAAAGAAAAAGCAGAAGTGCAGAGACTTCGATCCAGCAGAAGAGAAGAAGAAGAGTGAAGAGAGCAGAAGAAGAAAGAAGAGAGAAGAGAAGAGAAAGAGAAGAAGAGCAGAAGATAAAGAAGAGAAAGAGAGAGATAGAGAGCTCGAGTTGAGAAAGAGAGAGAGGTTGAGGTTGTCTGGCTTTTGGATCAAATCCAAGCCAGAACTGCTCCTTCGAGAGCTATATTTGTGCTTCATTATTTCAGCTTTTCGTTGCTGTTTTGTCTATCTTTTGTTTTATCTTTTATCATTTCTTCAAGCTGTTTGTCAGCGGAGCAAGCTGTGTTGCTCAGCATTTGTAGTGGAGGATTCCACTGGATGGCCAAGCTGTATTGCCCAGCGGTTTGTAGAGGTGCTGCCTCTGGATGGGTAAGCTGTAATCCCCAACAGTTTGTAGTGGTGGATTCCACTGGACAGCAAGCTGTGTTACTCAGCGGGCGAGAAGGATTCCTCATACGACAAGCTGTGTTGCCCAGCGGATTGTAGGCAAGCTGTGATGCCCAGCGGTTCAAGCTGTGAGTCAGCAGTAAGCCACACTCGGGTTGAGTGTGGGGTGGACGTAGGTCTGCAGGACCGAACCACCTAAAAATCCTCTGTGCAGTGGTTTGATTTCTCTATATGTTTTTGCTTCCGCTAGATGTTTGCATAGGGGCGCTCCATCTGTTTGCTTACAGGTTGAACAGAAGATTTAATTAGCCTTCAGATTATCTAGTCTGTCTTGTTAGCATTCTAGTTGTTAATTGGGCGAAATTTTTATAGGCTATATTCATTCACCCCCCCCTCTGAATACTTGCACCGAACCCAACACTTGGTATCAGAGCGGGTCTCTGACTGAACAGATCTAACAATCTGCAGAGGATCCTGCTAGTTTTTGGTGCATTTCAGAGTGGGTCTCTTGAAATCGTGTTTTGCTTCATTGACTTGTGCTTTATTTTGATTATCTGGTTTCAGTACATTTCGTGTCATTTGTTTTACTTCACTGAAATTGTTTGCCATCTGTTCTAATGACTCGACCTCCGGTTTATGATGGTTCTAACTTTGAAAGTTGGCTAGGAGGCCTAGCTGTGTACATAGACTCAATTGGTCCACATTTGTGGAGTCTTATATCTAAAGGCCCACACCGTTTACCTAAAGATCAGACCAATTGGTCTAGTGAGGACAGCTCTAAGAATCGCGATAATACCATAGTTCTTAATATCTTGAGAGCTGTAGTTAATACTGATATGTATCCTTTTGTTCTCAGGTGCAATTCTGGAAAAGAGATATATGACAAAGTTATCTCTGCGCATAACCAGCAGAATGATAGCTGTTTGATGGCCAACCAGGATAATGAAGATTCCTCATCCCAGGTAAATTCTGAATCTGAATCCGAAGAGATTTCAATTGATGATTACGATGAACTTTCTGAGAGATGTAAATATTTGAGATCTGAAAATAGAAAGTTGAAAAAGAAATGTGATCAGACTAATTCGAATGCTCATTGTGAAAAATGTCAAGAACTGAAAATATCTCATGATATGTGCTTAGCTGATCTGAATGTGAGTAAAGAAAAAATTTCTGTTTTGGAAAATAAAAATCAGAAACTCACAGATAAGATATCTGAACTGGAAGAAAAAATGAGCTCAATTAATGGTGATCAAATTTCACTAAATGAGCTAAGTCAGGATGAAAAACTAAAACAAGAAAATGAAGAATTGAGGCTGCTGAATTCTGCTAATTCTGAGAGACTTTTAATACTTGAAAAAGGGAAGAGTTCAGTTGAAAATGAATGTGAGAGAGTGAGCATATTAATGGAAGAAATAGACAGCTACAAAACTGTCAATACTATGCTTAATGAAAAAGTCACAAATTCTGAAATGCTCATTTCTTCTCTCAAAAATGAAATCACTGAACTGAACAAATCGTTGTCTGAATCTTTTAAGAATAAAGAAAATCTGAAGGCTACATCTAAGAAGAAAGTCTCTGATGAAGGCAGTAAATAGGAAGAGAGAAAAAGACTGTACACAACCTTTGTGCGTAGCTATGAGTTAGCTAGCACTTCAGCTTCTCCTTCATGTTTGCCTACTAATCAGATAGAAAAGCAAAAGAAAACTGAGAGCGAGAAAACAAAATAGAATATAAAGCTGTATGCTGAAACGTCTCAGGCCCAACAGTCTCATGTTAAAAGGAAGTATGTCAAATATTTTTACTGTGGAAAGTTTGGCCATGAGATGGCTGATTATTTTGTGATAAAGAAGGATGAATTGAAGTATGATAGAATTCATGCTAGGAAGCCTACTGTGAAGAAACCTTCTTCTGCTCAAACCAAAAGGCCTCAATATTTTTACTGTCATAAAATAGGTCATCTCATGGATGATTGTAGACAAATGAAATTAGATGATCTATCTGCTGTTAAAATGCATGATAAACTGTTCCTTGTCAAAAATCATGTATCTCATGAAAAGAACAATCAATGTTTTCATTGTGGCAAATTGGGCCACATGGTTGAAAATTGCTGGCATGCTCAGGGAAATAGATTGAATTCTAAATTTGTAAAATTCCCTACTTTCTATGATTCTGTTAGAAATAATTCAATTGATAAAAAGAAAAACTATGCATGCTTCAACTGTGGAAAGCTAGGCCACAGAGCTGGTAACTGTTGGCTGGCTGGTTATGAAAAGAAAAATTTCCATGTGAATAACAGAACCAATCATGTTCACTTACACCAATCTCATGCCCATGCATATAATAGAAATTTTAATGTTCATGCACATGAACTTAATGCTTACAATAAGGTGCATAAAAGGAACTTAAATTCTGTTCGTTATCATGGTAAGTCTGGTCAATTTGGTTATTCCTTGTCCAGCCATAAGTTGATGGGCTATGATGATAGTTCTGTTAAGAAACCATTCAGAACACCTGTGAGGGTTAATTTAGGACCCAAGACTTCTTGGGTTCCTACAGGATCAACTTGATTTTATCTTGCAGGTGTGTCTTGGAAATGAAAGGGGTTAACCAAGGCACTCAAGAATGAAAACCCCAGGATTCAATCCTTCAGGTTAGTTCTGAACTTTGTTTAAATTCATTATCTGAATTTGTGAGTATGAAAAATGAGGATTTCATGTTGATTTGCTTGTTTGATGTATGATCTTCTCTTGTCTAGCTGATCAGTCTGCATTCCA
Organism: Amorphophallus konjac; assembly: GCA_022559845.1. NCBI lineage: Eukaryota > Viridiplantae > Streptophyta > Magnoliopsida > Alismatales > Araceae > Amorphophallus > Amorphophallus konjac. The sequence goes on from CM040119.1 coordinate 292,922,252, forward strand.
GACTCAGCTACTGAGTTTTACTCTGCATATATCTGATGCTCTTCTCTTGCCAATTGCTGAACTGAATTTGAATGATTTTTAGTGTATACAGTTAATGCACACAGTCAATGCATGTGTCCAATGTCTGCATACATCATCTGCATGACTGTCAATGAAGCTATTCAATGCATGTAGGACTGCTTTATTTTGCATTGTCTTGCATAACCCTGGTATATCAAATGGTATGTTACTAAAAGGCAGGGAAATCTGCCCGGAGGTTTCTACCATGTGTGAGATGGTCTTTGAGACCAGGTTCTCCGCCTAGCACCATGGGTCCAGTCTTCATGTAGATCAGTGTACTGCATCATTTTTTTTTAAAATTAAAAAAAAAGAGGATAAAAATGTTCATGACTTGGATGCATAAACCTGAATTGATTGCATACTTGCCTCATGTATCCTTGGTGCATAGTCTGCATGTAGAACAGTGTGTTGCATAGCATAATCCTTACATCATGGTGTCAGGGGGAGCTGTGAGTTTAGTTCAATTCTTGAATCCTATTTACTCCTCATTGTCCCCATTCAATTGATTCATATCTTTTGACATCAGATGCCATTGGACCATATTGCCAATTGCTATCTTTTCCCTATCATTTTCACTGAACAACAGTTCTGTATCTGGTTTAGTACATTGAGTTGTGATTATTACAATTGTTCTTTTATAAGAATTTCTCTTACAAATTGAAAGGAATTAAAGGTTTAACCTTTATAAATTGGAGAGTTAAGTGTCTGCACTTCAGAATCTGAGATAAAAGAAAAACTTTTATAGCTCTTAATCTTTAACTCATGGTTAAAATAGAAAAAAAAAATTGTAATGCCTAAATGTGTTGAACTGGAATGTCTAGAACATGTGAATAAGAGTGTGTACTATTTTTCAAACAATCACTCTAAAAGAAATAAGGGCAGCAGTAAATAAGATCTTCAAGTAAAGAACTGAACATTGTGACAGAGCAATGGCTGATTGCACTGAGAAACTATGAACTCCTCCAAAGAAGCAGGAGAATTCGTATGTCATGAAGTGCTTTAGACTATCTCTGTTCATAGGGTCATATCTATAGGGGGAGTTTTCACCAAGTAACTGGGGGTACTGGCCTCTGATCAAGGTGTACCCTTAATGTCAAAGGTGAAGATTGTTCCTTGTAGGTCTTGATCTGAAATAGATCTAGTAGTTTATGCATAGTAACTGGGGGTACCTGCCTCTGATCAAGGTGTACACCTAATGTCAACATCATAAATGCCACTGGTCTATTCACTTAGTTCAGGTTCAGAAATTGAAAAATGAAAATCAAACTGCTGTAACCCTTTGAAATCAAAAGTCATTGAGTGAAAATTATTTTTCTCAATACATATTCAAGTTGCCTTTCTTGAACTTCCATGTTTAAACACAAAAGGGTATTATTTCAGACTTATCTATTAATACCATGTGCCCTAGATTCATTGCTATAAACGGAGTCTATAAACTCTTTTTCAAGGGTCAGGTGTTTTACTCTATATTTATCACTGTTAAACCTGAATTTTTGTCAAAATTGTATGTTGATGATTCTTATACTTTAACTACTGTTTATAATCAGGCTTATTTTCTGAACCAATGATTCAGCTGTTGTCTAGTGACCCTCCTATCATCTCTACCTTTGTATATCTGTCCATATTCCTTCTCAAAGGGGGAGTAATTATTTAGGGGGAGAAATAATTCAGGGGGAGTCATACCTTCAGGGGGAGTTTATTGCATGCATACTGCCATGTTGCACTCTTGTTTATACTATTTTTCTCTTTTTGATTATGTCAAAGGGGGAGAAAATTTTGTGTGTGACTCACTGTCACATTGTGTTGCCATCATCAAAAAGGGGGAGAATGTTGTGCCTCTTAGGCACAAGCATGTGCTATGTTGATTTGATGATAGCAATGCTGTTTTGTTTTGATGATAGCAACACAGTGAGTACATTATGAGATTATGTTTTGATGATAGCAACATAACTTGTTTTGTGGAGAATGCATGTGTATGACTGATATATTGGTTGTGCTTGATTTCTGCTCTGTGCGTTGCTTTTCTGTCTGCATAAAGTTTGATGACTAGTAAGTCTATACACTACAGGGTAAAGCATTTCAGAGTCTTTACATCGTTCATGCATGTGCACAGTTCGTGGACAAAGTCTGCACATCGCCCTAGATTGCATTAGCAAGTCCATACATCATCAGGGCTCTTCATGCATGTGCATAGTCTACACATTGTGCATCTCGTTGTCAAGTCTGCACATTCATGAAGTCTGTACAGCCAATGCACTCAATTGAAGTCTATACATTTCTGCATCAGTGTGCTTCACGTTTTGTTCATGTCTATACACACACATTGCAGCTCTCACATAGCAAGTAAGTACATTGCATCATCTTGTTCATGCAGTGTCTTGGTGAAGTCCACACATCGCTGTGGTCTATGCATCTCACAAGTCTATACACTCTTCAGTTGGCTTCAACCAAAGTCTGTACATCGGTCTTTCAGCAAGTCTGAATATCGGTCCGTCTCTGTTAGCGTCTAAGGCTTTGAGCAAAGTCTATACAGACCCCACCGTCTCATTCAGCGTCTTAGGCTTGCCAAGTCGATACATCAGACTGTTCATGCTTTCATCGTGAAGTCTGTACATTGCATGACTTCCACCAAGTCTATACATTGGTCGGGGGAAAGTCTGTACATTTAGAAGTATGTACATCCACCGTCTTCCTCAGCGTCTCATGCATAAGTCTGTACAGTCAGTGCAGGTTAAGCATCGTCTCATTTTGCATCTCAGTTTGCAAAGTCTATACATTGCTGCTGAACGCAAGTCTATACACTGCACTGGAGCATGCATCTCATGCAAGTCGGTACATCGCTTTTGACGAGGGCATTGAAGTCTATGCACTGGCTTTGAGCTGAAGTCTAGACTTTGCTTCAGGCTAAGCAAGTATATACATTGCATGTTCTTTTAATAAAGTCCATACACTGAGCAAGTATATACATTGTCTGCCTGTCGATTGAAGAGTCTATACATTGCATTTGTTCATGGCTGCAAGTCTATACATTGTGTGTCTTGTTCAGCTAAGTATATACATTGGACGAGTCTGCATCGTGCATATATTCTGAAGTCTATACATTGCTTTTGGCAAAGCAAGTCTGTACATCGCACAACATTCATACTTTCATTCTATTGTGCATCCTCTTCAAAACGAAGTGTGTACACTCGTTGGCTAACTGTTGAAGTCTGTACACTCGATTGTTAACTTCAAGTCTATACACTCAAGCTGCATCTTGCTTGTACACACTTTGTTAACAGCCTGAACCAAGTATATACATCCAACTGATATCTTCTTATGTCTGTCTGACAGGCTCTACTCGTGGAGGCTAATGAATAGCACGTGATCCGAGGCTGAAGGACTGACAGGAAGCTGACACGTGGCCAAAAGTTCTGGGCGGGAAATGTGGAAGCCACACGCGCCCAGTGCTGCCCTCCTGCTGGCTGCTATTATAAAAGGAGGTCTTCGTCCACAGATGAATGTTGATCGAAGTGGAGAAAGAAAAAGCAGAAGTGCAGAGACTTCGATCCAGCAGAAGAGAAGAAGAAGAGTGAAGAGAGCAGAAGAAGAAAGAAGAGAGAAGAGAAGAGAAAGAGAAGAAGAGCAGAAGATAAAGAAGAGAAAGAGAGAGATAGAGAGCTCGAGTTGAGAAAGAGAGAGAGGTTGAGGTTGTCTGGCTTTTGGATCAAATCCAAGCCAGAACTGCTCCTTCGAGAGCTATATTTGTGCTTCATTATTTCAGCTTTCCGTTGCTGTTTTGTCTATCTTTTGTTTTATCTTTTATCATTTCTTCAAGCTGTTTGTCAGCGGAGCAAGCTGTATTGCTCAGCATTTGCAGTGGAGGATTCCACTGGACGGCCAAGCTGTATTGCCCAGCGGTTTGCAGAGGTGCTACCTCTGGACGGGTAAGCTGTAATCCCCAGTGGTTTGCAGTGGTGGATTCCACTGGACAGCAAGCTGTGTTGCTCAGCGGGCGAGGAGGATTCCTCGGACGGCAAGCTGTGTTGCCCAGCGGATTGTAGGCAAGCTGTGATGCCCATCGGTTAAAGCTGTGAGTCAGCAGTAAGCCACACTCGGGTTGAGTGTGGGGTGGACGTAGGTCTGCAGGACCGAACCACCTAAAAATCCTCTGTGCAGTGGTTTGATTTCTCTATATGTTTTTGCTTCCGCTAGATGTTTGCATAGGGGCGCTCCATCTGTTTGCTTACAGGTTGAACAGAAGATTTAATTAGCCTTCAGATTATCTAGTCTGTCTTGTTAGCATTCTAGTTGTTAATTGGGCAAAATTTTTATAGGCTATATTCATTCACCCCCCCTCTGAATACTTGCACCGAACCCAATACTTATCGGTTGCAGTGACCCCCTGAATTGGCATCGGTGCATGACGTGTTCCACGTCTCGATGTTACGGAAGTATATGCCCGATGACTCTCATGTGCTCAAGGATTCTGTTTGGCCCGTGGTGACTCCAGATCTTTCTCTCCCAGAGTTTCCGGTCCGCGTGGAGGATAGGCGAGAGCAGCGCCTGCGGAACAAGGTCATCCCCTTGGTTATGGTGGTGTGGCAGCGGCACTCTGGTGGTGAGGCTTCTTGGGAGCGTGAGGATGAGATGCGTCAGTAGTTCCCTTACCTGTTTGAGTGAGTCTTCCTCTTCTTTCCCCTTGGGTTATCCCCAATTTCGAGGATGGAATTTCTTAAGGGGGGAGGGCTGTAATATCCTGGACCTTTCAGATCCTTTTTCGTGGGTCTCGGATCTGGTTTCTCGAAGTGTCCGGCTCCGTTGTGTCTGAAATTTTATTTCGGACATCTTTCGTGTTCGGATCGGCGCAATCCGGAGTTGTTTCGGAGGCCCGGAAGCGTTCCGCGGCCTTTCTACGCGTGTTTTTCGATTACCGGTGTGTGTTTCGGTAATTGCTTCGGAACCTCGTTGCGGGTGAACCGGGCCATTCACCTTGGCGAGAGTGGTATCGTTGCGATCGGTGCGTTCCGAGGATCGCGGAAATATATATTTTCTATTTTTTGGTATTTTCCAGAATTTCCAAATTTTCCTATAAATATCCCCCCTTTTTCTCTCTCTTCCCCACCCTCTTCTTCTTCTTCTTCTTCTTCCTCCTTTCTCCCCCACCGTGTGACGCCCTCTCTCCCTCTCTTCTTCGGCTGGCAAGACCGCGGCGAGCCCCTCCGGCTGCAGATGGCTGTGGGCGACGGCGTGGTGACGACGGCGATGGCGAGGTAATCGTGGAGGCGTACGTGAACCGTGGGAGCTCAAGGAAGAATGCGGGTTTTCGAGCATTCTTCACAATTCGTGGTCGATCCGGCGCGTCTCGGGATGCAATTGAGGTAGGGTGACGTTCCCTAGCCTCTAGCCTTCCTTTCCCGCGATTTGTAGGTCGAGGGGAGGCCGAGAGATGGGATTCCTTGCGGGTTTGGGGTTTTCCATGATTTGGGGAGAGCTCGCCCGATCTATGGATTTGATGCATGATTTCGTGTTTTGATGGCCTAGAATCATGCTAGGGGTCCCCGGAGATCTTCCCCTTTGATTTCCCCCTCTCCGGTGGAGGCATGGGAGCGTGGTCAATATTTTTGGGCGTTTCCCGAGGGTGAGGGCGTGACGGTCCTTCCAGTGACCGTCACACTATGTAACGCACCCAGATGGGTGCGTTACAGCTCTGAGTGCAGCCAGGTGGGGTCTGTGGGCTGTGACGGTCCCACGATAGACCGTCACGGTGCTGTAATGCACCTAGGTTGGACCGTCAGGGGCGTTCGACCGTTGGCTGCCGACCGTTGGTTTTTGACCGTTGGGGGTCAAGGCATGTGACGCACCTGGCTTGGCGCGTCACAGCCATGTAACGCCCCTATGTGGGTGCGTTACAGTATACGCATTCCCACATTGTGACGCACCAGGGTTGGTCCGTTACACGCTGTGACGCACCGAGTGACACGCGTCACAGCTGTTCTCTGTTGTCTTGTGACGCACCAGGGTAGGCGCGTCACAGACTGTAATGCACCATGGTAGGTGTGTTACGCCATGTTTTGCACCAAGCGTGTGACGCCCCTGCGTTGGGCCGTCAGGTGATTGTGACGGTCCTGCCTAGACCGTCAGAGCCTGTGACGCGTATAGGGTAGACCGTCAGGCTCTAGGTTGCCCCGAGTGGTTTGCAACCCCGTTTCTGTTCCGACCGTGGTCACCGTGCGACGGTGCTGGTACGTGGGGCGGTCCCTGTACATTGTCGGATGCGGATGATGTTTTCCATTGACTTGATAGTCTACTCCGTAGTGACCCTCCACTAGTCGTAACCTGCTTACACGCGTGTGGTCCCACCAGGGAGTGGTGGAGAGGTTACCCTGAGGACGGTTTTAGACTGGTTTCCGTCGGGCCCCTCGTCGATAGCCAGAGTCCGGCTCCAGGGGAAAACCAGTTAGAGGCTAGACCTAGGACGTACGGTCTATGTGTGCACACGTGGTTGGGGGCGGTTGGACCCACGCTGACGGGCGTGACCCCAGCTAGTCACTCGTTTGTGATTACTTGTTCAGTGTTCGTGGCTTTGGTAGCAGCAACCACGTCAGGTAGTTCACCTGCGGTGCGGTGTAAGACGTCAGGGGACGCTACCGGCTGTGCTTCTAGTGGGAGGTACTCCTGTCGAGTCGGGAGTGTCAGACTGTCAGTCCTTGCGACTTCGACCTTCAGGTTTTATCGTGTTGACCGTGGTGCTCCGGTCATTTCACTATGGCACGTGTGTCGATTTTCGTGCCGTGGGAGCGGTGTTTTGTAGATTGTAGGGCTTCCCTTTCTTGAGGTACTCGCTTACTGCTAGCGTAGCGGTGTCTCCGTTTGCGATGTAGGGTTCAAGTGATCCCTACTGAGTCTTGTTCCGAGACTCATTCCCTGCTTGTTTTCATCGTATTTCAGGTGAGTCGCGGTCTCAGGGGAGCGTGTCTGAGGCTCAGCGTGGTTCAGGTGCCCAGCGTTAGTGCCAGAGGTCAGAGCCGGGGTATGTCCCGTGTAGCTGTACTTTTCTTTCCTGTCCATGTACTAGTTGTGGACTACTGTTGTTCTTATTTTTATATGTCGTGGACCATGTATCATGTAAACTGTTAATTTATTTCTTGCTTAATAAAATAACTATTCATTTCTGCAATTATTTGTGATACTTGTGTAGTCTCCACACCATTCCTTTAACCCTTCCGAGTCTTCAGGCTCGTGGGTGGCGGTACGAGTCTCGGGTTATCGGGCCTTCCCGGTAACCGGATTCTCGAGTCGTTACAAGGTTTGTCTAGGGTCATGTATGAGTCTGTTTGTTTCTACAGTTTATTTTTTTCCTGCATATGGTTTGCATTAAGTCGTGTCCCAATAAAATGCCAGCCATACACGTATAAGGAGTTACCTGATGCATGCTACATGCCCGTGAGTTCAAAAGGGAGAGTACATCATGATCAGGGTCATACCTGAACGATTTTCCCTCGGGAACCGTAAAGAAACTCCAGGCCCGCGATCCCCACCCTTTCCGAGTCATGAAACAAGTGGGTTCGAATGCGTACGTTATTGAACTACCAGGTGACTATGGTGTTAGTTTGACGTTTAATGTTTCAGATCTGGTAGCATACCGGAACCCACGGTGATCCCTAGTGAGTTTCGGGCTTTCTCCTCTTGTTGTGAGTGACACACCACCCGAGAGTCCACCTCTTTCAGCCTCAGCGCAAGCATATAGATTGTATACTGGATGAGCAGGTGATCACCACTAGGAATGGAGCCTACCAATACTTCCTCGTGCATTGGAGAGAACGCCCCGTGCCAGACGATGCCTTGATCACACGCGGAGAGCTCAAGCTTTGGGACCCTTACACGACGGGGTCGAGTTCCTCCCACCCGGGGAGAATTGGTGCGGACACACGCCGCAATACATGTCGGTGGACGAGGACACGACGAGACTCGGATAGCTCGCGGAGGACGTGGACGCATCGGCCGAGCCTTCACCTTCATTTCTCATTTGTTTGGCCTTGTTGGGCCCTATTTGGAGCTTGTAGACAATTAATGGGTTGTAATAGTGTGTAAAGGGCTAATGGGCTCAAGGTATTGTAATGGGCTAGAATATTGTTGGGCTTGACTATTGGGTTTCTACATGGGCCAATCCCATGGGCTAGTGTGAAAAGAACCTAGTGGGTGGTGGGCTTCTAGAAGGGGGTGCCCCCCCTTCCTTGGTCCAAGGGGAGGTAGCCACCTACTTAATGGTGACTCCCCTCCCTTAATGTCAACATCTGGGCACGATCAGTTCTGTGTGCGCAGAACCAGAAGCTGAGAATTTTTGCTGCTACGCCTAGATCTGGACAGATCTGATCGTGCCCTTCAGAGCAGAGAAACGCCATCCTGTCGCTGACGTTCTCCAACAAATGAAACTCCGATTGGACCCTAGATCTATCTGTACCAGCCTCCGCAAGATCGCTACGCAGGGTGACCAGCGTGGGCAGAACCGGATCGGTACCCGATCGTCACACGGATTGGCCCCGACTCGCCTCCCTCGGCTCCCTCGAGTGCTGATAACGTGAAAGTTCATCGTTTAAAACATGCGTATCAATCTTAAAATTTCCAACTCGCACTAGATGAAGGTAAGGCGTAATAAGGTGGCGAGAAGGGTCGAATCCACAGAGAAGAAGAGATTTTTAAAGTTAAAAACCTTGGAGTCCTTTAGAAAACACTTGTGATTTTGTTTTGTTTAAAGAAAATAGTGAAATGAAGAACAAACCAAACACTTAATTAAAAATACCTATGACTATACGCCTATGCTATAGAAAATAATTGCATGAAGTGGAAAGAAGAGATAGAAGAAAGAGGTAGAGATGGAAGAAGATCAAGAACTAGATCAAGAGAACAACTTTCATTAACTTAAAAGAAAGAGTACATGAAATGTGAAACAAGTTTACACTAATGACACAATGAGATTACAATGAAGTGAAATAAAACTAAAGCAATAACAAAAAGAGGAGCCTAAGGTGTGAAGATGGTAGTAGCAATGGTGATGACGCCGTCGTCTCCTCCTCGTCGAGCCTTGGAGAGGATCGCTCCGCCTTGAAAGAGATCGTCGTGGAAAGAGGTGGATGAAGAAGCCGTCGCCGTCCACGTCACGAGCCTTGGAACGTCGCCCGTCTTGATATGCACGCCGCCATGAAAGGGGAGTTGTGGAGGATAAACTTTGGAGAGAAATATAGAGAGAAATGTGGAAGGGTTTGTGTGGAGATGAAGAAAGAAGAAGATGAGAGAGTAAAATAGTGAGAAAATAAATATAACTCGTAAAACAAAGAAGAATTAGAGGAAGTGATAGAAGAAGAAAATCTAGATATACATAAGAGGAAGAACTTTGATGAAGAACTCAGAGAGAAAAGAAGAGTGGAAGGACTTCAAAACTGAGAAATAACAAAAGCTAGAACCTCGGATGAACAGTGAAATCACAAGACAGCACAGTGAAAAACATGGAATAGATTGAAAACCAAAAGGAATTAGAAGATAGTGCAGAAGAAAAAGTTGTAGAGAACGTAACCATAAAGAACTTTCATGAAGACAGCTAGAGACGAAAATGAATAGAAGGGGGAGAAATATGGGAAAGAACAGAGAGAAACATGGGTTTGCAGATGAACAGGACAGCACAGTGAAAAATACGAAATATCTTAAAAACTAGAAGGAACTAGAAGATGCTCCAGAATAAGAAGTTGTAGAGAACTTAAAAATAAAGAACTTTAATGAAGAGTACATGAGCTGAAAACGAAGTTACAAGGGAGAACTCGGAGGCCTAAGGTTGGAGAGAAATTACCAAAAGAAGAACACCCTTCTCCTTCTTGTCATGGGCTATTTATAGGAAAAGTTGGGTAGATGGAGGGTGAAGATTGTATCAAAGGAGGTGGATGGATAGGATTTAAGTAGAATATGATGCATGGGGAAGAGAAAAAGTAGGTGAGTACACCCTCCTTGGGCTTTGGACAACCCCCTTCCCAAGGCTCATCATTCCTCTCCTTTATTTCAAACTTTGAATTCAATTTTCCCTCCAACCGAAATATGTGTTTCTTTTCTTCAATTTCAAACTTTTGAAATTTCTTTTCCCTCCAATCAAAATATTTTGACTTGGTCAAAGTAGTGGTGACAGTTTTACCCTCGACTTCTTTTGTAATTACCTTTGGTGTCCTACACACACATAATTACACTTTAGTCCATAAAAATTATCATAATGTGCACATAAATCTTAAATGCTCATGATTAATTATGCAATGGAGAATTAATGCTCATGGCCCTCAACTTTAATTCATTAAATAATATCACCAAATTAATCAATTTACGTGAAATACTTAATTTACATGTAAAGTTGAGATTAATGATGGGACATGCATAATTATCTAATTATATGCACATAAAACGGTGTACATGTGATGAATTATCATCAAAAATGAACACTTATCACACCCCCCAACTTACTCATTGCTAGTCCCTTAGCAATGCAAATAAAATTGAAATTTAGGACTAACAAGAGTTTATAAAATTCATACTCTCATATCCAGCTCTCCCTTCATAGAATCAACCAAAGATTAAGAATCTGGAATCATTAATACACACTAGCCTTACGTAGGAACTACATGATCAAGAATTCAAATCAAAGCTCAATAGCACTTGTGCATATATAACTACCAAATCCACAGTTTAGACAATTGCGTCCCTCATTCGCTATTCCAAACAAATACCTTTCAACCCTGCACCTCTTAGATCAGAGCATTATGTATATTAGCTTTTTGTCTGCCTTATTGCTTTGTCCCTTTGGGATCTTTTATACCACACATGATGCTGCACTACCCTTCGCTGCTCAACGCGAACCTCGACTCTTGCCTTAGGAGAAGTAGGCCCGGTTTCACAGATCAAGGTTCCCTTTTCCGTTTTACGCGAACCTCAACACGTCTTAGGTGAAGTAGGCCCGGTTACTAAGACTAGGGGCATTTTTCATGGTGTATTTTTTTTCTTTTTTTTTCTCTCTTTTTTTATGTACCATTACGCTTATTTGATAGATAATTTGTCAGAAAGCTTTGTAAAAAGATCTCTTTTCTTAAGAAGTGCAGAATATCAGACATCATACCAAAAATAGCAGAGGGCTTGTCTTGCTTGTTTCATTAGTGTGCAACATGAATTTCTTTTCTTTTTTTTTTCTTCTTCTTTTTTTTTTCAAAGTGCACATGAACTTTAAAGGGATTCTTATGTCAGTTTTCCATGGCTATATTGACTAAATTTCCCATCATCTTTCTCCCTAGTCTTTTCTATTCCAGAATTACTTTTAAATTAAGCATGAATCATGAAACTCAAAATGGGGTTTACATCTTTCTACTTTCATGGAATGATGACATGCAAGATAAAACTCCTATCAGGTTGTGCAATATGCATCATGAAAATTTTTCTCTCCCCCCCAACTTGAATGGCATTGTCCTCAATGACATGTAGAATATATGAACATGACAATGCATACATGAATGCTTGGGAAGGAAAGGTACAACCTGGGGTGCGCAGACGTGGCTATTTTGGTAGGCAATTTTTTGCGAACGACTTCTTCCAGCTCCTACAAACACAAATGAAAATGACTCACTAGATTTTTGAAGAGAAATAGTTGGGTTACCTCCCAACAAGTGCTAAATTTAACGTCTTCAGCCAAACGACATTCTTGTATTTATCATGGGTCACTCAGTGGGATTGATTCCTTTGATAGAAGTTGTGTGTTCTCCAAGTAGAGTTTGAGACGCTGACCATTGACAGTGAAAATTTGACCATTTTTAGGATCTAGAATTTTGACAGCACTATGATCAAAGGCTTTGAGCACAACAAATGGTCCATCCCATCTAGACTTTAATTTTCCGGGGAATAAGCGCAACCTTGAATTAAAGAGCCAAACTTTTTGATCAGGTTGAAATGATTTTCTCATAATGTGTTTATCATGGAAAGCTTTGGTCTTGACTTTGTAAATCTTGGCATTTTCATAGGCTTCATTCCTCAGCTCCTCCAACTCATTTAGTTGTAGGGTCCTATGAGATCCGGCTTGGGCTAAGTCAAAATTGAACTGCTTAATAGCCCAATAGGCCCTATGCTCAAGCTCAACAAGTAGGTGACAAGCTTTTCCAAATATTAACCTATATGGAGACATTCCAATGGGGGTTTTGTATGCTGTCCGATAGGCCCAAAGAGCGTCATCCAATCTTTCGGACCAATCCTTCCTATCGGGCCTAACAAATTTCTGCAGGATGTTTTTGATCTCCCTATTGGATGTCTCCACTTGGCCACTTGTTTTGGGGTGATAGGGGGTGGCAATCTTATGAGTGATCCCATATTTTCTGAGAAGAGCTCGAATTGGGCATGAGTGAAATAAGAACCTCCATCACTAATGATCGCCCTCGGACACCCGAACCTTGAAAATATATTCTTTCGGACAAACTTCATGACAACTTTGTGATCATTAGTTCGGGTGGCAATGGCTTCAATCCATTTAGACACATAGTCGACTGTCACAAGAATGTACTCATATCCGAATGATGGCGGAAAGGGCCCCATAAAATCAATTCCCCAAACATCAAAGATTTCGACCACTAGAATGGGGTTGAGTGGCATCATATCGCGTTTGCTCATGTTTCCAATGGCTTGACACCTAAGACAAGTCTTGCTAAATTCATAGGCGTCTTTGAAGAGTGGGCCAGAAGAATCCACTTGGCAACACTTTGGCGGCTGTTTTCTTTCCCGCGAAGTGTCCCCCACAAGATAGAGTGTGACAAAAATTCAGGATGCTTTGTCGTTCTTCCTCAGGGACACATCTCCTAATTATTTGATCTGGACCTATGTGGAACAATTCAGGATCTTCCCAGCAATAGTGTTTGATTTTGGCAAAGAAATGCTATTTTTCATGTTTAGACCACCCATTAGGAATTTGTCTCACAGCTAAGTAGTTGACAATGTCTGCGAACCATGGGAGTTGACTATGGGTGATGGACAGGAGATGTTCATCTGGAAATGAATCTTGCAATGGAGCATTATTAGTTGTGAGAATTCGAGAAAGATGATCGGAAACTTTATTCTCAGAACCTTTTTTGTCTCGGATCTCAAGATCAAATTCTTGGAGTAGGAGGATCCACCTAATGAGTCTAGGTTTGGCATCCTTTTTAGAGAACAAATATTTGAGAGCTGAGTGATCAGAGTACACAATGACTTTTGCCCCTAAGAGATATGATCGAAACTTTTCAAGGGCAAAGACAACAGCTAACAACTCCTTTTTCGTGGTGGTGTAGTTAAGCTGAGTATCAGCGAGGGTGCGACTCGCATAATATATCACCACCGGACACTTATCAATTCTTTGGCCTAGAACTGCCCCGATAGCATAGTCAGAGGCATCACACATGATTTCAAAAGGCAAATACCAATTAGGAGATTGGAGAATGGGTGCCTTGGTCAAAGCCTCTTTAAGGGTATTGAAAGCCTCAAGGCAGGCAGCATCTAAATGGAATGGAGTGTCTTTGACCAAGAGAAGAGTTAACGGACGGGCAATCTTAGAAAAGTTACTTATGAACCGGCGGTAAAAACTGGCATGGCCGAGGAATGAACGAATTTACCTCACAGAGGTCGGAGGAGGGAGATTAGAAATAAGGTAAATCTTGGCTTTATCCACCTCTATACCTCGTTCGGACACAATATGGCCCAAAACTATGCCATCTTGAACCATGAAGTGACTCTTTTCCCAACTAAGAACAAGGTTGGTTTCAATACATCTCGTAAGCACTTTCTTCAAATTTTTTAAGCAGTTTTCAAATGACTCCCCAAACACAGAAAAATCATCCATAAAGATCTCCAAGAATTCTCCTACCATATCAGAGAAAATGGCCATCATGCACCTTTGAAAAGTGGCCGGTGCGTTGCAAAGACCGAATGGCATTCTCCGAAAGGCAAATGTTCTATATGGACAAGTGAATGTGGTCTTCTCTTGGTCTTCCGGATAAATAGCCACTTGATTGTACCCAGAATATCCATCTAGGAAATAAAAATATCTTTGGCCCGCCAATTTCTCTAGAATTTGATCAATAAAGGGGAGTGAAAAATGATCCTTTTTGGTCATAGCATTGAGTTTCCTATAATCGATGCACACTCTCCATCCCGTGGTGGGCCTAGTGGGCACATCTTCTCCTTGTTCATTTTGGACCACGGTGAGTCCCGATTTCTTAGGAACCACTTGAGTGGGACTCACCCATTGGCTATCCGATATGAGATAAATAATTCCCGCATCGAGCCATTTGACAACCTCCTTCTTCACCACCTCCTTCATGTTCGGGTTCAACCTCCTTTGCATTTCCCGACTAGGTTTGGCGTTGTCCTCTATGTAAATGTGATGCATACAAATAGACGGACTTAGCCCCTTAAGATCGGCCACTGTCCAACTTATGGCACTCTTGTGAGTCCTAAGGACTTCTAGGAGAAGTGTTTCTTGGGTAGGGGTAAGATTGGAAGCTAAGATAACAGGAAGGGTTTGATCGGGGCCTAGGAATGCATATTTGAGAGAGTCCGGAAGGGGCTTAAGCTCAAGTTTAGGAGGACTTTCAAGTGATGGAAGGGCGGGTTTATCTTGCAAAGCTGGAAGTGGTTCAACCTTATGCCAAATGCTACTATGATGAGGGGAATCTTGAAGAGTATTGACCTCCCTTATTTGACCCATGCCTAGATCATTCTCAATAAGTTCATCATAGATGTCTATGAAGTGGCATTCTTCATCTAGGTCCAAATATTGGGAGGCTTTGAACACATTGAGAGAAACTTTTTGACCTCCGAATGAGATGTCCATCGTCCCCGTAGCACAATTGATGTTGGCTTTTGCAGTAGCAAGGAATGGGCGGCCTAGGATGATTTGGGTGTGACTTAGCTCCGAGGAGGAGGCCATGTCAAGAATGAGGAAATCAACGGGGAAGTAGCAATCATGGACTTTCACAATCACATCCTCTATCAAACCTCGAGGGGTCTTGACTGAGCGATCGGCCAGTTGGAGAATGACGGGGGTTGGCTTGAGTTCCCCTATATCAAATTGCTCATAAACAGAGGTGGGTAAAAGGTTGACACTAACTCCTAAGTCGAGGAGGGCACGGTCAAAGGTTACACCACCTATATCACATGAGATGAGGGGAGCACCGGGATCCTTCAACTTTCTAGGGAGATTGTTTATCAAGACCGCACTAACATCCTCGGAGAGCCAAATTTTCTTAGGGGTCGACTTGGGCCCTCTTCTTGGAGTGCAAAGCTCTTTGAGGAATTTGGCGTAGGCCGGAACATGTTTTATGGCATCTAGGAGTGGAATATTGATGTGAACTTGTGAAAAGAGCTCCATGAATTTCTCATTTTGGGCTGGCTTAGTCTTAGTGGGCTTCGGTTCTAGGGCATTAGGAAAGGGGACCTTGGGTTGATAGAAATTTGGATCTTTATGGGCCTTTCCTTTCCCTTTAGGATCTCCCCCCAACTTATCTTGAGTGTAATCCTCCTTGTTTGCATCATCATTATCTTGATTCTTTTCTATGGAATCTTGCAACTCCTTTCCATCCTTGTATGGATCATCTAACACCTTCCCACACCTCAAAGTTGAAATAGCCTTGACATTTTCAAATTGTGGGCCTTTAGGTTGGGCTTGTGGGATGGGTTGAGGTAGGAGGCCCGGTTGTGGAGGAAAACCCGGGGGTTGGTTTCTTGGGTTGGCCACAGGTTGACTTGGAAGTTGACCCACTTCTCTTCTCATTGTAGCTTCCGCCAATTGTCCTATTTGACTTTCCAACTTGGAAATAGATTGTTGTTGATTCAAGATGATTTGTTGGAGTTGATTGAATTTATCTTCAAAGTTAGAATGAGGCGGAGGTTGGTAAGTGGGTTGGCATTGATTAGATTGAAAATGTGAATAGCCCATAGGAAAGAATTGAGCTTGTGGACCTCTACCAAATGGATTGAAAGTGTTAGGTTGGGTTTGAAATTGACTTTGCATGGGTTGCTTTTGGGCTTGATGAATAGAGGGGTTGGTTGCTTGAGGTAAAGCTTGTTGGGATTTCCAAGAAAAGTTCGGGTGATTCCTCCAGCCCGGATTATATGTGTTTGAAAATGGGTCATTATTGGGCTTAGAGAATCCTTGGGCTGCAAAGACTTGCTCCTGGATGGCAGGGGGTAATTGAGCCGCAGTTGGACACTCCGTGATGTGATGGGATGGGCTTGCACATAGAGTGCATGCCTCATGTGGAGTGACAGATTGACCCGAGTAGGAATGGGATGATGGTTGGCAAGAAGGGTCTTTCAAAGTCAAGAGTTGGTCTAACTTTTGAGTCAGACTCTCTACTTTATCTAACTTTTGAGTGATGAGACTTATGTCCAATCTTGGTTCAAAATCACCTCGGGCCTTGACCTCATATAATCCGGCCCGCTTAGAGGGCCCAATGGATCTCTCATAGGATGATAAAGAAGCATGATTCATAGAATTCTCACTAAGCATTTCGAACAAATCATACGCCTCATCCTCACTTTTGCTCATGAATGCCCCTCCACATGATGCATCTACCATTTGTCTAAATTGATCGGATAGACCCTCATAAAAAGCTTGGACTATTTGCCATTTGGACAACCCATGGTGAGGACACTTCCTAAGCAATTCCTTGAGTCTTTCCCATGACTCATGCATTTGTTCCCCTAGAGTTTGGGTAAAACCCGTGATTGCCCTTCTCATAGTATTGGTGCGGCCTATAGGGTAGAACTTCTTCAAAAATTCTTGTTGCATCTCGGCCCAAGTTCTCATTGGCTTCCCTATAGTGCCTAACCAATATTTAGCCTTATCCTTAAGAGAGAATGGAAAGAGGGTCAATCTAAGGGCATCATCCGAGAAATTTTGGATTTTTACCGTGGAACAAATTTCTAAAAATTCATCAATGTGCTTGTAGGGGTCCTCATTGGTATTTCCATAAAATGAGGGGAGCATTTGAATTGTGCTTGACTTGATCTCATAATGGATGGCTTGATTTTGAGAAATGTAAATGCAAGATGGAGGTTGATATTGGTTGGGAATGAAATAATCCTTCATTTGCTTTGGAGGATTGGGATTTCCGGCCATGAGATTTTGGTGGTGAGGTCCTTGATTTTCGGCCATAAGATCTTATTGGAGATCGTCTCTTGGATACAAAACTCTCTCTATTTCTTGAATGGGTCCTAGTAGGTTTGGATGTTGTGATCTTCTTCCTTGCATAAATTAGGACGAAGAGAGATGAGAGAGATTTTTTTTATGATGATTTATATATTTTTTAGTTTTGACACAAACTAGGATGAAGAGAGAGAAGATGAGGATTTTTTTATTTTTATTTATTTTTTATTTATTTTTCTATTTTTTTTATGCAAACACAAACAAGTTGTAACACAAATTACCTAATGACCTAGATGTGACTTAGACCTACAAATTGGGTTTCACAAAATAGCTAAAGTGCAACTTAAGTTCACCCTCAATATTTCCACCGGTCAGGTAAGGGGTGGGGCAGTGGGAGGTTCCCCCTACTTTCGTAGGGACCTAATTATGCCAAACCACTAGCCCGCTTAAGGCGTTTGCCGTCCGACCGTCTTACCTTAGGCACCGATTTTCATAAGAGGATAAGCCCAAATAACACAAAAACCACAGTGTGAACCTAGGGCCAATGTCTACTGGATTCTATTTAAGGTCTAGGTGATGTAAAGATGCATGGGAATTGTGGTTTGTGGGCTAAGGAAGGGTGATGAAATCCCCACCTTATCTTGCTTATGGGTATTGTCCTTAGAATATTTTAGAAATGATATGCAACAAACCAAGTTCAAACAAGGGGTTCTATGCAAGCATGGAAATGCATGAGCATGTTTTTGAAAAAAATAGAGTACTCACCTTGCCTCCCGCAATCTTCAATAATACAATTAACAATAATTAAACAACAAGGAAAAATAAACTCTATCTTAAATGATGCATGACCTAAAAGATGGAAGTGTGGGTTCTACTCTTACAATGAAGATTTTTATTGAAGTTCAAGTGATGATTTTTTTATTTTTATTTAGTGAACCTTTCTAACCACAAGATATGAAATGTAGAGAAATGAAATTAAAATGAAGGAGGAAAAGTTTGGATACTTACTTGAAAAGCGTTACCTCGTTCTTTTTTTTTCTTTTTTGAAATGAAATGACAAAAAGACTAAGGAAAGGGAGGAGAGCTTACCTCTTAACTGTTTCTTTTTTTTCTTTTTCTCTTTTTTTTGATTTTTTAGCTTCGATTCTTGAAGTGCGTTCCCTCGTTCTCTTTTTTTTTCACCTGTAGAAATAAGAAAAAGAAAGAGATATTAGTACACTTATAAACACAAGGAAAACAAAGTTTTTAAATAAAAAATCACCATTCCTCCCCGGCAACGGCGCCAAAAATTGATAACGCGAAAGTTCGTCGTTTAAAACATGCGTATCAATCTTAAAATTTCCAACTCGCACTAGATGAAGGTAAGGCGTAATAAGGTGGCGAGAAGGGTCGAATCCACAGAGAAGAAGAGATTTTTAAAGTTAAAAACCTTGGAGTCCTTTAGAAAACACTTGTGATTTTGTTTTGTTTAAAGAAAATAGTGAAATGAAGAACAAACCAAACACTTAATTAAAAATACCTATGACTATACGCCTATGCTATAGAAAATAATTGCATGAAGTGGAAAGAAGAGATAGAAAAAAGAGGTAGAGATGGAAGAAGATCAAGAACTAGATCAAGAGAACAACTTTCATTAACTTAAAAGAAAGAGTACATGAAATGTGAAACAAGTTTACACTAATGACACAATGAGATTACAATGAAGTTAAATAAAACTAAAGCAATAACAAAAAGAGGAGCCTAAGGTGTGAAGATGGTAGTAGCAATGGTGATGACGCCGTCGTCTCCTCCTCGCCGAGCCTTGGAGAGGATCGCTCCGCCTTGAAAGAGATCGCCGTGGAAAGAGGTGGATGAAGAAGCTGTCGCCGTCCACGTCACGAGCCTTGTAATGTCGCCCGTCTTGATATGCACGCCGTCATGAAAGGGGAGTTGTGGAGGACAAACTTTGGAGAGAAATATAGAGAGAAATGTAGAAGGGTTTGTGTGGAGATGAAGAAAGAAGAAGATGAGAGAGTAAAACAGTGAGAAAATAAATATAACTCGTAAAATAAAGAAGAATTAGAGGAAGTGATAGAAGAAGAAAATCTAGATATACATAAGAGGAAGAACTTTGATGAAAAACTCAGAGAGAAAAGAAGAGTGGAAGGACTTCAAAACTGAGAAATAACAAAAGCTAGAACCTCGGATGAACAGTGAAATCACAGGACAGCACAGTGAAAAATATGGAATAGATTGAAAACCAGAAGTAATTAGAAGATAGTGCAGAAGAAGAAGTTTTAGAGAACGTAAAAATAAAGAACTTTCATGAAGACAGCAAGAGACAAAAATGACTAGAAGGGGGAGAAATATGGGAAAGAACAGAGAGAAACATGGGTTTGCAGATGAACAAGACAGCACAGTGAAAAATACGAAATATCTTAAAAACTAGAAGGAACTAGAAGATGCTCCAGAATAAGAAGTTGTAGAGAGCTTAAAAATAAAGAACTTTAATGAAGAGTGCATGAGCTGAAAATGTAGTTACAAGGGAGAACTCGGAGGCCTAAGGTTGGGAGAGAAATTACCAAAAGAAGAACACCCTTCTCCTTCTTGTCATGGGCTATTTATAGGAAAAGTTGGGTAGATGGAGGGTGGAGATTGTATCAAAGGAGGTGGATGGATAGGATTTAAGTAGAATATGATGCATGGGGAAGAGAAAAAGTAGGTGAGTACACCCTCCTTGGGCTTTGGACAACCCCCTTCCCAAGGCTCATCATTCCTCTCCTTTATTTCAAACTTTGAATTCAATTTTCCCTCCAACCGAAATATGTGTTTCTCTTCAATTTCAAACTTTTGAAATTTCTTTTCCCTCCAATCAAAATATGTGCTTTTGACTTGGTCAAAGTAGTGGTGACAGTTTTGCCCTCGGCTTCTTTTGTAATTACCTTTGGTGTCCTACACACACATAATTATACTTTGGTCCATAAAAATTATCATAATGTGCACATAAATCTTAAATGCTCATGATTAATTATGCAATGGAGAATTAATGCTCATGGCCCTCAACTTTAATTTATTAAATAATATCACCAAATTAATCAATTTACGTGAAATACTTAATTTACATGTAAAGTTGAGATTAATGATGGGACATGCATAATCATCTAATTATATGCACATAAAACGGTGTACATGTGATGAATTATCATCGAAAATGAACACTTATCAAGTGCTACCCATCAACCCGAGTCCCAACAGCCCCGAAAAATAGCATTATAGCCTGTTATCTCCCTGCGAGGAGTGGGCCCTATTTCTGGAATTGTAACTGTTAATCATTTGTGTGTATCGGGGTTGTCGGATTCGGCCGGAGTTTCTTCCCCACGCACTAGTCGTGGAGGTACGTGCTCGTTCCTATACTCATATTTGCTGATTTAATATATTTTCTATCATGCTGTGTTTATGAGATTATGTAACGACCTGAGAATCCGATTACTGGGAAGGCACGATAACCCGAGACTCGTACCGCCACCCACGAGCCCGAAGACTCGGAAGGGTTAAAGGAATGGTGTGGAGACTACATAAGTATCACAAATAATTACAGAAATAAACAGTTATATTATTAAGCAGGAAATAAATTAACAGTTTACAGGATACATGGTCCCCAAAATAATAATAAAATAACAACAGCAGTAGTCCACAACTAGTACTGAGACAAGAAAGAAAAGTACAGCTACACAGGGCATACCCCGGCTCTGACCTCTGGCACTAACGCTGGGCACCTGAACCACGCTGAGCCTCAGACGCGCTCCCCTAAGGCCGCGACGCACCTGAAGCACAGTAAAAACAAGCAGGGAATGAGTCTCGGGACAAGACTCTGTAGGGATCACTCGAACCTTACCTCGCAAACGGAGAAACCGCTACGCTAGTAGTAAGCGAGTACCTCGGAGAGGGAACCCTGCTATCTTCAAAACTCCGATCTTCCGACACGAAAACCAACACGCGTGCCACGGAGGAACGACTGGAACACCACGGCTAACCCGACAAAACCCCAAGGTCGAAGTCTCAACGACTGACGGCCTTTCACTACCAACTTGACAGGAGTACCTCCCACTAGAAGCAAGGCCGAAAGCGTCCACTGACGTCTTAGTCCGCGCCTCAGGTGTCTCCCTCCGGCCCAGCGGGAATTGAGACACTGTACAAGTAACCACAAACAATTGACTAGCTGGGGTCACGCCCGTGGGCGTGGGTCCAACTGCCCCCAACCACGTGTGCACACACAGACCGTGCGTCCCTGGTCTGGCCCTCTGACAGGTTTTCCCCTCAGCTGGACTCTAGCTGGTAGACGCAGGGCCCGACGGAAACTGGTCCACAAACCATCTCTAAGGGTAGCCTCTCCACCACTCCCTAGTGGGACCACTCGCATGTAAGCAGGCTACGACTAGTGGAGGGTCACTACGGAGTAGACTCTTAAGTCAACGGAAAACAACGTCCGCATCCGGTGACGTACGGGGACCGCCCCACGTACTAGCACCGTCGCACGGTGACCACGGTCGGAATAGAAACGGGGTTGCAAACCACCCGGGGCAACCCAGAGCCTGACGGTCTACTCTAGATGCGTCACAGGCTCTGACGGTCTAGGCAGGACCGTCACAATCACTTGACGGCCCAACGCAGGGGCGTCACACGCTCGGTGCAAAATAGGGAGTAACGCACCTACCATGGTGCGTTACAGTCTGTGACGCGCCTACCCCGGTGCGTCACAAGACAACAGAGAATAGCTATGACGCGTGTAACGGACCAACCCTGGTGCATCACAACGTGGGAATGCGTCTGCTCTAACGCACCCACATAGGGGAGTCACATGGCTGTGGCGCGCCAAGCCAGGTGCATCACATGCCTTACCCAACGGTCAAAAACTAACGGTCAGCAGCCAACAGTCGAATGCCCCAAACGGTCCAACCTAGGTGTGTCACAACACCTTGGCGGTCTATCGTGGGACCGTCACAGCCCACAGACCCCACTTGGCTGTACTCAGGGCTGTAACGCACCCATCTGGGCGCGTTACATAGTGTGACGATCACTGGAAGGACCGTCACACCCGCCCGAGCGCGAAACGACCGAAAACGCCCAAAAAAAGTGGCCACGCCCCCATGCCTTCACCGTAGAGGGGGAAATCAATGGGGAAGACCCCTGGGGACCCCTAGCATGATTCTAGGCCATCAAAACGTAAAATCATGCATCAAATCCATAGATCGGGCGAGCTCTCCCCAAATCATGGAAAACCACAAACCCGCAAGAAATCCCATCTCTCGGCCTCCCCTCGGCCTACAAATCGCGGGAAAGGAAGGCTAGAGGCTAGGGAACATCACCCTACCTCAATTGCGTCCCGAGACGCGCCGGATCGACCACGAATCGTGAATAATGCTCGAAAACTCTCGTTCTTCCTTGAGCTCCCACGGTTCACGTACGCCTCCACGATCACCTCACCGTCGCCGTCGTCACCACGCCGTCGCCCACAGCCGTCTGCAGCCGGAGGGGCTCGCCGCGATCTCGCCGGACGAAGAAGAGAGGGAGAGAGGGCGTCGCACGGTGGGGGAGAAAGGAGGAAGAAGAAGAAGAAGAAGAGGGTGGGGAAGAGAGAGAAAAAGGGGGGTATTTATAGGAAAATCTGGAAATTTCCAAAAATACCAAAAAATAGAAAATTACATTTCCGTGATCCTCAGAACGCACCGATCGCAACGGTACCACTCTCGCCTAGGTGAACGACCCGGTTCACCTGCAATGAGGTTCCGAAGGAATTACCAAAACACACATCGATAATCGGAAAGCACACGCAGAAAAGCTACGGAACGCTTCAGGGCCTCCGAAACAACTCCGAATCGCGCCGATCCAAACACGAACGATGGCCGAAAGGAAATTTTGGACACAACGGAGCCGGACACTCCGAGAAACCAGATCCAAGACCCACGAAAAAGGATCCGAAAGGTCCGGGATATTATAGCCCCCCCTTAAAGAATTTCATCCTCGAAATTGAGGACAACTCAAGGGGAAAGAAGAGGAAGACTCACTCAAACAGGTAAGGGAACTGCTGACGCATCTCATCCTCACGCTCCCAAAAAGCCTCACCACTAGAGTGTCGCTGCCACACCACCTTAACCAAGGGGATGACCTTTTTCTGCAGGCGCTGCTCTCGCCTATCCTCCACGCGGACCGAAAACTCTGGGAGAGAAAGATCTGGAGTCACCTCGGGCCAAATAGAAACCTCGAGCACATGAGAGTCATCGGGCATATACTTCCCCAACATCGAGACGTGGAACACGTCATGCACCGACGCCAACTCAGGGGGTAACTGCAACCGATAAGCAACCTCACCGATACGCTCCACAATCACAAAAGGGCCAATATAGCGGGGACTCAGCATCCCACGCCGTCGAAAGCGCATCACCCCCTTCATCAGAGAAACTCTCAAGAACACGCGATCGCCCACGGTGAACTCGAGGGGCTATCGCCTACGGTCAGCATAGCTCTTCTGCCGACTCTAGGTCGCTAACATGTTCCGACGGACCAGGTGCACAACCTCCACACACTACTGCACCAGCTCCGATCCCGTCAGAACACGCTCACCGACCTCAAACCAATCAAGTGGAGTATGACACGGACGCCCATACAAAGTCTCATAAGGAGCCGTGCCGATGCTCGAATGATAGCTGTTGTTATAGGCAAACTCCACCAACGGTAGGTGGTGAATCCAACTCCCCTGGAAGTCCAGGCAGCAGGATCTCAGCATGTCCTCCAAAGTCTGAATGGTCCTCTCTGACTGACCATCTGACTGAGGATGATATGCCGAGCTAAAAGCCATATCTGTGCCAAGCGCTCGCTGGAAACTCCCCCAGAATCTAGAAGTGAAGCGCGGATCCCGATCCGACACGATGGAAATGGGAATCCCATGCAACGGGACGATCCGCTCCACTTAAAGACGTGCCAACCTAGACACGCTCTAGCTGACTTTGACCGGTAACAACCGAGTCACCTTCGTCAGCCTATCCACCAGCAACCAAATACTGTCCTGACCGCTCGGAGTCCTCGACAATCCCATCACAAAATCCGTGGTCACGTGGTACCACTTCCACGCAGGAACATCCAAGGACTGGAGAGTACCACCTAGTCGCTGATGCTTCGCCTTCACCTGCTGACAGGTCAGGCACCTAGCCACAAATTCGGCAACATCTCTCTTCATGCCAGGCCACCAGAACTACCTCTGTAAGTTTCGATACATCTTCGTTGCACCCGGGTGTACGGTGTACCTGCTCCCATGCGCCTCGCGCAACACCGCACGACGAACCTATCCCTCAGCTGGGACGTATAGCCTACCATGGAAAGTCACGGTTCCATCCTCGCTGAGCTCCACATTAGCCAAAGCCAAAATCCGGGACAACTCAGGGTCCGCATGCTGAGCCTCTGTCACCTGACGGCGGATAGCAGGCGTGACAGTCAGACTCGCAAGCACTGCCAACCCTAGCTCCTGGGGAATCCTGAGCCTGAACGAAACTTCGGGCACTTGTTCCCAGAGCCCCCACTTCCTCAACATCAAGGCACTGACCGTGACCTTCCAACTCAAAGCATTGGCGACGACATTCATCCTGCTCGGCTGATAAGACAGGGTGAAGTCATAATCCTTCATAAACTCCATCCATCGCCTCTGCCTGAGGTTAAGGTCCCCCTGCGAGAACACATACCTCAAACTCTGATGGTCCGTGAACACCTCGAACCTCTCACCGTACAGATAATGCCTCCAGATCTTCAGCGTGAAGATCACAGCCGCCAACTCCAGATCATGGGTAGGGTAGTTCTCCTTGTGGGACTTTAGCTGCCGAGAGGCATAAGCCACCACTCTACCATGCTGCATCAACACAGCACCCAATCCGACCCCGGAAGCATCTGTACACACCACAAAGCCTCCCGATCCAGAAGGTAAAACCAACACCGGAGCCGAGGGGAGCAACCTCTTCAGTTCCCTGAAACTCTGCTCACACTCCCCAGACCAAACGAAAGGCACATCCTTCCGTGTGAGTCTAGTCATCGGGGCCGCAATGCGAGAAAAATCTTGGATAAACCGTCGATAATAGCCCGCAAGCCCCAAGAAACTCCGGATCTCCGTCACAGACCTCGGTCTCGGCCACTGCATTACTGCCTCGACCTTGGCGGGGTCCACGGAAATGCCATCACCAGAAATCACGTGCCCCAAAAAGTGCCTCTCACGAAGCCAGAATTCGCACTTACTGAGCTTCGCATACAACTGGTGATCTCGCAATGTCTGCACCACCACACCCAAATGGTACGCATACTCCTCGGCAGACCATGAATAAACAAGGATGTCGTCCACAAATATGACCATGAACTGGTCCAAATACGGACGAAACACCCTCTGCATCAAATCCATGAAGGCTGCGGGGGCATTGGTGAGCCCGAACGGCATCACCAAGAACTCATAATGCCCGTACCTCGTACTGAATGCAGTCTTCTCTACGTCGAACTCGCGAATCCTCAGCTGATAGTAACCGGACCGCAAATCAATCCATGAGAACACTCGCGCAGACTGAAGTTGGTCGAACAAATCATCAATCCCCGGCAGCGGATACTTGTTCTTAATGGTCACCTCATTCAGCTCCCGGTAGTCAATGCACAACCGCAAGCTACCGTCCTTCTTCTTCACAAACAACACGGGCGCACCCCAAGGGGAAAAGCTAGGACGAATGTACCCCTTGGGCAGCAGCTCCTGCAACTGTGCCCTCAACTCCCTCAACTCAGCGGGGGCCATACGGTAGAGAGCCTTCACAAAAGGTCCCGTACTAGGCACAACCTTGATCATGAAATCAATCTCTCACTGGGGAGGCAATCCAGATAAGTCCTCCGAAAAAACATCGGAGAACTCACACACCACCGGGATGTCCTCGACATCCGGCTCCATCCGGCCAGTCACAATCACGGAGGCGAGAAAACCCTGACAACCCGCATCAAGCAACCGACGAGCTCGAACCGCAGAAATAAGAAAGCGGGAAGAGGGAGACCTGATACCTTGGAAATAGAAGGTAGGTCCGTGAAGTCGTCGGAAATAAACCCTCTTCGAGCCGTAATCCACCAACGCATGATGTGCCTCTAGCCAATCCATGCCCCAAATCACATCAAAGTCCTGAAGCGGCAACACATAGAGCCTAGCCGGCAAACTCCGCCCTTCCACCCACACATGAACCTCATCAAAGTAATACGGAGTGATCATAAAATCACCTGAAGGCAACTCTACTGCCAAATCACAAGACAACTGGGTCACCGACTCCTCAATACTCAGCGTGAAATCCTCCGAAATAAAGGAGTGAGACGCGCTCGAATCGAACAAAACCCGAGCCGCACAACCCAAAATCTGAATGGTACCTTCCACGAGCTGCGACGCCACTGCCTCTGCCCTGGTCATGTGCGTGATCTGGCCTCGAGCTCTCTGCCTGCCTCCCACACTAGCTGACCTGGGTAGTGACGGATACTGTCCCTGCTGCTGCCTCTGCTGTTGGGGAACCTGCTGCTGCTGAGGAAATGGCTGCTGCTGCTGCCTCTGAGGACAGTCACGCGCCATGTGCCCTGGCTGGTCACACCAAAAATAAACAATCGGCGCCGTGCACTGCCTACCTGGGTGATGCTCACTACACCGTGGACACGGTCCTCACGATCCACCCACTGATCCCTGACACTGAAATGGGACCGGCTGCTGTACACTGCCCGATGACGCCTTCCCTTGATCCTTGTGCTTCTTACGGAAACCCTTCTTAAGGAACTTCTTGACCTTTGAGCCAAAAGACACAGATCCTGTCGCCGACCCTGCCGGTGCTGGTGCTCCTAAACCGCCCGACGCAAGCTGAAAAGAACCCTACTACTGGGTATTCGACTGCTGGCTGCGACCCGACAAAGACTTCCCCTGGCTAATCGGTCCTCGAGTCCTCTGCATATCCATCTCCAAAGAAGCCACAACACGAGACGCTGTCTCCAAATCAGTGGCCGCATTCGCGATCAAATGGTGCCTCAGCTCCTGCCTCAAACCCTGTACGAACTGTGCGGTCTTCACCCTCTCATGCTCCATGATATGAGGTCCATATCGACCCAGCTCAACAAATCGGGCCCTGTACTACAACACGGACATGTTGCCCTGAACCAGCTCCAGAAACTGACGCATCCGCTGGCAAAATCAAAAGTCAAGGCTGAGAGCACAAAGCTCGAAGCTCTCAAAATCTCCAAATAATACAACTAGGCATGGCAAGAGTGGCAGTACAGTTTCCCCGCGGGACATCATGAGCCCGGTCGTATGCGTGCCTAGAGCGAATGTAGGTTCGATAACGGACACAAAGCCCCGGCGCAACAGATCGGATTCTTTGAAAAGGGGATTGTCTTGGGAAGAACTCAAGCCCTAAAACCTCCACACCTACCACCAGCTTCACTACTCAATCTTTTTCAATTTTCCAAGGAACGAATCCCACCCCGGGTATGGCCTCGGCAGAAACACCGTTGAGCAAAGTTGACCCCGACCACGGGCGGCCCCCTTTTCGCACGTGCTGGGTCCGGGAAGTCCATAGCGAGATGAGAGGGTCCCTGTTATTTAAGCTTGAGCTGGTTCCAAAACCCAAAAAAGATCAAATATTTCAAAAACCCAAAAAAAATCAAATATTTCAAAAACTCCAAAAAAAATCAAATATTTCAAAACCCAAAAAAAAATTCAAATATTTCAAAACTCCAAAAAATCAAATATTTCAAAACCCAAAAAAATCAAATATTTTAAAACCCAAAAAAAATCAAATATTTCAAAACCCAAAAAATCAAATATTTCAAAACCCAAAAAAATCAGATATTTTCAAAACTCAAAAAAATCAAATATTTCAAAACCTCCAAAAAAGATTTTGGTTTCTCATATGCATCGCATGCATTGCACTTTGTCATTGTGTTTTTTGCCTATGTTGATAAGGCTCGCCCCCTTGACCAAAATCAAGGATTGGTCACTTTCTAAACTTGCCGCGGGCAAGGGGTTAAGCCTAAAACAGATTTAACCTGTTTTTCTTTATTCATTTTGTGTAAGCACAGGGGCAAACAGAAGATCAAAGATACAGCCAAGCCATGGACGCACGTAATCACATTAGAGAATATCCAAACTCACAAAAAAACATCTCAATCATCAATCTTATTCATTCTCATATCAAACTCTAAGCATCCATATCCATATCATCATGAAAAGATAAAACAATCACTCTGCCCCCCGCTGGGCATCCCCGCGGGGACATATCTCTCTCAGCTCCCTAAGGTAAGCCTGTCGTGTCTCTGGAACCTCCTCAACCTCTGCTGGTAGGGTGCGCACCCTTCTCACCTCCCACATAATCAGCGAGCTCCTGACCGCCTGCTCGTCCTCCTCTGTCCCGATCCTCCTCGCCTGTAGCACGGGAAGGTGGGGTAGCGTCGGTAGCACGGTCCGGGGTAGTCCAACCTGTAGGTAGCACCTGTGTGGGCTGTACATCGCCAATGCAGTGTCGCTCACAGCCTCAAGTCCAAGCCCACTCTCCGAGGTAGCCTGATGGTGGTGTCGTGAAGGAAGTCCGGGCGCATCACAAATCTATCCAGGGGCAGTCTGTGGAGGTACGGGCGCCACTCGTCCCTGGTCTTCATCTCGGCCGTCCTGCACTCAACCTGTGGAGAGAACCTGAAGGCGCCTCCTATGAAGTAAAGGGGGTGGCTCCCGAAGATCCTGCTGACAGAAGTAATATCCTCTCTCGGGATGAACTTCATCCTGACTCCCATCCAACACTCCAATAGAATCATAGAGCCAAAGAGAGGACCTCCTAGGGCCGCAGAGCTGAGACCCTCATACAAGTAGGCTAAGATGGCCTGGGAGATGGAAAGCCCCTGCCACAGGCCGCTGATGGTGCTAAGTAAGGGAATCTCTAAGACATGGTCAGCCGAAGGGAAGAGGATGGCCCCGCACAAACAGATGGACGCAGCCTTGGCTATGGCTTCATCCCACCCACTTTTATTCTTGCAATGCTCCACTACCCACTGACTAAGAGGAAGGAGGTGAATGTGACGAGGGCCTACAAAGGTATGAACATCTCTGCTATCTGGTATGAACCCTCCTAGGATGAGTTTTGGGTCTATAAGGGCAACGGTATGGCATATCAGGCCTTCCTCCCCTACCTTGGACCTAGGGAACCCGAAGTAGGTCTCTACCTCCTCCAACAGGATAGTGGCCTCGAAGGATGGGAAGAAGAAGGTATGGGTCTGAGGATGCCATGTTTCAATCAAAGCAAAAATGCTATGCCAATCCAAAGAGAGCTTAGGGTAGTTCTGGCCTAGAACTAAAAGGGAGTGTAGGTGCCAAGATTTGAGAAGGTAAGTCACCCCTAGGGGCAATGCACGGATCATGGGAGCCACCCATTTCAAACCAGAATAGCGCCTCGGGCCCGGAAGGAGCTGAAAGAAGAAGAGAGAGAGCATAAGAGGAAGAGGAGATATAAGTGAAGTTGAGGGAAAAGAAATTGAATGAACTCATGATGAACTTACTTCTCTCATAGGAGCAGCACTGAGATGCCGAGGGATTGAGCTTAGCTGTTGGAGCACTTCCCGCTCCTTTCTGGCCGGTTTTGGCCCTTCAAAAGATGCTCCCTCCATAGAACTTCCCTCTAGAACCCTCTTCATGATGGTTTGATGGTGAGAATCAAAAGTTTCAAGGATTGGAAGGAAGAGGACGTGTGAGCTACGAATTTAGACTCCTCTCCCACTTATAGGGATTGTTAGGAAGCCTAGGCCTCTTGAGATTGGGGTTGGATAAGTCTAGGATGGGTTAAGATGAGGTTTAGATAAGTTCAAATCACCTTACCCTCGGGTTAAGGACCCCCAAGAGAGTCCCCTTTTTTAGCTTGCAGGGTATCCACTTGGACGGTCTTACGATAGACCGCCCATCCGTTTGTGCGGTCCGTAGCGGACCGTTCATCTTCTTCTAGAGAACCCGGGCCTACTTGTCACGCGGTTCATATTGAACCGTTCACCATGCCGAACGGTTATTGTGAAACCGTTCCATTCCCCTTGGAGCGGTCTATTGTAAATCGTTTGTCTTCTTAAAGCGGCTCTTTGAGGACCGTCCATCTTGTCCGCCCTTTCTATCAACATACCCAACTAATAATCATACTCCTATCTCACTCATTTGGCGCACTCTCCTATCTCACTCATTTGGCGCACTCTCATATCTCACTCAAGTCGGCGTGTACGTCACTCCTCTCACTCAAGTCAGCGTGCGTGTCTCTCCTTCACTCAAGTCGGCGTGTGCGTCTCTCCCTCACTCAAGTCGGCGCGTGCGTCCCTCTCTCAAGTCGTGCGCATCTCTCAAATCTCACCCGTCTATCTCGCTCTCTCTAGTAGCTAAGTCACACTCATTCATGCATACATTCATTCATTCATCCACAAAAATCAAAACAAAAACATGCATATCACTATCATATCATATCACATCATGTACAAAAGACGCCCTGTACAAAGTCAAGTCTGTCCCTCTCCCTGGCCCCCGTCACTGTCTCCCTCACCCTCATGCCTCTTCGGGGGAGACATCGCTGATGTCACCTCGTCGCGCTGACGTCGCCGGCGCCGCTCCTCCTCCTCGTTCCTCCGCTGACCGGAGGAACCCGTGAAGAAACTCCTAACGGAACCGTGCGTACCGTGGCTGGCGCTCGGAGTCCCGCTGCGTGAGCGCTGGCTAATGTCCTTATACGCTCGCAACTCCCTGCGTAACTCAGCCGCCTCAGTCCGGCACCGCTCTGCCTCGGCCCGGTGGCGATCCGCCTTGGCCGCACCGGCCCGGAGTCGCTCTAGCTCAGCCCGGAGAAGTGCCGTCTCCAACGTGTCCGCCGGTCGGCTCCGCGCAGCCTCCTCGCACACCCGGGCCACCTCCTCCCTAGCCGCTACCCGGCTCTGCTCCAGCTCTGCCTGGAGGCGGGTCAGCTCAGACGTCTGCATCCACATATCATTGTTAGCCAGTTGCATAAACATTTCATTCATAAGCATAATAAGCAAGGGGAAGTTTTAGAATTGCGTACCCTCTCAGTGAGCGCCACCTCGGCCGCCTTGGCCCGCGCTACCATCCGAGTGAACTCCGCATCTCTCCCGGCCCGATCGGCCGGAGTCCGGGTCGTAGAGGAGGAAGGGGCGTCTGGTCCCGCCCTCTAGGCTCCCTCGGCACGCTGCATCCAAATACTCCAGGGCAGTCACATGCATAATCATATAGAATTGCATAATTTAAAGAGTGTAAGGTTTAGAAGACTCACCAGTAAGGCCAGGGCCTGCCGGGCCTCGTCTCTCTCCCTGATGGTGGAGTGCAGAAGTCCCTGCAACTCCGCCAGTCGTCCCGCAGGGTCGATCTGCATTTAGAAGTCCATGTGTCAGTTCATCATCATAAGCATAATAGACATAGTTTAAGTTCAGAAGTCGTACCGGTCGGTGGGCACCCCGGAACACCTGGTCCCGGTAGTGTCTGGCGTACATAGTGTAGTACGCGCTGTCACTCTCTACTCGAGCGGTCACCACTCGCCCTCGTGCGGTCCAGTCGGTGACCTGAGTGGCGTTCCTCGCTGTCCAATCAAACGCATCGCGAAGTCCTCACGTCATCCTCGTCACTCGCTCCCCCACCTTCTCAGGCGCTGGGAACTCCACGGCTGGCTGATGGACCCCGATGGTCCTCATCACCAACCTGTAGTGCAGTGGCTCCACCACATTCATGCAGTGAAGCCACACGTCTCGTCCGGAGAAGGCGAGGGCCTGAACCACCCACGGCTGGCCCTCCTGGCTCTCCCCCGTATAGGGTGTCCACCGTACCTGCATGGGATAGAAAGTCTCATCAGCATCATAATCATATAGAAAGTGCATTTGATTAAAGGTTTAAGTTTAGAAACATACCGAGGTATACGGTAGAGAGTCTAGGTCGTCCTACAACTCCCGGACCTGTCGTCTCAGGGCTGCCATCTCCCGAGGTGCTGTCCAGCTCCGTGCAATCGACAGGAGCCCAGGACGGGTCTCCTCGCCTCTGCCCAACCCACGTAGGTATACGTAGGCCCACACCTGCATTATAACATTATGTCAACATTTAGGAAACATATAGGGTTGCATAATTAAGTCTAGGGTAAGAGTCGTACCAGGAGTAAGGAGGAGAAGCCCCCGAGCATCGTCTGACGGGCCGTCGAACTCAGGGTGTCGAAGAGGAAGGCGAGAACCGCCGCTCCCCAAGCGTAGTCACCAACGTGCTCAAGCTCCTGGAAGAAGGGGAGGAACCGGCAGCTCATCACGTCTGCTCGCGTGGAGAAGAGGAGTCGCCCGAACATCAGCATCAAGAACCGCCTCAGCACTCGATCTGCCTCCGCTCCCGGTCCCGCTGCAACTCTCGGCCGTGCTAGCCCTCTCAACCGCTCCAGATGCTCCTCCTGCTGCTCACCGACTGCAACTCCCGCTCATCGTAATCCCATGCTGTCCTGGAGACTAGCCCGGGGTAGGAGGGTCGACTGCCTCTCGGGGAGCCGTAGCTGTAAGCCCAGCAACTCCCGAGCCATCACTCGGTAGTCGGGAAAGGTAGTCCCGCTAACCGGTGACCCGTGCACGCGAAGGCCAGTGAGCCTGGCCACGTCCTCTAGCGTGGGGACCATATGCCCCCACGGGAAAAGGAACGTCCGACTCACTGGGTCCCAGCGGTCGTGCAGGACGTAGAGCAGAGCTGCGTCAAAGCGACACACCTCAATGCTCAAGAATGGGGCGAACCCCATGGCAGCCAACCGCTCCCTCTGAAACTCCGACAGTGCTAAGTACACTGCGCGGACCTGCAACCACGAGGTGCGGGTCCTGCGCTTCCCCTGCATTCATTTCATCCATTTTAGATACATTTTAGTAAGTTAGTTTTGCATTTTATCTCATTTGAATAAAGTCATCAGGGTTTAACTCTCTGTTTGATTCTTCAGGTTCTGTGTTTAAGCGGTCTGCCTTTGACCGTCCTTAACTTGGACGGGCCATCACGAGCCGTCCGTCTTTTTATCTTCCTAGGGTAGAACGGCCACTCCTCGGCCGCGTGAATTATGGACGGTCCTATGGGAACCGTTTAGTTTTGCATTGTTTGGTTGCTGAACGGACCAATGTGGCCCGTTCACTGTTTGTGCGGTGACCCCTTAACCGTCCTGGCTTGGTTCGGTTCGTTTGCTGTGTGATTATGAACGGTCCTTCCAAGGCCGTATTGGTTTGAGCGATCCTATGTGGGCCGCGTGTCTTGGTTTGTGCGGTTTCTATTTAACCGCCCCACCATCGTCTTCCCCGACGACGGTGGGCGTCCCCCGGCCAGCAAAGAGGCTGCCGTAACCCCCAAACCAACCCCCTAAGTCCTCTAAAACCCCCTAAACTAACATGCATGGCTTAAAAATGGAATAAAAATGGAAATGGGGAGGGTTTTTAGGGCTCCTACCTCGAAGTCCTGTGTTTTTTTGGCCGATCTCTCCACCGGTGTTTCTTCCCCGACAACGGTGAGTTCTTCCTCGGCCGCCTCTGTTTCCGGTTCCTCCTTGACGGTGGACGGTGGCGGGGGCGCGTCCTCTTCGGCCGTGGACGACGACGGCACCGCCACGGGCTGTGGTTCTTCGGTGCTCGCCGTCGCGGCGGTCGTCGATGACGGTGGTACGGAGGTCCCCTCTTCGGCCATCCCTGGATGCCTCACTTGGTGCTTTTGGCGCATTGAGAGGGCGAGAGGGAGGATGAGAGGTGGAGAGAGGTTGAGAGAGGGTGAGAATGAGGGTTTGCCTTCGTTCTCCCTCCCACCGTCGGTTACGGTGGAGGGAGATGAAAGGTTTTTGGCTTTTCGAAGTTGCAGAGGTTGTACGGTCTAGCGATAGACCGTCCTTTGTTTGTGCGGTTGTGCTATAGCCGTTTATCCTTAACGGTAAGTTTCTTAAGTCAGTTCAAATTCCCTGGTATATACGGTTGTAACATGACTGTTCTTAGTTGGACGGCTGATAACCAACCATGCATTCTTGAATATTGGTTGCACTTCAATTGATGAATTTTGATATTATTGCAAATCTTGCTAACAATTTCGTGTGCAGTAGTCCAAACTTTCACTTGCCGTTTCACCTGCACAGGTAAGTCAAGTATGGCTTTCCATCCCTATCGCCTTTATTGCATTACTATATGGTATTATATTATATTATCTCGAGAACCAGTCGGTTACTTACGTGTTCCAGGATCTGATGTTCCCCTTCAACAAAAACGATGATGATCCAATTTCACATATTTAATCTTCGGATAGGCCGTTAAGTTGAGATGTCACGGGGAGGATGGTTCTATCCTGCACGCTGTGGTTGCGGATGGTATCTTGACTCTGATTTTCCCAACTTAGCAATATTATTCTCGAGTATTTTATATTTTAAATCTTTCTTTGCATTTGTTTTCACAATTACTTTTATTTTAGCCCAGCATGCATCATACGCATCTTTTGAGCATCCATGACCCATTGAATTTGTCTGAGTAATGCCCCACCAGTGATGGTTAATTATGCGTTCAGTGATTGAGTAAGAGAGTTAATTCCACTCCGAATTGGAAGGTTTTCTTTGGTCGATTCGCCTGGTTCGGTTGATTGAAAGGTCCCTGTCTGGAGCTTTATCCTGTTTTCTTTTGTGGCCCCCTCATTGGACCGTGGGATTGTGTCCCCCATGAGGTTGGTCTTGTCGATTCGTTTTATTTAGTTCCTCCAGATCGGTGTCACTTTTGGTTTAATCGTTCCTTACGTTTGATTCAGAGTTTTTCGGAAGGTTCTCATCGCCTGTTGGTAGAAACGGGTGTCGTGTTACCTTAACGCCCGCTTTTTCGGTCCACTCCGCTGCATTTCCGCTCCACCTCCATGTTCCATGTCACCTCTACTTCACCTCCGCTCGCTCCCCTGCAAAGAGGACGTTAAGGAGGGGCATCTGTTGACACCCGTTTTATGCCGATAAGTTGATTGATTTCTCTTACTCCCTTTTGTTGATGCCTCGAGTTGCCCGTCGCTCGTTGGGGCTGTTTCAGGCATGCTTTGGGCCAATTTAGGGGTTGCCTCCCTCCTTGGTTAAGTCCAGGTCGATTCAGGGCTTATTGGGCCGTGGTTTTGGACTTTTCATTGAGTTTCAACATCCACATGACTGCACGGTTCATTCCTGGCCGCACTACTAATGTGCGGTTTAATAAGGACCGTCCATATATTTTGGGGTATTTTGGTTGATTTTCTGAATTACCACCGACAGGCATTTATACGGTCCTGATATGGCCGTTCAAACGCAATGAATGGACGACATCTGACCGCTCATCACTCAGAGTCCTGCGCTTGGAGGTTTGTTCAGATAATTATCCAATTATCCAATTATCACCGACAGGTCTAAAACGGTTGATCAATAGCCGCTCTACTATGGAATGGTCTCCTAGGAACCGTTCATCTGTGAGGGTCTAACGGCGGACGTTTCGGTCAGTTCGAGTGATAATTGGGTTGATTTTCTGATTATCTGAATTTCCACCGACGGGTTTGGACGGTCAAAAGTGAACCGCCCATCGGTTGAGCGATCTATCATAAGACCGTTCATCCCATCAGTTGCTGAATTTCAACAGATTTTGATCCTTTTATCCATGGTTTTATCCCCAACTTCTTTTGTCAATATCTCCGTGGATAATTAACCATTTTAGTTGCCGTTTCGACTGGACGATAGATAATGATATTATCTACGATTTATCTTTAATAATCTCATCCCGAAAATGGCTCTAAACCTTGATTTCGGGGCTGGTTTTCTAGGCTCTATAAATAGACCCTAAAGGCCGGACTTGAAAAGGGGGAGATTTTGGTCGACGGCGGAGCCCTGCCGAGTTTTTGAGCGACCTAGCACCAAGGAGGGTGTTGGGACGGTGCGATCGATACAGAGGGGGGGTGAATGTATCCCCTTCAAGAATATTGCCCAAATTAAAAAACAATTCGCCTGCTACTAGATATAGTTGCAGAGTAAAAGCAATAGAGTTCAAATAGGCATTTGATCGACCAGATGAGTTGCTGACTATACTAGTGGAACCAGATGAAGTCTAATGCCAAAGGACAGAACAATGAAAACTAAACTCACTTAGCAAGATGTAAAGCTCAAGGCCACTGCAGATCGAAACAAGACTATTCAAACAACCTGTGAAATAGATAGAAGATATGGAAGAACACACCACAGGCAAACCACAGAACAGCAGGTTTTAGGTGGTTCGGTCCACAGACCCACGTCCACCCCTCACTCCCAACCGGAGTGAGGCTTCCACTAGCACAAGCTAGAAACCGCAGACTCAGTCTACAACAGGTGCTGCCACACAGCTTGACCAGGGGAACAACCTCCCCTCTTCCTCCCAACCGGAGGGACACCCCAAGTGACTCCCAGCCACATGGAAACTAGAGACCGAAGTCTCTCTTCCTCCAAACCGGAGGGACCACCTAGTCTTGCAAACCACAAGACCAGAACCGGAGGACCAATCCTCCCTTCCTCCAAACCGGAGGGAACCAACCAATGACACCCAGTGAAAGGCAACCTAGAGGTCTCGTACCTCCCTTCCTCCCAACCGAAGGGAACCAACCACAAGTAGCACCCAGCTACTTGCAAACCGAAGACACAAGATCTCCCTTCTCCTGAGTCCACAGGAGGAACCTGATCCCCAACAGGGCAATCGGAAGAACAACAAGTGACTGTTTAAAAAGGAAAACAAAAACCGCAGCAATAGAAAGCTGGAGAAATAAGAAATCAGACTGTGGCTCTCGCAGGAGCTGGCTAGCCTGGATTTGATCCACGGTCCAGCAGGAACAGATCTTCAGTTGAAGCTTCTATCACTCTAGCTCTCTCTTCTTCTCATTCTTCTCTTTCGCAGGCTCTCTCTCTGTCTCTTCTTTCTTCTTCTTCTGCTCACAGCCTCTCTGCTGCACTGTCTGTCTATCTCGATCACTCTTTCTCTTTCAGATCTTTTTATCTCTTCTTCATCATCTTTTTTCAATGGACGGAGGCTTCTATTTATATCAGGTTCAGCATGTGCTAGGGCGTGCTCTTTTCGATTCCCGCCCAAGCTTCAGTCCACATGGTGACTTCTCAGCATCTTGGATCACGTGCCAGATGCCAGCCTCGTGTCACGTGCCCAGACTCTGTAGGTTTAATGAAAAGATACTTCAGTCGATCAGCAGAATGTATAGACTTAATGTAAAAGCAACAGTGTACAGACTTAAAAGATGCAGCGTGATAAGCAACCGAATGTATATACTTTAGAACAGTAAATGATCAAGTATGTACACTCAGAGAGTGTATAGACTTGTAACATGTGCTCTCAGTGTATAGACTTGTTGATGAATGCATTATTATAACAAGATAGAATGTGTAGACTTCTGTGAAATGCATGAGGGAATCGGGTGTATAGACTTTAGGTAAAGCATGTAATGCAACACAGTGTATAGACTTGAAGCCTTGAGAACGAGTGTATAGACTTTAGAGCAACAAAAGAATAAGTGTGTACACTGAGGGAGTGTACAGACTTTAACTTGAAGATCGTTCAGGAACAAGCCATAGCAGTGTATAGACTTAAGCGTTCTTGAGCATAACAAAACCAATGTACAGACTTCATTCAATGCAAATGAATGTATGGACTTCATTAAGTAAATGGCTGTACAGACTTAGTCCAAACATGATGTATAGACTTGCCAAGCAAAAGGGCTGTACAGACTTCGAAGTTCTACTGTGGATGTACAGACATGAAGATCCACTGTGGATGTATAGACTTGAAGGAGTGAAGCCGATGTACAGACTTTGCTTAGGAGACCAGTGTATAGACTTTCACAGAGCTCCCAATGTATAGACTTCATGCTGTACAGACTTTCCAAAGAGGCGAAACGGTGTACAGACTTGAGGCTTTGAACGTGTAAGCTGAAGTGATGTACAGACTTAGCGATGTATAGACTTGGCCAGAAAACGTAGGGAAAGATATGAGTGTATAGACTTGGCCAAGCGTAGGAAAAGCCCCCAATGTGCAGACTTTGAACTCTGAATACTGTACAGACTTTGCAATCAACAGGCGATGTATAGACTTGCTAGTCTGAAGGCCAATGTATGGACTTAAAGGTTAACACTTGAATGTATAGAGTTGAAGGGCTAACAATCTAGTGTATAGACTTCAAAAGGACAAAGCATCCACAGACCAGACGATGTACAGACTTTACCAATATGAGACACTGTACATACTTTGTCAAGTGACTGGCTGTACAAACTTCAGAAGATGAAGACTCTGTATCGACTTGAAGACCATGAGCCAATGTATATACTTGCCTTAACAATGAATGAGTAGACTTTGAAACAGAGACAATGTATCGACTTTGAAACAAAGGCAGTGTATAGACTTGATGCAGTTCTGCTGCCAATGTACATACTTTGATTCCCAAATGCGATGTAGAGACTTTGTGAGAGGCACACGATGCAAAGACTCTATACATACTTAATGGCATGCAGCATTACACTGGACGATGTATAGACTTTTCATTAGCGAACAATAAGGCATGCTGTACAGACTTACTCGATCAAGCTGATGTATAGACTTTGATACCCAGACAGTCAGTGTTCTGATGGGTCGACGCATCAGTAGGGGTGGGTCGACCCACTACTGTCCATACTAACTAAATAGACTTGGCCAATGCATGAAGCACAGTCCAGTGTATAGACTCGATGCCTTGAAGATCAATGTACATACTTTGAAGACCGACCTAGCAGGATGTGTAGACTTGATGTGAGGCAATGCACAATGATCATGAACCAATGAATTGAATGCATATAGCAGACATGAACTGAATGTATGCAGGAGAACTAATTAAAGCATTACCTGATCTGAGCATTCACCTTACCTGTCATGATTTGTCTTTGACTTGGGTTAACTTCATGACCTATGAGTCATCCTTAAACCTGTTCTGACAGTTTCTCATAATGCAATAGGATTATATCATCAAGGATGTAAACATAATGAGGCATAATATCTATCATCATCAAAACTCCAAAACCACAGGGGACACATCAGAGGGAGGCTTTCTACGTCCACATAAGCCTCCGGTTCAGGGAGTAGTTTGATTTTTGAGTCCTTTTGGTTTATAGTCTCCATTACGTTCTTCATTGCATGCATCGTTTTCTCCCTACGTCCCCCTTCTTAACCCACATTTTTTTCACCCTAGGGGTTTAAAACCCCCCAGGTATCCTCCTTTCCATTTGTTAATGTTCATCTCTTACCATTTTGACGTTTACTACATTGTCCAATTCTAATCTAGGACTTTTCTGTGTGTTTCTTACGTTGTTTCGCAGGTCAGTAATCATCAGCACGAGGCCCATCCCCTCTGGCCGGCCGGAGAGGGTGGAGGTTGGACCCCTTGCAACTTACTGCGTGGTAGACTTGTGCGGTTTCATTATCGCTGTTCAACAGTACGTGCAGTTCATAGAGGGCCGTTCTTCCTGTTCGTGCGATCAATATAAAGCCATTTTTTTCCTCCAGCAGTAGTTCCTCCCGCACCTTCTGCAGCGCACTTAGGCGGTCTATCGTAAGACCGTACACCGTAAGGCGGTTCTTCAGGAGCCATTCATATACCCAGCGCTGCAACTTAGGCGAGTACTCTCCCCTCTTTCCAAGGTACGGCGTGTCCATCACGTACGGCATCTTGGTGGCGATCACGGTCTTTTGTTTTCTATTCTCCTCTGAACGTTGTTATTTGCTCATCGCATATTGTTCCATTCATGACGCATATTGATCTTTAGTAGGAGGAGAAAAATATATCTACACTACCTGTCACCGAATTTTATACATTTGTCACCCTTAAGCACCTATTTGCCACACTTAGGGTCCCTTGTCTATACATTTGTCACCCTTGTCTTAATTTTAATATTTTTTGTATTTCTTGATCAGTCAATTAACTAAATATTATGTTTACATATTTTTTTTGAATCTAGTGAACACAAAGGTCATCTCGGCCCGGTGTTCTATGGACATTTACATGAAGGATGGGGATCAAATGACATTTTGGGAATGCCACAAGTCATTGATGAGGACCACACCCTTTGGTCCATATGTTGACAATGCTTCTCTCGTCACCTTCACCATGACACTATTGGAGGAGATTATTTGCACCCATAGTGGAGGAAATTACTTCCATATGGGTAGTAAGGAGGTCGCATTCAGTGTGGAAGATGTGGCCATAATTTTAGGATTCCCTTGCTCCAGTGAGCCGGTTCAACATTATGGATCCGCAAAATAGAAGTCCAAGTTGCAGCATCGATTTGGACTTGCAGCAACATTTGATCGGAAGAAAGTGTGCTCTCTCATCCAGAAAATTGTTGGGTCCGATGAAGAGCAGGATGTTGCCGACATTGTCCGGCTGTGGATTGTACTCCTACTGTCCACTTTCCTTTACCCACGGTCGACACATTCTTGTCCACAACAGATGTTGTCATGCTTAGATGAAATTGACATAGTATTAGATTACAATTGAGCAGCCGCCGTGCAACAGGTAATGATGCACAAGTTTAAGCAATTAGTGTCGGCAGTCCAGAAACGGCAGTCAGGTACAATTGACCATGCTAAGAGAAGAGCCGGGGATGCATCCCAGGCCCATAAATTTATATTTCGCTGTTCTGCCGCACTTGCTGTAAGTTTTTTTATTTTTGTTGTGTAATAATTAATGTGTCAATTAATAATTCTATTTCATTGTAAAATAACTTGATATATTTCATATTACCGGTCTGGTTTTTTGAGAACACGCGGGTGCGTCAGCCACTAAGACAGGTGGCATTTCCCCGACTATTTAGGTGGGGGCCATTTCTAGATAGGAAATTAAAATTTTCCATTGGATCTCTGTGAGGCCAACATATATTATGAGTACTAAAAACTTCTTCTTTGTCATTCAACATTAATGAATAACCGAAGTGATGTGGTTTGAAATGCAGGTGATCGAAAGACTCCTTGTTGAGCCAAGTGAAAGGGACATGGTGTATGGTGGTCAAATGATGACTCGACCTAGTGATGAGGAGATGTCCTCATCAGCTCCATACATGCCTGTGCTATAGGATATTATCGCCACATTAAAGATCCAACAGCGGTGATGGGGCATCAAAGGTGATTTCCATACACGGGTGAAGTGTATTTGTGTGTTATGGCTTGTATAAGATTGTAATTGTGTAATTTCTTTCTTTTGGGCTCTTTGTAAGGCTTATATCAAGCCAATGGGCCATTTGTTATGTCAAGTCCAAGGCTAGGTTGCCATTAGTAGAGTCCATTAGGGAGCTTATGCCATATTGGGTCATTAGGTTGTTAATGGGTCATTAATGCACTTAAGGCCCAAATTGGGTTACACTCCTTCATGGGCCAACTAAGTTGGAAGGGTCTAACATGGTTGGTGGGCTGGTTACATGGCCTTTAACCACACTTGGCCCAAGAAGAGGCCCATGAATGGGGCGCCCCCTTCTTTGGCTCTATTAGGCTAGTTAGGTGTGTATTAGGTGGTGTTTGAATAGATTTAGTCCAAGGTTGAATAAGAATGGTCAAATTAGATTAAACTAATGTATTAAATGTGTGATTCACATTGTATCCCAGCCATTCAATCCAAACCCCTAGATCCAAGGGTTGAGGTTGAGTTTGGTTGGCATCCTATATAAGGATGTATTTTTCATATTGAATGAATTAATGAAGAGAAAATTGGCATTTGCCCCCAAGTGAGATTTGCACCCCTCCCCTCTCTCTCCCTGGTTCCTCCACCTCCAGCCCCCTTTCTAGAGTGTAATCCCTTCCCTCTTGATCCCCTCCAACATCTGAAGCAACTCCGGTGATCGCCGCCGCCATCGTCTTTCCGCCGACGCGTCGTCGCCAACGGTTTTGGTGTTCTGTCCACTCAGGACAGACCCTTCTTCTCCGAATTCCTGCTATCACTCCCTTCGTCTTCTGAAGTTCAAAATTTCAGGGTTGGTTCCCCTCTAGAACCCTTATCCCCACAAAACAAATCAAGTCACAATTCATCCTTTAGCTATTTTTTGATTTTCGTCCAAGTCCAAGTTCCAGATCTGTCCTGGTTCTGTTTACTGTTCATCAGCTCTGAGTTTATCCCATTCGAACCATCTTTTTATTTTTGTTGGGTCGCCCAAATTTATTGGGAGTTCTGTCCACATATATATACCACCAGGAATTTTCTTAATTTTTGATAAGGTCTCTAGGTATTTTTCAAATTTCGTCCAAGTTCCCAAGAACAGTCTGCCCACAGTTTCCTAGGTCCGACCCAGGTCTAGTAAACAAATCCCAGAAAATCCATTTCTTCTCCAATCAAAAAACCAAAAATAGTCCCGCTTCCTCTCTCAGATACCTTCAATTTTACTGAAGAAATCATTTCCAGATTCGGAGGTCTTCTCCCCGGTCAACGTCGATCTTCAGAGAAGTCAGAACCTGCCCCTGCAGTTCTGGCCAGATTCCAGCAAGCTTGTAAAATACATGATCAGAAATACAGATCTGATTATTTTTTTTGAAGACCCCTACGTCGAAGTATTCTGAGTCAGCTTTCCAACGGCGCTAATCTCGTCGCATTCCGACGACGGGACTGATCGCAGAAGCAGTTTTCTCCGAGTCGTGCGCCTGCAAACAGAATTTTCAGATTCGTGGCCGAGTTCCCGGCGAGCGTCGTCCGAGGGCTGCCCGGCGTCCGGCGGTCGTTCCAGCAGCTCGCCATCCCAGGGGAACGCTTTCCAGGTGTCTCCACCATAGAGGAGTCATCAGGCCCCACACGACCCCTCCGGTCAATACGTGGGCCCCCACTAGCACGAGTACGCGTGAAGCCGAAGCATTGCCCGAAACAGCCCGTCAACCCGAAGTTGGTCCTCCCGGGCCCACTTGTGTCGCCCTTTACCTCCCTGTGTGGAGTGGGCTTAATTGCATTGCTGTAAACATAATGTACTAAGTTCCCGGGAGTACGAGCTTTGGCCGGGTGCCGTCTTCGCCACGCCGAGAGCGTGGAGGTATCGCCTTCACCCTTACACTTGGCATTAGCTCAATTCTTTATATGCTTTATATGCCGCTGCTAGTGAGCATGTGTAGGGATACCTAGCCCGCTTTCAATTTATAATATCACTGCTGCGAGAGAGAGCGAAGCCGTCCCGTGACCCGATCCGGGCACAAGTGAGAGCCGACCACCCTAGCTCCCAGCCAGTTTCTCAACCGCGCACATCCGACGCTTCCCTCGTTAAGGGACGA
Organism: Amorphophallus konjac; assembly: GCA_022559845.1. Lineage (NCBI taxonomy): Eukaryota > Viridiplantae > Streptophyta > Magnoliopsida > Alismatales > Araceae > Amorphophallus > Amorphophallus konjac. Next base: position 292,965,786 of record CM040119.1, read on the forward strand.
TCGCGAGCTCGTCGTGTCCGTAGTCCCGTCCCGCGTCAATTTGGTATCAGAGCGAGGTTGAGTCTAGGGTGTTTGCATTCAAAAAAAAAAGAGTGTCATGTAGTCATTAGTCGGTCTAAGTCGTGTTTAGGATCATCACATTTTTAAAACAACAAAAAGAGTCATTTTTTGGGTCGCATACATCCCTTTACTCGGTATATAAAAAGGTGTTGTCCGACCGTTAGGTTACGCCTATCGGGAAGGCCGCACACTTGTGCGAGTGACCTTCGGGTCGATTGTCTCCGCCCCGTACCGAGTTTTGGTTTACGTCTAGGGTCCTTAGTGTGCATTAGTTAGTGCATTCCAACTTTGCATTACTTAGTGTCGTGTCTAGTGTTTTGGTCCGAGTGTCGGCATGGCCATCCACTAGTTTCCCCGTGTCCCATGGAGTCCCAAACTCCCGGATGGTGGCGATACTATCTCAAATGGAAGGACCACCCAAACCACCCCACGAGGCCCGAAACCCGGGATTTCTACGGGTCTGATGACCCGAGTGTCTATCTAGAATGGGAAGCCATTATGGATGATTACTTCGAGGTGTACATCATGTACGGGCCCATGCAAGTCGATGTTGCCAAAAGGTGACTTTTTGGTGAAGCCGCTGCAACTTGGAGGGACATCAAATATTGGAGGGAGGATAGGAATCTAAGGCCCATCGAGTCATGGTGGGAAATGAAGAGAGTGCTTAGGAGGGCCTACGTTCCCCGCCCACCTACCTCCAACCACGGAGGTCATTCCACTCACCAACCCCACCAACTCACCCACAATCAAGTGGGCCACACCTCTACCCAATCCCACCCCTTCACCGCCGTCCAAGCCCACCAAAGTGACCCCAATCTAGTGGCCCGCCCATGCACCACCAACCAACCTCCCCTTGGCACTCCCATCCCAACCCACTCAAGCACCTCCAACCGAGTGGAAGTCCCGCTTATAACCGAGCCGAGGCCCACACCCGAGCCGAGAGTTAAGGAGCTAGTCCACCCCAAGGTCCCTCCTCCAACCCGCTCCTTAGAGGAAATAAAGAAAATGATTTCGGATTGGTGGGAAAGGACACAAGCTACTCCACCACCCATGGATGCTCCATTGTTATCTACCTCCGGTCTTCATTCGAAACCATCAAAGTGGGAACTACCAAAGCCCGAGCCACCCGTGTTTCTTACGGGAACACTTTACATAGCCGAGCCACTTCTTAGATGGCTCAAGGATGGCTTGGTCCCACATCCCTTCCCATCCATGGACCCCACCTTACCTTTAGTGCCAGTCAACTCATTCCGTACTACCTTTCGATCTCGTCACCATGTTGACACATTGGACGATCTTGTCATGGGATTGGATTCACAATGGGAGTTGACGCACCTTTTGGCCCGAGGCTTTGACCAACCCACTAGTCTTAGCCTCACTCATCCGGCCTTAGGGTCTATTACCTCCGAGTGCACCGTGGGTTGTATCACCACGGAGGTCCTCTTACTCCTTCCCTTACCGGACGAGCCTGAATTCATACCCTTTTGTCCAAGGGAGGAAGTTTATTTTCTTCACATGACCATCATCCCGTTCACTATGGAGGATGAAGGTGACCATTCACACCTTCAAGAATTTCACGATTGGGACCGTGTCATGGAGGAACCCATCTCCCGGGGTCATACCTTCTTTGACCCTTTTGACCCCTCCACTAGTGAAGCTCCCGAGCTATCACATTCTATCCACCTCTTCCAAAGAGTTCACTATTCCACCCATACCCCTCGGCCTAGTCGGCACGCCGTCTCTACATCTAGGGATGATGACGAGGGTAGTTTTGGATCTCCTAGTCCTTCCCCACCCAAATCCCATAGGTCGCCAATGCATGATTGGTACATCTTAGGGTGTCTAGGAGTCATCCATTCCGTCAAGCATCGAGTACATCTAGTGTATGCATGGCACATATTCGGGTGTCCTGGTCCGCCGTCACCCATGTACGGGTCGGACTAACAGTGTGCTTTTTCTTTGTGTGGTTTTGTTTTGAGTGATTTGTTTGCATGGTTTGCATTCGTGTGTCTGTGCATGGTGAGTCTGCATGTGTCTTGTGCAAGCTCGTTGTCGGTCTCTTACGAGTAAGAGGCGAGTGGACTCACTTGATGAGTATGGGATCGGTTTTACTTCTATATCCGGATCAGTCACCTATAGGGACTCAGCGGTGATTCCTAGTGAGTCTTCGAGCTGTTTCCTCCCTTTTGAGAGTGCCCCTTCGGAGTGACCACCTTTGGCCATAGCAGTGCGCATATCGAGTATATATGGAATGAGCAGGTGTCGATCACTTGGAGTGGAGCATACCCGCGCTACTTAGCACGGTGACGGATCCGCCGGAGGACCGGAGCAGCCATACCCCTACCCGACGGGGTCGAGTTCCTCCCACCCGGGGAGAATTGATGGGGCATCAAAGGCGATTTCCATACACGGGTGAAGTGTATTTGTGTGTTATGGCTTGTATAAGATTGTAATTGTGTAATTTCTTTCTTTTGGGCTCTTTGTAAGGCTTATATCAAGCCAATGGGCCATTTGTTATGTCAAGTCCAAGGCTAGGTTGCCATTAGTAGAGTCCATTAGGGAGCTTATGCCATATTGGGTCATTAGGTTGTTAATGGGTCATTAATGCACTTAAGGCCCAAATTGGGTTACACTCCTTCATGGGCCAACTAAGTTGGAAGGGTCTAGCATGGTTGGTGGGCTGGTTACATGGCCTTTAACCACACTTGGCCCAAGAAGAGGCCCATGAATGGGGCGCCCCCTTCTTTGGCTCTATTAGGCTAGTTAGGTGTGTATTAGGTGGTGTTTGAATAGATTTAGTCCAAGGTTGAATAAGAATGGTCAAATTAGATTAAACTAATGTATTAAATGTGTGATTCACATTGTATCCCAGCCATTCAATCCAAACCCCTAGATCCAAGGGTTGAGGTTGAGTTTGGTTGGCATCCTATATAAGGTTGTATTTTTCATATTGAATGAATTAATGAAGAGAAAATTGGCATTTGCCCCCAAGTGAGATTTGCACCCCTCCCCTCTCTCTCCCTGGTTCCTCCACCTCCAGCCCCCTTTCTAGAGTGTAATCCCTTCCCCCTTGATCCCCTCCAGCATCTGAAGCAACTCCGGTGATCGCCGCCGCCATCGTCTTGCCGCCGACGCGTCGTCGCCAACGGTTTTGGTGTTCTGTCCACTCAGGATAGACCCTTCTTCTCCGAATTCCTGCTATCACTCCCTTCGTCTTCTGAAGCTCAAAATTTCAGGGTTGGTTCCCCTCTAGAACCCTTATCCCCACAAAAAAAATCAAGTCACAATTCATCCTTTAGCTATTTTTTGATTTTCGTCCAAGTCCAAGTTCCATATCTGTCCTGGTTCTGTTTACTGTTCATCAGCTCTGAGTTTACCCCATTCGAACCATCTTTTTATTTTTGTTGGGTCGCCCAAATTTATTGGGAGTTCTGTCCACATATATATACCACCAAGTATTTTCTTAATTTTTGATAAGGTCTCTAGGTATTTCTCAAATTTCATCCAAGTTCCCAAGAATAGTCTGCCCACAGTTTCCCAGATCCGACCCAGGTCTAGTAAACAAATCCCAGAAAATCCATTTCTTCTCCAATCAAAAAACCAAAAATAGTCCCGGATTCCTCTCTCAGAGACCTTCAACGTTGCTGAAGAAATCATTTCCAGATTCGGAGGTCTTCTCCTCGGTCAACGTCGATCTTCAGAGAAGTCAGAACCTACCCCTGCAGTTCTGGCCAGATTCCAGCAAGCTTGTAAAATACATGATCAGAAATACAGATCTGATTATTTTTTTTGAAGACCCCTACGTCGAAGTATTCTGAGTCAGTTTTCCAACGGCGCTAATCTCGTCGCATTCCGACGACGGGACTGATCGCAACAGCAGTTTTCTCCGAGTCGTGCGCCTGCAAACAGAATTTTCAGATTCGTGGCCGAGTTCCCGGCGAGCGTCGTCCGAGGGCCGCCCGGCGTCCGGCGGTCGTTCCAGCAGCTCGCCATCCCAGGGGAACGCTTTCCAGGTGTCTCCACCACAGAGGAGTCATCAGGCCCCACACGACCCCTCCGGTCAATACGTGGGCCCCCACTAGCACGAGTACGCGTGAAGCCGAAGCATTGCCCGAAACCGCCCGTCAACCCGAACTTGGTCCTCCCGGGCCCACTTGTGTCGCCCTTTACCTCCCTGCGTGGAGTGGGCTTAATTGCATTGCTGTAAACATAATGTACTAAGTTCCTGGGAGTACAAGCTTTGGCCGGGTGCCGTCTTCGCCACGCCGAGAGCGTGGAGGTATCGCCTTCACCCTTACACTTGGCATTAGCTCAATTTTCATATATACTTACTTATGCCACTGCTAGAGAGCATGATAGGATAATTACCTCGCTTTCTATTTATATCACCGCTGCTGCGAGAGAGAGCGTTACTGTCCCGTGACCCGATCCGGGCACAAGTGAGAGCCGACCACCCTAGCTCACAGCCGGTTTCTCAACCGCGCACATCCGACGCTTCCCTCGTTAAGGGACGATCGCGAGCTTGTCGTGTCCGTGGTCCCGTCCCGCATCAAGCGGCTACTTGAGGAAATGAGGGCCTTCTTTATGACTAGGGTGCAAGGGGTTCACATTGCCGCTGATACAGCACCTCCTAGGCCCGTCGAAAAGGTGACGGATGATGCCATGCAACCGCAGGCAACCCGAGGAGAGGAAGTGCAGGGGGATGAAAATGTTGAGGAAAGTACCTGTCAAACTTTGGTGGACATTGCCGCCAATGTTGTTTTTCTAATATTGCCCCTTCAACAAAGTACGGATGATATTGTGCCATCTAAGATAGCCCCTGAAGAGGATGTGCAAGGCGATATCCAAGCTCAGGTGGAGGCGACCAATGGGCATGGTGACCGTCATCCAGGTGTCTTTTCTCAGTCTCTTCATCAACAGAACGAGAAGCCCATGAGGAAATGGCGGGCACCTGCAAAGAAAATAGGACGGGGGAAGAAGAAGGTGAGTCTGCGTTGTTCCTACTTCTTACAGTATAGAATCTAAGATTGGTATATTAGAATAAATGTAGAAGGGAGATGAAGCCGACCATTACAGAAAGCTCATACAGAGTATTTATTGGATCTGCAAAGGTCAGCTGAAGTCGACAGATAACAAGACTATAAATGAATTCATTGATGTTTGTGCCTCGGGGGATATTGAGTAAGTTATCCTCTTATAGTTTCTATAATTATCCTGATTCACCTTACTCTGACTACCATGAAAATTTTTATCCAATATAGTGGTCCCATATTTCAATTACAGAATGGGATTATTTTGAAACGTCATCATGTCATTGATCTATTATACGGCTAGATGATACATGATACAGTACTTTCTTTCACTTCTTGTGCAATTTTACGCCTCACCCTACCCTGAAATTGTGTTTCTACTGCTAATATAATCGTGATTGTTTGCAGGTGATCGACGCCATGATGTTCCTCCTCCACTCAAGATGTAATGAATCTGGCATCTTTCATCGGTGGGTTTGTTTTCCCACCATTGTAGTGAATCACATCAACGACAACAGAGTGGCCAACGACACAAAAAAGATGGAATTGTTGGAGTGCATATTCGAGAATGATGAATTATCAGAACTGCAGCAGAACAAATATTTATTCTTCGTGTTACACTCAAGTAATCACTGGCTTCTATTTGCTATTGACATGGAGAATCGCCGCTTTATCTCATACAATTCCATGAGAGGCATGGCCATCCATGAAGCCACTATAAGAAAATGGGTACTTTTTCTTATCCATGTACCTGTATTAAAGATATTTATAATGTGTCTATTAATTATTCCTTAATAATGTCAAATATTTCATTTGCAGGACCCAGTTGTACGGGCATTACTGAAAGAATATGGGACATTCGAGGGAGTTGGTGAATGGGAACTTGTGTCCAACAATGAATGTCCCCAATAGGCAGCTGGAAGCCTCAACTGTGCCATTTATGTATTGAAATATGTTGATGAATTGTCAAGGAAGAGGGAGACATCATGGACATTTACTGAGGCTGATTGTAATATGATTAGAGCCCGGTTTGGGGCTGACCTCATTACCTTTGGAAATACAAGATCTTAAACAATTTCACGCCTCAAACCTCAGAATGTGGCATACCTGTCTTGATTGATAACCTAATTATCATACATTTTGATCTTCGAAGTTTCATATATTTTAATGTTGTTAATGTTTGCTTGATAATGTTAATTCATGAATATCAATGAGTTTTCTGAAGACAGATTCAAGTTTGGTTAAGGAATTGGGCTGAAGTGTTAAAAGATGAAGGCTTTACTTGCACAAGTGTCGACTAGAGTCGACCTTGGAGCCGACTCCAATTCAGACTGCTGAAGAGAAAAACCCAAGTCACCCCCTCGATGAAAAGGGCTTTGGCTACGCTTTAAGGGTGACAAATAGGTGGCCAATGGTGAAAAATAGGCCTTACGGGTGTAAACGACAAAGGGTGAATAATAGATGATCAGGCTGAAATATGGAAATATCCATGTCCCATGACAGAGAATATACCTCTGACAGGGTAGCGTCGGATCACGTGCAAAACCTGGTTTTGGAGTTGAGCATGTGCCAGACACACTGAAGCTGTGATTCACCCTTTCAGCCCATTTGTCAGCCTTACTGGTTATTTTACACGCTTATCGTCCATTTGTCAGTCATACGAGCTATTTATCACCCTTAGGTTCAATAGCTGCCGCCTTAGCCATTTGTTACCGTAATGTCTTGGCAACATCGCAACCCTTGGGTTTTAGTTTTTATGTTTTTTTATCATTTTTATATTTATTTTATTATAATTATACAATTATATTTCTTAATTATCACTGTTAGACAGAAAGAAGAACAAGTTTTGAAGTTTTTGAGCAAATAAGTCAGATAAATCAAAATCAAGCGTGACGGCTAACACCGCATAGTGATGACAAATAGTCATCAGTGGTGACAAATAGGTTTCAAGGCTGACAAATGTCCCATAAGGGTGATACATGGATAACAGAAGTCATAATATGTTATGAAGCGAACCCTTTCGACGGCTAGCGAGCGATAAGGGTGACAAATAGCTCGTTACGAGTGACAAATAGCCGTTAGAGGTGATAAATAGCTCTGTAATGGTGACAAATAGCTCATGACAGTGAAACTTGAAGGAACTCAAGTTCGTTTGAAGGGTTTAACCGTGTTTGGGTTTCCTAACTCTACCAACACGGATCTGAAGCTTTCCTAGTCATCAAACGACACTGATTAAACTAGTCTAAGATCAAGGAATGAGATTTATCTCCAATTCTACTAATTTACGGTGGTATCAAGCCAGATAAGCGTCTGAACAGATAAAAAAATGAATGATAAGGGTGATTAATGATAATCAGTGTTGTTTGATGATTAGGAAAGCTTCAGATCTATGTTGGTAGAGTTAGGAATTCTATACACGGTTAAATTCTTCAAACGAACTTGAGTTTCTTCAAGTTTCACTGCCATGAGCTATTTGTCACCATTATAGAGCTATTTGTTACTTCCAATGGCTATTTGTCACGCATAATGAGCTATTTGTCACCCTTATCACTCGCTATCCATCGAAAGGGTTCACTTCATAACATATTGTGACTTCTGTTATCCATTTATCACCCTTACGAGACATTTGTCAGCCTTGAAGCCTATTTGTCACCACTGATGACTATTTGTCATCACTATGCGGTGTTAGCCGTTGCAGTACCTCTCTCCGGCCTCTCATCTACTTCAATGTCTTCGCCAACTACAAGAAGTAGAGGAAAGCAGACAGTCTCAGAGAAACAGCCTGCGGCTGATGTATCTGGATGAAAGGAATCTCGGTCCAAGCGATCTCATGACCGAGATGCATCTGCCAGTGGATCTCATCAACCGGAGTCAACAAAGGTGACAAAAAGGAAGGACCGAGAGTTGGTGTGAGATGGCACGATCTTCACGGTGATGTCGCTTTGATTTCCACAAAGTTGGGGAGGCATGAAGACTCTTTTGCCCCTTCTGGAGACTTCGTCTCCTTCCTATAAATAGAGACTCTATGGGGAACATTAAGGACATCCTGAGTTCCTTTGGCTATGAAAGACACTCTCGTGAAGATGTCGTCTGAGAAGTCCAATTCTTCGTCAGAGGAGGTACCCCACAAATGGCTATACTTCCGATAGGAAGCCTGCCGGTGTCAAACCAGCGATCAGGGGAAAGCAGCGGCGGCGACGTTTCGGAGGAATACAAGCAGGGGTACCTGCAAGAGTGGCAGGACGCCTTTGCGAAGGTGGATCACCTGTTTTGTAACAAGGGGGTGTTGAGCCTCCAAGCTGACAGGTTCCGTCCGAAAGAGGATGAGTAACCGCTTGTGCCCTCTTCCCCTATCAATATAATTTCTTTTTCTGCAACCTTTCTTTGCATGATGGATGCCTGATCTTTGTGTGATGTGGTTGCCTTGATGTGTGAGTCAAATGAAGGATACCATCCATCGCAGGTATCCTTTGCCCCTGGGAACCGTAGCCTTTGTGCATTTTTCACCGTTAAGAGCCTTTTGTCACCCCTCATGCGCATTTGTCGCCCATGTCAACCTGTTTGTCACCACTGATGTGCATTTGTTGCCTCTGTCAACTTGTTTGTCACCACTAATATGCATTCATCACCCTTATCATTCATTTCACCATGCTGCTCTCACATACAGAAGGTGAACCAAAAAGAGAAAAAAATGATAATAATAATAATAATAAATCATAAAAAATGTTAATCAATAAATATAATAATTTATTAGTTTGGGGGTGGGGTAGATAAAACATCTACACGCTCCACATTGTAAATTCAAATTTTTTGAAATGAAATGAAGCTTATTGTTGAATGATTCTGTTTGTCAAAACATATGGTTGATGAAAAGATTTGAATGTGCTACTTGAAGCACAATGACTCATAGTTGCCATCATCAAAAGGGGGGAGAATGTTGTGCCCCTGGTTTTGATGGTGACAGTAGCTGATCACACAGGTTGCCCAATGGAGGAATAGTCTCCTCCCTTCCTCTAATGACACAGAGGGAACCGTGCAAACTTGACCTAGTGAGCACACCCATGATTCTACCCCAATAGAACCAAACCCACTACACTAAGGCAGCACACGAGGACCCTTCCTTGCACCCTAGCCTGTAGACCATATCATGATCAATCTGAAGATTAATCACACCTTTGATTAGTGCAGCAATCCACTATCAGAGAATAATGACTCAACTGGATCGAAAAGGCAAACCGAGAATGTAGTGCCCCAGAATTTATTTGATAATTTTATGGCATTATTAGAAATTAAGTGGACTAATTTGAAGTTATAAATCAATATAAGGCAAAATGGTGTTAATCAATTAACCCAACTCACTTAATTAAAGTCTAAAGGGTTTTTAAACTAGGCCCATTAAGTTGGCCCATATTCTAGAAGGTATTTAAGCATATTCTCGGATTTTTAAGGATAAACATCACTTAATAAGATAAGTTAATGGATAATTATCAAAAGAGTTTTAATTTATTTGAACTCTGTCCACGACGAATATAACGGTCTACAGCCCGACCGTCACATACTAGTAACGCATGGGAGATAGACCGTTACACTATGTGTACTCCGTGAGTTGAAGAGTTTGAGGCATGTTGAACTCTGGAAACAAGATATGTAACGGTCTATCGTGAGACCGTCACATATCTCTAACGCACGGGATGACGACCGTTACATACTGTTAGTTCCGTAAAAGAAAGAACAAGTAGAAAGATCAGAATTTGATGATCTTATCCACTAAGGATCGACTTGGGAAGGCTTGTAATATTGCTAAGGACTCTTAGAGATTAGGATTTGATGAAATAAGGACTCTAAACTCGATCTAATCCTCAAACCCTAGTCTAAACTCTATAAATAGGACATAGTTCTGAACTGTGCGACCCTTACTTTTTGGACGTAAAGAAGCAAGGTAAGGAGTCATTATCTCAGGTAAGTTCTTTAGAAGTAATTGTTTACAATACTTTAGACTAACTCCCCTCTAAATTTCACATCTTTAGGTCAAGAGGTCGTGGAGTTAGAACCTAAAGAAGTTGCTGGAAAAGTCACAAGAGGAGGAGAAGAACTAGGGCAAGGTTCTCAACCAAATTCAGGAACTACAGTCTAAGTAAGAGGTAGGTTATCTCATGAACGGTAAAAATAACTTGATAGGACTAAGAGCCACTGTTTTGATTGGATTTCATGCATGCTATATCATCAATTTCATGTTTTATTGGTTCTATGCATATCATGTATCTCTTAGCCCTAACTAAAGATTAAGACTTGACTATTCATCTAATCCATCAATACCTATGCATGTAGTTGGCCTACACTACGTTATCATGTCTAGGGATTCATGGTATTTTAATCGATCTCTTTATGTTTTATCTAGTTTCTATTGGCAGATACTGTAACGCATCACAGAAGGACCGTCACTTTCATGTAACGGCCCTACGACAGACCGTTACAAACTCTGTGATATTTGAACTACACTGTTGATTCTAATGCGCTTGGACAGACGCGTTACATTCATGTAACGGCTGGATCTTGACCGTCACATTCACTATGACGCCCCATCTCCAGACCGTTATAGTCTATGCTCTGTCAACCCTAGACAGAATATAACTTGCTAATTTTGCTTAAGCCTAGTTACCTAAGTTTTATCCTGATCATGTGATTTTAAGGTTATTTGACTATTCATGATAGGTATTGCATGGTTTGTTATCTCACTTTTACCTGTGTTATGTTAATGAACCCAAAGTATATAGTTTTGTATGATAAAGCATGACTTTTTAAACATTGTATTGACGGAGTTTTCATCATGATTTTCAAATTTGAGTATACATATCTCTCTCTGTCAATAGAGTCAATTCTATAAGTACATGGCACATATTCCGGTATGTTGTCATTAGTTCACACTTTGCACTATAGGAACACAATCTTGGACATGAGGACCTCTCTATTGGATATTCCTTCCAATGGACTAGGAAATCATTGTTTCAAGGCCTCCGTAATTCTCCGCGAGTCTGGGATTCCCACTAGGACGCCGAGTTGGTTGTACCATTAAAGCCCAATAACTAGAATACACTATCATGGTTTCTGATTCTTGAAATGTAACGGCCTTTAACTGGACCGGCAGGCTCACGTAACGGTCCAGTGCCAGACCGTCACATTCCTCTGAGTCTATTTTTATCTTTCTGGACTCTGATCATTATAACGGCCCATTAATGGCGCGTTACATGGTGTAACGGCCCAGTAAACGACCGTTACATAGATTGTATATGTTAACCCAAGGTTTGACCAAGGGTTGATATTTCAATGATTCTAGACAAACCTTGATGATCTAGAACTTATCATATTGCTTAATAGACTTAATATAATGGATGAAAGTTAAGGAAATATACCGTTATGCTGCCGATTTATTCTATAAGCATAACATAGTTTAAATATCATTCTTGATCTCATATATTCAAATTAAAGCATTCATTCATTGATTATTGTTATCATGGAATTATTGAACTTATTACATTCTTGGCCATACTTTACTGTTATACTGCGTGGAAGTAGCTTACTTTATAACTGAAGATGCGATCGAGCACTTATTGTGTTCAAGGGCTCTATGCTAGTCCCCTCGGCTGATTGCCGGAAACATACTATTTTATAAACCATGGGGTATGATGCTACTGGCGTCGCATTGCGCTGGGAGTACTATTTCTATAAATAAGTGAACATCCACGACACGACATGACATTCTTGCTTGATATTCCACGGAAATTCACGAAGCACTTGCTCATAAGCATAAGATGCTAAAGTGAGGAATATGTGGCTTGCTAGTACATTCTCGATATATTCTTGTTCATGAAAGGCCAATATCATGTTCTTGTCCTATTCTTACTGGTTCATTCTTGTTCTCATTCCATCTTATATGATAGTCTTGTTACTTTGATTTAATCGCATGAGCATCGCATTGCATGATTTTACCTTATTTATTTAGAGCAAAAATGTTAATCACTTTAATAGTGCCTTCATGTTGATGCGAAGATACCTACTGGGCAAGTGTGCTCATTACCTATTTCCAATCTTTTTCAGGAAATGAAAGTGAGTCGGGTTCGGATTCGGATTATTCAAGTAGCGGATCCGAGAGCGATTAAAGATGAGCGAAGACTTAGGAAGTCTATAATGTCTAGATTGAGTCAATGTAATTTTCCTATTTCTTGAGTCTAGTAGAATGAAAATCAAATTAATGATTGTATCTTGAATATTGAGCATTATGAAGTAAAGTTGAAGTTTGATTAAATCTTGTGCAATTGCATTTAATAGTGTGATTGTCTTGCGCTCTTGTTATTCTTGCTTGCAAGAGACTTACCATGCCGACTGTTCGCGCTCCCCGAGCGAGTCTTCCGCTGTAATAAAGGCTCGGGGCGTGACAGTTAAGTTGGTATCAGAGCCTAAGTCTCAGGACTTAGGGAAAAGAGTCATGTCATAGGATAAGTCCAAGTTTTAAGGACCCATACCTATGAACTAAGGAAGAAATTCCACACCCATGCGAGGATTGGGTAGAACCCGGGATAAGATAACTAATTAGCTTTAAGAATTATTTTGTTCATTCCAATTTCATGAGAAATAACAAGTTGTTATTTTCTCTCAGGTACCCTATTTTCCGAATGGCTCATCGTGTATATTGGGACGGTATGCAACAAACTGTTGCTGGCCTCACCCAGGCATTACAGACTATAGCACAAGGTGGTGTAGGGGCAAGGGCTGGTGACCTTCATCGCAATTTTCGGAGTCTAAATCCTCCGCGTTTCTATGGATCTTCCAATCCAGACAAAGCAGAAAATTGGATCGATGAGATGAATCGTATATTTGATGTCATACAATGCACTGATCATGAGAAAGTCCGTCTAGCAATGTTCCAATTGAATAAGGATGCCCGTACTTGGTGGAAGTCCGTTCCGGCACCTCCGGCCGATGCGCCACATACATGGAATGCTTTTCTCACTTTATTTCGTGCCAAGTATTTCTTCGAACATATGAAGGAAAGGAAGGCTATGGAGTTTGCCTCCCTTCGTCAAGGGATGTTGTCAGTAGCAGAGTACGAGTTGCAGTTTTCAAGACTAGCACCATATGCACCACACCTTATTAGTACGGAATTATTAAAGGTGAACCGATTTATGGACGGGTTACGGCCCGGTTTCATTCAGCAACTGGGACACAGAATATCCGCACTTATGCGGAGATGGTTCAAAGGGCATATTTATGCGAGAGGACCTTAGAGAAGGTCGAAAGGTTGAAAGGAAAGGGAGAAGAATCTAGCCGGCGCTCAGATCGGCATTATAAGAAAGAGAAGTTCAGCATCACAGAACCCTACAAAAGCCGTGATAACAAGAAAAGATCAAGGAACGGGAACGGTGGAAGCTCCCAAAAGAGTAGTAAAAAGATTAAAGAAGAGAAGGAGCAAGTCACCTCGGCGTGCACCTTTTGCGAGAAATTCGGCCACTCGGCTGAAGAATGCTGGAAGCGCCTAGGTGCTTGTTTGCGCTGTGGAAGTAGGGAGCATCGTGTGCCAGATTGCCCCCTTATGAAAGATCAATCAAATAACGGAGGACGTAGGAGGCAGGCTCGCCTCAATGCAGTTATAGATGAAGAAGAAGCGCCCAGGGATCAAAATGATGGGCTCATGGAAGGTACTCTTCAAATTTGTTCTCGTCCTGCATTCGTGCTATTCGATACTGGTGCTTCTCATTCTTTTATCTCCACCACTTTTGCAAACACCTTACCAACTGCATCAGTTCCCCTACCTTCAGATCTCGCTATTACTACACCTTTAGGATCTAGAACTAAGCTTACCAAGTATTATCCCGATTGTGAGGTGGTAGTAGAAGGACACAATCTCCCCGCAAACTTAGTATGCCTCGATATGAAAGGTTATGATGCCATTTTAGGGGTAGATTGGCTTGTAGACCATGATGCTTACATCAACTGTCGAAATAGAATTATATCTTTCCGAAAGCCCGGTCTTCCAAGATTTTCTTTTCTTGGCATCAAATACAAGAAGCATCCTACCATTATATCTTCTCTTCACGCCTGTAAACTTATCTCGAAAGGATGTGAAGTTTTTCTTACTTCAGTCATTGTCACCGAATCTAAGGAAATTATCCTAGCAAACATTCCTATTGCAAATGAATTCCCTGACGTGTTCCCATCCGAACTACCTAGTTTACCGCCCGAGAGGGAAGTAAACTTTACCATTGAACTCATTCCAGGTGCAGCACATGTTTCTATAGCCCCTTACAGGATGTCCCCCACAGAACTTAAAGAACTAAAGAAGCAATTACAGGTACTTCTAGACAAGGGTTTCATTAGACCTAGCACATCCCCTTGGGGTGCGCCTGTTCTATTTGTCAAGAAGAAGGATAGTTATCTCAGATTATGCATCGATTACCGACGACTGAATCAGCTTACAATCAAAAATAAATATCCATTGCCGCATATTTATGAGCTCTTCGATCAACTTTCGGGAGATGAGTACTTTTCTAAGATTGACCTAAGATCAGGTTATCATCAGCTTAGAATCAAAGAAGAGGATATTTATAAATCGGCTTTTCGAAGTCGTTATGGCCACTATGAATTCGTGGTGATGCCGTTCGGTTTAACTAATGCCCCAGCAGCATTTATGCAACTTATGAACAGTGTCTTCCAGCCATATTTAGACCAGTTCATCGTCGTCTTCATCGATAATATCCTGATATACTCTAAGACTAGAGAAGAACATGAAGAACATCTAAGGATAGCCTTGCAAACACTTAGAGAACACAAGCTATATGCCAAACTCAATAAGTGTGAATTCTGGCTCAAGGAAGTCTCATTCCTAGGCCACATCATTTCAAAAGAAGGTATTGATGTGGATCCTTCTAAGGTAGAAGCTGTCAGAGATTGGAGCCGACCAATGACTGTATATGAAGTCAGAAGCTTTTTGGGTCTAGCAGGTTATTATAGAAGATTCATAAAGGACTTCTCAAAGATCGCGGTTCCTTTAACTAGACTTACTAGAAAAGAAAATCCTTTTATCTGGTCGAAGGACTGTGAAAAGAGTTTTCAAAGTCTTAAGAATCATCTTACAACAGCCCCTGTTTTGTCGCTACCAATAGAGGGTGTTGGATTTGAAGTATATACGGATGCATCTGGAATTGGCTTAGGGTGTGTCCTTATGCAAGATGGAAAGGTGATTTGCTATTCTTCAAGACAATTGAAACGTCACGAAGAAAATTATCATGTACATGATTTGGAATTAGCAGCAGTTATTTTCGCCTTGAAAATTTGGTGTCATTATCTTTATGGAGAAAAGTTCACGATCTACACAGATCACAAGAGCTTGAAATATTTATTTTCTCAAAAAGAGCTTAATATGAGGCAAATGAGGTGGTTAGAACATCTCAAGGACTTTGATTTTTACTATTCAATATCATCCTGGCAAGGCGAATATTGTAGCAGATGCACTTAGCAGAAAACCAATTGGTATGTTATCAAGTCTCATGATTAGTGTGACTAACCTTATTCCTCAATTTGCCCAGTTGAATTTAGATGTTGACGTTAAGGAAGAAGATTACTTCATAGCTAATATGCGAGCTCAACCTACATTGATAGAGGATTTGGCCAAGTTACAAGAGGATGATCCAATTTTACTGAAAATTAAGGCCAATATTGAACAAAGACCGGATTTTTCTATTTCTAATGATGGAAGATTGCTATTCAAGGGCCGAATGTGTATACCGGATCATGAGGATACAAAGAAATTGATCTTAGAAGAAGCACATAAATCAAAGTACTCCATCCATCCAGGAGGTACCAATATGTATCAAGATCTCAAAAGAAACTTCTGGTGGCCCAATATGAAGAGGGAAGTAGCTGACTTTGTGTCTCGCTGTCTTACTTGCCAACAAGTGAAGGCGGAACATTTTAGACCTGCAGGAAAATTACATCCCTTAAATATTCTCGAATGGAAATGGGAAAGTATAGGAATGGATTTCATTATGGGATTACCTAAGACAAGAGGTGGACATGATGGAATATGGGTAATCATAGACCGATTGACTAAATCTGCACATTTCATATCAATAAAAAGTCGATGGTCTGTGGATATTCTAGCAGCATTATACATCAAAGAAATTGTTAAACTACATGGTATCCCTATCTCTATTATATCAGATAGAGATCCACGATTTACATCACAATTCTGGAAAAGTTTACAACACTCATTGGGGACTAGATTGAATTTTAGCACAGCTTTTCATCCACAAAATGATGGTCAGACAGAAAGGACAAATCAGGAGGTAGAAGATATGCTCAAGGCTTGTGTCATTGATTTTGGAGGAAGTTGGCATGATCACTTGCCTCTGGTAGAATTTGCGTATAACAACAGTTATCAAGCAAGCATACAAATGGCACCTTTTGAAGCTCTATATGGGAAAAGTTGTCGATCACCAATATGTTGGAATGAAATAGGGGAAAGGCAATTTCTAGGCCCCGACCTTATCAGAGATTCTACAGAGAAAATAAAGCTCATCCAGGAAAGAATGAAAATGGCACAAGAGAGGCAAAAGTCTTATGCTGACAATCGAAGACGTGACTTGGAGTTTCAGGTAGGAGATCATGTGTATTTGAAGGTTTCTCTAGGTCGTGATATTCGAAGATTTGGCATCAAAGGAAAGCTAACTCCAAGGTTCATTGGCCCATTTGAAATTCTTGAAAGGGTCGGTGAAGTGGCTTATAGATTGGCCTTACCTCCACAGTTAGCAGGAGTTCATGACGTATTTCACGTCTCTATGCTGAAAAAGTACGTATATGATCCAGACCACATTATCACTTATGACAATATAGAGATTCAGAAAGACTTGACATACGAGCAAATACCGATCAAAATTCTGGATCGGGAAGTGCGTCAATTAAGAAATAAAGTTATTCCCATGGTCAAGATCCAATGGAAGAAAATATGGCCATATGAAGCAACATGGGAAACCGAAACGGCTTTGCGGAAAAGATTCCCAGAATTATTCAACTGCAAGTACACTCTCCACAATCCATGAATTGAATTTGGGGACCAAATTCTTTTAAGTGGGGGTGGGTGTAGTGCCCCAGAATTTATTTGATAATTTTATGGCATTATTAGCAATTAAATGGACTAATTTGAAGTTATAAATCAATATAAGGCCAAATGGTGTTAATCAATTAACCCAACTCACTTAATTAAAGTCTAAAGGGTTTTTAAACCAGGCCCATTAAGTGGGCCCATATTCTATAAGGTATTTAAGCCTATTCTCGATTTTTAAGGATAAACATCACTTAATAAGATAATTTAATGGATAATTATCAAAAGAGTTTTAATTTATTTGAACTCTGTCCACGACAAATATAACGGTCTACAGCCCGACCGTCACATACTTGTAACGCATGGGAGATAGACCGTTACACTATGTGTACTCCGTGAGTTGAAGAGTTTGAGGCATGTTGAACTCTGAAAACAAGATATGTAACGGTCTATCGTGAGACCGTCACATATCTCTAACGCACGGGATGACGACTGTTACATACTGTTAGTTCCATAAAAGAAAGAACAAGTAGAAAGATCAGAATTTGATGATCTTATCCACTAAGGATCGACTTGGGAAGGCTTGTAATATTGCTAAGGACTCTTAGAGATTAGGATTTGATGAAATAAAGACTCTAAACTCGATCTAATCCTCAAACCCTAGTCTAAACTTTATAAATAGGGCATAGTTCTAAACTGTGCGACCCTTACTTTTTGGACGTAAAGAAGCAAGGTAAGGAGTCATTATCTCAGGTAAGTTCTTTAGAAGTAATTGTTTACAATACTTTAGACTAACTCCCCTCCAAATTTCACATCTTTAGGTCAAGAGGTCGTGGAGTTAGAACCTAAAGAAGTTGCTGGAAAAATCACAAGAGGAGGAGAAGAACTAGGGCAAGGTTCTCAACCAAATTCAGGAACTACAGTCTAAGTAAGAGGTAGGTTATCTCATGAATGGCAAAAATAACTTGATAGGACTAAGAGCCTCTGTTTTGATTAGATTTCATGCATGCTAGATCATCAATTTTATGTTTTATTGGTTCTATGCATATCATGTATCTCTTAGCCCTAACTAAAGATTAAGACTTGACTATTCATCTAATCCATCAATACCTATGCATGTAGTTGGCCTACACTACGTTATCATGTCTAGGGATTCATGGTATTTTAATCGATCTCTTTATGTTTTATCTAGTTTCTGTTAGCAGATACTGTAACGCATCACAGAAGGACCGTCACTTTCATGTAACGGCACTACGACAGACCTTTAGAAACTCTGTGATATTTGAACTACACTGTTGATTCTAACGCGCTTGGACAGACGCGTTACATTCATGTAACGGCTGGATCTTGACCGTCACATTCACTATGACGCCCCATCTCCAGACCGTTATAGTCTATGCTCTGTCAACCCTAGACAGAATATAACTTGCTAATTTTGCTTAAGCCTAGTTACCTAAGTTTTATCCTGATCATGTGATTTTAAGGTTATTTGACTATTCATGATAGGTATTGCATGGTTTGTTATCTCACTTTTACCTGTGTTATGTTAATGAACCCAAAGTATATAGTTTTGTATTATAAAGCATGACTTTATAAACATTGTATTACAGAGTTTTCATCATGATTTTCAACTTTGAGTATACATATCTCTCTCTGTCAATAGAGTCAATTCTATATGTACATGGCACATATTCCGGCATGTTGTCATTAGTTCACACTTTGCACTATAGGAACACAATCTTGGACATGAGGACCTCTCTATTGGATATTCCTTCTAATGGACTAGGAAATCATTGTTTCAAGGCCTCCGTAATTCTCCGCGAGCCTGGGATTCTCACTAGGACGTCGAGTTGGTTGTACCATTAAAGCCCAATAACTAGAATACACTATCATGATTTCTGATTCTTGAAATGTAACGGCATTTAACTGGACCGTCAGGCTCACATAACGGTCCAATGCCAGACCATCACATTCCTCTGAGTCTATTTTTATCTTTCTGGACTCTGATCATTGTAACGGCCCATTAATGGCGCGTTACATGGTGTAACGGCCCAGTAAATGACCGTTACATAGATTGTATATGTTAACCCAAGGTTTGACCAAGGGTTGATATTTCAATGATTCTAGACAAACCTTGATGATCTAGAACTTATCATATTGCTTAATAGACTTAATATAATGGATGAAAGTGAAGGAAATATACCGTTATGCTGCCAATTTATTCTATAAGCATAACATAGTTTAAATGTCATTCTTGATCTCATATATTCAAATTAAAGCATTCATTCATTGATTATTGTTATCATGGAATTATTGAACTTATTACATTCTTGGCCATACTTTACTGTTATACTGCGTGGAAGTAGCTTAGTTTATAACTGAAGATGCGATCGAGCACTTATTGTGTTCAAGGGCTCTATGCTAGTCCCCTCGGCTGATTGCCGGAAACATACTATTTTATGAACCATGGGGTATGATGCTACTAGCGTCGCATTGCGCTGGGAGTACTATTTCTATAAATAAGTGAACATCCATGACACGACATGACATTCTTGCTTGATATTCCACAGAAATTCATGAAGCACTTGCTCATAAGCATAAGATACTAAAGTGAGGAATATGTGGCTTGCTAGTACATTCTTGATATATTATTGTTCATGAAAGGCCATTATCATGTTCTTGTCCTATTCTTACTAGTTCGTTCTTGTTCTCGTTCCATCTTATATGATAGTCTTGTTACTTTGATTTAATCGCATGATCATCGCATTGCATGATTTTACCTTATTTATTTAGAGCAAAAATGTTAATCACTTTAACAGTGCCTTCATGTTGATGCGAAGATACCTACTGGGCAAGTGTGCTCATTACCTATTTCCAATCTTTTTCAGGAAATGAAAGTGAGTCGGGTTCGGATTTGGATTATTCAAGTAGCGGATCCGAGAGCGATTAAAGATGAGCGAAGACTTAGGAAGTCTATAATGTCTAGATTGAGTCAATGTAATTTTCCTATTTCTTGAGTCTAGTAGAATGAAAATCAAATAGTGATTGTATCTTGAATATTGAGCATTATGAAGTAAAGTTGAAGTTTGATTAAATCTTCTGCAATTGCATTTAATAGTGTGATTGTCTTGCGCTCTGGTTATTCTTGCTTGCAAGAGGCTTACCATGCCTGCTGTTCGCGCTCCCCGAGCGAGTCTTCCGCTGTAATAAAGGCTCGGGGCGTGACAGAGAAGCTCAAATGAAACAAACGAAATGTAGAAGAACGATAAACAAATGTAGCTCTGAAATTGTTTCAAGAGCTTTCACAGAAATGGGTCTTCTCTCGATCTGGCAAAGTGCATATTCTCTCTTTTCTTCTATTTTCTCTCGCCCTTTCTCTTGCTCACATAGTGGCTTTTTCCTTCAGTAAGATCTCCAGCTTGTTGATTCATCTTTCTACCTTTTTGATGTTCTCCATTGAGCTACGTTGACGTAGCTTGAGCGCTGCGTTGACGTTCTCTATTGAGCTGCCAAAATGAAGGAATGTGAACTATTCAAGGTAGGACTTTAGCGACAGAATAGTGGTGACAAATAGTTCGTTAGAGCTGACAAATGCCTGATAGGAGTGACAAATAGCTCCTTAACACTGAAAAATAGCTCCTAGCTAGCTGTGGAAAGTGAATAGCAGTCAAGATTGCACAAAGGAATCAACCTTGTATGGGTTTCCTAATCCTGTCATCTTGAATCTGGAGTTCTTTTAAGCCTTGGATGACTATGATTAACCCCTTTCAAGATCAAAGAAAGAAAGTACTCTCCGGTTCTAAGGGTTCTTCATTGTGATGGGTTTGAGCAGAAGCGGCAGCATCTATTTCACTGAAGTGCAGGCCATGTTGATCAGCAACTTATCAAGGTTCAACAAGATTCAAGTGCGCCTATGATCAGCAAAATTCACACAAGCCCACAAGGATAACAAATAGGTCAATAATGGTGATAAATAAAAGATAGCAGTGACAAATTGGGTAGTAACGGTGACAAATAACTAAAGATGATGGCCAGACAAAAGAGGAAAAAAACAACAGCGACGGCGTTTGAACGTAAGGGTGACAAATAGGTGTCTAAGGCTAACAAATGTCCGATAGGGGTGTATAATGCCTATTATGTCTGACAAATAGCTCGGTAAGCTGAAATGAGGGAAACTTGTGTCTATCACACGCCCGAGCTCGAAAGCTAATGGACTGGCACATGACCCAAATCCCAATGCTATCTAACAAAGAATATCATCTCTCCTGACACGTGGACCAATGGTTAAAAGAAGAAATCAATTCATTTTTATCCAGAAGTCTACGGAGCCCCTGTTCTATATATATGGGGTGTTCTTCTCCGTGAAGGGTGCTGCACAAGAGAAAAGAAAAGAGAGGGCTGCTGTGAAGCACTACAAGAAAAAAGGGAGAAGAGTGAGAAGCAGATCTGAGAGAGCAGAGTTCGTGAGAAGAAGAAGAAGAAGAGAAAAAGATGGTTCATGAGAAAGAGCTGGTATGAATAGAAAGCATTTTGCTTATAATCGGACAAAAGTCTATAGGGCGGGATGAGGGAGACCTTTCACCCCTTCGAGGAAGGGAAGGGACACTTAGCGTGCGATGAAATCAAACTATAGAATCTGTTCACACACCATCCTACGAAGGGGGGTTAGAGGATAATGATCAAGCTCACACACAAACCACACTGCACAAGAGAGAGAATGTTCCTCTTCACAGAGAACCTTGAATCACGTGCCCACTAATGGGTCTTCAAGATTGAGCATGTAGCAGACACAAGTTTTTCTGTAATTCAGCTTTCCAAGCTATTTTTCAGCCTTACAAGCTATTTTACAGCCATACTGCCCATTTGTCGGCCTTAAGGACTTATCTGTCACCCTAATTTCTCATTTGTCCGCCTTACTGCCCATATGGCTGCCTTAGGCTGAAAGAGCCGTCACCTTTAAGCTTTTTCCTCTCGTGTTGAGCCGTCGCCAATAGCCATTTGTCACTGCTAGCACTCATTTGTTTCCCTTCAGCGCTATTTGTCACTGTTAACTAGCCATTTGTTACTCCTGGTGTCTATTTGTCAGCCTTGTGACCCATTTGTCACTCTTATTCACCATTCTTCACCCTTGAGCAATAGTCTTCACGTTAACACCTATTTGTCACCCTTAATGACCTTTTGTCAAGCATATGAAATATTTTTCACCCTTGTGAACTATTCTTCAGACTTGCTGACTGGGTTGACTGATTTGACTCTCATTAAGCTCGTATTGACTCCCTCTCATGAGATGGTGTTGAAATAGTTGTTTGACTGTTGACTTACTTATATTGACTCTGAGGCATGGCTGCCCTGACAACATTAACTCAGAAGCTTGAGTGCTTTGCTGCGTTGACCGTGTTAGGTGCAATGTGTCCATTCTTCAACATTATGATCTCTTTGTCACATGTAATCTTCATATGAAACTTGATTTCCTCATTAGACAACATGTTTTGGTCGAATAGTTCTGACGTAAGTCGAACAGTTCCGACGTATTTACGATAGAATAATATTCTATCAGAAACTATTGATAAATATCTATCTATTACTATTATTTAGAGATTTTCGACGGAAAAACATTAGTCGCAAATACGTCGCAAATTATCGACCAAAATTAATTTGGTCATAAATGCGTCGGACTGTCCCAACATATTTTCGACTACACAGTTATGTCGAAAATGTGTGATGTATTTCTAATTGACAATTATTCCGTCGGAACCCAATGAAATTATTTTTCACGCTTCCTATAATTAAATAATCAAGAGTTTCTGATGGACAAATGATTAGTCGGAAATATGTTGGAGATTTGTGACGTAATCAAATTCCATCAGAAATATGTCACAACATTCCGACGTATTTCCGACCATATTATCTTCTGTCAGAAACTGTTGATAAATTTTTTGTCCTTCTTTAGGGCTTTTCGACAAAATTTAATACAGTCGGAAATACGTCAGAACTTTATGACGTATTTCCGACTAAATTTCATTCTCTCGAAACGTTCCGACGTATTTCTAACCGAATTAATATGTCAGAAATAGGTCCATAATTATAGATGTTTTGCCGACATAATTTTTTTCGTCAGAAAGAAAAAAAAGTTTCGACTTATGTCCGATGAAATTATTTTTGTCGAAAAATGTCATCGACATTTCAGATTTTTCTTATAGTGTAGGTGATCTTGTTTCAAGGCCTCCGTAAGTCTCCGTGAGCCTGGGATTCCCACTAGGACACCGAGCTGGTTGTACCATCAAAACCCAAGCTGTCTAGAAAGCACTTACACTACCAGTGTTTTTCTGAGTTCTGGTTAAAAACGGTCCTCAGACGACCGCTAAGCTCTGTCTAGTGGTTTGCCCGAGACCACTTTTTGTCCACAAATGGTCCGTCTATGATCGCATTCGACCAAACAAAAATGGTTCTTACCTAACCGCATAGATCTCCTTAACGTTCCGGATTTGACCGCATGAGTTCTCAAAAACGGTCCAATAAATGACCGCAAGGTCCCTAACTCTGTCTAACCCGAGGTTTGACCTTTGGGTTGGGTTTTATAAGTTCCTAGATGGTCCAATCATTGCTTGGAACTTAACACTTGTCAAATAAGATATTAATAACTTGTGGAAAGTATGGAATGTGCCGTTATGCTGTCGAATTTTCTTCATAGCATAACCTTGTTCTAAATCAATCTTGAACTCTCATATTCTTAATTGGTGCATTCTTACCTTGATAATTGCTATCATGAAACTATAGTTTGAACTTCTCCATTATTGGCCTATATTATTAATA
This sequence comes from Amorphophallus konjac, assembly GCA_022559845.1. NCBI lineage: Eukaryota > Viridiplantae > Streptophyta > Magnoliopsida > Alismatales > Araceae > Amorphophallus > Amorphophallus konjac. The sequence continues at coordinate 292,989,783 of CM040119.1, forward strand.
TTTCTCATGGAAGTAGCTTGATTTATAACTTGAAGATGCAAGAGAGGGCACGAACAGTGTCTAAGGGCTCCACTCTAGTCCCCTCGATAGATAGTCGAAAACATACTATAAGTCATGAGGTATGATGAATACTGGCGTCGCATTGCGCCGGGAGTACTTTTTTTATAAACGGATGAAATCCACGAATTCTCATGAGTCAATCTTGTGAAATTACATGCTTGCTAGTACATTCTCGTTACATAGCTTTCTAGTGCATAGCCTTTATGGTTATGAAAAGTACATTCTTATTCATGAACGGCCAAAGTACATTCATGTTATATTCTAGCTTGACCATATATCCAAGTTTACATTAGTTCTCAAATCTCACCTTGATCATATCTTGTTATTTGTGTTGCTTTTGTTTATTCACGTGTTTCATCGTATTTTCATGACTTATCTTTCACTTTAGAGCTACAAATGTTAATCACTTAAACATTGCCTTCATGTTGATATGAAGATATCTACTGGGCATGTGTGCTCATTCCCTACTTTTTTAATCTTTTTCAGGAAATTCTAGCGGGTCGGATTCAGGCTATTCTAGTGATGGATCCGAGAGTGATTAAAGATCGAGAGAAGACCTAGTAGAGTCTTAAGTCAAGTTGAGTCTATGTATTTTTCTCTTTATTTGAGTCTAGTGAATTGAGTCAAATATCATTGTAAGTTTGATTATTATTATCAATAAAAGTTAGATTTTTGATCAATCATTATGTCTATACATCTTGTGTGTGAATGATTTATGCTTCGATTGTATTTCTCGCTTGAGGCATACTAGCTGACTATTCACGTTCCCGATTGTTTCCACTGCATAATCTCGGGACGTGACATAAAGACTCCTGACTGCAAAACAAGAAACTGTCCACTCAACCATTGGTATCAATTCCTTTCATGTAAGTGGGTGGATTGCATTTCCTATCTATTAGACTGATCTCAGATTGCATCTTTGTCCAAATCTCTTGTATACACCTGCCTCTCATGCCTCATTCTATGCTGCTCCACTGTGATTTAATGACTATGCCAAGCCAAGGGACCCAACAATTAAATGGACCCCAACAATCTACTCTTGCATCTGGCTGCCTGTTCGCTTGCTTGTGTTTGGCTTTGAATCTTTCTTTTATCTCATGTACTCATATTCTGATTTTGTAATTAGCTTTACTCTGCACCTTCTTTGCTGATGGCAAAGGGGAGAAGGTTTGATGACTCCCGTTCACTCCATCGATTTCATGATTACATCTTTTGAGAAGTGACTTATAATGACTCATAGTTGCCATCATCAAAAAGGGGGAGAATGTTGTGCATGTGTGGTAACACATGATTCTTTGGTTTTGATGATGTCTGAGTATGACTCATTATAAGTCTATTGAATTGATTCAACAATGATCAAGTGTGCATGACAATGCTTTTAGTACCTCCATGTTATACTCATAATGAAATAACTCGATGCCTCCATGCTATAAGGAGAAGGTCTTAGACAGAAGAAGCCATGCAGTAGCAACAGCAAAGCAACAACGCAGTTCTTCAAAGACTGTGTAGGCTATGTCGATGCCATCTGTTCACTACATCGACGCCATCCATTCACCAATCATCTCAAGCCAGTAGCCTGCCGCCCAAGTTTGCTTTAACAAGTACAACACGTTCCAAGCAGTCATAATGTAGCAAGCGGAGCAAGATTGAACATGGTTGAGTGAAGCTAAAGGTACAAAAGCATGGGTATGCATAGAAACCAAGGAAGGCCTGGAAAAGAAAGAAAAATAAAAAAGCAGTAGAACTTAGCTGAGAACCGCAAGTTCAAGATGGTTGCATCGACGCCACGCTCTCAATGCGTCGACTCAGCAGTAGCGTCGCATGGCAGAAAAGGAAGATCAAAGGCGACCGCTCAAGGCTGCTAACGGTGAAAAATGGGGGGTCAATGGTGGTCAATAGAAGATAAGGCCAACAAATAGCTTGGTAAAGGTGAAAAATAGGTGGCCAGGCTGAAAATGTCAAAAGAGAAGAAGAAAACATGAGAGTAGAGTCAACGCAACATCTATTGTGCGTCGACGCAACCAAGTCGGGATGTCAAGGCAAACTCACAAGAAGATCAAGGGTAACAAATACATTCATAAGGGTGACAAATAGCCCCTTAAGGCTGACAAATAGCTGGGCAATGGTAAAAAATAGATGTCAGTCGTGACCATTAGACCTGTAAGGTTAAAAAGAGCCTTAGTGCGTCAATGCAACAGTCTGCTACGTTAATGCACCCTCTTCACAAGCACCCTATTCCTGTTGATCACGTCTACAGCCAGTCCAGTCTTCATCAGCACCAGCAGATCGCGTCAACGCGCTAGTGTCTTGCATTAACGCACTGGGCGTCTCCAGCACGTTGAATCTCACAAGGCTGAAAGAAGCAGTGGCGATGACTATTGATGAATAAGGGTGACAAATGGCTGTGCAGGGCAGACAAATAAGCTACAAGGATGAATAATGGGTCATTGTGCTGAAACATAGCTTGCGGAGCTGAAGGCAGCAAATCTAACAAGGTTGCGCTGACACAACGCTCCTGCGCGTCAATGCAGTCAGAGAAAAAGCTTGCAAGGGTGAACAATAGACAAAGGCGACTGCTCATGGGAGATAGTGGTGACAAATAGACCTGCAAGTGTGACAAATGGAGGTTAAGGGTGTAATGACCCAAGATCCGGATACCGGGAATAACCCGATACCATTTGAATCCTGGCCCGCCACCCACGAGCAGGGAGGCTCAGAAGCGTTAAGGGAATGTGTGGTTATGCATTGAAATTCTAACAATTCGAAGTAAATAAACTACATAATTTAATATTTTAATTGATAGAAGGAAAAATTTTACTTTTATAACAATTAAATAAATCTACGGAGTCCAGTCCACAGGTACAGTCAACGAAAAGGGAACGTACACTGCTACGGGGTACGACCTCGGCACGGCAAGCTGGCAAACTACTAGACCTCTGAATGGGCGGCTCAACTTCCAGGAGAGCGCTAAACCTGAAAAGCAGGGAGTGAGCCTCGTTTCACTGGCTAAGTAGGGGTCTCGCGGATCCCCACTGCAAACGAAAGTGGTAAACAACAAATTAACAGCAGTAACTACAATAATAACATAATTAAACAAAGGTTGGGATGGTAAGAACGGCTAGCCTAAGAAACATGAAACTCTACACTAGCCCGGTTCCCAATTGGGAACCTCAACCTCTAGCCAGGATCGCTGACCCACAACAAAACTACGGTCCTACTGTCGAAAGGAAACCAAGCACAGCTCGATAGTAATCCGTCCAACGGAAAAGTCGATAAAGCCACGCGGCTAAACACATGGCCACACACTAGTAAGCTCAGCCCCGAGCTAAAGCTAGTAGGAGAAACCAGCCCACACACAGGGCAGCTCACAAGCTCCGTTGCCAAGAGGGCCACGACGACGTTGTCGGTACCTCAACCTCCACTAGCAGGACAATCAGCTACTCAGCATATGCAACATGGTCAGATGCATCCACTGACATCTTATACTGTACCAAGGCCTCTTATACGTGCACCCTACTCACACCCGGTCCCAGGAGGAGTAGAGGAGACACTCACACACACCATAACCTCGGACAGGCTAGTGCCCGTGCCTCTGCGCCCAACAGCACGGCCGTGTCCAACTACCTGACATGGGGTACGCGCCACTGCGTCTGTCAGCACCATACTCTATCCCAACAACGGTATGCTAACACGCTCCTGGTGGTCATTCCCCGAAAGGGAGCGCCGTACACACTGGGCGGTCCCGCCCGGTCCAAGACGATCGGCCACAGGGATGCTCCACAGCCACGTGGAGTCCTGCCGAGCTCTCACATCTGCAGCCTCACGGATGGCTACCTCAAAGCACGGTCAAACACAATCTCACGGGGGACTCGAGAAGGCGTATTCACCCAAGCAAGCCTCCGCGATCCACTATATGACCCTAAGGGGTGTTGAGGAACCACCCACGTGAGGGACCACCCTAACACCACATGGCCACATTGGTGGTAATCCACGGAAAGCCAGAGAAAGGCATATACCCACACACGAACCACCGTGATCCATGGTACGGCACTAAGGGGTGTCGAGGAACCACCCTCATGAGGAACCACCCTCACACCACCTAGCCGCACAAGTGGACGCCAGCCCACAAGCTCACACGGTGAAAGCCTCATCACGGGCACACGAGCCACGTGGGGCCCATGCCACGATTACATGGTTAAAACCCAATACGAAGAACCCATGAATCCTCGAACCACAAGAATTAGTCCTCGGGCGACCATCACCCTCACGGGGCCCAATTAGCCTCATTCCCATGGGTTTAGATGGGTCAAATATCGAAATTCATGTTCGGGATGGAAAACCCCACAATCGTGGCCAGAACAGCTTTAAAAACCTAACCCCAGGGGAGTTTGGTCGACCAGCCAGGGCTGGTCAGTCGACCAATTTCTGCAGGTGCAAAAGCCCCTGTCAGTGCATCCACCTTCCCTTCTGGTCAGGTTGACCTGACCTAGATCGGTCGACTGAACTATAGGGTTTGGTCGATCGAACCCTGCAGCAGGGTGGACCCTGCGTGCTACCAGAATCGATCGACCAATAGGTCGACTGAATCCGGCAACCTTCGCATGGGGGAACCCCCTTGGGGTCTCGAACCACACTCGACTCACCCCCAAGGCAAGCAGGAACCATTCCCCAACTCAAAACACACTTGATGGGGTCAAACGGGGCCCTAAACGGCGATCGAAACCTCGAATCGGGCAATCACCATGAATTGAACCTATTTTTCCCCAAAACAAGAACAACAGCCATCTCGCCTCTTCTCGGCCTGAAACCATGGGGGAAACGAGGGAAAACAAGGGAGAAACACTCCCCGACATCCGATCTATCACAATGCTAAGAATCGTCGCCTAAAACGGTGAAATCGCCGCTTGTCCTAAAACATGCTCAAAACCCCAATATAAAGGAAACCCGCTCGTTCTCACTCCAATCTACATGAAACATGAGTAAAGTAACGCGGGGGAGGTAAGGATCCGTTACCCTACCTCTGGCGAAGAAACCACGGCGATCTGACGCCGTTCCGAGCTCAAAATGCAATGAACAGTGCCAATTCACGAAATCCGCACGCCACACCTCGTCTCTCGATCTGCGCTCAATCCATGCCGATCCTTCCTCCGTGCCGCCCGCCACGCTGTTGATCTTCTCCGTCGACTGTCGGAGAAGAAGAGGGTGAGAGGGAGAGCGTGGGAGTGAGAGGGGGAGAGAACGGGAGGGAGAGAGTGAGATCCGAGAGTGAGGAGAGAGAGAGGGGTGGGGAGGGTTTTATAAAAATAAATTTTATTTATTTTTTTGAAAATACAATAACTCTGAAAAAGATGCCCAAAAATGTAATCAGACTCCAAAAAATTCCATAAAAATACCGGCGCGTTCCTCACAACGCCGCGGACCCAGAACAATTCACGAACACATTGTGAAAGAGTCCGACAATCCGGTAAAAATGTCCGAAGCTCACTCGGACACGATCTAAAACCCACGGAGGCAGGATCTGAGAATCCCGGGCGTCACAGTCCTTCCCTCCTTACAGAAATTTCATCCTCAAAATTTAGGACATGCACAGAACATGAGGGGAAGGACAAACCCAACGAAATATCTCCAGAAGACAACTCTCGAGAGCGTTGCCTCAACACAGAGACGTGCGACCAGAGCTGAAGGCTTCCTAGCCCAACGATCACCGCCAACACTCGCGGGGCACAACACAATGACTACCTGGGACTCCACAATCCAAGCTCACCACATACTACTCAGCCCATCAATCAAACACTGGCTGTAGAACATCTTCTGCCAGCCGTCGATCACATTATGAGCAGAAGTCCCTAACTCCTACTCCTCAGCAAGGCCACCACTCAATTTCTTTGGCACCATCATGGTCCTTTTGGCCATCAAGATTAAGCCAGCTCTTCAGAGGGAGAAAGGGCAATGAGGTCACCCACATGAACCTTGAACTCCTCCGCACAACGATCCTGGGCACGAAGCCCTAAACTCCTTCCAAAAGGAAGAACTCCCAACTCACATCCACACATCGGGGAATTCTTTCATCGAGAAGGCACCTGCTCTATAACATCACTAATGCCATCAGTTCACTCGAACAAGTGCGCAAAAGAAACCAACATCCAGCGCCCACACCAAGTCCCATTATAAGGCGTCCTCCGAGCCAAGGAAACACCATAATCCAGACAGCAGCACCACCAGACGCATCGAGTTCCAAACTCTCCAGAGTCTTGTCACAGACAAGCACCCGTCCGAAACCATCATGCTGCTCAACCAATCTCAAAAATCGCCTGCCAGACAACTTGCATGCAAGATCACAAATCTCAGGGCACTTGACAATTCTAGCAGCTCCTCAACTACTCGACATGGCATTCGCACAGCATCTACTCTCATTGCCAATACCTTTCATCTCTTGGATGCATCCCCGAACAACCATACCGAACAAAGCCGGTCATATCTCAAGCTCGACCACGAGCACCGCATGCTTGCACCATACTACTGATCCAAACGGCTACAACCTACCTCAACGCTAGTCGCTAAGTGACTCCATCTTGAGCCACGTGACACAGCACACAGGATAAGCTAGCGTAACACTCAACCTCACCCGAACACCTTAACCACCGAGCTCCAAAATCTCAGCTCCACTGACGCCACTCGGCATGAAACAGCAGCTAATGCATGGCAATCAAGACCATCTACATGGCCAAATATAGCTCCTTGCCCAAAGGCAATTCTCTACAACCAACTCCGGAACCTCCGAAATGCACACTCATCATGAAAATATATGCCATATGCCGCTAGCAATCTGGTCTTGGAGCCTGCAGACTGCCGCTTACCTTGCTTCTGTTGTGCACTCTGCACCACGACACCACCGAGACGAAGGAAAACTGGCATCCGCCGAGACACGACCTCCATCCAAGCTAACTGAATCCAGAAATGGAGATGGGAGAACCCACACTCCTTAATCCTGGAATGTAACTCATTTCCTTGCCTAGTAAACCGCTAACTCGTGCCGGTCGGAACATCAGGGCACTATGACCGAGCTCAACACCAGCCCTAGAACACAACACTAACTCGGCCGGTAGCTCCATGCCCGATTCTACACGACGGTGATAACGCTTACATGCCAAGACACGAGGAGGGATGAACACACAACCTCCACAAACAGCTTCGCTGCCCTCCCTCAGAACACTTATGGGGACTTCCGAACATGCATCGGGAAACATGAGCTTAAGGAAGCACAATTATAATAAAGAAACGATGGAATTAAAACAAACACATCATGCGATAAACAAAAAAAATTCATGCGCACCTTCCAAGAGATGGGCACGATAATTCTATCCAGTCAAGAACCTCACGCACGTCAGGACCCATGACTCGCCACGCTAGTGGAACGCTGCAGAGATAGCTGGGACTGGGCCGGCCGCCACGGACACTCGCAAGCAACATGTCCGATCTGACCACAGTTGAAGCACTCCAGCTCGGCTTCGTCCATAATGCACGACTGGCCCACATGGAACCTGCCACATCTCGGACACTGTCCTGGCTGCTTTGTCATATCACGATGTCCCGACGATCGATACTCAGATTGCTGATCTGACACTGCTGCAACCTGGTCCTCCTACTCCTGACGCCTCCTACATGACCTGCCCCTTCTGAACAATCTCGACACCCGATTAAAACTTGATCTCAGAGGGGAAGAACTCGAGTCGGGAGATGGAAGAGACGCTGATTCTACCCACCTCCAAGATTGCTGGGAAACACACTGCTGCCGAAAGGTGTTGACACTATGGAATGCTTCTATACCACGTAGTGTAGATCTAGAGGGTGGTGAATAGATCTTCCCCCTAAAATTATATCAACCTAAGCAATAAAAGTGGAATTAAATTTACTTAAGCGGAACACACAGCATAAATATCAAAACCACTGAGACAGGAATTTTAAGATGGTTCGGTCTCCTCCAGAGATCTACGTCCACCCCGCACTCAAATCAAGTGTGACTTCCCTACTGATACACAGCTTTCAAATAGCTCCACAGCTTCGGGGAAACTTCCCAAAACACATTGTGCCTTACAGCTTAAGCTATCAAAGGAATCCTCCTCTATCACTGAGCCTTACAACTTATGCCACAATCGCTGACTCATAGCTTGCAGTAACTAGGGTTTGAAATCGAAAAGGAAAAATCAACGAGAAAAACAATGTAGCTCACAATGTGGAGCAGACTGGCGATGGTTATGAACCATATGCCAGGAACATCAACAAATCACCCCCTCTCTCACAGCTAGACAAATTCTCTCGAATTCTCTCAGAACTTTTCTTCTCTCACGATCAGCTAGCACTCATTCTGCACTCTCTTCTTTCTATTCTCTTGAGATCTGATCTGCTCTTCTGTCCTTCGATCTATTCACCTCTTTTTTTTATGTCTGTCTGTTCAGGCGATGGTGCCTCTTTTACATATGTCAGGCTAGGGGCGTGTGGACGCCATGTTTCTCACCTAAACACTGATGCAGATCTGGTCTCCATCTGCCCACGTGTCAGGATCGCTGAGTTATGGCACTCCACGTGGCAGAAACACTTGCTTACTTATTGCCTTGGATCACGTGCCAATCATAAGCTTCCTGGAGTCTCGTGCCAGCTTCCAACCTTTCTGGGAACACGTGCCTACTTCAGTTCGAGCTCACGTGCTGCTTAGATCCTGTTAATTGAAAGAGAGACATTTCATCAAACATCTTGTAATCAACCATATGTAATGTGCACAGACTTGAGTATGACATAAAATACACTATGCACAGACCATCCAACGTCAAGACTAAAATGTGCACAGACCTATGATGTGCGAGTGGAAAAGTGTGCACAGACCTATGAGTCTATAGGCAAACTATGCACAGACCATTATGTAGCATGTGAGAGGAAGTGCACTAACCTTGTATATACACAAGGCAAATGTGCATGGACCTATGTATGTGTATGTCACAAAATTGGATCGACTCAGTTAAGTGTTAGACTAAAACATGCACAGATTAGGTATGCGAATGACAAACACTGCACCGACCTTTCACATGCATGAGATAAGATGCACAGACATGTTCTCTGCCATATACAGAAGTGCACTGACCTTTTCAAAGCATAGCGCAAATGTGCATCAACTTGTTCTAATGCATTTCATGAAAACATGCACCGACTTGTTCTACTGAGAACATGCACCGACTTGTTCTACGACCTTGACAAAAACATGCACCGACCGTTTGCCTGCTATAGTGATATGCACAGACCTTGTGTGAAGCCTTATACAAACATGCACAGACTTTCGAATGCAACATGTACAAACTTAGTGAACTTATATGCACAGACCAATGAAGTATTATGCACGGACTTTCTAAGCATAAATGCATAAGTGCACAGACCTTGTGTGGTCACAGCAAAACCTGCACCGACTCTACAAGCCCAAAACCTGCACCAACTCTATGTGAAATGCAATCGTGCACCGACTATATGTAAAATACAATCATGCACCGATTGTATGCAAAATGTGTAACTGTGCAAACAATGCACCGTCTCATATTCAACGTGAACTGGAGCATGCACTAACTTTACAAGTGCACCGTTCTTCATATGTATGCATATTAGACTGTGCACCGACCTTGAGTCATACAAGGAACAACATGCATTGACCTTATGCTCGGACATGCATAGACTTCATCATGCATATTTGAAAAGCATGCACAGACTTATGTTATGCAACTAACGCAAACCACTGAAATATGCACAGATGCTATATGCTGAAACAACCAAATATGTACTAATGTTGTGTGCATTTATTACAACATCCACAGACGTACTATGACCATCTAAAGATTCTGACCTAAATAAGATTCATCAAAATTCATAATGCTACCAGGATAAATGATGAAGATAGATAGTCAACTCAACTGTTGCCAATCACTCAAAACACAATCAAATCATAGTCAGATCACGGCAGTTTCCACACTACTAATCAGCTCCGGAGGAGACCCAACATTCTCCCCCTTTTTGATGATGGCAACACCCAAAGTTATGAAGTCCCAAAGTCATGAAGTATTTTGATGAGACAAGTTTAATCCAGTGTAGGTCAGATATCTCATAGACACAGTCAGAAGAAAGCAGCAGATGACCCTCTATCTCTCCCCCTGAAACCAATGCATCTCTCCCCCTTAAAGTCAATGCATACATCTTTCTCTCCCCCTTTGCCATCAACAAACAAGGAGTGAGGGAGACAGGGTTAACAAAGCAACTATGAGAAAATGAATAGAGTGACACCCTGAACAATAGTTCATTAATAAAGCAATTTATGTCTCAAGGTTTTCGGAGAACAAGAATCAAAACTCTGCATTCATGATAGATTTTTGGTTTAAGAGTAATAAAAGGTAGAGTGAATACAGTGTACTCTTCTAATAAGGTTGCAAAATCTGTTAATACCAATAAACTTGAGACACATAAGCCATGAAAGACATGGTCATAGCTAAGTCCTACTTACATCGAGACCAGTGAAAATCTTTGTGAGTGACTAGAATATGTATTGAGGTTAAACAACTTGACCCTCAAAAAGACTTTGATATCAAGGGTTACAGTAGACGTTTTTAGTGTTGATTCTTTCTGATTTATTGAACAGTTGGGTATCAATCATGCTTTTGACATTGAGGGTACACGTTGGTTAGACGCCAGTACCCCCAGTTACTAGGCACAAAGTACCAACACTGTTTCTGATCAAAAACAGTAGTCATGATTTGCACCTTTTTGCATGAGGGTACACGTTGGTCAGACGCCAGTACCCCCAGATACTCAGTGAAACCAATCCTACAGATTTGGCCATAAGAACAGAGGTGACATGATGCACTTCATGACATGAGTTTTCTCTATTTCATTAGTAGAGTGCTCAGTTTCTCAGTGCATTCAATGATTGCTCTGCCATTTTTCTTAAACATTTCTTTTCTTTTGGCACATACTTTTCTTTTTGCTGCCCTTTTTAATTTTTTCGAGTGTGTTGTTTTAAAACAATACACACTTCCAATTCCCTCAACTTGGATTACACTTTCTTTTTAGTTTTCAAACACAGGCAGACTTTGTCTATCACAATATGAGGCTGAGGTTGAGAGCTATTAAAAATTTTTTTTCCACATCCTTAATTTCGGAATACAATCCTAAAACTTTAAGGTTTATTAAGCTTAAACCATTGTTTCATTCATGAAGCAAACATGATTCTTATAATAGAAGATGTGAGATTTATGTTGCTCAAGTTAATGAACTTACTGACAGACTGTCATTAATTCAGGATGGGAAGGAGACTGTGAAACACAGAGGTAGCTGTAGAGAAAGAAATTTTATTCAGAATAGATGATTTAAGAAGAGTTTGAGGTCCAAAGAGGTTTGAAATGGAGTATTGACTAAAGACTGTTCAAAATTCGGATAGATGAGGATCAGAAAGGCTCCCCCTGACAAAATAATACAGCATGGACATGCTAAACAAAGGCTCCCCCTGTCTATATGCATGTTTATTCAACATTAAGACACAGCTAACCACATAATGCTAGACCCATCATTTAAGAATTGCAGTGCAGTGCATGTACTCTCTTGATTCATGGTACCTGGCAGACACAAATCAGACCCTTCCATAGGAATGAAAAAGAATTATTCATCATGCTGAAACTTACATAAACCTAGCTCTCTTCCTAGGAATTTAAATCTATCATTACTCAAAGGTTTAGTAAAAATACCAGCAAGCTGTTTTTCAGACTCTATGAAGTTTAGTTTAATTTCATTCTTGCTTACTTCATCTCTTAGAAAATGGTGTTTGATTTCAATGTGCTTAGTCCTAGAGTGATGAACATGATTTTTAGTCAATGCTATGGCACTAGTGTTATCACACAGAATTGGAATGCATCCCAATTCTATCTGATAATCAAGGAGTTGGTGTTTGATCCAGAGCACCTGGGCTGCACAATTTTCTGCTACGACATATTCTGCTTCAGCAGTAGATAGAGCAACAATATGTTGCTTCTTAGAAGCCCAAGATACTAGACAACCACCTAAGAAATGGCAGTATCCACTAGTGCTTTTTCTATCTATCCGACACCCAGCATAATCAGCATCAGTGTAGGCTATAAGGTCTAGCTCACACCGAGCAAGATACCAAAGGCCTAGTTCTAGGGTGCCTGACAGATACCTAAAAATCCTCTTAACAGCACTAACATGTGACTCTTTAGGACTAGCCCAAAATCTAGCACATAAGCACACAGCAAATTGAATATCAAGTCTAGATGCAGTAAGGTAAAGAAGGGATCCGATCATACCTCTGTACAGTTTGGTGTCAACCAGTTTACCTTTTGGGTCATCATCAAGACTAACTGATGTACCCATTGGTACTGTTATTTCCTTCAAATTTTCAAACTTGAATTTCTTCAACAGGTTCTTGATGTACTTGGACTGAGTTATAAATTTTCCTTCCTTGGTCTGAGTTACCTGCAGTCCAAGAAATAATTTTAGCTCACCCATTGAACTCATCTCAAATTCCCGTGTCATTAGATCATAAAATTCCTTACATAAAATTGGGTTAGTTGATCCAAAAACAATGTCATCCACATAAATTTGCACAATGAGAATGTCTGGATGACATACCTTTATGAATAAGGTTTGATCAATTTCACCTCTTGTGAACTTCTTATCCGTGAGGAACTTACTGAGCCTGTCATACCAAGCTCTTAGGGCTTGTTTCAGTCCATATAGAGCTTTATTCAACTTATATATATGATTAGGAAAATCTATGCATTCAAAACCAGGAGGCTGTCTTACAAAGACATCCATAATTATTTCCCCATTTAAAAAGGTAGATTTCACATCTATCTGCTGAAGGGTGATTCCTAATGAGCATGCATATGCTAATAGGATTCTGATAGCCTCTAACCTAGCAACAGGGGCATATGACTCTTCAAAGTCAATACCATATTCTTGATTGTACCCCTGAACTACCAATCTGGCCTTATTCCTAATGACATTACCTTTCTCATCTAATTTTTTCCTAAACACCCATTTGGTCCCAATGACAGTCCCATGATCAGGAGGTGGAACTAGATGCCATACCTTATTCCTGTCAAATTGATTTAATTCCTTGTGCATGGCATTGATCCAATGCACATCACTGAGAGCACTATCTATGTTTTTGGGTTCTATGTGTGACACTAAAACAAAAGAGTTTAATTCATTTTGAGCTCTGAGATAGGCTCTGGTCCTAGGGGGTTCATGCAAATTACCAATTACATTATCTATAGGATGATCTTTGAGAGATCTGACGTTGATAATTTGATTATCTTGAACCTAATTTACCTCCCCCTGAGAGCCAGGTTCCTCTACATCACTATCTTCAGACTGATCTGCAGAATTTTCATTTTTCAGAATATCTTCATTATTCTATTCCCTGCACAAACTATTTTCAAGTTTAGTCATTGTTTCATCAAAGACAACACGTGGCGATTCTTCTACTATCTTGGAGTTTAAATTATATACCATATAGGCTCTAGATGTTTCTGAATATCCTAGAAAAATTTCAGGATCACTCTTAGGTTCAAATTTATCAAGATCTCGTTTAGCATTAACATGTATAAAACACTTACAACCGAAGACCTTGAAATAGGCTAGTGAAGGCTTCTTACCCTTGAGAATTTCATAAGGAGTTTTCTACGTAAATGACCTTACCATGGCTCTGTTGACTACATGGCATGCAGTGTTAACTGCCTCAGCCCAAAATTTCTTGGTAGGTTACCTTCCACCAGCAGTGTTCGAGCCATCTCCACAAGGGTCCGGTTCCTCCTCTCTACAATGCCATTTTGCTCTGGAGTCCTTGGAGAGGAGAACCTGTGAGTTATGCCATTATCCCTACAGAAGTCATAAAACTGTGAGTTATCAAACTCACCTCCATGATCAGACAGTATACTTTGAATAGAATTGTCATTATTCTATTTCATTTTTAAATAGAACTCTTGAAATTAATCAAATGCTTCATTCTTGTGTGTGAGGAAAAACACCCAAGTAAATCTGGAGAAGTCATCAACTAATACAAAACCATATCTTCTATTTGATTAACTGGCTGACCTTGTAGGTCCAAAGAGATCCATATGAATTAGCTCATATGGTTTAGAAGATAGGTTTTCTGTTCTAGACTTGAATGACTTCCTAGTCTGTTTGGATTGAGTGCATGCCTCACATACAACATTATCAATTTTAAAAGATATTTCAGGAAGTCCTCTAACCATTGAATGCTTATTCAGTATGTGTAGCACTGTATAGCTGGCACGACCTAGTCTACGATGCCAAAGATAGGCTAGATCATCCTTTTTGGCAGTAAGGCACAAGTTTGAATGTGCTACATCATCTAGATCAACTAGGTAAATGTTATTGACTCTTTTACCAGAAAATTTAACATTGTCAGAATTAGGCTCATAAATGTTGCAACCAGTAGAGTCAAAAACTACCTTATGACCTTTATCACAAAGCTGGCTAATACTTAACAGGTTATATGCAAGACCTTCCACCAGCATGACTTCATCAATACAGCAGGTAGAACACTTACCTACCTTTCCTGATCTGACGAGCGTACCCTTGGTGTTACCTCCAAAGGTGACAAGGCCTCCATTCTTTTCAACCAGCATACAAAATTTGGCCTTGTCCCCCGTCATATGATTGGAGTAGCCACTGTCTAAGTACCACAGATTTTGCTTGGCTGCCAGACATACCTGCATCAAGGATTAAGTAGAAAAGTTTGGAACCCAAGAATGTTTGGTCCCCAAAACAACAGAAGAGTCATCAAAGCATGATAGCAAACATTTGGGTATCCACATTTGTTTTGGAATTGATTGCATTGTGGATTTGTTTGTCTTATTTTTGTTGTTGCTATTTTTATAGTTATTGATGGTATGGAAAGTATTGGGTGAAGTGAACCCTCGGTTGGTCCTCGGCTGACCATAGGAAGTATGTTTTCTTGGGTTCCAAGTCCTAGATTGCCCGAGCCAATTGCTAACCCGAGGTCTATACTTCGGAGTGGGATTCGAGCAGTATGTAGACCTTCCATAGGCTCTATCCTTTCCAGACCTACTGAACTGATGTGGCTATCCATAATGGTATGCATGATAGGTCTGAGATCTAGGATGGTTTCTAGTAATCTCTAGTCTCCTGACTATCCTAGGTCCATCTGGAATATGCATGGGAGTGGACTGTGTCTTCCAGCTATTTTTCTGTGGAGACCAATTAGACTTATTATGGGGTTTTGAGGTTACGGATGGTTGACCCCTAACCTGATATTTCCCCTGAGATGTGGACTTATATGTGTGAGATTTGCTGGTTGTCTCCATCTTTTGTTTACCCTTGTCCTGAGCATTGGACTTTTTCTGAGTAGCAGCTTTCACAGAAGATTTGTCAACATTGTTTCCACTACACATTTTAATTAGAGGGGTGGTCTTTCCCTTTGCTGCTGTGAATGAAACAGTTTTGAGTTTGAAACTTCTTTTAGCTATGGGATTAAAACCAAGACCCTCTCTTCTGAAATTCACCTTGGTTCCTAAGAGAGCATTTAAGTTTTCAGTACCTTGGGTCATGCTCTCAAGGGTTTTCTGTTTATCCTCATTTTTCTTTTCAAGATGTTCTATTGATTTCTTCAACTCAATATTGACATTCAACACAGCTTCATATTTTTCATTAACAGTTCTCATATCATTTTTACAACTTTGAACTTTCGGCTTTAAGTCATCAATTATATTTTTCAGCATATCACTCTCCTTCCTAGCATCAATCAAAGCAGATTTCATCTCATCAAATTCAACAGCAGATTATTTTAAACAACTATTTTCTGTTTCAAGATATGCAACTCTATCTGACATGGTAGTATTATTAATGAGAGAATTGATTTTCCTTTTTAACTATCTATTTTCTTTTCTAATATCATCAACCTTATCTAGCAACTCACCATAAGCATTTTCCCAATCAATAAGAGTGTAATTTTGAATGGAGATGTTACCTCATCGTTTTCTTCCTCTCTATCGCAGTCCCTGGCCATCAGGCATATTTGACTTCCTTCTCCTTCACTCTCCGAGGTGCAGCTGAGATTGCCCTCATCCTCATCGCTCCAGGTACTTATCATAGCTTTGCCTTTCGTGTTTCTCTTCTTTCCTTTTTCCTTCAGCTTTTGGAGCTCCGGACATTCTGCCTTCATGTGGCCAGCTTTCCTGCAATGATAATAAACAGTGGTGTTAGTCTTTTTGGCAGGATTAGTTTTATACCTTGTCTGCTTTCTGTCGCTATGTTGTCTTCTTCCAAAATTTCTTCCCTCTTTTCTCAGAAACCTCTTGAATTGCCGAGTCAGCATAGCGAGCTGATCACCTTCAATCTCTGATCCTGAGGAGCTATGGTCGCTGGATGACCCACTTTTACAGGAACTGGCCTTCAGTGCAATAGGTCTCTTCTTCTTCTCCAGCTCATCTGTCTTTGGCAGGTTCATCTCATATGTCATGAGTGAACCGATCAACTCATCAACCTCGGTGGTCTTCAAGTCTTTGGACTCCTCAATAACGGTAGCCTTGGTGTGCCAGATCGGAGTTAGGGAACGCAGAATCTTCCTCACAAGCTCATAATCAGAGTAAGCTTTCTCAAGGTTCCTAAGTCCATTGGTGATAATCATGAGGCGAGCATACATCTTTGTAATAGTCTCATTCGGCCTCATCCTAAATGCCTCATACTCAGAGACCAGCATATTGGCTTTGGTCTCTCTTACTTGAGATGTCCCTTCGTATAAAACTTCTAATTTATCCCACATCTCCTTAGCTGATGAACAGGATGAGATTCTGGAGAACTCCGTGGGATGGAGGGCAAACTGGATTGCGTTGATAGCACACCAGTTAAGTGTAGATATGTAGATCTGCTCTCGCGTCCATAAATCCTCATCCTCGGATAATTCGAAGGGGCCTTTACTAATAACCTTCCATAGTTCAAAATCATTTGCCCTCAAGAAAACTTGCATACGGTTCTTCCAGTATGCATAGTTTGAACCATCAAAGTACGGAGGCTTGGTTGTAGAGTGTCCCTCAGCTGTCATTCCGTTAGCATCCATGATAGCTAACCACTTCGGGATATTAAGCCCTGCAGAAGATTTAGGCTCCGATACCAATTGTTGACACTATGGAATGCTTCTATACCACGTAGTGTAGATCTAGAGGGGGGGTGAATAGATCTTCCCCCTAAAATTATATCAACATAAGCAACAAAAGTAGAATTAAATTTTCTTAAGCGGAACACACAGCATAAATATCAAAACCACTGAGACAGAGGAATTTTAAGGTGGTTCGATCTCCTCCAGAGATTTACATCCACCCTACACACAAATCAAGTGTGGCTTCACTGCTGATACACAGCTTCCAAACCGCTGATCCATAGCTTCGAGAAAACTTCTCAAAACATGTTGAGCCTTATAGCTTAAGCTATCAGAGGAATCCTCCTCTATCGCTGAGCCTTATAGCTTATGCCACAATCGCTGACTCACATCCTACAGTAACTAGAGTTTGAAATCGAAAAGGAAAAATCAACAAGAAAAACAATGTAGCTCACAATGTGGAGCAGACTGGCGATGGTTATGAACCATATGCCAGGAACATCAACAAATAACCCCCTCTCTCACAGCTAAACAAATTCTCTCAAATTCTCTCAGAACTTTTCTTCTCTCACGATCAGCTAGCACTCATTCTGCACTCTCTTCTTTCTATTCTCTTGAGATCTGATCTGCTCTTCTGTCCTTCGATCTATTCACCTCTTTTTTTTCTGTCTGTCTGTTCAGGCGATGATGCCTCTTTTATATGTGTCAGGCCAGGGGCGTGTGGACGCCATGTTTCTCGCCTAAACACTGATGCATATCTGGTCTCCATCTGCCCACGTGTCAGGATCGCTGAGCTATGGCACTCCACATGGCAGAAACACTTGCTTACTTATTACCTTGGATCACGTGCCAATCATAAGCTTCCTGGAGTCTCGTGCCAGCTTCCAACCTTTCTGGGAACACGTGCATGCTTTAGTTCGAGCTCACGTGCTGCTTGGATCCTGTTAATTGGAAGAGAGACATTTCATCAAACATCTTGTAATCAACCATATGTAATGTGCACAGACTTGAGTATGACATAAAATACAATATGCACAGACCATCCAGCGTCAAGACTAAAATGTGCACAAACCTATGATGTGCGAGTGGAAAAGTGTGCACAGACCTATGAGTCTATAGGCAAACTATGCACAGACCATTATGTAGCATGTGAGAGGAAGTGCACTGACCTTGTATATACACAAGGCAAATGTGCACGGACCTATGTATGCGTATGTCACAAAATTGCACTGACTCAGTTAAGTGTTAGACTAAAACATGCACAGATTAGGTATGCGAATGACAAACACTGCACCGACCTTTCACATGCATGAGATAAGATGCACAGACATGTTCTCTACCATATGCAGAAGTGCACTGACCTTTTCAAAGCATAGTGCAAATGTGCATTGACTTGTTCTAATGCATTTCATGAAAATATGCACCGACTTGTTATACTGAGAACATGCACCGACTTGTTCTACGACCTTGACAAAAACATGCACCGACCGTATGCCTGCTATAGTGATATGCATAGACCTTGTGTGAAGGATTATGCAAACATGCACAGACTTTCGAATGCAACATGTACAGACTTAGTGAGCTTATATGCACAGACCTATGAAGTATTATGCACAGACTTTCTAAGCATAAATGCATAAGTGAATAGACCTTCTGTGGTCACAGCAAAACCTGCACTGACTCTACAAGCCCAAAACCTGCACCAACTCTATGTGAAATGTAATCGTGCACCGACTATATGGAAATTACAATCGTGCACCGACTGTATGCAAAATGTGTAATTGTGCAAACAATGCACCGACTCACATTCAACGTGAACTGGAGCATGCACTAACTTTACAAGTGCACCGTCCTTCATATGTACGCATATCAGACTGTGCACCGACCTTGAGTCATACAAGGAATAATATGCACTGACCTTATGCTTGGACATGCATAGACTTCATCATGCATATTTGAAAAACATGCACAGACTTATGTTATGCAACTAACGCAAACCACTGAAATATGCACTGATGTTGTATGTTGAAACAACCAAATATGTACTGATGTTGTGTGCATTTATTACAACATGCACAGACGTACTATGACCATCTAATGATTCTGACCTAAATAAGATTCATCAGAATTCACACTGCTACCAGGATAAATGATGAATCCAGATAGTCAACTCAACTGTTGCCAATCACTCAAAACACAATCAAATCATAGTCAGATCACAGCAATTTCCACACTACTAATCAGCTCCGGAGGAGACCCAACATTCTCCCCCTTTTTGATGATGGAAACACCCAAAGTTATGAAGTCCCAAAGTCATGAAGTATTTTGATGAGACAAGTTTAATCCAGTGTAGGTCAGATATCTCATAGACACAGTCAGAAGAAAGCAGCATATGACCCTCTATCTCTCCCCCTGAAACCAATGCATCTCTCCCCCTTAAAGTCAATGCATACATCTTTCTCTCCCCCTTTGCCATCAACAAACAAGGAGTGAGGGAGACAGGGTTAACAAAGCAACTATTAGAAAATGAATAGAGTGACACCCTGAACAATAGTTCATTAATAAAGCAATTTATGTCTCAAGGTTTTTGGAGAACAAGAATCAAAACTCTGCATTCATGATAGATTTTTGGTTTAAGAGTAATAAAAGGTAGAGTGAATACAGTGTACTCTTCTAATAAGGTTGCAAAATCTGTTAATACCAATAAACTTGAGACACATAAGCCATGAAAGACATGGTCATAGCTAAGTCCTACTTACATCGAGACCAGTGAAAATCTTTGTGAGTGACTAGAATATGTATTGAGGTTAAACAACTTGACCCTCAAAAAGACTTTGATATCAAGGGTTACAGTAGACGTTTTTAGTGTTGATTCTTTCTGATTTATTGAACAGTTGGGTATCAATCATGCTTTTGACATTGAGGGTACACGTTGGTTAGACGCCAGTACCCCCAGTTACTAGGCACAAAGTACCAACATTGTTTCTGATCAAAAACAGTAGTCATGATTTGCACCTTTTTGCATGAGGGTACACGTTGGTCAGACGCCAGTACCCCCAGATACTCAGTGAAACCAATCCTACAGATTTGGCCATAAGAACAGAGGTGACATGATGCACTTCATGACATGAGTTTTCTCTATTTCATTAGTAGAGTGCTCAGTTTCTCAGTGCATTCAATGATTGCTCTGCCATTTTTCTTAAACATTTCTTTTCTTTTGGCACATACTTTTCTTTTTGCTGCCCTTTTTAATTTTTTCGAGTGTGTTGTTTTAAAACAATACACACTTCCAATTCCCTCAACTTGGATTACACTTTCTTTTTAGTTTTCAAACACAGGCAGACTTTGTCTATCACAATATGAGGCTGAGGTTGAGAGCTATTAAAAAAATATTTTCCACATCCTTAATTTCGGAATACAATCCTAAAACTTTAAGGTTTATTAAGCTTAAACCATTGTTTCATTCATGAAGCAAACATGATTCTTATAATAGAAGATGTGAGATTTATGTTGCTCAAGTTAATGAACTTACTGACAGACTGTCATTAATTCAGGATGGGAAGGAGACTGTGAAACACAGAGGTAGCTGTAGAGAAAGAAATTTTATTCAGAATAGATGATTTAAGAAGAGTTTGAGGTCCAAAGAGGTTTGAAATGGAGTATTGACTAAAGACTGTTCAAAATTCGGATAGATGAGGATCAGAAAGGCTCCCCCTGACAAAATAATACAGCATGGACATGCTAAACAAAGGCTCCCCCTGTCTATATGCATGTTTATTCAACATTAAGACACAGCTAACCACATAATGCTAGACCCATCATTTAAGAATTGCAGTGCAGTGCATGTACTCTCTTGATTCATGGTACCTGGCAGACACAAATCAGACCCTTCCATAGGAATGAAAAAGAATTATTCATCATGCTGAAACTTACATAAACCTAGCTCTCTTCTTAGGAATTTAAATCTATCATTACTCAAAGGTTTAGTAAAAATACCAGCAAGCTGTTTTTCAGATTCTATGAAGTTTAGTTTAATTTCATTCTTGCTTACTTCATCTCTTAGAAAATGGTGTTTGATTTCAATGTGCTTAGTCCTAGAGTGATGAACATGATTTTTAGTCAATGCTATGGCACTAGTGTTATCACACAGAATTGGAATGCATCCCAATTCTATCTGATAATCAAGGAGTTGGTGTTTGATCCAGAGCACCTGGGCTGCACAATTTTCTGCTACGACATATTCTGCTTCAGCAGTAGATAGAGCAACAATATGTTGCTTCTTAGAAGCCCAAGATACTAGACAACCACCTAAGAAATGGCAGTATCCACTAGTGCTTTTTCTATCTATCCGACACCCAGCATAATCAGCATCAGTGTAGGCTATAAGGTCTAGCTCACACCGAGCAAGATACCAAAGGCCTAGTTCTAGGGTGCCTGACAGATACCTAAAAATCCTCTTAACAGCACTAACATGTGACTCTTTAGGACTAGCCCAAAATCTAGCACATAAGCACACAGCAAATTGAATATCAAGTCTAGATGCAGTAAGGTAAAGAAGGGATCCGATCATACCTCTGTACAGTTTGGTGTCAACCAGTTTACCTTTTGGGTCATCATCAAGACTAACTGATGTACCCATTGGTACTGTTATTTCCTTCAAATTTTCAAACTTGAATTTCTTCAACAGGTTCTTGATGTACTTGGACTGAGTTATAAATTTTCCTTCCTTGGTCTGAGTTACCTGCAGTCCAAGAAATAATTTTAACTCACCCATTGAAATCATCTCAAATTCCCGTGTCATTAGATCATAAAATTCCTTACATAAAATTGGGTTAGTTGATCCAAAAACAATGTCATCCACATAAATTTGCACAATGAGAATGTCTGGATGACATACCTTTATGAATAAGGTTTGATCAATTTCACCTCTTGTGAACTTCTTATCCGTGAGGAACTTACTGAGCCTGTCATACCAAGCTCTTAGGGCTTGTTTCAGTCCATATAGAGCTTTATTCAACTTATATATATGATTAGGAAAATCTATGCATTCAAAACCAGGAGGCTGTCTTACAAAGACATCCATAATTATTTCCCCATTTAAAAAGGTAGATTTCACATCTATCTGCTGAAGGGTGATTCCTAATGAGCATGCATATGCTAATAGGATTCTGATAGCCTCTAACCTAGCAACAGGGGCATATGACTCTTCAAAGTCAATACCATATTCTTGATTGTACCCCTGAACTACCAATCTGGCCTTATTCCTAATGACATTACCTTTCTCATCTAATTTTTTCCTAAACACCCATTTGGTCCCAATGACAGTCCCATGATCAGGAGGTGGAACTAGATGCCATACCTTATTCCTGTCAAATTGATTTAATTCCTTGTGCATGGCATTGATCCAATGCACATCACTGAGAGCACTATCTATGTTTTTGGGTTCTATGTGTGACACTAAAACAAAAGAGTTTAATTCATTTTGAGCTCTGAGATAGGCTCTGGTCCTAGGGGGTTCATGCAAATTACCAATTACATTATCTATAGGATGATCTTTGAGAGATCTGACGTTGATAATTTGATTATCTTGAACCTAATTTACCTCCCCCTGAGAGCCAGGTTCCTCTACATCACTATCTTCAGACTGATCTGCAGAATTTTCATTTTTCAGAATATCTTCATTATTCTGTTCCCTGCACAAACTATTTTCAAGTTTAGTCATTGTTTCATCAAAGACAACACGTGGCGATTCTTCTACTATCTTGGAGTTTAAATTATATACCATATAGGCTCTAGATGTTTCTGAATATCCTAGAAAAATTTCAGGATCACTCTTAGGTTCAAATTTATCAAGATCTCGTTTAGCATTAACATGTATAAAACACTTACAACCGAAGACCTTGAAATAGGCTAGTGAAGGCTTCTTACCCTTGAGAATTTCATAAGGAGTTTTCTACGTAAATGACCTTACCATGGCTCTGTTGACTACATGGCATGCAGTGTTAACTGCCTCAGCCCAAAATTTTCTTGGTAGGTTACCTTCCACCAGCAGTGTTCGAGCCATCTCCACAAGGGTCCGGTTCCTCCTCTCTACAATGCCATTTTGCTCTGGAGTCCTTGGAGAGGAGAACCTGTGAGTTATGCCATTATCCCTACAGAAGTCATAAAACTGTGAGTTATCAAACTCACCTCCATGATCAGACAGTATACTTTGAATAGAATTGTCATTATTCTATTTCATTTTTAAATAGAACTCTTGAAATTAATCAAATGCTTCATTCTTGTGTGTGAGGAAAAACACCCAAGTAAATCTGGAGAAGTCATCAACTAATACAAAACCATATCTTCTATTTGATTAACTGGCTGACCTTGTAGGTCCAAAGAGATCCATATGAATTAGCTCATATGGTTTAGAAGATAGGTTTTCTGTTCTAGACTTGAATGACTTCCTAGTCTGTTTGGACTGAGTGCATGCCTCACATACAACATTATCAATTTTAAAAGATATTTCAGGAAGTCCTCTAACCATTGAATGCTTATTCAGTATGTGTAGCACTGTATAGCTGGCACGACCTAGTCTACGATGCCAAAGATAGGCTAGATCATCCTTTTTGGCAGTAAGGCACAAGTTTGAATGTGCTACATCATCTAGATCAACTAGGTAAATGTTATTGACTCTTTTACCAGAAAATTTAACATTGTCAGAATTAGGCTCATAAATGTTGCAACCAGTAGAGTCAAAAACTACCTTATGACCTTTATCACAAAGCTGGCTAATACTTAACAGGTTATATGCAAGACCTTCCACCAGCATGACTTCATCAATACAGCAGGTAGAACACTTACCTACCTTTCCTGATCTGACGAGCGTACCCTTGGTGTTACCTCCAAAGGTGACAAGGCCTCCATTCTTTTCAACCAGCATACAAAATTTGGCCTTGTCCCTCGTCATATGATTGGAGTAGCCACTGTCTAAGTACCACAGATTTTGCTTGGCTGCCAGACATACCTGCATCAAGGATTAAGTAGAAAAGTTTGGAACCCAAGAATGTTTGGTCCCCAAAACAACAGAAGAGTCATCAAAGCATGATAGCAAACATTTGGGTATCCACATTTGTTTTGGAATTGATTGCATTGTGGATTTGTTTGTCTTATTTTTGTTGTTGCTATTTTTATAGTTATTGATGGTATGGAAAGTATTGGGTGAAGTGAACCCTCGGTTGGTCCTCGGCTGACCATAGGAAGTATGTTTTCTTGGGTTCCAAGTCCTAGATTGCCCGAGCCAATTGCTAACCCGAGGTCTATACTTCGGAGTGGGATTCGAGCAGTATGTAGACCTTCCATAGGCTCTATCCTTTCCAGACCTACTGAACTGATGTGGCTATCCATAATGGTATGCATGATAGGTCTGAGATCTAGGATGGTTTCTAGTAATCTCTAGTCTCCTGACTATCCTAGGTCCATCTGGAATATGCATGGGAGTGGACTGTGTCTTCCAGCTATTTTTCTGTGGAGACCAATTAGACTTATTATGGGGTTTTGAGGTTACGGATGGTTGACCCCTAACCTGATATTTCCCCTGAGATGTGGACTTATATGTGTGAGATTTGCTGGTTGTCTCCATCTTTTGTTTACCCTTGTCCTGAGCATTGGACTTTTTCTGAGTAGCAGCTTTCACAGAAGATTTGTCAACATTGTTTCCACTACACATTTTAATTAGAGGGGTGGTCTTTCCCTTTGCTGCTGTGAATGAAACAGTTTTGAGTTTGAAACTTCTTTTAGCTATGGGATTAAAACCAAGACCCTCTCTTCTGAAATTCACCTTGGTTCCTAAGAGAGCATTTAAGTTTTCAGTACCTTGGGTCATGCTCTCAAGGGTTTTCTGTTTATCCTCATTTTTCTTTTCAAGATGTTCTATTGATTTCTTCAACTCAATATTGACATTCAACACAGCTTCATATTTTTCATTAACAGTTCTCATATCATTTTTACAACTTTGAACTTTCGGCTTTAAGTCATCAATTATATTTTTCAGCATATCACTCTCCTTCCTAGCATCAATCAAAGCAGATTTCATCTCATCAAATTCAACAGCAGATTATTTTAAACAACTATTTTCTGTTTCAAGATATGCAACTCTATCTGACATGGTAGTATTATTAATGAGAGAATTGATTTTCCTTTTTAACTATCTATTTTCTTTTCTAATATCATCAACCTTATCTAGCAACTCACCATAAGCATTTTCCCAATCAATAAGAGTGTAATTTTTGAATGGAGATGTTACCTCATCGTTTTCTTCCTCTCTATCGCAGTCCCTGGCCATCAGGCATATTTGACTTCCTTCTCCTTCACTCTCCGAGGTGCAGCTGAGATTGCCCTCATCCTCATCGCTCCAGGTACTTATCATAGCTTTGCCTTTCGTGTTTCTCTTCTTTCCTTTTTCCTTCAGCTTTTGGAGCTCCGGACATTCTGCCTTCATGTGGCCAGCTTTCCTGCAATGATAATAAACAGTGGTGTTAGTCTTTTTGGCAGGATTAGTTTTATACCTTGTCTGCTTTCTGTCGCTATGTTGTCTTCTTCCAAAATTTCTTCCCTCTTTTCTCAGAAACCTCTTGAATTGCCGAGTCAGCATAGCGAGCTGATCACCTTCAATCTCTGATCCTGAGGAGCTATGGTCGCTGGATGACCCACTTTTACAGGAACTGGCCTTCAGTGCAATAGGTCTCTTCTTCTTCTCCAGCTCATCTGTCTTTGGCAGGTTCATCTCATATGTCATGAGTGAACCGATCAACTCATCAACCTCGGTGGTCTTCAAGTCTTTGGACTCCTCAATAACGGTAGCCTTGGTGTGCCAGATCGGAGTTAGGGAACGCAGAATCTTCCTCACAAGCTCATAATCAGAGTAAGCTTTCTCAAGGTTCCTAAGTCCATTGGTGATAATCATGAGGCGAGCATACATCTTTGTAATAGTCTCATTCGGCCTCATCCTAAATGCCTCATACTCAGAGACCAGCATATTGGCTTTGGTCTCTCTTACTTGAGATGTCCCTTCGTATAAAACTTCTAATTTATCCCACATCTCCTTAGCTGATGAACAGGATGAGATTCTGGAGAACTCCGTGGGATGGAGGGCAAACTGGATTGCGTTGATAGCACACCAGTTAAGTGTAGATATGTAGATCTGCTCTCGCGTCCATAAATCCTCATCCTCGGATAATTCGAAGGGGCCTTTACTAATAACCTTCCATAGTTCAAAATCATTTGCCCTCAAGAAAACTTGCATACGGTTCTTCCAGTATGCATAGTTTGAACCATCAAAGTACGGAGGCTTGGTTGTAGAGTGTCCCTCAGCTGTCATTCCGTTAGCATCCATGATAGCTAACCACTTCGGGATATTAAGCCCTGCAGAAGATTTAGGCTCCGATACCAATTGTTGACACTATGGAATGCTTCTATACCACGTAGTGTAGATCTAGAGGGGGGGTGAATAGATCTTCCCCCTAAAATTATATCAACATAAGCAACAAAAGTAGAATTAAATTTTCTTAAGCGGAACACACAGCATAAATATCAAAACCACTGAGACAGAGGAATTTTAAGGTGGTTCGATCTCCTCCAGAGATTTACATCCACCCTACACACAAATCAAGTGTGGCTTCACTGCTGATACACAGCTTCCAAACCGCTGATCCATAGCTTCGAGAAAACTTCTCAAAACATGTTGAGCCTTACAGCTTAAGCTATCAGAGGAATCCTCCTCTATCGCTGAGCCTTATAGCTTATGCCACAATCGCTGACTCACATCCTACAGTAACTAGAGTTTGAAATCGAAAAGGAAAAATCAACGAGAAAAACAATGTAGCTCACAATGTGGAGCAGACTGGCGATGGTTATGAACCATATGCCAGGAACATCAACAAATAACCCCCTCTCTCACAGCTAAACAAATTCTCTCAAATTCTCTCAGAACTTTTCTTCTCTCACGATCAGCTAGCACTCATTCTGCACTCTCTTCTTTCTATTCTCTTGAGATCTGATCTGCTCTTCTGTCCTTCGATCTATTCACCTCTTTTTTTTCTGTCTGTCTGTTCAGGCGATGATGCCTCTTTTATATGTGTCAGGCCAGGGGCGTGTGGACGCCATGTTTCTCGCCTAAACACTGATGCATATCTGGTCTCCATCTGCCCACGTGTCAGGATCGCTGAGCTATGGCACTCCACATGGCAGAAACACTTGCTTACTTATTACCTTGGATCACGTGCCAATCATAAGCTTCCTGGAGTCTCGTGCCAGCTTCCAACCTTTCTGGGAACACGTGCATGCTTTAGTTCGAGCTCACGTGCTGCTTGGATCCTGTTAATTGGAAGAGAGACATTTCATCAAACATCTTGTAATCAACCATATGTAATGTGCACAGACTTGAGTATGACATAAAATACAATATGCACAGACCATCCAGCGTCAAGACTAAAATGTGCACAAACCTATGATGTGCGAGTGGAAAAGTGTGCACAGACCTATGAGTCTATAGGCAAACTATGCACAGACCATTATGTAGCATGTGAGAGGAAGTGCACTGACCTTGTATATACACAAGGCAAATGTGCACGGACCTATGTATGCGTATGTCACAAAATTGCACTGACTCAGTTAAGTGTTAGACTAAAACATGCACAGATTAGGTATGCGAATGACAAACACTGCACCGACCTTTCACATGCATGAGATAAGATGCACAGACATGTTCTCTACCATATGCAGAAGTGCACTGACCTTTTCAAAGCATAGTGCAAATGTGCATTGACTTGTTCTAATGCATTTCATGAAAATATGCACCGACTTGTTATACTGAGAACATGCACCGACTTGTTCTACGACCTTGACAAAAACATGCACCGACCGTATGCCTGCTATAGTGATATGCATAGACCTTGTGTGAAGGATTATGCAAACATGCACAGACTTTCGAATGCAACATGTACAGACTTAGTGAGCTTATATGCACAGACCTATGAAGTATTATGCACAGACTTTCTAAGCATAAATGCATAAGTGAATAGACCTTCTGTGGTCACAGCAAAACCTGCACTGACTCTACAAGCCCAAAACCTGCACCAACTCTATGTGAAATGTAATCGTGCACCGACTATATGGAAATTACAATCGTGCACCGACTGTATGCAAAATGTGTAATTGTGCAAACAATGCACCGACTCACATTCAACGTGAACTGGAGCATGCACTAACTTTACAAGTGCACCGTCCTTCATATGTACGCATATCAGACTGTGCACCGACCTTGAGTCATACAAGGAATAATATGCACTGACCTTATGCTTGGACATGCATAGACTTCATCATGCATATTTGAAAAACATGCACAGACTTATGTTATGCAACTAACGCAAACCACTGAAATATGCACTGATGTTGTATGTTGAAACAACCAAATATGTACTGATGTTGTGTGCATTTATTACAACATGCACAGACGTACTATGACCATCTAATGATTCTGACCTAAATAAGATTCATCAGAATTCACACTGCTACCAGGATAAATGATGAATCCAGATAGTCAACTCAACTGTTGCCAATCACTCAAAACACAATCAAATCATAGTCAGATCACAGCAATTTCCACACTACTAATCAGCTCCGGAGGAGACCCAACAAAAGGTCCTCTGTAATCCCTCCTCCACTGCTGCCGCAACTTGATAAGCTGACTCCATGTCAGCCACTCGGGTCATAGCCACCAGGTGCCTAAGCTCCGACTTCAATGCTCTGAAAAAATGCTAAGCCCTCAACTCCTTATCAGTTACGACGTGGGGAGCATAGCGACCCAATTCCACAAATCTGGATCGATACTGCAGCATGGACATATCTCCCTGAGATAGCTCCATAAACTCATACATGCTTCTCACCCTAATGGGCTCCAGGTTGAAAGCTTGCTCAAATGTCGCCAGAAACTCCTGCCATGGAATCTGCTGCAACGAACGAGACTGGAACACCGATTCCCACTCTATATTCCACCACGACAGAGTTGAACCCTGCAACTGATAACTCACCAGCAACACTTTCTCATCCTCTACATGCTCCATTGATCAGAACACATGTTCCATTGCATCCATCCATGATCTCGCTACATCAGGATCTGGCTGGCCTTCAAATGCCAGTGGATGAAAATGCAGAAACTCCTGCAAGAGACATCCACTACCACCATGTGATGAACTGCACTTTCCAGCCTCCTGACCATGACGCTGCCGACTCAACTACTGTGCAAAAAATTGATACATACCGGTATAAAACTCGGCCTGATCCAGCACACTCAGGGCTGCTACCACTGGGGGATGTAACTCTCAACCCGATTACTCTCTACTTGGCTCCTCTCGGCCCCTCGCCGGTACCTTAGACAATGATCCGGTCCACCTCCTCGGCGCCATCGACACCTTAAAACAACACGAAAAAAACTGAAGGGTGAATAAAACAAGAACACCTTAAGCCACCCTACACCAACAGTTGGCTGTACTAGACTCTTAATCATTGCAATCGTATCGAATTTCCATGCATTTTCACAACATCACTTTGATACCATCTGTAACAACCCAAGATCCGGATACCGAGAATAACCCGATACCATTCGAATCCTGACCCGCCACCCACGAGCAGGGTGGCTTGGAAGGGTTAAGGTATTGTGTAGTTATGCATTGAAATTTCAACAATTCGCAGTAAATAAACAACTATTGGATATTGTGTTTTGATGATGACAAATACTATGACTCATATTTGTATGATGTCATATGTGTTTGGACCATAAGAATTCTACGCATTAGTCTCCTACTTTGCTTTGATGATTGGCAAACATAATTGACAACATGATAGGCAATAATTTCTTTTTATTTCCATCCTTTTGATTTTGATAAATATTGTGCCTCATAAATGTCAGCATTTCATTAGTCAATGTACATCCATTTCACATAAAAGAGTCTGTGCATAGTTTGTCTCTCGAGTACAGACTCCGAGCATCCTTCGTTGATCAAGTTGATATTGTCTAGGCATTGTTTACGTCTAATGCATATAAAGTCTATGCATCCTTCGTTGAGGAAGCAGATAATGTCAGTGCATGTTTTGCATCTCACACGTTAAGGTCTGTGCATATCTTTCGTTAGGCAAAACATAGTCGATGCATGTTCCCGTAGTCTGTTCATAGGTCTGTGCAAAGGTTGTATCGTTCATGAAAGTCTATGCATGTCTTAGTCTACACTTATCTAAGTTGGTGCATTCTTTTGACATATGCATGCACAGGTCCGTGCACATTTGCCTCGTGTGTATACAAGGTCAGTGCACTTGTGAACATTTTACATTGCCATACGGTCGGTGCATCTTTTGTTCTACGTTTATCCAAAGTCGGTGCTGGCCGCGTCTCATGCATATAGGTCTGTGCATATATGCTCACTAAGTCTGTGCATGTTCTACATCGCACACAACTCAGGTCAGTGCATGTTGCTTGGCATACGTTACAAGGTTGGTGCATCTTTTTCATTGTGCATATAGGTGTGTGCATAATAGCTAGTTTGTGTATACCAAGGTCTGTGCACATGTGAGATCTTGCACAACCAAGTTTGTGCACGTTATTTTTCTCTCCCATGAGGCTAGGTCGGTGCATTCTTTACTACATTGGGCATAAAATGTCGGTGCATTCTTTGCTGCATTGAACATAAAACGTCGGTGCATTCGTAGTCTTTATTTTCCTAAGGACTGTGCACCTTTTGGCATCTGGCAAATATGGTCGACGCATGATTTTTCTTAAGCTTGACCCAAGGTTTGTGCACCTTACTTTATGCATGAGAAAGGCCGGTGCATTTTCCATCATTCGCATATACAGTCAGTGCATGCTCTTGTACATACGAAGGTAAAGGTCTGTGCACGTTTTCTTGTTGAACGTACAAGAAGGTATGTGCATACCCCATTTCATGCCAAATCAAACTTGATGCATCTTTTGCTCTTAACTAACCCTTGTCTGAATTGCAGAGTAAAGCAAGCGCATCATGGAAGCCTATGATTGAGCACGTGATCCGAGGTAGATACGTCCAGAAGATTCTACCAACGATGATATGCTCACTAATCTGGTCCTAACGCGTGTCATCTTCTGAAAAGGGGGAACGATCTCTCCACACGCCCAATGTGTGAGCTCATAGGACCTGAAGACAGAAGACTTACATACATATATATTATCCCCTTCTGAAGATAGGAGATAATCGAGCAGAAAAAGGAAAGAGCGAGAAGCCCTTGAGAAAAGAGAGAGCAACCTGAAGAGAGCCAGAGTGAGAGAGGAGAAGCTAGAAGGAGAGAAATGGATTGAAAGTCTTAGATTGGAGATAGTTTCAGAGCATTGTTTCTTGTACTTGACTCGTGGATCAAATACAGAGTCAATTTGCTCATTGAAGAGCTACATTACTATTTTTCATCTTTCTTTTTCATTCTTCTGAATTCTGTTAAGCTGTGAGTCAGCATGCGAGGGTGCGTCCTCGGTCAACCAAGCTGTAAAGCTTAGTGGTAGCAAGCTGTGAGGCTCAACGGTCTGGGATATTATCCCCAAAGCTATGGATCAGCAGTTTGTAGGGATTCAATCCCCGAAGCTGTGAATCAGTGGATAGAAGCTGTGAATCAGCAGTATTCCACACTCAGTCTGAGTGTAGGGTGGATGTAGCTGAAAGCCAAACCACTTAAAACTTTTGGTGTCTCTATGTGTTTGTTTTTGCTCATGTTGCTTGTGTGCTCATCCTGTTTGCATATTTCTCTCCTAGATGAATGCATAAGAATGCCTAATGTGTTATGCTTTATTCGATGGCTTCATAGAAGAACCATTTATTCCGCTGTCTTTTCTTACTTGTGTTTTTAAGGGGTAGATATATTCACCCCCCCCCTTTAGATCTTAGCGTCCATCCGTGTCCAACAAGTGGTATCAGAGCCTAACTCTCCCTTGGGGCCTCACATCCCGGAGAGATATGTCATGGATGCTAAAGGTGTTATCGCTGAGGGCCACTCAACCAGCAAGCCACCATTCTTTAATGGTAGCAATTACGCCTATTGGAAGAATAGGATGCAGGTGTTTCTCCGTGCTAAGGATTATGAGATCTTGAAGGTCGTGAGTAAAGGGCCATTTGATTTACTTCCAGATGAGGAATTCTGGACTAAGGAACACATCCGAAAGTCCACTCTGAATTGGGGTGCCAAAAATGCTATACAGTGTGCTCTCCATCCCACAGAATTCTCCAGGGCTTCCTCCTGCACCACTGCTAAGGAGATGTGGGACAAATTGGAGATCATCTATGAAGGGACATCTCAGGTTAGAGAGACTAAGGCGAACATGTTAGTCTCAGAGTATGAGGCTTTCAAAATGAAGCCTGAGGAGTCCATATCTGAAATGTACGCTCGGTTGAATGTGATTACGAATAGTTTGAGAAGTCTAGGAAAGGTCTACAGTGACCATGAGATAGTTAGAAAGATTCTGAGGTCCCTGACACCCATATGGCACACAAAGGCCACCGTAGTTAAAGAATCTAGGGACCTAGCTAAGACCACTGTGGATGAGCTCATTGGTTCTCTCATGACATATGAGTTGAACCTTAAGAAAATTGATGAATCTGAGAAGAGAAGGAAGCCCCTGGCTCTTAAAGCAAATTCTAGCAAAGGGTCATCAAGTGAATGTAGATGTACTAGTTCTGAGGATGACAAGGATGAGTTTGCTATGATTACCAGGAATTTCAAGAAATTCCTGAGGAAAGAAGGGAAAGGGCTGAGAAGAAAATATTTCTCTGGAAAAAGATAGCCCAAACATAAATTTGAATCTGTGAAGAAATCTGATGCCATTGTTTGCTATAACTGCAGGAAGGCATGGCATCTCAAAGTAGACTGTCCTGAGCTTAAGGACAAACAGCCCAGGTTGAAAAATAAAAAGGGAAAAGCTATGGTCGGCACCTGGAGCGATGAAGAAGAAGAAAGTCAAAGCAACTACTCTGACAATGAAGAAGAAGAAAGAATCTGCATGATGGCTAACAGCGATGATGAGGTAACTTCCCCTTTCGATAATTTTACACAGAGTGAATGGGAAGATGCCTATGCTGAAATTTTAGAAAAATATGAAGACATGCGTAGGGAGAACAGACATTTAAAAAGAAAAATAAATTCATTAGTCAATGATACTTCCTTGTCTGATAAACTTACATGTCTACAAACTAAAAATTCAGAAATGAAAAACTCCCTGATTGAAGCTGAAGGTAGCATAAGCATGATAAATGACTTGTAGGATGAAAATGAGAACTTGCTAAAAACCATTGATGAACTTAAAATGAAAATTCATGAATTTCAGAAAGAAATAAAAACTGCTATTGAGAAGTATGAAGTTGTCAATGGTGTAAACAATGAGTTGATAAAGTCAATAGAAAATTTAGAAAAAGAAAACAAAGAGAAACAAAACACCCTTGAAGGCATGGTACAAGGCACAGAAAATCTGAATGCTATCTTGGGAAGTAAGGGGAATTTCAGAAAGGAAGCGTTGGGTTTCACAACTAATAAGGTAAGGTTTGATTTGAGAACCACCTCCTTTATGGCAGAAAAGGGGACATTTCAACCTCTGATAAATATGACTTGTGGAGAAAATCATGATAAGAATAAAACTAAAAACATTACGAAAACTAAGCCCAGTGCCAAGGACAAGGGCAAAGGGAAGGTGGAAGTGTCCGGGGAATCATACTCATACACTCCCACACATCAGACCAAAAGCCAGGGTAGCAATCAGTTTACCAAAGCTAAAGTCCAAGGAAATTCCAAGGAAAAAACTACAAAACCCCCTCAGAAAGGTATAGGTAGAGGCGCCTTTGGGAAAGGCCACTATCAGAATGTTCCTAATCATTTTACAGTTCACAACTCCTATCACCAGCCAACTTGTAAAGGCCAAGGTCACATGAAGCCTATGCAGCACTTCCAGAACTATCATTCCACTCAGATGTATCGGCTTCATCCATGGAACTCCTATAGGCAGGCCAGGCACACAAATTTCTGGAACCCAAATTCCTATGGCTCTGTCAATGTCATGCCTAGACAGGCTAAGGTCTATAGTGCACCCACTTCTCCCAATGGCCATTGGACTAAGTCCTGGCAAAGAAAATTTCAGAATAATTTTAAAAAGGTGAAAAAGGCCACATCTCAGAAACAGTCTTTGAATAATGAAAGTGGGATGAAAAAGCAGAACAAACAGATTAAAAAGGAATCCACAACTACCATGAAAAATTCAAATGAAATGTGGATACCAAAACATCTTGTTTCTATTTTGCATCAAATTAATGTTTTTCTGGGACCTAAGAAACTCTAGGTTCCAAATCATTCTACTTGATCTCCTTGCAGGTATGCCTGGCAGCCAGTCACAACAAGTGGTATCTGGATAGTGGCTGTTCCAGGCACATGACCAGAGATAAAGCAAAATTCAGCATGTTGGTAAAGAAGGATGCTGGTCATGTCACTTTTGGAGGTAACACTAAGGGAAAGATCATTGGCTCAGGAAACGTTGGTAAGTGTTCCTCCTATTTTATTGAAGAAGTTCTGTTAGTTGAAGGTCTAGCTTATAACCTTCTTAGCATTAGTTAATTATGTGTCAAAGGGCATAAAGTTGTTTTTGATTCTCTTGCATGCACCATCTTGGAACCCAATTCTGATTTAGTAAAATTTGTTGGTAAGAGAATCAATAACATCTACATGATATATTTAGATGATGTAGCTCACTCTAATCTTTGTCTTAGTGTCAATAAAGATGACCTAGCCTACTTGTGGCATCGTAGATTAGGTCATGCTAGTTATAGTGTGCTTCATAAATTGCATAAGCATTGCATGGTTAAAGGACTCCCTGAAATTTCATTCAAAGAGGAAAATAAAATGTGTGAGGCATGCACCCAGTGTAAGCAGACTAGAAAATCTTTTAAATCTAGAACTGAAAAATTGTATTCAAAACCCTATGAGCTGATCCATATGGACTTATTTGGACCCACTACGTCGATTAGCTTATCAGGGAAAAGATATGATTTTGTACTTGTTGATGACTTTTTTAGATACACATGGGTCTTTTTCTTGTCTCATAAAAATGAAGCCTTTGAATAATTTCAGGAGCTCTTTTACAAAATAAAACAGACCAATGAGCATACTATTTTAAACATCTTGTCTGGTCATGGTGGTGAGTTTGTCAACTCACGTTTTGATAATTTTTGCAGGGAAAATGGAATTACCCACAAGTTCTCCTCACCAAGAACTCCAGAGCAGAATGGAGTGGTGGAAAGGAGAAATCGAACCTTAGTTGAAATGGCTTAGACCATGCTAGTGGAAGGGAACTTACCTAGAAAGTTTTGGGCAGAGACTGTCAACACTTCATGTTATATAATTAATAGAGCCCTGGTAAGACCCAAAACTCAAATGACTCCCTATGAGATTCTCAAAGGTAAGAAACCCTCCCTAGCTCATTTCAAGGTCTTTGGCTACAAATGTTTTATCCACATTAATTCAAAACGAGATCTTGAAAAATTTGAACCAAAGAGTGAACCTGAAATATTTCTAGGTTATTCTGACCGGTCTAGAGCTTATAGGGTTTTTAATCTCAACTCAAACCTTGTTGAAGAATCTCCTCATGTTGTGTTTGATGAGTCTGCAACTAAAACTGAAATTTATTTATGCAGGGACAAAACTGATGGATAAATTTTAAAGACAAATGAAGATTCTGTTAAAGAAGCTGAAGCTGAAGGACTAAATACTCAGGGGGAGGTAAGTAGAAATCAAGGTAATGAGGTGACTAACCTTAAATTTCTTAGAGACCATCCCCTTGAAAACATTATTGACAATCTGAATGAACCAACTAGAACTAGAGCAAACATAAGAATTGAAAATGAATTGAATTCCTTTGCTTTAGTATCTCAAATAGAACCCAAAAACATAGAAAGTGCCCTTCAAGATGAACACTGGATTAATGCCATGCATGATGAACTAAGTCAATTCGATAGGAACAAGGTCTGGCATTTAGTTCCTAAGCCATCTCATGGCAACATAATAGGCACCAAATGGGTTTTTCGGAATAAAACTAGGCTAGTTGCTCAGGGGTATAACCAAGAGTTTGGCATTGACTTTGATGAGTCGTTTGCCCCTGTAGCAAAGCTAGAAGCTATTAGAATTCTTTTAGCTACTGCATGTACTGTAGGAATAACTTTACAGCAGATGGATGTCAAATCTACTTTTCTAAATGGTGAAATAAAAGAAGATGTTTTTGTCAAACAACCCCCTAGATTTGAATGTCTTGAATTTCCTAATAATGTTTATAAACTTGACAAGGCTCTCTATGGGTTAAAACAAGCTCCTCGAGCTAGGTATGATAGACTGAGTAAGTTCCTCTCCGAAAAGGGATTTTCCAGAGGTAAGATTGATCAGACCATGTTCACAAAGGTATGTGAAAAAGAAATTCTGATTATTCAAATTTATGTAGATGATATAGTGTTTGGGTCAACCAACTCATCCATGTGTGAGGAATTCTCAGTCTTAATGACTAGTGAGTTTGAAATGAGCTCAATGGGAGAGCTGAATTTATTTCTTGGACTGCAGATCTGTCAAACCAAAGAAGGAACCTTCATAACCCAGGAGAAGTACATCAAGGACTTATTGAAGAAATTCAAGATGGAAAATCTCAAAGCTATAACTGCACTAATGGGGATATCTACTAATCTTGATTTTGATCTGGCAAGTAAAATGGTAGATCCCAAACTTTACAGAGGTATGATCGGATCCTTGCTCTACCTTACAGCATCTCGTCCTGATATTCAATTTTCAGTATGTTTGTGCGCTAGATTTCAAGCATGTCCTAAGGAATCTCATTTAATAGCTGTGAAATAGATATTTAGGTATCTATCTGGCACCTTAGACCTAGGCCTATGGTATCCTGCTAAGTGTGAGCTAGACCTTGTAGCTTACACTGATGCAGACTATGCCAGGTGTAGGATAGATAGGAAGAGTACTAGAGGATATTGTCAATTTTTTGGTGGGTGTCTAGTGTCTTGGGCATCCAAGAAGCAGGATAATGTGGCCTTATCCACTGTCGAGGCAGAGTATGTGGCTGCAGGAAACTATGCTGCCCAAGTCCTCTGGATAAAACACTAGTTAATTGACTATCTTATCAATCTCGATTGCATTACAATCTTTTGTGATAACACTAGTGCTATTTCCTTAACCAAAAATCCGGTTCATCGCTCTAGGACAAAACACATTGAAATCAAACATCACTTTCTTAGAGATGAAGTCAGTAAAAAGGAAATTGAGCTTAATTTCATAAATTCTGAAAGACAAATTGTTGATATTTTCATCAAACCTCTTCGTAATGAAAGATTTAAATTTCTAAGAAGAGAACTTGGTCTTTGCAAATTTTCAGCATGAACAAATTGATCATATCTTCTTCTAAACTTTGAACCTGGTTGATATTGCATACATTAAGGGGGAGTATGAGCAGCATCTTGTCATTCCTATAATTCCATCCCATGCATCTTGTTTCATTTCAAACATTTTGATAGGGAGAGCTCAGAATAATTCTGTTAGAGTCAAACTGATCTGTGTCAAATAATGTCGACTTTCTATGTCGATGTTCAGTGTCAACTTCATTGAAAATTCATTCTATCAGATACACTCTCCGTCTATGTGATCTATCATATCCTTGGCTTCTTTGTCTGAACATCTCTTGAAATCATGTGCATAATCTAATCAAATGACAAACTGATAGACATGTTCATTAATCCAAGCTGCTGAAAATCAGATAGTTTCTCTAATCAAAAGTAGTGATGAACCTTGAATGAATTGTTGGTTTATACTTAATGGTCGTCAAAGACTAAAAACTAAACTCAATGAAGAAGGACTGTGGAATGCCTGTTAATAGCTCTTAACCATTTCGTGCATATCATGTTTAATTGAGTCTTACAGAATCTAACCTTATCTAAACTCAGGCTGAATTGGTTAAGATAACCTGAAAACATGTATTGTTCTTAAACAACATCTTCCGAAAATCAAATGGACAGCTAAAACAAAATGATAAATCAAATACTCTAAAGGCAAAGCAATGATTGAATGCACTGAGAAACTGTGTTCTTCATCAATGAAATGGAGAAAAACTCATGTCATGAAGTGCTTCAAGTTATCTTTGTTCAAAAATTAGGATAGTTCCACTGAGTAACTAGGGGTACTGGCGTCTAATAAACGTGTACCCTTACGCAAAAAGGTGGAAACTATACCTGAGATAGAATAGTGGATCCTGCTAAGTAACCAGGGGTACTGGCGTCTGATAAATGTGTACTCTTCTATAAAAAGGTAAAATTCTACTTGAATGTTCTAAAGCCATAAAGAGAAGAAATGTTTGAAACTGTCCCTAAAAGATTAATTCAGTACAGTATAGTTTGTTTAATCTCAATACAAGTGTTGGGTAATCCTGATGATGCCATCAAACTTAGATAAATAAGATTTTGTAAGACAAATGTTGGCATGTTCTATGTACTCCTAGTTAGTTACTATTAAAAGTCTCCTCAGACTGGTTCTCACAGAGTGAAGTAACTAGTCTCTCACCATCATAACTTTTAAACCACATAAGTTCAGGAATGTACTATCTGCATTCTTATTCTACAAGAATATGTGCTTTACTTGCTTGATTACTGAAAAGCCTAAATAGTTTGTCATATCATATTACCTCTTAACTGTGGCTCTTCTATCAGTACTTTCATTCCCTATCCTTTCTGCTAATGGCAAAGGGGGAGTGATTTTGGTAGTGGCAAGTGGCAGTTGATTTTGATGTTGATATGGTGAGTGAAAGAGTTCTGCATAAAGGGGAAGCATGTGCATTTGGGGAGCATGTGCATTTGGGGAGCTTGTGCTTTTATCTTGTTTCATTTATCTTGTTTCTGCATGTGCATCTTTTGCATTGTGCAGTATTCTGACTTTTAATAAAAACTTTGTTGTCATCAAAATCTAAAATGCATTCTTCAAAATATAAATGTGTTGACATCATCAAAAAGGGGGAGAATGTTGGATATTATGTTTTGATGATGACAAATACTATGACTCATATTTGTATGATGTCATATGTGTTTGGACCATAAGAATTCTAAGCATTAGTCTCCTACTTTGCTTTGATGATTGGAAAACATGATTGACAACATGATAGATAATAATTTCTTTTTCTTTTCAGCCTTTTGATTTTGATAAATATTGTGTCTCAAAAATGTCACCATTTCATTAGTTAATGTACATGCATTTCACATAAAAGAGTCTGTGCAGAGTTTGTCTCTCGAGTATAGACTCCGTGCATCCTTCGTTGATCAAGTTGATATTGTCTAGGCATTGTTTATGTCTAATGCATATAGAGTCTGTGCATCCTTCGTTGAGGAAGCAGATAATGTAAGTGCATGTTTTGCATCGCACACGTTAAGGTCTGTGCATATCTTTCGTTAGGCAAAACATAGTCGATGCATGTTCATGTAGTCTGTTCATATAAGTCTGTGTAGAGGCTATATCGTTCATGAAAGTCTGTGCATGTCTTAGTCTACACTTAACTAAGTCGGTGCATTCTTTTGACATATGCATGTACAGTTCCATGCACATTTGCCTCGTGTGTATACAAGGTCAGTGCACTTGTGAACATTTTACATTGCCATACGGTCGGTGCATCATTTGTCCTACGTTTACCCAAAGTCGGTGCTGGCCATGTCTCATGCATATAGGTCTGTGCATATATGCTCACTAAGTCTGTGCATGTTCTGCATCGCACACAACTCAGGTCAGTGCACGTTGCTTGGCGTACGTTACAAGGTCGGTGCATCTTTTTGATTATGCATATAGGAGTGTGCATAATAGCTAGTTTGTGTACACCAAGGTCTGTGCACATGTGGGATCTTGCACAACAAGTTTGTGCACATTATTGTTCTCTCCCATGAGGCTAGGTCGGTGCATTCTTTGCTGCATTGAGCATAAAACGTCGGTGCATTCTTTGCTACATTGAGCATAAAACGTCGGTGCTTTCTTTGCTGCATTGAGCATAAAATGTCGGTGCATTCATAGTCTTTATTTTCCTAAGGTCTGTGCACCTTTTGGCATCTGGCAGATATGGTCGACGCATGATTTGTCTTAAGCTTGACCCAAGGTCTGTGCACCTTACTTTATGCATGAGAAAGGTTGATGCATTGTTCATCATTCGCATATACAGTCAGTGCATGCCCTTGTTGTTAGGGTGCTAGGCCCGGATACAGAGGGGGGGTGAATGTAACCCTCTAAAAATATAGCCCAAATTAAAACATTGAAGTTCATATATGCGGAGTAAGACTAATGAGCTTTCCAAAATGAAATGATAAGGCAACACATGGACAAATAGTTGGACTGCAACAATGCAGCCACTTGATCAACCAGAAACGAAGGCAGAGCTAAACAACGCAAACACACTAAGCAGAATATAATGCTAAAAAATTAACTCTCGAGATAATGCAACTAGCCAAGCATGCGCAACCTGTGAATGGGAGGTAGAAGATATAGAGCTAACGCAAGGCAAACCACTGCACAAATAGTTTTAAGGTGGTTCGGTCCTTCAGACCTACATCCACCCCTCACTCCCAACCGGAGTGAGGCTTCACTAGCCAATGCTAGAACCAAGCAGACTCAGTCTGCAACAGATGCTGACACACAGCTTGAACAGGGGAACAAACTCCCCTCTTCCTCCCAACCAGAGGGACACCCCAAGTGACTCCCAGTCACTTGGAAACCAGAGACGCAAAGTCTCTCTTCCTCCAAACCGGAGGGAACACACCAGTGACTCCCCGTCACCAGCAAACCAGAGGTCGAAGACCTCTCTTCCTCCAACCGGAGGGACCCCTGGACTTGCAACCCGCAAGCCCAGAACCGGAGATCAGATCTCCCTTCCTCCAAACCGGAGGGAACACACAAGTGACTTCCAGCCACTTGCAAACTAGAGGTCGCAGACCTCTCTTCCTCCAGACCAGGAGGGACCCGACCTCAATCCAGAGGATCGGAAGTACAAAGCTAACCAAATGAAAAAGGGAAAAAAAAGAAGGGGAAAATACACAGCGATCAGAAAGCTATAAATAAAGATAACACAAATGTGGCTTGCATGGAGCTGACTGGCCTGGATTTGATCCACGGTCCAGTAGACAGATCTTCAGGTAAGCTTCTCTTCCTCTTCTCTTCTCTCTCACTTTCTTTTTCTCTCTACCCTCACGAGCTCTCTAACTCTCTCTTTCTCTTCTTCTTCTTCTGCTCTTCTTCTCTTTCTTTTCTTCTTCTTTCGCAGGCTCTCTATCTCTTCTCTTCT
Organism: Amorphophallus konjac; assembly: GCA_022559845.1. Lineage (NCBI taxonomy): Eukaryota > Viridiplantae > Streptophyta > Magnoliopsida > Alismatales > Araceae > Amorphophallus > Amorphophallus konjac. The sequence goes on from CM040119.1 coordinate 293,031,416, forward strand.
CTTCTTCTTCTTTTTCTTCCTCTTTTCTTTTTCTCTGGATCGAAGGACTTTTTGCTCTCCAGGCTTCTTCTTCGATCGCCTTCATCTGTTGGATGAAGGCTTCCTTTTATAAGCAGCAGCCAGCAGGAGGGCAGCACTGGGCGCGTGTGGCTTCCTCATTTCCCGCCCAGAACTTGTGGCCACGTATCAGTCTCTCAGCCAGCTTCAGCACACGTGTCACAATCCTGCCTGCCCTTCCAGCCTCGGATCACGTGCCTCCCATTCACTAAGGAATATTCTTCCTTGGACCACCTTCTTCTTTTTGTTTTTCTTCTTCTCCTGCAAAGAAATAAAATGATCAAAACTCAGGGCCACAAAGACTGAAACTGCATGAGGTATGTGATAGCAATACGAGATGCACTGTACTGAGAACGACACGAGATACACAAGATTACTACAGTACGAAATAAAGAGAGAATGACACGAGGTCAGATTAAAACAGCACGGGTAAAAAGAGAACGACACGAGGTAAAACGACACTTTACTAAAAAGACTTGAATACACGAAAACAACTCGAGTATTAAGTTGCTCGAACGTACGAACGACTCGAAGACAAAAATGACACGAAAATAACATGGACTGAAAATAACTCGAAGACGAAAACAGACACCGACACGAAGTGTGGTTACAAAACAAGAAAGACACGAGGTCTAGGAAAAGCAACACGAAGACAGAAATAACAAAGACTCAAACACAAAAATAACACGAAGACATGAAAACAACATGGACTGAAAATAACTCGAAGATGAAAACAGACACTGACACGAAGTGTGGTTACAAAACAAGAAAGACACGAGGTCTAGGAAAAGCAACACGAAGACAGAAATAACAAAGAAACGACTCGAACTAAGGACGACATGGAGACAACACAGTCAGACTCGACTTGAGACACTTAAAGCTTGAATTTAGAGAAGAATGCACGAGTAAAATCAACACAAAGACAGAAGACAGAAATAACATGAAGACACAACAAGAGACGATCAACGAGACGCTGACTCGGTACAGACTTAAGCTCAAGCAAGACAGTCGATGTGTAGACTTGACAGAGATCCCATGAGGCAAAAGTATAGACATCTGAGGAAATGAAACGAGTTAGTGTACAGACTTCAAATTCCACCGACCAGTGTATGGACTTCAACAGTGAACGGCTGTACATACTTCATGTGAAAAACCCAATGTACAGACTTTGAATTCGAAGACCAATGTGCAGACTTCACGCTGTACAGACTTTCCAAAGAGAACGTAACGCTGTACAGACTTGAACTGAAGACCAATGTATGGACTTCAAAATAGATGCTAAGGCCAAGAGGAGTGTATAGACTTTCACGATGTATGGACTTGGTGATCTTCTTCAAAGCCCATTGTCCAGACTCTGCCACTGTATGGACTTGAAGAAATAGTGCAACGTATGGACTTGATCTCAAGAAATGTAAGCGATGTACACACTTAGCCAATGTGTAGACTTTGCCTTAGACACTAAATGAGACGCTAAAGTCTGTATAGACTTAGCCTAAGATAATGCATGAACATATCAGCAGAGAAGCAATGCACAGAACAGAAATCAAGAACAGAAATCAAGCACAAGCCAATATATCACAGCATGACTCAAGCATACACATGCGTTCTTCACAATTCAGACATGGCACACTTATGCAATCTCCCACAGAAAAGGTCAGACATATACAAGACAATGTGGTGACTCATTCATGCTGCTATCATTAAAACATCACATCATCAACAAAGCACAAGGGACACAACAATCTCCCCCTTTTTGATGATGGCAACATAATGAGTCACACTGACTCATCAAACTATTCTCCCCCTTTGACATAATCAAAAAGAAGGGAAATGGTTTGATAGTCAAATGCAGCACAACAAAGTAGAGAATGAGTCAAGGTTCTTTAAAATGAAGATCTCCCTTATGACAATGAAACAGTTCTCCCCCTATCAACATGCATGATTGACTACTCTCCCCTTAGATGAAAATAAACCATAACTCCCCCTGAAGCACAGGAATGGACTCTGGTTATCCAATAAATCAATCTGAAATCAGCCATTACAAAGAATCTGATATCTGGTGAAGATACCACAGAATCAGAACTTATTGCAGAACAAGATGGAAGATTCCAATAGTGTAGAGAGAAATACATCTCAGGAATCAATCTGAAATCCACCATCATAAAGATTCTGATGTTCAGAAGGCTGCAAGTGAACAAGGTAATAAAGGGAGTGGCACCTCACATTTGTATGGTCAGAAAAATGCAGATGGAATCACTCAACTGATAAGAAAGGAGTTGACTATACAGTTTTTGTTGATCATGCATAAATCTGATCATGAGGGATTTTGAATGCAAGGTCACAAATGATATGAACATGATTCAGTGTGACAAGGAATGCTCCCCCTGAATAGATGCCAATTGATATGCAAGTGATGCATGACATGGAAGCTCCCCCTCAATAAGTGGAATCTTATGAGATAGATGAGAGGAGACCAAAGGGGCAAACAAGGAGAAGTTCAGGTCAATGAGCCAAGAACAGGTTCAATTAGCAGATTTCTAAAGAGGCTTCAACTACAAGAATTTCAGTCAGATTTTCAAGGAAATGTCATTCTCATAAATTCAAAACATAAGTTTTCAAAGTCTTCCATTATAGGGGCTTATGAATGAGCTTTTTGAACAGCATGGTTTAAACATGATGTATGCAGATTTTATCAATAAAATTCTGTATTGATATCTAAAACCATGTTTTAATAAAAATGAACCAAGCCCTCATATTTATCTTGATTATCCTCCTTTAATCTTACACAACCAAATTTATTGACTTCTTTCAGAATTACATGCATCAGTATTGAAATCAAGCAATTATGAAGTCATATGATTTTGTCTAGGGTTGTAACAATTTGATTTTTGCATCAATATTCAGATATTTCAATTCGTTCAACAATTTTCATGCTACAAATTTTACGAGCACTCTAGTTCAGTGCACACCTTGTAACTAGAGGATATACCTTGATCAGAGGCCAATATCCCTAAGCACTTAGTGTGACTAACTGTCATACTTTATATGAACAGAGATAGCATATACACATCATGACACACTGCAAATCATTTCTTGATGAGTGAGTTGTATTTCTCAGTGTGCTTGTCATTGCTCTGCCTGAATTCAATGAATTCTTAATCAGAGTTAACTATGGTACCTCATGACACAGTCCTTTGGACATGTGTTTCTCAGTGACCAAGGTCATTGCTCTGACAGATATTACCCTTTAGACTTTTCAGAAAACTTCATTGCTTCAAGTCAATAATAATTTCATGTACTTAATCAGTTGAAGTCATGTATTCAAGAGTGCAGATTTCAGAAGTTTTCACAAGACTCAACATGAACCAGATGGTTAAAGTTTATTAAACATGCTTCAGATATGTCAAGAGATTTTAAAGTTAAACTCCATGAATACATTAAGCTTAAACCACATGAGTTATTTCAGACATTCATAAAAATGTATAATAGAAGATTTCTAGGTTAAGAATTTTCATATTTATGATCGAGATAGTCCCATTGAAGTCTTCATGAATGACTGATAGAAATTCTGATACCAAATGATACTAATTGTTATCAATTGATAGGAGAGATATTGAAGCTTAAGATTTTAAAAATAATCACGGCTTGGTCAAAAGGAATCAATGAAAGGATATGCAATGAATTTTCACATGAGTATACATTTGACAACCTATATGCAATGCATTGACTCCCCATAACACTATGCATTCAGACAATCTTTTTGGCATTTTTCATGAAATGCAGTGCAATTAACTACATGCATGCAAAGACTCAACACTGAATGCTATGCAAAGACATGCAATTAACTCCCCCTGAAAACATGCAATGTTTGCACTGAAAACTGAACATATGAAACCAATTGATACTGTGACTTGTGCACAATCAGACTGTCCTATCAGATTTTTCAACATGGGCAGCATGCATGAATTAAATTTCAGCTGATCAGATTTTTCAGAAAGCAATGGACAGATTTCAAACAGCATTCAGATGCAGTTCAGATTTTTCAATGTATAATATATGCAAATCACATATATGCACTTCAGATGAGGAGAGTTTAGAGGCATCAATTCAGACAATGCAGATGAAGAATGATTATGCAAAAATAGATTTAGTATGTCATGTAGTAGAACTAAAAATAGGAAGTGCAAGAATTTTACCTGAAAGACTCAGGAAGGGGTTTTCATTCTTGAGTGCCTTGGATCATTACCCCTTTTTATTCCAGTCCCAAGGCATACCTGCATAGCAATGTTATTTTGCACAAACAGGTACCCAAGATGTCTTGGGTCCTGAAAAAACAGTATTACTCCTAGCAGGTTTTCTCAACACATTTCTAGGAGCAGTTTTCAGATCTGATTTATGCACATTCTTGTTAGCATGAATTCTATGTGCATAAGCATGAGATTTCTTGTTAACAGAATAAAAATTCTGTTTGCCAAAACTAGTTTGGTTTTGATATCCTGCCAGCCAACAGGTTGCAGCCCTGTGACCTGGCTTCCCACAGTTATAACATGAAAGTTTTACAAATTGTCTTACAGGGAATTTAGCATGTTTAAGATTCACATTTCTACCCTGAATATGCCAACAGTCCTTGACTGTATGGCCATACTTCCCACATTTGAAGCACTCATTGTGCTTGCCTCTAAAAACATTACTTCCAAAAATATTTCCATTTGCAGGGAGTTTAACAGTTTTAGAATTGAATTGTCTACCTTGAGCATGCCAACAATTAATGGCTCTGTGGCCATGCTTTCCACATTCAAAGTATGAAATAGAATTTCTTTTAAAAGAGCCTGACCAGCATTCAGATGTCTTGTGACCAATTTTGTTGTAGTTAAAACAGATGATATGCTGGTTTATTGAAACAGATTTATTTTTATTAAAAACATGTTGGTTTGCAGGGAATTTAGTATGATATGAATAAAATGTTTTCTTACCACTAGCAAACCAGCAATGAGCAATTGAGTGTCCTAATTTGCCACAATTAGAACATGTGACACTCCTTTTTTGAGGTGAAGAATTTTTATCATGAGATCTCCTAACATTCTTATCATCCTTCTCCATCAACTTACACTCATGCATCAGATGTCCAACTTTATGACAATAATGACAGATAATCTTCTTTTTAGATGCATGTGAGTGTGTGTGAGGACTGTGATCAGCAAACACTGATGGACCCTTTTTATTCATTTTCTGTTCTCCAGTCATTTTCTGATTTTTATCCTGTTTCTCTGTTTTCTTAGCCTTGTACTGAATTGGAGATGAAGTAGAAGGTTTTTCCTGTTCAGAAGATTTGACAAAGACAGTTTTCAGGTTGGCTCCATCAACCTTTCTCATGACTGGACTGTAACCTAGTCCTTCCTTTTAAAATTAATCTTTGTTCCCAGCTTTTTCTGAGCAATGGGTTGTTTGTCTTTAGAGGTGGTGGCTACATCTGAACCACTTACAAAAGATGTCATAACTTTGTTCTGAAGTTCCTTCTTGTTTATCTTATTGTAGCCCAGCCCTTCCTTCCTAGGGTTGATTTTTATACCTAGTAGCTTGTCTAGGTTTTTCTGCCCATCAACAAATTTAGACAAGGAAACTCTCAAATCCTGAATTTCATTTTCTAAAGAGGAAATATGTAGCTCATAACTGGCAATCTCTTGTTCACTACAATTCACACATTTAGTTAACACCTTGTTGGCAGTTTTATATTTTTCAATTTCATTTTCTAGATTACTCAGTTTATCAGAATCTTCAATACAAACAGTTTTTCCTCTTTCCAAAGTAAGAAGTCTTTCAGACATGCCACTGTTTAACAGCTTCAATTTTTCAATTTCCTGTTGTGCCCCTGGCCCCTGTGGTTTGTGGTTTTGATGATTGGCTTTAGGGGTTTATGATGATTGGTTTTAATGTAACTTAATCACTGTGAGTCACCATGGTTTATGATGATTGGTTTTAATGTGACTTAATCACTGTGAGTAACCATGCATTGATGTTCTGTTTTGATGATTGATTTGGTTTTGATGATTGGTGTTTGATGTGAGTCACTGTGAGTCATCTTGCTGAAATGAGTCATTGTCCTTCATATGTTCAGTCAGTTTATCTACTTACACTGTGAGTCATTGCAATTGAAGTTCTTACACTGTGAGTCATTGCAATTGAAGGTCAGACTGTTTTATCTGCTGCATAAAGCATTCATATGCATTTACAGAGTCTATACATTGATTGGCAGTAAGTCTATACATTGAGCGTCTCCTGGAAGTCCATACAGTGCATTGCATTGGCTAAGTGTATACACTGTCAGTCTCATTTAGAGTCTAAGACAAAGTCTGTACATCGGACTGTTACAGCAATTCTTTACAGACTTCACCGTCTCTCTCAGCGTCTTAAGCATTTTAGGCTAAGTCTATACATTGCTGCATTACTTGTATATGTAGAGTCTATACACTACTACAGGCATCAAGTCTATACATTGCTGAGCCATTCGACATGTCTGCACATTGGGCTTTCACTTGAAGTCTATACATTGGCTAAGGGTCTTCAAGTCCATACACAGTCGTCTGATGCATATTGATTAACAGGAAATCTGCTATGAGGTAGTACATTGTATGTCCGTACTGGTTCTGTCATACTTCGTGTTGTTTGTGTATAACACCTCGTGTTGTACTGTTTGCCTTCGTGTCGTTTTAGTTTTAGCACTGTTTATGTTTTCAACACGCCGTGTCGTCCTTTCGTACCTCGTGTTGTTTTAAGTTGTGTGCTGATTGACTTCGTGCTGATTCTTCTGAAGCAGCTCGAATTGTTCTGATGAACTTCGAATTGCTTCTGTATGAACCTCGTGTCGTTAGAACTTAGTTGCTCATCTCGAGTCAGTCCTCTATGTTTGCTCTTGTGTCTTCGTGTCAATTACTGTAGTTCCTCGAGTTATTCTTCTGCTTCCACCGTTTCATCACGTGTTGTTGAAGACGTGTCTATCTCATGTCTTCGTGTCGTGTTTCCTAGACCTCGTGTCTTTGTCACTTTGTGACCTCACCTCGTGTCAATTCCTGTGTTTCATCTTCGTGTTGTTTTCAACTCGTGTCGGTTTCTGTTTTCATCTTCGTGTTGTCTTCAACTCGTGACGGTTTCTGTTATGTCTTCGTGTTATTTTTGCGTTTGAGTCTTCGTGTTGTTTTTTCTATCTTCGTGTTGCCTTTCCTAGACCTCGTGTCTTTCTTGTTTTGTAACCACACTTCGTGTCGGTTTTTGTTTTCGTGTGTATCTAAATCTTTTTTGTAAAGTGTCGTTTCACCTCGTGCCGTTCTCTTTTGCTGTTTGTTATGTCGTGTTGCTTTTGTATTCGTGTCTTCGTGTTATTCTTGTGTTTATGTCCGTGTTATTTCTTTCTTACCTCGTGTCGTTCTTTCTCACCTCATGTTGTCTTCATCTGACTTCGTGTCGTCTTCGTTGTTGTGTTAATTGTGTATCTCGTGTTGTTCTCTTTTTACCTCGTGCTGTTTTCATCTGACCTCGTGTCATTCTCCATTTATTTCGTACTGAAGTAATCTTGTGTATCTCGTGTCATTCTCAGTACAGTGCATCTTGTATTGCTTTCATATACCTCATGCAGTTTTAGTTATTGTGGCCCTGAGTGTTAATCGTGTTAATTCCTTGCAGGAGAAGAAGAAGGTGGTCCGAGGAAATATTCCCCAGTGACTGGGCAGCACGTGATCCGAGGCTGAAATGAAGCTGGCTGAGAGACTGCCACGTGGTTCGAATACTTAGGGCTGAAATGTGGAGGTCACACGTCGGGGGTGATACTGCTGCTGCTGCTATATATATGAGCCTTCTTCCACAGAAGAAGACCGATCGAAGTAGAAAGCCGGAAGAGTAGAAAGCCCTTCGATCCAGAAAAAGAAGAAAAGAAAGAAAAGAAGAGAGCAGAGAAGAGAGTCAGAGTAAGAGCAGAAAAAAGAAAAAGAGAGAGAGATAGTGCTCGTGTGAAGAGAGAAGAAAGAGTGAAGAAGAAGAAGTGCAGCAGAGAGTGAAAGAGGAAGAGAGCAGAAGAGAAAGAAAGAGAGATAGAGAGTGAGCGAGAGAGCTCGTGGAGAAGAAGGAAGAAGCTGCTTGAAGATCTATCTTCACTGGACCGTGGATCAGATCCAGGCCAATCAGCTCCGTTGAGAGCCACATTGTGCATTTCATTTTTCAACTTTCTGCTTGCTGAAGTTATTTTCATTTCGTGTTTTTGTGTTTCCATTTTCATCTGGTAATCTTGTTCTTCCGATTGCCCTATTGGGGATCGGGTTCCTCCTGTTGGTTCAGGAGAAGGGAGATCTGATCTCCGGGTTGCAAGTGACAGGTTGTCACTTGTGGGTTCCCTCTGGTTAGAGGAAGGGAGGCTAGTCCTCCGGTTCTGGGCTTGTGGTTGCAAGTCCAGGTGTCCCTCCTGGTCTGGAGGAAGAGAGGTCTGCGACCTCTAGTTTCCAAGTGGCTGGGAGTCACTTGGGTGTCCCTCCGGTTGGGAGGAAGAGGGGAGGCTGTTCCCCTAGTCAAGCTGTGTGGCAGCAACTGTTTGCAGACTGAGTCTGCTTGGTTCTAGCGTTTGCTAGTGAAGCCTCACTCCGGTTGGGAGTGAGGGGTGGATGTAGGTCTGGAAGACCGAACCACCTTAAAATCTTTGAGCAGTGGTTTGGTTGTAGTGTGTTCTTCGATATCTCCTACCACCCTTCACAGATTGTCTTGAGATCTCTTATTCTCATTTGTGCTGCTTCCGCTAGTTGATTGTTTGGGGGCCAGTTACATATTTGCTCTTTTGTTTAAAAGGATTTTCAACTGGTTCATCAGATTGTCTGATTTGCTTCCGCTAGATGCTTGAATAGGCGCGCTCCAAGTGCTTGTGTTTGAGTTGAATCGAATTGGTTCTATTCTGGTTCTATCTCTAGCATCCAAGTTTTTATTTGGGCATAATTTGTAGAGGGATACATTCACCCCCCCCCCTCTGTATCCGGGCCTAGCACCCTAACAGTTGGTATCAGAGCGGTCTCTGACTTCCAGATCCAACGATCTGCAGAGGATCCTGTTGATTTGATTTCATGCTTTACAGTTCCAGTGTGGTGCATTCTTCTGATATCACTTTCTAGCTCATTGATCTGAGTCTATTCGATTGCTTTATAATGGCATCTCCTGTAGTTTTTGATGGTTCTAACTTCAAGAAATGGTCACGCAGTCTATGTGTTTTTATAAATTCTATAAATCCAAAACTGTGGGTTCTCGTTGAATATGGTCCACATGTTTTGCCTCTAGAGAAGAATAAATGGTCCCAGAAGGATAAACAACTGAACAGTGAGAATATAAGAGTTCGGGACATTCTGAAGAATGTTGTAGATGCTAATGTCATTTCCTCTATTCTTACATGTAGGACTGCGAAGGAAATCTGGGATTCAGTGATCACATTTCATGAGAACTAGAAATGTCTAACGGCAAGAGGAAGCACTTCAAGCAATGAAGAAGAAGACCAGGTAAATTCCGAATCTGATTCTGACAAAATGACTTTTGATGATTTAAAGGAAATGTATGATGAACTGTATGAAAAATATAGAAAAGTAAAATCTGAAAATAAAAGACTAAAGAAAAAGATTGATCAAAATTGTTCTGATTTATCATGTGAAAATTGCTCAAAATTGAAACAATCTCATGATGCTTATCTGATTGAAATTCAGAACTATAAGAAGCAATTGGAAGAAGCTGGAAATACAGGCTCAGAAATGAATCAACTGAAGCTTGAAAATGAAAAGGCCAAAAGGCTCCAACAAGAAAATCAAGCTGAACTTGACAAGCATAAAGAACACATTTCTGTGCTGAAAAATAAAAATAATGAACTTACTAATAAAATTTCTGAACTAGAGAATGAGTTGAATTCACTAGGAAAAGATCAAATCCTAATTGATGAACTGGTTCAGAATGAACAAATAAGAAAGGAAAATGAAGAGCTGAAGCTACTGAACTCTGCTATGTCTGAGAAGCTTTTAATGCTTGATAAGGAAATTCAAGTTGAGAATGAATTGAAACTGAAACAGGAACTAGAAATTGTTAAAAATTTGAATGATGTCATGCAGAGACAAATTATCTCATGTGAGGAAGACTTGACTAATTCAGAACTCAAAATTTGTTCTCTGCAATCTGAAATAAGTAAACTTGTTCGTTCCATGTCTAAATCTACCAAGGGAAAAGAGAAAATGAATATTCCTTTGTGTGATAACGCCACTAAATCAAGTGGAGAGCAAGGATGCAAATCCCAAATTGAAAAATTTGTTAAGAAAAAGTTGTACACTACTTTTGTTCGCAGCTCTGACATTGCAAGCTGCTCTGAGCCTCCTGAAACATCTACATCATCTGTTTTCCAATTCAAGGCCCAGAAAAATGAAGAACAAATAAAAGTTGTGAACAAGGGTAAACAAATGAGCAAAAATGGTAAGAAAAACAAGGATAAACATGTCCCTACTTGTGTCTTTAAATCTGCTACCTATACTGCATCTGATGACTCAATGCATACTGCTCATAGCTCAATTAATTATCCATATGCATCTGATAAGAGTGTTTCATGCCATTATTGTGGCAAGGTAGGCCATGTAATGGATGATTGCAGACTATTGATTGAAGATGGGCATGCAAGTGAAACATTGCATTCGAGAAATTCATTTGGTAGAAATCATGCGACTAGGAAGTCTGATACATCTTGTCATTACTGTGGTAGGCATGGTCATTTCATGGATGCCTGTTTCATCATGAAACAAGATGATAAAATGCATGCTAGGTCTTCTGTTCATCATCACCCCAAAAGAAACATGTATGCTACAAACCAACACATCATTTGTTATAACTGTAACAAACGTGGTCATAAAGCTGTTGAGTGTTGGTTTAGGACTTCATGGGGATATAATGGTTCAAGAGGTAAGCACCTAAGGTGTTTTGAATGTGGCAAGTATGGGCATGCAGTCAAGGACTGCTGGTATGCTCAGGGAAAACATTTTAATTCCAAATTTGATAAATTCCCTGCAAATAGAAATTTTCTTGGTAGAAATAAACCTAGTTTTAAAGAAAAGATTCTTGAATGTTTTGAATGTGGAAAACCTGGCCACCGAGCTTCTGAATGCTTGTGGGCAGGCAATGCTAAATCAAAACCTCATGCAAGTAACAAAAATTTTCATGCAAACTCACATAGATTCCATGATGATAATAATGTCCACAAAAAGAATTCAAGGTTTGCTACATCATGTAGAGATTGTGAAAAATTTGGTCATTTCATGGATAACTGTTACCTGGTGGATCATGATGATAATACTGCTAAGAAATTGTTTAGAACACTTGTTAGGGATAAAACAGGACCCAAGGCTACTTGGGTTCCTGCAAGATCAAAGTGATTGTTTTGCAGGTGTGCCTTGGGACTGGAATAAAAGGGGTAATAAACCAAGGCACTCAAAGAAAAACCCCTTCTAAAATTTTCAGGTAATTTCTCTGCATCTCCTATTTTGAAACTCATTGCATATCTGATTTGATGTATTCTTGCATATCTGCCATTTGTAGTTGTTTGATAATTGTTGAAATATATAAACTCTGAAAATAAATTGCATTCTGTTTAAAACTGAACTGCATAATGAATATTGTTGAAAACTATCTGCTGCATAACTCATTGAAAAAAAAACCTGAATTGCATATAGGACTGTTGATTTTACCTTGTTATTCATGACCTCGATGGTATATCAAATGGTAAGCTACCAAAAGGCAGGGAAATCTGTCTGGAGGTTCTTACTATGTGAGAGGTGGTCTTTTAGACCAAGTGCTCCGCCTAGTACCATGGGTCACTTTATTGATAGGACAGTCTGATTGTGCACAAGTCACGATATCATTTGGAATCATATGTTCAGTTTTCAGTGCAAACATTGCATGTTTTCAGGGGGAGTAAGTTACATATACTTGCATAGCATTCAATGTTGAGTCTTTGCATGTCTCTACATACATATAGTGCATTGCATTTCCTTACATTGAAAATGCCAAAAAGGGAGTTTGAATGCATATTGTGAGGGGGAGTCATTGCATTGCATATAGGTTGTCAAATGCATACATGGGTCAGAACTCATTGCATATCCTCTCTTACTGATTTTGTTGACAAACCTTAATCATATTCTGAAAACTTTGAGCTTCACAATCTCTCTTAACAATTGGTATTTCTACTATCAATTGGTATCATTTGGCTTCAGAATTCTATCAGTCCTTCATGAAGATTTCAATGGGCTATCTCGATCATAAATCTGAAAACTCTTGAACTAGAAATCTTCTATTATACGTTTTTATGAATGACTGAAATAACTCATGTGGTTTAAGTTTAATGTATTCAATGAGTTTGGCTTTAGAATCTCTTAAAAATATCTGAAGCATGTTTAATAAACCTTAACCATCTGTTTCATGCTATGTCTTGTAAAATCTTCTGAAATATGCACTTTTGAATACATGACTTTAATTGGTTAAGTACATGAAACTATTATTAATTTGAAGCAAATGAATGTCTCTGAAATGTCTAAAGGGTTATTTCTGTCAGAGCAATGACATTGGTCACTGAGAAACACAAGTCCAAAGGGCTGTGTCATGAGGTGCCTTAGTTAACTCTGATAAAATTCATTGAAAATCAGGCAGAGCAATAGCATGCACACTGAGAAATACAACTCACTCATTAAAAAAATAATTTGTAGTGTGTCATGATGTGTAAATGCTAACTCTGTTCACATAAAACATGACAGTTAGTCACACTAAGGGCTTAGGGATATTGGCCTCTAATCAAGGTATATCCTCTAGTTACAATGTGTGCACTGAACTAGAGTGCTCGTAAAATTTGTAGCAAGAAAATTATTGAACATATTGAAATATCTGAATATTGATGCTAAAATCAAATTGCTACAACCCTAGACAAAATCATATGACTTCATAATTGCTTGACTTCAATACTAATGCATGTAATTCTGAAAGAAGTCAATAGATTTGATTGTGTAAGACAAAGGGAGATTACTCAAGATAAATATGAAGGCTTGGTTAATTTTTTACTAAACCATGGTTTTAGATATCAATACAGAATTTTATTGATAAACTCTGCATACATCATGTTTAAACCATGCTGTTCAATAAATGTCATTCATAAGCCCTTATGATGGAAGACTTTGAAAACTTATGTTTTAGATTTATGAGATTGATATCTCTTTGAAAATCTGGCTGAATTTCTTGTGTTTGGAGCATACTTGAAAAATCTGTTAACTGAATTTCTTCTGCTCATGTCCTTGGTTCATTGACCTGAACTTCTCCTTGTTTGCCCCTGTGGTCACCCTCTCTTGCACCCTCTCATCTATCTCATAAGATTCCACTGATTGAGGGGGAGCTTCCATGTCATGCATCACTTGCATATCAATTGGCATCTATTCAGGGGGAGCATTCCTTATCATATGTATCATGCTGCATAGAAGGAGAAGAATTGTGCTCTTGCATTCATATTTCTGATATCTGAATCTACATTCATACCCCTTCCTATGGTTTATTTTGTTTATATCAAAGGGGGAGATTGTTTGCCAAAAAGAAAGAATATCATTCAATCAGTGCATGCAGGTTTCTTTTGATCTTCTCTAATTCATACTTTTGCTGAAATTATTAAAGGGGGGAGAATCATGTTCTTGCAAGGGGGAGAAATTGACTGAACTTTTATACATGCTTTAATTTCTCAAACTATTTTCTTTTTGATGAAGTCAAAGGGGGAGACTAGTTTGAGTCATCAGAATGACTTTCATTAGAATGACTTACATCATCAGAATGACTCACTGAGCATTGTTGCCATCATCAAAAAGGGGGAGATTGTTGTGCCCCTGGCCCCTGTGGTTTGTGGTTTTGATGATTGGCTTTAGGGGTTTATGATGATTGGTTTTAATGTGACTTAATCACTGTGAGTCACCATGGTTTATGATGATTGGTTTTAATGTGACTTAATCACTGTGAGTCACCATGCATTGATGTTCTATTTTGATGATTGATTTGGTTTTGATGATTGGTGTTTGATGTGAGTCACTGTGAGTCATCTTGCTGAAATGAGTCATTGTCCTTCATATGTTCAGTCAGTTTATCTGCTTACACTGTGAGTCATTGCAATTGAAGTTCTTACACTGTGAGTCATTGCAATTGAAGGTCAGACTGTTTTATCTGCTGCATAAAGCATTCATATGCATTTACAGAGTCTATACATTGATTGGCAGTAAGTCTGTACATTGAGCGTCTCTTGGAAGTCCATATAGTGCATTGCATTGGCTAAGTGTATACACTGTCAGTCTCATTTAGAGTCTAAGACAAAGTCTATACATCGGACTGTTACAGCAATTCTTTACAGACTTCACCGTCTCTCTCAGCGTCTTAAGCATTTTAGGGTAAGTCTATACATTGCTGCATTGCTTGTATATGTAGAGTCTATACACTACTATAGGCATCAAGTCTATACATTGCTGAGCCATTCGACATGTCTGCACATTGGGCTTTCACTTGAAGTCTATACATTGGCTAAGGGTCTTCAAGTCCATAAACAGTCGTCTGATGCATATTGATTAACAGGAAATCTGCTATGAGGTAGTACATTGTATGTCCATACTATTTCTGTCATACTTCGTGTTGTTTGTGTATAACACCTCGTGTTGTACTGTTTGCCTTCGTGTCGTTTTAGTTTTAGCACTGTTTATGTTTTCAACACGCCGTGTCGTCCTTTCGTACCTCGTGTTGTTTTAAGTTGTGTGCTGATTGACTTCGTGCTGATTCTTCTGAAGCAGCTCGAATTGTTCTGATGAACTTCGAATTGCTTCTGTATGAACCTCGTGTCGTTAGCACTTAGTTGCTCATCTCGAGTCAGTCCTCTATGTTTGCTCTTGTGTCTTCGTGTCAATTACTGTAGTTCCTCGAGTTGTTCTTCTGCTTTCACTGTTTCATCACGTGTTGTTGAAGACGTGTCTATCTCATGTCTTCGTGTCGTGTTTCCTAGACCTCGTGTCTTTGTCGCTTTGTGACCTCACCTCGTGTCAATTCCTGTGTTTCGTCTTCGTGTTGTTTTCAACTCGTGTCGGTTTCTGTTTTCATCTTCGTGTTGTCTTCAACTCGTGACGGTTTCTGTTATGTCTTCGTGTTATTTTTACGTTTGAGTCTTCGTGTTGTTTTTTATGTCTTCGTGTTGCCTTTCCTAGACCTCGTGTCTTTCTTGTTTTGTAACCACACTTCGTGTCGGTTTTTGTTTTCGTGTGTATCCAAATCTTTTTTGTAAAGTGTCGTTTCACCTCGTGCCGTTCTCTTTTGCTGTTTGTTATGTCGTGTTGCTTTTGTATTCGTGTCTTCGTGTTATTCTTGTGTTTATGTCCGTGTTATTTCTTTCTTACCTCGTGTCGTTCTTTCTCACCTCATGTTGTCTTCATCTGACTTCGTGTCGTCTTCGTTGTTGTGTTAATTGTGTATCTCGTGTTATTCTCTTTTTACCTCGTGTCATTCTCCATTTATTTCGTACTGAAGTAATCTTGTGTATCTCGTGTCATTCTCAGTACAGTGCATCTTGTATTGCTTTCATACACCTCATGCAGTTTTAGTTATTGTGGCCCTGAGTGTTAATCGTGTTAATTCCTTGCAGGAGAAGAAGAAGGTGGTCCGAGGAAATATTCCCCAGTGACTGGGCAGCACGTGATCCGAGGCTGAAATGAAGCTGGCTGAGAGACTGCCACGTGGTCCGAATACTTAGGGCTGGAAATGTGGAGGTCACACGTCGGGGGTGATGCTGCTGCTGCTGCTATATATATGAGCCTTCTTCCACAGAAGAAGATCGATCGAAGCAGAAAGCCGGAAGAGTAGGAAGCCCTTCGATCCAGAAAAAGAAGAAATGAAAGAAAAGAAGAGAGCAGAGAAGAGAGTGAGAGTGAGAGCAGAAAAAAGAAAAAGAGAGAGAGATAGTGCTCGTGTGAAGAGAGAAGAAAGAGTGAAGAAGAAGAAGTGCAGCAGAGAGTGAAAGAGGAAGAGAGCAGAAGAGAAAGAAAGAGAGATAGAGAGTGAGCGAGAGAGCTCGTGGAGAAGAAGGAAGAAGCTGCTTGAAGATCTATCTTCACTAGACCGTGGATCAGATCCAGGCCAGTCAGCTCCGTTGAGAGCCACATTGTGCATTTCATTTTTCAGCTTTCTGTTTGCTGAAGTTATTTTCATTTCATGTTTTTGTTTTTCCATTTTCATCTGGTAATCTTGTTCTTCTGATTGCCCTGTTGGGGATCGGGTTCCTCCTGTTGGTTCAGGAGAAGGGAGATCTGATCTCCGGGTTACAAGTGACAGGTTGTCACTTGTGAGTTCCCTCTGGTTAGAGGAAGGGAGGCTAGTCCTCCGGTTCTGGGCTTGTGGTTGCAAGTCCAGGTGTCCCTCCTGGTCTGGAGGAAGAGAGGTCTGCGACCTCTAGTTTCCAAGTGACTGGGAGTCACTTGGGTGTCCCTCCGGTTGGGAGGAAGAGGGGAGGCTGTTCCCCTAGTCAAGCTGTGTGGCAGCAACTGTTTACAGACTGAGTCTGCTTGGTTCTAGCGTTTGCTAGTGAAGCCTCACTCCGGTTGGGAGTGAGGGGTGGATGTAGGTCTGGAGGACCGAACCACCTTAAAATCTTTGAGCAGTGGTTTGCTTGTAGTGTGTTCTTCCATATCTCCTACCACCCTTCACAGATTGTCTTGAGATCTCTTATTCTCATTTGTGCTGCTTCCGCTAGTTGATTGTTTGGGGGCCAGTTACATATTTGCTCTTTTGTTTAAAAGGATTTTCAACTGGTTCATCAGATTGTCTGATTTGCTTCCGCTAGATGCTTGAATAGGCGCGCTCCAAGTGCTTGTGTTTGAGTTGAATCGAATTGGTTCTATTCTGGTTCTATCTCTAGCATCCAAGCTTTTATTTGGGCATAATTTGTAGAGGGATACATTCACCCCACCCCCCCTCTGTATCCGGGCCTAGCACCCTAACATTTCCTTGATATCTTTTTGCTGTTTTTCAAGATCTTTCTGTAATTCTATGTTTACAGACTTTATGACATTAAGTTTTTCAATCAGTAATTTGTTCTCCTGTTTAAGTTTCTCTGATTTTTCTTCATTTTCTTTGGAGAACCCTCTAAGAGAATCATTTTCTGATTTTAGCTTGTTTAGATCAGATTTAACACATTCAACTTCTTTCAGCAAATCTTTACTCTGAACAGACTCATGACAAGTTTGGCTAAGCTTCTTCTCAAGTTCAGAGTTTTCTTTTACATGATCTTGATTCTCAATTTTCAGCAATGAAATTTGTTTCTTTAGCATTTGAATATCAGACATACAAGTATCATGAACATTTTTTAGTTCAGCACAGTTTTTACATGGAGAATTGAAACTGTCTGACCTACTATTCTTCTTCAATTTTTTGTATTGTTTTCTTAACTGTTCATGAGATTCAAATAATTCGGCATATGCATTCTCCCACTGTTCTAGAGAAAAATTCTCGAAGACATTTACCTCATCATCATCATCTTCTTCATTTTGATTGCTGCCTTGATCGCTGCCACTTTGATTGCTTCTGTTGACCATCATGCAGATGTCCACATCTATCTCCTGAATTCGCTTCAGTGTATCCAAAATATCTTTAGCCGAACTGCAATCAAAGAAACATGAATGGAAGGCTCTATCAGTAGCTGCCTTCATCAGATTTATAGCTATCTGATTTTCTTCATGCTTAGACTTGTGACTGTCAGTCCATTTGGACTTTTTCTTTGGTAGTTCATGAGGACCGTGTGAAATTACTTTCCACAGGTCTGGGTTCACAGATTTAACATAATTCTTCAGACTAGTGAACCATGCATTAAAATGCGTACCACTGAAAATCGGTGGATGAGCCATTGAAAACAAATCAGATTAATGCAATAGGAATATTGATGCACTAAAAACAAATTAGCACCTAAGACTGCAAGATCGAATCTACAGGTCGCTGGACCTTGTATGCAGACACAAGCTCTGATACCAACTGTTAGGGTGCTAGGCCCGGATACAGAGGGGGGGTGAATGTAACCCTCTAAAAATATAGCCCAAATTAAAACATTGAAGTTCAGATATGCGGAGTAAGACTAATGAGCTTTCCAAAATGAAATGATAAGGCAATACATGGACAAATCGTTGGACTGCAACAATGCAGCCACTTGATCAACCAGAAACGAAGGCAGAGCTAAACAACGCAAACACACTAAGCAGAATATAATGCTCAAAAATTAACTCTCGAGATAATGCAACTAGCCAAGCATGTGCAACCTGTGAATAGGAGGTAGACGATATGGAGCTAACGCAAGGCAAACCACTGCACAAATAGTTTTAAGGTGGTTCGGTCCTTCAGACCTACATCCACCCCTCACTCCCAACCGGAGTGAGGCTTCACTAGCCAATGCTAGAACCAAGCAGACTCAGTCTGCAACAGGTGCTGACACACAGCTTGAACAGGGGAACAAACTCCCCTCTTCCTCCCAACCGGAGGGACACCCCAAGTGACTCCCAGTCACTTGGAAACCAGAGACGCAAAGTCTCTCTTCCTCCAAACCGGAGGGAACACACCAGTGACTCCCCGTCACCAGCAAACCAGAGGTCGAAGACCTCTCTTCCTCCAACCGGAGGGACCCCTGGACTTGCAACCCTCAAGCCCAGAACCGGAGATCAGATCTCCCTTCCTCCAAACCGGAGGGAACACACAAGTGACTTCCAGCCACTTGCAAACTAGAGGTCGCAGACCTCTCTTCCTCCAAACCAGGAGGGACCCGACCTCAATCCAGAGGATCGGAAGTACAAAGCTAACCAAATGAAAAAGGGAAAAAAAAAGAAGGGGAAAATACACAGCGATCAGAAAGCTATAAAGAAAGATAACACAAATGTGGCTCGCATGGAGCTGACTGGCCTGGATTTGATCCACGGTCCAGTAGACAAATCTTCAGGTAAGCTTCTCTTCCTCTTCTCTTCTCTCTCACTTTCTTTTTCTCTCTACCCTCACGAGCTCTCTAACTCTCTCTTTCTCTTCTTCTTCTTCTTCTGCTCTTCTTCTCTTTCTTTTCTTCTTCTTTCGCAGGCTCTCTCTGTCTCTTCTCTTCTTCTTCTTTTTCTTCCTCTTTTCTTTTTCTCTGGATCGAAGGACTTTTTGCTCTCCAGGCTTCTTCTTTGATCGCCTTCATCTGTTGGATGAAGGCTTCCTTTTATAAGCAGCAGCCAGTAGGAGGGCAGCACTGGGCGCGTGTGGCTTCCTCACTTCCCGCCCAGAACTTGTGGCCACGTGTCAGTCTCTCAGCCAGCTTCAGCACACGTGTCACAATCATGTCTACCCTTCCAGCCTCGGATCACGTGCCTCCCATTCACTGAGGAATATTCTTCCTCGGACCACCTTCTTCTTTTTGTTTTTCTTCTTCTCCTGCAAAGAAATAAAACAATTAAAACTCAGGCCACAAAGACTGAAACTGCATGAGGTATGTGATAGCAATAAAAGATGTACTGTACTGAGAACGACACGAGATACACAAGATTACTACAGTACGAAATAAAGAGAGAATGACACGAGGTCAGATTAAAACAGCACGGGTAAAAAGAGAATGACACGAGGTAAAACGACACTTTACTAAAAAGACTTGAATACACGAAAACAACTCGAGTATTAAGTTGCTCGAACGTACGAACGACTCGAAGATGAAAACGACACGAAAACAACATGGACTAAAAATAACTCGAAGATGAAAACAGACACCGACACGAAGTGTGGTTACAAAACAAGAAAGACACGAGGTCTAGGAAAAGTAACACGAAGACAGAAATAACAAAGACTCAAACACAAAAATAACACGAAGACATGAAAACAACATGGACTGAAAATAACTCGAAGATGAAAACAGACACTGACACGAAGTGTGGTTACAAAACAAGAAAGACACGAGGTCTAGGAAAAGCAACACGAAGACAGAAATAACAAAGAAACGACTCGAACGAAGGACGACATGGAGACAACACAGTCAGACTCGACTTGAGACACTTAAAGCTTGAATTTAGAGAAGAATGCACGAAGTAAAATCAACACGAAGACAGAAGACAAAAATAACATGAAGACACAACAAGAGACGGTCAACGAGACGCTGACTCGGTACAGACTTAAGCTCAAGCAAGACAGTCGATGTATAGACTTGACAGAGATCTCTGCAGCGAATGTATAGACTTAGAATCATGGAGGCAAAAGTATTGACATCTGAGGAAATGAAACGAGTCAGTGTACAGACTTCAAATTCCACCGACCAGTGTATGGACTTCAACAGTAACGGCTGTACATACTTCATGTGAAAAACCCAATGTACAGACTTTGAATTCGAAGACCAATGTGCAGACTTCACGCTGTACAGACTTTCCAAAGAGAACGTAACGTTGTACAGACTTGAACTGAAGACCAATGTATGGACTTCAAAACAGATGCTAAGGCCAAGAGGAGTGTATAGACTTTCACGATGTATGGACTTGGTGATCTTCTTCAAAGCACAATGTCCAGACTCTGCCACTGTATGGACTTGAAGAAATAGTGCAACGTATGGACTTGATCTCAAGAAATGTAAGCGATGTACACACTTAGCCAATGTGTAGACTTTGCCTTAGATGCTAAATGAGACGCTAAAGTCTGTATAGACTTAGCCTAAGACAATGCATGAACATATCAGCAGAGAAGCAATGCACAGAACAGAAATCAAGAACAGAAATCAAGCACAAGCCAATATATCACAGCATGACTCAAGCATACACATGCGTTCTTCACAATTCAGACATGGCACACTTATGCAATCTCCCACAGAAAAGGTCAGACATATACAAGATAATGTGGTGACTCATTCATGTTGCTATCATTAAAACATCACATCATCAACAAAGCACAAGGGGCACAACACTTGTACATACTAACGTAAAGGTCTGTGCATGTTTTCTTGTTGAACGTACAAGAAGGTCTGTGCATACCCCATTTCATTCCAAATCAAACTCGGTGCATCTTTTTCTCTTAACTAACCCATTGTCTGAATTGCAGAGTAAAGCAAGCCCATCAATGAAGCCTATGATTGAGCACGTGATCCGAGGCAGATACGTCCAGAAGATTCTGCCAACGAGGATATGCTCACCAATATGGTCCTGACGCGTGTCATCTTCTGGAAAGGGGGAACAAGCTCTCCACATGCCCAATACGTGAGCTCGTAGGACCTGAAGACAGAAGACTTACATACATATATATTAGCCCCTTCTGAAGACAGGAAATAATCGAGCAGAAAAAGAAAAGAGCGAGAAGCCTTTGAGAAAAGAGAGAGCAACCTGAAGAGAGCCATAGTGAGAGAGGAGAAGCTAGAAGGAGAGAAAAGGATTGAAAGTCTTAGGTTGGAGATAGTTTCATAGCATTGTTTCTTGTACTTGACTCGTGGATCAAATCTAGAGTCAATCTACTCATTGAAGAGCTACATTGCTATTTTTTGTCTTTCTTTTTCGTTCTTCTGAATTCTGTCAAGCTGTGAGTCAGCGTGCGAGGGTGTGTCTTCGGTCAACCAAGCTGTAAAGCTCAGCGGTAGCAAGCTATAAGGCTCAGCCGTCTTGGATATTATCCCCAAAGCTGTGGATCAGCGGTTTGTAGGGACTCAATCCCCAATACTGTGGATCAGCAGATAGAAGCTATGAATCAGCAGTAATCCACACTCAGTCTGAGTGTGGGGTGGATGTAGGTGAAAGCCAAACCACCTAAAACTTCTGGTGTCTCTGTGTCTTTATTTTTGCTCATGTTGCTCATGTGCTCATCCTGTTTGCGTATTTCTCTCCTAGATGAATGCATAAGATTGCCTAGTGTGTTATGCTTTATCCGATTGCTTCATAGAAGAACCATTTATTCCGCTGTCTTTTATTACTTGTGTTTATAAGGCGTAGATCTATTCACCCCCCTCTAGATCTCAGCATCCATCCGTGTCCAACAACAACACAATTTAATATTTTAACTGATAGAAGGAAAATTTATATTTTATAACAATTAAATAAATCTATAGAGTCCAGTCCACAAGTACAGTCAACGAAAAGGGAACGTACACTGCTACGGGGTACGACCCTTGCACGGGCAAGCTGGCAAACTACTAGACCTCTGAACGGGCGGTTCCACCTCCAGGAGAGCGCTAAACCTGAAAAGCAGGGAGTGAGCCTCGTTTCACTGGCTCAGTAGGCATCCCACGGATCCCCACCACAAACGAAAGTAGTAAATAACTGAGTAATAGCAGTAACAACAATAATAACATAATTAAAC
Source organism: Amorphophallus konjac (assembly GCA_022559845.1). Lineage (NCBI taxonomy): Eukaryota > Viridiplantae > Streptophyta > Magnoliopsida > Alismatales > Araceae > Amorphophallus > Amorphophallus konjac. The sequence goes on from CM040119.1 coordinate 293,053,847, forward strand.
AGCGGTCGGGACGGTAAGAACGGCTAGCTTAAGAAACATGGAACTCTACACTAGCCTGGTTCTCAATTGGGAACCTCGACCTCTAGCCAGGATCACTGACCCACAGCGAAACTACGGTCCTACTGCCGAAAGGAAACCTACCACAGCTCGGTAGTAATCCATCCAACGGAAAAGCCAATAAAGCCACGCGGCTAAACACACGGCCACACACTGGCAAGCTTAGCCCCGAGCTAAAGCTAGTAGGAGAAACCAGCCCACACACAGGGCAGCTCACAAGCTCCATTGCCGAGAGGGCCACGACGTCGCTGTCGATACCTCAACCTCTACTAGCAAGATAATCCGCTACTCAGCATATGCAAACATGGCCAGATGCGTCCACTGACATCTTATACTGCGCCAAGGCCTCTTATGCGCGCACACTACTCACACCCGATCCTAGGAGGAGTAGAGGAGACACTCACACACGACACAACCTCGGACTGGCTAGGGCCCGTGTCTCCGCGCTCAATAGCATGGCCGTGTCCAACTACCTGACACGGGGTATGCACCACTGCATCCGTCAGCAACGTACTCTATCCTAACCACAGTATGCTAACATGCTCCTGGTGGCATTCCCCGAAAGGGAGCGCCGTACACACTGGGCGGCCCACCCAGTCCAACACGATCAGCCATAGGGATGCTACACAGTCATGTGGAGTCCCGCCGAGCTCTCACATCCGCAGCCTCACGGATGGCTACCTCAAAGCACGGTCAAACACAATCTCACGGGGGACTTGAGAAGGCGTATTCACCCAAGCAAGCCTCCGCGATCCACTATATGACCCTAAGGGGTGTTGAGGAACCACCCTCGTGAGAGAACACCCTTACACCACATGGCCGGATTGGTGGTAATCCACGGAAAGCCCGAGAAAGGAGTATACCCACACACGAACCACCGTGATCCATGATACGGCACTAAGGGGTGTCGAGGAACCACCCTCGTGAGGAACCACCCTCACACCACCTAGCCGCACAAGTGGACACCGGCCCACAAGCTCACACGGTGAAAGTGTAATACCCCAAGATTTGTAACTAATATTTTTAAATTTTCTAGAATATATTCAGATTTTCTAAGATTTTCTAGAAATAAATAGAATTAATTCAAGGCTAATGGGCTATTAAATGAATTATAGTTAATTAAATTTAATTTTTTAAGCCCAATAGTTATTTAAGTGAATTTAATCTTTTAAATAGGCCCAAATGACCCAAAACCAAGCCCACAAGTCTTGGCCCATATTCTAGAAGCTTAAAATATGATATTTACGGAATTTAGTAGATAATTACCAAATAAATATCAAAAGAGTTTGAAACTATTCAAATTCGGCGCCCAACAATAGAAACGGTCTATCGGGCGACCGCATAGGAACTAAAAGCCATCTAGACTAGATCGCTAAGCACTGTAGATTCCGTGAATAGAAGAAGACATGAAAAGATGGAAACTTTGGCATCCTAATCACTTGGGATCGATGCAATCTATTAGCTAGAAGGTTCTCAGATTGATTTAGATCGATTTTATGACCTAATTAGGACTCTATGTTCGTTCTAATATATGGAAAACCTAGCTAACCCTATAAATAGACCCCAGAGCCAACATGTGCGACCCTTACATTTGGCTCGTGTGGAACTAAGGTAAGGAGGACGAATTAGAGGTATGTTCTTTAGAAGTTTTTGTTCATAATACTCAGGTCTAACTACTCTCAAAATTTTGTTCTAGGAGATCAAGCCTACAGAAAGTTAGAGACGTCTAAAGTCGCTGGTTCAGCACAAAAATCTCAGAAAATTATGCGACCGGGCCAGATTGATCGGCAAAATAGGAGCTCTAAACGAGGTAATTAGATAGGGGTTCTTTAGAGTTATTTGTTCCTTTTAGTACCCTCTTCTTACCCTCCAAATTTCGTGGTATTAGGTGAATGAGATCAGAAGATAGAAGGCCACGATGTTGCTGGTTCGGTTAAGGACGAGCATAACTAGGGTCAAGTTCTAGCCAAAAATTGGAAGTCTAAAGCCTAGTCTAGAGGTAGGTTATCTCATGAATGACTTAAACTTGATATTAGGAATAAAAGCCCTCTGATTTCAGTCGTTTTCATGTACTGTACATAGAGAATTTTATGTTTTATTGGGACTGTGCATTTAGTGTAATGTCCATGCATGAATCTTAGCCCTAATAGAGTTAAAAAGAAAATCTCTTGTTCATTATACACAAACCCATGCCTATTCTTGACCTATTCTCGTTCTATCATGTTTTACAGTAGGTTCTCGTTGTTTTCCATGCATAAAGCTTAGGATTTATTTTACTATTTTCTCAATTTTCTGTCAAACAGATAGAAACGGTCTATAGGTGACCGCCAGAGATAGCTAAGCGGCCCCTCGATAGACTGCTAGGATCTTGTAAACGGTCCACACTAGACCGCTTTTTGGTTCTGAGAACTAGCCCGAGCCTAATTGAATTTTGTCTAAGTAGAACTCTATGATTATAGTATTTTTCACTCAAAATTATGTTTATTCCCTGTTAAGCACCCTATTTTAGCATGAGCATGATTTTAAAACATTATTTTCATTACCATGTAATTTCATGCCTAAATGTTATAGTTTTGTAATTAAACATATCCTCCTATGTTTACGAAACGTGATTCATGGTGGTACGAGAACATTGTTTTGATCGCTGTTTTCACACGATCCACTCTTATCTCTTGAGCCATTTTCTTAAGTATATGGCATATACTCCAATATGTGACCACTAGTTACACTTTGCACTTATAGGCACACTTTCTTGGACTTTTGAACCTCTCTGTCGGATATTCCTTCTATCAGACTAGGGGATTATGTTTCAAGGCCTCCGTAAGACTTCGCGAGCTTGGGATTCCCACTAGGACGCCGAGCTAGTTGTACCATTAAAACCAATTGTCTAGAAAGCACTTTACCGATGTTTTATGTATTCTGGACCTTAGCGGCCCTACGGTTGGCTGCTAGATTCTGTTAGCGGCCATTCACTAGACCGCTAAAGGATACCAAGCGGCCATATACTTGACCGCTAAAGCTCTAGATGGTTTCACTGTGTTGACACTTCTTTTTCATGCGTCGACTCTAGTTTATGAAACGGTCTAGAATCTAACCGCTTTCTGCATAAAACGGTCCAGTAAATAGCCGCAAGGTTCCTAATTTAGTCTAACCCAAGGTTTGACCTTTGGGGTTGATTTTCTTGAGTTCCTAGATGATCTTAGGATTATCTGGAGTCCCAAACTATATTAAAAAGGTTAACATTAAGTTATGAAATTTAATGAATATACCGTTATGCTGCCGGACTGCCGCCATAGCATAATGTCCTTTTAAATCATTCTTTGAAATCAAATCAAATTTTGGTATGTTCTATGCCTTGGTTACTTGATCATGAAACTTGTTATTTGGAATTGAATTATTGGCCGACATTATTGTTATATCTTGTGGAAGTAGCTGGATTTATAACTTTAAGATGTAAGATCGGGCACAGATTGTGTCCAAGGGCTCCATGCTAACCCCCACGACCGATGGTCAGAAACGTGTTATAAACCATGGGGTACGATGATACTGACGTCGCATTGCGCTGGGAGTACTTTCTCTTATAAGTGAGTGAAATTCACGAGACTCATTATGGAAATTATATGCTTGTTAATGCATAGCCTTTACAAGGTTGTGAAAAGTACTTTCTAGTTACATGTTTGTACATTCTTTTTCATGAAAGGCCAAATTTACATCTACATGATAATCTTGATTGTTCATGGTCTATACTCGCTTACCTCTACTTGCTCAGTTATTTCATGATTCTTGGTTATCGCTTACATCTACTTGCTCACTTATTTCATGATTCTTGGTTATCTTGGTTTATATCGCTTGTTTATCGCATTTTTATTTCTATCTTACTTCAAGAGCTAAGACATTAATCACTTAAATATTACCTTCATGTTGATACGAAGATACCTACTGGGCAAGTGTGCTCATACCTATTTTCTTGTCTATTTCAGGAAGTACTAGTGAATCGGATTCGGATTATGCTAGCAGCGGGTCCGAGAGTGAATGAAGGTTTTTAAGATGAGAGAAGCCTTAGGTTATCAAAGTGTCTAGTCTAGTTGTATTGTAATCTTGATTTTTCTTGAGTCATAGTGATGGAAAAGTTGTCAACAGTTATAGTCTTATGTAAATTGATTATGGTTATGAAATATAGTAGGAAATTTGAGAAAAATTACTCGTGTAATTACTTGTGTGTGATTGTCTTGCGCTCTGATCTTCTTGCTTGCGAGAGGCTTACTTTGTCGACTGTTCACGTTCCGATATTCCTTCTGCTGTATTAAAAGCTTGGGGCGTGACAGTTAGAGTGGTATCAGAGACTAGGTCTAAGGATTTTACTTATTCCCAGGAAAAAGAAGGCATGTCATAGGATTAAGTCCAAGGTTTGAGGACCCATGCCTATGAACCTAAGGAAAGAAATACTGACCCATAAGAGAAATTGGGTAGAACTGGGGATGATCTAGTAATTAGAAATTATCTTTAAGATTAACCCACCAATCCCATTAGAATTAACAAATTTATTACTCTTCTCAGGTACCTTATTCTTGTAATGGCTCATCGTGTCGAATCCTCCGTGATTTAATGGTTCTTCCAATCCAAACGAAGCAGAGAACTAGATTGATGAGATGAATCGTATCTTCGAGGTCTTACAATGTGCCGACCAAGAGAAGGTTCGCCTTGCTACATTCCAGCTTAACAAGGATGCATGTACATGGTGGAAGTCTATACCTACACCACTTGCAGACGCACCACACACTTGGGAAGGATTTCTCACACTCTTTCGAGCTAAATATTTCTCCGAGCATGTCAAGGAGAGGAAGGCGGAAGAGTTCGCTTCATTGCATCAATGTATGATGACGATGGCCGCGTGCGAATTACAATTTTCTCGTCTGGCACCCTATGCTCAGCATCTAGTGAGCTCGGATCTTCTTAAAGCAAATCGATTTATGGATGGGCTGCGACCCATTTTCATCCAGCAACTTGGCTCCCAAAATATTCGGACCTATGTCGAAATGGTCCAACGAGCTCATCTGTGTGAAAGGACCTTGGAAAAGGTTGAGAAACTTAAAGGTAAAGGGGAGGAGTCTAGCTGAAAGTCAGATCGGCGAGGAATAAAAGAAGAAAAATTCAGCATCACCTACAAGTTCCGGGATAACAACAAGAAGAGATCCCGAAGTGGTAACGGGAGCGGAAGCCACAAGAATAATAAAATAAAGGAAGAAGAGAAGGCTCTTACAACCGCTTGCTCATTCTGCGAAAAATTTGGTCATTCGGCCGAAGAATGTTGGAAGCGCTTAGGTGCATGCCTAAGATGTGGAAGTCGGGAGCACCGCATGTCGGATTGCCCCCTTATGAAAGATCAGTCTTCCAGCAGTGGATGAAAGCGACATGCTCCTCTCAACGCTGTTCTAGATGATGAGAAAGCGCCCAAGGATGATGGGTTTATTGAAGGTACTATTCATATTTATTCCCATCCCGCATTCGTGTTATTTGATACTGGTGCTACTCATTACTTTATATCAACTACTTTTGTAAAAACCTTGCCAGTTTCAGCGGTTCCTTTACCATCGGACCTAGCTATTACCACACCCTTAGGTCTCGAAACTAATCTTACAACTTATTACCCCGATAGTGAGGTAATTGTAGAAGGACATAATCTTCCTGCTAACCTTGTATGTCTTGACATGAAAGGCTACGATGCCATATTAGGAGTTGATTAGATGGTAGACCATGATGCTTATATAAATTGCCAAAATAGGATGATCTCTTTCCAAAAATCAGGTCTTCCGTGATTTTCTTCCTTGGTATCAAATACCGAAAACATCCTGCCATTATTTCATCTCTTCACACTTGCAAATTCATTTCGCATAGATGTGAAGCTTTCCTTGCCTCTGTAGTAGTTACCGTGTCTAAGGAAATCCTGATAAACAAAATCCATGTAGTTCAGGAGTTTCCCGATATCTTTCCTTCAAAGTTGTCCGGTTTACCGCCCAAAAGAGAGGTTAACTTCACCATTGAACTTACACCCGGAGCAGCACCTGTTGATAGTTCACACGATGGGTGAGCTAGAAGGGGGGGATGAATAGATCACCCCCAATTTAAAAATTGATTCGAAGACCGGCTAATGTAGTTCATAAATGCAGTAGAGAAGCTTCTCTATCAAGCCACTTAGCAGACAAATTGATCGATGCTTAAGGAAAAAACAAGAGCTATGATGTGCAACGATCAAACAGCTAGGGTGCTGAAAGCAATATGATGAATAGATACGCAAACCACACCAATGGGACAAAGATTTTTAAGGTGGTTCGATTGTGATCAGCAATCTACGTCCACCCCTTACTCCTCCGGAGTAAGGTTTCCTTGCACTAAGCAAATCAAATCGCGGACTCAGTCTGCAACATATGCTGCCTTATAGCTTGCCATGAGGAACACTCTCCTCGATCTTCTGATAACCAGAAGAACCACTAGAGGACTAACCTCCCTTCCTTTACACACCGCAAAGGGGAACCCTGTGAATTGCTCCCAGCAAATCATAAACTAGAGGAACAATCCTCTCTTCCTCCAAACTGGAGGGAATCACTAGTGACGGCCCGTCACTAGCAACCGGAGATAGCCTCTCTTCCTCCAATTGAACTTGGAGGGTAACAGAGTGGAATTTAGAAAATCAAAACAAAAAGAAAACTCGAAGAAGATGAAAACACTTAGAGAGACTATCGCTCAAAGATAGTAACAATGTAGCTTCCGAGGAAGCAGCTTTCAACTCTAATCCTTGAGATCACTCAGACTCTTCTATTTTTGAACTGGCTCTCTTCTGAATGGGGAAGTTTCAGCACACTCGGGCTTCAGATGCTCTCACTTTTTCTATCTTCAGCAACTTTCCCTCCTAGCCTTCGATCCCTTCTTATAGGCAGACGATGGGCGCGTGGGAACCACATTTCCCGCCCAATCCTTTCACACAGATCTGATCCTTTTTGATTCCACGTCTCAGAATTGTGGTACTGTAGCTGTCCAGGTGGCAGGATCAAGTGTTCCAGACCTTGTCTTGGATCACGAGCCATCGACCTGGTACTTTATATGACACGTGTTGTTTGCTCAGTAGATGCTCAATCATTTGTTGGCCGGGCAAGATAACAGATAGAGTGTTAGTCATTGATAATATCCGTAGACCTATCAAGCATTTTTTTATTTTTTTTAGGGGAGGGGAAAGCGGGGGCCGTGCCTCCCGGTGGGAGGTGCGGCTCAAACCCACGCCCTCGTGCCACCTGCGCAGGAGAGGAGAGGTGCGGCTCAATCATTTGTTGGCCGGGCAAGATAACAGATAGAGTGTTAGTCATTGATAATATCCGCAGACCTATCAAGCATTTTTTTTATTTTTTTTAGGGGAGGGGAAAGCGGGGGCCGTGCCTCCCGGTGGGAGGTGCGGCTCGAACCCGCGCCCTCGTGCCACCTGCGCAGGAGAGGGGAGGGGGGTGTCCACCCCGCCACTGGCGGGGGGACCAGACCTATCAAGCATTCAATGAAAACATGCATGAACTATATATGGAGGCTTGACACACTAGCACCGACCTTGTCTTGCTCAAGATAGAATCTGCACAGACCTTAGAATGCAACTAACATAGACCTGAGTATATGACAGCGCCTGCTAACACCGACCTTATGCAAAAGACATGCATACTAACACTGACCTTCTATGCAATGATAAGTGTGCATTTGTATGAGTTAATTTATGATCTTTACACCTTTTATGAGCTTTAATGTTAATAATTATGCACTTATCACACTTAATATTAATTTTCGATCAAAATACTTAGTTTGATGAAATTATTATAATTTGATCAATAAATATATTATTTTGTAGGCACTCGACAAGAACTCCACAAGTCTGTGCAAGAATGAGCCAAAGATCATGAAGCATGAAAAGTAAAAAAAGAAATAATAATAATAATAATAATAATAAAAACTAAAACATTAACACATATATATAGATATTATGATATATATTAATTCATATATATATTATATTATATATATAGAAATATCATATAATATATTCATAATATATATATTTATAATATATATATATAACATATCTATATATTAATATATTCATAATATATATATTTATTATATATATATATATAACATATCTATATATTAATATATACATAGTATATTTACTTGTAAGATACATATATATATGAAATTGGTATACATGTTATATATAGATAATGAAGCCTTACGTTATATCATATATACACCAAAAGGACACACATATAATGTGAAGGCTTCATGCCTTCACGTGAAGTTTCTCAACGTGGGCAGTGGTTTTCAAATTCACATGGGCAATGACCTTCTTCACCTTGGCAACATATATGCATATATTTAAACATACACATGGGCTCCATGGCAGGTGGATGGGCTTCATGAAGGGCCCCTTCACATGGCGCCAACGGCAGCCTTCTCATATACAAGGGGGCCATGCATGCAAAAGCTTCAAGTGGGCACCTCATTTCACCAGCCTTCAAAGAAAAGCTTCACGTGGAGGGGCTATGGCAGGTGTAAAGTGGCCAGAGCGGCCTTCACACCAAGGCTCACGCGCACAAGTCTCTAGCGTGAATGGGGCTCCATCTGGCGGGGTCCACGAGTATCCACAAAGCGCACAGTCGCAGGCCTCTTTACAACACGCTATTCATGTCGGCTTCGGCAGGTGCAACTTCAACGCATGCAAACGTTAGCTTCCACGTTCACACCCATTTACATGGGCGGCCAACGGCTTTGACGCCTCACATACGGCTTCACACTGCGGCTTTAGAAGAAAGAGAACAGAGAACAGAGAGAAACAGAGGCTAGTGTAAAGCTTATAAACGGAGGGGTTGGGGTATGATTTAAGAGAGAATAGCTTTTGTAATACCATGGAGTTCATTTATTGTTGTTAGTTCTTGAGAGTTTTTGAGTTCTGTTGGTGTTTTTGAAGAAGCAAGGAGAAGGAGAGAGAGGGGCAGGAGGCCCCTTCATGTAACAATTTCTTTCAATTTTATTATCTATTTAAATCATTAGAAGTTTTGGAATTTTGTAAGTTTAAGTGGGTGTTATTACAAGTTCTTAAGATTTTAGCCATTTCATAGCCATTTACATGTTTTTCTAATTGTTATTTCAATTTCTTGTCTTCTTAAACGTTGCTCATCCTTCAATTCTCTACATTTTCTCTTTCTACCATTTCCTCTAATTCCTCTCCATTTTTAAGTTATTACACATTTTTCTAAATTCTGTCCTGACATATTACTATTCATCTGAATTGATACCTTATTTTGTTCCTCCATTTTGAAACCCTTCCAATCCTCTTTTGTCTCTGAGTTATTCATGAAAGTTGTTCCTCTCTTGTAGATATAACTTTTCTTCTTCTACCACCTCCTCTGATTCTTCACTTTGTTTTAGTTATTTTAATTTTCCCACAGTTCTGTCTTTAGCATTTTTACTGTTCACCCGCGCACATAGGCTCCGTATTTTCCCAATTTCTACCTCCTTCTTCTCATTTTCTGTCTCTTCACTCTTCATGAAAGTTCTTCCTAACTCTCAGATCTTCAACTTTTTTTGCTGTCACTTCTTCTAATTTTATGTGGTTTTATAGTTATTTCTATTCCTAACTCACCCTATTTTCATTATAATTTTTCAATTGTTCTTCTATCAATTCCACCCCTTCTAAATTACATCCAAATCTCCCTAAGGCGGTTTCAATTCAATTCTCTTGATTTTCAATTTTAAAAATTCAAGATTTTCAACTTTCAAATCTACTTCTCCCTGTGGATTCGACTCGGTCTCATCACTTAACTTTTTTGTTTATTTAATTTATGGGCCGGATATTTTAATTTGGTAGCGGGGCGTATTAACGACGTGCGTTTTCCCGCCATCAATTTTGGCGCCGTTGCCGGGGAGGTTTGAATTTGAAGTTGATAACTTTATACTTTATTTTGTATATATATTGGTGCTCACTCTTATTTTTGCAGAAAAATAAAATGATCAACAAAAGCATAAAAAAAAATAGAAGTTTTTGAAAATGTCAAAAAATGTTGTGTCTCCCCGAGGTAAGTCTTCTTTATCTTCTACTCTTGTTATTTTTTATTTACCAAATAAAGAATGAGGGAATGCGATTAAGGTTAGTACTCTTACCCTCTTTCCATAGATTTAGTTTCTTTATTTTTACTTTCAATATGTAATTAGTTTTCGTGCTTAGAAATGTTCTTAAAAAAATAAAAAAAATGGAAGAAATAAATAATATGGTGGATTAGCTCAGTTCATTAAAAAATAAAAAAATAAAAAAAAAGTATAACTTGATCTCACTATCATCTTTGAAACTGGTGTTTAAGGCTAGAGGTCAACGGCAAACGCTATAAGCAGGAAAGTGGTTACTTAATTAGGACCTTGTGAAAGCAAGGGGAGCCTCCTACTTCCACACATGTTACCTGACCGGTGGATAAGTTTGATGGTGAATCTAAGTTGGACTTTGTTTGATAATTTGTTTGTATAAAAAAATTAAAAAAATAAAATCTACAAAAAATGATGAGATCGTAATTTTTATCTATGGATTGGGCACACAACTTAGCTAGGTTTGACCAATTGGCTCAAAAGTTTGATCAATTTCTAGCCATGTATCAAAACCCTTCTGTACCACCTAGTTACCATGACAATGATCACATGTGGGATAACCCGGCCCATTATGTAGGTAGTTGCCCAAACCAAATCTCATTTCTCACAAAAAATAGCCCGACCTATTATGAAAGTCCATACTCTTGGTCGGCTCAAAATGAGACCCCATCACCTATGATGGCCTAGTCTCCATCGTTTACCCAAGATCAGTTCTTCCGAGGGGGCCATGACCTACCTTCCACCCCGGAGCAAGGCCAATATGATCAATGATTTTCTCAGCCCGATTATGAATCACCTTCAGATACTTATAACTCTAGTTGGGAAGATTATTCAAAAATCTCTTGGATGGACCAAGCAAGGCTAACCCAAATATCTCCAAAACTCTCCACACCTTATTGTGACCCATGTCCAAACAACTTTAATTCTGATTGGAGAGATCAACATGATTCTTCTTGGGAGTCTTATCAGGCTCAAGGCCAAAGTCGTCAAGAACAAGATTTTCCAAATTGGGGTCCATATCCAAATGATGATTCTTACGATCAACCCTATTTGTTTGATCAATTGACACGGCTCTTCCAAACTCAACAACAAGCCTTCAAGGAACAACTGCAAAACTTTGAGGCTCATGTGAGCCGAGTTACTAAAAATATCATAGAAACGGAAGTGGATCCAATGCCTAGCAACTCCACTACAAGTCTTGAGGACCAACTTCCTGCATTTGATGACAATAAAATTCCATATGATCAATCCATGATTCCCCAGTCTAACACCCATATCCCTTTTGATCTTGAGAGGATAATGGCGGAGTTTTATGATGAGGATTTAAAGGAAGAGCAGCCTGAGAAGCCTAAAACCCATTCCATTTGTGAAGAGGATTATGATGATCTTGAGTCGGGGGGAGAAGAAGATGAAGATGATTTTCCAATCCATGATCAAATTCCATTTCTTACCCTTCCTGAAATGGATGAGTCCATATTCCAAGTCAATGATGAAGAAAATGTGAGTGTGGAGAGAGAATTGAGTGTGGCCATGAGCCATTCATCTTTGGTAATTACGGAACCGGGGGCTCCACTTGAAATTTACTCTGATTGAGTATCTCTTGATTTTGGGGGGGATCTTGATCTTTTACCTATTCCTGACCTCGGCACCTCTATACAAATCCCCTACATCCTGCAACTAGTCGATCGGTCGATTCCACTTGCACTTCATGATCATCCGTGTGTTGAGGAGCACGTCTCTTTCACTACCCCTTGCCTCCTAGACACTCACCCTTTCATGGAATCCTTCGGAACTCCTCCCACTCCTATTCTTCCTCACCTCAACATTGTGCTTGATAATTTTCCAATTGAGGATGAAGGAGAAAAGCTAAGGGACATTAAGGTCCGCATTGATGTGTTTAATACTTACAAAGATCTTACATATACATAAGAATATTTTGTAATTGAAGATATGATAATTCCTTCGTCATTCTCTGACCGAGGGGGTCCGTCCAAATTCCTAGACCCACCTTGGCATGTTTCTAGCCCACATGCAGATGCATATAATCTTTTCCTCTAATGGTACAAGGGCTGGAATTTATCGATGATAAGATCACTTGGTGGCTCATTCTAAATGCCACACATTGGCTAGTGAGTTACATTGCATCTGGCTGAAGACGTTAAATTAAGCGCTTCTTGAGAGGCAACCCAAACCTTTAATGGTTTCGTGTGCTAATAAATGGCTTCTTGGGAGTCAACCTAAGTTTTTATTGTGGTTTTATGTTTACTGTTGCAGGTTTGAATCAAGGATAAGTTGGGGGGAGAGAAATGATTGTTTACTCTGTTGCTCTGATTTTCAAAGCCACGTACCGCCTCTCATTCCAGCAAGGATGTCCGTCGATGTTCACCTCCGTCAGGTTGTTCCGTTCCTTCACAAATTTGATGACTACATTGTTCATTATTTCATATTATTCATGCCATTGAGGACAATGTCATTTAAGTTGGGGGACGGAAAATATTTTCCACTTGTTGCATTCATATACAACCTCATTTTTTTCAATTGACCTATTTTGAGTTTCATGATTCATACTTCCATTAAAAGTAATTCTTGAATAGAAATGACTAGATAAGGATGATGGAATATTTATTTACTCTAGCCATAGAAAACTGATTTAAGAATCTTTTTACAGTTCATGTGTAATTTAGAAAAATAAAAATCACTTTGCACGCTAATGAAACAAGCAGGACAGGCCTTCTACTATTTTGGGTATGTTGCCAGATATTCAGCACTTCTTAAAAAGAAATCTTTTATAAGCTTTCTGCCATGTTATCTATTGAAAAAAATTAAGAAAAAGGCACCATGTAAAATGCTCCGATTCTGAGTAACCGGGCATACTTCACTAGGACGTGTTGAGGTTCGCGTCAAAAGGAAAAGGGAACCTTGATCTGTGTAACCGAGCCTACTTCACCTAAGACGTGTTGAGATTCGCGTAAAACAGTGAAGGGTAGTGCGGCATCATGTGTGTATAGAAAAAGAAAAAAATGGATCCTAAAAGGGATAAAGTAATAAGGCAGACAAAAAGCTATTATACTTAATACTCTGATTAAGAAGTGCAGAGTTGAAGTGCACTTGCTTAAAATAGCAAATGGGGGACGCAATTATCTACGTTGTGAATTTAGTATTTCACGTACACAAGTACTACTGAATTTTGATTAGAATTCTTGATCATGTACTTTAATTTCCAAATCTAGGGCTAGTGTGTGTTAATGCTTCCAGATTCCTAATCTTTAGTTTACTCTATGAAAGATGATCTTGAAAATGAGGTATGAATATTTTAAACTCTTGTTGGTCCTAAATTTTAAATTATTTGCATTGGTAAGGGACTAGCAATGAGTAAGTTGGGGGGTGTGATAAGTGTACATTTGTATGAGTTAATTTATGATCTTTACACCTTTTTATGAGTTTTAATGTTAATAATGATGCACTTATCACACTTAATATTATTTTTCGATTAAAATGCTTAGTTTGATGAAATTATTATAATTTGATCAATGAATATGTTATTTTGCAGGTACTCGACAAGAACTTCACAAGTCTGCGCAAGAATGAGCCAAAGATCATGAAGCATTAAAAGTAAAAAAAGAAATAATAATAATAATAATAATAATAACTAAAACATTAACACATATATATAGATATTATGATATATATTAATTCATATATATATTATATTATATATATAGCAATATCATATAATATATTCATAATATATATATTTATAATATATATATATAACATATTTATATATTAATATATACATAGTATATTTACTTGTAAGATACATATATATATGAAATAGATATACATGTTATATATAGATAATGAAGCCTTACGCTATATCATATATACACCAAAAGGGCTTTCACATATAATGTGAAGGCTTCATGCCTTCACGTGAAGTTTCTCAACGTGGGCAGTGGTTTTCAAATTCACATGGGCAGTGACCTTCTTCACCTTGGCAACATATATGCATATATTTAAACATACACATGGGCTCCATGGCAGGTGGATGGGCTTCATGAAGGGCCCCTTCACATGGCTCCAGCGGCAGCCTTCTCATATACAAGGGGGCCATGCATGCAAAAGCTTCAAGTGGGCTCCTCATTTCACCAGACTTCTCATACACCAAGGCTCACGCGCACAAGTCTCTAGCGTGAATGGGGCTCCATCTGGCGGGGTCCACGAGTATCCACAAAACGCACAGCCGCAGGCCTCTTTACAACACGCTATTCATGTCGGCTTCGGCAGGTGCAACTTCAACGCATGCAAACGTTAGCTTCCACGTTCACATCCATTTACATGGGCGGCCAACGGCTTTGACGCCTCACATACGGCTTCACACTGCGGCTTTAGAAGAAAGAGAACAGAGAGAAACAGAGGCTAGTGTAAAGCTTATAAAAGGAGGGGTTGGGGTATGATTTAAGAGAGAATAGCTATTGTAATACCATGGAGTTCATTTATTGTTGTTAGTTCTTGAGAGTTTTTGAGTTCCGTTGGTGTTTTTGAAGAAGCAAGGAGAAGGAGAGAGAGGGGCAGGAGGCCCCTTCATGTAACAATTTCTTTCAATTTTATTATCTATTTAAATCATTAGAAGTTTTGGAATTTTGTAAGTTTAAGTGGGTGTTATTACAAGTTCTTAAGATTTTAGCCATTTCATAGCCATTTACATATTTTTCTAATTGTTATTTCAATTTCTTGTCTTCTTAAAAGTTGTTCATCCTTCAATTCTCTACATTTTCTCTTTCTACCATTTCCTCTAATTCCTCTCCATTTTTAAGTTTTTACACGTTTTTCTAAGTTCTGTTCTGGCATATTACTATTCATCTGAATTGATACCTTATTTTGTTCCTCCATTTTGGAACCCTTCCAATCATCTTTTGTCTCTGAGTTATTCATGAAAGTTGTTCCTGTCTTGTAGACATAACTTTTCTTCTTCAACCACCTCCTCTGATTCTTCACTTGTTTTAGTTATTTTAATTTTCCCACAGTTCTGTCTTTAGCATTTTTACTGTTCACCCGCGCACATAGGCTCCGTATTTTCCCAATTTCTACCTCCTTCTTCTCATTTTCTGTCTCTTCACTCTTCATGAAAGTTCTTCCTAACTCTCATATCTTCAACTATTTCTTCTGTCACTTCTTCTAATTTTATCTGGTTTTATAGTTATTTCTATTCCTAACTCACCCTATTTTCATTATAATTTTTCAATTGTTCTTCTATCAATTCCACCCCTTCTAAATTAGTTCCAAATCTCCCTAAGGCGGTTTCAATTCAATTCTCTTGATTTTTAATTTTAAAAATTCAAGGTTTTCAACTTTCAAATCTACTTCTCCCTGTGGATTCGACTCGATCTCATCACTTAACTATTCTGTTTATTTAATTTATGGGCTGGATATTTTAATTTGGTAGCGGGGCGTATTAACGACGTGCGTTTTCCCGCCATCAATTTTTGCGCCGTTGCCGGGGAGGTTTGAATTTGAAGTTGATAACTTTATGTTTTATTTTGTATATATATTGGTGCTCACTCTTATTTTTACAGAAAAATAAAAGGATCAACAAAAGCATAAAAAAAATAGAAGTTTTTAAAAATGTCAAAAAATGTTGTGTCTTCCCGAGGTAAGTCTTCTTTATCTTCTACTCTTGTTATTTTTTATTTACCAAATAAAGAATGAGGGAATGCGATTAAGGTTAGTGCTCTTACCCTCTTTCCATGGATTTAGTTTCTTTATTTTTACTTTCAATATGTAATTAGTTTTCATGCTTAGAAATGTTCTTAAAAAAATAAAAAAATGGAAGAAATAAAAAATATGGTGGATTAGCTCAGTTCATTAACAAATAAAAAAATAAAAAAATAAAAAAGTATAACTTGATCTCACTATCATCTTTGAAACTGGTGTTTAAGGCTAGAGGTCAACGGCAAACGCTATAAGCGGGAAAGTGGTTACTTAATTAGGACCTTATGAAAGCAAGGGGAGCCTCCTACTTCCACAGCTGTTACCTGACCGGTGGATAAGTTTGATGGTGAATCTAAGTTAGACTTTGTTTGATAATTTGTTTGTATAAAAAAAATCAAAAAAATAAAATCTACAAAAAATGGTGAGATCATAATTTTCATCTATGGATTGGGCACACAACTTAGCTAGGTTTAACCAATTGGCTCATAAATTTGATCAACTTCTAGCCATATATCAAAACCCTTCTGTACCACCTAGTTACCATGACAATTATCACATGTGGGATAACCCGACCCATTATGTAGGTGGTTACCCAAACCAAATCTCATTTCTCACCAAAAATAGCCCGACCTATTATGAAAGTTCATACTCTTGGTCGGATCAAAATGAGACCCCATCACCTATGATGGCCGAGTCTCCATCGTTTACCCAAGATCAGTTCTTCCGAGGGGGCCATGATCTACCTTTCACCCGGGAGCAAGGCCAATATGATCAACGATTTTCCCAGTCCGATTATGAATTACCTTCAGATACTTATAACTCTAGCTGGGAAGATCGTTCAAAAATCTATTGGATGGACCAAGCAAGACTAACCCAAATATCTCCAAAACTCTCCACACCTTATTGTGACCCATGTCCAAACAACTTTAATTCTGATTGGAGAGATCAACATGATTATTCTTGGGAGTCTTATCAGGCTCAAGGCCAAAGTCCTCAAGAACAGGATTTTCCAAATTGGGGTCCATATCCAAATGATGATTCTTACAATCAACCCTATTTGTTTGATCAATTGACACGGCTCTTCCAAACTCAACAACAAGCCTTCAAGGAACAACTGCAAAACTTTGAGGCTCATGTGAGCCGAGTTACTAAAAATATCATAGAAACGGAAGTGGATCCAATGCCTAGCAACTCCACTATAAGTCTTGAGGACCAACTTCCTGCATTTGATGACAATAAAAGTCCATATGATCAATCCATGATTCCCCAGTCTAACACTCATATCCCTTTTGATCTTGAGAGGATAATGGGGGAGTTTTATGATGAGAACTTAAAGGAAGAGCAGCCTGAGAAGCCTAAAACCCATTCCATTTGTGAAGAGGATTATGATGATCTTGAGTCGGGGGGAGAAGAAGATGAAGATGATTTGCCAATCCATGATCAAATTCCATTTCTTACCCTTCCTGAAATGGATGAGTCCATATTCCAAGTCAATGATGAAGAAAATGTGAGTGTGGAGAGAGAATTGAGTGTGGCCATGAGCCATTCTTCTTTGGTAATTACGGAACCGGGTGCTCCACTTGAAATTTACTCTGATTGAGTATCTCTTGATTTTGGGGAGGATCTTGATCTTTTACCTATTCCTGACCTCGGCACCTCTATACAAATCCCCTACATCCTGCAACTAGTCGATCGATCGATTCCACTTGCACTTCATGATCATCCGTGTGTTGAGGAGCACGTCTCTTTCACTACCCCTTGCCTCCTAGACACTCACCCTTTCATGGAATCCTTCGGAACTCCTCCCACTCCTATTCTTCCTCACCTCAACATTGTGCTTGACAATTTTCCAATTGAGGATGAAGGAGAAAAGCTAAGGGACATTAAGGTCCGCATTGATGTGTTTAATACTTACAAAGACCTTACACATACAGAAGAATATTTTGTAATTGAAGATATGATAATTCCTTCGTCATTCTCTGACCGAGGGGGTCCGTCCAAATTCCTAGACCCACCTTGGCATGTTTCTAGCCCACATGCAGATGCATATAATCTTTTCCTCTAATGGTACAAGGGCTGGAATTTATCGGATGATAAGATCACTTGGTGGCCCATTCTAAATGCCACACGTTGGCTAGTGAGTTACATTGCGTCTGGCTGAAGACGTTAAATTAATGGCTTCTTGGGAGTCAACCTAAGTTTTTATTGTGGTTTTATGTTTACTGTTGCATGTTTGAATCAAGGATAAGTTAGGGGGAGAGAAATGATTGTTTACTCTGTTGCTCTGATTTTCAAAGCCACGTACCGCCTCTCATTCCAGCAAGGATGTCCGTCGATGTTCACCTCCGTCAGGTTGTTCCATTCCTTCACAAATTTGATGACTACATTGTTCATTATTTCATATTATTCATGCCATTGAGGATAATGTCATTTAAGTAGGGGGACGGAAAATATTTTCCACCTGTTGCATTCATATACAACCTCATTTTTTTCAATTGACCTATTTTGAGCTTCATGATTCATATTTCCATTAAAAGTAATTCTTGAATAGAAATGACTAGATAAGGATGATGGAAAAATTTATTTACTCTAGCCATGGAAAACTGATTTAAGAATCTTTTTACAGTTCATGTGCACTTTAGAAAAATAAAAATCACTCTGCACGCTAATAAAACAAGCAGGACAAGCCTTCTACTATTTTGGGTATGTTGCTTGATATTCAGCACTTCTTGAAGAAGAAATCTTTTATAAGCTTTCTGCCATGTTATCTATTGAAAAAAATTGAGAAAAAGGCACCATGAAAAATGCTCCGATTCTGAGTAACCAGGCCTACTTCACCTAGGACGTGTTGAGGTTCGCGTCAAAAGGAAAAGGGAACCTTGATCTGTGTAACCGAGCCTACTTCACCTAAGACGTGTTGAGATTCGCGTAAAATAGTGAAGGGTAGTGCGGCATCATGTGTGTATAGAAAAAGAAAACAATGGATCCCAAAAGGGATAAAGTAATAAGGCAGACAAAAAGCTATTATACTTAATACTCTGATTAAGAAGTGCAGAGTTGAAGGGCACTTGCTTAAAATAGCAAATGGGGGACGTAATTGTCTACATTGTGAATTTAGTATTTCATGTACACAAGTACTACTGAATTTTGATTAGAATTCTTGATCATGTACTTTAATTTCCAAATCTAGGGCTAGTGTGTGTTAATGCTTCCAGATTCCTAATCTTTAGTTTACTCTATGAAAGATGATCTTGAAAATGAGGTATGAATATTTTAAACTCTTGTTGGTCCTAAATTTTAAATTGTTTGCATTGCTAAGGGACTTGCAATGAGTAAGTTGGGAGGTGTGATAAGTGTGCATTTGTATGAGTTAATTTATGATCTTTACACCTTTTATGAGCTTTAATGATAATAATTATGCACTTATCACACTTAATATTAATTTTCGATCAAAATGCTTAGTTTGATGAAATTATTATAATTTGATCAATAAATATGTTATTTTGCAGGTACTCGACAAGAACTCACAAGTCTGCGCAAGAATGAGCCAAAGATCATGAAGCATGAAAAGTAAAAAAAGAAATAATAATAATAATAATAATAATAACTAAAACATTAACACATATATATAGATATTATGATATATATTAATTCATATATATATTATATTATATATATAGCAATATCATATAATATATTCATAATATATCTATTTATAATATATATATATATAACATATTTATATATTAATATATACATAGTATATTTACTTGTAAGATACATATATATATGAAATAGATATACATGTTATATCTAGATAATGAAGCCTTATGCTACATCATATATACACCAAAAGGGCATTCACATATAATGTGAAGGCTTCATGCCTTCACGTGAAGTTTCTCAACGTGGGCAGTGGTTTTCAAATTCACATGGGCAGTGGCCTTCTTCACCTTGGCAACATATATGCATATATTTAAACATACACATGGGCTCCATGGCAGGTGGATGGGCTTCATGAAGGGCCCCTTCACATGGCTCCAGCGGCAGCCTTCTCATATACAAGGGGGCCATGCATGCAAAAGCTTCAAGTGGGCTCCTCATTTCACCAGCCTTCTCATACACCAAGGCTCACGCGCACAAGTCTCTAGCGTGAATGGGGGCTCCATCTGGCGGGGTCCACGAGTATCCACAAAGCGCATAGCCGCAGGCCTCTTTACAACACGCTATTCATGTCGGCTTCGGCAGGTGCAACTTCAACACATGCAAATGTTAGCTTCCACGTTCACACCCATTTACATGGGCGGCCAACGGCTTTGACGCCTCACATACGGCTTCACACTGCGGCTTTAGAAGAAAGAGAACAGAGAGAAACAGAGGCTAGTGTAAAGCTTATAAAAGGAGGGGTTGGGATATGATTTAAGAGAGAATAGCTTTTGTATTACCATGGAGTTCATTTATTGTTGTTAGTTCTTGAGAGTTTTTGAGTTCTGTTGGTGTTTTTGAAGAAGCAAGGCGAAGGAGAGAGAGGGGCAGGAGTCCCCTTCATGTAACAATTTTTTTCAATTTTATTATCCATTTAAATCATTAGAAGTTTTGGAATTTTGTAAGTTTAAGTGGGTGTTATTGCAAGTTCTTAAGATTTTAGCCATTTCATAGCCATTTACATGTTTTTATAATTGTTATTTCAATTTCTTGTCATCTTAAAAGTTGTTCATCTTTCAATTCTCTACATTTTCTCTTTCTACCATTTCCTCTAATTCCTCTCCATGTTTAAGTTATTACACGTTTTTCTAAGTTCTGTCCTGGCATATTACTATTCATCCGAATTGATACCTTATTTTGTTCCTCCATTTTGAAACATTTCCAATCCTCTTTTGTCTTTAAGTTCTTCGTGAAAGTTGTTCCTATCTTGTAGATATAACTTTTCTTCTTCTACCACTATCTCTTATTCTTCACCTATTTTTAGTTATTTTAATTTTCCCACAGTTCTGTCTTTAGCATTTTTACTGTTCACCAGCGCACATAGGTTCCGTGTTTTCCCAATTTCTACCTCCTTCTTCTCATTTTCTATCTCTGCACTCTTCATAAAAGTTCTTTCTAACTCTCAGATCTTCAACTTTGTCTTCTGTCACTTCTAATTTTGTCTGGTTTTATAGTTATTTCTATTCCTAGCTCACCCTATTTTCATTATAATTTTTTAATTATTCCTCTATCAATTCCGCCCCTTCTAAATTGCATCCAAATCTCCCTAAGGCGGTTTCAATTCAATTCTCTTGATTTTTAATTTTAAAAATTCAAGGTTTTCAACTTTCAAATCTACTTCTCCCTGTGGATTCGACTCGGTCTCATCACTTAACTATTCTGTTTATTTAATTTGTGGGCCGGATATTTTAATTTGGTAGCGCGGCGTATTAACGACGTGCATTTTCTCGCCATCATGTAACTCTGCAAACTAGCTCCGACCTTACATGCAAGGCTATGCGTACTAACACTGACCTTAGTCAACCGCAAAAGCAGCCTAGCACGGACTTTATACATGCTACAGTGATGTACACGTACTTTCTTATGCATCTGGCCTAAGCTAGCATCGACCTACATGCAGCAGACTCAATACTAGAATGTGCACAGATCTTGCATTGCAAAAGCATGCACAGACCTTGCTTATGAAAGAATAGTTACGTGCATAGACAATGTAAGCGAGTGATAGACAATGCACCGATGTTTGTTTATGAGAAAATAGCAACATGCACAGACTTATGTATGAACTAAGAAAACTTGCACCGACGTTAGTTTGCAAATGGAAAAATATGCAGAGACTTTACGTGAACGAGGAAAACATGCACCGACCTATTAATGCACTGATGTTATATGTAGACACAAAAAAATGTGCACATACCTTGTCAATGACTACGACCAAAGTGCACCGATGCGGATGTTGCACAGACCTTGTCTATGTTTCTAAAGAAACATGCACAGACCTATCTATATGCATGAAATCTAAACCTGCACAGACATTAGATTCATCTAGAGTGAATCTGCACAGACCTATATATGCTTGCATGTAAACATGCACAGACTTTGTGCAAGCTAACACTGACCCTTGCTATGCATGAAACACAACTAACATTGACCTTAGATGGCAAGGACCAAAACAAGCATCGACCTTAGCTCTGTGAAAGCGCAACAAGCACCGACTAGAAATACATGCTAACACAGACTCTATGCAAACTAGCACAGACTCTGATGCATGAGATATTGCCAACTAACATAGACTACATGCGCAGGACACAGCAACTAGCACAGACCCTGTGCAAACTAGCACAGACTCTGATGCATGGTTCTATATACTAACACCGATTAACATCGACCTAAGTATGTGCATATGACTTATCAATCCTGAGAGAACTTTGTGCACATAACATGTTTGATGAAATGTCATACACAAAGAAATGACATGCATACAAGGTATTTGACAACGACCAAGTGTCTGACATTTGACTTATGGTGTTTGTCATCATCAAAACCACAGGGACACAATAGTCTCTCCCTTTTTGATGATGGCAATACTATGAGTCAAACAAATTTAATGATGTCATTAGGAAATGAGGATGTTCAGAAAATGCATGTCACACACTAACTCCCCCTGACACACAGTCTTTACACAAGACAAACACAGCTAAAAAATATTCTCACAGCCATTAATTCTCCCCCTAAACCTTCAGACATCTTCTCCCTCTTTGACATCATCAAAAGGAATGTAGGGAGAAACAAGGTACTACAAAGCTTGAGAGACCAGAAACAAGTAAGTCACTTAGTAGAAACATCTCATATGCAACCCTGAAAGATCCAAATATGGAAACTGAGTGGAGCTGAAATACCTCATAGCTAATAAGTAGGAAAGACATAGAAAAGGAGTGAAGATTGTCATCGTACAAAAGTAAGAATGAGGACCAATGTGAAACAGTTATGCCAAGAGAAAGTTGTCTAAATGCTTTACTATCCAAGTAAATGGAGGCTTATCTACTGTTGGATGGTCCAAAGGTATTGAGGACAAACAGTCGACAAAGGTTTTTCCTTTTGAAGGGGTGAGCACAAAAAGATTTTTCTGTTATTGAGCAGTAAAAAATCATTGAGTAATCCTGGTACAGCACACATTGATATGTGAGAAGACACCTTGATTAGAGGCCAGAATTCCCAGATTCTAAGTGTGATAACCATATTACCTCTCTTTATAGAATAGAGTTTAGCAAAATAAGTGTCTTTTGACATGAGGAGACACCTTGATCAGAGTCATGAATCCCCAGTTACTCAACACTTTAATGCTATTACTCTGTCATGAATTCTTAAATTTTCAGAAACTTTTTAAACAAAGATATTCTGGCACTTCATGACATAGAATATGATTCGTTTCTTAGATGAAGTATCTAATTTCTCGAAAACCAGAATATTGCTCTGATGTGTTGAGATTCCCCTATACAAATTGAGTTTGTTTGTTATAGAATGTTTAAAGACAATACCAAATGTACTGATCCTCAGAGAGTTTACTTCCAGAAATTGAAGTTTTAAACATTTAAGAGATTTCATGACATAGAAGTGTCACCAGAGATCCATGTTTTGTAATGTTGTAGGAGGATAGTCTTCAGATTCTCTATCTAGGTCTTTGCAGGATTATTAGAGAGAAACTTTTTGGCTAAACTTCAGTTAATCAAATTTGGAAGTTTAAGAGAGTTGAGAGCTACCAGCTTTTGTGACAAAAAAAATTGCTTTTGGTTCTCAATGGGCTTGGTGTAGTAACAAGATCTCTCAAAAATCCTTTGAATCAGTCACCTAAGACCTCAGACTGACAGACATGAAGCTCCCCCTGACACTTAGACTGACTGATGAACTCTACCCTTTCAGCTTGACAGATGCAAGTGCCTTCTATAGAATACATACTGAAAATACCTCCCCTTTACAAAATGAATCTTATGATCATACAGGTGAGATGCAAAAAGTATGAAGATGCAAATGAGCCTGATTTATATGCAAATGAGCATGTGGTACTAGGTGGAGAAGATAGGTCATAGGACCTCCTCACACATGATGTGAGTTTCCAGTCAGAAGATATCTGACCTTCTACCAGCTTATCATTTTATATACCAATAGGTTATGCATGAAAAAAAAATATGACAGACATAGGATGAAGCAGTTTATTCCAAAATACATGCAAGTGAGGACATCATGGAAGAATTTTATTCCAAAATTTCAAAATTCAGAGGTTTTTAAAGATTGCCAATTCTCTCCTTAAGGTTGTGAATTTGTCATTGTCCAGAGGCTTAGTAAAAATATCATCTATCTGATGTGAGGTATCTACATGAATCAATTCAAAAGTGTTTTTAGAAACCTCATCTCTGATAAAATGATGTCTGATTTCAATATGTTTGGTGCGAGAATGTAAAACATGATCTTTTGCAAGATTTATGGCACTAGTATTATCACAGTATATGGGTGTGTAGCCCAGTTCTACTTGGTAGTTCTGAAGCTGGTGCTTAATCCAGATCACTTGTGTACCATAGCTCCCTGTAGCTACATACTCAGCTTCTGTAGTGGAGAGGGCCACAGAATGTTGCTTCTTGGAAGCCCAAGAAACTAAACACCCACCTAGAAATTGACATTGACCACTAGTGCTCTTCCTATCTAGCTTACACCCAGCATAGTCTACATCCGTATATGAAATCAGATCTAATGTATGTGATGCAGGAAACCATAAGCCTAGAGTGTGTATAGCAGATATGTATCTAAAAATCCTTTTCACAGCAGCTAGATGCAATTCAGTAGCCCTAGATTGATATATACCTAGCACACATACCTACACTAAATTGTATATCAGGTCTTGAGACAGTTAAATAGACTAGGGATACAATCATACCCCGATATAATTTTGCATCAACTTCTTTACCTGATTCATCTGCATCTAATGATGTGTTGGTACCCATTGGAGTTGAGATGTGCTTCAGATTAGTCATTCCAAAATGCTTGAGTATGTCCAAGGTATACTTGGTCTCGTTAATGAAGCATCCATCATCCTGTTGTTGTACCTGCAAGCCAAGGAAATATTTTAATTCTCCTACCAAACTCATTTCAAATTCAGCAAACATCAAATGAGCAAATTCATTATATAGTTCAGAACATGTTGAACCAAAAACTATGCCATCTACATATACCTGAACTATGATGAGATCTTTACTCAAACTTTTGGTGAACATGGTTTGATCCACCTTACCTCTGTTGTAGCCCTTGCTGATCAGAAATTTTGTCAGCCTTTCATACAAGGCCCGAGGGGCCTGCTTTAGACCATATAGAGCTTTATTTAACTTGAAAACCTTGTTAGGATGTGAAGACAATTAAAATCCGGGGGGTTATTCTACAAAGACTTCTTCTTTAATGAATTCGTTTAAAAGTGCAATTTTGACATCCATTTGATGAAGTTTTATGTTTTTAGAACATGCAAAAGCTATTAAAATTCTTATTGCCTCCATCCTAGCAACAGGTGTATAGGATTCATCAAAATCCACTCCAAATTCCTGATAGTAACATTTGGCTACTAGTCTGACTTTATTTCTTGAAATTATTCCATCCTCATTCATTTTATTTTTGAAGACCCATTTGGTTCCTATTATATTTGTATTTTCAGGTCTCGGAACTAATTCCCAGACATTATTCTTTCAAATTGACCTACTTCCTCACTCATAGCATTAACCCATGATTCATCTTTCAAAGCCTCATCAACAGATTTGGGCTCAATCTGTGACACTAAAGCAACTAGGTCTTGATGATTTATATTTTTGAGATAAGACCTAGTCCTAGGGGGATCTCCTAGGTTACCTATGATATTATTCACATGATGATCTTTCAAGAATTTAACATTAGTTGAGGGCTCACCTGTTTCGGCTGGGCTTACTTGATTTGGAGCAGTTGAAGCTTCAGGTGGTTCAGGTTCTTTCTCCACCATCTCCTCTAGAAAGTTTCCATCATGCCTTGAGCTCTTGTCATCGTTATCCAAGTTAGTGACAGGGTTTGTTTCATCAAATATAACATGAGGGGATTCTTCTACTGTTTGGTCTGAAACATTAAAAATCCTATATGCCCTAGTTATTTTAGAGTATCCTAGAAGAATTCCAGGGTTACTCATTGCATCAAATTTATCCAGGTCCTTGTTGTTATTGTTATGGATGAAGCATTTTGAACCAAAAATCTTAAAATATGAGACATTCGGATTCTTACCTTTCAAGAGTTCATAGGGGGTTTTCTTATGGATGGGTCTTACCAAGGCTCTGTTGATGATGTAGCAAGCGGTGTTAGCTGCCTCTGCCCAAAACCTTCTGGGAAGTTGACTCTCCACCAGCATAGTTCTTGCCATTTCAATGATTGTACGGTTTCTTCTCTCCACAATGCCATTCTGCTCCGGAGTCCTAGGAGAAGAAAATCTGTGAGTTAGTCCTTCACTGTTATAGAATTCAAAAAATATAGAGTTCTCAAATTCTCCACCATGATCAGATTGAATCATGGAAATATTGTGAGTTCCTTCTTGTTTGACTTTATTAAAAAGATGTTCAAACTTTTGAAAAGCTTCACTTTTATTTGCTAAGAAAAATAACTATGAATATCTAGTAAAATCATCTACAATCACAAACCCAAATTCTTCCCATTTAGACTCTGAGTCCTGGTTGGGCCAAAGAGATCCATATGCAAAAGCTCCATTGGCTTGGAGAACAAAGACTCAGATCTAAGCTTAAATGATTTGCGGGTTTGTTTGCCTAGAGCACAGGCATCACAGACTTTTGAAATGGAACTGAATTTGATCTTAGGCATGCCTCTAACTAAATCATGCTAGACCAATTTATTCAATGTAGAGAAACTAGCATTACCTAAACGTCTATGCCAATTAAATGCATTATTTTCAAAATCAACAGCCAAACAGAGATTTGATTCAGATTTTTCATTTAAATCAATAATGTAAACATTATTGACTCTATGTGCTTCAAACTTGACCTTGTCAGAATTTATTTCAAGTATTTTGCATGAATTATCATCGAACACAACTCTGTGACCCTTGTCACATAACTGACTAATACTTAGCAAATTGTGTTGAAGACCCTCTACAAGCAAAACTTTTTCAATAGAATTTGTGGAGGACTTACCAACTGTTCCTATTCCAAGAATCTTACCTCTATTCTTTCCTCCAAATTTGACCAGACCCCCTACCTTCATTTCCAGTTTACTGAATTTGGATCGATCACCTGTCATGTGCCTGGAGAAGCCGCTATCTAGGTACCACCTATTGTGCTCGACTGCAAGGCTAACCTGTAGAGGACAGATCAAGCAGAGTAGTTTGGAACCCAAGACATGTTGGGTCCAAAGACATTGTTCAAATCTCTAAGCAGACATTTCTGAATCCAAAACTATTTCATAGTATTTTTCTTTTCCATGTTGTTGACAGTTTTGTTGAAATTATAACTAGTGTTCTGTCCATTTAGTCTAAAGGTGTGGAACATGTTCCTGTTATTAGACTGTTCATTCTTCGGGTATCTTTTGTACCCATTCTGTCTAGGATAGACATACCCATTGAAGAATTTCTGTGAAACATGATTTCCCCAGTTTTTCTTATATTGACCCATGTTTTTATAGAGGAATGGATTCCTGTTCTGGGTCATGTGTCTTGACTTGTGAAGTTCTTGTTCTGGGGGGTATACGCAGGGGCTTGCCTAGTTATGTTCCTTCCAGTTTTAGGTTGTTGTCCAGCAGGGTTTGATGAGTTAATTCTTGGTGGCTGGACATTCTGAGCATTGTTGGAGCTAGATGGTGTCTAGCTTTTCCTTCCCCTTTTCTGGGCAGAATGTTACAGTTGTGAACTCAAAAGGTTTCTTGTATGTAGGTTCATAACCTAAACCCTCTTTGTTGAAATTGACCCTAGTACCTAGAATGGTATCCAAGTTAGTTTTTCCTTGAACAAATTTTTCTAGGGTTCTTTGTTTGTCTTCCAGTTCTTTTTGCAATGTTTCACAATTTCCCTGAAGTTCAGAGTTCACCTTCCTAACAGCTTCATATTTTTCAGTGATTAAACTATTTTCACTTTGGCTTTCTTGAAGTTTTATCTTGAGTTCTTCAAGTTGTTTTTGAGCTTCCTAGTTTTCAGACTTAAGGTTTTCATTTTCTTTTCTGAGAGAGTTCATCTCTTCTAATTCTTCCTTAACCTTCTGATTTTCTTTGTCAGTTTGAATTTGTTCTTCATTAGCAGCATTCAGTTTTCTCTTTAACACTCTATGATCTTTACTCAAAGCATTACATTTAGCTAGCAATTTAGCATAGGCATCTTCCCAGTCATCAATAGAGAAATTTTTAAAAATATTGGTTATCTCTTCATCACTATTTGCCATGAGACATAATTCTTGGTCGTCTTCTTCTGCAGAATTGGCCTCAGGGTCTTCCTTCTTGTCACTCCATGTGCAGACCATAGCCTGGGGCTTCTTCTTTTGCACCTTGGAGCTTTTCTTTTGAAGATCGGGGCAGTCCCCCTTCATGTGTCCAGGCCTCTTGCAATGAAAGCATGTAACCTTCTTAGCATTCCTATATTTATCATTTTTAGACTCAAAATACTTACCAGAAGGATACGACCTTTTTCTTCTAAAAGTTTTTCCCTTGGTTCTCAGGAACTTACGAAACTATCTAGTTAGCATTGCTTGCTCCTCTTGATCAAGATCTGAGAACCCGTCAGACTCCCCACTACTACTGCTACTGCCACTCCCACTGCTGCTACTGCTACTGCGGGAGACCTTGAGAGCAATGGTCTTGCCCTTCTTGTCACTTCCTTCACCATTTCTTTTGAAATTCATTTCGTAAGTCATTAGGGATCCTATCAGCTCAGTGACTGTCAGTTTTGACAGATCCCTAGACTCCTCTATCACAATGGCCTTGGTGTGGCATGCGGGGGTTAACGACCTAAGGATTATCCTGACTAGATCCCCTTCTGAAACTTGTTTCCCCAGCCCTCTAAGGTTGTTAGTGATCAGCGACAACCTAGCATACATTTTCGTAATATTCTCCTCGGATTTCATCTTAAATAATTCATACTCAGAGGTGAGCATATTTACCTTGGTGGCCTTAACTTGGGATGTACCTTCGTAGATGAGCTCAAGTTCATCCCACATCTTCTTGGCTATCTGGCAGGCTGAGATCCTGGCGTACTCTTCTGGATGAACTGAGCACTGGATTATGTTGAGAGCCGACCAGTTAACAGTTGAGAGCTTGATGTGATCCTTTGTCCACGCTTCTTCATTTGGTGGGAGATCGTATGGTCCTATGGTAATCACCCTCCAGAGTTCGTGGCTCTGCGCTATCATGAATACCTCCATCCTATTTTCCAGTAAAAATAATTATTACCATCGAAAAACGGAGGGCGACTAATAGACTGTCCCTCAACAATGAAGCTGCGAGGATTACTAGATCCAGATTTACCCTGGTCGTTGGACCACATGTTGGGTAACCTGCTCTGATACCAATTGATAGTTCACACGATGGGTGAGCTAGAAGGAGGGATGAATAGATCACCCCCAATTTAAAAATTGATTCGAAGACCGGCTAATGTAGTTCAGAAATGCGGTAGAGAAGCTTCTCTAGTCTAGCCACTTAGCAGACAAATAGATCGATGCTTAAGGAAAAAACAAGAGCTACGATGTGCAACGATCAAACAGCTAGGGTGCTGAAAGCAATATGATGAACAGATACGTAAACCACACTAATGGGACAGAGATTTTTAAGGTGGTTTGATTGTGATCCATAATTTACGTCCACCCCTTACTCCTCCGGAGTAAGGTTTCCTTGCACTAAGCAAATCAAACCGCAGACTCAGTCTGCAACATCTGCTGCCTTACAGCTTGCCCCAAGGAACACTCTCCTCGATCTTCTGATAACCAGAAGAACCACTGGAGGACAAACCTCCCTTCCTTTACACACCGCAAAGGGGAACCCCGTGAATTGCTCCCAGTAAATCACGAACCAGAGGAACAATCCTCTCTTCCTCCAAACCGGAGGGAATCACTAGTGACAGTCCGTCACTAGCAACCGGAGATAGTCTCCCTTCCTCCAATTGAACTTGGAGGGTAACAGAGTGGAATTCAGAAAAGCAAAACAAAAAGAAAACTCGAAGAAGATGAAAACACTTAGAGAAACTATCGCTCAAAGACAGTAATAATGTAGCTTCGGAGGAAGCAACTTTCAACTCTAATCCTTGAGATCACTCAGACTCTTCGATTTCTGAACTGGCTCTGTTCTAAATGGGGCAGTTTCAGCACACTCGGGCTTCAGATGCTCTCAGTTTTTCTATCCTCAGCAGCTTTCTCTCCTAGCCTTCGATCCCTTCTTATAGGCAGACGATGGGCGCGTGGGAACCACGTTTCTCGCCCAATCCTTTCACGCAGATCTGATCCTTTTTGATTCCACGTGTCAGAATCGTGGTACTATAGCTGTCCACGTGGTAGGATCAAGTGTTCCAGTCCTTGCCTTGGATCACGAGCCATCGACCTGGTACTTTATATGACACATGTTGTTTGCTCAGTAGATGCTCGATCATTTGCTGGCCTGGCAAGATAAAAGACAGAGTGTTAGTCATTGATAATATGCACAGACCTATCAAGCATTCAATGAAAACATGCACGGACTATATATGGAGGCTTGACGCACTAGCACCGACCTTGTCTTGCTCAAGATAGAATCTGCACAGACCTTAGAATGCAACTAACATAAACCTGAGTATATGACAGCACCTGCTAACACCGACCTTATGCATAAGACATGAATACTAACACTGACCTTCTATGCAACTCTGCAAACTAGCTCCGACCTTACATGCAAGGCTATGCGTACTAACACTGACCTTAGTCAACCACAAAAGCAGCCTAGCACCGACTTTATGCATGCTACAGTGATGTGCACATACTTTCTTATGCATCTGGCCTAAGCTAGCATCGACCTACATGCAGCAGACTCAATACTAGAATTTGCACGGACCTTGCAGTGCAAAAGCATGCACATACCTTGCTTATGAAAGAACAGTTACGTGCATAAACAATATAAGCGAGTGATAGACAATGCACCGACGTTTGTTTATGAGAAAATAGCAACATGCACAGACTTATGTATGAACTAAGAAAACTTGCACCGACGTTAGTTTGCGAATGGCAAAACATGCACAGACTTTGCATGAACGAGGAAAACATGCACCGACCTATGAATGCACTGATGTTATATGCAGACACAACAAAATGTGCATAAATCTTGTCAATGACTACGACCAAAGTGCACCGATGCGGAGGCTGCACAGACCTTATGCATGTTTCTAAAGAAACATGCACAGACCTGTCTGTATTCATGAAATCTAAACCTGCATAGACATTAGATTCACCGAGAGTGAATCTGCACAGACCTATATATGCTTGCATGTAAACATGCACAGACTTTGTGCAAGCTAACACAGACCCTAGCTATGCATGAAACACAACTAACATTGACCTTAGATGGCAGGGACCAAAACAGGCATCGACCTTAGCTCTATGAAAGTGCAACTAGCACCGACTAGAAATACATGCTAACACAGACTCTGTGCAAACTAGCACAGACTCTGATGCATGGTTCTGTATACTAACACCGACTAACATCGACCTAAGTATGTGCATATGACTTATCAATCCTGAGAGAACTTTGTGCACATAACCTATTCAATGAAATGTCTTACACAAAGAAATGACATGCACACAAGGTATTTGACAACGACCAAGTGTCTGACATTTGACTTATGGTGTTTGTCATCATCAAAATCACAGGGACACAACACCTGTGTCAGTAGCTCCTTATAGGATGTCTCCCACAGAACTAAAGGAATTAAAGAAGCAACTTCAGGAGCTGCTAGAAAAAGGCTTCATTCGACCTAGCATATCCCCTTGGGGTGCGCCAGTCTTATTTGTTAAAAAGAAGAACAGTTCCCTCAGATTATGCATTGACTACTGGCAGTTAAATCAACTCACCATCAAGAATAAATACCCACTACCGCGAATTGATGAGCTGTTTGACCAACTTACTAGCGCGGAGTACTTCTCCAAGATCGATCTCAGGTCAAGCTATCATCAATTGAGAGTCAAGAATGAAGACATTCACAAGACTGCTTTTCGAAGCCGATACAGACATTATGAATTTGTGGTTATGCCGTTCAGTTTAACTAATGCACCTGCTGCATTCATGCAATTGATCAATAATGTGTTTCGACCTTATCTTGACCAATTTGTGGTCGTATTCATTGACGATATCCTCATCTATTCAAAGACAAAGGAGGAACACGAGGAACATCTAAGGGTTCCCTTGCAAGTCTTACGGGAACACCAACTTTATGCGAAATTAAACAAATGTGAATTTTGACTTAAGGAGGTCTCTTTCCTTGGCCATATCATTTCTAAAGAAGACATTGCAGTAGATCATTCTAAGGTTGAAGTTGTTAAGAACTGGAGCCAACCGAACACGGTATCTAAAGTTCGGAGTTTCATTGGCTTGGCTGGTTACTATAGGAGATTTATCAAAGATTTCTCCAAGATTGCAGCTCCTTTGACCAGACTCACTAGAAAGGAAAATCCTTTTGAGTGGACGAAGGAATGTAAAGAAAATTTCTTGGCTCTTAAGAAGCATCTCACTACGGCACCTGTATTGGCATTGCCTGTTGAAGGTGGCAGATTTGAAGTATACACTGATGCATCTGGCATTGGTCTAGGGTGCGTGCTCATGCAAAATAACAAGGTCATTTGCTACACTTCAAGACAATTAAAGAAACATGAGGAAAATTATCATGTTCATGACCTAAAGCTAGCTGTTGTGGTATTCGCTTTGAAGATTTGGCGTCATTACTTTTATGAAGAGAAATTTATTGTGTATTCAGATCACAAGAGCCTGAAATATCTCTTTTCTCAAAAGGAGTTGAATATAAGGCAAAGACGATGGTTGAAGTATCTCAAGGACTTTGATTTTGCTATTCAATATCACCTTGGAAAGGCAAATGATGTTGCCGATGCGCTCGGCAGGAAATCGATAGGGAAGTTATCCAGTCTGAAAGGTATGTCCAATCTTATTTCTAAATTTGCTCAGTTGAGTTTAGATGTTGATCTGAAGACAGAAGATTATTTTATGGCCAATATTAGAATACAACCAACATTAATTGAAGATCAAGTAAAGTTACAAGAAAATGATCTAGTATTGTTGGAGATTAAGGCTGATATGGAGCAATGACCGGAATTCTCTATTACAAATGATGGGAGATTATTGTTTCGAGGTCATATTTGTATCCCAGATCATGTTGATACTAAGAGGATAGTCTTAGATGAAGCTCATAAATCTAAGTATACTGTTCACCCTGGTGCTATCAAGATGTATCAAGATCTTAAAAGAAATTATTGGTGGCCCAATATGAAGAGAGAGATAGCAGACTACGTGTCACATTGCCTTACTTGTCAGCAAATTAAGGTAGAACATCAAAAGCCTGCTGGAAAACTATATCCCTTAAAAATTTCGGAATGGAAAAGGAAGAGTATAGGGATGGATTTTATCATGGGACTGCCTAAATCAAGATGTGGACATGATGGAATATGGGTAATCATAGACCATTTAACAAAATTGGCTCATTTTCTACCTATTAAAAGCCGATGGTCTGTAAATATCCTAGCTACTTTATATATAAAGGAGATTACTAAATTACATGGTGTCCCTGTCACCATTATTTCTGATCGAGATCCTCGATTTACTTCACAATTTTGAAAAGGGCTACAACATTCTCTAGGAACCCGATTGAATTCCAGCACTACTTTTCATCCACAAACTGATAGCCAGACAAAAAGAACCAATCAAGTAGTAGAAGATATGCTCAGGGCTTGTGCTCTCGATTTTGGAGGAAATTGGCATGACTACTTGTCTCTAGTGGAATTTGTATACAACAATAGCTATCAAGCCAGTATACAGATGGCACCATTCGAGACACTGTATGGTAGAAGTTGTCATTCACCTATATGTTGGAGTGAAGTAGGAGAAAGGTAATTTCTCGAGCCCGATATTATAAGAGATACTACCGAGAAGATAAAACTTATTCAGGAGAGACTCCAGATGGCCCAAGATAGGCAGAAATCATATGCTGATAACAAAAGACGAGACCTGAAATTCCAAGTGGGAGATCATGTGTTTCTCAAAGTTTCTCCTGGTCGAGGTATTCGAAGATTTGATATTAAAGGCAAGCTCACTCCGAGATTCATTGGCCCCTTTGAAATTCTTGAAAGGGTTGGTGAAGTTGCATATCGAATAGCTTTCCCCCCTCAACTAGCCGGAATTCATAATGTGTTTCGCGTATCAATGCTTAAAAAATATGTCTCCGATCCATTTCATCTCATAACTTATAACAACCTAGAGATTAAGAAGGAATTGACGTATGAGCAAAAGCCAATCAGAATACTTGAATGGGAATTACGTCAACTTCGGAATAAGACTATTCCAATGGTCAAAGTCTAATGGACCAAATTATGGCCACATGAAGTAACATGGGAAACTAAAGAAGCTATGCGCAAGAGATTTTCCGAGCTATTCAACTGTAAGTACACTCTCCGTAAATTCCATATATTGAATTTGGAGACCAAATTCTCTTAAGTGGGGGAGGGTGTAATACCCCAAGATTTTGTAAATAATATTTTTGAATTTTCAAGAATATATTCAGATTTTTTAAGATTTTTCTAGAAATAAATAAAATTAATTCAAGGCTAATGGGCTATTAAATGAATTATAGTTAATTAAATCTAATTATTAATGCCCAATAGTTATTTAAGTCAATTTAATCTTTTAAATAGGCCCAAATGACCTAAAACCAAGTCCATAAGTCTTGGCCCATATTCTAGAAGCTTAAAATATGTTATTTACGGAATTTAGTAGGTCATTACAAGATAAATATCAAAAGAGTTTGAAACTATTCATATTCGGCACCCAACAATAAAAACGGTCTATCGGGTGACCGCATGGGAACTAAAAGCGGTCTAGACTAGACCGCTAAGCGCTGCAGATTCCGTGAATAGAAGAAGTCATTAAAAGATGGAAACTTTGGCATCCTAATCACTTGGGATCGATGCAATCTTTTAGCTAGAAGGTTCTAAGATAGATTTAGATCAATTTTATGACCTAATTAGGACTCTATATTTGCTCTAATCTATGGAAACCCTAGCTAACCCTATAAATAGACCCCAGAACCAACATGTGCGACCCTTACTTTTTGATCGTGTGGAACTAAGGTAAGGAGGACGAATTAGAGGTATTTTCTTTGAAAGTTTTTGTTCATAATACTAAGGTCTAACTACTCTCAAAATTTCGTTCTAGGAGATCAAACCTACAGAAAGTTAGAGGCGTCTAAAGTCGCTGGTATGGCACAAAAATCTCAAAAAATTATGCGACCGGGCCAGATTGATCATCAAAATAGGATCCCTAAACGAGATAATTAGATAGGGGTTCTTTATAGTTATTTGTTCCTTTTAGTACCCTCTTCTTACCCTCTAAATTTCTTGGTATTAGGTGAAGGGGATCAGAAGATAAAAGGCCACGAAGTTGCTGGCTTGATTCAGGACGAGCAGAACTAGGGTCAAGTTCTAGCCAAAAATTGGAAGTCTAAAACCTAGTCCAGAGGTAAGTTATCTCATGAATGGCTTAAACTTGATATTAAGAATAAAAGTCCTCTGATTTCAGTCGTTTTCATGTACTATACATAGAGAATTTTATGTTTTATTGGGACTGTGCATTTAGTGTAATCTCTATGCATGAATCTTAGCCCTAATGGAGTTAAAAAGAAAATCTCTTGTTCATTATACACAAACCCATGCCTATTCTTAACCTATTCTCATTCTATCATGCTTTACAGTAGGTTCCCGTTGTTTTCCATGCATAAAGATTATGGTTTATTTTACTATTTTCTCAGTTTTCTATCAAACAGACAGAAACGGTCTATAGGTGACCGCCAGAGATAGCTAAGCAGCCCCTCGATAGATCGCTGGGATCCTGTAAACGGTCCACACTAGACCGCTTTTTGGTTCTGAGAACTAGCCCGAGCCTAATTGAATTTTACCTAAGTAGAACTCTATAATTATAGTATTTTCACTCAAATTTATGTTTATTTCCTGTTAAACACTTTGTTTTAGCATGAGCATAATTTTAAAACATTATTTTCATTACCATGTAATTTCATGCCTAAATGTTATAGTTTTGTAATTAAACATTTCCTCCTATGTTTACGAAAAGTGATTCATGGTGGTATGAGAACGTTATTTTGATCGTTGTTTTCACACGATCCACTCTTATCTCTTGAGTCATTTTCTTAAGTATATGGCATATACTCCGGTATGTGACCATTAGTTACACTTTGTACTTATAGGCACACTTTCTTAAACTTATGAACCACTCCGCCGGATATTCCTTCTGTCGGACGAGGGGATTATGTTTCAAGGCCTCCGTAAGGCTCCGCGAGCTTGGGATTCTCACTAGGACGCCGAGCTGGTTGTACCATTAAAACCAATTGACTAGAAAGCACTTTACCGGTGTTTTATGTATTCTGGACCTTAGCGGCCCTATGGTTGATCGCCAGATTCTGTTAGCGGCCATTCACTAGACTGCTAAAGCTCCAGATGGTTTCACTGCGTCGACACTTCTTTTTCATGCGTCGACTCTATTTTATGAAACGGTCTAGAATCTGACTGCTTTCTACATAAAACGGTCCAGTAAATGACTGCAAGGTTCCCGATTTAGTCTAACCCAAGGTTTGACCTTTGGGGTTAGTTTTCTTGAGTTCCTAGATGATCTTAGGATTATCTGGAGTCCCAAATAGTGTTAAAATGGTTAACATTAAGTTATGAATTTTAATGAATGTACCGTTATGCTGTCGGACTGTCGCCGTAGCATAATGTCCTTTTAAAATCATTCTTTGAAATCAAATCAAATTTTGGTAAGTTCTATACCTTGGTTACTTGATCATGAAACTTGTTATTTGGAATTGAATAATTGACCGACATTATTGTTACATCTCATGAAAGTAGCTGGATTTATAACTTGAAGATGCAAGATCGCGCACGGATTGTGTCCAAGGGCTCCATACTAGCCCCCACGGCCGATGGTCGGAAACGTGCTATAAACCATGGGGTACGATGATACTGGCGTCACATTACGCTGGGAGTACTTTCTCTTATAAATGAGTGAAATTCACGAGGCTCGTTGTGGAAATTACATGCTTGTTAATGCATAGTCTTTACAAGGTTGTGAAAATTACTTTCTAGTTACATATTCATATATTCTTGTTCATGAAAGGCCAAATTTATATCTACATGGTAATCTTAATTGTTCATGGTCTATACTCGCTTACATCTACTTGCTAAGTTATTTCATGATTGTCACGCCCCGACGCGGACTATCGGGACGTACAGTCAGTAACGAGCTAGAAATAACATTTATTCTAAACTAAACAATAAAAATTTACTAAGGAAGGAAAGAAACTCTATCGATCAAGGAAGGATTCTAAACTTTTATTACAATGATCATCACTGTTTAAACACGATCAAACATATCTTCCAAAACTAATTTAATACAACAACTGATTTACTACAGTAACAGAACATTAATACAACACTAAGGAAATAACTTGAAGTAACAACTATGCCAACTCGACATCTAGGTACAAGTACACTCTAGAATCACTCATGTCCCTCCCCGTCTGTGTGAACGTCACCACCTGAATAACCTGGAAAGGGGGAAACAACACTATGAGCTGACGCTCAGTAGGTAATAACATGCAAGTTTACGTAGTTAATGACTTAATTACATGTTGTATGCAATGATAAGCAAGGAAATAAATAACGAGATCAAGGACAATGTAATAAGATCTTGCAAGGTCAAGAATTAAAAGATGACAATTAACAATAATGACAAGTACAAGAATTTTAATAAGAGCAATTACAATAATAATTGGCCAACAAGCAAGTATTTTAAACATGAAATAATTCAAGATCAAGTACAAGAAATAATAATAGATTCAACGTCGTAGACGTCATACTAGTCAAGTACTCGGTGCAATGCCTCACCATGTCATTAACATCCCATGGGCTCACTAATTTTTCGGGCGCTCTCCCCAGGACCAGACCGGGCCCCTATGATGCGATGGCATTGATTTATTAGATCGAAGATCCCAAGTTGTCTAGACATTTTCTCAAGTAATCATGGCCAATGAATTTCAAGGAATAAACTAAATTGTAAAAAGTACAGATCTGATAAAACATCAGAATAACAAGAAGAGTAGAGAATTAAATTTAGGCATCATGTTTAACGACAATTAAGTCGTGGAATTCAAGAACGAATGGTAAGTAGGAAAATGCAATCAATAGAATACTCTTAATTCCATATTTTAACATTATATTCCGTTGGTTTAACAAGTTTTTAGAAATGTTTTAGGATCTTTTAATATCAGGGAACTAGCTTACTTAAGCTAAAAATGTAATTTCTATTAAGAAAATTCGGGAGTGTTTTAAGAATATGGTGGGGGTAAGTGCCATATTCTTGAAATATCTTAGTATGATTATCATCTCTTGTGATTCCAATTTCAGGGGTTTCTCGTCAATATTTTAATCGTATTGGAAATTACTTAATCTAATTGGATGCCAAAATACCAAAAATGATTTATTTTGTATTATCTTAGTGAATTGCTAAGAATTTAGTTTAATTCATAGAAATAAATCCTAGCATGATGAAAATATCTCTAACATGTTTAAAATAGCTCCAGCACATGATTCTACTGGTAAGATGATAGAAATATATATTTTATTGCTGGAGTTAATTTTTTTAACACACTAAAAATACATTATTAGACGTTAAAAATAACACTTAATATGCTATAATGAGTTTTCTACATAAATTTTGGATAAGTGAATAGGAGTAAGTTATCATACTGATTATTCATTTTTTCTGATAACAATAATATTTTTATCATGCTGAAAGTAATTTTCTACAATATTCTACCCTCTATTTAATAGGAAAAATATGCTGAGAAATAGTTTAATATACTAAAAATCATTTATATCATGCTGTTATCATCCTAATATGCTGGAAGAATTTTTGTCATGTTGTGAGGAATTTTATCATGCTGTAAGAATAGTTTAACATGCTAACATAATTTCACATGCATTTATTTTCTATTATATAGATAAAAAATAGATTTTTATAAGTTAAAAATATCATTAATTCATAGAAAATAACTTTCAACATGCTGATAATATCAGAATATGTTTTTCATGAATTTCAGACATTTGGAATATTTTAGCATGCTAGATATATATTTTATATGCGTTTATTTTCTATTATATGGAGAAAAATAGATTTCTATAAGCTAAAAATATCATTAAGTGTATAACATATTTAATTATGTTATGGACGCGGCATATCGCACGACCGCGTTGAGAACGCGGTCCTGCTATGCACCGTGTTTATAACAGAACCCAGATTTTACACGAGTTGGGTAAACCTTGCACTAAAAAGGCCATATCTTCCTTATTTCTTGATGAAATTCGGCAAACAAGATATCAATGGAAAGATAAGAGGAAGATGAACAACATGGCATGCTTAATTTTAAGTTTAGCCTGTGATTATCCACGTGAAATCGTGCTTTAACCTAAAGGGTACACTTAAAACCCTAACATGAATATATGCTTACTAAATCGAGAAATTATCCTAGTATGATTGATAGAAATTAGGGCTTTCTACGTTAAAAGGAAGCTAACATGATGAG
Source organism: Amorphophallus konjac (assembly GCA_022559845.1). NCBI lineage: Eukaryota > Viridiplantae > Streptophyta > Magnoliopsida > Alismatales > Araceae > Amorphophallus > Amorphophallus konjac. The sequence goes on from CM040119.1 coordinate 293,093,646, forward strand.
GATTCCATTCATATATAATAATTAAAGTTAGGTCTGTTAGAACCTACCTTAATCGAAGATCAAAACCCAGCAACAAGAACGTCCAACGATCCTTGATAGCCCTCAAAGATCCATGAATAACTTCTTGAATACCCAATAGAAATTGGGGCTTTTACTACCAAATGAAAGATCTCGTCGAGCTGATCGAGATAGACTATCTATTTATGAATTTTGGTTAAGATTACCAACCTGATTTGGAGGGATAAAACCACGACCTAGAACGAAGGACGATCCTTGATAGTCCTTCAAAGATGCCCCGAGATCTTCCTGGATACCCTATAAAAATTAGGACTTTTACTACCAATGGAAAGATCTCATCGAGCTGAACAAGATACTATATTTACTTTCCTAATTTGGTTGAGAACACTAACCTTAATCGACGGAAGAAGATGGAGCTAAGATGGACGTCGAGCTGCCGACACCCTTCCACCAAATCGTCGATTTCTCCTAGATCTGGCCACCTCGTCGAAAACCCCAGCTACCAAAAGAAAATAGACATCCTCAGCTTTCTTTTAATAGCCTATACACCTTCTGGATCCTTCCGAGAAGAGAGTATTTCGCGTTGCAAGAGGCGTGTTTGAAACGCCGCCGAAATATTTGACTTACCTAAAGCTCGACTAATAACTTCTACCACGGTTAATGTCCTATGAAATTAGTTGGGGGATTTTAATCTACCCATTAAGATCTTTCATTTGTCTCAAATATCACCTCATTTGGTTGAGCATTGAGCGCGAATTTAAGATTTTAAGATGAGCTTTACTATTGCGTTCACTATTGGGTAGGTAAGTGTAAAAATCTGATTTAAACCTTTAATTTGATCAGATTAGTGATTTAATCAGGGTTAACCATAGAAGACAAAATTACTAATCGAATGGTCTTTTTCCTAATTACCATTTTTTGAGATTTTAATAAGGTTAACGAATTTCCACTTCACTATTCATTAAATAATAAAATAATCAAATTCGAAAACCCGATTTAATCCCTTAATTTGACCAGGTTAATGATTTTATTAGACTTAATCACAGAAGATAAATTTGTTAATTGAGTTATCTTTTACCTAACTATCGTTTTTCGAGATTTTAATAAGGTTAACGAAATTTCACTTTCACTATTCATTAAATAATAAAATAATAGATTCGAAATTCAAATTTCAAATTCAACCATTTCATTTTTATTTCATTTAGGTTTCATTTCACCTAAAATTTCATTTTCATTTAGGTTTGTATTTCATGTTAATTTCATTTCATTTTTATTTAAAATTAAGGGTTTATTTCAATTTCTTTTCATTTATAAATTCAATTAAATCCTAATTAATTCTCAAAATTTTTAATTTAACAGTAATAATGTAAATAAAAAATTATTAATTAATTACGGGATATTACACCCTCTCCTACTTAAAGGAATTTGGTCCTCCAAATTCACTGCACTATAATGCAAAAAATAGGGGATAACAAGCTTACCTAGAATAGGTCGGGATACTGCTTCCGCATGGTATCTTCGGACTCCCAGGTAGCTTCCTCAATTCCACGCCGACATCACTGAATCTTGACCATAGGTATAGATTGATTCCGGAGTTGCTACTGCTTCCGGTCCAAAATCTTGATCGGTCTTTCCTCATAGGTCAAATCCTCCTTCAACTCGAAGTCCACTTGTTGAATAATGTGAGTGGGGTCGTACACATATTTTCGTAACATTGATACATGAAAAACATTATATACGCCTGATAACTGAGGCGGTAACGCCAGTCTGTAAGTGACTTCTCCCACTTTATCCAGAATCTCGAACGTACCAATATACCTTGAACTCAGCTTGCCATGAATGCCAAACCTGCGAATCCCTCTCGTAGGAGAGACTTTCAGAAATACATGCTCGCCAACCTGAAATTCTAATGTCCTTCTTCTATTGTCAGCATAACTCTTCTGTCTTGATTGAGCCACTTATAACCGGTCTCGAACAATATGGATGTTCTGCGACGATTCCGAAATAAGGTCCGATCAAGCCATTGCTTCTCGCCTACCTCGTCCCAACACAATGGAGATCGACAGCTTCTTCCATACAAAGCTTCAAATGGAGCCATCTGAATACTGGACTGATAGCTGTTGTTGTAGGCGAATTAAATTAATGCCAAATGATCACTCCAACTGCCTCCAAAATCAATCATGCAGGCTCGGAGTATATCCTCTACTATCTGGTTGGTCCTTTCCGTCTGTCCATCTGTCTGTGGATGAAAAGCCGTACTAAAATTCAGACGAGTACCCAAAGACTCTTGCAATCCCTTCCAGAAATATGAAGTGAATCTGGGGTCTCGATTAGATACAATATTGACTGGAATGCCATGAAGTCTCACCACTTCCTTCATATATAATGCTGCCAAGACATCAACTGTCCATTTAGACTTAATGGGTAAGAAGTGGACTGATTTTTTTAATCTGTCGATGATCACCCAAATTGCATCAAAACCACCACGAGTCCTAGGTAGACCCATAATGAAATCTATGCCAATGTTTTCCCATTTCCATTGGGGTATGTCGAGCGGTTTCAACTTTCCTGCCGGTCTGAAATGTTCAGCCTTGACTTGCTGACATACCAAGCATCTACTCACGAGATCGGTAACTTCCCTTTTCATGTTCGGCCACCAAAAAGATATTTTCAAATCTTTAAACATTTTAGTGCCTCCATGATGAATCTTGTATTTGGATCTATGAGCCTCATCAAGAATCTTGTTCTTGATTTCAGCTACATCAGGTACACACGTTCGTCCTCGAAATAGCAGTCTTCCATCATCGGCCATCATGAAATCCGGTCTACTGCTCAAGCTTCCCTTGATTTCTACTAGCTCGGGATCATTATCTTGCAAAGACTTGATTTCCATCAACAATTCGGGCTTAAGTTGAATCTGTGTAATCATCACCCGATCATTGTCAACATTAAGATCCAGGCTAGCTAACTGTTCTAGTAGCCTCCATTCATGCAACATAAGACTGGACAATTTAGCTATAGGCTTCCGACTCAATGCATCAGCCACAACATTACCTTTACCGGGATGATACTCGATCGAGAAGTTGAAGTCCTTCAAATACTCCAACCATCTGTGCTGCCGCATATTGAGTTCCTTCTGAGAGAATAAGTACTTCAAACTCTTATGATCTGAAAATATCGTGAATGATTCTCCATATAAATAATGCCTCCAAATCTTCAAAGCAAACACAACTGCTGCAAGTTCCAGATCATGAACAGGGTAATTCTTTTCATGCTTCCTCAACTGCCTAAAAGAATAGGCAATCACATTCCCATGCTGCATAAGCACACAGCCTAGACCAATCCCAGATGCATCAGTATAGACCACAAAACCTCCTTCACCAGAAGGTAAAGTCAATATAGGTGCCGTAGTCAGGCATTCCTTCAAAGTCTGAAAGCTTCGTTGACAATCTTCTGACCATTCAAACTTGTTCTCCTTGCGGGTTAATCTAGTAAGAGGTACCGCAATCTTGGAGAAATCTTGAATGAATCTGCGATAATAGCCTGCCAGGCCTAAGAAGCTTCTGATTTCAGTCACATTAGTAGGCTGCTCCCAATTCTTCACTGCCTCAACCTTCGAAGGATCAACAGAAATGCCCTCTTTGGTAATAATATGCCCTAGAAAGGACACCTCTTGTAGCCAGAAATCACATTTACTGAACTTGACATATAGATGATGATCTCTTAATAACTGCAATGCCGTTCTCAGATGTTCGACATGCTCCTCTTTATTCTTAGAATAAATCAGAATATCATCAATGAATACCACGACCCATTGGTCAAGATAGGGTCTAAACACACTGTTCATCAACTGCATGAAAGATGCTGGTGCATTCGTTAGACCAAAAGGCATAACGACAAATTCAAAGTGACCATACCTGCTGCAGAAAGCCGTTTTAAAAATATCCTCCTCCTTAATCCGCAACTGGTGATATCCCGATCGAAGATCGATCTTAGAAAAATAATGAGCTCCTGCTATCTAGTCAAATAATTCATCAATCCTTGGCAATGGATATTTATTCTTGATAGTCAACTGATTCAATTATCGATAATCGATGCACAGCCTCATCGAACCATCCTTCTTCCTGACGAATAATACAGGGGCTCCCCAAGGGGAAGTACTCGGATGAATGAAACCCTTCTCGAATAATTCCATTAATTACTGCTTCAATTCTCTCAACTCCGCAGAAGACATACGATAAGGAGCTTTAGAAATAGGAGATGAGCCAGGAAAAATATCAATAGAGAAGATTACTTCCCGCTCAGGCGAAAGTTCAGGTAGTTCCTCTGGAAAGACATCAAGAAATTCTCGGACAACAGGAATGTCCTTAATCTCGATCTGCTGCTCAGGAGTTGCATAGACAAAGGCTAGAAATGCCTCACATCCTCGCCTCATTAGCTTATCAGCACGAAGGGCCGAAATAAGCGACATAGGGCTATGATGTCTAACTCCTATGAAAGATAATCCCGGGTGCCTACTAAAAGACACCGAGCTAGAACTGCAATGAACATTGGCCTCATACTTAGTCAACCAATCAGCTCCTAAGATTACATCGTAATCCTTCATGTCCATGCAAACTAAATCAGCTGGTAAATTCTGCTCATCAATCATAACCTTACTAGAAGGATAGAAAAGTTGAATTGCCGATCTAGAACCAATAGGGGTTGATATCTCTAACGGAGAATTCATCAGAACATGTTCCATAGCTAAAGACTTAGCAAATCTCTGAGAAATAAATGAATGTGTTGCACCAGTATCAAAAGAACAAATGCTGGCTTGTCGAGTATAATAAGAGTACCTTCGACGAGTCCACCATCCTTAGCCGTTTCCACTTCATTTGCATGTAGAGCTTGGAGCTTGCCTTGTGGTTTCTTGAAGACTTGAGGTTTCACCGAGGTAGCTTGCTTCGATATCAAAGGACAGTCTGGAATATGGTGCTCCTTGCTTTCACAACGTAAACAGGCGCCTAGCTTGCCCTAGCACTCCTCCATTTTGTGACTAGGACGATCACAAAATTTGCATACGCCCTTGAACGGTACAACAGGGCCAGGCTTCTAGTCTTCATGCTTTGGCATCTTACCCTTCCACGTTCCAGATCCGGTCCATGAACTAGACCCACTCACGGACCTCTTCTTGCCAATGCCATGTCCGGGTTTAGCATTCTTGAAATCCTTCGGTTGCTCCTTCTTAGTGCCTTTTCCACAGATTCGCTCCGTCATCTCTAAGGTATCTTCTAGGACTTGCGCTTTCCTCACCATTTCAGAATATGTAGAGATTTCCATCGGTGCCAACTGATTAATATAATGCAGCCTCAGACCATTGAGAAAATGCTTCGCCTTCATCTTCTCGGTGGAAATAAGGTGTGTAGCATAACGAGAAAGCCGTGAAAATTGAGCCTCATACTCCGCCATGGACAGACCTCGCTGTTTCAGGGCCGCGAACTCCGCCGCTTTCTTCTCTTGTACCCGGTCAGAAAAATACTTGCCGTTAAAAAATTCCTCGAACTCTTCCCACGTAACCTGCTGATCACCGAGAGTCACCTTGATAGAATCCCACCAAGTACGTGCATCACGTTCCAGTTGGAATGTAGATAAAAGGACACGCTCTTGGTTGGTGCATTGCATAACTTCGAAGATCCTTCCCATCTCATCTAGTCAGTGCTCGGCTTCGTCGGGGTCGGTCGAACCAGCAAACCTTGGCGGATTCATCCCTCGGAAGTTCCGGTATAGATCACCGGTGCCATGATTTGCAGCTCCAGCTTGAGCCACTTGTTGCAATGCCTGCGTGAGGCCTTGAACCGTGCGTTGCAAGTTCCTCCACTCCGCACGTTCAGCTGTCATTTCAAATGCCTACATGTGAAATAGATCATTTAGGGTCATTAAGATAGTTAATTTCACAAGCAAGGTATTAACTTAACCTGAGTTTCTACCCAATCTCACCAGGTCGGGTCCTTAAACTTTAACAAGGTCGGGGTCCTATGATGACACTTAGAACCCTAGAACTTCGAAAACCTAGGATTATTAAACCTACGCTCTGATACCACCTAAACTGTCACACCCCGACGCGGAATATCGGGACGTACAGTCAGTAACGAGCTAGAAATAACATTTATTCTAAACTAAACAATAAAAATTTGCTAAGGAAGGAAAGAAACTCTATCGATCAAGGAAGGATTCTAAACTTTTATTACAATGATCATCACTATTTAAACACGATCAAACATATCTTCCAAAACTAATTTAATACAACAACTGATTTACTACAGTAACAGAACACTAATACAACACTAAGGAAATAACTGGAAGTAACAACTATATATGCCAACTCGGCATCTAGGTACAAGTACACTCTAGAATCACTCATGTCCCTCCCCGTCTGTGTGAACGTCACCACCTGAATAACCTGGAAAGGGGGAAACAACACTATGAGCTGACGTTTAGTAGGTAATAACAGGTAAATTTACGTAGTTAATGACTTAATTACATGTTGTATGTAATGATAAGTAAGGAAATAAATAACGAGATCAAGGACAATGTAATAAGATCTTGCAAGGTCAAGAATTAAAAGATGACAATTAACAATAATGACAAGTACAAGAATTTTAATAAGAGCAATTGCAATAATAATTGGCCAACAAGCAAGTATTTTAAACATGAAATAATTCAAGATCAAGTACAAGAAATAATAATAGATTGAATGTCGTAGACGTCACACTAGTCAAGTACTCGGTGCAATGCCTCACCATGTCATTAACATCCCATGGGCTCACTAATTTTTCGGGCGCTCTCCCCAGGACCAGACCGGGCCCCTATGATGCGATGGCATTGATTTATTGGATCGAAGATCCCAAGTTGTCTAGACATTTTTTCAAGTAATTATGGCCAATGAATTTCAAGGAATAAACTAAATTGTAAAAAGTACAGATCTGACAAAACATCAGGATAACAAGAAGAGTAGAGAATTAAATTTAGGCATCATGTTTAACGACAATTAAGTCGTGGAATTCAAGAACGAATGGTAAGTAGGAAAATGCAATCATTAGAATACTCTTAATTCCATATTTTAACATTATATTCCGTTGGTTTAACAAATTTTTAGGGTTGTTTTAGGATCTTTTAATATCAGGGAACTAGCTTACTTAAGCTAAAAATGTAATTTCCTATTAAGGAAATTCGGGAGTGTTTTTAAGAATATGGTGGGGGTAAGTGCCATATTCTTGAAATACCTTAGTATGATTACCATCTCTTGTGATTCCAATTTCAGGGGTTTCTGGTCAATGTTTTTATCGTACTGGAAATGACTTAATCTAATTGAATGCCAAAATGTCAAAAATGATTTATTTTGTATTATCTTAGTGAATTGCTAAGAATTTAGTTTAATTCATAGAAATAAATCCTACCATGATGAAAATGTCTCTAACATGTTTAAAATAGCTCCAGCACATGATTCTACTGGTAAGATGATAGAAATATATATTTTTTTGCTGGAGTTAATTTTTTTAACACACTAAAAATACATTATTAGACGTTAAAACTAACACTTAATATGCTATAATGAGTTTTCTACATAAATTTTGGATAAGTGAATAGGAGTAAGTTATCATACTAATTATTCATTTTTCCTGATAACACTAAGATTTTTATCATGCTGAAAGTAATTTTCTACAATATTCTACCCTCCATTTAATAGGAGAAATATGTTGAGAAATAGTTTAATATACTAAAAGTCATTTATATCATGCTGTTATCATCCTAATATGCTGGAAGAATTTTTATCATGCTTTGAGGAATTTTATCATGCTGTAAGAATAGTTTAACATGCTAACATAATTTTACATGCATTTATTTTCTATTATATAGATAAAAATAGATTTTTATAAGTTAAAAATATCATTAATTCACATAAAATAACTTTCAACATGCTGATAATATCATAATATGTTTTTCATGAATTTTAGACATTTGTAATATTTTAGCATGCTAGATATATATTTTATATGTGTTTATTTTCTATTATATGGAGAAAAATAGATTTCTATAAGCTAAAAATATCATTAAGTGTATAACATATTTAATTCTGTTATGGACGCGGCATATCGCACGACCGCGTTGAGAACACGGTCCTATTATGCACCGTGTTCATAACAGAACCTAGATTTTACACGAGTTGGGTAAACCTTGCACTAAAAAGGCCATATCTTCCTTATTTCTTGATGAAATTCAGCAAACAAGATATCAATGGAAAGATAAGAGGAAGATGAACAAGATGGCATGCTCAATTTTAAGTTTAGCCTGTGATTATCCACGTGAAATCATGCTTTAACCTAAAGGGTACACTTAAAACCCTAACATGGATATATGCTTACTAAATCGAGAAATTATCCTAGTATGATTGATAGAAATTAGGACTTTCTACGTTAAAAGGGAGCTAACATGATGAGGATTCCATTCATGTATAATAATTAAAGTTAGGTCTGTTAGAACCTACCTTAATCGAAGATCAAAACCCAGCAACAAGAACGCCCAACGATCCTTGATAGCCCTCAAAGATCCCTCGATAACTTCCTGAATACTCAATAGAAATTGAGACTTTTACTACCAAATGAAAGATCTCGTCGAGCTGATCGAGATAGACTATCTATTTATGAATTTTGGTTAAGATTACCAACCTGATTTGGAGGGATAAAACCACGACCTAGAACGAAGGACGATCCTTGATAGTCCTTCAAAGATGCCCCGAGATCTTCCTGGATACCCTATAAAATTAGGGCTTTTACTACCAATGGAAAGATCTCATCGAGCTGAACAAGATGCTATATTTACTTTCCTAATTTGGTTGAGAACACTAACCTTAATCGACGGAAGAAGATGGAGCTAAGATGGACGTCGAGCTGCCGACACCCTTCCACCAAATCGTCGATTTCTCCTAGATCTGGCCACCTTGTAGAAAACCCCAGCTACCAAAAGAAAATAGACATCCTCAGCTTTCTTTTAATAGCCTATACACCTTCTGGATCCTTCCGAGAAGAGAGTATTTCGCGTTGCAAGAGGCGTGTTTGAAACGCCGCCGAAATATTTGACTTACCTAAAGCTCGACTAATAACTTCTACCACGGTTAATGTCCTATGAAATTAGTTGGGGGATTTTAATCTACCCATTAAGATCTTTCATTTGCCTCAAATATCACCTCATTTGGTTGAGCATTGAGCCCGAATTTAAGGTTTTAAGATGAGGTTTACTATTGCATTCACTATTGGGTAGGTAAGTGTAAAAATCTGATTTAAACCTTTAATTTGACCAGGTTAATGATTTAATCAGGGTTATGATGAGGGCATCTCACGACACTCCCTCTAGCTTTGGTCGTCTACACACTCTTGATATGGATTGATCATGGTCTCCACTTGTTATCTTCATTTTCCCAGGTTCATTTTATGTATTTTCCTTTTATTGAGTCCTATCTTATGTATTTTCCTTTATTGAGTCATGTGGTTCTAGTCCATTTCCCTTATTTTGCTTAATTGGGCCTTATTTCCTTAGTTATGGGCCCATAGGATTGAGTCTAGGTTATGCTCGGTCTTTTGTCCTATTATCAGGGACATTTTGGTCATGTAAAGAGTGGTTGCCTATATATAGGCCCCATCTCTCCACTTGTACTCACTTTTTGGATATTGAAAAAAAAACCACTTCCTTTTACCTCTTAAATCTCTCTCTCTTACTCTCTTTCCCTCACTCTCTCTCTCACTCTCTCTCTCTCCCAAGGGGAGTTCGCCCCACCCTCTCTCCTCCTCCCCCCCCCCCTCACTTACTCCAACCCCCAACCACCTCCACTACCTCACCCACCTCCATTAAGACCCTCCACTTCCCCAAGCCCCTCATTTACTCCTCTCTCTTTGTCCCAAAGCAAATCCTCCACCTCCCAACACAATCCACCACTTCCCCACACAAATCCCACCCCTCCCTAGACCCATTTCAAATTTGAACCTTCCCTCCCTTGCCTTGACCGCCCCTCAACCCCCTCCCTTGAACCAAGTTCGCCCCCACCATCTCCCTCTCACCCCTCTCTCTTGTGCACCCTCATCCTCCACCACCTTCACTAGCAGACCATATTCTCTTCAGCCCCACTTCGCCCCCCCCCCCCCCACCTCCATCTCGATAGCCTCCAATACCCCTCAAACACCACTCATCTTCCTCCCATAGCCAGTAGAACCACCTTCCACCACTTTCTCTCTTGGCCATTCCCTTCCCCACCACTTCATCTTCCCTTCATTCCCGCCCTGTTTCAGGAAGCAGGATTACAGCACTTGCAGAGGAGGCCACGGTCATCCCTCAACGACTCAGGAGGCGAGGCCTACATTTCTAGATTCGTCTGCAAGTCAGCTTTCAAGGCGAGGCGGTTTCGTCGGCATCCGAGCTCGGTGCTGTCCGCAACCACCATTCTTCTCCGACTGTGCAGAACTTCTCAGACCAGAAGCCAGAGCGGCAGAGAAGACTCTCCCACGACGAACCTTGAAGGAACCAGCCTTCAGGGTCTTCTACAAAGTTCTTCCTCCCCCTGTCAGCGTCCAGGAACAGCAGGCGGAATCCCGTTCGGCATCCGAAAACCAGAGATACCAATTTTCTACCACAACCACGCCGGTCTGCCTCCTCACAGTCTATCCCGACCACTGTCCACTTCTCTGGACATCCAGCTCATCTCCGACATCAGAAGACTTCCCTGTTTATTTTGGTGCATAGTAGACTCGTATACGATTCTAACGAGTCCAGCGGTGCCAGATTTGGAGCTCAGGAGCGACCGTGGCCGCTTCTGCAACCTGTTGTTTCAGACTGAGCTCGGCCAGAGACCAGAGCTGCATCCATCTTCCAGTCGCCGGAGCAGTCAGCCCCCAGATCAGAACGTCATCCAAAAATTCAAGCCGCACCCCTCTCCGGTTAGCAATCTTTTGGCGCATATCTCATCAGATTCTGAGCTCGGTGGATTTATTGGCTGCATCAACATCGACTCCCTGTCCAGAATTACAGAAGCTAGATAGAATCGGCGAAGCTCGGAAACTCGGTTTCCTTTGCATCTCTCCCCACCCCGCTTGGCCGGCTGAAGGCCCCTCCCTGCGTGGAGGTAGTTTTGAATGTATTAAGCATAACCCCCACCCCAAGATCACCCCTCCTGCGTGAGGAGTAGTGCTGTACCGTTTGCAATTTCAGGTCAAGCTACATCGCCGCGGCGATCGGGTGCATACCCTCGCCTCCCGGCGCGCCCTGGTCTCCGATCGGGATCGGTGTCTTCACACCGATCAGATGAGCTTCTGATACTATCCTTAGTAGCCTTATTCCTGCTAGTTTAGTATTGCTTTGATTGCTCGTCGGCGGTGAGAAGAGGGCTCAAACTTGCATGCTAGTTTGTTAGTGTTCACCGCGGACCGTGAGTGAGTGCCACCAAGCCCCCGCCCTGCGGGCCAGCCGCCCACAAAGTTGGGTATCCTAGACTCATTTGAGGTCAGCCCTAGCATTGTAAGTCCATTAGAACAATTGGGTCCCGCCCCGGACCTTCATCATTATCTCCCGGACCCACCGGGTGAACGTGTGAATCGGGTGAGCAAAAATCGTCATCGTGAGAATCATTGAGCGCTTGTATGCTTGCGGGTCTAAGTCCTAGGGTCATCTCATCATATTTAGTGGTCTTTGGGCTGTGCCACATCAGGTTAACCATAGAAGATAAAATTGCTAATCGAATGGTCTTTTTCCTAATTACTATTTTTTAGGATTTTAATAAGGTTAATGAATTTTCACTTCACTTTTCATTAAATAATAAAATAATCAAATTCGAAAACCTGATTTAATCCCTTAATTTGACCAAGTTAATGATTTTATTAAACTTAATCACAGAAGATAAATTTGTTAATTGAGTTGTCTTTTACCTAACTATCATTTTTCGGGATTTTAATAAGGTTAACGAAATTTCACTTTCACTATTCATTAAATAATAAGATAATATATTCGAAATTCAAATTTCAAATTCACCCATTTCATTTCTATTTCATTCCAAACCCTATTTCATTTAGGTTTCATTTCACCTAAAATTTTATTTTCATTTAGGTTTGCATTTCATGTTAATTTCATTTCATTTTCATTTAAACTTAAGGGTTTATTTCAATTTCTTTTCATTTATAAATTCAATTAAATCCTAATTAATTCTTAAAAATTTTAATTTAACAGTAATAATTCACATAAAATTTTTTTAATTAATTACGGGGTATTACAATGATTCTTGGTTATCTTGGTTTATATCGCTTATTTATCGCATTTTTATTTCTATTTTACTTCTAGAGCCAAGACGTTAATCACTTAAATATTGTCTTCATGTTGATACGAAGATACCTACTTGGCAAGTGTGCTCATACCTATTTTCTTATCTATTTCAGGAAGTACTAGTGAATCGGATTCAGATTATGCTAGCAGCGGGTCCGAGAGTGAATGAAAGTTTTCAAGATGAGAGAAGCCTTCGGTTATTAAAGTGTCTAGTATAGTCGTATTGTAATCTTGATTTTTCTTGTGTCGTAGTGATAGAAAAGTTGTCAACAGTTATAGTCTTATGTAAATTGATTATAGTTATGAAGTAAAGCTAGAAATTTGAGAAAAATTACTTGTGCAATTACTTGTAATTGTCTTGCGCTCTGATCTTCTTGCTTGCGAGAGACTTACCGTGCCGGCTGTTCACGTTCCGATATTCATTCTACTGTATTAAAAGCTCGGGGCCTGAGAGAAAGCCTCCCCACGGGCACACGAGCCACGTGGGACCCATGCCACGATTACATGGTTAAAACCCAATACGGAGAACCCATGAATCCTCGAACCACGAGAATTAGTCCTTGGGCGACCATCGCCCTCACGGGGCCCAATTAGCCTCATTCCCATGGGTTTAGATGGGTCAAATACCCATATTCATGTTCGGGATGGAAAACCCCACAATCGGGGTCGGAACAGCCTGAAAAACCCAACCCCAGGGGAGTTCAGTCGACTAGCTAGGCCTGGTCAGTCGACCGATTTCCCAAGGGGCAAAAGCCCCTATCAGTGCGTTGACCTACCCTTCTGGGCAAGTCGACCTGACCTGGGTCGGTCGACCGAAATGCAGGGTTCTGTCGACCGAACCCTACAGCAGGGTGGACCCTACGTGCTACCAGAATCGGTCAACCGAATCTGGCGACCTTCGCACGGGGGAACCCCCTTGGGGTCCCGAACCGCGCCCGACTCGCCGCCGAGGCAAGCAGGAACCATTCCCCAACTCAAAACACACTTGATGGTGCCAAACGGGGCCCAAAATGGTGATCGAAACCTTGAATCGAGCAATCACCACGAATTAAACTCGTTTTTCCCCAAAACAAGAACAACGGCCATCTCGGCCTCTCCTCAACCCGAAACCACGGGGGAAATGAGGGGAAACAAGGGGAAACACTCCCCGACATCCGATCTATCACTACGCTAAGAATCATTGCCTAAAATGGTGAAACTGTCCCTCATCCCAAAACATGCTCAAAACCCCAACATAAAGGAAACTCGCTCATTCTCGCTCCGATCTACATGAAACACAGGGAAAGTAATGTGGGAGAGGTAAGGATCCGTCACCCTACCTCTGGCGAAGAAACCACGGCAATCCAACGCCGTTCTGAGCTCGAAACGCCACGAACCGCGCCAGTTAGCAAAATTTGCACGCCACGCCTCGTCTCTCGATCCGCGCTACGATCCATGCCGATCCTCGCTCTGTGCCACCCGCCACCTCACCGTCGATCTCCTCCGTGGGCCGCTAGAGAAGAAGAGGGTGAGAGGGAGAGCATGGGAGTGAGAGGGGGAGAGAACGGGAGGGAGAGAGTGAGATGCGATAGTTAGGAGAGAGAGAGGGGTAGGGAGGGTTTTATAAAAAAATAAATTTTATTTATTTTTTTGAAAATACAATAACTCTGGAAAAAAACCCAAAAATGTAACAAGACTCCAAAAATTTCCAGAAAATACCGGCGCGTTCCTCACAACGCCGCGAACCCAGAACAATTCACGAACACATTGTGAAAAGGTTTGACAATTGATAAAAATGTCCGAAGCTCACTCGGACACGATCCGAAACCCGCGGAGGCACGATCTGAAAATTCGGGGCATTACAAAGGGTGAAAAATGTGTCGCCAAGGCCGACAAATAGCTGAACCCAAGAAAACCTCAAGCCTCACACTCAGGCTCGAAGCCAGCTTGAAGAAGGCTGCGCCAACACAGTGTCCTCGCTGCGTCAATGCTATCAACTCCAGCTCGCCAACATGTGCAAAATACATGAAGTTGCGTCAACGTAGGATCACTACTACGTCGATGCACCAGAATGCTTCTCAAGCATTTCTTTCTCAAACCTGTAACACATTCTGAAGATCATCCAGAGGATTAAAATATGAACCGCAACCCTCCAAAAATAGATCTTTTGAGGTCTAGAGGAGGTTCCTAGGATTGACCACTATCTCTGCCATCATCACAGTACCAGCACAACTTTTTGGAGGCAGATTTACCAGGTATCAAATGTGGGTAAAGTCTCTTTTCATGGTACACTACTTTTTGCAGTCAACCAATTAGGTTCTTGTCCAAGGAAGGGACCTAAGACAAAGGACTGTCCTGAGCCAACGAGATTGTAGTTCTGAAAGAGCTCCATGTCCAAGAAGAATCATTTCCTCTCCAGTAAATTAAGTAAAAAATCTTAAAGGGAAAATTTTTCGTGGATCTATTCTGTCATATGCGGCTGACCAATCAGATATGAGGCATACTTCAAAGAAGGATTTTCAAATCCAGCCAATTGCATTACACGTTCCTCGAGGGAAACTCCTCACTAGCTCTCCTATAAATACTGGCCTCATGCATGAAGGAAGGCCGTTGTTGCCTCACGCAGAAAAAGAAAGCCTAAGAGTACAAAAGAGAGCCCATGCCTTAGGTGATCTGAGAGGAAGAAAAATAGAGGAGAAGAAGAGAGAGCAGCCCAGCAACTGGCCGACTCAGTCCAATGTTGTAAAGAAAAAAGAAAGGAGAGAGCCTTGAGATTTGGTGATATAGTGTTCTTGCAGCCGGCACAAGCTTGAAGAGAAGAGTTCAAATCTTTTTTTCAGACCTAGAGATACAGCTTCATAATACTACTCTGAAGCTACATCTGTCCCTCCTTGTTCTGTTTATGTTTTTCATCTGCAACTTCTGATCTGGTCTTCAGTGTGTGTGTCATGTGCTCTGGTAAGAAACCGGATGTGTTTTTGATGCACTTGCAGCTTATTCTTTCTTTTGTGTGTGTGTGTGTGTGGGATTTGGGTCAATCAGACAGTGCGCACACATCAGCGGCTTCGAGTCTCTCGATCTTCAGAGTCAAAATAATTCATCATAACGTAACTGGCAAGCCTGTGCACTAAAATAAAATAAATGAATAATAAATAAATAAATAAATAAAATGCTTCCCACATCTCCCATACAGTTTTTCAGTAACACCAGACCAATACGCCTCACTTAGGCAGGTCTACCATAGCTTCAGACCAGCATGCCTTACAGGCCGATCCCTGACAGCAACACTAGACCACGACGCCTCACAGGAAGATCTACAACAACAACAACAACCACATCAACTGTAGACATGCACGCCTCATTGACCGGTCTACTTTGACGACATCGGCCACCATGCCTTATAGGTAGGTCTACTTCAATGACATAGACCAGTATGCCTCGAAGGCCTGTCTACAGCAACCCTAGACCAACACACCACCAAGGGTCGGTTTATCAAACTCTCTAGCTATCACACCACAATGGTCAGCCAACAAAAATATGTTTGCTGGCACCTCAGCGATCAGGTGATCACAACTTTTGGCTGATATACCTCATCGGTTAGCCAAGGCACTTCTAACAACTACACCACATCAGTCTGCCAGCAACAACAATGACGGGCCAACACATCCTCGGTGAGGTAGGGCTACATCTCCGTCAACATTAGACCAACATGCCCCCATGGGTTGGCATACACTGACATCAAACTAGTATACCCCCAAGGGTCGGTCTACATCAATACAAACCAAAACGCCCCAAGGGCCGATCTATTACAACCCCTGGCTGTCACACCTACACGGCCAGCTAATCCCAATACCTTCGGCGGTGCCTCAGCAGTTAACCAGCACACTAACAGGTACCATCTACAACACCACAATGGTTGTCTATCTAACATCACCCCTAGTTGTCACACTCTTAAGAGTCGGCCAACCTCGACTTCGACTATTACACCACAACGGCTAGCCAACAGCATCAACCTTTGGCCATCACACTGCAAGGGTCGACCGTTGATAATTCCAAACCAACACGCCTCACCGAGGCGGGCCTATATCGACAACAATCTTAGGCCAACACGCCCCATAGGCAGGCCCTCAACAATTCAGCTGATACACCCCCAAGGATTGGCCGATAAAGACTTAAGGCCAATACGCCTAGTAGAAGGTAGGCCTTTATCATCTACCCATGCCAAGATGCCTCAGAGGAACGTCAACACCACGTCAGGCCATCATGCCTTGGAGGAAAGTCAATGCATCCTTGACCAAGATGCCCCGCTGAGGTAGGGCACATCAACATCATGCCAGCACGCCTCTCCGGGGGTAGGTCTAGCAACAACAGGTCAATACGCCTCACTGAGGTTGGCCTCCAGCAACATCTGGCCGACGCGCCTCACCGAGGCTAGCCACCAGCAACATTCGGCTGACACGCCTTGCCGAGGATGGCCTCCAACAACAACGGGTCAATACACCTTACTGAGGCTAGCCTCCATCAGCATCAGGCTGACACGCCTCGCCGAGGTAGGCCTCTTGCAACTTCAGACTGACATTCCTCGTCGAGGCTGGCCTCCAGCAACATCAAGCCGATACGCCTCACTGAGGCAGGTCTCTAGGGACTTTAGGCTGACATGCCTTGCCGAGGCAGGTCTCCAGGGACTTCAGGCTAACATGCCTCGCCGACATGCCCCCACGGGTCGGCATACACCGACATCAAACCAGCACACCCCCAAGGGTTGGTCTACATGAATACATACCAAAATGCCCCAAGGGCCGATATATTCCAACCCCTGGCTGTCACACTTACACGGCCAACTAATCACAATATCTTCGACGGTGCCTTAATAGTTAACCAGCACACTAACAGGTACCATCTACAACGCCACAATGGTTGTCTATCTAAAATCACCCCTAGTTGTCACACTCTTAAGAGTCGGCCAACCTCGACTTTGGCTATTACACCACAACGGCTAGACAGTAGCATCAACCTTTGGCCGAGGAATCAAAATTAGAACCGTTGAACATCGGTGGATGAGCCATAGAAATTAAATCAAATAAATGAGCTAAATCGATAATGCACCAAGAATAGTATGATCTACTCTGCAGATGGTTAGATCTGATCAATGAGAGACCCGCTCTGATACCAATTGTTGGGTGCAAAGTGGGATCTAGAGGGGGGGTGAATAGATCCCCTTATAAAATTATGCTCAATTAGAATTCAAACACAATTCAACCTTAATAGAGACTGCTGCTACTGATTCCTTTTCATTGAACTTGACTTACAACAAATGTAGAGATCAGACAGAATCTAAGTCAGTTAAGACCAAACTCAACATTCACAGGTTCATGCAACATAGATATCAAACACTTAACAGATGATGGCTAAGTTGATCAGATATTGAGCTTAATTCAAATATCATTCTTCAGTTTGATTCACACTGAACATGCATTAAATACTTAGCATGTAACGACAATTTAGAACAGACCTCAATTAAGTAGTAATTGGGAAATTCCAGAAGCAATGATTCAAATGCACTGATACTAGAATAAAAGTGATTACATCATCTAGCAGTTCATTCAAAATCAGTCTCAAGCACTTAGTGTATAATGGAAATGCAATACAGTATCAGCTCATACACTAACCTGCGAAGGGGGTAGAAGATAAGGATGTACGCACAAATCAAACCATGATGGACAGTGATTTTTTAGGTGGTTCGATTTGCTACTCATAGACCTACGTCCACCCCTCACTCAAACTCGAGTGAGGGTTCCCTTGCAGATGCA
Organism: Amorphophallus konjac; assembly: GCA_022559845.1. Classification (NCBI taxonomy): domain Eukaryota; kingdom Viridiplantae; phylum Streptophyta; class Magnoliopsida; order Alismatales; family Araceae; genus Amorphophallus; species Amorphophallus konjac. The sequence goes on from CM040119.1 coordinate 293,111,795, forward strand.
AGAACACAGACTCAGTCTGCAACAAACGCTGTTAAATAGCTTGACTCAAAGGAACACTCTCCTCCCTTCTTCTGATAGACTCAGAAGGAGACGTGAGCAACACCCAGTTGCCCACAACCAGAGGACTAATCCTCTCTTCCTCTGAAGCACAGAGGGAACCGCGTGAGCAACTCCCAGTTACTCACAACTCGTAGATCTACGTCTCCCTTCCTCTGATACCACAGAGGGGACCCGGAGAAAAACGCTTCTCCCTTCTTCTGAACACTCAAAAGGAACCTGATCCAAGGACAGGGTATCGGAAGAACAATTTAGAAAATAGAAAAGTAAACAAACAAAAGACAAATGAAAAATTCAAACAGAATATAGCTCCAAGGGAGCAAAGCAGTTCTGGATTTGATCCATGAACTGATGAACACTTCAGATCTTCAGGATGCCCTGGCTGCACTCTATCTCTCATGAACTGGCTGCTTCTCTCTTCTTCTTTTTCTCTCAATCTTCTCTCTCAGATTTTCTCTCTAATTTTCCCTCTCAGATCTTCCTCTCTCGCAACACTCTTTTCTTCTTCTTCCACTTCCTCTCTTTCTCGATCTAGCTGCACGTAGTGGCTCTCGCCTTCTTCTCAGATGGACTCTTTTTCTCTTCGAAGGCAACAACCCTTCTTAAGTCAGAGCCTCACGTATATATATGACTAAATCTTTTCTATTTGGAAAAACTTAATCCTCAGACACATTTTTCATTGGTCCAGCTTGTCATGGCATAATATTCTTTCTCCAGAAGTCGCTGAGAGCGTGCCACCCTTTTGGGATCACGTGCCAATCATTGGCAGAAGAGGTACATGTGATTGCTTCAGTGATTCACTAAGTTGGCCATTTAGCACCGCTAGGAGACCATTTGTCAGCCTTATCATATATTTTTCACCCTTACTGTAGTATTTGTCACCCTTAAGACCTAGTAGCTGTTGAGTAGTGGATGGCGGATCTAGAGGGGAGGGGTGAATAGATCTGCCCCTCTTTTCGGAGAACACCCCTCTTTAAAGCTAGATAAAAAGTATTGCAGCGGAATATAACTAGCTTAGCGTAGCACACAACGATTTCTTTAGCAAGATGAATAAGTAATATAAAGATTAAGCCTAAGCATGCATCTAGCACAAAGTAATCACACAAGCAAACCACAACACATGAGATTTTAAGGTGGTTCGGACTGAATCCCCAGTCCTACGTCCACCCCTCACCATACCCGGTGAGGCTTCACTAGTGCAGCGCACCAAACCGCAGATCGGAAAGACCTCCGATTACCTTCCTACTAACCACCGGTAGGGACGTCAATCACCGCAGATCGGATAACTTCTGATTGCCTTCCTACTAACCACCGGTAGGGACGATCTTCAGTTTCAAATGTTTGAATGAAATGGAAAAAGAATAAATATGAAAATACTCAAACAAGATATATAATATGCTCAAAGAGAAAAGATCTTGTCTGAGATTGCTGGAGCTTGAATCTGATTCTTCAATAGTATCTTCTTCCTTGTGAAATGATCTTCCTTGGATCACCTTGAGTTGATGAAGAAGATAAAGGATGCAAATTTGATCTCCCTTCAAAATGAGCTTCTTTGGATCACCTTGAGATGATGAAGAAGATGATGGTTACAGCTTTATCTTCACTTAGCTTGGGGTTGATTTTCTCTTGAAGTAGCTTGAATCACCTGAGGATTTGATGAAGAACTTCTTCCCGGAGTACTGTTCACAGCTACAGTACTCGAACTCCTCTCCCTTGAACACACCCTTGCAGCCTCCTTTGATCTTCCCTCTTAGCCTTACTTGCTTCTACTCTTCCTTGGAGGTTGCTGGATTGAGATATGAGCTTGGATCACCTTGAGTTGATGGAGAGAGTGTTGGATGTAGTTTTGATCTTTCTTTGATCCTCTTGAGTTGATGAAGAGGTTTAAGGATGCAGCTTTGATCACCTTTGAGAATCTTGATTGCTTCTAGCTTCCTTGGAGGTTGCTTGCTTCAGATCTATGCTTGAATCACCTTGGAATGGATGAAGAACTTCTGCACGGAGTACTGTTCACGGCTATAGTACCTCTTCTTCCAACCTCCTTCTCTAGCCTCTCTTGATCTCTCTTTGATTCCTCTTGAAGCATTAGGGTTTCTAACCCTCTTGTATGTGTTTTATAGACTTTGGATGGTCAATAGAAACCCCCCAGACCAGATCCACATTTTGTGGGTGATTGGATGACTTTAGGATTAAAGAAATCCATGGAGAATGGCTCTTCTCGAAGTGGAAAACAAATTCAACATTGGTTGGCTCGGGGCTGGCGGTCGACCGGAAGCTTCTAGCGGTCGACCGCTACTGAGAATCGCTGTAGAAATTTAGTCCCTGGAATTTTCGGTCGACCTGGGGCGGTCGACCGTTGCTGCCGGTCGACCTCGGGCGGTCGACCGCCAGTTCTGCAATATGAGACTTTTCACGTTTGGCGATTCTGGTTGACCGGAATGACCTAGTCCTGCAAAGTTGAAGTGTTAGCCCAATGAAATACCTCCAAATAACAATGACTTTAAGTAGATGTTTATTTCATACATTTGGGGGTTGGATTTCACTTGGTTTATGCATTAGAAACATCAAGACCATTTGAGCATGTTACCATGCTTGGAATGAGAAACTAATGCATTTGAAGAGTGAATTTGTAAGTTATCAAACCAAGTTATCATTGTGAACCTCAAATATCATGAATGAAGTTTAGAAATGAGAGGTATATGGAATACCCATGGTGAGATTGATGGCTATGACAAGGTAAGAATCTTACCAATGGTACTTAACAGTAAATGACATATACCACCTGTATTGAATGGTAGAGAGGCAAGATGCTTATCCACACGTTTGGTTTGCCAGGCGACTGCCATGCTTGTCCATTCATTGGCTTATCTGTCATGAACAAAACACCACGTATGTCAGTCATATGAGAGTGGAAAACAACAATGACTTATAGTGTTTAGCCATTATCAAAACCAAGCCATTATCAAAACCAAGCCATTATCAAAACCAAGAATGTCCAATAGCTCAAATGACCACAGGATGATGTCGAAAGACTCAAATGACCACAGTATGACTCAATTGACCACAGGGGCACAACATTCTCCCCCTTTTTGATTATAGCAACACTGTGAGTCATTATGTGACAGTGATATCCAAGATGGTAAATTTTATAACATATGCAGCTCAAGATCTATGATGATGAAAGCATGTGAATACGGATATGTATGCATGGATGCCTTTCGACTCTCCCCCATTCACAATTCTCTCCCCCTTTGACTCTCCCCCATTCATAATTTGCTTCTCCCCCTTTGACAAGTTACAAAGGCCGCACAAAGGACGGACTCACAACAAGACATTCTCCCCCTTTGACAGCAGCAAAAAGGAGGGATAAGGTAGAGAAGGTGATAAATGTCGGTGAGACCAGAGCTGAATTAGAGTTGAGAGCAAGCCATTATATGCAAACTGGAAACACGTCGTGAGCAATGTACATGGTTCAAAGCTAATGAAATCCGAGATCAACAATAGAGTTCCAAAACCATCTATATGCATGTTTCAATAGAAATGAACAAGAAGGGCATATCATGGCAGTGGTGAACTTTCCTTTGTCTTAAACATTCATATTCAATAACTTCATCGGGAATAGCACCAACTAGTATTGAGGTAAAACAAGCATGAGTAAAGTATGGAATTTTATGAATTCAGCACTGTGTTGCATGATCTTTTACAGGTTTGTGCACATGACTCATATTTTACGAGCAATCGACTCTAGTACATGCCTCCTAGCCGTAAGAATACACGTTGTTTAGACGCCAGTATTCCTAGGTATTTGGTAAGACTGACTGTTATGCTTCAAAATGAACAGAGATAGTAAAGTCACGTCATGACATATCCAATCTCATTTCTTTGATGAGAAGATACATTTCTCGGCAAGTATGCCATTGCTCTACCTAGAGTCCAAATGAATTAAGACAGAGATAACAGGGGCACATCATGACATATCATTCGTCACTTGTTTTGAGGACGTGACATATTTCTCCGTGCAATAATATCATTGCTCTGTGAAATTAATTTTCAGGAATTCCAGCTCATCAAGGTGTTTAACAACAATACTAAGTTTTAGCATCTTCAACCAACATTGCAATGACGTTTGAATTTTTAGATTTCAGGATAGTCATTCAAGGCACAATATGCAATCTCTAGTTAAAGTCTATTAACACCACATAACATAGATGATTTCAAAAGATATATCAGAACTTCAAGGAAATCATTAAATCTGAACCATTTTCATTGAATGGACAATCATCAGTTCATATAATAGAAAGCTCTTACACCATAGTTCTGTCTGTCTCATGACTCATATTCAAATTGGATGCCATTGATGTTCAGATTGCAAGAGATTAAGAAAAGCAGTAAGACTCCCCCTAAGGATATGCAATGAATGCATTCAAGGAGTTATGTTTGAAGCAAATGCAATGACAATTATCAAGGAGAGGTTGACTAGTACCATGCAGGGGTTGACCTGGTCAAATATGAAGTTGGCAGAGATGAAATACATGACCCAACACATGATTGTACACTTATTTATGGCAACAGAATGAAGATGAAACATATGCATGAATACTTCAAAAAAGATAACTCCCCCTTACTATATGGCCTACATGCGTCAGTGACGCATGGTACTTGGCGGAGGTGAAACCTCACGCATATTGAGTGCTTCTAGACAAGTATTACCTGCCTTTCCATACATCAACATTTAATATACCATGGCTATGCAAGAATGATGCTATGCAATGCATCATGATCATGAATTTAACGTGATTATGCAAATGAGTGCAGAATGACATGGATACATATATACAATGCATGGATACCAAACAGCAAACAGCCAAAATAAAAAAGATCATCAGTTCAATTTTTATTGGTCTTGAGGTCGGTAAAGACCAAGCTCCCTTCTGAGTGTTGTAGACCTGTCATTACACAAGGGCTTGGTGAAGATATCAGCAATTTGATTTAGAGTATCAACAGAATGTAGTTCAAAATTTTTCTTAACGACCTTATCTCTAATGAAGTGATGCCTTATCTCAATATGCTTGGTCCTACTTTAGGACTAGCTTGAAATCTAGCACAGAGACATACACTAAATTGGATATCTGGTCGGGATGCAGTCAAATAAAGTAAAGAGCCGATCATACCTCTATAGATTTTTGCATCCACTAATTTACCATTTTCATCCGAATCCAGTGATGTTATGGTGCTCATAGGAGTTACAATTATTTTACTGTTTTCCATGTCAAATCTTTTCAGCAGCTCCCTGATATATTTGGCTTGACTTATGAAGCACCTATCTTCTCCTTGGTTGACCTACAAACTGAGAAAAAAATAGAGTTCTCCCATTAGGCTCATCTCAAATTTGCTAGTCATGAGGTTAGCAAATTCCTCACACATTTCAGATTTAGTAGAACCAAACACAATATCATCAACATAAATTTGAACAATCAAAATGTTATTACCTTATTTCTTGGTGAAAAGTGTTTGATCTACCTTACCTCGTGTGTACCCTTTCTCAATGAGGAATAAGCTTAGTCTCTCATACCAAGCTCTTGGTTCTTACTTCAAGCCATAAAGTGCCCTGTCTAGCTTGTATACAAAATCTGCATGGTTAGAGTTCTCAAAGTCAGGGGGCTGCTCCACACAGACTTCTTCCTTGATCAAACCATTCAAGAAAGCACTTTTTACATCCATTTGATACAACTTTATTCTAAGGGAGCATGCAGCTTGGTTTTAGATGTTGACTCCTACTGAAAGCATGCATGGGTTGGCAATGAACTATGCAGCCTAAGACTTATGTGAATGCATAATGCAATGAAGATGTTGCATGATGATTGCACATTTTTTATGTTTTCCTAAACATAATTTGCATTGGAGTATATGAGATCACAAGATGATGCAAACACAAATCATTCACAATTGATTTTGAACTGAATGCAACATGATGATGCCAATTGCTAGACTCCCCCTTTGAACAATGCTAACATGAATAACGGGTTGAAAATACAGCCATGGTATGCATCATCAAAACCAAAATCTAAGAATTTCGTGTGACTGATATCAGGTACCAAACAACTCATCATCACATCAACTTCATCAGCATAACAAGTTTCTCATGAATTAAACAGCTGAAATAATTGATCTCTGGTACACGGCGGAGGTTTTGATCTTAGATCCTTCTCACGCATAGTAAGATTTCTGGGCAAGCATGACTTGCCTTTCAACTCTAGACCATTTAAAATACCAGAGGTCAAGTAGGGTGTGAGCAATTAATCTAGCTCATGTGTTCATCTTCACACCACGGGGGATAAATCATCATTTCAAACAAGCAATTCAATTTGCAGAAGTTTATTGAACAAAATGGGCAAATTTATGATACAGTATCTACATGTCAAGACTAAACATGCAAAATGATAAAAAAAATATTTACATACCAGTGCCTTGAGCTTTTATTTAGTTGACCATTCATTTCTCAGCTCCAAGGCATCCTGCACACCCAAAATTCTCATTTGGAATTTTTTAGGTACCCAAGCTTGCTTGGGTCCTTGTGGGTTAACAACATGTTTAGCATCTTGGCCCATCTTTTTCAGGGCAATCACATCATCCTCCCTCATTGTGAGGTAATCATATATCTCATATCCATTTTTCCCACAATAGAAACAACACACAAAAGATTGATTTTTCTTTTTATGTTTATGTACGTGTGCATGTGGACTATGCTTTTGTGGGCAAGCATGATTTTTACTTTTCATGGTATGAGGCTGATATCTTTCTTTCAGATGCCAGCATTCCTGGTTAGTGTGACCAGTCTTACCACAATGAAAGCAGCAAAGAGAAGCATTTCTTTTGAAGGTCATGGAGAGTGTCGACCTGTTTGGATGGGAATGTCGACACTTCTGATTCTCCATGCGATTCTGTGCAGAGTTCTGCTGAGCAGGCCTTCTGCCAGTGTTGGCCTATTTCTTTCCTTGCCCTTTCACTTGTTGTCATGTTCTAAGCTCATCATTTCTCAGGTTGAAACAATCATGCACAGTGTGACCATATCTGCCACAATAATAATAATGAACATTCATTTTGTGGAAAGCATGGTATTTAGTATTGGACTTGTTGTGGTGCATGTTTGGATGAGCATGCTGAATTTCACTTTTCTTTCGAGCTGTATGTCCTTTTTGGTGACCACAGGAAGTGGTGGCTTCTGATGAGTCAGAATCGTGGTCTTGGGCAAACATTGACAGGAAATCATTCAAACCTTGAATTTCATTTTCAAGGGAGGAAATATGCTGTTTAGATTCATCAAGACCCTCTTCGCATGCTGCCAATTGCTCATTGAGCATGGCATTTACCGCTTTAAGATTTTGATTTTCTTGTTCTAAAGCATGCAATGTTTCAGAGCAATCATCAATGACAGACTTGCATTTTCCAAGTGCAACCAATTTTTCATTCACTTCTTCTTCATCTTGTTCAAGTTCAATTTTCTTTTCCAACAATTCTCTATTTTCTTCTTTCAGAGAATCAATCAGATTTTGTTGCCATTCAAGATCATCATGGAGACCCATATTTATCTTTTTCATGGACGAGCATTCTTTGCATGTAAAATTAGTAGAACATGAAACTTCAGTTTCTTTTAGGACCTTTTCACTTTGAGTTTCAAAATTTTTACTTTCTCCAATCAACCTCTCATCATGAATTAGCCCATCGGCCACAGTTTGATCATTAGATATTGATTTAGGTTAGTTTTGAAGTTTTATTACAATTTCTTCCAACCTAGTGATTTCATCATGAAGATTTTCATTTTCATCCCTTAGACATGCAATACTTTGTTTATGCGTATCTAGATCAAAAGAAAGAGTGTCGTTAAGCTCTTCAAAAGTAGAACAGTTTTTACAAAAAGATCTTTCATTTTGGTTACTTTTCTTGAGATCCTTTTTCAAATTTTTATTTTCTGATTTTACCTTTTTGTATTGAGTAATCAACTCATCATAGGCTTCCATAAGCTCTTCAAAAGTGAATTCCTCAGAGTCAGAGTTTACCTGTGATGATGATATATTACTGGACTGTTCTGCACGGTCGGCCATGAAGTATTCTTGTTCTTGTTCCTTCCCTTCATGGATTTTCACCAACCTGTCCAGTACTTGCTTGGCTATGCTGCAGGAGGACACAAGATGAGTTAGTCTGAGACCAACTGCAGCTGTAATTAAGTTATATGCAGCAAGATTATCATTGTGTTTGGTCTCATGTTCGGCTGACCAATCAATTGAATTTGATGGCAGCTCATGAGGACCATCGTATATATAGGCCCACAATTGTGGATATATGGAGCTAACATAGATGAACATTCTCCCTACCCATGTAGAAAAATCTGAACCATCATAAATGGGTGGAGAAACCATCGAAGCATGTGTAGCATATGAAGCCATCTAAATAAAATACACCGGGATATTTCCCTGCAGATCGTAGGATCTGGGAATGGCAGAGCCAGGCTCTGATATCACTTGTTGAGTAGTGGATGGCGGATCTAGAGGGGAGGGGTGAATAGATCTGCCCCTCTTTTCGTAGAACACCCCTCTTTAAAGATAGATAAAAAGTATTGCAGCGGAATATAACTAGCTTAGCGTAGCACACAACGATTTCTTTAGCAAGATGAATAAGTAATATAAAGATTAAGCCTAAGCATGCATCTAGCACAAAGTAATCACACAAGTAAATCACAACATATGAGATTTTAAGGTGGTTCGGACTGAATCCCCAGTCCTACATCCACCCCTCACCAAACCCGGTGAGACTTCACTAGTGCAGCGCACCAAACCGCAGATCGGAAAGACCTCCGATTGACTTCCTACTAACCACCGGTAGGGACGTCAATCACCGCAGATCGGACAACTTCCGATTGCCTTCCTACTAACCATCGGTAGGGACGATCTTCAATTTTAAATATTTGAATGAAATGGAAAAGGAACAAATATGAAAATACTTAAACAAGATATAGAATATGCTCAAAGAGAAAAGATCTTGTCTGAGATTGTTGGAGCTTGAATCTGATTCTTCAATGGTATCTTCTTCCTTGTGAAATGATCTTCCTTGGATCACCTTGAGTTGATGAAGAAGATAAAGGATGCAGATTTGATCTCCCTTGAAAATGAGCTTCTTTGGATCACCTTGAGATGATGAAGAAGATGATGGTTGCAGCTTTATCTTCACTTGACCTGGGGTTGATTTCCTCTTGAAGTAGCTTGAATCACCTGAGGATTTGATGAAGAACTTCTTCCTGGAGTACTGTTCACAGCTACAGTACTCGAACTCCTCTCCCTTGAACACACCCTTGCAGCCTCCTGTGATCTTCCCTCTTAGCCTTGCTTGCTTCTACTCTTCCTTGGAGGTTGCTGGATTGAGATATGAGCTTGGATCACCTTGAGTTGATGGAGAGAGTGTTGGATGTAGTTTTGATCTTTCTTTTGATCCTCTTGAGTTGATGAAGAGGTTTAAGGATTCAGCTTTGATCACCTTTGAGAATCTTGATTGCTTCTAGCTTCCCTGGAGGTTGCTTGCTTCAGATCTATGCTTGAATCACCTTGGAATGGATGAAGAACTTCTGCACGGAGTACTGTTCACGGTTACAGTACCTCTTCTTCCAACCTCCTTCTCTAGCCTCTCTTGATCTCTCTTTGATTCCTCTTAAAGTATTAGGGTTTCTAACCCTCTTGTATGTGTTTTATAGACTTTGGATGGTCAATAGAAACCCCCGAGACCAGATCCATATTTTTTGGGTGATTGGATGACTTTAGGATTAATGAAATCCATGGAGAATGGCTCTTCTCGAAGTGGAAAACAAGTCAACATTGGTTGGCTCGGGGCTGGCGGTCGACCGGAAGCTTCTGGCGGTCGACCGCTACTGAGAATCGCTGTAGAAATTTAGTCCCTGGAATTTTTGGTCAACCTGGGGCGGCCGACCGCTGCTGTCGGTCGACCTGGGGCGGTCGACCGCCAGATCTGTAGTATGAGACTTTTCACGTTTGGCAATTCTGGTTGACCGGAATGACCTAGTCCTGCAAAGTTGAAGTGTTAGCCCAATGAAATACCTCCAAATAACAATGACTTTAAGTAGATGTTTATTTCATACATTTGGGGGTTGGATTTCACTTGGTTTATGCATTAGAAACATCAAGACCATTTGAGCATGTTACCATGCTTGGAATGAGAAACTAATGCATTTGAAGAGTGAACTTGTAAGTTATCAAACCAAGTTATCATTGTGAACCTCAAATATCATGAATGAAGTTTAGATATGAGAGGTATATGGAATACCCATGGTGAGATTGATGGCTATGACAAGATAAGAATCTTACCAATGGTGCTTGACAGTAAATGACATATACCACCTGTATTGAATGGTAGAGAGGCAAGATGCTTATCCACACGTTTGGTTTGCCAGGTGACTGCCATGCTTGTCATTCATTGGCTTATCTGTCATGAACAAAACACCACGTATGTCAGTCATATGAGAGTGGAAAATAACAATGACTTATAGTGTTTAGTCATTATCAAAACCAAGCCATTATCAAAATCAAGAATGTCCAATAGCTCAAATAATCACAGGATGATGTCGGATGACTCAAATGACCACAGTATGACTCAATTGACCACATGGGCACAACAGTAGCCGTCGCCTTGGCCTTACGCGTCTTCTTGTAGAAGTCGTCACCATACCATCTATTTGTCACCCTTAACCTAGCATTTGTCTGCCGTAAGGACCAATTGTCACACTTAGCTCCTATTTTTCACCCTTATCACCTGCATTATCTTGTCTGTTTTCAGCCTTAAAAAAACTCTTGTTCTCGCTGGTTGACTGAAGACTTTGCTGTGTTGATTGAAGACTTGCTATGCTGACTCTGTTGATGATGTTGACCATATTGAATATGTTGACAGCCTTGGCTTTGTTGATATTGAGACTTGAATCACCATTTGATAACCTTGATCTTCATTTTGTCTTCCTTGTTTGATGTTGGTTCTTTATTTGTTAGCCTTCTTTGAAGTTGGCTTCTTGGTCGAGTCGACTCCTTGGGTCGACTCCCCTTCTTCCAGTTTGAACACTTTTGGCCTTGTCTCCTATTTTACAACCTTACTGTCTTATTTGTCAGCCCAACTACTTATTCTTCTCTTTTGACCACCTATTTGTCACCACTAAACTTCCAACGCCATCGCCTTTGTTCCTTTGGCTAACGGTTGAAATGGCAGAGCTCAAATCGACTTTCAAAGCTTCTCAAGTCGACTTCCTCTTGACAGATCCTTCTTTCTGTCTTGAACTTCATTCTTTCTGGTGGTTTAAACTCAACTAGCATTTGAACTCCAGCTACTTTGAAAAACCAGAACTCTATCTTCAGGATGCTTCCTTCTTAGCGCTTCTTCTCTTTTCTTTTTCTCCCAGCCAGTGTATTTGTTATCCTTGTGCCTGTGACTTCAAACTTAACTATTGCAAAGCCACTTAGAAGTCTCATGAACATTGTTAGCATAAACACTTGATTCCAAATCATGTCAGATTAATATTTATAAGACTAGACAATATCAAAGGCATTCAAGTAGACTCATAACTGAGTCATAGTTTGTCATCGTCAAAACATAGGGACACAAGAGACAAATCGCCATTGTCAGTCCAAATGAGGTCGAAAACCCTAGGGCATTGACCCCTTGCTACATAATCCCACATCCCCATGATCGACGAGACTCCGCCATCATGAGGGTGACGTCACGCCCATACACTCGACAGATCGCCCCGACGGTTGGATGGACAGGGAGGTCATGCGCACTACCCTACACCCTAACCTCGAGCCGTCAGGTGTAGGGGATAGAGCACCACTCAGACACTCTCCACACTAGCAATGGACTTCCCAAGTCCTCCCGAGCACCGAGGGTGGAGCATCCTCGCTGCTTGGGAGTGGGGGGCTAATGGGGAAGGTATAATTCATCAAGGCCTGCCTGGTTGGCCCACTACGGAGGCCCAACCCTCCGTCCCACGCCTAGCGCTCCAACCCAACATGCATCCTACCTTGGCACAGGCCCAAGCTTAGGCGTCGTACCTGTGTGTGTCTCCCCTGTCAACGGCCACAACGTACTTCCACGATAGCGCATTAATGGTGGGAGGCGCACCAGTCCGGCAACGGGAAAAGGGAGGATGCCGCCCATGCTGCTCCCCCTGACAAGTCTACCCCACGTCTCTAGCAAGTCCTACCGCATTATTGGTGGAGTCACCCCCTCCTAGAAGGAACGGCGAGCCAGCACCCACGTCTCTCTGCTTCGTTAGGCTCATGGATAGGATTGCTCACGTCCCCCCAAGTCACGGCAATCATGTGAAAACAACGGTCAACCTCACGACGATAGTATAAATAGAATCTTGGCTCGACCGCCAGAGGGGTATGCGACCTAACCCTCTTAAACTATCACCCCCCGATCGCTTTGGTCTCCTTTGTTCCTCTCTTCTCTGAGTGCTCGCATTTGTCTCGCAAGTTGTCTAATTTGACTGTCAAAAGATTGTCCATTGGGATAGTTCTTAAGACTCCTTCTGATCATTTGTCCGTGTTTGCGGGTCTCTTTACGATGAACGCTGCTTTCCTCCGTCCCTTCAAACAAATCTTTAGAGGTGTGATTCTAACGTTGGATAATCAATCTCAATCACTACGGAGGCCATAGCCTGATTATCTCTAATTGAATAATCTCTGCACACAATCGCGCCCCCACATCCACCTCGAACTAAATGTGGGAAGAAGTCAGCCTTTATCATCATCCGCTGGTGCTGGCTTCCGGCGGTGGGGAAGGAGGACGCGAGGGAGTGGGTGAGCTCTGCAAGGTCACGGATAGCACATGCCCGAGGACCTTGGCGAATTGAAATGCCTAATTGGAAGTAATTAGTTTCGCTAGTCTTTTTTCTTTACCATGTTAAATATTTCTGGCGACTGCCTATAGCTAGTTAAATTTGCAAAAAAATATTTTAGGGTCTGTGTAGTACCGTTCGAAAGTTTTATAAAACCATATATTCTAACACAACTAAATACTCTCATGCTGTGGCATGCTGTTGAGGCTATAGTAATAGTCTGCAGTGGCATGTTGTCTCTTTCTCTTCAACTAAAGACGGCCATTCTCTTCTATTGCCGCGTTAAATGGTTTTTGGCGGCCGGCGCTGATCTAGAGATAAGATCTGATCTCAGCAACATGGATCGAAGAAGGACATCAGATTCAAGTGGGCCCGGCAGCTAGCAAGCACGACGCTATAAAACGACACATGCAGTTCGGACAGACACCCACTCAGTCTCCTCGATCGACGTCTTCTATTTTTTATGTGTACGATAATATCTATACATGAACATGTTCATTCCAATACCGAAAGAATGTCCAAACACGTCATATTCCGTCTTGCTGTCAGATAAATATATATATATCTCCTTGAAAAGTAAGGTTTATCGACCCGACACGAGTCATCTCGACTCACACGATTCAACTCGACTTAGATTGTGAGTGGGTCACCCGAGTCGTTGGTTATCACCGGATCGTCTTATTATTATATTATTATATTATATTATATTATATATATATTCTATTTTATTCTATTATTTTATATATATTATATATATATATATATAATCTTTTTTTAAAATGAGACAGATTGAGACGAATCGAGATAGAATTGATCCCGATCTAACCCAGGCCGAGACTAGATTAACCGAGTCGACAAACTCTGCCGACAAATACCTGAGGGTTGGTAGGTAGAAACAAGTTCCATTTTACAGAAGTTTTTCCTCGTTGATCTATCTTTTTCAGAGTCGTCGACGCCTGAGATGCTTTGTGTAAATAGAAATTTACCAAGAGGGCACTTGTATTTTTTTAATTTCTTATTTTATATCTTTTTCAACCTTAACAAAAAACACAAAGGACGGATATAATTTACTCAAACATACACTTCAACCACAGCTTTATATATATATATATATATATCCACTCTTGGAGAACCCGTAACAACTACGCGGAGCCATGGCTCGATCCGAAGCTCCTTCGACGGGAAAGGCTAGCCCCGGCCGCCATCATTTATTCTTCTACCGGCAGCAGTACTACTAGTAGACGCATGAGTTGATCTTACACGACTTGACTGAGCTGCGACACCAGATCAGCGGTAGTCCTTTTGATGTAGGGGTACACCTTGCCACTGTAGTTGGTTTGGCCGTCCACGTGCCGGTCCCACAGCATGATCCCCCCATATAGGTGGTATGTCTCGATGATGGGCAGCACGCGATGTATCGTTTCGTTCGGCTCCATGTAGCCGCTGGTAGCGGCTTTAGGTCCGGCCGGCAGACCCATGAGTAGCTTGCCGGCTTGGACGATGGTGGTCGCCCAGTCGTTCCAATACCTGAGCATGTCGCTGGGGTCGCCCTCGTGGTATTGGCACGGGCCGTTGTTGTAGAACTGCTCCCAGACGTAGTCCATGAGGCCAGTGGCGATGGCCTTGTCCAAGTGGTTGTTGTACTTATAGGTAGGGATGTCAATGGGTTGGGTTCGGGCCGGGTTTAAGTCGGCTTGGCTCGGGCCTGACTTATCAAGAGTAAGGTCCGAGTTTAGCCCGAGCTCGACCTATGTCGGGTCGGGTCGGGTCGGGCCCGACATCATGTAAAAAATTCAAAGTCCGACTAAAGTCCGGCCCGGTCTGACTACTTAAATAAAATAATAAAAATAATAAAAATTAATAGAGTTAATACTATAAAACTTATAATCTCACTAAATAAATTAAAATTTTGATATTAATTACATAATTTGTGTGAAAAGAGAATTTTAAAAATTTTAATTAAATAAAATAACATAATTTTGACTAAATAATTTTTAAAATTTGAAGTGAGAATAAAAAAAGGGATCGGGCCGGGTCGGCCCGCGGGCCGAACTCAAAGTCCGAGCCCGACCCGCGAGTCTAGTCGGGCCAGGCTTTTAGGCCCGACTAAAAATCCGCGAGACAAAAAAGACCTTGCGACTCGACCCGAAATCGGGCCAAACCCGCGGACCTGTCGGGCCGGCCAGACCCATTGACAGGCCCTACTTATAAGGGCACTGGGGCGCATCCGCGAGGTACACCTTCCTCTCGGGGGTGGAGTATCCCTTGAGGTACCTGGCGAGGGAGTCCCAGTACAAGTCGGAGGTGGGGACCTCGATGTCGAGGTCGATGCCGTCGAGCACGGCGTCGCCGAGGGGGCGCCGGACGTACTGCGACCTCCCGCCGAGGTAGGCGTTCCACAGGTAGTCGGCGACGGTCCGGGCGTCGTCCTCACTGGCGAGGCCGTAGGGGCCAGGGACGCCGCCGCCGAGGGAGAGCAGTACCTTGATGCCCATGCCCTGGCAGTGCTCGATCTGGCTGGAGAACTTTGTGCAGGAGCCGGCCGGCTGCGGGTCGACGCAGTGGCCGGCGAGGTTAAGAACCGGCTCCCGGCCCTCGCCAAAAACGTAGAGGAAGGCGATGTTGACGTAGGCGTAGTAGCCGGTGTCGCAGGCCTGCGTTAGGTCGCCCTCATATCCGTTCTGGCCCCAGTAAATGGCGATGCCTGCGTCGATGTCGTCCCCCGCGGCAGAAGCTGCGGCCATAGTCGCCATGACGAGCGAAAGGATCAGGAGAAGGGCTAGCCGGGGAGATGGAGGACTCAACCAGGCCCGGGCTGCCATTAATTGCTGCATGTGATAATTGCTGGAGAGAAGGTGTGCAAAAAAGGCTTCGTGGTTTCTATTGAAAACTCAGGACAAATATATACACTGGTGGCATGCGGATATGATGCAGGGCAGTTGCAACAATGATAAGATTATAACAGAAATTCAGTGGACGTGGTTACATTTTCTACGAGGAGTATCGCAAAGATAAGATGATGGGAATTCATGGCTGTTCAGAGTCTTCACCAAACAACACCCACAAATCCACCTCGAACTAAACGTGGGAATAAAATCTGCTAGCTGCGCCATGGTGCTGGTGCTAGATAGCATGCATGCTGCTGTCGACTGGGAAATAAGGACGGGAGTGGGTGAAGGGCGCGCGCGGAAGAGGGAGTTGGATCATGAGTCGCACGATTTTGGATGAGTCTATATCGTCGTCACTACGATTGAGGATCTACAAAGCAGAAAACAGATAAGAGGTGTTCAAGGTTGAGACTCCGGTGAAAATCCTCTGATGATTAAGTCAGCGAACTGATAGAACATAGGTGGAAGGGGAGTAGGAGAAAGAGTGAAGGGCACGATATCGTTCTCCATCAGTGAGTGTGGTGTTGAGTATTCAAGATCACCTTATCTTTCTGAAGAATTTTTCTGGGGTTTATATAGGCGCTCGTCTCGTATAGGAGTCTTGAAAGATTGGGGGACTAAGGGGAGTTACGTCTTTGTTGTGGGCTGTTTATGGCATGAGGACTCTTGCTCCCACTTATCCCTTCGAGTTTCCTGTTCCGAGTAATGGCATAACTTTCGCCTGGATAGGCGTTCGGCGGTCGGGTCGAGCGTGGGGCACCCGTTCAGGGTTCTTCCCGGGTGACGAAGACGTCGTTGGATGATTTACACTCGGTCTCTGATTGAGATTCTCCCGAGCGACCGTTACTCAATCTTCCGGGTTCAAAGACCGCCTACAAAATATTGAGCCGAGTGAGTTTTGAGCTTTAAATAAAATGGACCCATAAGGGGGGCTCATTTTGGGAGCCTGACCTGTTTGGGTTGAGAATGAACCTGACATGTTTGGGCAGGTTATACCCGTATTAGTTAATTATATAGACCCGTATTAATTAATTTATAGAGGACGATCGAGGAGCGAGGATGGCAATGCAATGGCCGGGCGATGAGAATTAATGGCGGTTCAGAGTCTTCACCGTACACCACCCACGAACCCACCTCGAACTAAACGTGGGTGAAGGGCGCCGGCACCACTACTACTCACGGGTGGGGCCGCCTCAGTTGGCCGCCTCGAACCCATCCAATGGCTAATTTATGCAATTTTATCTTATTATTTGTCTCATATCTACCCATATATATACTTGTAGATTTTGATATAATATTGAAGTTGTTGGATCATCTCACAACGGATACCTTTGTATTTCAAACAAGTGCACATCGGAGAGAATCATATGAACATGTGTGTTATAAATACAAAACACATTCTTACAAGAAAATTACTGAAATCGTGAGTGTACAAAAAAAAAAACAAAAAAACCTAATTGTTATAAGCAACCTAACTCTTCACTATTAAAATCATTTTATTGAAGCATCTCAGACTTCTGTGAGTTAATTACCAGAGTCATAAGTGCGTACATTCAAGAGTCTAATTCCATTGTACTCCACTACATCTCGATTGGTCGATCTAAAAAAGTAAATAAATTATTAATTAAGAGCCATAATCAAAATATAAAAAAAATGAAGGCCATTCTTTATTTTTTATTTTTTGTTGAGACATTCAATCAAGGTGCTCTTTGTAGTTACCTATAGGTCAAGTGGGTCCAGAGAAAATAAGAAAAATAAAGTTTCTTTTATATTGACTATGCACAGTTAACCGTGGGTTGTTCCTGTTGTGGGCTGGAGATAGGCACACAATTCTGAATTCTCCTTTTATTTGTCTGTGTGGATAGGTGTGTGTATATATATATATATATCCCCTCTGTCATACGTGACAGTTTCACTAACCCCCATCCTTTTTTTCCGACAACACAAGCCGTCTGTATGCTGTCTATCCATGTACGACCCAGTGTGCAATGCCACGCTCGGGATTTCCTCTCCCCCCGTTTAATTAGTTCGTGGTGGGCGTAGGTAGTAATTGGCGAAGACTCTGAATAGTATTCATCTTCGCCATCGAGAATATATGTTCACACGTACACTCTGACAAAGAGAGAGAGAGAGAGATCGCTCATCCCTAGTTTCTTTTACCTTAAAATTTTATTAATAATTATTAATGACCATCCATTAAAATCAAATATTTATTAGAATTATCTTTCATGTATACGGACGAACACTCGTTCCATCCGTAACTTAAATATTATATATATATATATATATATATCTTAAATATATAATTTTTATTTCGAAACCAAACACTAAAATCAGAACTAAACTAGTTATTAATTGCAAGATGAGACATATATAGCCCCTTAATTCCTCTATCTCCGAGGACATCCAGCATATATAGTTCAAAAGATGGTTCGTCCTCATGACAGGCTATGGTTCAATGTGCCAACTAGCCAGCTCGCAAGTTGGGATATTTCGGAACGAGGCCGGATCCTCTCAGCGAAGGGCAGGCAGCTGTAGCAGCGTAGTACCTAGCTAGGAGTAGTACTGTTGGCAGCGGCGGAGCAGGAGGTGGGGGGTAGTGGGGATGGCGGCCATATATAGCGACGTCTGGGTGAAGGGAGGAAAACGGTTGGGGTTGGGAGAGTGAAGGACGGCAGAGGATGGGCCGGGGTAGGGGGGGTGGCAGTCTCATTGGAGACCACATGCACCTTCAGTCTCCCATCCGAGTCTTCATCCTTTGCACTGAGAGGATGATCAGGACACCTCAGGAGCTGCGCGAGAAGAAAAGATGAGCTTCGATTCCTCTTTTAATTATCCATTAATTAGTACGTACTCCTTGGGTGAAATTATTGTCCTCGCATGACATCTAGTACGCAAGGTCAAAACTAAGTCTTTCACATGTCATATATACATTACATCGGTTAGAAACACATTATTTTTTATAGGGACTTGTGTAAATAAAAAAACTATTATAATTAAATTTATAAAAATTATTCTTATAAATACATTAGTAATCGTAGCACTATGTAAAATCAAATAGTACATAAATAGTTATCATGATCATCGGAGCTTATTTTTCTTAGAAATTTTTGACAAAAAATGATATGTATATAAATAAATATATCATATTTACATAATATAATTTTATGCAATGATATGCATGTTAATATATTTTTAAGAGTAATTTTTTTATATAAATTCATGTTTAACAATAATTTATTTACCTTTTCACACATTCAATATTATCAACCCACCCATATCCAAATTTTACCCGGCTCTGATCTTATGAATGCAAGATATAAGTTTAGTTTATTTAACATTTATCAACTTGTTTGAAATATTAAATGAACGAAGAGGGTATCAACAATAGCCCAAATGCTCACATATTAAATTATTAAATAAAATATGAAGAATTTATTAGTAGCTAAGCATCTCCCCCCAGAAGGGAGGTGAATGAGAGTGCCAAATAAAAAATACATATTAAATTAAAATATGCACCTAATTTGAACTACAAAGAATGTGATTGGAGATAGAAAAATCAAAATCACACGGGTATTGAAATTTTTATACTAATCTGAACACTCTTTTGATACAATATCTACCTCTAGTACCTAGATCTCATCTTGAGTTTTCATTAGATGATAGGAGTCACTCATGTGTACCACCTCACTGAACAACAATTACCCGCATACATACACACATTAGATTTTGATCTGGTGGTTGGTTCACTAATAAGTCTATCCTCGAACAATTCTCACACCAAAGATACTCAAATCTTTTACTACACGTAGTTAGTGCTACATAGAAACATAAGAAGATTATTCAACAAGAACAATATCTCTAGCAGTATGTAAATATGGAGCATTAAAGACAAAGAAAAAAATAAATGTAAAAAAATTAAAATGTTGGTGCGATAGAAGCTCTTTAATTATAGTGGGCCCGGGTTCTTGAATCCTCAAATGATTGGCTCTGACTTATCGAAGAATGAAAATAATTCAATGAAATGCTTAAATAGTGGAGAGTTGGGTTGCTCATAGCATTTGAAATCTCTTACTCACATACGGTTTCGAAAGTTGTTTACTACTGAAAATAAGTACTTATTATATTTATAGCACAAATGTTGGCTATCTATTAGACACATTTTCTTGATAGTTCATGACTTTTCTCTAACATATACTTGTTTGAAAGAGTGAAATATCTATTGTATCTGTAGCCATACATCTACTCTTTTCTCAAGGTGAGCTTGTTCTTCATTTGTCTCATTCTTTCTAGACTTCTCATGATTCGACATGTATGCTTTCTCAACATTGTTAATAGCAAAGCACCTCTCAGTGGGGAGGGGGGGGTGTAACGACCCGAGAATCTGATTATCGGGAGAGACCCGATAACCCGAGACTCGAACCGCCGCCCACGAGCCGGGAGGGCTCGGAAGGGCTAAAAGGAGTGTGGAGGTATAAAGAAATAGGAAATAAAATAGGATAATAATGAGTAGAAATAAATAAACAACTACAGCTACAACAGAGTCCAGTCCAACAGAAAGTACAATTTAAAGCAGTAAAAACGTACCACATGCCGAGTGAACACTCGGTCCCGGCGAGCTGGCAACTGAGAACTTCCGCACCATGCTCTCGAACCTCGAGGAAGAAGAACCGCCACATCTAAAAGTAGGGAATGAGTCTCCAAAACAGAGACTCAGTAGGGATCCCGCGGAACCCCAACCGGAAACAACGGCGGTAGCGGAAAGGAGAGCTACAAGTACAGCAGGAACAGCGAACCGGTGGCCGGTCAAAACTCGGCACTACAGCTACTCCTACTGTACCAGAAACACACCCCGGACTCACGGTTGGGGGCTACCGGGCTACACTAGTACCGCTTACCAAAGTAAAAACTCACAGCAACCATGCCGTAGAGGCCTGTCTCCCAGGACACGGCCGACCTGGACATGCTGTCCAAGGTGCAACTCCGACCATCCAGTCGCGAGTACCGTACAACAAGACGCAACCTCGGTAAAGTCACTAGCACTAGTCTCACGGCGCGAGAACCGACACACGTGCCACGGTGAAGCAACTGAAACTCAACGGTCAACACGACCGAAAACCCGAAGGTCGAAGTCATGGAAACTGACAGTCTGTCACTCTCTGTCCAGAACAGGAGTACCTCCCACTAGAAGCAAGGCCGAATGCGTCCACTGACGTCTTAGTTTGCGCCTCAGGTGTCTCCCTCCGGCCCAGCGAGAACTGAGACACCGTACAAGTAACCACAAAGCAAGTGACTAGCTGGGGTCACGCCCGTCGACGTGTGTCCAACCGCCCCCAACCACGTGTGCACACACAGACCGTCCGTCCCTGTCTGGCCCTTTGACTGGTTTTCCCCTAGAGCCGGACTCTGACTACTGACGAGGGGCCCGACAGAAACCAGTCTAAAAATCGTCCTCAGGGTAGCCTCTCCACCACTCCCTGGTGGGTCCACTCGCATGCAGGCATGCTACGACTAGTGGAGGGTCACTACGGAGTAGCGTCTCGAGTCAAAGGAAAACAACGCCCGAACCTGACGACGTACGGGGACCATCCCACGTACCAGCACCGTCGCACGGTGACCCCAGTCGGAGAAGAAACGGGACTCACAATCCAAGGGCCGCACGCTCGGCCACGTAGAAACGTAGAAATACGGTTCCCAAAGTAGCTCACATGCCGCCAAACCAAATCCCAATCTCAGGGAAAGGTGAGAACTCTCCCGCCCCAAGCTGGCAACTGGACTCGCAGTCCAAGGCCATACGCGTGGCCTACGTGAAAAGCACCGAAGCATGATTCCCAGGGCAACGCACAAGCTGCCACGCCGATAACTGGACTCACAGTCCAAGGCCAAACGCATGGCCCACTCGGGAATCATCTTCTAGGAAAACTCACGGCATGCGGGGGAGACCCCACCGCACACCCACCGACACACGGTGACTCGGTCTAGCGTAACACGAAAGCTCGACACGCGAGAAGTCACCCAGACTCTCAAACCCACGGGCACGCTAAATGAGGTAGCACGGTCCTCCCGATACCCTCAAAACACGGACACAGAATCCCACAGATGTCTGGGGCACTCACAAGACCGCAAGTCGACCACTGGGTCACGACCGGGTCGACTAAGGACCGACACAACGCGAAACGATCGTGGAGAACACGAAAACTCATCTCAGCACCACACAGAGCCTGACGGTCTAAGCTTGGGCGTCACAGGCTGTAACGGTCCAAGCCTCGACCGTCACAACCACTATGACGCACCAACAAAGGGCCGTCAAACACTCGGTGCAAAGTTGTGTGTGACGGGCCTAACCCGGTGCGTCACAGTCTCTGACGCGCCAGCCCTGGTGCGTTACATCATGTAATGCGCCAGCCCTGATGCGTCACAAGACAAGATGAAACTAACTGTGACGCGTCCCGCTCGGTGCGTCACAGGCTGTAACGGACCAACTCTGGTGCATTAAAAGGTGGGTACGCGTCCGCTCTGACGCACCCACACAGGGGCGTTACAAGGCTATGACACGCCAGCCTTGGTGCGTCATAGGCCTTGACCCCGAATGGTCAAAACCAACGACCGAAAGCCAATGGTCAGATCATCCCTGACAGTCCAACCCAGGAGCGTCACAGCGCCGTGGCGGTCTATCGTGGGACCGTCATACACATAGACCACCCAAAGGCTAAACGGGCCCTGTGACGCACCCACCCTGGGGCGTCACAGGCTGTGACGGTCACTGGAAGGACCGTCACACCCGTCCGAGAGTGAAACGGCGGGAAACAACCCAAAAATCCGATCCACGCCCCGATCACCCCCGGGTGATGGGGAAACAAAAGGGAATCCATCCCTAAGCCCCTAGGCATGCATCTAAACCCCTGGATCGGCCAAAAACGCCGTAAAACGAGAGATCTGCTCACAACCCCAAAACATGGAGTTTTTCCCAAATCACCCCGATTAGCCCGCTTGGCTCACCACGGCCTACAAAACTCGCCGGAAAGGAAGAGCACGAGTTGGGGGTTCATCTCCCTACCTCCACCGAAGATTTCGTGCCCCGAGCTCGCCGATCCGCGAAGAAACGTCGTTGAAGCCTCGCCGACTCGCGACCGCGCCACGAGCTCCCACGTGCATCCACCGCCTCGATCCTCGCCCGCGTCCTTGCCCGCGTCCTCACCCGCGCCGCCTCCGCCTCGCCCCCGCCTCGCTCCGTCGGCCGCCGGAGAAAGAGGGAGAGAGGAGAGAGCATGAGAAGAGAGAGGGGGAGAAGAGAGAAATGAGAGGGGAGAGAGAGAAAAGGGTTATATATAGGGAAAATTCAAAAATTGTGAAAAATATCAAAAAATAGAAAATCACACCCTCGCGATCCTCGGAACGCACCGATCGCGATGGTACCACCCGTGCCTAGGTGAACGACCCGGTTCACCCGCAACGGAGTTCCGCAGGATATACCGAAACACACACCGGGAATCGGAAAACACACGCGAAAAAACCGCGGAACGCTTCCGGGCCTCCGAAACAACTCCGGATCGGGCCGATCCGAACACGAAAGATGTCCGAAATGAAATTTCAGACACAACGGAGTCAAACACTCTGAAACACCAGATCCGGGACCCACGAAGAAGGATCCGAAAAATCCAGGGCATTACAGGGTGAATGTGAGTAAAAAATAAAATTTAAAATAAATTTATGTCTTAAAATAAATTAATGAAAATAAAATTGAACGGACAAAATGATCATATGGATACTAAAATTTTTACACGAGGCGGAGGACTTAGGTCTAACGATCACCTCACACATGGTTAGAGCTTCCAGACAGACCTTATCTGTCCTTTGGCAATACACCATTTGATATACCATTGAGATCAAACATAAATGTGCATAGCAAATACAGTACAGTTCTGTATAAACAACAAGGTTTTCAGATTAAGCATGACAATGCAAATTACATATGCACATGTAAAAGTGTATGCTTGAGCAGACTCATTAATAACATGCAAATGACATATGCAGATATGAGAACTCATGCAATCAAATTTATGTCAGCTCCCCCTTAAGTATACAACTATTAGGGTAAAATCAGAAATGAAAGCATGAGGTTCTAACTAACAAATTTAAACATGATGTGCAACTAATAAGAGGGAAATATGCAAAGTAACAACTAAGACAAAAAAGAATCAGAAATGTGGTTTTTACCATACACGGGTGCCTTGGCTTATTAAACCCATATTTATTTCTTGTTGCTCCAAGGCACTCCTACAAAGCAAATCTCATTTTGTATACCTGGGTATCCAAGAATTCTTGGGTCCTCCATGGTTAGTGACACCTCTACTAGGTGCTCTCCATAGTTTTTGAACATGAATATTATCAAGTTTCAACAATTCACAATTAAGCATGGAATGTCCATAGTGACCACAATAAAAACAACATCCTGGATTTTTCATATTTTTCTGATAAGCATGATTTCTGAAATTCTGTGAATAATCATATCAGATTTGTTATCATGAGATTTTTTTCTTTTCTTTTGCATGCCAACAATTCTTGACTGAATGGCCATGCTTTCCACAGTGAAAACATGAAGGAGAATTTCTTCTATCAATAGTTGACCAGCATTCACTAGCCCTATGGCCCAGCTCCTCGCAGTTGAAGCACTTCATATGCTAGCTTCTTGAAACAACTTTACTTTTATTAAGAACATGCTGATTTATAGGAAAATTAATGTGTTTAGCATGAGAATGAAATTTTTATTTTCCTTCAGCAAACTAGCATTGTGTAGCCATGTGTCCTGATTTAATTTCCACAGCAATAACAATGAACTTCCTTTTTCTGATTAGCAAGAAATTTTCTAGCATAAAACTTCCTAGCATGTATTCCATCATTTTTTAAATCATCCTTCATCACAAAACAATCATACATAAAGTGACCATAATTACGACAATAGAAACATGAATGATTTGCTTCATGAGCATGGTTATTAACATTTAAATTCTTGACATGCACATTGTTGAATTTTTGTTTCTGAATTTTTTTTTTCTATTTCTGAATTTTTTGAACAACTAGCTGACTTGGAGAGATAGCAGAAGTGCTAGCTACATTTGAGCTTTGCACAAATGTGGAGTATAACTGATTTCTGATTTTAGAATTACAACCTATCCCCTCACTAGGAATACTCACCTCATCTTCCTAGGGTATTTTCACCTTTTCTTTTCCTTTGACAGAATTAGATATGAACTTTTCCAACTCTTTTAGTTTGTTTTCCAAGAAAGCTATGAGTATTTCAGAATTAGCTTTTTCCTTTCCACGTGCAACCAGCTTCTCTTTCAAGGTTTCATTGAGTTTTTTATGATTTTCAATTTCTTTCTCAAGAGTGGGTAGTTTTCAATATTCTCAGAAAATACACATTTTTCTTTTTCAAGAAATATCAATCATTCTGACATAGCATTATTCAGTTGCTTCAATTTCTCATTTTCTTCCACCAGTTCTTCATTAAGAATTAATTTATTTTTCAACTCTTTCTCTGTTCGTTCCATTTCAAAGATTTTGGCTTGAAGATATTTGTTTTCATCTCTTAAGGAATCAATTAGTTCTTTATGCGTTTGAACATCAAACTCACAAGCTTTATTCCATTTTTCTAACTGTGAGCATTTACTACAGGGAGAGTTAGAATTGTTCTGCTCAAACTTCTTTTTCAGCTTTTTATTTTCAGATTTTATTTGTCTGTATTTTTCAGACAATTCTTCATAGAGAGTAAACAATTCATCAAACAAGATCTCTTCAGCATTGGAGTTTACCTGAGATGATGTTTCATCCAGTTGATCACCACTGTGATCACTACTTTTGTTCGCCATCAGGCATGTGCGCTCCTCCTTTCCATAGATGTCGATCAAATTATCCAAAATGACTTTAGCCGTGTTGCATGCAGAAACACATGGAAGAACATTAACATCAACTGCGTCCTTCATTAATTGTAGAGCTCTAAAATTATCAATGTTCATAGATCTATGATCTTCAGTCTTGTTAGATTTATCTTTAGGCAATTTGTGTGGACCATGTGAAATTAACTTCCACAAATCTACATCAATCGTCCTAACAAACTTATGCATGTTGGTAAGCCAGGAATCAAAATTAGAACTGTTGAACATCGGTGGATGAGCCATGGAAATTAAATCAAATCAATGAGCTAAATCGATAATGCACCAAGAATAGCAGGATCTACTCCGCAGATGTTTAGATCTGATCAATCAGAGACCCGCTCTGATACCAATTGTTGGGTGTAAAGTGAGATCTAGAGGGGGGGGGGGTGAATAGATCCCCTTATAAAATTATGCTCAATTAGAATTGAAACACAATTCAACCTTAATAGAGACTGCCGCTACTGATTCCTTTTCATTGAACTTGACTTATAACAAATGTAGAGATCAGACAGAATCTAAGTCAGCTAAGACCGAACTCAACATTCACAGGTTCATGCAACACAGATATCAAACACTTAACATATGATGGCTAAGCTGATCAGATATTGAGCTTAATTCAAATATCATTCTTTAGTTTGATTCACACTGAACATGCGTATTATCATCTCACCCATATCCAAATTTTACCCAGCTCTGATCTTATGAATGCAAGATATAAGTTTAGTTTATTTAACATTTATCAACTTTTTTGAAATATTAAATGAACGAAGTGGGTGTCAGCAGTAGCCCAAATGCTCACATATTAAATTATTAAATAAAATATGAAGAAATTATTGGTAGCTAAGCATCTCCCCCCAGAAGGGAGGTGAATGAGAGTGCCAAATAAAGAATACAGATTACATTAAAATATGCACCTAATTTGAAATACAAAGAATGTGATTGGAGATAGAAAAATCAAAATCACACGGATATTAAAATTTTTATACTAATCTGGACACTCTTTTGAGTCATTTCTTTTTGTCATGCTCCATCTCTATATGCATGTATCTATGTATCTCAAAAATGCTTGAATTGGATCATATTGACATACAATGACTCAGTGTGTTGCCATCATCAAAAAGGGGAAGAATGTTGTGTCCTTGAAGTTTGATTCAATTCTAACATTTGAAGTGACTGGCATTCTGAGGTTTTGAGGTTGTCTAACACCATGAATCATTGACTTTCTAATGACACTTTGGTATTCTCAAGATAGTTCAAGCAAAAAGCTCAAATGAATAGAAAGAAATCAAGTGCACAGAAATTGAGGAAATTGGTTGCACAGAAAATAAACCAAGGAGGATTAGGAAAGAACTTCAAGCAAAGACAGATCTAGCAGCAATCAAGCAAGGCTAAAGACATGAAAAGTAACTGTCACAAGGGAAGTGTCAACACCTTGTTACATAGTGTGGACACCGCAGCTCTTCTAGAGAGTGTTACATTGGCAACTTCTCCTAAGACGTGTCGACACTTTGCTCCAGGAGGTCGACACTATGGTCTTGCAGAGAGCGCTATATTGGCAGTTTTCTTAAGAGTGTCGACACGTCCTTTACAGGAGGTCGACACTATAGGCTTCCAGAGACCTTTATATAAGAAGTTTTCATCAGACGTGTCGACACCTCCATCTCAACAGGTCGACACCTCTGGTCTTCTAGAAGCTTTTTAAGTCCTTCTGTCAGATTTGCCAGATCTTCCAGGGATTAAAAATACATACCACAAATCCCCAAAAATATGGATTTCGAGGTCTAGAGGAAGGTTCCAAGTCTGTCACATGTCCCAGCCATCATCATCACATCTGACACACCTTTTGAGGCTGCTGTGACATGGTTCACATATGGGAAAAGTCTACTAATAGGTCTGCCACCTATTTGCTGTCAGTCAATGGGATATGCTCCTAGGAAAGTACACTGAGCAGTGAATTGACATGAACCAATGAGAATACAGAACGCCAAGATCTTTTCCATGAGGTTCATTAAATGCTCAGATTTGGAGCTGCACAAATGTCCCTTTCAAATATCTCCTTGAAGCTATCAAAAGAAGACCTTGCGTGAATATGTCTTTGATGTCCCTGTTGGGCCAATGAAATGGACAGGATTTTTTGGAGGGAAAGTGGTCTCTGCTGAGCAACCTAAGAGATGCAATTCCATGCACATAGGGAGCTGTGCAGGCGCTAAAAGCTAGGGTGCTGCTGCTGTTCAGGGGAGACAAATATAGACAAAAAGGGCAAGAAGAAGAAGATGTTGCAACCGCTACTGGCGCACCTCGGAGAGGAGGAACAAATTTAAGCCAGCTGCGTCCAGAACAAGAAGAGAAGAAGAAAGAAGAAGGAGAAAAGCCCAAGGCCATCGCCTGGAGATTTGAAGTTGATCGCAAGCTCCTCTTTCACCTCGTCCTGCAAGGAAAAGCCATCGTGAAGGAAGCAAGGGTTCTGCAAGCAGCCGTCCAAGCTCTCCATCTTTCAGACAGAAACCTTTCTCATGGCCTGAGTTTCACTAACTATATCTGGAGTTTTCTATTGTCCTTTTTCATTTGTTGTTATCAAAAACTATGAACCGTTCCTACCGGTGTTGTAGGAAGTAAGACAGAGGTGTTCTCCAGTGTGTGGTGCTTCAGTCCCTACCTGGTTCTGTAGGAAGACAGACAGAGGGCTTCTCGTGTCTGTGGTTGGCCGGTTTTGCCATTTGCTGTGTTTGTAGCGGCTTAGTGCGGTGACACTAGTGAAGCCTCACTTGGTTTAAGTGAGGGGTGGATGTAAAACTCGAGTTTGAGTTCGAACCACCTAAAAATCCCTATTCTTGTGGTTTGCATGTGCTTGATCATCCTACGCTAGATGCTTGCTTAGGCTCGTTGTCTATTTACACTTCATCATCTTACGTATAGGTTCTTGTTTCTTGTGATAGTAATTTTATTCCGCTGCAATCCTTTTATATCTAGAAAAAGAGGGGCAGATCTATTCACCCCTCCCCTCTAGATCAGCCATTCCCACACAACACGTGGTATCAAAGCCACACTCTCATAATGGGGTCCAACGACCTTGAGAGAAATGGTGGAATGGTGTCCAAGGGTCTTATGCCCGAAGGACATTCTGTTAACAGACTGCCCTACTTCACTGGATCTAACTACCCTTATTGGAAAAATCATATGCAGGTGTTCATCCTCGCCCAAGACTATGAGCTCTGGCGAGTTATTAGCAAGGGCCCCCATGAGCTTCCAAAAGATGAAGATGTCTAGACTAAGGAGCAGATAAGAAGATCAACAGTCAACTGGAGTTCCAAGCACATCATGTAGTGCTCTCTTCATCCAGTGAAATTTTCAAGAGTATCAAACTGTGCAATAGCAAAAGAGATGTGGGATCGTTTAGAGGTAATATATGAAGGCACATCTCAGGTGCGTGAAACTAAAGTCAACATTTTAATTTTTGAGTATGAAATGTTCAGAATGAAGTCTGATGAGTCCATTCAAGATATGTATGCTCGTTTAACTACGCTCACAAATAGTTTAACTGATCTAGGAAAGAAATATACAGAGCAAGATGTGGTGAGAAAAATTCTTCGATCATTAACCCCGGTATGGCATACCAAGGCTACAGTGGTTGAAGAGTCCAGAGATCTATCAACCACCAAGGTAGAAGAGCTCATAGGGTCACTCATGACCTATGATATTGACTTGAAGAACAAGAAGATAGAAGTGACCAAGAAGAAGCCTTTGGCTCTAAAGGCCGAACCTTGTCGTCAAACTACCTCCAAGGAAGGTGAGACTTCTACCAGTGAGCAAGATGAGGATCAAGTGGCTATGCTCACACGTAAGTTCAGAAACTTTTTGAGAAAAGAAGGTAAGGGCTTCATGAAAAGGAAGCCACTGGTAAAGAAAGGTTATAGATCAAGTTCTGAACATTTTAAGAAAACTGACAAGATTATTTGTTACTCTTGCAACAAACCAGGACATATCAAGACTGAATGTCCTGAAAGGGTAAAGAAGGCTGGCCAATGGAAAGGGAAAAAGAAGAACAAAGTCATGATATGCACGTGGAGCGATATGGAGGAAGATGACGATGAAACAAGCTCCACGGAGAAGGAAAAGGAAGACTTTTGCCTAATGTCCAAAGGAGACGAAGAATTTGAGGTAAATTCTCCCATTGAGCACTACACTGCTAGTGATTGGGAAGAAGCTTACATAGAACTCATGGATAAGTATGACATGTATAAGAAGGAGAGCAAAGTCTTGAAAAAGAAAATTAACTCAACTGTGCATGATCAAAGCATGAATGATAAAACTATCTCCCTGGAATCTGATATTGAAGACCTAAAAAAATTGATTGAAGATTTGGAAGATGGTAGAAAAGAATTGGTTGACTTAGAAGTTGAAAATGAAGACTTAAGAAATAAAATTGATGAAATAAAAATGAAGATGCAAAGTTATGAAAATGGCAGCAAACTGTGCAATGAAAAATATGAAGCTGTCAAGCAAGTCAATTCTCAACTTCTTGAAAACATTGAGAAACTACATAAAGAACTTAATGACAAACAACAATCCTTGGAAAAGTTTGTAGATGATAGAGAAAACCTAGGTGCATTACTAGTTACAAAAATGAACTTCAATAAGGAAGGGTTGGGTTTTAATCCCACCAACAAAAAGCAACTTCGCTTGAAAACTGTCACCTTTGTATCCTCCACAAGTGCTTCCACCTCAAACACAAAACCCATCCAAAACCAAAAAAAAATCCACCAACAAGGGAAAAGAGAAGGTTGAACCAGTTGAAGTGATAGCTCTTGGATCTTCCAAGAAAATCTTTAAAAACAACCAGGCAGGTCAACCTTACTCACAACACAGGTCTGCACATCCTCAAAATAGAAATGACATAGGCCGACACTTCACCCAGCACAGGTCGACACACCCGTGGTCATTACCCGGTCAGGCCGCCAGACACTACCCAACAGGTCGACACTTCACTTACAGGATGTCGACCCTTCAACCAGACAAAAACCGTTATAACTGGGGAAAACAGAGCATAGGTCGACACTTTAGTCACAGGAGGCCGACACCTTAGTCATCCAGAGGTAGTTATGAGTGGGTAGCACAAAGAATAGGTCAACACTTTCCCACACACAGGTCGACACCATCGTATGGTTGGCCCTATTACGCCTCACACACACACTGGCCTAGTCAGGATCATTTTCCCATGAACCATACCACCTTCCATCAATTGAAAACTGTAATATCCCGGACCTTTCGGATCCTTATTCGTGGGTCCCGGTTCTGGTTTTCGGAGCGTCTGGCTCTGTTGTATCCAAAATTTTGTTTCGGACATCTTTCGTGTTTGGATCGGCGCGATCCGGAGTCGTTTCGGAGGCCCGGAGGCGTTCCGCGGCTTTTCCGCGTGTGTTTTCCAATTTCCGGTGTGTGTTTCGGCTATTTTCTTCGGAAGCTCGCTGCGGGCGAATCGGGCGGTTCACCCGGGCACGAGTGGTACCGTTGCGATCGGTGCGATCCGAGGATTCCGGAAATGTATTTTTCTATTTTTCGGTATTTTTTCAAAAATTAAGATTTTCTATATAGCCCTAATTCTTTTTCTTTTTCTTTTCTCCTTTCTCTTTCTTCTTCTTCTTCCTCCTTCCTTCCCCAACCGTGGCCGCCCTCCTCTCTCTCCCTCTCTCCCATTCGGGCGCGGCGGACCCCTCCCCGGCTGTTGACGGCGGCAGGGCGACGGCGCGGACGCGTGGGCGACGGCGAGGCGATCTCGTGGGTGTGCGGCGAGCGTGGGAAGCGTGGAGAGGCGAGGTTTCTAAAAGCGTTCTTCGTGATTTGTGGGCGATTCGGCGGAACATTCGCTCCATTGAGGTAGGGTGACGTTCCGTAGCCTCTTGCCGTTCATTCCCGTGATTTGTAGGCCGCGGGGAGGCCGAGAGGGGCTCGTTTGAGCATTTTGGGGTTTTTTCCATGGTTTGGGGAGAGCTCGCCCGATCTATGAATTTGATGCTCGGATTCGTGTTTTGGTGGCCTAGAATCATGCTAGGGGTCCCAGGGGTCTTCCCCTTCGATTTCCCCCTCTCCTGTGGAGGCATGGGGACGTGGTTAGAATTTTTGGGCGTTTCTACCGTTTTCGGCCGCGGACTGAGAACGCATTATACTCCAGTAGTGCGTTCTTGAGTGTCGCGCTGCCCCGACGGGGCGCGTTCATCGGAGAAGATGAACAGTAGGGTGGTTCGTGTCGCGCTATGGGGTCCTAGCGCGATTAGCCTTGTCGCGCTAGGAGGACCTAGCGCGATGGTCCTTGTCGCGCTAGGGTCCCCTAGAGCGATCTTCCCTGTCGCGCTAGGGAGTCCTAGCGCGATCTTCCCTGTCGCGCTAGGTATCCCTAGCGCGATCTTATCCGTTGTCGGGTGTTCCCCTTGGGCCGTGCGTGTCCTGGGCACCCCGTGGAGTTCCGTGACCGTGTCTTCGGGCGTCCGGAGATTTCAGTTGCCTTGGTCATGTGTTTGGCCATGGGCAGTGTGTCCGTTTCTTCCGACTGCGGTCACCGTGCGATGGTGATGGTACGTGGGACGGTCCTCGTACTCCGTCAGTTTCGGGCGTTGTTTTTCGTTGACTTGAGAGTCTACTCCTTCAGTGACCCTCCACTAGTCGTAGCCCACCAGTACGAGGTGCTGGTCTCACCTGGGAGTGGTGTACGGGCACCCACCTTTCGAGACGGTTTGTGGACCGGTTACCGTAGGCCTCTCGTCTTAGCCAGAGTCCGACTGCGGGGGAAAACCGGTCAGAGGGCCAGACCTAGGATGCGTGGTCTGTGTGTGCACACGTGGTTGGGGGCGGTTGGACCCACGTCGACGGACGTGACCCCAGCTAGTCACTTGTTGTGGTTACTTGTACGGTGTTTGCGCCTCGGGTAGGACCTACCATGTCAGGCGGCTCACGTGCGGCGCGGTGTCAGACGTCAGGGGACGCTACCGGCTGTGCTTCTAGTGGGTGGTACTCCTGTCGAGTACGGAGTGTCAGACTGTCAGTCGTGTGTTTCCGACCTTCAGGTTTGTCGGTTTGGCCGTTGAGCTTTGGTCTTCTCGTACCGTGGCACGTGTGTCGATTTGCGTGTCGTAGGGTCTAGTTCTGTAGAGTACAGGGCTTTCCTTTCCGAGGTACTTTCCTACCGCTAGAGTAGTGGTTTCTCATTTTATGAGGTAGGGTTCGAGTGATCCCTACTGAGTCTTGTTCTGAGACTCATTCCCTGCGTGTTTTCACCGTGTTTCAGGTGAGGCGCCACCTTCAGGGAGCGCGTCAGGAGTGCAGCGTGGTGCGGGTGCCCAGAGGTAGTGCCAGAGGTCAGAGCCGGGGTATGCCCCGTGTAGCTCTACTTTCCTTTCTTGTCACTGTACTAGTCGTGGACTGCTGTTGCTGCTGTTGTTATTTTTTATTGTGGACCATGTAAAATGTTAATTCATTTCCTGCTTAATATTATAACTGTTTAATTTCTGCAATTATTTGTGATGCTTGTGTAGTTTCCACACCATCCTTTTAACCCTTCCGAGTCTTCGGGCTCGTGGGTGGCGGTGCGAGTCTCGGGTTATCGGGCCTTCCCGGTAATCGGATTCTCGGGTCGTTACAGCTGGTATCAGAGCGCGGTTGTGGAATTACATGAGAATCATAGGTAATTGCAGTGGTCCACTAGTCCACAACGATGATGTACAGGTGACGCTGGCATTGGGCACCGTGTGTTTTTATTGACCTTGCCGTTTTCGTGTTTTCTATCTTTTGCTTCAGGAGCGAGTATGGCGTCGAGGAGGAGTTCTCGCTCTCAGCAGGGGCAGTCGGCTGGAGGTCAGGAGATCCAGCAGGGGGTCCAGAGGGACCAGGAGGAGCATAGCAGAGTTCCGGGAGCTACCGAGGCCGCGGATGCTGCGAGAGCTCCGGGGGCCGAGGATTTCTTCCGTGGCATGTACCATCTCATGTCTCAGCAGTTTGGCGGAGAGGCTGCTGAGGGCTCGTTTGTCAGGGGTGGGCCAGGCCGAGCGGTGAGGGACTTCATGCAGTTCCATCCACCTTACTTCAGCGGCCAGGCAGACCTTGATGCGGCTCGTGATTGGCTTGATGAGATGGAGCGGGTGTTTAGTTCTGCGAAGAGTGCTTCCGAGGACAGAGTTGTGTTAGCCTACAACTAGTTGCAGGGTACGGCTCGGAGGTGGTGGTCTTCCGAGTGGAAGACGTCCTTTCAGCTTCGTCCACTTGAGCAGATCGAGTGGGATGACTTTGTCAGTGCTTTCGAGCGTACATACTGTCCAGATATTGTTGCCACGCATCGGATGCGAGAGTTTCTGGAGCTGGTGCAGGGCGACATGTCCGTGTTGCAGTACATGGCCCGTTTTGTCGAGCTGGGTCGGTACGCACCTCACATCATGGAGCATGAGAGGGTGAGGATCGCGCAGTTTGTGCAGGGCTTGAGGCTGGAGTTGAGGCACCATTTGATCGCGAATGGGGCCACTGATCTAGAGACAGCGTCTCGTGTTGCGATTTCTTTGGAGATGGATATGCAGAGGACTCGAGGACCGGTCAGCCAGGGGCAGTCCTTATCAGGTCGCAGCCAGCAGTCGGCTACCCAGCAACAGGGTTTCTTCCAACATGCGTCGGGTGGTTCAGGAGTACCGGCATCGGCAGCTTCGGTGACAGGATCTGCGTCCTTCGGCTCGAAGGTCAAGAAGTTCTTGAAGATGAATTTTCGTAAGAAGCACAAGGATCAGGGGCAGGCTTCATCGGGCAGTGTACAGCAGCCGATTCCTTTGCAGCGTCAGGGATCAGTGGGTGGATCGCGGGGACTTTGTCCACGGTGTGGTGGGACCCACCCAAGCAGGCAGTGCACGGCGCCGATCATCAGTTTTTGGTGTGATCAGACAGGGCACATGGCGCGTGACTGTCCTCAGAGACCGCCGCAGTAGCAGTTTCCTCAGCAGCAGCAGGTTCCCCAGTAGTAGAGGCAGCAGCAGCAGCAGCAGGGACAGTATCCGCCGCTACCCAGGTCAGCCAGCGTGGGAGGCAGGCAGAGGGCTCGAGGCCAGATCACGCACTTGACCAGGGCAGAGGCAGTGGCGTCGCAGCTCGTGGAAGGTACCGTTCAGATTTTGGGTTGTGCGGCTCGGGTTTTGTTCGATTCTGGCGCGTCTCATTCGTTTATTTCAGAGGATTTTACGTCGAGCGTCGAGGAGCCGGTGACCCAGTTGTCCTGTGATTTGGCAGTGGAGTTGCCTTCGGGTGACTTTATGATCACTCTGTATTGCTTCGATCAGGTTCCGGTTTGGATCGATGGGCGGAGTATGCTAGGCAGGTTGTATGCATTGCAGCTTCGGGATTATGATGTGATTTTAGGCATGGATTGGCTCGAGACTCATGGAGCGGTGGTGGATTGTGGGATGAAGAGGGTCTACTTCCAACATCCGAGCAAGCGGACCTTCTATTTCCAAGGTATCCGTTTCGCCTCTTCTCGATTCCTTATCTCTGCTATTCGAGCCCGTCGATTGCTTGATTCAGGTTGTCAGGGTTTTCTCGCGTCAGTGGTTGTGTCTGACCGGATGGAGCCGGATGTCGAGGACATTGCGGTGGTATGCGAGTTTCCTGACGTTTTTCCCGAGGAGTTGCCTGGATTACCTCCCCATCGGGAGATCGATTTCGTGATCGAGGTTGTGCCTAGTACGGGACCTTTGGCGAAGGCTCCCTACCGCATGGCCCCCGCTGAGCTGAGGGAGTTGAGGGCGCAGTTGCAGGAACTGTTGGCCAAGGGGTATATTCGTCCGAGCTTTTCCCCTTGGGGTGCGCCCGTATTGTTCGTGAAGAAGAAGGACGGTAGTCTGCGGTTGTGCATTGACTATCGGCAGCTGAATGAAGTGACCATTAAGAACAAGTATCCGTTGCCGCGGATTGATGACTTGTTCGACCAGCTTCAGTCTGCGCGAGTGTTCTCATGGATTGATTTACGATCCGGTTACTATCAGCTGAGAATTCGCGAGTCCGATGTGGAGAAGACTGCATTCAGTACGAGGTACGGGTATTATGAGTTCTTGGTGATGCCGTTTGGGCTCACCAATGCCCCAGCAGCCTTCATGGACTTGATGCAGAGGGTGTTTCATCCGTATTTGGACCAGTTCGTGGTCATCTTCATAGACGACATCCTTGTTTATTCGCAGTCTGCTGAGGAGCACGCGTACCATTTGGGTGTGGTGCTGCAGACGTTGCGAGATCACCAGTTGTATGCAAAGCTCAGCAAGTGCGAGTTTTAGCTCAGCGAGGTGCACTTTCTGGGGCATGTGATTTCTGGTGATGGTATTTCTGTGGATCCCGCCAAGGTCGAGGCTGTGATGCAATGGCCGAGGTCGAGGTCGGTGACGGAGATCTGGAGTTTCTTGGGGCTTGCGGGTTATTATCGTCGGTTTATCCAGGATTTTTCCCGCATTGTGACCCCGATGACTAGGCTCACGCGGAAGGATGTGCCTTTCGTTTGGTCCGAGGAGTGTGAGCAGAGCTTCAGGGAACTGAAGAGATTGCTCACCTCGGCTCTGGTGTTGGTTTTGCCTTCTGGATCGGGAGGTTTCGTGGTGTGTACAGATGCTTCCGGGGTCGGATTGGGTGCTGTTCTGATGCAGCATGGTAGAGTGGTGGCTTATGCATCTCGACAGCTAAAACCCCACGAGGAGAACTACCCCACCCATGACCTTGAGTTGGCGGCGGTGATCTTCGCGCTGAAGATTTGGAGGCATTATCTGTACGGTGAGAAGTTCGAGGTGTTCACTGACCATCAGAGTTTGAGGTACGTGCTCTCGCAGAAGGACCTGAACCTCAGACAAAGGCGTTGGATGGAGTTCATGAAGGACTATGACTTCACCCTGTCTTATCAGCCGGGCAGGATGAATGTCATTGCCGATGCCTTGAGTCGGAAGGTTACGGTCAGTGCCATGATGTTGAGGAGGTGGAGGCTCTGGGAACAAGTGTCCGAAGTTTCTTTCATGCTCAAGGTTCCCCAGGAGCCAGGGTTGGCGGTGCTTGCGAGTCTGACTGTCACTCCTGCTATCCATCGTCAGGTGATAGAGGCTCAGCACGCGGACCCTGAGTTGCCCTGGATTCTTGCGATGGCTGACGTGGAGCTCGGCGAGGACGGTGCTGCGAGGTTTCGTGGCAGGTTGTACGTCCCAGCCGAGGAGCAGATTCGTCGTGCGGTGTTGCGCGAGGCTCATGGGAGCAGGTACACCGTACACCCGGGTGCGTCGAAGATGTATCGAAACTTGCGGAGGCAGTTCTGGTGGCCTGACATGAAGAGAGATGTTACCGAATTTGTGGCCAGGTGCCTGATCTGTCAGCAGGTGAAGGCGGAGCATCAGCGACCAGGAGGTACTCTTCAGCCCTTGGATGTTCCTGCTTGGAAGTGGGATCATGTGACCACGGATTTTGTGGTGGGATTACCGAGGACCCCGAGTGGGCAGGACAATATTTGGTTGCTGGTAGATCGACTGACGAAGGTGACTCGGTTGCTACCGGTCAAGGTCAGCTGGAGCGTGCCTAAGTTGGCTCGTCTTTATGTGGAGCGGATCGTGCCGTTGTATGGGATTCTCATTTCGATCGTGTCGGATCGGGATCCGCGCTTCACTTCTGGATTCTGGAGGAGTTTCCAGCGAGCTCTTGGCACGGAGTTGGCGTTTAGCTCAGCGTATCATCCTCAGTCAGATGGTCAGTCTGAGAGGACCATTCAGACTTTGGTGGACATGTTGAGATCCTGCTGCCTGGAGTGGCAGGGGAGTTAGATTCATCACCTACCGTTGGTGGAGTTTGCCTATAACAACAACTACCATTCGAGCATCGACATGGCTCCTTATGAGGCTCTGTATGGGCGTCCATGTAGGACTCCGCTTGATTGGTTTGAGGTGGGTGAGCGTGTTTTGACGGGACCGGAGTTGGTGCAGCAATGTGTGGATGTTGTGCACCTGGTTCGTCAGAACATGTTGGCGGCCCAGAGTCGGCAGAAGAGCTATGCTGACCGTAGGCGGCAGCCTCTCGAGTTCGCCGTGGGCGATCGTGTGTTCTTGAGAGTTTCTCCGATGAAGGGGGTGATGTGTTTTGGATGGCGTGGGAAGCTGAGTCCCCGCTATATTGGTCCTTTCGCAATTGTGGAGCGCATCGGTGAGGTTGCTTACCGGTTGCGGTTACCTCCTGAGTTGGCGTCGGTGCATGACGTGTTTCACGTCTCGATGTTGCGGAAGTATATGCCCGATGACTCTCATGTGCTCAAGTTTTCTGTTTGGCCTGAGGTGACTCCAGATCTTTCTCTCCCAGAGTTTCCGATCCGCGTGGAGGATAGGCGAGAGCAGCGCCTGCGGAACAAGGTCATTCCCTTGGTGAAGGTCGTGTGGCAACGACACTCTGGTGGTGAGGCTTCGTGGGAACGTGAGGACGAGATGTGTCAGCAGTTCCCGTATCTGTTTGAGTGAGTCTTCCTCTTCTTTTCCCTTTTGTTGTTCTCAATTTCGAGGACGAAATTCCTTAAGGGGGGAGGGCTGTAATATCCCGGACCTTTCGGATCCTTATTCGTGGGTCCCGGATCTGGTTTTCGGAGAGTCTGACTCTGTTGTGTCTGAAATTTCGTTTCGAACATCTTTCGTGTTCGGATCGGCACGATCCGGAGTCGTTTCGGAGGCCCGGAGGCATTCCGCGACTTTTCCGCGTGTGTTTTCCAATTTCCGGTGTGTGTTTCGGCTTTTTCTTCGGAAGCTCGCTGCGGGCGAACCGGGCGGTTCACCCGGGCACGAGTGGTACCGTTGCGATCGGTGCGATCCGAGGATTCCGGAAATATATTTTTCTATTTTTCGATATTTTTTCAAAAATTCAGATTTTCTATATAGCCCTAATTCTTATTCTTTTTCTTTTCTCCTTTCTCTTTCTTCTTCTTCTTCCTCCTTCCTTCCCCAACTGTGGCCGCCCTCCTCTCTCTCCCTCTCTAACATTCGGGCGCGGCGGACCCCTCCCCGGCTGTTGACGGCGGCAGGGCGACGGCGCGGACGCGTGGGCGACGGCGAGGCGATCTCGTGGGTGTGCGGCGAGCGTGGGAAGCGTGGAGAGGCGAGGTTTCTAAAAGCGTTCTTCGTGATTTGTGGGCGATTCGGCGGAACATTCGCTCCATTGAGGTAGGGTGACGTTCCTTAGCCTCTTGCCGTTCATTCCCGTGATTTGTAGGCCGCGGGGAGGCCGAGAGGGGCTCGTTTGAGCATTTTGGGGTTTTTTCCATGGTTTGGGGAGAGCTCGCCCGATCTATGGATTTGATGCTCGGATTCGTGTTTTGGTGGCCTAGAATCATGCTAGGGGTCCCCAGGGGTCTTCCCCTTCGATTTCCCCCTCTCCCGTGGAGGCATGGGGACGTGGTTGGAATTTTTGGGCGTTTCTACCGTTTTCGGCCGCGGACTGAGAACGCGTTATACTCCAGTAGCGCGTTCTTGAGTGTCGCGCTGCCCCGACGGGGCGCGTTCATCGGAGAAGATGAACAGTAGGGCGGTTCGTGTCGCGCTATGGGGTCCTAGCGCGATTAGCCTTGTCGCACTAGGAGGACCTAGCGCGATGGTCCTTGTCGCGCTAGGGTCCCCTAGCGCGATCTTCCCTGTCGCGCTAGGGAGTCCTAGCGCGATCTTCCCTGTCGTGCTAGGTATCCCTAGCGCGATCTTGTCCGTTGTCGGGTGTTAGCCCTAGCGCGTTCTTCCTTGTCGCGCTAGGTATCCCTAGCGCGATCTTGTCCATTGTCGGGTGTCTCCCTTGGGCCGTGTGTGTCCTGGGCACCCCGTGGAGTTCCGTGACCGTGTCTTCGGGCGTCCGGAGATTTCGGTTGCCTTGGTCATGTGTTTGGCCATGGGCAGTGTGTCCGTTTCTTCCGACTGCGGTCACCGTGCGATGGTGATGGTATGTGGGACGGTCCTCGTACTCCGTCAGTTTCGGCCATTGTTTTCCGTTGACTTGAGAGTCTACTCCTTCAGTGACCCTCCACTAGTCGTAGCCCACCAATACGAGGTGCTGGTCTCACCTGGGAGTGGTGTACGGGCACCCACCTTTCGAGACGGTTTGTGGACCGGTTACCGTAGGCCTCTCGTCTTAGCCAGAGTCTGGCTGCGGGGGAAAACCGGTCAGAGGGCCAGACCTAGGACGCGTGGTCTGTGTGTGCACACGTGGTTGGACCCACGTCGACGGGCGTGACCCTAGCTAGTCACTTGTTGTGGTTACTTGTACGGTGTTTGCGCCTCGGGTAGGACCTACCACGTCGGGCGGCTCACCTGCGGCGCGGTGTCAGACGTCAGGGGACGCTACTGGCTGTGCTTCTAGTGGGTGGTACTCTGTCGAGTACGGAGTGTCAGACTGTCAGTCGTGTGTTTCCGACCTTCGGGTTTGTCGGTTTGGCCGTTGAGCTTTGGTCTTCTCGTACCGTGGCACGTGTGTCGGTTTGCGTGCCGTAGGGTCTAGTTCTGTAGAGTACAGGGCTTTCCTTTCCGAGGTACTTTCCTACCGCTAGAGTAGTGGTTTCTCGTTTTACGAGGTAGGGTTCGAGTGATCCCTACTGAGTCTTGTTCTGAGACTCATTTCCTGCGTGTTTTCACCGTGTTTCAAGTGAGGCGCCACCTTTGGGGAGCGCGTCAGGAGTGCAGCGTGGTGCGGGTGCCCAGAGGTAGTGCCAGAGGTCAGAGCCGGGGTATGCCCCATGTAGCTGTACTTTCCTTTCTTGTCACTGTACTAGTCGTGGACTGCTGTTGCTGCTGTTGTTATTTTTTATTGTGGACCATGTAAAATGTTAATTCATTTCCTGCTTAATATTATAACTGTTTAATTTCTGCAATTATTTGTGATGCTTGTGTAGTTTCCACACCATCCTTTTAACCCTTCCGAGTCTTCGGGCTCGTGGGTGGCGGTGCGAGTCTCGGGTTATCGGGTATTTCCCGGTAATCAGATTCTTGGGTCGTTACAAAAATAATATATTAGAATCAAAAATAACCATTTTCACACATCCATCACGAATCAAAAGGAAAGAAATAAAGGAAGAATGTGAAAATGAATAAAAAGAACAATACAATGGCAGCAAGCAAGAAAATCAAAAATGAAAAGAAAATGTGGATTCCAAAGAGTATGGTATCATGTTTTGAAGAATTGAAGAGTTTGATGGGACCCAAACTCTATTGAGGTCCAAACATTGTCACTTAATTTTTGGTGCAGGAGTGTCTTGCAGCCGTACATAATCGATGGTACTTGGATAGTGGCTGCTCAAGACACATGACTGGGGATAGAATCAAATTCTGTCTTCTGATGGAAAAAGGAGGTGGACACGTCACGTTTGGAGGGAACAACAAGGGAAAAATCATCGGTACAGGTAATGTAGGTACGAGTCTTTCCAACTCCATTGAAAATGTTTTGTTAGTTGAAGGTTTGGAATACAACTTACTGAGTATAAGTCAATTATGTGATAAAGGCCATAGAGTGATCTTTGACTCTCTCGAATGCAAAATTCTGGAACCAAAATCTGAAATAGTAAAATTTTTTGGTAAGAGAGTCAATAACGTATACATGATTGACTTGGATGATCCTGCACATTTGAATCTATGTCTTGCTACATCAAAATCTGAACTTGCGTGGTTATGGCATCGCAAACTAGGACATGCTAGCTACAATGTCTTGCATAAACTCATGAAACATTCAATGGTGAAAGGGCTGCCTGATCTCTCATTTAAGCAAGATAATAAAATCTGTGATGCATGTGCCCTAGGGAAACAAAAAAGAAAATCATTTAAAAGCAGATCTGAAAGTCTTTCATCCAAACCCCTTGAGCTAATTCATATGGATCTGTTTGGGCTAACTAGAACTGCTACTCTAAGTGGTAGAAGATTTGGCTATGTTTTAGTAGATGATTTCTCTAGGTTCATATGGGTATTCTTCCTTACGCATAAAAATGATATTTTTGATGAGTTTCAGGCACTCTACATGAAGATAAAGCAAGATGGTGATTTAAAATTTCTAACATTCAATCAAATCATGGTGGTGAATTCGACATTGCTGACTTCTATGATTTCTGCAGGACTGAAGGTATATCACACAGATTTTCATCACCTAGGACTCCTGAGCAAAATGGGGTAGTCGAGAGGAGAAATCGAACACTCATAGAAATGGCTAGAACCATGTTGGCAGAAAGACAACTTCCTAAGAGATTTTGGGCTGAGGCGATAAATACAGCATGCTACATCATTAACCGATCTATGGTAAGACCTCACACCAAAAAGACTCCTTATGAGCTGTACAAAGGTAAGAAGCCTTCTCTCTTTCATATGAAAGTGTTTGGTTCTAAATGCTTTATACACAATAATGACAAAAGAGAATTGGATAAGTTTGAGCCCAAATGTGATCAAGGTATATTTCTTCGCTATTCTGATAGATCTAGGGCTTTTAGAACTTACAATACTAAAACTCTAGTTGTGGAAGAATCACCCCATCTCACTTTTAATGAACTGAATGATGATGCTAAAAGTGACAAACCCTGCAGGAATGATGACGACGATGGGGAGTTCCTATCTAAAAAGGAAAAACATGATCCTTCACAAGAAGAGACAATAGGAAATGATGACTTGGGAGAATCAAGCAAAACAAGAGATCAAGCTACTGGTGAAGGTAATGATTCTACCGATATTAGAGTTCTTAAAGATCATCCTTTAGAAAAAGTCATAGGTAGCTTGAATGATCTGCCTAGAACTAGGTCACATTTCAAAATTGTTAAAGAACTAGACCAACTTGCTCTTGTCTCTCAAATTGAACCTAAAAATATTGATGAAGCATTGAAAGATGAAAACTGGATAAATTTCATGCAAGATGAATTAAACCAGTTTGAAAGAAATAATGTGTGGCACTTTGTTCCTAGACCATCATTAAAATCTGTCATAGGCACTAAATGGGTCTTTAGGAACAAACTCAGTGAAGATGGAAAGATAATAAGAAATAAGGCTAGATTGGTGGCTCAGAGTTACAATCAAGAATTTGGAATAGACTTTGAAGAATCTTTTGCCCCAGTAGCTAGACTTGAAGCCATTAGAATTTTGATTGCATTTGCATGCTCTCATAGAATAAAATTATATCAAATGGATATAAAAAATGCTTTCTTGAATGGGTTGATGAAAGAAGAAGTCTATGTGGAGTAGCAACCCGGCTTTGAAAATTCTGATCATGAAGATTATGTGTACAAGCTGAACAGGGCTCTCTATGGCTTGAAGCAAGCACCTAGAGCGTGGTATGAAAGGTTAAGCTCCTTCCTCACCAAAAATAGATATACAAGAGGTAAAGTAGATCAAACACTTTTCACCAAAAAGCAAGGTAAGAATATCTTGATTGTTCAAATTTATGTTGATGATATCGTGTTTGTATCTACAAAATCTGAAATGTGTGAGGAATTTGCTAATCTTATGACTAGTGAGTTTGAGATGAGTTTAATGGGTGAACTTTAATTTTTTATCGGCTTACAGGTCAATCAAGGTGAATACGGGTGCTTCATAAGCCAAGCCAAATACATCAAGGAGCTGCTAAAAAGATTTGACATGAAAGAATGTAAGTACATTGCAACTCCTATGGGGACCAACACATCACTAGATGCGGATGAGAAAGGTAAATTTGTGGATGCAAAGATTTACAGAGGTATGATTGGCTCATTGCTCTATTTAACTGCATCTAGACCGGACATTCAATTTAGTGTATGCCTTTGTGCTAGATTTCAAGCTAGTCCTAGAGAATCCCACTTGATTGACGTCAAGCGTACATCTTTAGATATCTTGCCGGAACTCAAGATTTGAGATTGTGGTATCCGTCATCCTGTGACTTATCTCTTATCTCTTATCTCTTATTCAGATGCGGACTACGTTGGGTGCAAGCTGGATCGCAAGAGCACTAGTGGGTATTGTCAATTTCTGGGCGGGTGTTTGGTTTCTTGGGCCTCCAAGAAACAACACTCGGTTACCCTCTCTACCGCAGAGGCAGAATATATTACTGCGGAGAGTTGTGGCACCCAAGTGTTGTGGATTAAACATCAACTTCAAGACTACTTAGTGGATCTTGGGTGCATTCCGATTCTGTGTGATAACACAAGTGCAATCAATCTTGCTAAAAATTCAGTCCAGCACTCCAGGACTAAGCACATTGAAATTAGGCATCAGTTTCTTAAGAGATGAGGCCCTCAAGAAGAATTTTGAATTGTATTTTGTTGACACTTTGAATCAAATTGCTGACATCTTTACCAAGCCCTTGTGTAATGACAGGTTTTCTACACTTAGAAGGGAGCTTGGTCTGTGCAGACCTCAAATCAATAAGGATTGAAGTATTCAATATCTCTCACTATTGTTGTTCGTTGATTGAGCTGAACTGCAATAAAAAGGCTGTAAAGAAAAACTGATCCATATACTCTTTATATCAATACATGTCTTTATAGATTGGCATGCACAGTTTGATAGGTACATGATCATGATGCATTGCATTGGTTGCTACATTGCTTTTGTTTGACCATGGTATATAAAATAGTGATTGGTGGAGAGGTAGGTCATGCTTACCTGAAAGTATTCACCATGCGTGAGGATACACCTCCGCCGAGTACCATGAGTCGACATTGCATT
The DNA here is from genome assembly GCA_022559845.1 of Amorphophallus konjac. Taxonomy (NCBI): domain Eukaryota; kingdom Viridiplantae; phylum Streptophyta; class Magnoliopsida; order Alismatales; family Araceae; genus Amorphophallus; species Amorphophallus konjac. Next base: position 293,156,235 of record CM040119.1, read on the forward strand.
TAGGCCATATTGTCAAGGGGAGCAACTTCTTTGAATCGTTCCTGCATAAATATTATCTTCACTTTTGCCAACTTTAATAAGTGTACAACCATTGGCATGAATTTCCAAATCATATTTTGATATCTTGCTGATGACCATTGCATATCCTCAGGGGGAGTGTTCACTACTCATCATCCTAACTTGATAATCATGCTTGTCTGAAAATTCAATGGCTCAATTCATGTTGCTGCTACTGCCTATTCTGATCACCTTCCTAAAAAAATCTAAAATTCAGTAGTTTCTAATATGGGTACCATGATCATAAAACTGAGTGAAATTCAAAGTAAGAATCCTCTATTATATGACCTTGTGCTTGTCCATCCAATAAAACTGGTTCAGGTTTAATGACTTCATTGAGTTTTGAGACAAATGCTATGAAATTATCTGTACTCAATGCTTTTAATAGACCTTAACCAGTGTTTACATGTTATGCCCTGAATGATACTTCTTAAAATCTGAAAATTCCCACTTCAAGGTAACTTTGGTTGAGTTACTAAAGCTTAGTATTGTTTTTAAACACCATGAATTGCTGGAATTCTTAACTGCTAAATTTTATCAGAGCAATGATGTTGGTACACTGAGAAACCATGTCCCTTGTCCAAGGAGACAAGTGGGCTGTGTCATGAAGTGCCTTTGTTAACTCTACAGTAATTTGAAGAAAAATCTAAGGCAGAGCAATGGCTCAGTTGCTGATAAATATGTCCCCTCATCAAAGAAATGAGGTAAGACAAGTCATGAGGTGACAATGCTATCTCTGTTCAATTTGAGCCATGATAGTCAGTCACACTAAGTACCTAGGGATACTGGCGTCTAAACAACGTGTATCCTCAAGAGGCATGGCTGGGCTTAACTGCTCGAAAAACTCATATGTGCTCAAAGAAAATTATGAGCTAGATAGCAAAAGATCAAAGTGAAATTGCTGTAACTCTGAATTCCATAAGAACTTCATGAGTGTTTAACCTCAATATAAGGTGTGTAACTTTCAAGTAAGTCATTGAATCTGAATATGACAGGTAAAGGAAGGTTAAACATGGTTTCGACATGTAATTCTGGTTCATTTCTAATAAAACATGCATGCAGAAATTTTTTTTAAGTCTTTTCATCAACTCTGATATCATTAGATTCGAACCACACAATTTGAATAAGGATCATGTCATAAGGTTTGTATAATGGTCGGCTCTGAACATAAATACTCTCTTTGTTATGAGATTAGTAGCAGAATGTGAAAATTCTTTTTTTTTCAGATCCTCAACTCCTCATACAGGTTATATTTCACCAAAAATTCCTCGTCGTCATACCTTTTATGACAAATTAATCCTGTCTCTGATCTTCTTTCTCTTCACCATTTCTCATACCAGCTTTTTGCTAATGTCAAAGGGGAAGAAGATATTGTGTCCCTGAGTCTTTTAAAGGGGAGAAAGTTAGGAGTCATTTCTTTTTGTCATGCTCCATCTCTATATGCATGTATCTATGTGTCTCAAAAATGCTTGAATTGGATCATATTAACATACAATGACTCAGTGTGTTGCCATCATCAAAAAGGGGTAGAATGTTGTGTCCTTGAAGTTTGATTCAATTCTAACATTTGAAGTCACTAGCATTCTGAGATTTTGATGTTGTCTAACACTATGAATCATTGACTTTCTAATGACACTTTGGTATTCTCAAGGTAGTTCAAGTAAAAAGCTCAAATGAATAGAAAGAAATCAAATGCACAGAAATTGAGGAAATTGGTTGCACAGAAAATAAACTAAGGAGGATTAGGAAAGAACTTCAAGCAAAGACAGATCTAGCAGCAATCAAGCAAGGCTAAAGACAACATGGAAAGTAACTGTCACAAGGGAAGTGTCAAACACCTTGTTACATAGTGTCGACACCGCAGCTCTTCCAGAGAGCGTTACATTGGCAACTTCTCCTAAGACGTGTCGACACTTAGCTCCAGGAGGTCGACACTATGGTCTTGCAGAGAGTGCACGTCCTTTACAGGAGGTCGACATATAGGCTTCCAGAGACCGTTATATAAGAAGTTTTCATCAGACGTGTCGACACCTCCATCTCTACAGGTCGACACCTCTGGTCTTCTAGAAGCTTTTTAAGTCCTTCTGTCAGATTTGCCAGATCTTCCAGGGATTAAAAATACATACCACAAATCCCCAAAAATATGGATTTCGAGGTCTGGAGGAAGGTTCCAAGTCTGTCACATGTCCCAGCCATCATCATCACATCTGACACACCTTTTGAGGCTACTGTGACATGGTTCACATATGGGAAAAGTTTACTAATAGGTCTGCCACCTTTTTGCTGTCAGTCAATGGGATATGCTCCTAGGAAAGTACACTGAGCAGTGAATTGACATGAACCAATGAGAATGCAGACAGCCAAGATCTTTTCCATGAGGTTCATTAAATGATCAGATTTGGAGCTGCACAAATGTCCCTTTCAAATATCTCCTTGAAGCTATCAAAAGAAGACCTTGCGTGAATATGTCTTTGATGTCCCTGCTGGGCCAATGAAATGGACAGGATTTTTTGGAGGGAAAGTGGTCTCTGCTGAGCGACCTGAGTGACGCAATTCCATGCATATAGGGAGCTGTGCAGGCGCTAAAAGCTAGGGTGCTGCTGCTGTTCAGGGGAGACAAATATAGACAAAAAGAGTAAGAAGAAGAAGATGTTGCAACCGCTACTGGCGCACCTCGGAGAGGAGGAACAAATCTAAGCCAGCTGCGTCCGGAACAAGAAGTGAAGAAGAAAGAAGAAGGAGAAAAGCCCAAGGCCATCGCCTGGAGATTTGAAGTTGATCGCAAGCTCTTCTTTCACCTCGTCCTGCAAGGAAAAGCCATCGTGAAGGAAGCAAGGGTTCTGCAAGCAGCCATCCAAGCTCTCCATCTTTCAGACAGAAACCTTTCTCATGGCCTGAGTTTCACTAACTCTGTCTGGAGTTTTCTATTGTCCTTTTTCGTTTGTTCTTATCAAAAACTATGAACCGTTCCTACCGGTGTTGTAGGAAGTAAGACAGAGGTGTTCTCCGGTGTGTGGTGCTTCAATCCCTACCTGGTTCTGTAGGAAGACAGACAGAGGGCTTCTCGTGTCTGTGGTTGGCCGGTTTTGCCATTTGCTGTGTTTGCAGCGGCTTAGTGTGGTGGCACTAGTGAAGCCTCACTTGATTTAAGTGAGGGGTGGACGTAGAACTCGGGTTTGAGTTCGAACCACCTAAAAATCCCTGTTCTTGTGGTTTGCATGTGCTTGATCATCCTACGCTAGATGCTTGTTTAGGCTTGTCTATTTACACTTCATCATCTTGCGTATAGGTTCTTGTTTCTTGTGATAGTAATTTTATTCCGTTGCAATTCTTTTATATCTAGAAAAAGAGAGATAGATCTATTCACCCCTCCCCTCTAGATCAGTCATTCTCACATAACAGGATGATCCAACTGATATCTCTTGATTTTTTTTAGTGATATTGTGAAAAAATGACAAATTTGAATTAATGTAATTGTAATTTCTTTTATTCATTGAGAGTTATATGTTGTGGATGTTGTTTATTATGTTGTGTTGATTTTATCCTATTGTGTGATCTATATATTTCTTACATGTTTTATACTGAGTTGTTTAGGTTATGTATGTATAATTATAATTTTAAATAATTTTTTTAAACAAATTAAAATATATATTAAAAATGGTGAGAAATTTTTCGACGGAATTGCGATGTTTAATCGAAAATACGTCGAAATTTTTTTGACATATTTCCAACATATTTTCGACAAACTAATTTTTCGTCGGAAAACCTTTTCGACAGAAATCTTTATTGTCAGAAATATGTCAAAATTTTTCGACGTATTTCTGACCGAATTAAATTTCGTCGGAAAGTCTTAAGTAGGAGGGAGTATTGGTAGAAATTTATCAACGGTTTCCAACGGAATAGAATATAGTCAGAAATGCGTCAGAAAGTTTCAACGTATTTCCGACTAAATTATATTCCGTCGAAATTTTTCGGCGTATTTCCGACCAAATTCTATTTTGTTTAACTCTGCAAATGTTTTTTTATTAATAGCAATATTTTTCAACGGAATAAAATTATGTCGAAAATACGTCAAAATTTTCTGACGTATTTCCGCTCGAATTAAATTTCTTCGAAAAGCCCGAAAGTAGGAGGAAGGGTAGGTGAAAATTTATCAACAGTTTTCGACGGACACAGACGTGGTTGAAAATTCGTCGGAAAGTTTCGACGTATTTTCGACCAACGTAAATTCTGTCGAAAATTGTCGACGTATTACCGACAAATCATTTTTCTATAGAAAAATCTTGAAATATTTTTTATTAATAGTATTATTTTCCGACGAAAAAATGATTTGTCAAAAATTTGTCGAAAATGTTACCAACAATTTTCGACGGAAAAGAATACGGTCGGAAATACGTCAGAAAGTTTTGACGTATTTCCGACCAAATTATTTCTGTTGAAAATTACCGACATATTTCCGACAGACCATTTTTCCGTCATAAAATTCTGAAGTATTTTTCTATTAATAACATAATTTTCTTATTATTAAAAGTTATTAATTACCGAAAAAAAGACCGACAAAAATATCTACGAAATATGTTTGTCGGTAATTTTCGACTGTTTTTCGACGAAAATATAGTACATCAAAAATTAACGACCTACATTTTTTGACGTAATAATTCCGTCAAAAAGTCATCGAAAATACGTCGAAACGGACTTTTCTGATGGATTTCCGACGGAATTAGTGCGTGAAAAATTATTATTTTTCTTGTAGTGGATATCTACCTCTAGTACCTAGATCTCATCTTGAGTTTTCATTAGATGTTAGGAGTCACTCGTGTGTACCACCTCACTGAACAACAATTACCCGCATGCATACACGCACATTAGATTTTGATGTGGTTGGTTCACTAATAGATCTATCCTCGGACAATTCTCACACCGAAGATCCTCAAATCCTTTACTACACGTAGTTAGTGCTACACATAAACATAAGAAGATTATTCAACAAGAACAGTATCTCTAGCAGTATGCAAATATGGATAATTAAAGAAAAAAAGGAAAAAAATAAATGTAAAAAAATCAAAATGTTGGTGCGATAGAATCTCTTTAATTATAATGGGCTCGGGTTCTTGAATCCTCGGATAATTGGCTCTGACTCATCGAAGAATGAAATTAGTTCAATGAAATGCTTAAATAGTGGAGAGTTGAGTTGCTCATAGCATTTGAAATCTCTTACTCGCATAGGGTTTCGAAAATTGTTTACTACCGAAAATAAGTACTTATTATATTTATAGCACAAATGTTGACTATCTATTAGACACATTTTCTTGATAGTGCATGACTTTTCTCTAACATATACTTGTTTGAAAGAGTGAAATATCTATTGTATCTGTAGCCATACATCTACTCTTTTCTCAAGTTGAGCTTGTTCTTCTTTTGTCTCATTCTTTCTAGACTTCTCGTGATTCGACATGTATGCTTTCTCCACATTGTTAATAGCAAAGCACCTCGCAGTGGGGGTGGGGGGTGAATGTGAGTAAAAAATAAAATTTAAAATAAATTTATGTCTTAAAATAAATTAATGATAAGAAAATTGAACGAACAAAATGATCATATGGATGCTAAAATCTTTACACTTGTTCGAACACCTTCTTGGTGACTTACGTCTGGTACCCAAAGCCCAGTCTAACTAAACACACAGCAACTACACATGAGCACACACACACATACTAGATTTGGATCAGGTTACCAATTTAGTAACAGATCTATCTTAGGCATTCCTGAAACTAAGGGTCCTTAAATCTTAAACTACTCACATACAATAAATACACATAATTAGAAAGGAATGTTTCAAAAGAAATGTGCCTCTAATCAATTGGCAAATGTGTGGAGAAATAAAAGCACAGAAATGAATGAAAAATGAGCATATGCAAGAGAGAGTGAGAGTCACTACATCAAGAATAACCTATACCTATGATAGATGTCATAGGTAAAGACCAAAAAATCCTAGGTGTTGACACCCTTATTCTTTCGATTTTTTATCATGTAGGTAAGAGACTTTACCTACATCATTTTTAATGATGATGCACATCTATCGATAATCTATATGAACCATATGTGAATAATGACAAAACACTATAGATATTTCTCATAAAACCGTAGATAACATGTATGAACTGTAGACAAGCTGCGACATACAACTATAGATATTTTTCATAAAACCATAGGTAACGTGTATGAATTGTAGGTAACGTGTAATAACTGTAGGTAATTTATAACATGCATCTATATATATGTAACGTGTAATAACCGTAGATAACTTATAACATACATCCGCATGTAACCTATAATATAATATATAGATAATCTGTAATATACATCCATAGGTAATTTGGAACATACACGCATTCACAAACTATACACATTGACAGCCTATATATCCACACATACACATCATTCACGTATTAATCATAGATCAAAAAATTTATCACATTGATATTCTATGCAAAATATTTCCATCTATAATCATATTGTGTGACACTGTATCATGGTGTACATCCCCATGTACAAAAAACAATATGAACACGTAATTTTGTGGTAATACACAATCAAAATTAGTGTAATATTTTGCTATCAACAGACATGCTAAAATGTGATAAAGTTCTTCATATCACAAAAAAGTATGAAATTCATGAGTGATCATGAGAGAGAATAGCTCCTCGGGACATTGGGGATTGTAGAGACAGAAATCTGGTTTCTATGCCTGTTGGCACTCAAAATATGCTCGATGGCGACAAAGCCTAAATGACAGAAATGATGCGGCCCGCTGAAGCGAAGAAGTCGAAAGAAACCAATGCACCGAAGCCTTCTCAAGCTGCCAGAGCCTCATGTCACCTGTTACAAACACCGGGGACTTCACCTCAGGAGGATCGAGAAGAATCCACAACAAATCGGCAGTGTCGACAAGCCTGCCCAATGAACCGGCATCGACTCGGTCGTGCCCCACGAACAACATCCTTTATCCGACCAAGGATAAGGGTATACCTGGTGGCTCGCCACCTAAAAGAAAATTCTCCCGAGGTGATAAAACATCCTTGACCCTTCAAAACAAGGGACCGAAGGCTCCGTCGGAAGAAGACCCGGATAACCTGACATGGGTACATCTTCTCAATAAATCGGGTCCGTTGATCAAATGATCGCCCAGTCAAGGCGAAAGTATCCCGGGTGATATTTCACTCCCCGAGAAAGCTACGAAGGCAAGTTAAGCCGAGCCGGCAGCACAAGCTACAGTGCCGAGGCCCGTATCAGCGGAAATCTCGCGTGTCTGAGCTGAAGATGCACGAGATTCCACAGGCGGTCGTTCAGCGGCCTGAAAGCCTTATCGATGCCTCCCACCGTGGTTTGGCAAGACCATGATGGGATGAAAGATCACAGTGACTCCCAGAGCCACTCCGGGGCCCATCGTCTGGCCCATGGTGAATGAACACAAGGAACGGGGTTAATACGACGCACCCCCTAATCCGTCGCGCTACCCATTTCCGGCGCCCACATTCCCGGTGCGCGACAGGAACCCCTTTATCCGACGCGCTACTCCCACGCCGGGTGAAGCCATGGCCAAGGGTTTTGCTATATATACCAATCCTCTGCCGAAGAAAAAGGAGGACGGCGGATACATAGCAAAGAGAGCCGGCCGATAGAGGAGAGAGCCAACATAGAAGAGAAGAAAAAGAGATTGAAGAAGAGAATGGAGAGAAAAGAAGCTTGGGGTGGAAGAAAGGTGAGCAAAGAGCCCGTTTTCGATACTTTGTTTCCCTGCTGCAGACATTCGAGGTGGGTTTGCAGGAGTCGCCTGGGTTTTCCTCTTTTGTCCTCCCTCCTTCTGCCAAGATAGCTCCGCCGAGCGATGTAATGAAATGGACAATGATATGAGCCCGTAGATTTTTCTTTTTAGCCGCTGTGCTCTGCCCTTTTTTTTGTTTTCTCTTCCTCCCCAAGCCGGGAGTCGGCTTCGTGCGACAACGCCGAGCCGTAGTTTTACATAGTGTTCTACTTGATCCCTTTGGCTTTGAATGAACGCGTTGATGCATGTTTGAGCTATTTCTTTCCATCCGATTGCACTCCCTTTCTCTATGTTCTGTGTGCACTTGTCCGATTTTTCCAACGCCGAATGCGCCCTAATTCTTTCCCTAGGCAATATTAATATCATCACCCCTCTCCCCGGGGTTACTTTCCAGTGATATGCCTGTATCAGATTCCCACCGTCTTGGTGGAGGGTTCAATTGCCAGAGGAACATGCATATGTGCCTCTCTGGTTAAACCCCGGGACCGACCCTTTATTACCCCTTTGTCCCTAGTCGTGGGCTGAGGAGGATGGGACTGTCCCTACAATCTGGACGTATAGTTTCCCTCATATCATCATCTTCCCTATACGCTGCACATCAACTATATGAAGGGTTGTCTTCTCCAGTTGATCCATTTTAGTTTATGATTTTTGGAGGCTAATTTGCTAATCAGCTAACCCCTACAGCTATATATACTTATATGCATATGACTTTCTATAGTCAGTTTATTAGCCAAATGCATTCTACATATACCTTATGTGCGTCTGTTTTCCTTAAGGATTCTTGTGCCCGGGGAGCGGGGACATTCCCCATTGATATTTTTAGTCACCGTTAGACCATAGGGTCATGTCCCTTGATGACATGTACCCCATGAACTACCAGGTGAACATTAACAGGGTGCTTAGCCCGATATCAAATCCACATTCCCTCAAGAATGGTGATGGCTGTGGGTAAGGTACCTCTTGTAGGCTAGCCCTCGAGGTATCCTTCCATCTCGTCCGTCCCTCTGATTGATATTTTTGACTCATGGAGTGTTGGTGCCCCTCGTAGGCTAGCCCTCGGGGTTTCCCTCCATTGAAGTCCACCGGTCACCGTTTGGCACTCCCGGCTTTAAGGAGCGTACCCTAGATGCTGTGGGACTGTCTCCACTTCGCCCCCGCAACCCTCTGGGCATGTGGAGGTGCTGCCCAATTTTTGATTGAGCACTTAGTCTGAATTATGATGAACTTTAGGCCATAAGTCTATGTTGGACTATGCTCAAGTAGGAACCTCGCATAAGTCTGGACCAGCTATGTCTGCAGGACAATTGGGACCTAAATAAACTCTTTAATCTTCTTAGTTAACATCAAAGTTCCAAGAAAACCATTTGGCCTTTCATTGTAGCCCAAATTAACCAAACCCGCCCTAATCTGGCGCGCCCTAAATCCGGCGCGCCATTTCCCGACGCGGTACCCCCCGCACCGCTTTAGCCCTACACTCATAAACCTTTTTTTCCCTTTTGGCCTCCATCCGGCACACCCTGGGCGCGCCCTTTTAGCCCCAACAATGCCCCGCGCCGTTTTAGGCCACCTCACACATGCATCGATCTCTGTTTATGCACCGACCTTCTCTCCGCTTGCATTGACCTCTTCACTACGTGCACCGACCTCCTTTCCGCTTGCACTGACCTACCCCAGCGTCGATGCACATCCTGCACCGACTTCATATCCTCCACCTTGCACCGACCCATGCATTGCATAAACCTTAGCCTGCATTAACCTGCCCCAGTGTCGATGCACATCCTGCACCGACTTCACTCCCTTCTCTATGCATCACCCTCCATTTATGCACCGACCCTCAAACATGCCTTGACCTCCTGTGCGCATCGACCTTCAAATCATGCATCGACTTCACCCGTTTGTGCATCAACCCCATCCATCATGCACCGACCTCACCTGTTCGTGCATCAACCTAATGCATGCACTCCAACGTGCATCAACCTCATACTAGCATCGACCCTTGGCAGTGCATGAAGTGCACTGATGTTGACCTTAGTCCAAGGAGGGCAGTGACTTGATGTATGAAATAAAATAATGCTTTGACCAAAATAAAAATGATGCATGCTGAGCATTCATCTTGAAATCATGGACATACACTTGCATTAGCATGCATTGCTATCTAAATGAGCATGACTGAACCTTTAATTACATGAATAAATCAATTAATAAACTCGTTGCATTTTTGCATGAATGGCCAACTAAATAAACTGATTCCACAACATCCATTGGTGCATTTAGTCGGTATTCTTTATGCCTTCATATCATCCTCGAGGCATCCCCATCTTGGCAATTAATCAAGGGTTGTCCCCTTTCTTAGAGGATGTAATTAACGTCATAGCCTTTATGGTATGACGGACTCTAGGTCCCGACACGAACCTCACAATCGACTGACCAAGTCAAATCGAGCGCATAATAAACTTGTCACTCAGTGACTGGCACGCCTACGCAAATAAACAAACAAATCAAATAAATAAAACTCCAAACGAATAAAAAAATGTTCCACCAAATTGACACGCCCGGTGGGACCCAAGTCTCCCTTCATCTCTTTGCCAAGAGGGGAGGCCTCCGGAGGCTCCCCCCAAGAATACTGACTGTTTGTTTCTTTATCTCAGGTGAACGATGACGTCATCGGGACTCACCGCTCTCGCCTTTGGCCCCGTGATTGTCGCCGGCCATGCTGAACACGGGTACCTGGCAGTGCCCACTGTCTTCGGGTCTTTCCCACCAGCTGTAGGCTTCCCTAACCTTTTGGGGTTAGCCTTTACCGATCTGCTGCAAGTAGAATATTCGGAGCCCGCCAAGGAGAAGATTGAGAAAGAGGTCGAGGCCCCAAAGGCTCGATGCTGTGCTGGCCCACTCAAGGGCCCAATTCAAGTCGCCAACTGCATGGTGCACCATATCACTCATGGGGCCCGCCCTGTCCCTGCCAAGAACTCCGGGAGGTGCCAACATAGGAGCTTTCGGAAGAAGGCTGCTGCTATTACCGGACATCTCTCCGTGTCTGGCAAATTCATGCTGATCGGGGGAGTTCGCGTCTTGCTGGACGGACACGATGCTCGAGTAAGTCCGGATCGGGTGATCCCCGTAGTACCTATCTACAACCCCTACCAAGCCCTCTCCGGAAGGAGAGCCGAGAAAGAAGAAGCTGGCTATCATGGCCGAAGAGAATTAGCTCCCAAGCCAAGAATATTTAAGCAAGCTTGGGTCCCTAAGAAGATCCAGCCTACTCACCAGGACACACCAGTCCGCCACTGCTCCGGATTTACTGGAGCAGAGAAAAATAAGAAAAGGGGCCTTGCCCCAAAAGAAAGAGGAAACAGTCGTGGATCCTCCACGCCGTGAAAGTTTCAGGGTCTGTGCCCGACAGGCCAACATCCCCACTGTGGGAAGAAGATTTCAACAACCTGTCGGAAGAGCCCGGCTTGCTTACATCCCTCCAATGGGAGGTTGACAACTGTCCCCGGTCCTACTTCAGGGGCGATGGCGAGAAGAGATGACCAATATGGTCAGAAGTTATTTTAGGGGACTAGGCAACCCCTCATTGGGCCAACCACGGCTATTGCAAGCAGCCGTGGCTGAAGAAGATCACTGCCCACCAATGGCAATAGAACAAGAAGAAGAAGAAAGAAGGATGATGTCGTCGGTCGGCGACAATGGATATGAAGATGGCTTGGACATTGAACCCGATGAAGTTACTCCCCACCAGGAGGAAAGAAGAAGAGTCTCCGTGTTTGAAAGGCTCACCTTACCGGAGAATGCAAAGAGGAGGGTTTGCAGACAAAGAAGAAGGATGCAGATTTTTACCTACAACATGGCTGGGGTGTCCGGCCACTATGGAAGACTACCTGAGGAGCCTCAGGAGCTGGCTCGGTTGGCCGGAAGGCCGGGGCCGAATACTCGAAGTGTGGAAATCGCAAGAGAAATGCTGGCAGCGGCCAAGGGAAAACTGTAATGCCCCAGATTTTTCGGATCATTTTCGTGGGTCTCGAAGTGTATTTTGTGCTTTACACGTGTTTTTCCCTGATGTGCTTTCGGAACTCTGTGCAAGGCGAACCGTGGCGTTCTCCGACTACGGGACAGTACCACTGCATTGTGCTCTTCCCGAGGATCGCGGAGATAATTTTTCATAATTTTTTGAATTTCTGCAATTTTTGGGCTTTTCTATATATTAACCCTTTCTCTCTCTCCCCTCTCATTTCTCACTCTCTCCCTCTCTCTTCTCTCATGCTCTCCTCTCTCTCCCTCTCTCTCCGGCGGCTGACGGAGTGGAGCGCCGGCGAGGCGGGGACGGCGCTGGTGAGGCACGGGTGAGTATGGGTAAGGATCGAGGCGGTGGAGGCGCGGTAAAGCTCGGCCGCAGGTTCGTGGAACAGCGCGGGTTTCGTGGTGATTTCTTCATGGATCGGCGAGCTCGGGCAGCGAAATCTTCGGTGGAGGTAGGGAGATGGATCCCCAGCTCATGCGCTTCCTTTCTCGCGATTTTGGTAGGCTGCGGTGAGCCGAGCGGGTTTATTTGAGCGATTTGGGAAAAATCCATGTTTTTGGGGTTGTGAGTCGATCCGCCATTTCCTCGCGTTTCGGAGCAATTCGGGGTCATAGATGCATGCTAGGGGTGTCGGGGGAGCTTCCCCCTTGTTTTCTCCCTCTCCCGTGGACGTATGGGGGCGTGGGAAAGATTTTTGGGGTTTTCCCGCTGGTTCGTTCTCGGACTGGTGTGGCGGTCGTTCCAGTGACCGCCACAGGCCGTGACGCCCCAGGGTAGGTGCGTTATTGGCCGTGACGCCCCAAGAAGGGTGCGTCACAGGGTCCTATTTTGTCGGTAGGGCGTCGGTCGCTCTGGAGGTCCCACGATAAACTGCCAGAGAGTGTGATGCGCCTGGGTTCGACCGCTACGTCCATTCTCGTGTTTTCAGACCGTTGGGGTCACGAGACTCTGATGCACTAAGGGCGGACCGTCATAGCTCTGTGATGCCCTTGCTTGGGAGCGTCAGAGTTGACGTATCCCTCCTTCTAACGCACCTGGGTGGGTCCGTTAGAGGTTGTGACGCCCCAGGGGTGTGCGTCACAACCTGTTCCATTCCGTCTTCTAACGCACCAGGCTTGGTCCGTTAGAGGTTGTGACGCCGCAAGTTGGGTGCACCACAGCCAGTTTTGCTCCTTCATCTAACGCTCCTAAGTTAGACCGTTAGGGAGCTGTGGCAGGCTAGCTTTGGACCGTTACAGGCTGTGACGGCCCAAAGATAGACCGCCAGGCACTGTGTCGCACCGAAGTGGGTCTTCGTGCTTGCCACGTTCGTTTCGTGTTGTGTGGATCCCTGGTCGACCCGATCGTGACCCAGTGGTCGACTTGCGGTCTCGTGAATGCCCCAGACATCCCGAGGGTCCTGTGTCCGTATTTTGAGGGTGTCGGGAGGACCGTGCTACCTCATTTAGCGTGCCCGTGGGTTTGAGAGTCCGGGAGACTCCTCGTGTTCCGGGCTTTGTGTTACGCTTGACCAAGTCACCGTGTGTTGGTGCGAGTGCGGTGGGGTTCCCCCGCATGTCGTGAGTTCCTTCGGAAGATGATTCCCTAGTGGGCCATGTATTTTGGCCTTGAACTGCGAGTCCAGTCATCTGACTTAGGGCTGGAGGTTTCCCGCTTTTCCCTGGGATGGGGAATCGGCATGGCGGCTTGTGAGATGCCGTGGAAATTGTGCGTCTGTGCTTTCCGCATGGGCCATGTGTTTGGCCTTGTACTGCGAGTCCAGTCATCCAGCCTGGGGCTGGAGGTCTCTTGAGTTTCCTTTTTGAGGGGATGGTCTCGGCAGCTCGGGAGCTACCTCAGTATTCGTGCTATCGTGGTTTTAGACCTAGGGATTAGGCTAGATTAACGGCATTGTGCTGTTGCGTACGACAGTCTTGACCCCGAGTCTTGTGACTCAAGGACCGTTGGATTCAGTGAGTATAAAGGACTGCCCAGAGTCCAGTGGCTCGACGCCACTTGGTTCTTCTCGACTTTCGCGCAGGGTGCGTGTGTGTTTCTCGAAGTTCCTCTTCGGAGAGTGGTCACATCAGTGACTCCCCACTAGTCGTAACCTTCCGACACGCGTGTGGTCCCACCAGGGAGTGGTGGCGAGGCTTTACCTGAGAGAGACGGCTTTAGGCTGGTTGCCGTGGGCATCCCACTGTGGCGGCTCGAGCCCGGGCAGGGAGGAATACCAGCTAGAGGGCCTGACGTAGCGCAGTCAGTCAGTGTATGCACACATGGTCGGGGACTTCGGACACGTGCTGACGAGTACGACCTCGCCTAGACCCTTGTTCTGTGTTCTGTGGGTACTTGTACAGTGTCTTTGTCTCCGCCTGGGGCATTGCAGCGAGACACTTGAGGCTACGGTCTAAGACGTCAGTGGACGCATCCGGCCTTGCTTCTGGTGGGCAGGCACTCTTGTCACGTGAGACGTGACTCTCCTATTTCCGGGTTCCATTTCCCGTCTGTGAGACGTGATTTTCTAGACCGGCTGGTGTTTCCGAGTTAGTGGCCAGGGTGCTAGTAGCTTTACCAAGGTTGCGTCTTGTTGGTGTTGTGCCTCTTAGGCACAAGCATGTGCTATGTTACCTTGATGATAGCAATGCTATTTGGTTTTGATGATAGCAAGACAATGAGTGCATTTGAGTGCATTTGATATTGTATTTTGATGATTACAATGCTATTGTGTTTTGATGATTGCAATAAACAAAGTGCATTTCTGTGCATTCTTATCCTTGAGCATTCTGCATATGATAGCAACATGAATGATGATGTTTAGCATTGATGGCATTTGGTCTTTATATATATGAATTGCATTTTGTCAGATGTCATGTTTCTGCATGTCTCACATTGTGCGTAGGCTAGACAGCATTGGCCAAGTCTATACATTGGCTGTCGGTTGCAAAGTCTACACATCAGACTGCATTGCATTTATTCATGGCTAAGAGTCTATACACTGGACTGTGTCATTGTGCATCATGCAAGTCTATACATTGGACTCTCATTCAAGCCTATACATTGCATTGGCTAAAGTCCATTTCATTTAGAGTCTAAGGCAATGTCCGTACACTGGACTTGAAGTGTGTACATTGAGCGTCTCACTTAGCGTCTAAGGCAAAGTCTACACGTTGCTACAGTAACGCAAGTCTATACATCGTCTGTCTCAGACATTGTCTTAGGCTAAGTCTGTACAGCCTACGTCTCATGCAGCGTCAACGCTGTGAGCATTCTCAAGTCTGCAGCGTCAACGCTATGAGTGTGTACACAGCATTCTCAAGTCTGCAGCGTCATCTCTATAAGTCTATACAGTGGTTCAGCAAGTGCATACATCGCATTCACGTTTCACAAAGTCTATACATTATGCATGTTTGAGTTGAAGTCTATACAGAGTCTGCATCCTTCGAAGTCTGTACACTGGCCTCAGCTATTCAAGTCTATTCACTGGACTGTTTGGTCAAGTCTATACACCCTTCAGTTGAAATTCCAAGTCTGTACATCGGACTGTGTTAAGTAAAGTCTATACATCCGATTGTGCAGTGTCTTAGCCATCGTCTCACATTCTTCAAGTCTACACAATGGTCGGTGGTAAGTCTACACATTGGTTTTTATTCGAAGTCTGTACACTGGTTCAAAGTCTACACAACGCCTCTTTGATTCTAAGTCTTTACATTCGTTTTAAGGCAAAGTCTGTACATTGCCTTTGTGCTTCAAAGCCTATCGATTGAAGAGTCTACACATTGGTTGTTCACACGTTCCTGCAGTCTGAAGTCTCTACATTGCTTTCGCCAGTTTTTCATCTAAGTATCATAAAGTCTGTACGTTGCTTTAGCCTTTACCTTCACAGCAAAGTCTATACAATGCAATGTATAAACTTAGAACTGATGACTTCGTTTCATCTGTCTGACAGGGACTGAAGAGGCTAATGAACCCCTTAAAGCAAGAGGGCTGAAGCCATCCAATTTCCGCTGCTGGAACACACCAATGCGTCAACGCCTTGATCAAGTGGCGTGAACGCAGTAGTTCAAACAATCAAGAAAGAAGCTTGTGGATTACTCTGGTGCGTCAACGCATTGATCAAGTAGCGTGGACGCAGCAGTTCAAGTATCCCTTATTGCAGCCTCTGGAGTACATTGGCAGCATCGACGCTGCAGCTCCATGCGTCAACGCAGCACGTCTATCTGCTAAAGACCCCCTCACTGGAACGCATCAATGCGTCAACGCCACGGGTTGGAAGCGTCGACGCAGCAGTTAAAAAGGGTTGAAGATCTCTGAAGGGTGCGTCAACTCCTTGGAGCAAGTGGGTTGATGCCATCTAACTCCAGTTGCTGAGCGTACTGATGAATGGGCACGTGACCTGAAGCTGGCACCTGACACGTGATCCGAGGTGGGTGCTGAGCACGTGATCCGAGGAGGAATCTTCTGGACGGAAGGCGTGGGAAGCACACGCCCTATCTCCCTACTGCTGCTGGTATATATTGGAGCCTTCGTCTTCGGATGGAGGCTGATCGTGATCGAAGCCTGGGAGCAGAAGAAGAGAAGAAAAAGCAGAGAGCAGAAGCTGAGAGAAGAAAAAGGGAAAAAGAAGAGAGAGCTTCCACGATCCAGACAGAGAGAGAAGAAAAGAAGAGAAGAGTAGAGAGTGAAAGAAGAGCAGAAGAAGAAGAGAAAGAAGAAGGAGAAAGAGATAGAGAGCTCGAGCAGAGTGTGAAGAAGAAGAAGAGAGAGAGAGAAAGAGAAGGAGTTTGTTCCTCAGATCTTTGGTTCAAAACCAGATCTGAGGTTGCTCATTGTTAGAGCTATATTTCGTGCTTCATTGTTCAACCTTTAGTTGCTGTGTTTCCATCTTTTCTTGTTTTCTTTTTATACTTTCTTATCAAGCTGTTTGTCAGCGGATGCAGTGGAGGTCTCCACTGGACAGGTAAAGCTGTAATCCTCAGCTGGCGAGACTTGGTCTCGGACGGGTTAAGCTATAATCCCCAGCGGGTTCAAGCTGTGAGTCAGCGACGGCAAGCTGTGTTGCCCAGCGGTTGTAAGGCAAGCTGTGATGCCCAGCTGTTCAAGCTGTGAGTCAGCAGGAAGCCACACTCGGGTTGAGTGTGGGGTGGATGTAGGTCTGCAGGACCGAACCACCTAAAAACCCCTCTTGCATTGTGGTTTGATTGCTTATGGTTTGCTTCCGCTAGATGTTTGCATAGGGGCGCTCCAAGTGTTTGATCACAGGTTCATTAGATGATTTGATCAGATTTTTTTCTAAGTGTTTAATCTGTTAAGTGAGCGAAATTCTAATTGAGCGAAATTTTATATTGGGTGAAAGTTTTTATAGGCTATATTCATTCACCCCCCCCCTCTAAATACTTGCACCGAACCCAACAATTGGTATCAGAGTGGTCTCTGATTTAACAGATCTAACAATCTGCAGAGGATCCTGCTAGATTTTTGATGCGTTTTCAGAGTGGGTGTATTGTGCTCGTTGTTTTGTTTCACCGGTTTAGTGCTTTACCTTGCCCATCTGGTTTTACTGCATTTCCTGTCATTTGTTTTAGTGAGTTGAATCTGTTTGCCATCTGTCCAAATGGATTGTCCTCCTATTTATGATGGTTCTAACTTTGAAAGTTGGCTAGGAGGCCTAGCTATGTATGTAGATTCCATTGATCTCAAACTATGGAGTTTGCTATCCAAAGGCCCACATCGATTACCCAAAGATCAGACCAAGTGGTCTAGTGAGGACACCTTTAAGAACCGTGATAATGTCATAATTCTTAATATCTTGAGAGCTGCTGTTAGTACTGATGTATATTCTTTTGCTCTCAGGTGCAATTCTGGAAAAGTTATATGTGACAAAGTTATCTCTGCGCATAACCAATAGAGTGATAGTTGTTTGATGGCCAACCGGGATAATGAAGATTCCTCATCCAAGGTAAATTCTGAATCTGGATCCGAAGAGATTTCAATTGATGAATTATGGGATATGTATGAGGAACGTTCTGAGAAATGTAAATATTTGAAATCTGAAAATAAAAAGCTGAAAAAGAAATGTGATCAGATTAATTCGAATGCTCATTATGAAAAATGTCAAGATCTGAGAAAATCTCATGAAATATGCTTAGCTAATCTGAATGTGAGTAAGGAACAAATTTCTGTTTTGGAAAATAAAAATCAGGAACTCACAGACAAGATTTCTGAACTTGAAGATAAGCTGAATTCATTAGGAAATGATCAAATCTTAACTAATGAATTAGTTTAGAATGAACAAACTAGAAAGGAGAATGAAGAACTGAAGCTGCTTAATTTTGCTATGTCTGAGAGACTCTTAATGCTTGAAAGAGGGAAAAGTTCAATTGAAAATGAACGTGAGAGAGTGACTGCATTAATAGAAGAGATTGATAGCTACAAAGCCATTAATGTCTTACTAAATGAAAAGATCACAGACTCTAAAATTCTCATTTCCTCTCTCAAAAATGAAATCACTGAATTGAACAATTCTCTGTCTGAGTCATTTAAAAATAAAGAAAATTCAAAGGCTGCTTCTAAGAAGAAAGTCTCTGATGGAGGCAGTAAACAGGAAGAGAGAAAAAGAATGTATACAACCCTTGTGCGTAGCTCTGAGTTAGCTAGCACTTCAGCTTCTCCTCCATGTCTGCCTGCGAATCAGATAGAAAAATAAAATAAAACAAAACAGAATAAAAATTTGTATGCTGAAATTTCTCAGGCCAAACTGTCTCATGTTAAAAGAAAGAATGTGAAATATTTCTACTGTGGTAAATCTGGCCATGAGATGGATGTTTGCCTTGTCATGAGAGAGGATGAACTGAAATCAGATAGAATTCATGCTAGGAATTCTAAATCGAAGAAACCTCATGATCAAAATAAGAGAATTCAATACTTTTACTGTCATAGAATTGGCCACTTTATGCATGATTGTAGATTAAAGAAGCAAGATGATTTGAATGCTAAAGAGCTTCATGATAGGAATCATGCATATCTGAAAAAGAAACTTCATTGCTTTCATTGTAACAAATTGGGCCATATTGCTGCAAATTGTTGGCATGCTAAGGGAAGAACAATTAACTCCAAAACTGCTATAATCCCTGTAAAAAGGCATGCATTCTATAAGAATCTTGACAGAATGAATTCTTCATGTTTTGAATGTGGAAAACATGGCCACACAGTCAAGGACTGTTGGCATGTTCAGAAGAATCATATTAACCCGCATGCTGTCAAATTCCATGCAAAATAATTTGTAAAATTTTCATGTTTTAATTGTGGAAAACCTAGCCACAAAGCCTCTGAGTGCTGGGTGGTAGAGTTCAGAAAACAAAATACCCATGCACACAACAGAAATTTTGACGTTCATGCATAAAAGGAACTTAAATTCTGTTAGTTATCATGGTAAGTCTGGTCAATTTGGCTATTCCTTGTTCAGCTATAAGTTGATGGGCTATGATGATAATTCTGTTAAGAGACCAGTCAGAACACCTGTTAGGGCTCATACAGGACCCAAGGCAGCTTGGGTTCCTGCAAGATCATATTGATTGATATGTTGCAGGTGTGCCTTGGTGAGAGAAATAAAAGGGGTAATTTAGCCAAGGCACTTAAAAAAGAAGCCCCAGGATTCTACATTTCAGGTTAGTTCTGAACTTGTTTTTTAAATTTCATCATCTGAAAAATGCTGATTTGTCTGTTTGATATCTGAAATTGTTGAACTGTTCGGTTGATGTCTGATATTCTCTTCATGTCTAGCTGATCAGTCTGCATTCCAGACTCAGCAACTGAGTTTTAACCTTGCATATATCTGATGCTCTTCTCTCACTGATTATTGCACTGTGTAAATGGACTGCATGCTTGTTATCAAATGCATAACTTGCTGATTGTGAATGGGTCAGTTAGTGCATACAGTCAATGCATGTGTCTAGTACTTGCATATATCATCTGCATGACTGTCAATGAAATTGATCAATACATAAAGGACTGATTTGCATGACTGTCATTTGCCTATTGTCGTAGACTGCATGTTTTTCAATGCATAATAGGGCTGCTTTGCACTGCATCATATGTTGAAAAACCTGAAAAAGGATGAAAATGCTCATAACTTGGATGCATAAACCTGAATTGATTGCATACTTGTCTCATGTATCCTTGGTGCATAGTCTGCATATAGGACAGTATGTTGCATAGCATATCTCTTGCATCATGATGTCAGGGGGAGCTGAGAGTTCTATTCAATTCATTGAATCCTATTCACTTCTCAGTGCTCTCATTCAAATGATTCATATTCTTTGACATCAGTTGCTCATTGAATCACATTGCCAATTGCTATCTTTTCCCCATCATTTTTACTAAACAACAGCTTTGCATCTGGTTTAGTACATTGAATGGTGATTATTGCAATTGTTCACTTATAAGAATCACACTTACAAATTGAAAGGAACTAAAGGTTTAACCTTTATAAATTGGAATAGTTAAGTGTCTGCACTTCAGAATTTGAGATAAAAGAAAAACTTTTATAGCTCTTAATCTTTGTCTCATGGTAAGATTAGAAAAAGTTTTTGTAATGCCTAATGTGTTGATCTGAAAATTTCTAGAAAAGGTGAATAAGAGTGTGTACTATTTTTCGAACAATCACTCTAAAAGAGATAAAGGCAGCAGTAAATAAGATCATTAATGTTAAGAACTGAACACAGTGACAGAGCAATGGCTGATTGCACTGAGAAACTGTGAACTCCTCCAAAGAAGCAGGAGAATTCACATGTCATGAGGTGATTCAGAATATCTCTGTTCATAGGGTCAAATCTATAGGGGGAGTCCTCACCAAGTAACTGAGGGTACTAGCCTCTAATCAAGGTGTACCCTTAATGTCAAAAGTGAAAACTATTCTTTGTGGGTTTTGATCTGAAATAGGTCTAGTAGTTTATGCCTAGTAACTGGGGGTACCTGCCTCTGATCAAGGTGTACACCTAATGTCAACAGCATAAATGCCACTGATCTATTTACTTAGTTCAGGTTCTGAAAAATTCAAAAGTGAAAATCAAACTGCTGTAATCCTTCGAAAAATCAAAAGTCAATGAGTGAAAATTATTTTCAATACATATTCAAACTGCCATTCTTGATCTTCCATGTTTAATCATAAAAGGGTATTATTTCTGACTTATCTATTAATACCATGTGCCCTAGATTCATTGCCATAAATGGAATCTATAAACTCCTTTTCAGGGGTCAGATGTTTTACTCTAGATTTATCACTGTTAAACCTGAATTTTTGTCAAAATTGTATGTTGCTGATTCTTATACTTTAACAGTTGTTTATAATCATGCTTCCTTTCTGAACCTATGATTCAGCTGTTGTTAAGTGACCCTCCTACCTTCTCTACCTTGTTTATCTGTTCATATTCCTTCTCAAAGGGGGAGCTATTATTTAGGGGGAGAAATAATTCAGGGGAGTCTTACATTCAGGGGGAGAATGTTCTAGAGGAATTTGCATGCATAATGCACTTTGCACTCTTGTTTTTACTGTTTTTCTCTTTTTGATCATGTCAAAGGGGGAGAAAATCTTGTGTGTGACTCACTGTCACATTGTGTTGCCATCATCAAAAAGGGGGAGAATGTTGTGCCTCTTAGGCACAAGCATGTGCTATGTTGCCTTGATGATAGCAATGCTATTTGGTTTTGATGATAGCAAGATAGTGAGTGCATTTGAGTGCATTTGATATTGTATTTTGATGATTGCAATGCTATTGTGTTTTGATGATTGCAATAAACAAAGTGCATTTCTGTGCATTCTTATCCTTGAGCATTCTGTATATGATAGCAACATGAATGATGATGTTTAACATTGATGGCATTTGTTCTTTATATATCTGAATTGCATTTTGTTAGATGTCATGTTTCTGCATGTCTCACCTTGTGCGTAGGCTAGACAGCATTGGCCAAGTCTATACATTGGCTGTCGGTTGCAAAGTCTACACATCAGACTGCATTGCATTTATTCATGGCTAAGAGTCTATACACTGGACTGTGTCATTGTGCATCATGCAAGTCTATACATTGGACTCTCATTCAAGCCTATACATTGCATTGGCTAAAGTCCGTTTCATTTAGAGTCTAAGGCAATGTCCATACACTGGACTTGAAGTGTGTACATTGAGCGTCTCACTTAGCGTCTAAGGCAAAGTCTACACGTTGCTACAGTAACGCAAGTCTATACATCATCCGTCTCAGACATTGTCTTAGGCTAAGTCTGTACAGCCTACGTCTCATGCAGCGTCAACGCTGTGAGCATTCTCAAGTCTGCAGCGTCAACGTTGTGAGTGTGTACACAGCATTCTCAAGTCTGCAGCGTCATCTCTATAAGTCTATACAGTGGTTCAGCAAGTGCATACATCGCATTCACGTTTCACAAAGTCTATACATTATGCATGTTTGAGTTGAAGTCTATACAGAGTCTGCATCCTTCGAAGTCTGTACACTGGCCTCAGCTATTCAAGTCTATTCACTGGACTGTTTGGTCAAGTCTATACACCCTTCAGTTGAAATTCCAAGTCTGTACATCGGACTGTGTTAAGTAAAGTCTATACATCCGATTGTGCAGTGTCTTAGCCATCGTCTCACATTCTTCAAGTCTACACAATGGTCGGTGGTAAGTCTACACATTGGTTTTCATTCGAAGTCTGTACACTGGTTCAAAGTCTACACAACGCCTCTTTGATTCTAAGTCTTTACATTCGTTTTAAGGCAAAGTCTGTACATTACCTTTGTGCTTCAAAGCCTGTCGATTGAAGAGTCTACACATTGGTTGTTCACACGTTCCTGCAGTCTGAAGTCTCTACATTGCTTTCGCCTATTTTTCATCTAAGTATCATAAAGTCTGTACGTTGCTTTAGCCTTTACCTTCACAGCAAAGTCTATACAATGCAATGCATAAACTTAGAACTGATGACTTCGTTTCATCTGTCTGACAGGGACTGAAGAGGCTAATGAACCCCTTAAAGCAAGAGGGCTGAAGCCATCCAATTTCCGCTGCTGGAACACACCAATGCGTCAACGCCTTGATCAAGTGGCGTGAACGCAGTAGTTCAAACAATCAAGAAAGAAGCTTGTGGATTACTCTGGTGCGTCAACGCATTGATCAAGTAGCGTGGACGCAGCAGTTCAAGTATCCCTTATTGCAGCCTCTGGAGTACATTGGCAGCATCGACGCTGCAGCTCCATGCGTCAACGCAGCATGCTGAGAGCGTCTACGCAGCACGTCTATCTGCTGAAGACTTGATCACTGGAACGCATCAATGCGTCAACGCCACGGGTTGGAAGCGTCGACGCAGCAGTTAAAAAGGGTTGAAGATCTCTGAAGGGTGCGTCAACTCCTTGGAGCAAGTGGGTTGACGCCATCTAACTCCAGTTGCTGAGCGTACTGATGAATGGGCACGTGACCTGAAGCTGGCACCTGACACGTGATCCGAGGTGGGTGCTGAGCACGTGATCCGAGGAGGAATCTTCTGGACGGAAGGCGTGGGAAGCACATGCCCTATCTCCCTACTGCTGCTGGTATATATTGGAGCCTTCGTCTTCAGATGGAGGCTGATCGTGATCGAAGCCTGGGAGCAGAAGAAGAGAAGAAAAAGCAGAGAGCAGAAGCTGAGAGAAGAAAAAGGGAAAAAGAAGAGAGAGCTTCCACGATCCAGACAGAGAGAGAAGAAAAGAAGAGAAGAGTAGAGAGTGAAAGAAGAGCAGAAGAAGAAGAGAAAGAAGAAGGAGAAAGAGATAGAGAGCTCGAGCAGAGTGTGAAGAAGAAGAAGAGAGAGAGAGAAAGAGAAGGAGTTCGTTCCTCAGATCTTTGGTTCAAAACCAGATCTGAGGTTGCTCATTGTTAGAGCTATATTTCATGCTTCATTGTTCAGCCTTTAGTTGCTGTGTTTCCATCTTTTCTTGTTTTCTTTTTATACTTTCTTATCAAGCTGTTTGTCAGTGGATGCAGTGGAGGTCTCCACTGGACAGGTAAAGCTGTAATCCTCAGCTGGCGAGACTTGGTCTCAGACGGGTTAAGCTGTAATCCCCAGCGGGTTCAAGCTGTGAGTCAGCGACGGTAAGCTGTGTTGCCCAGCGGTTGTAAGGCAAGCTGTGATGCCCAGCTGTTCAAGCTGTGAGTCAGCAGGAAGCCACACTCGGGTTGAGTGTGGGGTGGATGTAGGTCTGCAGGACCGAACCACCTAAAAACCCCTCTTGGATTGTGGTTTGATTGCTTATGGTTTGCTTCCGCTAGATGTTTGCATAGGGGCGCTCCAAGTGTTTGATCACAGGTTCATTAGATGATTTGATCAGATTTTGTTCTAAGTGTTTAATCTGTTGAGTGAGCGAAATTCTAATTGAGCGAAATTTTATATTGGGTGAAAGTTTTTATAGGCTATATTCATTCACCCCCCCTCTGAATACTTGCACCGAACCCAACAGTTGGTGCGGTGTCTGCGACCGGGTAGTCGGGTTGCACCTTGGACAGCATGTCCAGATTGGCCGTGTTCTGGGAGACAGGCCTCTACTGCGGGGTTGCCGTGGGCTTTTACTTCGGTAAGTGGTAATAGTGTGGTTCGGTAGTCCCGACCGTGAGATCGGGGTGTATTTTTCTGCTATAGCAGGAGTAGCTATAGCGCCGAGTTTTGACCGGCCACCAGTTCGCTGTTCCTGCTGTAGTTGTAGCTTTCGTTTTCGCTACCGCCGTTGTTTCCGGCTGGGGTTCCGCTGGACCCCTAATGAGTCTCTGTTTGGAGACTCATCCCTGCTTTTCAGGTGTGGCGGTTCTTCCTCAAGGTTCGAGGGTGCTGTTTGGAGGTTCTCAATTGCCAGCTCGCCGGGCCGAGTGTTCACTTGGCATGTGGTACGTTTTACTAATTTAGACTGTACTTTCTGTTGAACTAGACTCTGTTGTAGTAGTTATTTATTTATTTCTATTAATTATTGAATTGTCCTGCTTTATTTCCTATTTCTTTGTGCCTCCACTCCTTTTAGCCCTTCCGAGCCCTCCCGACTTGTGGGCGGCGGGCCAGGATTCGAATGGTATCGGGTTCTTCTCGGTATCCGGATCTTGGGTCGTCACAGTTGGTATCAGAGCGGTGGTTTTAGACGTACATAGGAATTCAAGATATTGCAGTGATCAGAGTCCATAAGGTCCAGTACAGTCGGTAGCTGGCTTAGGGTTTCGTGCATGTTTTTCGCTTGGTTTCTCGCTTGAGAGCTTGAGTGCGCTGCGTGGCGCTGTGAAGGCGGTTGTTGTTCGCGGATTTCGTGCCGGCATGGGATCTAACGATCGAGGTTGAGAGCTTCTCCCTTATCGTTGGTGGCCCCAGTTGTCCAGCGTTGGGCAGAGGTTGCTGCACTACCAGAAAAAGTGGGATTTCAGACGGACATTATCCGTCTCAAATCCGTCTGAAAATCCGTCGCAAACCATATTTGTAACGGAATTCCGACAGATTTAAGACGGGAATCGACCGTCTGAAATTCTTAGTCACAAATTTGTGACAGTTAATTTGTCTGTCTGAAATTCCGTCTGAAATTAAGATAGAATAAATTTCGGTCACAAATTCCGTCTAAATCTCATACGATAAAATTTCCGTATGTAACTGTCCGTCTGAAATTATCCGTCTGTATTTCATACGGTTTTTAAGACGGATTTATAATCCATTGTAAATACCGTCAGTAATCCGTCTGAAAGCTTGTCTGAAATCCGTCGCTATATCTGCCGGATATTACGACGGATTACTTTTTCGTCGTAACTACCGACGACGGTTCCATATGCAAATTCGTCCTAAATCCGTCGGTGTTTGAAACGGAAATCACGACGGATATTAATTTCCGTCTGAAATTACCGTCGCTATTCCAAACGGAAATAGCGACGGAGTGAAAATCCGTCTGAAATCAAAAATATATTTTTTTAAAATATTACGTTTATTTATCTAATAAACCTGTTAAAAAAAATTATTGGGAACCTACTGATAACCACAAAAAAAACTCAACATCAACGTACCCAAATAAATAAACACCACCGAAAAAAACTCAACATCAACATAGATGTTCAAATAAATAAACACCACCAATAAAAAAATTCCACCATGCTGATCAAATAAATACAAAAAAAAACACATTAACCCTGCTGATCCGTCTGAATAACATAAAACAAATATCATTAAACATCAAGAAATATCTGGTACATCGTCAATATCCTCATCATCCATATCGTCACTGCCCTGCTCATCTCCTCTGTCGCTGCCCGCAGAAGGATCCCCCTACATTAAAAAAATAATAACATTCATTTATAGATAAAAAAATTAGTGCGAAGAAATGAGCATAAATATAAATCAAACATATCAAATTGATAACTGCAGATTTTATAGATCAACTACTAGCTTGAAACAATATTTAGACCCCCGGACCCGACCTGGTAGTTCATTTAAACTAAGTGTATTTTAAAACTGAACTTTGAGCGCCGAGCTCAAACCGGGCATCCGATTTGGATTCCGTCAGTTCTGACAAGTCACTTTCATCTCCCCGGTCGCGTTGGAATGATCGGCACGGCCGTCCGACTTGTATTTCAAGTTTTTGACCCCCGGACCTGACCTGATAGTTCATTTAAACTAAGTGTATTTTAAAACTGAACTTTGAGCGCCGAGCTCAAACCGGACATCCGATTTGGATTCCGTCAGTTCTGACAAGTCACTTTCATCTCCCCGGTCGTGTTGGAATGATCGGCACGGCCGTCCGACCGGTATTTCAAATTTTAGACCCCCGGACCCGACCTGGCAGTTCATTTAAACTAAGTGTATTTTAAAACTGAACTTTGAGCGCCGAGCTCAAACCGGACATCCGATTTGGATTCCGTCAGTTCTGACAAGTCACTTTCATCTCCCCGGTCGCGTTGGAATGATCGGCATGGCCGTCCGACAGTATTTCCAATTTTAGACCCCCGGACCCGACCTGATAGTTCATTTAAACTAAGTGTATTTTAAAACTGAACTTTGAGCGCCGAGCTCAAACCGGACATCCGATTTGGATTCCGTCAGTTCTGACAAGTCACTTTCATCTCCCCGGTCGTGTTGGAATGATCGGCACGGCCGTCCGACCGGTATTTCCAATTTTAGACCCCCGGACCCGACCTGGTAGTTCATTTAAACTAAGTGTATTTTAAAACTGAACTTTGAGCGCCGAGCTCAAACCGGGCATCCGATTTGGATTCCGTCAGTTCTGACAAGTCACTTTCATCTCCCCGGTCGCGTTGGAATGATCGGCACGGCCGTCCGACCGGTATTTCCAATTTTAGACCCCCGGACCCGACCTGATAGTTCATTTAAACTAAGTGTATTTTAAAACTGAACTTTGAGCGCCGAGCTCAAACCGGACATCCGATTTGGATTCCGTCAGTTCTGACAAGTCACTTTCATCTCCCCGGTAGTGTTGGAATGATCGGCACGGCCGTCCGACCGGTATTTCCAATTTTAGACCCCCGGACCCGACCTGGTAGTTCATTTAAACTAAGTGTATTTTAAAACTGAACTTTGAGCGCCGAGCTCAAACCGGGCATCCGATTTGGATTCCGTCAGTTCTGACAAGTCACTTTCATCTCCCCGGTCGCGTTGGAATGATCGGCACGGCCGTCCGACCGGTATTTCCAATTTTAGACCCCCGGACCCGACCTGATAGTTCATTTAAACTAAGTGTATTTTAAAACTGAACTTTGAGCGCCGAGCTCAAACCGGACATCCGATTTGGATTCCGTCAGTTCTGACAAGTCACTTTCATCTCCCCGGTCGTGTTGGAATGATCGGCACGGCCGTCCGATCGGTATTTTCAATTTTAGACCCCCGGACCCGACCTGGTAGTTCATTTAAACTAAGTGTATTTTAAAACTGAACTTTGAGCGCCGAGCTCAAACCGGGCATCCGATTTGGATTCCGTCAGTTCTGACAAGTCACTTTCATCTCCCCGGTCGCGTTGGAATGATCGGCACGGCCGTCCGACTTGTATTTCAAGTTTTTGACCCCCGGACCTGACCTGGCAGTTCATTTAAGCTAAGTGTATTTTAAAACTGAACTTTGAGCGCCGAGCTCAAACCGGACATCCGATTTGGATTCCGTCAGTTCTGACAAGTCACTTTCATCTCCCCGGTCGTGTTGGAATGATCGGCACGGCCGTCCGACCGGTATTTCCAATTTTAGACCCCCGGACCCGACCTGGTAGTTCATTTAAACTAAGTGTATTTTAAAACTGAACTTTGAGCGCCGAGCTCAAACCGGGCATCCGATTTGGATTCCGTCAGTTCTGACAAGTCACTTTCATCTCCCCGGTCGCGTTGGAATGATCGGCACGGCCGTCCGACCGTATTTCCAATTTTAGACCCCCGGACCCGACCTGATAGTTCATTTAAACTAAGTGTATTTTAAAACTGAACTTTGAGCGCCGAGCTCAAACCGGACATCCGATTTGGATTCCGTCAGTTCTGACAAGTCACTTTCATCTCCCCGGTCGTGTTGGAATGATCGGCACGGCCGTCCGACCGGTATTTCCAATTTTAGACCCCCGGACCCGACCTGGTAGTTCATTTAAACTAAGTGTATTTTAAAACTGAACTTTGAGCGCCGAGCTCAAACCGGGCATCCGATTTGGATTCCGTCAGTTCTGACAAGTCACTTTCATCTCCCCGGTCGCGTTGGAATGATCGGCACGGCCGTCCGACCGGTATTTCCAATTTTAGACCCCCGGACCCGACCTGATAGTTCATTTAAACTAAGTGTATTTTAAAACTGAACTTTGAGCGCCGAGCTCAAACCGGACATCCGATTTGGATTCCGTCAGTTCTGACAAGTCACTTTCATCTCCCCGGTCGTGTTGGAATGATCGGCACGGCCGTCCGACCGGTATTTCAATTTTAGACCCCCGGACCCGACCTGGTAGTTCATTTAAACTAAGTGTATTTTAAAACTGAACTTTGAGCGCCGAGCTCAAACCGGACATCCGATTTGGATTCCGTCAGTTCTGACAAGTCACTTTCATCTCCCCGGTCGTGTTGGAATGATCGGCACGGCCGTCCGACCGGTATTTCCAATTTTAGACCCCCGGACCCGACCTGGTAGTTCATTTAAACTAAGTGTATTTTAAAACTGAACTTTGAGCGCCGAGCTCAAACCGGACATCCGATTTGGATTCCGCCAGTTCTGACAAGTCACTTTCATCTCCCCGGTTGTGTTGGAATGATCGGCACGGCCGTCCGACTGTATTTCAAGTTTTTGACCCCCGGACCCGACCTGGCAGTTCATTTAAGCTAAGTGTATTTTAAAACTGAACTTTGAGCGCCGAGCTCAAACCGGACATCCGATTTGGATTCCGTCAGTTCTGACAAGTCACTTTCATCTCCCCGGTCGCGTTGGAATGATCGGCACGGCCGTCCGACCGGTATTTCCAATTTTAGACCCCCGGACCCGACCTGGTAGTTCATTTAAACTAAGTGTATTTTAAAACTGAACTTTGAGCGCCGAGCTCAAACCGGGCATCCGATTTGGATTCCGTCAGTTCTGACAAGTCACTTTCATCTCCCCGGTCGCGTTGGAATGATCGGCACGGCCGTCCGACCGGTATTTCCAATTTTAGACCCCCGGACCCGACCTGATAGTTCATTTAAACTAAGTGTATTTTAAAACTGAACTTTGAGCGCCGAGCTCAAACCGGACATCCGATTTGGATTCCGTCAGTTCTGACAAGTCACTTTCATCTCCCCGGTAGTGTTGGAATGATCGGCACGGCCGTCCGACCGGTATTTCCAATTTTAGACCCCGGACCCGACCTGGTAGTTCATTTAAACTAAGTGTATTTTAAAACTGAACTTTGAGCGCCGAGCTCAAACCGGGCATCCGATTTGGATTCCGTCAGTTCTGACAAGTCACTTTCATCTCCCCGGTCGCGTTGGAATGATCGGCACAGGCCGTCCGACTGGTATTTCCAATTTTAGACCCCCGGACCCGACCTGGTAGTTCATTTAAACTAAGTGTATTTTAAAACTGAACTTTGAGCGCCGAGCTCAAACCGGGCATCCGATTTGGATTCCGTCAGTTCTGACAAGTCACTTTCATCTCCCCGGTCGCGTTGGAATGATCGGCACGGCCGTCCGACCGGTATTTCCAATTTTAGACCCCCGGACCCGACCTGATAGTTCATTTAAACTAAGTGTATTTTAAAACTGAACTTTGAGCGCCGAGCTCAAACCGGACATCCGATTTGGATTCCGCCAGTTCTGACAAGTCACTTTCATCTCCCCGGTCGTGTTGGAATGATCGGCACGGCCGTCCGACCGGTATTTCCAATTTTAGACCCCCGGACCCGACCTGGTAGTTCATTTAAACTAAGTGTATTTTAAAACTGAACTTTGAGCGCCGAGCTCAAACCGGACCTCCGATTTAGATTCCGCCAGTTCTTGCAAGTCACTTTCATCTCCCCGGTTGTGTTGGAATGATCGGCACGGCCGTCTGACTTGTATTTCAAGTTTTTGACCCCCGGACCCGACCTGACAGTTCATTTAAGCTAAGTGTATTTTAAAACTAAACTTTGAGCGCCGAGCTCAAACCGGACATCCGATTTGGATTCCGTCAGTTCTGACAAGTCACTTTCGTCTCCCCGGTCGCGTTGGAATGATCGGCACGGCCGTCCGACCGGTATTTGCAATTTTAGACCCCCGGACCCGACCTGGTAGTTCATTTAAACTAAGTGTATTTTAAAACTGAACTTTGAGCGCCGAGCTCAAACCGGACATCCGATTTGGATTCCGTCAGTTCTGAAAAGTCACTTTCATCTCCCCGGTAGTGTTGGAATGATCGGCACGGCCATCCGGCCGGTATTTCAAGTTTTAGACCCCCGGCCCCCGGATTTTCTCAATTCTTCTGAAGTAAATGAGTTTTAAAATTAATAATGAACATAATTGAGTAATTCCATCAAAATAAAAACATAGTAAACACTCACCTGTGCGGGCTGTGGTGTGGTGGTGGTTGATTTCTGAGGGACCATTCCGCTCTGGGAGAGGAGGCCACTAATTGCCTGCAAGAATACTGACACTTGGCTAGAGATCTCTTGCTGGAAATGCTGCTGCTGCCGCTGCATATCAGAAATCTGCGATCGGACCATGTCCATCATGTCGCTGGCAGAAGCGCTGGGGGCAACGGAAGGTATAGTGAAGGCACTGCCACTGGAAGAAGTATAGCTAGAACTCGCACACGCTGATGTCACCGCGCTTGCGTCTAGGCTCTCCCCAAAACCATATAGTCGGCCTTTCTTCGGTACGCCAGCTGCTGCCACCCACTCCACCGGATCGAACTCCGGCTGCTGCGTGTCTCCCTCCCCGTACTTCTCTGTCACTGCTTTGCTATATGTTTCCTACAAATTGAATAAAATAACTAGTCAATTTCATATGAATTACATGCCAATTTAAATGAACGGTACAAGTTACATATGTAGATAAACTTACCGCTGCTGACTTAGCTGTGTCACTCACAAAATCATTAGTCCCCTTCTTTTTGTGTGTTCTGTCGAACACCTCGAGGAACGACGGAGGTCGATTAAGCTCCACAGCCTGTTATACAATTCATAGTAAAAAAAAAGTCAAATATTGGGATAAATTGTAAGAAGATAAATTGGTATATTACTTACCAATTTTTGTTTATGAGCCGCATAAGAGATGGACCCACTCGTATGCAAATTTGAACCTGGTTTTGACGTCCTGTTTGCTTTGGCTTTTTCGGACTTTTCTATCCACTTGGGGTCGGCAAAATGGTCACAAGATATCTCCCAATCCTCCTGCCTCATCCATAGAGGGCGATGCGCCTTCCACAATTGTCGGTCTTCACTCCCCCCACTCAATTTTTTAGCGTGTGCTCGGGCCTCATGTATTCTCCTCTTGTAACTTGAGAGCATAGTAGACTCCCAGGCACGACGACATCTCGCCGCGTCATGTCCACATGTGAATTGAAAAGACCGCTGTAAATCAATTGCTTTTCACACTTAGTATAAAGTTATAAATTGACTTTGGGAAATACTTGAATTAAATGACGTAATTACTTACTAAGAACATGTTGTACAATGAATCGCGGACGGACATCGGAAAATCTCTGAAAGTGGAAGCTGCCCCGGGCACATGTGCCAACATGAGTTCGGTGGAATGATGGACAGCGCTATGGGGTTCAAATTTCATACTGCAATTGCAAATGTCAAAATATTCATATTAGACAGTTGAGGGCTAATTAATGTAATATAACCTTATAGATTTACCCGGATACCCAACACGGGCGACGTCTATCATGGGTCGTGCCTCCCTCGTGACAACTGCCGACATCGTCAAGGGGCTGACTGGTGGGGGTGGGCCCTGTACAAGTGGGAGGTGGTGGGAGGGCACTGAGACCTGCAAGAATTTATTGTCATGTGGAGTGATACGTATACTGTGAACATATAATTAAAATATACATACCTGCAGTGGGAGGTGGTGGGGGTGGCGTATGCACAACAGGTGGGAGGCCACTGAGACCTACAAGAATTTATTGTCATGTGGAGTGATACATATACTGCGAACATATAATTAAAATATACATACCTGCAGCGGGAGGTGGTGGGGGTGGCGTATGCACAACAGGTGGGAGGCCACTGAGACCTGCAAGAATTTATTGTCATGTGGAGTGATACATATACTGCGAACATATAATTAAAATATACATACCTGCAGCGGGAGGTGGTGGGGGTGGCGTATGCACAACAGGTGGGAGGTCACTGAGACCTGCAAGAATTTATTGTCATGTGGAGTGATACATATACTGCGAACATATAATTAAAATATACATACCTGCAGCGGGAGGTGGTGGGGGTGGCGTATGCATAACAGGTGGGAGGGCACTGAGACCTGCAAGAATTTATTGTCATGTGGAGTGATACATATACTGCGAACATATAATTAAAATATACATACCTGCAGCGGGAGGTGGTGGGGGTGGCGTATGCACAACAGGTGGGAGGGCACTGAGACCTACAAGAATTTATTGTCATGTGGAGTGATACATATAATGCGAACATATAATTAAAATATACATACCTGCAGCGGGAGGTGGTGGGGGTGGCCTATGCACAACAGGTGGGAGGCCACTGAGACCTGCAAGAATTTATTATCATAAGTAGAACAAATATTGAAGAATTTAAATTAAAATATACATACATGATCCTCGAGTCTTTTTGCCACTGAGACCTGCAAGAATTTATTGTCATGTGGAGTGATACAAATATTACGAACATATAATTAAAATATACATACCTGCAGCGCGAGGTGGTGGGAGTGGCGTATGCACAACAGGTGGGAGGCCACTGAGACCTGCAAGAACTTATTTTCATAAGTAGAACAAATGTTCAAGAATTTAAATTAAAATATACATACCTGTAGCGGGAGGTGGTGGCGTATGTACAAGTGGTGGTGAGCCGACACTTGCACCTATAAATAAATTCTTTTAAGTTTGTAAATAATTAAAATATTTATATAGCTAACTTATTGATCAAATATACCTGTGTCTGAAGAAGATGGTAGCGAGGAGGTAGTAGTGCCCCTCTCACTGCTAGATCTCCTCCCACCCCTAGTACGACCTCCTCGCACCATTTCCTTATGAATAACAAAACAATTAATACATATTAATCCATAATTATATAAGGCTAGACAAATGTTATTTAAAATTATGCTTAAAAGTAAGAATCTTCTTACTAAATTATCAAAACATGCCTCCCTCATGTTGATATATCTAGCTCAACTTCATCATCTTCGTCATCCATAGTAGTCTCATGAGATTCAAAATCTTCGTCTTCATCTGATTCTTCCTCCCCTCTAACATCAACATTTAGCTCCGTCGGATCGACTTCTTCCACGCCATCTCGTGTACGTAATGACAATGGCTCATCAGATTCGTCCATATTAAACCTAGAGGAACCGACAACGCCAACTTCGTCTGATTGATAATATTCAGCACGAGCAACCTCTGAGACATCTCCACTCATAGTTAACTCATAAGTGGGAAAGAGTTTTGAATTAACCCTGCAAACTGCCCACCAATCTCTATTCTTGGATGATGGATAGCTTGAATAGTACACTTGCTGGGCTTGTGCGGCTAAAATGAACGGTTCATAGGTCTTAAGTTTAAACCTATGCTTGACATTGACAATCCCATAATTTGTGTCATGTAGAACAGAATTAGGATCAAACCATTGACACTTAAATATGTATACATGATTGTCTTGTCCCAAATACTGAAGTTCTAAGACTTCTTCAAGAATACCATAGTAGTCCAATTCCATTTCATTGTATAAACTTCCCTTCACACATACGCCGCTGTTCATCGTAGACTTATTTCGCCCATAATCCCTTGTATGAAATTTGTATCCATTCACAATATATCCCGGATAGGCACGTGTCTGGTTCGAGGGGCCATAACTTATCTGTTGTACTCTTTGATCAGTAATGAGACCTTGTTCAACCTATATTCAAATTAGAGTAGTTAAAATAATAACAATTACCTCAACATACGTAAATACAAACATATATATTCAGAGTTCACACTAACTCGGTTTCTTAGCCATTTGGAAAAAAAACTTCTCGCGTTCTTTTTCAATCTCCACATCCTGGATATTTGGACATTTTTCAGCTAATTCTGAATCAAATTGTCTGCAATATAAATGTAGCACCCCGTAAAAAAAATGATTAAAAAAAATTGATAAAGCCAATGTATAGACTTTGTGAAGTCAATGTTGTATAGACTTTGAGGAAGCCAATGTATAGACTTTGAGGAAGTCAATGTATAGACTTTGAGGATGTATAGACTTTGAGGAAGCCAATGTATAGACTTTGAGGAAGCCAATGTATAGACTTTGAGGATGTATAGACTTTGAGGAAGCCAATGTATAGACTTTGTGAAGTCAATGTTGTATAGACTTTGAGGAAGCCAATGTATAGACTTTGAGGAAGTGAATGTATAGACATTGAGGAAGCCAATGTATAGACTTTGAGGATGTATAGACTTTGAGGAAGCCAATGTATAGACTTTGTGAAGTCAATATTGTATAGACTTTGAGGAAGCCAATGTATAGACTTTGTGAAGCCAATGTATAGACTTTGAGGAAGCCAATGTATAGACTTTGAGGAAGTCAATGTATAGACTTTGAGGAAGCCAATGTATAGACTTTGAGGATGTATAGACTTTGAGGAAGCCAATGTATAGACTTTGAGGAAGCCAATGTATAGACTTTGAGGATGTATAGACTTTGAGGAAGCCAATGTATAGACTTTGTGAAGTCAATGTTGTATAGACTTTGAGGAAGCCAATGTATAGACTTTGAGGAAGTGAATGTATAGACTTTGAGGAAGCCAATGTATAGACATTGAGGAAGTGAATGTATAGACTTTGAGGAAGCCAATGTATAGACTTTGAGGATGTATAGACTTTGAGGAAGCCAATGTATAGACTTTGAGGAAGCCAATGTATAGACTTTGTGAAGTCAATGTTGTATAGACTTTGAGGATGTATAGACTTATGGAGTTGCTGGAAATGTGAATTAAGATCTTACTCAACATAAGGTTCAATCTCGAGGCAATTCAAAAGAATATATATCTCAGCGGCGTGCAACTCTCTATCTTCGAGCGTGCGAGTCAAGCAACGTCCGAACGCACGTCCAGGATGTTTAAATATGGAGAGCCGATCGGACGATTCATCCACTCCCCCATCATCATTACGTGGAGGTCGAGTACGACGAGTTTGAATCTCTGGCTCAAAGTACATAGAACAGAAGTTCGAAATTTCTTCAAGAATGTATGCCTCAGCAATCAAACCCTCCACCTGTGCCTTGTTGCGAACTTTCATTTTTAATTCATGCATGCACCTACAACAACAAGTCAGATGGCAACAACATGTAGCGGCTATGGACGACTTATAAGTTAACAAAACTTGTCACATACCTCTCAAATGGATACATCCATCGAAATTATACTGGACCTCCGACGATAGCCTCATATGGCAAATGAACGACCAGGTGCTCCATCGAATCAAAGAATGCCGGAGGAAATATCTTCTCTAGCTTGCAAATGGTTGTGACAACTTCTTGTTCGATAGTTTGTACATCCCGAAGTCTGAGTTCAGATGCACATAAAATCTTGAAAAATTGACTCATCTCAGCTAGTGCTCCCCATATCTGCTTTGGCAACAAATCACGAAATGCAATGGGCAGTAGCCTCTCCATGAACACATGACAGTCGTGACTTTTCATACCATATATTTTCCCCTCATTAACATTCACACAACGGGCTATGTTGGATGCATATCCATCTGGGAATCTCAGTTGTTTCAACCACTGGCATACTTCCTTGATCTGTGTATCATGAAGCACATAAGTTGCTTTAGGCTGCACAGTTTTGCCATTGACACTTTGTAGTTCCAGTTCTGGACGTCTACAAAGCATCTTTAAATTCATACGTGCTTTGACGTTGTCCTTTGTTTTCCCTTTAACATTCATGATCGTATTGAACACATTATCAAAAAAATTCTTCTCGGTATGCATGACATCCAGATTGTGTCGTACAAGAAGAGTTGACCAATAAGATAATTCCCAAAAAATGCTTTTCTTGACCCAGTTGTGATCCTTTCCAAAATTAGGGAGTTGCCGTGTGCTACCAGATAATTGAACTACATCTGATAAATTGTGCACCCGTGACGCCATATGTAGACCCGACACCCGTTGCAAGTCAGCTTCATCCATTTCAACAGTATTTTTTTTAAACGAGTCTTTTTACCTTCGAAAAGGATGGTCACTTGGTAGCAACCGTCGATGGCAATCAAACCAGCAGCTTTTCCCCCCATGTTTCAATACAAATGATTTGGTATCTTCCATACAGTAAGGACATGCTAGCCTCCCATGTGTGCTCCAACCAGATAGCATTCCATATGCAGGGAAGTCACTTATTGTCCACATCAGTGCAGCCTTCATAATAAAATTTTTCTTCCTATATGCATCATAAGTAACAACTCCATCAGTCCATACAAATTTGAGCTCATCAATCAACGGCCTGAGATATATGTCCAAATTTTTTCCGGGACTTTTTGGACCAGGAATTACTAGGGACAAAAACAGATTTTCTCGCTTCATGCACATGTGCGGCGGAAGGTTGTACGGTATCATGAACACTGGCCAACAAGAATAAGCTGCCACTGAACCACCGAATGGATTAAAGCCATCTGTGCATAAACCCAATCGAACATTACGTGACTCCCTTGAAAAGGCAAGATGAGTACGACTAAAGTGAGTCCAAGCTTCACCATCGGCAGGATGACTGATTATATCATCGGCACGACGTACTCTTTCGGTGTGCCATGTCATATGCCGAGCCGTCTTTGAGGACATATACAGTCGCTGCAGCCTAGGCACAAGAGGGAAGTATCGCAACGTCTTGTAAGGTACATCTTTTGCCTTTGAATTGACCCCCCCTTAGGTTTGAATCTTTCATGGCCACAAATGGAACATGATATCTTATCTGCATCATCTTTGTAATATAACATACAATGATTCGGACATGCATCTATTTTCACATATCCAAGTCCTAAGTCATTGACCATCTTTTTTGCACGGTAAAAAGTTTCTGGTAACTTCTCGTCTCGAGGCAACATACTCTTGATCAAGAGGAGGAGACGGTCAAAACAAGTCTCACTGATGTGAAATTCAGATTTCAAGTTCAACAACTGTGACACTGCAGACAATCGAGTGTGATTTTCATAACCATCCCACAATCGGCTCATCAGCATCCCTAAGTAGTTCATAAAATCTTTCGGCTGTCTTATTCGGCGCTTCATCGTGAATATTAAAACTAGGACCAGCAGCATCTACAACCATATCCACGTACCCACTTGTGCCTGCAATATTGTCGGGCTCATACCTCAAGAATTGCTCACCATGACACGTCCAATTCGTATAACCATCCACGAACCCTTTCGTGTACAAATGATGTTGCACATCCCATGTTGAACACCACCTCAAGTTTCTACAACTTGAACAAGGGCATCGAATGTGACCGTCGCGATCTATTGCTGTATTTGGATTCCCCAATGCAAATTGAATGAAACTCTCAACCCCAAGCTTAAAGTCATGTGACACCACCCGGTCAACTATTCTACGATACATCCATGAACGATCTGTCGACATTTTGCCTGCACCAAATAAATGACAATACACATCCTAACTTTCAAATCATTACTCATAATATTACACCCGACCCTTTCCTCACATCGTTCATCATAGACCATTTGCAGTTGGAAGAGGAATATTGATTAGATTATCACTTTTTAACCCATCCATGAAGGTTTGATCGCACAATCACTTACTATATGTGCTGCACGATTTGCTAAAAATTTCGGCATCATCTCCCCACACTTCTCCGATATACCAAATATATTTATTGATTTTGAAATTTTCTTAAACACTTACAAGTAAGTGGTTAAGAAAACACTCAAAATCAATAATGGTATATCAGAGAAGAGTGAGGAGACACAACCGAAATTCTCAACAAACCATACAAACACATATAGTAAATGACTGCCTAAGTGCGATCAAACATTCACAGGTTGTCCAAACGGGACAATTCAAGACTTTGAGGTAGATATATATATTCTCATAAACAAATGAGAACATACACATCAAACCCAAAGTCTTGAACGGGAAGGCACATTGACACGGTTTTAACGCGCTCTCCTGAGGTGCGTGTAATATTAGGTCGCACCCACGCACCTCAGCTCACAGGGAATACCCCATGCATTTATATAACATAAAATTAAATAACAACGCAATTATCATTATGGACATATCAAATTAAATAACACCCAAATTGCAAAATTTTTCAAATGAAGAACATCGAAGCTAAACAATCTACATTTTTTAGTCAAATTAACATCAAATTTCTATTAAAATCAGATTTAAAAATATATTTACATGCAATAAAAATCCACAAAGTTTTAAATCACAAAATGAATTTTTTGGGTATTTACCTATTACTATAGAGAATTCTGATTTCTTTGCATTTATCCACATCTTTGTATATATGTACTACTTAAGATGTGTGGTCATTCTATTTCTCTATATCTTCTTATCATCATAAGACAAGGTTCAAATGGGATCACTTTCAGCCTCAGTGGAGCATCTATGGCCTCAAGAATGGCAGGACGACCTTTTTGCATGAGAACTGCTCCCATGCCAGTTCCACTAGCATCACACTCGACTACAAAAGTTTCTGAAAAATTAGGCAAGTCAAGAACTGGGGCAGTTGACATAGCCTCTTTAAGCTGTAAGAAGACTTGATGAGAAGATGGGCTCCAACTATAACTGTCCTTCTTAAGAAGACTGGTCAAAGGTGCAGCAAGAGATTTTACTATCAGCTCATGGAGGAAGCACTTAACTGTTACTGATCAATCCTTTCCATACTCTCTCATTTGGTCTACCTACATTCCCCCCAAAGTTTCTCTATTCCTATGGAAGCTCATCCATGGAATTTTACCCACTGATAGAAGAGTCCAGCAGAGTGGAATATCATTGTGTTCTAAAAACTTATGCTGTCCAAATGCTTAGATTGAGTCAACCACTCACCTTCTCTTACATAGCAAGCTGTCAGCTGCCACTTGGGCTCTGCTTAAGCCCTGCATTCATATTGATCCCCCTCATGATGGCTGCCAATGCCATCTTATTGGAGCCCCCCTCCCCAGTCTCTTCCCACTGACCCCCACCACACGCCGGAGTGGCTCCGGTGATATTGCACCCCCACCCCCACCCCCACCCTTCGACCAAAAGTCATCCCAACCCCTCCCTACCCCCTTTCTCCCTCTAGCAATATTCGGGTGAGCTCGCGGCCCCACACCCTCCCAACCAGCAGTCCCCACCCCGGACCCCTTGTAGCACCTCTCCCTTAACCCCCCACTCCCAGAGTAGCCCCCCTAGATCCGCCTGAACTCTCCTCCCCCGGACCCCCCACCCTCCCAGAGATGAGCCCCTACCCCAGACCCTCTGTTGGATCCCCCCTCTCTGAACCACCCCACTCCTAGAGCAGCCCTCCCTCGGACCTACCGCAATCGAACCCTCCTCCCCTAGACTCCCCCCCACTAGAACTTCGCACCCTCCCAGCCAGTAGCCCCCACCCCGGACCCCCCACCGGAGACCCCCTCCCTGAAATCCCCACTCCCAGAGCAGCCCCTCACCCACCGAAACCCTCCTCCAGACCCCCCATCGGAACCCCCCCACCCTCCTAACCCACAGCCCCCACCCTGGACTCCCTGCTGGATCCCACTGCGCGCCTGAACCGCCCTCTGCCAGAGCACCCCCCGGCCCCCTCCGCTCTTGACCCTCCTTCCCGAAAACCGCTGCTGGAACCCCTCTCCCTGCCAGGCCAACCTCCCCCTCCCGGATCGGCTAGAACCCCCGCCCTCCCTGATGATCCCCAAGCTTTAAAAAAAAATGAACAACAAATGCAACAATGGCGATGGTGGAGGCGCGTCAGGTAGGGAGAGTTTTACAGAGAGAGGGTGAGGGAGGGGGCTTACCAGACCAGAGAGGATGGCTTGGAGGATGGCGACAACGCGACACTGGCGGCGACAACGAGGACGGCTTCGATGGCAACGACGAGGACGGCTTCAACGGCAACGGTGAGGGGGGCTCTTCGGGGATGATGACGACGAGGGCGGCTTTGGCCGCGACGGCAAGGGCGGCTTTGGCCGCGACGGCGAGTACGGCACCGGCAGTCTCTCCTTGGCAAGGAGATAGTGGAAAGAGAGTGAGAGGGAGAGTGGGAGTGAGACGGAGATCGCGGGGGAAGGGGGGAAGAAGGGGGGAAAGCTCCGTCGTGGGGGAAGGGGGGAAAGTTTCGATGGAGGTAAAGAATATTTGTAACGGATTTCAGACGGATTATTTCCGTCTGAATATCCGTCTCAAATCACGACGGATATAAAGACGGAATATATTCCGTCTATAATTATAGACGGATCTTCAGAGGGAATATAGTATGTCGTTAATAACAACGGAATTTGTAACGGAAACTAATCCGTCACAAATACAGACGGATTTTACGACGGAAAAATATCCATCTGAAATATCCGTCTGAAATCCCGCTTTTTTTGGTAGTGCTGGCAGGCGTGAGTTTGCGGTGCTACGTTCGAGGTGTTTGTCGCAATGTCAGGTGGTTGGAGATGATTGTTGTGGTTAAGTGGCCGTGAGCGTGCTCTGAGGGAGCTGTTGTTGAGTCTGGCCACTCCAACTTGAGGTCTATCCAGCCCCTGATGTGTTAAGGTCGTGGTTTGAGGTGTCGGAGCGAGTGCTCTGATCAAGAAGTGTGCTCGGGTGAGCGGAGGATCTTCTCGATGAGTTGCTATTTTTCGAGCTTGATGTCTTGTCGTGCTCTGTGGCGTCAGAAATGACATGTCGGTCCCGATTGGTTTGAGGATTTTGAGGTAGGATTGGGCTGTGATATCCCAATAAGTCTTGCTCCTGCGATCTTGTGTGTGAATGGGTTGTGTTCGCCTTGGATTTGGGTTGAGATGAGAAGGTTCTGCGGTGAGTTTTGGGACTTGAGGATGAGCGTTGACGGTTGTCGGTTATGGCTCGTGATGCGGCTCTTGGTGTGGTGTGTTGCAGTTTGAGGAATTACGTGGTGGTGCATCGAGAGATGCTGTGATTGTGGTCTGATGTGACACTCGACGAGTGTGTCGGAAGCGCTGACCTGATGGAAGCAAAGATTTTCTCGGTGTTGGAAGGTGCTGTTCCCAGCGTGCGCGAGATTCGAGATCAGGTCGGGCGTGGAGTTTTTCTGTTGGTCGGAGGTATGTTGGTTTCTCCTTTGGTTGGAGAGATTGTGGTTTGCCAAGGTTCGTCGTCTTGCATTGTGTGTCCGGATTGGTTGGCCTTCGCGTGCCATGAGATCTGTGTGAGACGTGTCCTGTGTTTTGGCAAGGTGGTTGCCTGTGAGAAGTCCTGCCCAATTCCCTTGTTGCATGAGGGTGCGTCGGCACTATTCTGGAAGGATGAGTGCGGGTTGGGCGGTGTTCGCATTCTTGGCTGGTGCTGGAACTTTCCGATGCGTGGCAGTTCAGAGTGTGCAGATTTGCAGAGGATTGCCAGATTTGGGAGTGAATCTGTGCTTGGGGTTCGAGGTAATGGAGCTTTCCTCACCCTATTTTCTAAGGTTGACCAGTCGAGTTGTGGATTGTCGGGATGGCGAGTCCCGAGTTGCCATGTTTGGCTGTGCGCGTGGATTAGAGTGCGTAGCAGAAGCCTGGTGGGCCTGTGACCCACTGGTTTAGGGTCGTAGCGTTGGTTGCTACGGGCGGATTCCTGAGGTTGCGTTAGCATCGGGGGATTGGTTCCTCGGTGTGAGACGTGCTGTTGCCATGCCGTTGCTCGAGGTATTATGGTTCTTGGCATAGGCAAGATGGAGCGTTGGGAAAAATGTTGGCAAGTGTGCCGCATGAGTACCCTGTTCTTGTGATGGAAATTGTGTCATGCGTCGGTGTGAGCCCGGATAGGATTGTTGAGGACGTCGCCTGATGGAGGTCGAGGATGTGTTGGTCAGAGTCGGTGGCTTGGGGCCCGGCTTGGGTTGCCAGTCGGGTCCTCGGATGAGATCATGTTTTGGAGAAGTGATCTATGATAGATTGTGGGTTCCTGTTGGTAGCTGCGAGTGACTGGTAAGTCTAGTCTCGTAGTCGACCAGGGTAAGATGTGCATTGCTTGGGGACCAGTGTGCATTGGTCGTGGTGTTGGCGACTAGGTTGCCGTAATTTTGGATGGCACTTTCCTCCCCTAGAAACGTGTGCCATGAATTCTTCCAGTGGTGTCCCGTGGCTCTGTGATGAGGGCGAAATCGGGATTGGCAGGTGTCCACTTGGATTAATTGAGACGGAGGATTTGATGAGACAAGATGGAAGAGTGACACCTGTGGGCGGAGGCCTTTAAGTGAGATTGGCGTCGGAATGGTGGTCCTTGATGGGACGTTGGTGTCGCAATGGTTATCCTTGGTCTATGACTAGCATGGGATGGTTCCCCTGTAAGTCTGAGTCGAGTGGGGTGATGACCGAAGACACTTGGATCTTGTCATTTGGTTTCATCGTGCTCCCTTGCAAGGGTAGAGTTGGTGCGATGCTCGAGATCGGACATGGTGTCCGAGAGGAGTGCAGCTCGAGATGTGGTAATTGTCTATGTGTGAGTCAGCGGATGGCCTGCTGTGAGTTGGATCGTGCCCGTTGGGCCGGTGGAGGTTTCCTGTTGACGTGTATCTGGCGACCAGTGGATGGTCTTTTCACAGACAG
Organism: Amorphophallus konjac; assembly: GCA_022559845.1. Taxonomy (NCBI): domain Eukaryota; kingdom Viridiplantae; phylum Streptophyta; class Magnoliopsida; order Alismatales; family Araceae; genus Amorphophallus; species Amorphophallus konjac. Next base: position 293,199,523 of record CM040119.1, read on the forward strand.
AAGATGTTGTTGGTTGTGCATCGTGAACGGTGAGAGCCGTGTGCAGGTGAGACCTTTGGTGGACGTTTCTGTGATGTGCCTTTCCAGATAGGATCTGGGCTTTGTCGAAGTTATCTTATGGCAGAGTTGGCACAGTGATATGTCTGGCTTTCAGCTTGCCAGGTGTGAGGTGATCCTTGGCACTGAGCCGATGATCTGGTTGCGGTCTGTTGAGATGGCTGCGTGAGCTGATGGAGGCTCTGTTTTAGTTGTTCTCTTGAGCAGGGCGTCAATTTAGTCAGCTAGTTGTGAAGCTGATGTGTGAATTGTCCACCGACCATAGGATGGATTGGTAGCTGTTTCTCGTGACGAGGACTGTGTCTCCTCGGTGAGCGAGATGGTGGCAGCGGTGCCATGATTGGTTTTCGTTGTGACGGAGGTGATACCAGACTTGTACTTTTGTGTTGTGCCTACTCTGATGGCCAGTGTGTGCGGCGTGCGGAGTGAGGTGTCGTTCGTGACTGTAGTCTGGCTGCGTCCCTCAGGATCGGTGCTTTTGTGAGAACCGAGGTTTTCTATGTTGGGGCTCTGACAGCGTTGTCAGTTGATTAAGGTGTTCTTCCCCTGTGACTTGGTGCTTGTATTGAATTTGGAGGATGAAATTTCTTTAAGGGGGGAGGGCTATAATGCCCCAGATTTTTTGGATATTTTTCGGATCATTTTCGTGGGTCTCGGAGTGTATTTTGTGCTTTATACGTGTTTTTCCCTGATGTGCCTTCGGAACTCTGTGCAGGGCAAACCGTGACGTTCTCTGACTCCAGAACAATACCACTGCGTGGTGCTCTTCCCGAGGATCATGGAGGTAATTTTTCATAATTTCCTGAATTTCTGCAATTTTGGGGCTTTTCTATATATTAACCATTTCTCTCTCTCCCCTCTCATTTCTCACTCTCTCCCGCTCTCTTCTCTCATGCTCTCCTCTCTCTCCCTCTCTCTCCGGCGGCCGATGGAGCGGAGCACGGGCGAGGCACGGGCGAGGATGGGTGAGGATCGAGGTGGTGGAGGCGTGGTGAAGCTCGGCCGCGGGTTCGTGGAACGGCGAGGGTTTCGTGGCGATTTCTTAGTGGATCGGCGAGCTCAGGGAGCGAAATCTTCGGTGGAGGTAGGGAGATGGATCCCTAGCACATGCGCTTCCTTTCCCACGATTTTGGTAGGCTGCGGTGAGCCGAGCGGGTTTATTTGAGCGATTTGGGAAAAATCCATGTTTTTGGGGTTGTGAATCGATCCGCCGTTTCCTCGCGTTTCGGAGCGATTCGGGGTCATAGATGCATGCTAGGGGTGTCAGGGGTGAAGTCTCGTGATAAATGACACCCAAGAAGGGGGTGAATTGGTGTTTAGCAATTTTAAGAAAACTTTGGGCCTTTTATAAAATATGTGATACAAAGCTATTTAAGAGATTCAAAGCTATTTGAACACAAATTGGATTTATCAAACTTTATATGATAAGATATAGATTATGCAAGATATACGAAGATAAATCCAGAACAACAATTTAAACTAACGTTTATGTAGAATGGAGATAGAGGAAATGGAGCAAACCACACAATACAAGCACAATACATAGCGATTTTTAAGGTGGTTCGGATACAACGATGGCAATCCTACGTCCACCCCTCACCAAACTCGGTGAGGCTTCACTCGGGGATAAATCCCCAAACGGAGATGGCGCTCCAACCACACACGCAGGATGACGCCTACACACACACACGGGGACGCGCCCCAGCACACACACACACACAGACACACACACGGAGATGATGTCTCCAACACGATCGAACAACCGGATCAACAACACACACACTTGCTGCCACAAGTGCAGCAATCCACACACACGAGACAGAATGGATCTAAAAGACCCCCACAGACAAAAACGTAGATCTAGGAAGATCCACGCATACACACGAATCAAATACAGCACACACATACACGCCCACGGATCCAACAACGATCCACACACACACAAGTTCTTCAGTTTATGATGAACATAAATACAACACCCAAATCATAAAGATGATGAGGCTTAGTTTAGAAAACTCCTGATTTGGGTTCCCTTTGAATGCATGCTGCGGGGTTGAGAATGGATGAAGAACACTTGCTGCATGGAGTACTGTTCACGGCTACAGTACCCTTCTCCTTCACTTGGACAATCTTCCTTTGATCTCTTCGTGAAAACCTTGCTTGCTTCTTGATAGCCTCCCCCTTGATCTCTCTTTGTTGGTTGCTTGCTTCTTCACTTCATAGATGCTTGTTGGCTTCAGAAGTACCTTGAATGGGTTGGAGATAGATGAAGAACTTGCTGCACGAGGTACTATTCACGGAGCTACAGTACCCTCTTCTTCCTCCTTGGATAGCCTCCCCTTTTGGATCTCTTGGATGGTTAGGGTTATGACTCTAATAGGATGTTTTATAACCCTTGGAAGGTCCATGGACAAGCCCTAGACCAGATCCACAAATTCTGGAGGGTTTGGTGGCTTTGGGATTAAACAATAGTAAGAGAAGATGCTTCTTTCGAGATGGATGAAAGTCAATATTTTTGGATTATCACGGCTGGCGGTCGACCTGTAGAGGCTGGCGGTCGACCGCTACTAAGAGAACTGCTATCCGTTGGTTTCTGGGAATTCCGGTCGACCACTACTGGGCTGGCAGTCGACCGCCACTGTGAATCCCTGTAGGTGGTGAGCTGCTGGCAGGGGCGGTCGACTGCCCCTGAGCTGGCGGTCGACCGCCAGCTGGGCAGACCCCCGGGTTTCCCCGGTTCTATCCGGTAACCCTTTAACTCAGTCGCTTAACTCCTTTAGCAGCCCGTTCTCATCTGTGGCATCGACTTTGACAATCTTGAAGGTGTCAACCAAGTCTTTGACCTTGGGTTCTCTTGGTTATGCTTCTCTGTGCATCGACCGTGGCTATGTAAAGTGTCGACTGGAATGACCTAGTCCTACAAAGTTGAAGTGTTAGCCCAATGAAATACATCCAAATAACAATGACTTTAAGTAGATGTTTATTTCATACATTTGAGTTCTAGGGAATGTATTAGACCATTTGAGCATTTCTAAATTTTGTTCCGGGGGCTCCGCCCCCAGAAATCCCCGCGACCTGACCGCGCAGGTCGATCCGCGGGCGAGGGCGCACGATGGCCAGAAGGGTTTCATGTTTAATGTGCATGAATGAAGTGTATATATGAGATACACAAGGTGAGATCGATGCTAAGACAAGGTAAGAGTCTCACCAATGGTTCTTGACAGTAAATGACATATACCACCTGTTTTGGATTGTAGAGGAGCAGAGTTTTGATTCACCAGGTGACTGCCATGAGTTTGATCGTGCATGCAAGATAGTCAGGGTTAATGCCATGCTTGTTGACAGTAAAGAGGTTATGAAACCTCTTGCCTCTTGTAAAACCACCATATGCAAACCAAGGATCAAGACCATGTAACCGTTGCCATTTGCCATCTCAACCATACATAGATAACAAGAGCATGAGGAATCAACCACAAGTTTAGTTATCATCGGTTAATCACACATTAAGTTTAGTTATTATCAAAATCATAACTTAACAATCACAACAATCATCAAAATCATAACTCAACAGGGGAGCTTCCCCCTTGTTTTCCCCCTCTCCCGTGGAGGTATGGGGCCGTGGGAAAGATTTTTGAGGTTTTCCCGCCGGTCCGTTCTCGGACTAGTGTGGCGGTCGTTCCAGTGACCGCCACAGGCCGTGACGGCCCAGGGTAGGTGCGTTACAGGCCATGACGCCCCAAGAAGGGTGCGTCACAGGGTCCTTTTTTGTCGGCAGGGCGTCGTTCGCTCTGGCGGTCCCACGATAAACCGCCAGAGAGTGTAACGCGCCTGGGTTCAACCGCTACGTCCGTTCTCGTGTTTTCGGACCGTTGGGGTCACGAGACTCTGACACACCAAGGGCGGACCGTCAGAGCTCTGTGACGCCCTTGTTTGGGAGCATCAGAGTTGATGTATCCCTCCTTCTAATGCACCTGGGTGGGTCCGTTAGAGGTTGTGACGTCCCGAGGGGTGTGCGTCACAACCTGTTTCGTTCCGTCTTCTAACGCACCAGGCTTGGTCCGTTAGAGGTTGTGAGGCCCCAAGGTGGGTGCGCCACAGCCAGTTTTTCTCCTTCGTCTAATGCTCCTAAGTTAGACCGTTAGGTAGCTGTGGCGGGCTAGCTTTGGACCATTACAGGCTGTGACGGCCCAAAGATAGACCGCCAGGCACTATGTCGCACCGAAGTGGGTCTTCGTGCTTGCCACGTTCGTTTCGTGTTGTGTGTATCCCTGGTCGACCCGGTCGTGACCCAGTGGTCGACTTGCGGTCTCGTGAATGCCCTAGACACCCCGAGGGTCCTGTGTCCATATTTTGAGGGTGTCGGGAGGACCGTGCTACCTCGTTTAGCATGCCCATGGATTTGAGAGTCTAGGTGACTCCTCATGTTCCGGGCTTTGTGTTACGCTTGACCGAGTCACCGTGTGTCGGTGCGAGTGCGGTGGGGTTTCCCCGCATGTCGTGAGCTCCTTCGGAAGATGATTCCTGAGTGGGCCATGTATTTTGGCCTTCGACTGCGAGTCCAGTCATCCGGCCTAGGGCTAGAGGTTTCCCGCTTTTCCCTGGGAAGGGGAATCGGCGTGGCGGCTTGTGAGCTGCCGTGGGAATCGTGCTTCTGTGCTTTCTGCGTGGGCCATGTGTGTGGCCTTTGACTACGAGTCAAGTCATCCAGCCTGAGGCTGGAGGTCTCTTGAGTTTCCTTTTTGAGGGGATGGTCTCGGTCGCTCAGGTGCTACCTCGGTATTCGTGCTACCGTGGTTTTAGACCTAGGGATTATGCTAGATTAACGGCATTGTGCTGTTGCGTACGACGGTCTTGACCCTGAGTCTTGTGACTCAAGGACCGTTGGATTTAGTGAGTATAGAGGATTGTCCAGAGTCCAGTGACTTGGCGTCACTTGGTTCTTCTCGACTTTCACGTAGGGTGTGTGTGTGTTTCTCGGAGTTTCTCTTCGGAGAGTGGTCACATCAGTGACTCCCCACTAGTCGTAACCTTCCGACACGCGTGTGGTCCCACCAAGGAGTGGTGGCGAGGCTTTACCCGAGAGAGATGGCTTTAGGCTGGTTGCCGTGGGCCTCCCACTGTGGCGGCTCGAGTCCTGGCCGGGAGGAATACCAGCTAGAGGGCCTGACGTAGCGCAGTCAGTCAGTGTGTGCACAGGTGGTCGGGGACTTCGGACACTTGCTGAAGAGCACGACCCCGCCTTGACCCTTGTTCTATGTTCTGTGGTTACTTGTACGGTGTCTTTGTCTCTGCCTGGGGCGTTGCAGCGAGACACTTGAGGCTGCGGTCTAAGAAGTCAGTGGATGCATCCGGCCTTGCTTCTGGTGGGCAGGCACTCCTGTCACGTGAGACGTGACTCTCCTGTTTCCGGGTTCCATTTCCCGTCTGCGAGACGTGATTTTCTGGACCGGCTGGTGTTTCTGAGTTAGTGATCGGGGTGCTAGTAGCTTTACCGAGGTTGCGTCTTGTTGGTGCGGTGTCTGTGATCGGGTAGTCGGGGTTACACCTTGGATAGCGTGTCCTGGTTGGCCGTGTTCTGGGAGACAGGCCTCTACGGCGGGGTTGCCGTGGGCTTTTACTCCGGTAAGTGGTACTAGTGTGCTTCTGTAGTCCCGATCATGAGATCGGGGTACATTTCTCTGGTACAGTAGGAGTAGCTATAGCGCTGAGTTTTGACAGACCACCGATTCGCTGTTCCTGCTGTTGTTGTAGCTTTGCTTTCCCCTACCACCCTTGCTTCCGATTGGGGTTTCGCGGGACCCCTACTGAGTCTCTGTTTGGAGACTCATCCCTACTTTTCAGGTGTGGCGGTTCTTCCTCGAGGTTCGAGGGTGCTGTTCGGAGGTTCTCAATTGCCAGCTCGCCGGGCCAAGTGTTCACTTGGCATATGGTACGTTTTACTGCTTTAGACTATACTTTCTGTTGAACTAGACTCTGTTGTAGTAGTTGTTTATTTATTTCTATTAATTATTGAATTGTCCTGCTTTATTTCCTATTTCTTTGTACCTCCACACTCCTTTTAGCCCTTCTGAGCCCTCCCGGCTTGTGGGCGACAGGCCAGGATTCGAATGGTATCGGGTTCTTCCCGATATCCGAATCTTGGGTCATCACAAAAACAAACCCTGGCCCATCACCTGCAACATGACAAAGCTGTTATTCTAACTGCCAATGTGGTGACGACGGAAGAAGAAGATGTCTTGCTCGACATCCTCCCTAAAGGTGCGTCAAGGGAAACCACAGAAGCCATTCCCAGCACTGCAACTATGGATCCATCAGTATTGATGTTACTCTAGAAATACCGGTAGGAGATAGAGTTCCTGAAGAAGCAGCTTGTGGAGAAGACGGAGCAAACCTCGGCTTTCAAGCAGCATGAGATGCAGGCCAAATCATCACGGGGAGCCGTCAACAAGAGTGACTGCACCATACACCTCCGCTGCTGCGCCCTCTTCCTCAGGTGACCACCTTGGTCACTCCCTATCTGCAGCCAGTGCATTTCTATCTAGAACTGGTTGATCCAACCGTCATGAATATGATGATAATAGAGAGGATGATCGAGCTGAAGCTTGCTGAACGAAGTAAAGGCGACTACGTCGCGTTCGATGCCTATAGGGTGCCATACCCGCCACATCATGCTGCCAAGCGGCTCCCTCCTGGGATCAGTAAGCCGTCGAAATTCGACAAGTTCAACAGGAAGGGATCCCCAAAGGAGCATGTCGCTTACTATATGACTGTCATGGGTGATCTGGCCGCCGATGAGTCGTATCTGCTGAAATTTTTTGGGTCCTCGCTAACAGGGCTCGCATTTGATTGGTACTCCAACCTTCCGGCTGGGTCGATCAGCGACTGGCCGGATATGCAGAAGAAATTCAGAGAAAGATTTCACGTCACTGAACGGGAGGTCACGGTGGCTGAGCTCTACTTGACAAGGCAAAGGGCAGATGAGAGAGCCCTTGAATATATCAAGAGGTGGAGAAACCTCGGAATGAGATGCAAGCGGCCCCCGCATCAGGAGGACGCTGTACAAATATGCAAGCAGAACCTCAGGAGAGAGGTACTAGAAAAGATGATTGGGATGGAAATACTGTCATTCGACCGTTTGAACAATGTTGTGGCCGAGGTAGAGGCCTTCCTGGGAAGACCTGCCCCGACATCAGCTACTGCCACTACACAGAAAGGCAAGGCAGCAGAACGGCGCCAAGAGCCTAAAGAAGCGAACACCCTTGATATCAAGGCGTTTAAACAGCAAAAAGACAAAGGCAAGAAGGCAGCTGCCCCTCAGCCTGCTAAAATCAGATATGGCAAAGAGGGTCCCTCACTCCGGGATAAGATGAAGAAGGCCTACTCTTTCCCAACGGAAAAGGCCAAAGTTTTATTTGACTGGGTAACCCAGTATGACAAGGTCACCCTGCCAGAGCTGAAAAGGCCAGAATACCTTAAAAGAAGAGACATCCCAAGATTCTGCCCTTACCACCAGATGCTGGGGCATCCAATTGAAGATTGTTATGTTTTTAAGGATATTATCGAAGGCATGGTGAAGAAGGAAGAGATAGACCCGGGGGAGTACAAGGTTCACCCTCCATAATCGCATGAAGCGCCTCTGAAGAGATCACGGAGGTCAACATGGTCTCTCTATATCAGGCATTGCTTGAAGAGATCACGGAGGTTAGCACCCAGCATACTTATGAGGCCTGCTTTCCGGCCCCAATAAAAGAGCAAGAGGGATGGCAATAGGTCCCTGCAAAAACCAAGAAGAAAGGCACATCTCGCCCGAGAGTGGGAGTGCAGATCCGTGGCGTCACACCGCGACCCACTCTGCCAGTGGTAGCACCTGTGTGGGCCAATCCACCTGTAGTCATCAGAATACCTACACACAATCGGAGAAGGCAGACTCCATTGCCAATGGTCAAGGAACTTATTCCAGAAGCCCGGCGGCTGCAAGACTATATAAATGGGCTAGATGAATATGTATAGCCTGAACTAGAGCCTTTACTGGTACGGGATTATGTCCTGTGGCAGGAATTAGAATAGCTTTCACTAAAGTAGGAAGAGGAAGCTAACAAAGCACCAGAGAAGGACGGCAGCCTGTTCTGGGGACAGGCACCAGCCGAAGAAAAGAAAAGGATATGAAGAAAGAAAAGAAGGGCTAGCAAGGCTACAAAGGATGCAGTCCTTTCTTGTAACACCCTCTCTGCTCTATTCAATAAGCCTGGTGAAGAGGATGAAGAAGATATATGCTTCGCACCCGCCGCCAGGGGAAGTCAGGTCTAAGCCACAACTGTTGCGCATGCAACCCGGTCAGGCCGAAAATGGGGGCGTCAGCCTCCCGCCAACCACAATATCATCTTCAGGGGGGAACAGCCCAATAAGATACCTCCCCCGGAGGTCAGGGGAGTCCAGATACCTCCTTCGTCAGGCCTATACAACCAGAGTGGGGGCAACACTACCACTCCCTCCTTCCTAGAATTCCTGAAGATGTCGAAGGGGAAGCAGCCATGCCAGGATGCCGACCCTACAGCTGGGGGCATTCACCCGCAGCTCCAGCAATCTTCCGGATTTCTGGATGAAGATGAAGCTTGCCTGACGACAGCGAATGAGGGACAGCAGGAAGACGACACCAAACAAAAGGGTGCAACCTTAGAGCCCGATGAAGCAGGCCCATCAGGGGCCACGGTTCAAGACTCTCCTAATCCCAGGTGGGCAGAAGAAATTAAGCTATCCAATGTCTGAGCAGGAAGTCGGGTAGTCAAGTTGTTGAAGAAGCTCCCAACAAGATTCATGGTTTGGGAAATCCTTTCTCTGAGTGAAGAGACCCGACAGGAGATCATTACTGCTCTGTAGACGCCTGCCCAATATGAAGCATGTTTGGCTGAAACACTATCGGAAGCCAATGTAACCTTCACTCAGGAGGACATGTTACTCCCCACTACCAGCCACAACATGCCGCTGTATACGAAGAGACATCTGAATGGCTGGGAGCTGAACAGAATCCTAGTGGATCCTGGGGCAGCTGTCAACATCCTGCCATACAGGATATATCAGAGGCACTACTTCAACATGTGCCTCAAAAAAGTTAGAGATATGCGTATTGTCGGCTTCAACCAGAAGTGTGAAGTGTCGCTAGGAGTAGCAGAATTCACACTCACTCTGGCGAACTTTGTTACGAGGGTGCAGTTTCATGTCATCGATTCCCGCGTCTCGTACAAGGCGTTGCTTGGCCGTCCTTGGCTACATGAGAACATGGTGGTGCCCTCCACGCTCTACCAGTGCATCAAATACAATCTGGAAAGGAAGGAGGAAAGAGTAATTGCTGATCTCCACCCGTTCAAAGTGTTCGAATGTCACCTGGCGGACGCCCCTCTATATGCAGAATGGTCACAGAAGACCTCTGAAGCCAAGAACTCTACTGGCGTATCAAAAAGCACCTCCGGCGCCGACTGGTTCCCTCCGCCGCTGCGCGGGTATGTTAATCCCAAGATGGTCTCACACATCAACGTCACCGGGGACGTGGGCAGAGTAGCACCTCCCGCCATCTACCTCGAAGCTAATGAAGCCAAGGTCGACCAATAGCATGACTACATCGGGATCCCGGAAGGCCTTACCAAGCCAATTTTTGGCCTGGATAATATCACTGTCGAACCTTTCAAAGCTTGGGAGGTGGCACAGATAGATGGCCCCAGCAGCTTCTTTTACACGGCTGAGGAGCACCCTACACGAGAGGATAATGATTGTCATCTGCCTGAAGATATAGAAGACCCGTTAGTTCCCGTTCAGGGGTTGGCATTTGCAATAAATCGGATGGCCAAGATGTTCCAGAAACAGCACATCCCCTCTGGCCAGTCTTGCAAGAAGAAAGAAGCATTCCAGAAGCTGTGGTATCTCGCAAGCCTAGACAAAGAGCGGAGACGTGTCTCTCAACACCTAGGGTTGGGCTTCACTCTCGAGTAATACTATTATAGTGGGTGCTATAAAGTGGACACTATCTCCGCTTTCTACCCGACTGAAGATAACTCACTGGGGATAATTTTCGATGAACACCCAACAGAGGCTGAGCATACTGAACCAGCTTGACCAAGATACTTGGAATCAGAAACCATATTCCCCTGCCAGTGCTGGGAGCAGGTCTATCCCGAGGAAGCGGCTCTTCAGGCCAAATTCAACACGGCAAGCAGTAGCGAAGCTAAAGATACTGAAGAAACAGGGTTGCCTTCCTCCAGTGACCCTCCTCTAATGATGATGTCAACGCCTCTCGTACCGATCAGGGAAGCTTCCGCCAAGGCTGATCAAGAGATGAATGCTACTAGAAAAGAAAAGGCTACCTCCACCGGGGATATGGTGATCCAAGAGGGCAGGACCTTCTCACCTTGTACCGTAAAGTTGCAATGCTGCTCTAGCTCAGCAATAAATGATCGCCAGTCCTTAACGACTGCAAGCCCATCTGCAGGGGATCAGGCAACCGACTCACCCCTTGGAATTACAATCGAGGTGGATCTGTTGGTAGAACAATTCACACAGCCACTACCAGCCGAGTCGGAGATTCCTGATGAAGCCCAGATGAGGCAGAATGAAGGGATCGAGGTCTTCGACCTTGAAGATGATATACCCGACTTCGTCGACCTCCAGTCGGTGCCCCCGGAGATAGAAGACGGAGGCCAAGCCACAGTCGATGAACTGAGAGAAATCAACTTGAGAGATGAGGACGACCCTAGGCCGACCTTCCTCAGTGCCCAGTTATCTGCTGAAGAACAGAGGCTGTACATCCAGCTGCTACAAGAATACCTGGATTGCTTCCCCTGGACCTACAAGAAAATGCCAGGGTTGAGCCCTGCAGTCTCACAACATGAGCTAGCCATAAGCCCTGAAGCTGAGCTGGTGAAATAGCCACCGTGGCGCATGAGACTAGAGCTCATGACTCAAATATTCAAAGAAGTTGACAGGCTCATTGATGTGGGTTTCATCGAAGAAAATCAATACACCAAGTGGCTGGCTAATATCGTGCCTGTGAAGAAGAAAAATGGGCAGATCCGGATATGCGTTGATTTCCGAGACCTGAACAAGCCATGCCCCAAGGATAACTTTCCAATACCGATAACGGAGGTCATGATTGATGCCACGACTGGCCATGAAGCTCTGTCATTTATGGATGGGTCGTCCCGCTACAACCAGATATGGATCACGGGACATGACCAAGTCCACACCGCCTTCCGAACTCCCAAGGGCATTTATCACTACAAGAGGATGCCATTCGGACTGAAGAACGCCGGCGCAACTTACCAGCGGGCGATGACCAGAATATTTGATGAACTGCTCTACCACAAGGTCAAGTGCTATATAGATGACCTGGTAGTCAAGACCAGAAAGAAAGAAGACCATCTACAGGACCTCAGAGTTGTATTTCAGAGGCTCAGGCAGTATGAATTAAAGATGAACCCCATGAAGTGTGCGTTCAGAGTATCGAGCGGAAAATTCTTCGGATTCATTGTCAGATATCGGGGAATTGAGATAGACCCGTAAAGATCAAGGTAATCCAGGAGTTACCCCCGCCAAGGAACCTCTCTGAGCTGAGATCTCTACAAGGCCGCCTGGCATACATCTGGCAGTTTATATCTAACTTGTCAGGACAATGCCATCCCTTTCACAAGCTAATGATGAAAGATGTTCCCTTTTACTGGGATGAAGACTGTCAGACGGTCTTTGACAAGCTGAAGGATTATCTGAAGACTCCTCCAGTGCTGGGTGCACCGGTGAAAGGACGGTAGCTAATCCTTTACATAGCAGCCACATACAACTCCCTGGGGGCAATGCTAGCCTAGAACAATGGAGAAGGGAAGGAACAAGCCCTCTACTACCTAAGTCTGAGATTAGTCAGAACTGAGGAGAAATACACCTTTATCGAGAAGATCTGCCTGGCACTGGCCTTCGCGGTCAAGAAGCTTCGACACTATATGCTGTCGCATGAAATTAGGCTGATTTGCAAGGTGGATCCGCTTAAATATATCATGTCCCAACCGGCACTCAAAGGCCGCCTAGGCAAATGGGCGGTGATTCTTATGGAGTTTGATATCTCCTACGTGCCGCAAAGGGCCGTCAAAGGCCAAGCCATCGTAGACTTCTTCGCTGAGCACCCAGTACCAGAAGATTGTCCGCTGGAGCCAGAGCTTACTGAAGATGAGACCCTGGAAGTCAGCCAAGTGCAGCCCTCATTGTGGCAGTTATACTTTGACGGCGCCTCCAGAATTGATACCCCGACAACTGGGTCAGCCAGAGTCAGGATAGGGGCAGGCATAGTCCTGAAATCTGTAGAAGGAGAAGTCATATATACATCCTGTTCAATAAACAAACCCTGCACAAATAATGAAGCATAATATGAAGCCCTAATAATTGGGCTGTAGATTGCTCTCTCCATGGGAATTCAGATGCTGGAAGCATTCGTGGATTCCATGTTAGTTATAAAACAGTTGGAAGGAGAGTTCGATGTGCGGAAACAAGAACTTCTTCCTTATTACCAGCTGGCACTCCGCCTGATGACAAGATTCTATTTCATCAGCATCAAGCACATCAACCGAGGATAGAATGCTCAGGCGGATGCCCTCGCAAAGCTGGCCAGTTCTTTGGCAATCCCGCCAGACACAAGTCTGAATATAACAGTAATTAACCGGCGGCAGGTCCCCAGTGTGACGGAGGTCCTGATTGACGAACAAGAATCCGAAGCGGCAGTTGTAGAAGAAATCCAACAGTCCGACTGGTGGGAGCATCTCCTATGTTGGTTTCAACACCAGCAGCTCCCGAAAAAAAAGAATAAAGAATGAAGCTCCTACGGGTCAAGGACTCCTACGAGATTAGGAATGGAACCCTGTTCCGAATAATGGCAGATGCCCAAAAGAGAGTCTTACTCCGCTGCTTGTCTTCAGCAGAGGTTAGGCAAGTAATGCAGGAAGTCCACACCGGATCAGCCGGGGCACACAAGGTCGGCCCGAAAATGAAAATTGAAATAAAGAAATTGGGCTACTACTGGCCCTCTATGTTTAACGACTGCTGCAAGTTCGCGAAAGCCTGCCAGAAGTGTCCAGAACATGCCACTGTGTCAAGGATACTATGTTGGCACTCAAAATATATCTAATGGCGATCAAGCCTCTAAGACAAATGATGCGGCCCACTGAAGCAGAGAAGCCGAAGAAGATCAATACACTGAAGCCTTCTCAAGCTGCTAGAGCCTCAGGTCACCCAGTATGAGCACCGGGGGACTTCACCTCAGGAGGATCGAGAAGAATACACCACAAGCCGGCAATGTCATCAAGCCTGCCCAATGAATAGATATCGACTCGGTCATACCGCGTAGACAGTATCCTTCGTCCGACCAAGGATGAGCATGCATCCGTCGTCCGACCAAGGACAAGGATGTACCCATCGTTCGACCAAGGACGAGAATGTATCCGTCGTCCGACCAAGGATGAGCCTGTATCCGTCGTCTGACCAAGGATGAGAATGCATCCGTTGTCCGATCAAGGACAGGGGTATACCATGTGGCCCGCCACCTGAATGAAAGATCATCACGAGGTGAAAGAACGCACTTGGCCCTTCAGAACAAGGGACCGAAGGCTGTGTTAGTGGAAGACCCTGATTACCCGGCATGGGTACGGCTTCTCATCATGTTGGGTCCATTAGTGACCAAATGATCACCCAGTCAGGGCGAAGGCATCCTAGGTGGCATTCCACCCCTCAAGAGAGCTTAGAGCACAAGTCAAGCCGAGCCAGCAACACGAACCACAGTGTCGAGGGCCGTGTTAGCGAAAAACCCGAGTGTTCAAGCTGAAGATACACGAGGTTCCGAAGAAGGTTGTACGTCTACCCGAGAGCTTCGTCCGGACTTCTCACCGAGGTTGTTCATGACGAATGCTTCAGCATGGTTGAAGACATTACAACCCCTCTTTTTAGTCATTTATTTGATTAATCTTATTGGATCATTTGGGGTTTATGACATTAAGCATCCATAATCAACACACGGTGGACGAGATGCACATGAGGCCAATACATGTATTAGGTTGGGTAGAAGCAGATGTAGGGTCAGTGCATGAACGTGCACGGGTGAGGTTGATGCACAAGGAAGGGTCGGTGCATGAATGTGCACGGGGTGATGAGGTCGGTGCATGCATTAGGTTGATGCAAATGGGGAGATCGGTGCATGCATTATGTTGATACAAGTGGGGAGGTCGGTGCATGCATTATGTTGATGCAAATTAGTGAAGTCGGTGCAAGATGAAGGTCTGAGGTCTGTACAAGGCAGGCACAGGTGTGAGCCAAGGTCCGTGCAAGGCAGGCGCAGGCGCGGGCCAAGGTCTGTGCAATGTAGGGGGTCGGTGCAAGGTAGAAAGAGATGACGTCTGTGCATGTATAGGTATGGTTGGCATAAACTGGCGCGGTGGCCAATTGGAGGCTAAAACGGCGCGCCCTGGGCACGCCGGGTGGAGGCAAAAATGAGTAGGTTGAAAGATGAGTGTGGACTTAAAACGGCGCGGGGGGGGGGGGGGGGGGGGGGGGTGGCGGAAATTGGCGCGCCGGATTAGGGCCCCGCCGGATTAGGGTGATTTTAGGCCGTTTGAGTTCTAATGAAATGCCAGGCTAGTTTCTTAGAACTTTAGTGTTATTTTAGCAGATTAGAAGACTTATTTAAGTCCCAGATGCACTGCAAATAAGATAAGTCCAGACTTATGCGAGGTTCATACTCAAGCACAGTCTACAGTAGACTTCATAAGTGTAAATTCACTGCGATTTAGACTAAGTCTTCAATCAAAATTTGGGCAGCACCTCCCCTAATCCAAGTGGTTGCGGGGGCGAAGTAGAGACAGTCCCACAAGATTGGGGTACGCTCCTTAAAGCCGGGAATGCCAAGCGGTGATCGGCGGACTTCGATAGAGGGAAAAGATCCCGAGGGCTAGCCTGCTAGGGGCATCCATCTCTACGAGTCAAAATCATTAAGGGACGGCTGAGATGAGAAGGTACCTCGAGGGCTAGCCTACGAGAGGTTACCTTCCCATAACCACCACCGATCCCGAGGGAAGGTGGGTTTAATGTTGGGCTAAGGCCCTGTTGATGTTCACCTGATGAGTCATAGGGTTCATATCATTGAGAGATATGACCCTATGGTTCGACAGTGATTGAGGATACTGATGGGAGATGTTCCCCTCCCCGGGCTGTAGGTTTGTCGAGGGACAAAACACCAAATGCAATGACGCACAGATTGCACTTGATCGATGAGTAGACAGTAGGTGATCATATGTATATCTATGCATCGAGGAAAACAGGCTAACATGGAAGTTGACCAGCCGGACTGAAGACTCGAAGCTGAGTCACAGAATCGAGGTTCTGGAGGTGGAGGCAAATAGTCGAATAGTTCAACGGCGTCTGTAGTATGAACAAGCACGGCATACCGATTGTAGAGGTGGCCCTTCTTCTAGCCCTGAACCATAGATAGGGTGGTATTGAAGAGTCACCTCCGAGGGCAAAGGATAATGCACTCATGTGCATTCCTCCGGCCGGGAGAGGACACATGGGCGTACTGAATCATTCGATGCTATCTACGCGATAGAAAGAACCCCGGGGAGGGGATTATTGATATTGCCCCGAGAAGCAATGGGGCGTGTTCAGCGGTGGAGAAAACCGGAAGATTATACACGGGATAGCAATGAAATAAACTGTGATCAGATGGGGAAGGAAGCCCCGAGAAGTGCATCCATTCATTCATTCAACCCACAAGGGAAGCATTACAGAGAGCATCACAAGCGGCTGCGGCTCGACGTTGTCGCTCGAGACCGGCCAATAGTTACAAAAGCAGGGACGAAACCCTGGTTGCAGAGAAAGAGAAGACAGAAGATAAAACCAGCCGTGAAAGAAAAATAATAGAGGAAAAAGGGCGGGAGCTCATATCATCGCCCCCCCCCCCCCCCCCCCCCCCCCCCCGACCTCATACATTTGCAGGGTTTACAGAACAGCAGCAGGAAAGGGGGGAACCGGACGGAGGAACACTGGCACCCACCTGTAGAAACAGAGTGCCGTAGACAGAGTCTTCTTCTCCGGCAACGGGCGCTTCAGATGGGCAGACGAGATGGGTGGCGCTACGGCTCGCTCTCGAGGGTAGATCCCCTTTTCTTCCTTCTCTTTTTTTTTCTATCTCTGTATCTCTTATTCTATTATCTTCCTCTTTTCGCTCTCTTTCCTCTTTCTATCCTCATTTCATTCGATCACAGGGCCTTTATATAGACAATCCCTCGACCGAGCTTCATCCGACGTGGGTTTAGCATGCCGGTTTAAGGGTTTCCATGCGCGCCGGATTAGGAGCTGAGCAGGGCGAGCCGGATTAAGGGGGCGCGCTGGTTTCGGGTCATCCATTGGCGTTTGCTTGACACGAGTCCGACAGCAGGCCCCAGACTGACTCCGAGAGTCGCTGTGATTCTTCACGCCTCCGCGCTCTTGCCAAACCATTGCGAGAGGTGTTGACGAAGCTTCCAGACTGCTAAGTGGCTACTTTTGGAACACGTGCACCTTCAGCTCGGACATGCGGGTTTTCCACTGACACAGCTCTCGGCACAATGCTTCGTGCTGCTGGCTCGGCTCGGCTTGCATTGGTGGCTTTCACGGGATGTGGTACGCTGCTCGGGGTGTTCGCGCCTCGACTGGGCGATCATCTGGCCATTAATGAGCCTAATATGTTGAGAAGCCATACCCATACTGGGTAATCAGGGTCTTCTATTGACAGAGCCTTCGGTCCCTTATTCTGAGGGGCCAAGGGCGTTCTTTCACCTGGGGAGGATCTTCCATTCAGGCGGCGTGCCGCCAAGTATACCTATTTCCTTGGTTGGACAACGGATACACACTCATCCTTGGTCGGACGACAGGTACATCCTTGTCCTTGGTCGGACGACGGATATGTTCTCGTCCTTGGTCGGATGACGAGGGGGAGGCTCGTCCTTGATCGGACGACAGGTACATCCTCATCCTTGATCGGATGACGGATATTGTCCACGCGATACGACTGAGTCGATACCGGCTCATTGGGCAGTCCTGACGACAATGCCCGCTTGTGGTGTATTCTTCTCGATCCTCCTTAGGTGAAGTCCCCGACATTCATAATGGGTGACCTGAGGCTCTGGTAGTTTGAGAAGGCTTCAATGTGTTGATCTTCTTCGGCTTCTCTGCTTCGGTAGGCCGCATCATTTGTCTTTGAGGCTTGATCGCCATTGAGTATATTTTGAGTGCCAACAAATGCCCCCTAGCCACGGGTGCTGCGAGCGAGGCACAAGTGAAGCGGGACCAGCAGATGAGCTCCGTTTGGACAGATTTCACGTCTGGCTTGACATAGTCTTGGGATGGCCCTCGAATCCGGCACGGTGGTTAAAACGGCGAGGCCATGGGTCTTCGGTTAAAACGGCACGCCCCCTTGCATTGGAAGGCTTAATACGGCGCGCCCTTGGAGAGGAGGCTTAATACGGCGCGCTAAATAGCGCGCCGAATTAGCCTGAGTCAGCGCCTTTTGAATTTCAAAAAACACTGGTCAGGAGGTGATGCGGGATGACAATGATACTCGATGTTGTTGGTGCGATCCTTGGACATCTACTAGACGACGTGACTTGTTGGACGACGCGACCAGCAACGACACGAACAACTTGGCACCTAACGTAGCTCCTGAAGAGGTGAATGTGCCCAAACAAGAAGCACTCACTCACGGTCGTCCCTGGTGAGGGAAACGAGTCGATCTGCACGGTTGAGAAACCGGCAATGAGTCTCGGGTGGTCAGATCACTCTCGTGCTCGGATCTAGTCACGGGACGAGTCTCGCACTCACAACTCACAACGGTGACTAATTTGAATGATCTAGGGGCCTAACATGCTCATGAGCAGTGGCATCAAGAGCCTATACTAGGAAAGCAAGTGACTAAAGAGGGGCGACGAGTGTACCTCCACGCTCGGGGCTTGGGAAAGACGTCCCGGCCAAGACGGTGACTCCCGGTACAAGAGTTAAAATTAATTACAGTAATGAACTACAAGCCCACTCCACGCAGGGAGGTAATAGGCTACACATCGACTCCGGAGGCCACCGAACTTGGGTTGGCGGGTAGCATTTTGGCGGGTCCCGTGTGGCGGTTCCGGCTCGGCGGTTTGCTGGTCGGCAGGACAGCAACCACGGACGTACAAATGAGCCACGTCCTCCGGGAGGCTTCTGGAGGCGGCGGCCCACCGGGATGATGGCAGCAGGTTCCCGGACAATCTCCTGGAGCAGTGGCGGCTGAATCCTCTCCGACGTATTTTTGCTGGCCTTTTTTGTTGACCCCTTTCAGCAGGCCAACCTCGGGACAGACCCAGGCAGCTTTGTGCACCCTGGCAAGATCGGCCGCCACGACTAGCCCCGATGTCGGATCAAGACACAAAAGGTACCGTTGGAAAGAGGACTCAAAATACTACGACATACTAGAACTATAGATTCATCAAACGGTTGGATTAAAAATAGGAGTGACTGCAAGTTGACTGAGCACACTGTCTCGAAATATAGAACATGCTAGACAGAACCTAACCTCCCTGATCAAGAGCTTTGACCGAGGACCAAATGAATGAATAAGGACTCGGAATTTTTATGGTGGATAGAGGGGAGGGAGATGATCACGCACATAGGTCTTATGCCTCAACCTGAAATCATTTTGTGGGTGAGCAATTTTGTCTCCTAAGATCTATCCCGCTGGTCTGCTCGTAGGCAGACTTTGAGAAGGAAGAACAGCGGGCTGGGAGGAGGCCTAAATGGTCTCTGATTGGGGCAAAAATTGAACTAAGATTGCCCTATGATGGGTGGAGCATACCCTCAAAGTTTCGTCACGATCCAACGGTCGGATCTCCCGTACCAGCCCCTTTACCAAGCTACTGTGATATAACTCCGAGCTTGGGACAGCAAGAAGAAGACCGGCTTGTGGTGGCTCAACGGCAGCACGAACGGTGGTGGTGGTGTTGGTGAACGATCACAGATGATAGAAGAAGAAGAGAAGTAGAAGAAATGTGAGGGAGATAGAAGATTTGGGATCAGATCTAGAGAGCGTTGGAGGTGGGAGGAGGAAGAACACCAAGAACACTCAAGAGGGAGAGGGGAGTGCACACCAAGCAATATTCTCTTCAAATATTCATTAGTTCCACCAAAATACAACAAGAGACTATAAATATTAAAACCCTAGATCTAGACCAAAGGACATCCACTAACACCAAAGGACATCCACTAACATTGGTCAAGGGTAGGTGGGGGACAAGCATGGGGGACAAGGAGGGGACACCCCCCATTAAGGGTGGGTGGGGGACAAGCATGGGGGA
Source organism: Amorphophallus konjac (assembly GCA_022559845.1). NCBI lineage: Eukaryota > Viridiplantae > Streptophyta > Magnoliopsida > Alismatales > Araceae > Amorphophallus > Amorphophallus konjac. The sequence continues at coordinate 293,218,959 of CM040119.1, forward strand.
CAAGGAGGGGGCATCCTCTACCTTTGTCTCCTTGGTCCAATGGTCCAAGTCTTCTAGAAGCTCATCTTGGGCCTTGGACTAGCCTTTTGGGCCCACATGTGTAGAAGCCCACAAGGGAGAGAGGCCCAATTGGGCTCCTAAAAGTTTGGAGGCCCAATTTGGAAATTGAGCTCCTTCAACCTTGACCCATTACACTCATAAGTACTCAAATAAATACACACCAATACACTCGTAATAAACATAAAGAAACTCAATACCCAGGTGGGGACTCCATGCTATCACCCAGCCACAAGGAGGTCGGCGTCGCTCGAGTCATGCTACGTGTCTGATAACGACGGCTAGCTCTAGTGTCCTCACCAATTCTCCCCGGGTGGGAGAAGCTCGACCCTATCAAGTAGGGGTCCTGATCGCTCTGGTATCGATCCAGCAGATCTGGATCTATCCTCTGTAACTCTGCCCGGGTGATCCAAGTGTCATCGGACGCGGGCCGTCCCCTCCATCGTACCAAATAGCGTTGGTACACTCCACCCCAGGTAGTAGTCACCTGCTCGTCTAGTATACACTCTATCTGCTCACGCTGCTGAGGTGACAAAGCTGGAGGTGGACGCTCGGGGGTGGGGTCGCTCACAATGGGTAGAGACGGCTCAAAGGGCTCACTGGGTATCACCACTGGGTCCCTATAAGCCACTAGATCTGAGATGTTGAAAGTGGAGCTGATCCCGTACTCCTCTGGCAGATCTACAACATATGCATTAGGACCAACTCGTTTCACTACTCGGAAAGGACCGGCACCACGATGTTGTAGCTTCTTTACGGTTCCCATGGGAAATCGCTCAGGCCTAACCCTGATCATGACATACTCGCCCTCCTGAAACTCACGGTGGTGCCTATGGGCATCAGCCAACTCCTTGTATGGTGCGTTGCTGGACTTAATGTGACGACATACATGCTCATGCAACTGTCTAATATGATCGGAAAATGACTCAGCTGACTCAGATACACGGGACTGGATGGGAGATGGGACCAAGTCTATAGGCTTCCTAGGTCTACGGCCAGTAACAATCTCAAAAGGACTCATTCCTGTAGACCTATTAACCGAATCATTGTAAGCAAACTCCGCGTGTGGTAGAACCAAGTCCCAATCCCTAACTTGCTCACGGACTAGACACCTCAGAAGGTCCCCCAAACTCCTATTGACAGCCTCAGTCTGACCATCGGTCTGGGGGTGGTATGCAGTGGAGAATTTTAGCTGGGTGCCCATCATGTGCCATAGGGTCTTCCAAAAGTAACTGGTGAATCGAACATCCCTATCTGATACTATGGTACAGGGAAGGCCAAATCTGGAGACACAATGGGAGAAGAACAGACGGGCAACTCTAGTGGCATCCGAGGTCTTGAAGCATGGAATGAATAATGCCATCTTGGAGAACCGGTCAATAACCACAAAGATGGAGTCATGCTTTCGGAGGGTGCGAGGCAATCCTAACACAAAGTCCATGCTAATGTCCTGCCATAGACTATCCGGGACGGGAAGGGGAGTATAGAGGCCGGTATTTTGCTTCCTCTGTTTGGCCATAGCACAAATGCGGCACTGGGCCACAATACGAGCAACATCCCTCTTTAGGCTAGGCCAGTAGAATCGATGCTCAACCGCCTCTATGGTCTTGTTCCGGCCAAAGTGACCAGCAAGACCTCCCGCGTGCATCTCCCATGTAAGAAAGTCACGAACAGAAGGCCGTGGGATGCACAACTTGTCACCCCGGAATAGGTGACCCTCCTGCAGTACAAACTCGCTATAATCACGCGAGGGACCGGCCTGAAGGATGGCATAGATCGGATCAGAGTCCGGACAGTCAACATAGGCGTCCTTCAGCCTCTCTAGCCCTACCACCTCAACACTCATGGTGGTCAAAATCATCACCCGACGACTCAGTGCATCGGCAACCTTGTTCTCCGACCCTGCTTTGTGCTTGAGCACAAAGGTGTACTCCAAGAGATACTCCACCCAACGACTATGGCGAGCATTCAGCTTCTTTTGGGTATGGAGGAATCGTAAGGTCTCATGGTCAGAGAAGAGGACAAACTCCTAGTGCAACAAATAGTGCCTCCAATACCTCAATGCCTGGACAACTGCGTAGAATTCTTTGTCGTATGTGGAATATCGCAGTTTGGCATCATTAAGCTTCTCGCTAAAGAATGCAATGGGGTGGGACTCCTGACTCAAAACGCCACCAATACCCACACCAGAAGCATCACACGTGACCTTAAACACCTTAGAAAAATCAGGTAAAGCAACGACAGGTGTCTGGGTCATGCGCTCCTTAATGTCCTGAAAGGTCGTGGCTGCAGCCTTAGTCCATACGAATGCCCCCTTCTTTATGTAATCAGTGATCGGGACAGTGATAGAACTGAAGCCACGAATGAAGCGACGGTAGAACATCGCTAAGCCATGGAAACTCCGGACATCGTGGAGTGTGCGGGGCTCGGGCCACTCCCTGATGGTCCTAATCTTCTCCGGATCAGCGGAGACTCCATCTCTCGGCACAATGTGTAACGACTCGAGAATCCGATTACCGGGAAGGCCCGATAACCCGAGACTCGAATCGCCACCCACGAGCCCGAAGACTCGGAAGGGTTAGAAGGATAGTGTGGAGACTACACAAGTATCAAAAATAATTACAGAAATTAAACAGTTTATATGATTAAGTAGGAAATAAATAAACATTTTACAAATTACATGGTCCACAAGATAACAACAATTAAACAACAGTAGTCCACAACTAGTACAGAGACAAGAAAGAAAAGTACAGCTACACGGGACATACCCCGACTCTGACCTCTGGCACTAACGCTGGGCACCTGAACCACGCTGAGCCTCAGACGTGCTCCCCTGAAGCTGCGCCTCGCCTAAAACACGGTGAAAACACGCAGGGAATGAGTCTCAGAATAAGACTCAATAGGAATCACTCAAACCCTACCTCGCAAAATAGAAAACCTCTACACTAGCAGTAAGCGAGTACCTCAGAAGTAAAAAGCCCTGCAACTACGAACACCGATCTCATGGCACAAAAATCGATACACGTGCTACGGCGAGACAGTCGAAACTCAACGGTCAACTTGACAAAAAACCCGAAAGTCGAAGTTAGAAAGACTAATAGTCTGTCACTCCCGACTCGACAGGAGTACCTCCCACTAGAAGCAAGACTAGATACGTCCACTGACGTCTTAGTCTGCGCCTCAGGTGTCTCCTGTGAACGTGTCACATACACATTTTTAAAAGAGAGAGAATTGAATGATAAAAAGATGATGATTATATGGGATAAAAAGAAACTATGCTAAAACAAGTGGGATGTGAAGAAAAAAGTGGATTGAGCATGAGATGCTCTAAGGAGAGTGATCACCAGAGGGTTACCTCAAAATATCAAAGGAGTGATCGCATGTACCTTGTATTGAGCGGGTGAGATTGGGGGTTCTTCCTTCCTCCTTCTACCGGCCGGCCGATGAAGGGGGTTTATAGCTTGATTACCCTTGCATAAACACACAAAATAAACAAAGATATGGATTAGCCAATGATGTGTAGTATCAATGCTCTAGAAGTATAGAAATCAATCAAATTAAGCATGAACACACCTTGTGTGTTTTGGTTTTAAACCGCTTAAGAGGAGTAACAAGGTTGGGAATATATGGATACTATGAATATACTAATGATATAAGATGATATCTCTAGCCAAGAGCTAGACGAATGATTCATAAGATGATGTGCTAATGACTAAAAAAAAAGAAAGACTAAAAGGAGAGGGAGGCCTTCTGCTGTGTGTGCAGCAGTAAGGGGGAGAAGCAAGCAGAGAGCTTGTGATAACAGGAACAAGCTGCTAAGGAAGAGTCTTGGAAGAAGGTCACCGCCGGGAGGAAAGAGCTTGGAAGAAATACCTGCAAAAGAACAAACACTCTTCTCTCCGTGAAAACACTCTTCTCTTTCTATTTTTTCCTCTCTTCTGCGTTCTCTCTTGCGCGAGGGAGATTCAAGGGGGTATTTATAGGGCAAAAATCTTTGCATTAATAGGATTAAAACAAGGCAATGAATCTTCGATAGGGAACCCTCTTCCCAATCGAACACAAGGTGCAAAATGGGGAAATGATTACTACTGGAAAGAAGCAGGCGAAAGGGAGACGGAAGCGAAAATGACGACCTAACTAGGGGCATCAATTGAAATGATGACATTCACACCGTCGTCAATTCCTAAATTTAATTATAGAAATAAAGGACTTTCCTTATTTAAAATTGTCAAATGACGCCTATTTGAACGGGCGTTAAATAATAAACGCCCCTTCTTAGGACGTCAATTCTTTGAGTTTTATTTTCGTTAGAATTTGTAAAATCCAGGAATCGACGACCGTTTGAATAGTCGTGTATTTAAGATCAACGCCCCTAATTAGGTCGTCAATTAAATGACGCCCTCCCCACAGGCGTTAATTTTAATTAAATATGGAGAAATTAAAAAAACTTCATATTAAGCCAATATTGAAGTCCACTTTGGGGCGTCACATGGTGACATGAAATTTACTCAACATAGCATCGATTTTGGCGTGTCTACATCTCCCTCCGGCCCAGCGGGAACTGAGACACCGTACAAGTAACCACAAAGCAAGTGACTAGTTGGGGTCACGCTCGTCAGCGTGGGTCCAACCGCCCCCAACCACGTGTGCACACATAGACCATGCGTCCCAGGTCTGGCCTCTGACTAGTTTTCCCTTCAGTCGGACTCTAGCTGTAAGACGTGGGGCTCGACGAAAACCAGTCTAAAAACCGTCCTCAGGGTAGCCTCTCCACCACTCCCTGGTGGGACCGCTAAACGCGTAAGCATGCTACGACTAGTGGAGGGTCACTGAAGGAGTAGACTCTCAAGTCAACGGAAAATAACTTCCGAACTCGACGAAGTACGGGGACCATCCCGCGTACCAGCTCGGTCGCACGGTGACCACGGTCGGAGAAGAAACGGGACTGCGAACCACCTGGTGCAGCCCAGAGCCTGGCGATCTAACCTTGGTGCGCCACAGACTCTGACGGTCTATCACTGGGCCGTAACAGCAGTCTGACGGTCCAACACAGGCGCGTCAGGCACTCAGTGAAAAACCGACTGTGACGCGCCAGTCCTGGGGCATCACAGGCCCTAACGCACCCAACCTAGTGTGTCAGAAGGCAAGAAGAAACCGGCTGTGACGCACACCGCTCGGGGCGTCACAGGCTCTAACGGGCCATCTCTGGTGCGTTAGAGGATGGAATGAAACTGGCTGTGACGCACTGTGACACACACCCCTCGAGGCGTCACAGTCTCTAATGGTCCTGCCTAGGAGCGTTAGAAGGTGGGGACGCGTCTGGTCTGACGCTCCCACATAGGGGCGTCACAAGGCTGTGACGCCCCACCTTGGGTGCGTTAGAGGTCTTGACCCCCAACGGTCAAAACCACAATGGTTAGATGCCAACGGTCGGATCGCCACCTAACGGTCCAACCTGGCCGTCTGCAGCTGGAGGGGAGTACGCCGGAGTCGTTGCCGGAAGAGGAGGGGGGCCACGGTCGCGTGCGCACGGGAAATTAAGGGAGGAAGAAGAAGAAGAAAGAGAAAGGGGGAAAGAAAAAGGAAAAGAAAAAGAAAAAGAAAAAGAAAAAGAAAAAGAAAAAGAAATGGGAAATTTATAGAAAATCTAGAAATTCTAAAAAATATCAAAAAATTAAAAATCACGTTTCTGCGATCCTCGGAACGCACCGATCGCAACGGTACCACTCTCGTCTAGGTGAACGACCCGGTTCACCCGCAACGAGGTTCCGAAGGAATTACCGAAACCCATATGCAGAAATTGAAAAACGGTTCACCTAACTAGGGGCATCTATTAATTCGCACCCCAAGGCAAGACGTTAATCGCTTTAAATTCCTTAAAATATTTTAAAAATAATTCCTCAATTTCAAAGAAATGACGCGTTCATTCATGTCTTTCCTTAAAGAATGAACGCCTACTCATAACGTCGTCAAATCCAAACAGTGATCATGACGATCGATCACATCAATCACCTTCCCATTAATGCGCCTGACGACGGTTACAAGTTCCCATGCAAACATAAATGACGCCTAATCTCGGGTCGTCAAATTATGAAACCACGCCTCACCTCAGATCGTCAATTAATATAACGACGACCTCCCTCAGGGCGTCAATTCTTCTCAACCGTTAAACCCCTTTTCCCTCCTTCTTCTCCTTCCTTCGTCTCCTTTCTTTCCTTTCCCTCACAAACCCTAACCGAGCCCCCCTCTTTCTAACCCATCTCTCTCTCTATCTCTACTCTCCCTCCATCTCTACTCTCTCTACTCTCTAACCCATGGCTGGAGGTGCTCACAAGCGGCAGAGGGTCACCGCCCCTGACGTCGTGGACCTCGGCGACGACGAACACGCCGATGAGGAGGCACCCGCGGCCGCCGAAGATGCTCCGATGGTGGAGCATGGCGGAGGAGAAGAAGCCACCAACGAAGGGGAAGACGACGATGGGAGCGAAGAATAAGAAGAAGAAGAAAACGATGGCGAGGATGGAGAAGAGGACGAAGAAGACGACGACGGTGAAGAAGAAGAAGAAGCAGAAGAAGGAGGAGGAGGTGAAGAAGAACCACCGGCGGCGGCGGGGCACCCCCTCGGCCCGGCCAACCACGGCGGCCACGTCAACCACGGCGACCTCTTCGGGGAGGGCTTCTAACGCCCGAACGAAGCAAGGTAGGTGCCCTACCCTCCATTTCAATTAATTTTTGATTTTATTTTCATTTCCATCAATTTGCATAGCCCTCGGTGAAGGGAAAACCAGTGACACAGTCAAATGACGCCCCAGTGGGTGCCATCAATTAAAACAACGACCCTCCCTGGGTCGTCAATTTAAATTGTTTTTATTTTCTGAAAATGATAATTCCTGAAACCACGCCCTGCAGCATGTCGTCAATTAGAAATATCATGTTTTATTCATCATTTACCTGATATATATCTCTGTTTTATTTTTATTTCGTGCACTATTATATATTTTAACACCTCAGAAAAAACGCCCCCCACCGGGACGTTAATTCATTAAACGACGACCAAGAGGTGGTCGTCAATTAAAAATTATCACAATTATCAGTTTAAAATTAAAAATTAACTTCAAAACAGCGCCCCCCCACAGGGGCGTTACTTAAACAAACAACGACCCAGGGGTGGTCGTCAATTCAAATTACGCATGAAATCACCAAAAACACATTCTGAAACAGCGCCTCCCTCAGGGGCGTCAATTGAATAAGTCACGACCTAGGATGGGTCGTCAATTAAAACAGAGGGTAAATTGAAACAACCGATGAATATCCACATGATAAATTTATATAAAACTTAACTAAAAAAAGTTCTTTTGTTGTTTGCAGGGGTTGATGAGGACTCGGATATCCTGGGTCCAAGTTCGAGCAGCTTACTACGGGCTTCAAGACTTTCAGAGGGACAGGGTAGATGCCATGGGGTTCGGACCCTTTCTTAGCATAGAGCCTATGAGACCTGACCTACCCCTGATCCAGGTGCTTAGGGAGAGATGGGATAGGACTAGCCGGGCATTCCTGATGCCATGGGGTCACATGGTTCCTAGCCTAGAGGATGTTGCTAGAATTACCGGGCTGAGGGTATACGGCGAGGCTGTGAGCGGGATCACCCTACCTGACTACAGTGAGCTGACCCAGAGGTTGCTAGGGTTAGAGACAGTCTATGAGACGCCGAGTGAGTGTAGGACCATCTACCGCACCGATCTTACCATTGCTATGGGGTTGGGTGATTCTAGGCAGAGGTCGAAGGAGTCTCTAGAGCAGTTCTCACAGAGGCTGATTGATGGGGCTAGGGCCGCCTATTGCCAGGACCCAGTAGAGAGAGAGAGAGTAGATCGAGATTTGAGGAGGTTTCTATTCCTGATGCTCGGAAGATTATTACTTGGTACGAAGGGCGGCATTATCAACTGCCGATTCCTAGGGATTCTTGTGGACTTAGAGTGCGTCGACAGATACGCCTGGGGAGCAGCGTTGCTGGCGCACTTGATGGCTGACTTGTCCACGGGGACAGGTCGAGAGACGACTGTCAGCGGCTTTTCACCTTTTCTTCAGGTATGCATTTTTATCTTTTTCTTTTTTCTTTTTCTTAAATGTATGTGAATACTTTACTAATGCAATGCATGGACGCAGATATGGAGCCACCTATACATGCCGATGGGGCGTGTCGACCCTCGACCAAGAGATGAGGGATCCTTCCCTCTAGCACGGCGTTGGCTGACTGTCGTGACAGGAGCGCCGCTCGCCTACGAGTTGCGAGTTCTATGGAGGGAGTTTCGTGACTACCCTATCTCACTGGTATGCATGCTAAACACGATGCAATTTTTTTTGTTTTATGAATTATGTATGAAATGATTATGATGGGATATGATGATGCATGCTTGTGAATGCAGGTGGTGTGGAGACCCTATTAGGGGACGACCAATGAGGGCCAACCCTGGGTCGTAGCGGGCCGACCTCGCTTTGGGCATGAGCTTTGGGTTCATTGCCTGAACGAGATTGAGCCGTTATGGCTTAGGCTGGTGATGAGGACCCTCGGCCTACACCAGAAGTGGGTCGAGGTAGGAGAGCCCCGAGGGATAGGCAAGAAGACACGCGGTCGCACGAAGGTGATCGACTGGAGAGTCTAGTATCCTGACTAGTATGCCGACTGGCAGCGTGGCGGGACCCGAGTCACCTCACAGGCGACGGACAGCTTCGAGTACCTCCGACGCTACTAGGAGGTTTACGCCGGCCGACCCCAGATGAGGGTCTTAGGGGTACGTATGAATGCATTTTCTTTCTAATTAATTACAAATGTTATATATCAATTGTGTGACTGATGTGTATGATGAATGCAGGATGCACGGGACATAGAGGTGATGGACATGCAAGCCCATCTCCACAGCCTAGAGGCCCAGCTGGCTACCACACGGTCAGACCTACACCTGGTGAGTGTTTAAGTTATCTATATGCAAATGATTTCCTGAATTATTGATGATTATCCACTGACAATCTCAATGAATGCAGTGTGCCCAACAGGGAGCGACGATGAGAGAGACGGGAGGAGCCTCCAGCTCAAGGGGGCCTAGTGCAGAGACGACTGCACTAGCAGAGCAGCTGGCTGGAGCGGTGGCACGGGCCGAGGCGGTAGAGCGCGACCTCGCCACATGGGTAAACTTAAACTCAAACTCAGATTTTCATTTGATTACATGTTTATTATGTGTTGATGAAAATTTTATGTTTTTACAGACGGAGGAGCTCCGAGCCTCGCTTACCTGCATCGAGGCAGGACAGCGCGCGATGACTACCCGGGTGAGTTAACAAAGATTTTATTTCAGTTGCTTATTTCATGAATTATTGAATTAAATGTGTAACTGATGATTCATTTAATTGATTGCAGACCTCCAAGTTACAGGCGGCACTTACCCAGGCTGCACTAGCTGGGACGGAGCTGACCATCTGTGAGCAGCGAGTCACGGAGCTGGAGAGGACCTTGAGGGGGCGAGAGGAGCTACCTCAGGACGTGGCAGAGCTGAGAGTCGCCCTCAAGATGGAGCGTAGGGAGCGTGCCCGGGAGCGAGACGAGCGCTGTGAGTAGGAGGCAGCATGCGAGCGGGAGCTTGCCCGGGAGCGAGAGGAGCGCCATGAGCAGGAGGAAGCACGCGAGCGGGAGCTTGCAGACTTGAGGATCTAGCTAGCCATCACTCAGGAGCGGCTACGGTCGACCGAGGAGCGGTTACAGCGAGGCCGGGACCGAGCTCGGGCCGCGGGGTACGCGTTCACCAGTTCCACCTTTGTAGCGGGTTCCTCTCTTCGACAGAGGAGCGAGGTAGAGGAGCAGGCTCGAGCTCCAGCTACTTCCCGGGGGTCCATGCCCCCTCCACGAGCGCCTCGTCGGGACGATGACGGTGAGGTAGAGAGTAGGAGAGAGGAGGGTGGAGGCGAGAGTTGAGAGAGACTTACTTGTACCCCTCCACCCTCACACCTGTACTCAAATATACATTGATATATATATGAAATTAAAATTTTTGTTACCTGAGTTACTTTGAGCACTTGTGGACTTTGTGTACTTGCCTTTGCTACCTTTTTTTGTCTTCCTTCTTGCCCTATAGTTCATACTTAAACAAACAGATTAATCCATCTGTCCGGCTTGGCCCCTTGCTCAATAAGCAAGGGATTGTCTCTTCTTTGACCTTGTTGATGGGTCAAGGGGCCAAGCCTCTAATCAATAAAGGCGGATAATAAAAATATATAAGGGAATGCAGCATGTAAGCAAGCAAATGTCGACTTTAAAATAAAAGATGTCCACACGAAGATGCAATCAAGCATATGAGATGAGCAGTAGCAGGCTTGATTTTTTGTTATTTTTATTTTTTTTGATTATATTTTGAAAATGACGCCCTCGCAAGCAGGCGCTGATTGTGGAATTGACGCCGACCTGGGAGGTGTTTATTTAGAAAATCATTTTTTATTTTTATTATGAAAAATGACGACATAGACAAAGCCGTGAATTTATGAAATGACGTCCCTATAAAGGGCGTGAATTAAAAGATCAATTTTATTTATGATATTTTTTTGTATTTTTTGTGTGGAAATGACGACCCTAGAGGAGTCGCGGCTCATGAAAATGACGCCTGCCCAGAGGGCGTTATTTTAAAGGAAATTTTTTCTTCTTCTTTTGATGGGACTGGGCACGGCATAAAGGCCTTAAACCTTACATAATCACCATCTCGAATTCATTAATCTTTCTTAAAAGATTTAACAAAGGGACAACGTGCTTAACTACTCGTGCTTTTAATCATATTCTCTCGCGGCCCATCCTTCTTAGTCGGTCTTTGCCACGCTTTGAGCTTATAACTCACCATGGAGGGGGGAGGGAAGAATAAGTTGAGGAAGCTCACAAGAGGTTTCCGAGAATGGGGAAACGTTCCTCCCTTGCCCTAATGCCTGTTGGGATTCGGTCTTCGACTTAGGGAAATTTTGTTGCTCTTTTTGCCCTTATTCATACATGCTTACGTCCAGGGTTTTCCCTGCGGGGACTTTGCCCTCTTGACAAGCTCTTTTTTGTAACTTTCTATTCTTTCTTTTCTCCTATTTTTTTTTATATTTTAAATAGAAACCTAATTGTACTTGGGCTTTAAGCATTTTGTTCCCTTTTGGGCCCTGACCTTCACCTACTAGGGCGGCGGGCATGTTTGGTTAGTATTCCCTGACTTGTACTCCCTCTCGTGAGCCGAAGAGGAGAGAATAGGTAAGGCTTGTACACTCTTAGTTAGGGTTTGGACTTTCCTCGAATTCTGGGTCGTCGAGTTTAAAAGTAAAGCGTGTAGTGTTTGCGGGAGTTGACCTCAAAGTTAAACCATCAAGACTGAAGAATGAATTAAAGATTTTGATTTTTCGGGCTCGCGGCCTATGTACCGTGCTAGCCTGCAAAATTTTTATTTTTTGTTTTTTTGTTTTGTTGTTTTCTCTTCCTGATTTTTTTCTTTTCTTTTCTTTTCTTTATTTTTATATTTTCTCTTCTTTTTTTAGGGGTAGTATTTCTTCAAGTAAAGACCATTCTAGGGGTGAGCCAGCTCTTCACCTTCAGCATTAATTAATTTGAAAGCGTTGCCAGGATAAACATCTTTTATGACGAAGGGCCCTTCCCAATTAGGTTGAAGCTTTGAACGAGGCCCTCTAGGTTTTACGAAGATTCTTTTGATTACCATTTCACCGATTTTGAATTTTCTCTCAATTACTTTCTTTTGGTAAAAACGTGGAAGCCTGTGTTGATAAATACGTGCATGCTCGGCGGCGGCCAGACGCTTCTCGTCTAGGAGTTCCAACTGAGCAAGGAGAGATTCGCGACGCTCATCAATGGGGAGCTCCTTGTCCAATTGTACTCGTAGAGAAGGGATAAGAATCTCGTAAGGGACTACCGCCTCCATTCCATAAGTAAGGGCAAAAGGGGTCTGCCCGGTAGGGGTACGAATGGAAGTGCGATAGGCCCAAAGAGCTTCAACCAATTTTTCTGGCCAATCCGCAAATTTAGTAGCCTCACATATTTTCTTAATAATCTTGATCAAAGTTTTATTAGTTGCCTCTACTTGGCCATTGCCCTGCGGATAATAAGGAGATGAATGATGTAATGCAATGTTATACCTATTACAGAGGTCCTGAAGCTCCTGAGAGATGAATTGTAGCCCATTGTCGGTGACGATGGTACTTAGGATGCCGAATCTTGCGATGATGTTCTTCATTATAAATTTGCAGACGGTTGACGCTTTTATCTCCACGTAAGCTTCCACTTCTGCCCACTTGATGAAGTACTCCGTGGCCGTGAGTATAAATGACTTTGGTTTTGTGAGGAGGTTCGGATCACCAAGGGGTCCAATGATATCGAAAGCCTACATGGAGAAAGGCCATGGGGAGGACACATGATGGAGTGAAGAAGCAGGAGAGTGAATTTTGTCAGCGTGTAGTTGGCACTTAACACACCTTCGAACATAGATGGAACAATCCTCTTCTAGAGTGGGCCAATAGAAATCTGGCCTAAGGGTCTTCTTAGAAGCATCTGGCTATTGACATGACCACCACACACTCCTGAATGCGCCTGTAATGTTCCGATCTTTATTGGGTCTTTCGGATCCTTTTCGGAGAGTTTCGGATCGCTTTTGTAGCTCCTGAGTTGAGTTTTACGATCCGTGTGAGTTTTTCTCTCGTACTAGTAACGGAACCCTACGGTGAGTTTATTTGTCAGTTCATCGACTCGCGGATGCTACAACGACGATGTGCTCTTCGAGCCGGTCGTTTCGACTATTTTTGTGTATTTTTCTGAGACCGGGCCAAAAATCGAATTTTTCGAAAATTAGGAAAATTTCCTAATTTCTTTCTATAAATTTAAGTCCACTATCTCTCCTGCTCATTTTCAACTTCACGCTATCTCACTCCGTTCTCTCCCGTCTCTGGTCCGTTCGACGCGGGGCGCACACCGTTGCGGAGCTGGCTGAGGCGTGGACGTGCTCGAGTGATCGGTTCGCGGGAAGGAGCAACGGATGGAGCGTGGTGGGCGCGATCCCTCGGTGGATTCCGAGTGGGCGTCGTTCGTGATTCGGTAGTTTTCGGCATGGTTTAGTCCCTTCGGGGCACGGTTTCTTCGGTGGAGGTAGGGAGATGGACCGCCACTTCCTTCTGCACGTTTTCCTTACTTATGTGCGTTGTTTGGTGCTCGATCGGGGGAGATTGGGCCGGTTTAGTGAAAACCGTAGTTTTTGGGGTTTTAAAGGTTCGTCAGAAAACGGCAACCATTTGTGATGTGGTTAGTGTCAAACTGACCGTTGGGATGTCTGGATCCCATTCACGTAAGTTTCGTGTCGATCGGTTGTCATTCGAGGCCGGTAGGAGTCCGGGAACCTCGGTGACCCACTTTAGGGTCGATTTGTCTAAATCGCCCTGATCTCTCGTTTTAGGGCTTGCATGTGGGCTTTTGAGCCTCCTAGAGTTGTTTTTCGTCGTCTAGGTTTGTTTCCCCTGTGCTTCGGCGTGAATGGGGCGTGGAACGGCCCGATTTGGCGTTTCCACTATTTTCCCGCCGTGACCGGTGTAGCGGTCGTTTCAGAGATCGTCACATGTCTCTGACGGCCCTATGACAGACCGTCACAGCATCTGGGCGTTTTTAGTTCTTCGTGGTTTTGGGAGTGTGACGGCCCAGGGGAGGCGCGTCACAGCTCTCTGACGCGTCCGGGGTGATGCGTCACGCCTGTTTTGTCGTCTAGCATTTTGGGTGAGTCGGTTCCCCTGACGCGCCCGCCCTGGTGCGTCAGGTTTGTGTAACGCGCCTGCCCCAGGCCGTTACACTCTATTTTAGTTGTGTTGGGTGGCTGTGTCGGCTGTCTCTAGCGGCCCTGCCCCCTTGCGTCACAGTGCTGTAATGCGTCCGCCGTGGACCGTTACATGCTGTTTGTCCGAGTTTTAGTTTTGGGTCGGTTGGCATAACGCGCCTGTCCTCACGCGTTACGTGGGCGTAACGCATCTGCGCTCATACGTTAGGCCGCCGTAACGCGCCTGCCCTGGTGCATTACGTGGCTCGCGTTGTATCTTTGTGCCTGTTGTCTCTAACGCGCCTGCCCTGGTGCGTCAGGCCCGTGTAACACGCCTGTGCTAGGCCGTTACAGTCATGTTGTGGCCGTGATGGCCATTGGGGTTTTTGGTGTGTGGTCGTGTGTTGTGGGTCTGTCTTAGGTAACGTTAGGGGTTGTTTTGTGGCGTGTCTGTGTATGTGTCTGTCTATGTTAGGGTGATGTCTGTCGCTCCCGTGGTCTGGCCGTTTTCCCCGTGGACATCGGTCGATGCTCCTATGAAGGCTAAGACTACGTTTCCGAGTCTGTCGGTAGTTTCCTGTGCTGTCTTTGGTGTTTGAGGTACGGGTGACAGTGCATGTTCGACTGTCTGTACTTCAGCGCCGCGTTTCGAGCTTCTTCCTTGCGTCGCCCTAGACGTGCAGCAGTCAAAAGGTGACCCTGATATACGGTTTGTAAGCTAGTTTCTGTCGGCTCTTGCGGTTACCGTAGCGTCCTACGGGGGGAGAAAACTAGCTAGAGGCCTGGCTCTAGGCAGGAGCCGGTGTGTGCACACGTGGTCAGGGGCTGAGGACTGACGCCGATGGGCGTAACCCTGACTAGTACTTGTACCTGTGTTTCCATGTGGGTCTGCGACTCGGCCTTGTCCGTGTTGGTCGCGCTTGGCGGGTGGTCGGGACACTTGTGGTGGGTGCTCTGGTGCAGTGTAAAACGTCAGTGGACGCATCTGGCCGTTCTCTCGATGCGGGGGTTTTTCCGTCGCGTGGTGAGCGACTCCCGTGCTCTTCCTGTGTTGTGACTTGTCCGGGTTGGCCTTTCCGTGGCTGTACTCGAGGTCTGTGCCTGTCTAGGTCTTTTCTAGACATTCTTTTGCATGCCTGTTGTAGGTGTAGCTTGGGGCGTTTGTGCGTGGTTTTTTCCCTTTTTCCTCGTTGCTCCTTACTCCTCTTTCCCTTTCTAGGCCTGCTTGCCTGTTCGAGTTATTCCCCTCGTCCTTACCTATTCCCTACTCCTGCTTCCTTTTCTTTTACTACTTTCTAGTGTTGTTTCTTGCTGTTGCTCCTGTTGTTCCGTGTTATTGCACATTTTTCAGTGGGGATCCGCGTGACCCCTACTGAGCCAGTGACATGAGGCTCACCCCTGCTTTTCAAGTGGGGTGATGTGTTCATTCTGCTTCCGTGGATCCTGGAGTTCGAGTCGTAGCTGCCAGTTGGTACCTCCGTCGGGCTTCCCCCGACTTTCCGATACGTCTTTCTTTTCTGTCGACTGTACTTGGTAGACTTGTTGTCTTTCCTTTGTACTTGACTCTGGGTATATAATTGTTTAAAATCTGTTAATTAAAATGTAATTTTATTTCTGCCACTTTAGCAGCCCGATCTAATGAAATTTTTAATTGCTTGCTGTTATATCTGTCAGTTCAATGTACTACACGACAATCCTTTTTCCCTTCGGAGCTTTACCGCTCTTGGGAGGCCTCGCAGGTTTCAAGTGGTATCACGTGTATTCGGTAGTCCTACCGGGTATACCTGGTATCCGGGATCCGGGTCGCCACAGTTGGTATCAGAGCGTTGTTGTGTGAAGTACCTGGGAATCTCAGGTATACAGTTTCCAGAGTCGCTAAGTCCAGTACAGTCTTCAGCTGGCGTTAGGTTTCGTGATTCTCGTTTATTGCTATCGTTGGTGTCCTGTGTGCCAGGTGTTCCCTGTCGCCTTTGGCACTGGAGCTGATGATGTGGTCAGGCTGTCAACAGGGAGGACTGTGTTTCCTTGTTTAAGCTGCTCCCTGATGTGTCAGTCGTTTTGTTTCTTGGTGTCTGTTCGTTTCGTAGTTAGGTTGTCGGGTTGTTCTTCCCTGCTTACCCTTGCTAGTCCTTAAATTTCGAGGATGAATTTTCTTAAAGGAGGGGAGGATGTAATGTCCTGGATCTTTATTGGGTCTTTCGGATCCTTTTCGGAGAGTTTCGGATCGCTTTTGTAGCTCCCGAGTTGAGTTTTACGATCCGTGTGGGTTTTTCTCTCGTACTAGTAACGGAACCCTACGGTGAGTTTATTTGTCAGTTCATCGACTCGCGGATGCTACAACGATGATGTGCTCTTCGAGCCGGTCGTTTCGACTATTTTTGTGTATTTTTCTGAGACCGGACCAAAAATCAGATTTTTCAAAAATTAGGAAAATTTCCTAATTTCTTTCTATAAATTCAATTCCACTATCTCTCCTGCTCATTTTCAACTTCACGCTATCTCACTCCGTTCTCTCCCGTCTCTGGTCCGTTCGGCGCGGGGCGCGCACCGTTGCGGAGCTGGCTGACGCGTGGACGTGCTCGAGTGATCGGTTTGCGGGAAGGAGCAGTGGATGGAGCGTGGTGGGCGCGATCCCTCGGTGGATTCCGAGTGGGCGTCGTTCGTGATTCGGTGGTTTTCGGCATGGTTTAGTCCCTTCGGGGCACAGTTTCTTCGGTGGAGGTAGGGAGATGGACTGCCACTTCCTTCTGCACGTTTTCCTTACTTATAAGCGTTGTTTGGTGCTCGATCGGGGGAGATCGGGCCGGTTTAGTGAAAATCGTAGTTTTTGGGGTTTTAAAGGTTCGCCGAAAAACGGCAACCATTTGTGATGTGGTTAGTGTCAAACTGACCGTTGGGATGTCTGGATCCCATTCACGTAAGTTTCGTGTCGATCGGTTGTCATTCGAGGCCGGTAGGAGTCCGGGAACCTCGGTGACCCACTTTAGGGTCGATTTGTCTAAATCGCCCCGATCTCTCGTTTTAGGGCTTGCATGTGGGCTTTTGAGCCTCCTAGAGTTATTTTTCGTCGTCTAGGTTTGTTTCCCCTGTGCTTCGGCGTGAATGGGGCGTGGAATGGCCCGATTTGACGTTTCCACTGTTTTCCCGCCGTGACCGGTGTAGCGGTCGTTTCAGAGACCGTCACATGTCTCTGACGGCCCTACGACAGACCGTCACAGCGTCTGGGCGTTTTTAGTTCTTCGTGGTTTTGGGAGTGTGACGGCCCAGGGGAGGCGCGTCACAGCTCTCTGACGCGTCCAGGGTGATGCGTCACGCCTGTTTTGTCGTCTAGCGTTTTGGGTGAGTCGGTTCCCCTGACGCGCCCGCCCTGGTGCGTCAGGTTTGTGTAACGCGCCTGCCCCAGGCCGTTACACTCTATTTTAGTTGTGTTGGGTGGCTGTGTCGGCTGTCTCTAACGGCCCTGCCCCCTTGCGTCACAGTGCTGTAATGCGTCCACCGTGGACCGTTACATGCTGTTTGTCCGAGTTTTAGTTTTGGGTCGGTTGGCGTAACGCGCCTATCCTCACGCGTTAGGTGGGTGTAACGCGTCTGCGCTCATACGTTAGGCCTCCGTAACGCGCCTGCCCTGGTGCATTACGTGGCTCGCATTGTATCTTTGTGCCTGTTGTCTCTAACGCGCCTGCCCTAGTGCGTCAGGCCCGTGTAACACGCCTGTGCTAGGCCGTTACAGTCCTGTTGTGCCCGTGATGGCCGTTGGGCTTTTTGGTGTGTGGTCGTGTGTTGTGGGTCTGTCTTAGGTAACGTTAGGGGTTGTTTTATGGCGTGTGTGTGTGTGTGTCTGTCTATGTTAGGGTGATGTCTGTCGCTCCCGTGGTCTGGCCGTTTTCCCCGTGGATATCGGTCGATGCTCCTATGAAGGCTAAGACTATGTTTCCGAGTCTGTCGGCAGTTTCCTGTGTTGCCTTTGGTGTTTGAGGTACGGGTGACAGTGCATGTTCGACTGTCTGTACTTCAGCGCCGCGTTTCGAGCTTCTTCCTTGCGTCGCCCTAGACGTGCAGCAGTCGAAAGGTGACCCCGATATATGGTTTGTAAGCTAGTTTCCGTCGGCTCCTACGGTTACCGTAGCGTCCTACGGGGGGAGAAAACTAGCTAGAGGCCTGGCTCTAGGCAGGACCCGGTGTGTGCACACGTGGTCAGGGGCTGAGGACTGACGCCGACGGGCGTCACCCTGACTAGTACTTGTACCTGTGTTTCCACGTGGGTTTGCGACTCGGCCTTGTCCGTGTTGGTCGCACTTGGTGGGTGGTCAGGACACTTGTGGTGGGTGCTCTGGTGCAGTGTAAGACGTCAGTGGACACATCTGGCCGTTCTCTCGGTGCGGGGGTTTTTCTGTCGCGTGGCGCGCGACTCCCGTACTCTTCCTGTGATGTGACCTGTCCGGGTTGGCCTTTCCTTGGCTGTACTCGAGGTCTGTGCCTGTCTAGGTCTTTTCTAGACTTTCTTTTGCATGCCTATTGTAGGTGTAGGTTGGGGCGTTTGTGCATGGTTTTTCCCCTTTTTCCTCGTTGCTCCTTACTCCTCTTTCCCTTTCTAGGCCTGCTTGCCTGTTCGGGTTATTCCCCTCATCCTTACCTGTTCCCTACTCCTGCTTCCTTTTCTTTTATAGCTTTCTAGTGTTGTTTCTTGCTGTTGTTCCTGTTGTTCCGTGTTACTGCGCATTTTTCAGTGGGGATCCGCGTGACCCCTACTGAGGCAGTGACACGAGGCTCACCCCTGCTTTTCAGGTGGGGTGATGTGTTCGTTCTGCTTCCGTGGATCCTGGAGTTCGAGTCGTAGCTGCCAGTTGGTACCTCCGTCGGGCTTCCCCCGACTTTCCGGTACGTCGTTCTTTTCTGTCGACTGTACTTGGTAGATTTGCTGTCATTCCTTTGGACTTGACTCTGGGTATATAATTGTTTAAAATCTCTTAATTAAAATGTAATTTTATTTCTGCTACTTTAGCAGCCTGATCTAATGAAATTTTTAATTGCTTGCTACTATATCTGTCAGTTCAATGTACTACACGACAATCCTTTTTCCCTTCGGCGCTTTACTGCTCTTGGGAGGCCTCGCGAGTTCCAAGTGGTATCACGTGTATTCGATAGTCCTACCGTGATGGGATCGACAAGCGGCTTCAACAAAACTATAAAATAGCTATTTATGTTTTAGTTGTCTTATGTTAATTGGGCCATATGTATGAGCCTAATGGGTCATGTTTTATGTTCATAGTAATTATGTCTACAATAATCATGCAAGAGTCTTTTTTTATTTGTGTGTCTTTTAGTCTTCCCAAGAGAGTTATGATGAGTAGGTATTAGGTGTTAGTGAGTTGTCTTTTGGTTTTCTCTGAAGAGTCTATAAAAGGTCATGTAACTCTTCTTTAGAATACAATGAGTTGAATAGAATTTTTGGAAAGATATCCTCCGATGTGAGGTCCACACCCTTTCTATCTCTCTTTTCCCCATCTCCTTCCTACTAGGGGTGCGATGCCCCTCTCTCTCCCTTTCCCAACTACTGGGTGCGACGCCAAGATCTTCCCCTCCCTTCCCTCCTATTGCTTATCCTCTCCCTACATTTCCCCCCCTCTCTGAACTTCTTCCTCTCTCCCTCTAAACTTCTTCTGCCATGGCCAACACCGCCGTTCACCACTCGTCTCTCTCCCTCTCTCTCTCTAAGGGCCCCCCCCTCTCTCTCCCCCTCCCCCAAATTCGAATTCCCTCTCTCTCCTCCCTCTCTTCCCTCCTCATTAAAGCCATATCCCTTCCCCATACCCTCATTCAATCATTCCCTCAACCCCTAGGTGGAATCCCCTCCCCCTAGACACCCTTTCATCTTCCCAACACATCTCTTCACTTCCCCAAGCCCCCTTTCACCCCTGCCAAGCCTAACATTCAAACTCCCCCCTCTTTCTCTCTCCCCAGCCCCCCCTTGGTCGACCTCCCTTGACCTTTCAGCTCCTAGGGTCGCGCCCCCATCTCCCCATTCCTCCTTGGCCATCTCTCTTCCCTCTCCCATTCCACCCCCTCTCTTGTGCTCACCCAGCCACCACACTACCATCTCCTACTAGCTTTGCCCCTCCCCTTCCACTCCAGCCTCCCTCCATTGACCCTCAACCTCCATCACCCTCCCCCATAGCCATCCCTCCCCATTCCTCTGCAAAAACCCTAGTCATCCCCACCCCTTCATCCCCACCTATCACGAGCCCCTGCCCCAGTTCGCAGGCAGCAGCAGGGGTACCTGTTGGAGGCTCGGCTGTGACACCATCTCCAAGATTTTGCTGACAAGCCATACATTGCTGGAAAGAGCGTCCAGATAGCTTTCCATACGAGGTGGTTTTGTCTCCATCCAAGCACCGAGCTGCCCGGGAGAGCCGTTCTCCCCTGATCGCGTAACCCAGGTCTGGACAGCGACCTGTCTATCTTTTGGAAGATGCTCCGGCTTCATCCCCGATTTTCTGATCAAGCCCTTTGGGGGATCCCTACTAGGGTCGTCCAGATTGCAGTCAAAATTGGTCCCGGCAGATTTGGAGTTCCCAGTCGAGAGCACCGGTGTCAACAATTCAAGTCTGTCCTGTAGTCCACATCACTGGCGGCCAGAACAAACAGTCCACCACAGGGAGCACCACGACCTATGCTGTCCACCTATGCCCAAGCCCTCTGGAGCAGTTCATCAGGGGTCAGTTGGCTTTCAGTCAAGCTTGGTCTCGCCCCATTCTGATTTTCCCACTAGGAGTTACATCCCCGACAAGCCTCCTCTGTCTGGCCTGCGTCCTGGACAGTGTGACTTCACAAGAATCATCGGTACTGGCGTCTCCCACTTCATAACGGGGCCATTCCAGCACTGAAAGATCCCTGGGATGGCCCTCCTCGCGACAACTCCAGCCCCGCCTCGTTCCGGCCTCGGATCGGACAGCTACACCACCGGCAACTCGAGTCCAGATTTCTGCCCCTGCAGCCAACTCGACCCCGTCAACATCAAGGAGTCACCACTGGCGTGATTGGGAGAATCTGGCAGAGTATTTTGGAGGAAGCACAATATACTGAGCTCTCTTTCAGTGGGCCGTGGTCCCGCTTCAATCCGATACTCCAGCTGGGAGTACGACCTCGTCCAAGCCCTCTCTGGCCTGCAACAGAGAAGCCCGGCGCAGTTCTACCGAATCTGTCGTACCAGGTGCAACCGAGATTAGAAAGAGGCGACGTTTCTTCCGGGATAAAGCTAAAGCGTCAAGCTTTCCAACGCCTTCAGTCTCATCCCTATCGGACTTTCCAGCCAGGAATTCTATCCCCGACAAGTAGCTGGCGGCAGGCAGCAAGGACAACAGGCCAGCTTGTCCGTGTGAGATTGGTCGGCTCCCAACCACCTCCGCTCCCCACCCCACCTAGCCTACATTTAGTTCCACATCAAATTATTTTCAAACTCGGATGTCCGTATCACATCAAAATGGTATCAGAGCTTAGGGAACCAGGTTGCTCCAACCAACCGGGATCCTGAGCTACGAGGTTCGAGGACGAACCTCCTCCAAGCGGAGGGGTTTGATGGGATCGGCAAGCGGCTTCAACAAAACTATAAAATAGCTATTTATGTTTTAGTTGTCTCATGTTAATTGGGCCATATGTATGAGCCTAATGGGTCATGTTTTATGTTCATAGTAATTATATCTACAATAATCAAGTAAGAGTCTTTTTTTATTTGTGTGTCTTTTAGTCTTCCCAAGAGAGTTATGATGAGTAGGTATTAGGTGTTAATGAGTTGTCTTTTGGTTTTCTCTGAAGAGTCTATAAAAGGTCATGTAACTCTTCTTTAGAATACAATGAGTTGAATAGAATTTTTGGAAAGATATCCTCCGATGTGAGGTCCACACCCTTTCTATCTCTCTTTTCCCCATCTCCTTCCTACTAGGGGTGCGATGCCCCTCTCTCTCCCTTTCCCAACTACTGGGTGCGACGCCCAGATCTTCCCCTCCCTTCCCTCCTATTGCTTATCCTCTCCCTACATTCCCCCCCTCTCTGAACTTCTTCCTCTCTCCCTCTAAACTTCTTCTGCCATGGCCAACACCGCCGTTCACCACTCGTCTCTCTCCCTCTCTCTAAAACTCTCTCTCTCTAAGGGGGCCGCCCCCCTCTCTCTCTCTCCCCCCTCCCCCAAATTCGAATTCCCTCTCTCTCCTCCCTCCCTTCCCTCCTCATTAAAGCCATATCCCTTCCCCATACCCTCATTCAATCATTCCCTCAACCCCTAGGTGGAATCCCCTCCCCCTAGACGCCCTTTCATCTTCCCAACACATCTCTTCACTTCCCCAAGCCCCCTTTCACCCCTCCAAAGCCTAACATTCAAACTCCCCCCTCTTTCTCTCTCCCCAGCCCCCCCCTTGGTCGACCTCCCTTGACCTTTCAGCTCCTAGGGTCGCCCCCTGATGAGGGCATCTCACGACACTCCCTCTAGCTTTGGTCGTCTACACACTCTTGATATGGATTGATCATGGTCTCCACTTGTTATCTTCATTTTCCCAAGTTCATTTTATGTATTTTCCTTTTATTGAGTCCTATCTTATGTATTTTCCTTTATTGAGTCATGTGGTTCTAGTCCATTTCCCTTATTTTGCGTAATTGGGCCTTATTTCCTTAGTTATGGGCCCATAGGATTGAGTCTAGGTTATGCTTGGTCTTTTGTCCTATTGTCAGGGACATTTTGGTCATGTAAAGAGTGGTTGCCTATATATAGGCCCCATCTCTCCACTTGTACTAACTTTTGATGAATATTGAAGAAAACCCTTTCAAACTCTCTCAATATCTCTCTCTCTCTCATTATCTCTCCATTCTCTCTCCTCCTCTCTCTAAATTTCGAAATTCACTCTCTCTCCTCCCCCTCTCAACCACTTCCAACCCCCACCTACCTCCATTAACTCCCCACAACTTCCCACAACCCCTCTTTAATCCTCACCTAGTCCCAAGGAAGTTCCACCACTCAAAACCCCACCCTCCAACCACCACCTACCCCTTTCACTTCCCTAAGCATATCTCCACCTTCCCAAGGCTGAATTAACTCATTCCAAAGCCCAAATTCGAATCTCCCCTTCCCTCCTTGCTCCCTAGGTCGCACCCCTCCTCTCCCCTCAAGCCAAGTTCACCCCCTCCTCTCTTCTCCACTCCAGCTTTGTGTGCAGGCCGACCTGCAGTTTAGCACTCTGTTGCAGCGACGTCCACGACTGCATCCTGGTTCTGCTGGTGGCGTGGCCTAACTTTCTGGAAAGGCCTCCCTGTGCTCTTCGCAGGCGAGGTGGAATCACTCCATTCCGAGTTCGTGGCCGTCCGTGAAGGCTGTTCTTCCCCGACTGCGCAGAACCTCTCAGACCAGGAGCCAGAGCGGCAGAGAAGACTCTCCCACGATGAGCCTTGAAGGAACCAGTCTTCAGGGTCTTCAACAAAATTCTTCCTTCCCCTGTCCGCATCCAGGAACAGAAGGCGAATCCCGTTCGGCATCCGACAACCAGAGATACCAATTTTCTACCACAACCACGCCGGTCTGCCTCCTCACAGTCTGCCCCGACCACCATCCACTTCTCTGGACACCCATCTCATCTCCGACATCAGAAGACTTCCCCGTTTATTTTTCTGCAAAGTAGACTCGTATACGATTCCAACGAGTCCAGCGGTGCCAGATTTGGAGCTCAGGAACGACCGTGCCCGCTTCTGCAACCTGCCGTTTCAGACTGAGCTCGGCCAGAGACCAGAGCTGCATCCATCTTCAAGTCGCCAGAGCAGTCAGCCCCTAGATCAGAACGTCATCCAAAAATTCAAGCCGCACCCCTCTCTGGTTAGCAATCTTTTGGCGCAAGTCTCATGAGATTCTGAGCTCGGTGGATTTATTGGCTGCATCAACATCGACTCCCTATCCAGAATTACAGAAGCTAGACAGAATCGGCGAAGCTCGAAAACTCGGTTTCCTTTGCATCTCTCCCCACCCCGCTTGGCCGGATGAAGGCCCCTCCCTGCGTGGAGGTAGTTTTGAATGTATTAAGCATAACCCCCACCCCAAGATCACCCCTCCTGCGTGAGGAGTAGTGCTGTACCGTTTGCAATTTCAGGTCAAGCTACATCGCCGCGGCGATCGGGTGCATACCCTCGCCTCCCGGCGCGCCCTCGTCTCCGATCGGGATCGGTGTCTTCACACCGATCAGGTGAGCTTCTGATACTATCCTTAGTAGCCTTATTCCTGCTAGTTTAGTATTGCTTTGATTGCTCGTCGGCGGTGAGAAGAGGGCTCGAACTTGCATGCTAGTTTGTTAGTGTCCACCGCGGACCGTGAGTGAGTGCCACCAAGCCCCCCGCCTTGCGGGCCAGCCGCCCACAAAGATGGGTATCCTAGACTCATTTGGGTTCAGTCCTAGCATTGTAAGTCCATTAGAACAATTGGGTCCCGCCCCGGACCTTCATCATTATCTCTCGGACCCACCGGGTGAACGTGTGAATCGGGTGAGCAAAAATCGTCATTGTGAGAATCATTGAGCGCTTGTATGCTTGCGGGTCTAAGTCCTAGGGTTATCTCATCATATTTAGTGGTCTTTGGGCTGTGCCACATCAAGTGGTATCAGAGCGGTCATAGGCTTGTCCTTACAAGTCTAGTCTTGGGTCTCACTAAGTCTTTCTTAGGTGCATTCGCACACCCTTGCATAGCCCACCCAATCTTGCATGACCACCCGTAGTGGAACTCATTATCAAGGCAATCCATCTTCTTCCAATAACACCATGAATCCCAATCCCCAAGGAAATCCCCCTCACAATGAGCATGAGCTTCCCGACCAAATGAGGTTTCTTGTGGACTACATGACCGAAATTATGGGAAGGCTTGACGGTATTACGGCCCGGCTTGAACAACTTGAGGAAAATAGTCCTATTCCAAGGGAAGGAGATAGGAGAGATCCCCCTCCACATGTGGAGCCAGCCATAGGAGGACTCAACCTTGACCCCCCTCCCGAACCGGAAAGGGACCCACCCCCTATAAGGAATGAGAGGCCTCCCCGGGACAACCCAGATGGCCAACTAATGAGACTTGTGAAAGTCGATGCTCCCACTTTTGATGGATCTCATCATCCGAGCATCTACTTAGATTGGGAGGCAGCCATGGATCAATATTTTGATTGGTACCCAATGACCGAGGATAGGAAAGTCCGACTTGCAAAGATGCAATTAACCAAACTTGCCAAGACTCATTGGATGAATGTTGAAGCCTTAAGGATAGTTAGGAGGGAAGTTCCAATCACCACATGGGGGGCCATGAAAGACCAACTCAAACTTAAATATGTCCCACCTTCCTACCATCAAAACCTCCTAGATGAATGGCAAGCCTTGACTCAAGAAGGAAAGACCGTTATGGAATACATTGAAAAGTTTGACTACTACCTCCTCAAATGTGGAGTCCAAGAGGACCCCTCCGTCACACTCTCCTGCTTTAGGAATGGGCTTCAATTCCATATCAAAAAGGAACTATTCATGCGTCAAGTAACAACTTTAGAGCAAGCCTACCAAGTAGCTCGGGGTGCCGAGAAATTCTCTCGGTACACGCGAATGGTTCCCCCTCGGGGAATGGACCCTAGAGCCATGGCACCTCGGGCCAACCCTCCACCACCCCAAAGAGGTCTCCTTCCTACACCCATTGGAACTCCTCCCACACGGGTCACCCCTCCTAATGCCAATCCACCATTCCGCCCCGCAATTGGGCCCCTAAACACAACTCCCAATAGGCCCAATTTGACACCCACTCTCCCTCACACTAAGGTGACCCCAAACCATCAAAGTGGGCAGCAATGCTTTAGGTGTTATGGGTATGGACACTTTGCCAATCAATGCCCCACCAAGGGAGCATCAAACTTACTCATAGAGGAGACCAACCCCCAACCCCAAGCTGAATTTGAAGGAGAGATTGAGGTATATGAACCCTCTCTTGAATGGGAGGAGGAGTATGAGAACCACTACATGGAGAGCAACCAAGAACAACCTCCTCCACCCACCGACTCCCACCTAGGAGTGGTTAGATGCACCCTCACCCAAAACCAAGAGCATGATTGGAGGAGAAACACCATATTCCATACCTACATAAGGATGGGGAGCCATGTTAGGAAGGTCATCTTGGATAATGGAAGTAGTGTGAATGTGGTGTCACCCGACACCGTCAAACTTTTGGGCCTTACCACCTCCCCACATCCCCACCCATATAGGGTAGCATGGATTGATACCACCTCCATACCCATTAGTGCCCGTTGCCTTGTCCCAATTACATTCCAATCCTATCAAGGCCAAGTGTGGTGTGATATCCTTCCAATGGAAGTTGGGAGTATCCTTTTAGGACGGCCTTGGATCTACGATGTAAATGCCACCTTCTTAGGAAGAACCAACGCTTGCATCTTCATTCATGAGGGGAAGAAGATCCAACTCAACCCATCTCCACCCCGCACTCTACCTAAGAAGGCCTCTCCCTCCCTTGAGGGACCCACTACCCTTCCCCCCATCCCAACACCAACAAACCCCACCCCATCAAGTCCTAGTCCTAGTAACATCAAAGAGCCTCCTAGGAGCCTACACCTTGTCACTAGGAAAGAGTTTGAGGAAGAAGTCAACCAAGGGGATCAAGTATGTGCCATTGTCATTTGTCTAGGGGAATCCACCCCAACCGATCCACACCCCCTAGAAATTCATCAACTCCTTAAGGACTTCCATGATGTATTTCCCGAGGAGCTTCCGGACAAACTACCACCTATGAGAGATGTGCAACATGCCATCGACCTCGTGCCCGGGGCTACCTTGCCCAACCTCCCACACTACCGACTCAACCCCACCGAGCATGCCGAGCTTCGGAGGCAGATTGAAGAACTCATCAAGAAGGGCTTCCTCCGAATTAGCAAAAGCCCTTGTGCCGTCCCGGCTCTTCTTACACCCAAAAAGGATGGGACTTGGCGCATGTGTATAGATAGCCGAGCCGTCAACAAGATAACGGTCAAATATAGGTTCCCCATCCCTCGGCTTGATGACATGCTAGACATGCTAGCGGGAGCCACCATCTTCTCCAAAATTGATCTCAAAAGTGGCTACCACCAAGTCCGCATTAGGCCCGGGGACGAGTGGAAAACCGCCTTTAAAACTAAGGACGGTCTCTATGAATGGCTTGTTATGCCTTTCGGCCTTTCTAATGCACCAAGTACCTTCATGCGTCTCATGACCGAGGTCCTCCGGCCCTTCATTGGCATCTTTCTAGTTGTCTACTTTGATGACATCCTCATATATAGCCAATCCAAGGAAGCCCACCTCGATCACCTCAAACAAGTGTGCACCATCCTTAGGAAAGAGAGTCTCTTTGCCAATCCCGGGAAGTGTCATTTCTTGACCAATCAACTAGCCTTCCTAGGATTTATTGTCTCATCCCAAGGAGTATCCATGGACCCCGAAAAGGTCCAAGCTATTCTTGAGTGGCCCGAGCCCAAAACCATTCATGACGCCCGAGGCTTCCATGGGCTAGCCACCTTCTATAGGAGATTCATCCGGGGGTTTAGCACTATCACCACTCCTATCACGGATTGCCTCAAGAAAGGCACATTTGTTTGGACTAGGGCAGCCTCCAAAGCCTTCCTAGAGCTTAAAGAGAAAATGACCCAAGCCCCGGTCCTTTGCCTACCCGACTTTTCAAAGGTCTTTGAGGTCACATGTGATGCTTCCGGGGTAGGGATTGGAGGTATCCTTAGCCAAGAGGGTCACCCGGTAGCCTACTTTAGTGAAAAACTTTGTGAGGCTAGGACGAGATACTCCACATATGACAAAGAGCTTTATGCCGTGGTTCAATCCCTCCGGCATTGGAGGCACTATCTCCTACCCAAAGAATTTGTGATCTTCTCGGACCATGAGGCTTTGAAATATCTCAAC
The DNA here is from genome assembly GCA_022559845.1 of Amorphophallus konjac. Lineage (NCBI taxonomy): Eukaryota > Viridiplantae > Streptophyta > Magnoliopsida > Alismatales > Araceae > Amorphophallus > Amorphophallus konjac. The sequence goes on from CM040119.1 coordinate 293,246,783, forward strand.
ACTCAACAAAAGCTCAATGCCCGCCATGCCCGATGGGTAGAATACATTCAAGCCTACACCTTTGTCCTCAAGTATAAGATGGGTAGTGAGAACCGCGCCGCCGATGCACTAAGTAGGCGGGTAGCCTTACTCTCCACCGTCCAAGTGGAGGTAACCGGATTTGAGAGAATCAAAGGGGAATACCCACATTGCCCCGACTTTGGGACTCACTACAACACCCTTTCCACCCAGCCACTCAAGGAGTATAAGGGGTTCATACTTCAAGATGGATATCTGTTCAAAGGGGATAGGCTTTGCATACCTAGGACTTCACTTAAGGACTTCCTAGTTTGGGAGTTACATAGTGGTGGCCTAGCTGGTCACTTTGGGGTCCACAAAACCATAGAGTTGGTTGAGAGGCAATTCCACTGGCCCAGTCTCAAGAAGGATGCGGCCCACATTGTGAGACAATGCCGCATATGTGCATCCGCCAAGCAAGTAAGACAAAACACCGGGCTTTACACACCTCTACCCATACCCGACCAACCGTGGGAGGATTTGAGCATGGATTTCATTCTTGGCCTACCAAAGACCTTGCGCAAACATGATTCCATCTTTGTAGTGGTTGACAGGTTCTCAAAGATGGCCCACTTTATCCCCTGCTCCAAGACCTCTGATGCCTCTAGGATCGCCCGGTTATTCTTTGATGAGGTAGTCCGACTCCATGGGTTACCTAAGACTATTGTGTCCGATAGAGATGTGAAGTTCACTAGTTATTTTTGGAAGACTCTATGGCACTTGATGGGGACCCTCCTCAAATTCTCCACTGCCTATCATCCTCAAACCGATGGCCAAACTGAGGTCGTCAACCGAAGCCTTGGGAACTTGCTCCGATGCCTTGTAGGGGATCACCCTGGGAATTGGGATCTCCTCTTATCTCAAGCTGAGTTTGCCTACAATGATTCTGTCAATAGGTCCATAGGCAAGAGTCCATTTGAGGTAGTACATGGTTTTAGGCCTAGAAAGCCCTCGGATCTCATTCCCCTTCCCCCTCATGCTAGAGTGTCAGTCTCAGCTGAGTCCTTTGCACAGCATATCAAAGAGTTGCATGATGACATCCGCAAGCATATAGGTAAAAGCAATGAGGCTTACAAAAGACGGGCCGATGCTCACCGGCGCCACTGTGAATTCCAAGTGGGGGACCCGGTGATGGTGAGGACGGAGCGGCTCCTTCCCGGGCCTGCCTCCAAGTTGAGGGCACGAGGGTCGGGACCCTTTCGAGTTCTACGACGACTTGGCAGCAATGCTTATGAGCTTGACCTACCAGAGAGCTATGGGGTACACCCTACCTTCAACGTGGCGGACCTGGTACCCTACAAAGGCCCCGCGGTGGAACCCAGTGAGGAGCTTGAGCCTTTACCCCCCCTTACGAGAGACACCCCCGGAGGGACTCCACTTTCTAGCTTAAGGGACCGACAAGAGCAGGTAGAGGCAATACTGGATAAGCAGAGTATCATTACAAGGCACAAGGTGTATCAGCGCTATCTGGTTAGGTGGAAGAACCGTCCCCCGATCGAGGATGCATGGGTGAGTCGGGAGGATTTGATGCGCCTGGACCCCGACATGATGGAGCAGTACGATAGTCAGGCAGACCCATACTCGACAGGGTCGAGTTCTCCCCACCCCGGGGGATTTGATGAGGGCATCTCACGACACTCCCTCTAGCTTTGGTCGTCTACACACTCTTGATATGGATTGATCATGGTCTCCACTTGTTATCTTCATTTTCCCAAGTTCATTTTATGTATTTTCCTTTTATTGAGTCCTATCTTATGTATTTTCCTTTATTGAGTCATGTGGTTCTAGTCCATTTCCCTTATTTTGCGTAATTGGGCCTTATTTCCTTAGTTATGGGCCCATAGGATTGAGTCTAGGTTATGCTTGGTCTTTTGTCCTATTGTCAGGGACATTTTGGTCATGTAAAGAGTGGTTGCCTATATATAGGCCCCATCTCTCCACTTGTACTAACTTTTGATGAATATTGAAGAAAACCCTTTCAAACTCTCTCAATATCTCTCTCTCTCTCATTATCTCTCCATTCTCTCTCCTCCTCTCTCTAAATTTTGAAATTCACTCTCTCTCCTCCCCCTCTCAACCACTTCCAACCCCCACCTACCTCCATTAACTCCCCACAACTTCCCACAACCCCTCTTTAATCCTCACCTAGTCCCAAGGAAGTTCCACCACTCAAAACCCCACCCTCCAACCACCACCTACCCTTTTCACTTCCCTAAGCATATCTCCACCTTCCCAAGGCTGAATTAACTCATTCCAAAGCCCAAATTCGAATCTCCCCTTCCCTCCTTGCTCCCTAGGTCGCACCCCTCCTCTCCCCTCAAGCCAAGTTCACCCCCTCCTCTCTTCTCCACTCCAGCTTTGTGTGCAGGCCGACCTGCAGTTTAGCACTCTGTTGCAGCGACGTCCACGACTGCATCCTGGTTCTGCTGGTGGCGTGGCCTAACTTTCTGGAAAGGCCTCCCTGTGCTCTTCGCAGGCGAGGTGGAATCACTCCATTCCGAGTTCGTGGCCGTCCGTGAAGGCTGTTCTTCCCCGACTGCGCAGAACCTCTCAGACCAGGAGCCAGAGCGGCAGAGAAGACTCTCCCACGATGAGCCTTGAAGGAACCAGTCTTCAGGGTCTTCAACAAAATTCTTCCTTCCCCTGTCCGCATCCAGGAACAGAAGGCGGAATCCCGTTCGGCATCCGACAACCAGAGATACCAATTTTCTACCACAACCACGCCGGTCTGCCTCCTCACAGTCTGCCCCGACCACCATCCAGTTCTCTGGACACCCATCTCATCTCCGACATCAGAAGACTTCCCCGTTTATTTTTCTGCAAATTAGACTCGTATACGATTCCAACGAGTCCAGCGGTGCCAGATTTGGAGCTCAGGAGTGACCGTGCCCGCTTCTGCAACCTGCCATTTCAGACTGAGCTCGGCCAGAGACCAGAGCTGCATCCATCTTCAAGTCGCCAGAGCAGTCAGCCCCTAGATCAGAACGTCATCCAAAAATTCAAGCCGCACCCCTCTCTGGTTAGCAATCTTTTGGCGCAAGTCTCATGAGATTCTGAGCTCGGTGGATTTATTGGCTGCATCAACATCGACTCCCTATCCAGAATTACAGAAGCTAGACAGAATCGGCGAAGCTCGAAAACTCGGTTTCCTTTGCATCTCTCCCCACCCCGCTTGGCCGGATGAAGGCCCCTCCCTGCGTGGAGGTAGTTTTGAATGTATTAAGCATAACCCCCACCCCAAGATCACCCCTCCTGCGTGAGGAGTAGTGCTGTACCGTTTGCAATTTCAGGTCAAGCTACATCGCCGCGGCGATCGGGTGCATACCCTCGCCTCCCGGCGCGCCCTCGTCTCCGATCGGGATCGGTGTCTTCACACCGATCAGGTGAGCTTCTGATACTATCCTTAGTAGCCTTATTCCTGCTAGTTTAGTATTGCTTTGATTGCTCGTCGGCGGTGAGAAGAGGGCTCGAACTTGCATGCTAGTTTGTTAGTGTCCACCGCGGACCGTGAGTGAGTGCCACCAAGCCCCCCGCCTTGCGGGCCAGCCGCCCACAAAGTTGGGTATCCTAGACTCATTTGGGTTCAGTCCTAGCATTGTAAGTCCATTAGAACAATTGGGTCCCGCCCCGGACCTTCATCATTATCTCTCGGACCCACCGGGTGAACGTGTGAATCGGGTGAGCAAAAATCGTCATTGTGAGAATCATTGAGCGCTTGTATGCTTATGGGTCTAAGTCCTAGGGTTATCTCATCATATTTAGTGGTCTTTGGGCTGTGCCACATCACCCCCCCATCTCCCCATTCCTCCTTGGCCATCTCTCTTCCCTCTCCCATGCCACCCCCTCTCTTGTGCTCACCCAGCCACCACACTGCCATCTCCTACTAGCTTCGCCCCTCCCCTTCCACTCCAGCCTCCCTCCATTGACCCTCAACCTCCATCACCCTCCCCCACAGCCATCCCTCCCCATTCCTCTACAAAAACCCTAGTCATCCCCACCCCTTCATCCCCACCTATCACCAGCCCCTGCCCCAGTTCGCAGGCAGCAGTAGGGGTACCTGTTGGAGGCTCGGCTGCGACACCATCTCCAGGATTTTACTGACAAGCCATACATTTCTGGAAAGGGCGTCCAGATAGCTTTCCAGGCGAGGTGGTTTTGTCTCCATCCAAGCACCGAGCTGCCCGGGAGAGCCGTTCTCCCCTGATCGCGCAACCCAGGTCTGGACAGCGACCTGTCTGTCTTTTGGAAGCTGCTCCGGCCTCATCCCCGATTTTCTGATCAAGCCCTTTGGGGGATCCCTACTAGGGTCGTCCAGCTTTCAGTCAAAATTGGTCCCGGCAGATTTGGAGTTCCCAGTCGAGAGCACCGGTGTCAACAATTCAAGTCTATCCTGCAGTCCACATCACTGGCGGCCAGAACAAACAGTCCACCACAGGGAGCACCACGGCCTCTGCTGTCATCCTCTGCCCGATCCCTCTGGAGCAGTTCATCAGGGGTCAGTCGGCTTTCAGTCAAGCTTGGTCTCGCCCCATTCTGATTTTCCCACTGGGAGTTACACCCCCGACAAGCCTCCTCTGTCCGGCCTACGTCCTAGACAGTGTGACTTCACAAGAATCATCGGTACCGGCGTCTCCCACTTCATAACGGGGCCATTCCAGCACTGAAAGATCCCTGGGACGGCCCTCCTCGCGACAACTCCAGCCCCGCCTCGTTCCGGCCTCGGATCGGACAGCTACACCACCGGCAACTCGAGTCCAGATTTCTGCCCCTGCAGCCAGCTCGACCCCATCAACATCAAGGAGTCACCACTGGTGTGATTGGGAGAATCAGGCAGAGTATTTTGGAGGAAGCACAATAGACTGAGCCCTCTTTCAGTGGGCCATGGTCCCGCTTCAATCCGATACTCCAGCTGGGAGTACGACCTCGTCCAAGCCCTCTATGGCCTGCAGCAGAGAAGCCCGGCGCAGTTCTACCGAATCTGTCGTACCAGGTGCAACCGAGATCAGAAAGAGGCGACGTTTCTTCTGGGATCAAGATAAAGCGTCAAGCTTTCCAACGCCTTCAGTCCCATCCCCATCGGACTTTCTAGCCAGGAGTTCTGTCCCCAACAAGTAGCTGGTGGTAGGCAGCAAGGATAGCGGGCCAGCTTGTCCGTGTGAGATTGGTCGGCTCCCAACCACCTCCGCTCCCCACCCCACCTAGCCTACATTTAGTTCCACATCAAATTATTTTCAAACTCGGATGTCCTTTCTTTGAGATTGGTCGGCAGCAATGAGATGAACTTCGTGAGCTAAGAAGTAATGTTTGAATTTCTGAACTACCCAGACTAAAGCAGCACAAGTCTTCTCTATGGCTGAGTACCTCTGCTCACAGGGGTTGAGAAGCTTTGATAAGTAGTAGGTTGCCCTTTCTTTTCCTTCTTCGTCAACTTGGGCTAGGACAATGCCTACAGAGTCATCCAGGACGGAAATGTAAAGAACAAGCGGTTTGCCTGGAACTGGCGGCCTCAGGACAGGAGGATTTGAGAGATAATCCTTCAACCCGTCAAAAGCCGTCTGACATTTGTCATCTCAAATAAACTTGACTCCCGGCTTAGTAAGCTCGTAGAACGGCCTACATCTTTGTGAATGTTGGGAAACAAATCGACGAATAAATTTCAACCTCCCGATCAATCCTCGAACTTCTTTCAAATTCCTGGGAGGAGGCATTTCCCTTATGGCCTTCGCCTTGTTGGGATCAATCTCAATACCCCTCTTACTTATGATGAACCCAAGCAACTTCCCTGATGAAACACTAAACACGCTTTTCTTGTGATTCATTTTTAACTGATACTCCCTGGCTCTTTCCAAGACTTTAGTTAGAACCCCGGGATGCTCAATCCTTGTTCTTGATTTTACTACCAGATCATCAACGTACACCTCTATATAAATGTGGATCATATCATGAAAAATTGCCATCATAGCCCTTTGATAGGTGGCTCCAGCATTTTTGAGTCCGAAGGGCATGACCACATAGCAATAAGTTCCCCATGGTGTAGTGAACGATGTTTTCTCTTGAACCTCCTCAGCCAGGCGAATCTGATTGTAACCTGAAAAGCCATCCATAAAGGAGAGAGTCTCATATCCTGCCGTATTGTCAATTAAAACATCAATATGAGGGAGGGGGAAGTCATCTTTAGGACACGCGCGGTTGAGGTCCCTAAAGTCTATACAAATCCGCACCTTTCCATCTTTCTTCATGACTGGGATGATGTTAGCCACCCAATTGGGATAGTGGACAACTCTAACGAATCTAGCCTTATGAAGCTTATCGACCTCTTCTTTCATTTTAATACCATATTAGGGTGGAAACGTCTCAACCGCTGTTTGACCGGAATGGACCCTGGCTTAAGCGTTAGTCGATGTTCAACAAACGCAGGGTCTAGTCCCGGCCTATCTTCATAACTCCATGCGAATGTGTCCTTGTATTCTTGAAGAACCAAAATGAGCGCCTCCTCTTCGGAGGGCGGCAAGTTCTTACTAATGAGGACAATCCTAGGGTCTTTCTCAGTACCCAGATTTATTTCTTTGGTAGGTTCTTCTACTAAGGCTGATGGCTCATCGAATCTTCTCATGCCACTAGCAAAAGCGTCAGCCTCGTCCTCATATTCTTCGTAACCTTCTTCCCCCTCTTTAATAGGGTCTTCATCATTCATGATCTCATAAACACCAAAACCCTCATTAAAAACACAAGTATCCTCATATTCTACTTCCGACAGGATAATTGGATTCTGCAGAAATTCGGGAAGAGCTAAGCAGGCCCGACACCTTCTAGCTAATTCTAACAAGAATCTACGGGGAATCTGCTTACCCTTGGATCTCTTATGTGAAGCTACCCCATGAGTCTTAAAATTAGAAGAGTAAGAGCAACTAGCCTGATCACTAGAATTCGACAAAGATGAAGGAGGCAAAGAAAAGATGGGTACAGAAGGAGATACAGATGAAGTCCCCTCACCGGAGGGGTAGGGAAGGTCCCCTAATGAATCTTGGAAGAGCGGCCCCTGGGTTAGGACACACTCATGAAGAAGATAGGAGGTCTCCTCAATGGAGATGAAAGATTGGGAAGTTTGAATTTTGGCATTTTTTTTTCGGTTTCATTTTCAAGAAGAAGGCAATGAGAGGGAGGAATAGGAGGTGGTGTTAAGGTTGACAGATTGATGAAAGATTGAGTAAATGATGACCCACGCGGGGGTGTGATGGAGAGTTTAGAGAATTGCTCGAGGAGCAAGGGAGGTATTGGAGGAGAAACTTGAAGTGAATTTGGAGAAAAGGTAATCAAGACCGCGGGCGGTCTAGGGACATCTGAGCAAAACATTTGTTTAAACAAACATACAACAATCTTTGGATGAATGGATTTAATAGAGAAAAGGCCGACCCACAGCCTATCCACGTTGTAGCCTTCCTCGAACGGCACATCAAGCTCCCTGGTATCTGTGTAATTGCTTAGAAGCTGCCTCTTGTCCGTGATCACTGCTGGCTTTTCAATTAATTCATGAATCAATGGTGGCCATTCCAGATCAGTTGGCATAAACAATCGGCTCAGGGCAATAGTGATATCGTTCATGTCGAACCATCTATACCAGTCACATTCGGGGTCATCCATCTTTCTTCTTTTATCTGGCCGCAAAGACTCCAGGGCTTTATATGTAACCAGTGGGGCTACGTGACGAGCAAACTGCCGTGCATGTACATCTTGACAATCCATCATGGAAGTGACTAGCGTGGTTCGCTCATCATTATGAGTGCCTCCTTTCATAAAGTGTGTTTGTAGGGTCCATGTAAGGGGCTGCCGATCTATCTTGAGAGTGGAAGTCATGACGGCCCATGGCTCATTTTCATCTTTGCTTGGCGCTTTGTACCCTAGGCCACCTCAGGGAATCATCTTTTGATGCCTGACGAGCTTGACTCTCCCCTGAAGATTAACACCCAGGCCTTTACCAGTTCTATACCCCATTTTCATCAGAATGTTCCATCCTGGCGTGTTCATCAAACCTTTTTTCTTCTTGCCTTTGGATGGCTGTGGTGGCATTTGAGTGGTAGGAGGGGTTGAAGAAGACGGCCTTACCAAGTCTTGCCGTAGATCGGCAACATCCAAAACTGAGAGCAAAGGCCTATTGGAAGGCCACATAGAAGGCACCGATGTTGCGGAATGTATATCTTCTATCGGCAAAATGGGCATACTAGTGACTTTAATAAAGCACCCTTTGTGCGGAAATTTTATGCATTGATGATTTGTTGAAGGCACAGCATCAAGCTCTTGAATGTAAGGGCAACCCAAAATGCCATTGAATGTCGGGTCCATGTCCAGAATATGAAAATCCGCTGTGACCGAGACTGGACCCAAACCAACTTTTAAAGTGATCATTCCTAAAGGCGGCTTCTTGGTGTTATCATAGGTTGTGATAGTGATTGTAGATGGCCGGATTTGACTCTCCGGAATGCCACACATTTTCAAGGTACTTGGTGGCAAAACATTAATGGATGCCCCAGTATCCACCAAACATTGTTTCACTGCCACCTTGTTAATGTCAATAGTAATGCACAATGCATATTTTCTGGCTAGCTGCGGAGCCAATTCATGTTCATAAAAAGTGATGGCTGGTTGATTACTGGCTGGACTTAAGACTGTAGTGACCTGTTCAACTGGGATATCTTCATTTACCATTACTTTCTGTAGATATTGCTTCAAAGCCTGCTGATGTGTAGTAGATCTTTTGATCAATTCCAGAATAGAAATTCGGGCCGGTGTTCTGTCCAAATGCTTTAGCAAGTCATACTCTGTGCCCGGTGCAGACTCTTGTTCCTGTTCTCCTTGTTCTTGTATCGGCTCCTGCTCCCGCTGGGGAAACACTCGATGGAACATCCGTCCACTACGGAGCACCATTGTTTTCGGAGCCTCTGTCGGGCTTATAGTGGGCGAAGGGGTAGAGGAGGTAGAGGGAATGGTGTAGGGCGTGTTGGGTGCTGGTGCAGGATTAGCAGGAGGAGGGGTTCTTATAAGAGGCCTGGCCGGCTGGGGATTATCGGAATGTCGTGACGGGGATCGAGTGACAAGGAGGGGCCTTGGAAGCATGATGGTGGTGGACGGTATAGATTGTGGTGAAACAGGAGGGGTGACGGTTTCCGGCGAGGGGCGGATAAGGGGAGGTCTATTTGGTGGAGGATTTTAGGGTGAAGGAGAATTCGTGGGTTGGCGTAAAAGAAGAGGCCGTGAAGGAGTAGGGTTAGGGTTGAATGGCCCTGGAGTGTTGGAACGTATAAGGGGGCGTGGCATTTGGGAAGGGGGTACAGGCTGAAGCCTTCTTAGCAATTGTGGTGGTTGTGGTTGACTGGAGTTTTGATTAATGGCCCCGATAGAGGCGTTTTCCTTATGCCAAACCTGCCCTCTCTCCACTTCATGGATTGAGGTGACAAGGTTTACTTTTTGATTTTGAACTGGGTGCTCTGGTAGCGGATTATTGACAATCCCCATATTTGGCTGGGGTGCAGGAGCCTGCTGTTGCTGGGGAACTTGTTGTTGCTGACCTTGTTGCGGGTGCTACTGAGTCGATGGTTGCCGAGGAGGCCTTCGAGCCTTTAGAGTAACAATAACCCTCCTCATATCATCCCAATCAATATCTCCCTGATCATTCATATCATGTATGTAATCCTTGAAGTGAAAACAATGATCGATGTTGTGCCCGGCTGTCGACGGAAGACGCAATACCGGGAGGTGTCTACGTGTTGCGGCCATATCGTTCTTTCTTTAGGCAAGGTGAGCAGGTTGGTGGCCATGAGGGCATTGAAAATATCTAATAGGCTTTCGGGTAAGGGAGAGTATTGTGCTCTTCGGGGACCCAATGGTCTTCTTGGTTGTTGCAGTTGTTGCTGTGGATAATTGGCTGGCGGGGGCATTTGGTGGTACTGTGCAGGTTGATTCTGTGGAGTAAAGTGGCATTGCTGTTGAGGAGGTGGAAGAGGCTGTAAGGTCTGAGGAAGGTTATTATTTGGCTGGTGGACTTGGTTTTGGAAGGCGGGCTGTTGTGGTGGTGGCCCTTGGTTTGGAGGGTGGCGGAAGGGTGTGGAATTACCGAACGCGCTCACCTGCTCATTAATAACAGTGCCTTCAGTGGTCGCACCAGCATTACCGACATTAACATTCCTCTTTATTACCTTTGGTCTTGGCTCAAACATGCCCATAATAGGCGAATCTTTCATCTGTGTTTGTATGTATCTAGCTCTTTCATAGAGCTCTTCCATAGTGCTCAACTTGTTCATGGCTAAAATATGACGGAACTGCGGAGTGGAGTTTGATATAATCATCTTCACTTACTCCATTTCCGAAAGTGTGTCCTTTAATTTCTCGGCCATAGCTCTCCACCTATCAGCAAACAAAACGAAGTCCTCCTCGGGCTTCATCTTTTCGGCAACCAGATCAGTAACAGACAAAGAGGGACCCACACGATCCTTGTACTTCTGCAGAAACTTTCGTTGAACTACATCAAAATCACCGGCATCAGCCGACTCCAAGGAGTAAAACCATTCTAATGCTAGGCCATCTAAAGACCGCATGAAGAGATAAGCCAGAGAAGTCTTGTTATCTTGCCAGAATGATGCCTCATATAAGAAGTCTTTCAAGTGGATGTGCGGATTACCTGTTCCATTGTACCGTCGGAAATTCGACATTTCAGACGGGGGTAGGTGAAAAACCGACAGAGTTGGAAGCATAATTTTGGGAGCGACCTTGGATGCAGTGACCTTCTTGAGCTGCTCCTCCATACTATCCATCCTTTGGAGGAGTATAGTGTGGTTATCAGACTCGGCTGGGGCCGGACGGAAGGAGTATTGGTTTGTCATAGGTCTTCTCAAGATATGAGGAACAAGAGGTTGTTGAGGCCTAACAATGGAGTGACTTGCCGCTTGGGCCGGCGTAGTCATAATAGGAGTTGATGGGCGCGAGGGCACCCTAGGTGCGACTGCCTGGTCGTTGGGAGAACTAGCAGAGTGGCCACCCATGGCCTGGGGAGGATTAGAAGATGACGGGATAGACTTTCCCATTAAAGCAGCTTGGGCCGCCTGGCGCTGGGAGTCATCCAGGTGAGCAAGAACTTTGAGAACTTCGTTGAAGTTGAAAGAAGGGGAAACGTCCCCTGAAGTATTTTGAGTGGTAGGTTGAGCTTGGGAAGAAGGCTCAACTTCTAGAGAAGTGGTGTCCACCATGTGGACTTGAGTGGGAGAAGAAATATAGTTTCCCTCGTGGTAGACAAACTCCTGAGAGGGAACCTCATAAAACGGGTCAGAGTGACCCTCCTCATAACCATCATAAGTATATCCGTAGTTGGCCATTTTGATGATTTTACCTGAACGGAGTTTCATGCTTAAGGAAGAAGAAATAGGTTTCCAACAAACAAGTATACCCAAGAGATATCACCTTATCAAACAAAATAAACACTCAAGTTGTAATGAGCCCAAAGTTTTAAGATTTTCTTTGAAGATTAAGGTGAATTTTACAATAAGTTCTCTCCTTTGAATGGGGGTCCTGGTTGAAAGTTTGGGTATAATCTCCGGGTATCTAGGTTCTTTCTCTCTCCTCACCAACGTATGGGTTAACTATACTCCGGGTGCTTCAATGGTACAACCTGCCCAGCGTCCGTGAGGGAATCCACGGGTGCGGGGACTTACGGAGACTTGGTTTAGGAATTTCCGGTCCAATGAGACGGAATGCTCAAAGGAGGGTCCTTCCTTCATCAAGAGGGGGTGTGACTCCTAAAAGTGTGGGAAGAGGAGGTCTCCCAAACCGAATGCCCTAAATGCAGTCTAATGCAGGCAATATCAAGCAGGTGATATGAGAATCAGTCAAGCGAACAACAGTAAGCAGTAAACAGGGGTTCTGTGGGCACAGAACAAAATGACGACCTGGATAAGGTCGCTATATCAACAAGAGACGACTGAGTGTCAGTCACTAGTTACTGTAAACAGTGCAAATAGATAGCAATCAAAATAAAATAGCACCTTAAAGTGAGGCGCTGCCTGTGGAAATGACGCCTGTGCACAGGGGCGTCAGATAGCAGTAATCGAACTTAAAATGATGAATAAAAGCAATGATAATCAAAATAATGCCTTTCAGTAAGGCGCTGTACCAGTGAAAGACGTCTCTGGGAGGGGCGTCAAAATGTAATAATCAGAAATCTGACACCTTGGTGTGAGGCGTTATATTGGAAATGACGCCTCTGTGAGGGGCGTTACTTATAAAATGATGAAAATGGTCGCAATAAAAATGGAAACATCGCCTGTTCGAACGGTCGCTGTATGTGGAAATGATGGCAGTATGAAGGGCGTTATTCAGTTCCAGAGAACCATTAACCCTGATGACAGACAGAAATCAATTTCTTTTCTAATAAAAATGATATGGATACTATGCAAATTGGCTAATCCAGTGGGAGGTGTGCACGTGGTGCACATAGGGAGTGTGCTACGTGGAGCACGAAGGAGGGGCACGTGAGGGCGCCAAAGGGAGGGGCACGCGAGGGCGCTAAAGGAGGGGTAATCAAACTAAAACAAAAAGTGTCCCATCGTGATCGCCAATTTGTGAACGTGTCACATACACATTTTTAAAAGAGAGAGAATTGAATGATAAAAAGATGATTATATGGGATAAAAAGAAACTATGCTAAAACATGTGGGATGTGAAGAAAAAAGGGGATTGAGCATGAGATGCTCTAAGGAGAGTGATCGCCAGAGGGGTTACCTCAAAATATCAAAGGAGTGGTCGCATGTACCTTGTATTGAGCGGGTGAGATTGGGGGTTCTTCCTTCCTCCTTCTACCAGCCGACCGATGAAGGGGGTTTATAGCTTGATTATCCTTGCATAAACACACAAAATAAACAAAGATATGGATTAGCCAAAGATGTGTAGTATCAATGCTCTAGAAGTATAGAAATCAATCAAATTAAGCATGAACACACCTTGTGTGTTTTGATTTTGAACCCCTTAAGAGGAGTAACAAGGTTGGGAATATATGGATACTATGAATATACTAATGATATAAGATGATATCTCTAGCCAAGAGCTAGACGAATGGTGCATAAGATGATGTGCTAATGACTAAAAAAAAGAACGACTAAAAGGAGAGGGAGGCCTTCTGCTGTGTGTGCAGCAGTAAGGGGGAGAAGCAAGCAGAGAGCTTGTGATAATAGGAACAAGCTGCTGAGGAAGAGTCTTGGAAGAAGGTCACCGTCGGGAGGAAAGAGCTTGGAAGAAATACCTGCAAAAGAACAAACTCTCCTCTCTGTGAAAACACTCTTCTCTTTCTATTTTTTCCTCTCTTCTGCGTTCTCTCTCGCGCGAGGGAGATTCAAGGGGGTATTTATAGGGCAAAAATCCTTGCATTAATAGGATTAAAACAAGGCAATGAATCTTTGATAAGGAACCATCTTCCCAATCGAACACAAGGTGCAAAATGGGGAAAGGATTACTACTGGAAAGAAGCAGGCGAAAGGGAGACGGAAGTGAAAATGATGACCTAACTAGGGGCGTCAATTGAAATGATGACATTCACACCGTCGTCAATTCCTGAATTTAATTATAGAAATAAAAGACTTTCCTTATTTAAAATTGTCAAATGACACCTGTTTGAACGGGCGTTAAATAATAAACGCCCCTTCTTAGGACGTCAATTCTTTGAGTTTTATTTTCGTTAGAATTTATAAAATCCAGGAATCGACGACCGTTTGAATAGTCGTGTATTTAAGAACAACGCCCCTAATTAGGTCGTCAATTAAATGACGCCCTCCCCACAGGCGTTAATTTCAATTAAATATGGAGAAATTAGAAAAACTTCATATTAAGCAAATATTGAAGTCCACTTTGGGGCGTCACATGGTGACATAAAATTTACTCAACATAGCATCGATTTTGGCGTGTCTACATCTCCCTCCGGCCCAGCGGGAACTGAGACACCGTACAAGTAACCACAAAGCAAGTGACTAGCTGGGGTCACGATCGTCAGCGTGGGTCCAACCGCCCCCAACCACGTGTGCACACATAGACCATGCGTCCCAGGTCTGGCCTCTGACTTGTTTTCCCCTCTGCCGGACTCTGGCTGCAAGACGTGGGGCCCGACGGAAACCAGTCTAAAAACCATCCTCAGGGTAGCCTCTCCACCACTCCCTGGTGAGACCGCTAAACGCATAAGCAGGCTACAACTAGTGGAGGGTCACTGAAGGAGTAGACTCTCAAGTCAACAAAAAATAACGTCCGAACCCGATGAAGTATGGGGACCGTCCCGCGTACCAGCTCGGTCGCACGGTGACCATGGTCGGAGAAGAAACGGGACTGCGAACCACCTGGTGCAGCCCAGAGCCTGGCGGTCCAACCTTGGTGCGCCACAGACTCTGATGGTCTATCACTGGGCCGTAACAATAGTCTGACGGTCCAACACAGGTGCGTCAGGCACTTAGTGAAAAATCGGCTGTGACGCACCAGTCCTGGGGCATCACAAGCCCTAACGCACCCAACCTAGTGTGTCAGAAGGCAAGAAGAAACTGGCTGTGATGCACACCGCTCGGGGCATCATAGGCTTTAACAGGCCATATCTGGTGCGTTAGAGGATGGAATGAAACTGGCTGTGACGCACACCCCTCGAGGCGTCACAGTCTCTAATGGTCCTGCCTAGGAGCGTTAGAAGGTGGGGACGTGTCTGCTCTGACGCTCCCATATAGGGGCGTCACAAGGCTGTGACGCCCCACCTTGGGTGCGTTAGAGGCCTTGACCCCCAACGGTCAAAACCACAATGGTCGGATGCCAACGGTCGGATCGCCACCTAACGGTCCAACCTGGCCGTCTGCAGCCAGAGGGGAGTACGCCGGAGTCGTTGCCGGAAGAGGAGGGGGGCCACGGTCGCGTGCACACGGGAGAGAAAGGGAGGAAGAAGAAGAAGAAAGAGAAAGTGGGAAAGAAAAAGAAAAAGAAAAAGAAATGGGGTATTTATAGAAAATCCAAAAATTCTAAAAAATATCAAAAAATAATAAAACCACTTTTCTGCGATCCTCGGAACGCACTGGTCGCAACGGTACCACTCTCGTCTAGGTGAACGACCCGGTTCACCCGCAACGAGGTTCCGAAGGAATTACCGAAACCCGTATGCGGAAATTGGAAAGCACGCGAGGAAAAACCGCGGATGCGATCCGGGCCTCCGAAACAACTCCGGATCGCGTTGATCCGAAAACGAAAGATGTCCGCAACGAAATTTCAGACACAATAGAGCCGGACACTCCGAGAAAGTAGATCAGGGACCCAAAAAGGAAGGATCTGAAAGGTTCGAGATATTACAGCCCTCCCCCCTTAAACAAATTTCATCCTCGAAATTTAAGAACAAAGCTCAGGGGGAAGAAGAGGGAACTCACTCGAACAAGGACGGGAACTGCTGACGCATCTCATCCTCACGCTCCCAAGAAACCTCACCACTAGAGTGCCACTGCCACACCACCTTAACCAAGGGGATGACCTTGTTCCGCAGGCGCTGCTCTCGCCTATCCTCAATGCGGATGGGAAACTCTGGGAGAGAAAGATCTGGAGTCACCTCGGGCCAAATAGAATCCTCAAGCACATGAGAGTCATCGGGCATATACTTCCGCAACATTGAGACGTGGAACACGTCATGCACCAACGCCAACTCAGAGGGTAACTGTAGCCGATAAGCTACCTCACCAATGCGGTCCACGATGAGGAAAGGACCGACATAGCGGAGACTCAACTTCCCACGCCATCCAAAGCGCATTACCCCCTTCATCGGAGAAACTCTCCAGAACACACCATCGCCAACGGCAAAAGTGAGAGGCTGCCTCCTCCGGTCAGCATAGCTCTTTTGCCAACCCTGGGCCGCCAACATGTTTTGACGAACCAGGTGCACGACATTCACACACTGCTGCACCAACTCTGGTCCCATCAAAACACGCTCACCAATCTCGAACCAATCAAGTGGAGTCCGACACGGACGCCCATACAACGCCTCAACATATCCTCCAACGTCTGAATGGTCCTCTCTGACTAACCATCTGACTGAGGATGATGCACTGAGCTAAATGCTAACTCCGTGCCAAGAGCTTGCTGGAAACTCCTCTAGAATCGAGAAGTGAAATGCAGATCTCGATCTGACACAATAGAAATGGGAATTCCATGCAAAGGCACGATCCGCTCCACATACAAACGTGCCAACTTAGGCACACTCCAGCTGACCTTGACCGATAACAACTGAGCCACTTTCGTCAGCCTATCTACATGCAACCAAATACTGTCCTACCCACTCGGAGTCCTCGGCAATCCCACCATAAAATCCGTGGTCACGTGGTCCCATTTCCATGCGGGAACATCCAAGGGCTGAAGAGTACCTCCGGGTCGCTGATGTTTCGCCTTCACCTGGTGACAGGTCAGGCACCTGGCCACGAACTTGGCAACATCTCTCTTCATGCCAGGCCACCAGAACTGCCTCCGTAATTCCGATACATCTTTGTCGCACCTTGGTGTATGGTGTACCTGCTCCCATGAGCCTGGTGCAACTCCGCACGATGAACCTGTTCCTCGGCGGGGATGTACAGCCTACCACGGAATCTCACAGCACCATCCTCGCCGAGCTCCACCTCAGCCATGGCCAAAATCCAGGGCAACTCCGGGTCTACATGCTGAGCCTCTGTCACCTGACGACGGATAGCAGGGGTGATAGTCAGACTCGTGAGCACTGCTAACCCTGGCTCTCGGGGAATCTTGAGCCTAAATGACACTTCGGACACTTGTTCCCAGAGCCTCCACTTCCTCAACATCAAGGCACTGACCGCGACCTTCCGACTCAAAGCATCGGCGACGACATTCATCCTGCCCGGCTGATAAGACAGGGTGAAGTCATAATCCTTCATATACTCCATCTAACGCCTCTGCCTAAGGTTAAGGTCCTCTGAGTGAACACATACCTCAAACTATGATGGTTAGTGAACACTTCGAACTTCTCACCGTACAGATAATGCCTCCAGATCTTTAGCGCGAAGATCACCACCGCCAACTCCAGGTCATGGGTAGGGTAGTTCTCCTCATGTGGCTTTACCTGTCGCAAAGCATACGCCACCACTCTACCATGCTGCATCAACACAGCACCCAATCCGACCCCAGAAGCATATATACACACCAAAAACCTCCCGATCCAGAAGGCAGAACCAACACCGGAGCCGAGGTGAGCAATCTCTTCAGTTCTCTGAAACTCTGCTCACACTCATCAGTCCAGACAAAAGGCACATCCTTCTGTGTAAGTCTGGTCATCGGGGCCGCAATGTGAGAAAAATCCTGGATAAAGCTCCGATAATAGCCCGCAAGCCCCAAGAAACTCCAGATTTCGTAACAGACCTCGGCCACTACATTACTGCCTCGACCTTGGCAGGATCCATGAAAATACCATCACCAGAGATCATGTGCCCTAAAAAGTGCACCTCACGAAGCCAGAACTCACACTTACTGAGCTTCGCATACAACTGGTGATCTCGCAACGTCTGCAGCACCACACCCAAATGGTACGCGTGCTCCTCCACAGACCGTGAATAAACAAGGATGTCGTCCACAAACATGACCACGAACTGGTACAGATAGGTGTTGTGCCCCTGTAGTCATTTGAGTCATTCGACATCATCCTGTGGTCATTTGAGTTATTTGATATTCTTGATTTTGATAATGGCTAAACACTATAAGTCATTATTGTTTTCCACTCTCATATGGTTGACATACGTGATGTTTTGTTCATGACAGATACGCCAATGAATGGACAAGGAATGGAGTGGAGATGGCAAATGGGAAAGCCTAATGATCGTGCCCAAGCAAGGATGGAAATCCTTTCAAATCATGATCAATCAAACGATCAAACTCATGGCAGTCGCTTGGCAAACCAAATGTGCGGATAAGCATCTTGCCTCTCTACCATTCGATATAGGTGGTATATGTCATTTACTGTCAAGCACCATTGGTAAGATTCTTACCTTGTCATAGCCATCAATCTCACCATGGGTATTCCATTTACCTCTCATTTCTAAACTTCACAATGATAACTTGGATTGATAACTATCAAGTTCACTCTTCAAATGCATTAGTTTCTCATTCCAATCATGGTAACATGCTCAAATGATCTTGATGTTTCTAATGCATAAACCAAGTGAAATCCAACCCCCAAATGTATGAAATAAACATCTACTTAAGATCATTATTATTTTGATGTATTTCATTGCGCTAACACTTCAACTTCACAGGACTAGGTCATTCCAGTCGACACTTCACATAGCCACGGTCAATGCGCAAAATGAAGCATAGCCATGAGAACCCAAGGTCAAAGACTTAGTTGACACCTTCAAGACTGTCAAGGTTGATGCCATAGATGAGAACGGGCTGCTAAAGGACTCAAGCGACGGAGCTAAAGGGGTTAACGGACTGACCCGGCATAACCCTGGGTCTGCCCAGCTGGCAGTCGACCGCCAGCACAGGGGCGGTCGACCGCTGATAACATGAAAGTTCGTCGTTTAAAACATGCGTATCAATCTTAAAAATTCCAACTCGCACTATATGAAAGAAAGATGTAATATGGTGGCGAGAAGGGTCGAATCCACATGGAAGAATAGATTTTTTTTTTAGAGTTAAAAACTTTGGAGTCCTTTGAAAACACTTGTGATTTTTCTTTGCTTAAAGAAAATAATGAAATGATGAACAAACCAAACACTTAATTAAAAACACCTATGACTATGCACTTATGCTATAGAAAATAATTGCATGAAGTGAAAAGAAGAGATAGAAGGAGGTAGAGAGGGTAGAAGATCAAAAACTAGATCAAAAGAACAACTTCTTTTATTAACTTAAAAGAAAGAGTAGATGAAGTGCAAGATAATCTTACAATAAAGATGTGACGAGATTACAATGAAGTAAAATAAAACTAAAGCAATAACAAAAAGAGGAGCATGGGGTGTAAAGATGCTAGTAGCAATTGTGATGACACCGTCGTCTCCTCCTCGCCGAGCCTTGGAGAGGATCGCTCCGCCTTGAAAGAGATCACCGTGGAAAGAGGTGGATGAAGAAGTCGTCGTCGTCCACGTCACGAGCCTTGGAACGTCGCCCGCCTTGATGTGCACGTCACCATGAAAGGAGAGTTGTGGAGGATAAACTTTGGAGAGAAATATAGAGAGGAATGTGGAAGGGTTTGTGTAGAGATGAAGAAGAAAGAAGATGAGAGAGTAAAATAGTGAGAAAATAAATATAACTAGTAAACAGAGAAGAATTAGAGAAAGTGGTAGAAGATGCAAATCTAGATCTACAAGAGAGAAAGAACTTTGGTGAAGAACTCAGAGAGAAAAGAAGAGTGGAAGGGCTTCAAAACTGAGGAATAACAAAAGTTAGATGCTTAGATGAACAATAAAATCACAGAATAGCAAGTTAAAAAATGGGAAATAACTTTCAAACCAGAAAGAAATAGAAGATGATATAGAATAAGAAGTTGTAGAAACCTTAAAACCAAAGAACTTTCATGAAGATAGTAAGAGACGAAAATGACTAGAAGGGGGATAAATAAGGGGAAGAATAGAGAGAAACACTGGTTCACAGATGAACATGATACCACAATGAAAAATATAAAATACCTTGAAAACCAGAAGGAATTAGAAGATGATGCAGAAGAAGAAGTTGTAGAGAATGTAAAAATAAAGAACTTTTATGAAGATAGCAAGAGGAGAAGTGGGACGGAAGAGGGCGAACTCGGTGAACTAAAAGATGTGAGAGGGAGAGAAAGAGTGAAAAATTGCCAAAAGAAGAACTCTCTTTCTCCTCCTTGTCATAGGCTATTTATAGGGAAAGTTGGGTAGATGAAGGGTGGAGATTGTATCAAAAGGAGATGGATGGCTAAGATTTAAGTGAAATATGATGCATGAGAAAGTGGAAAAGTAGGTGGGCACCCCCTTTCTTGGACTTTGGGCACCCCCTTTCCCAAGGCTCATTATGTCTCTCCTTTATTTCAAACTTTGAATTCAATTTTTCCTCCAACCGAAATATGTGTTTCTTTTCCTCAATTTTAAATTTGTAAAATTTCTTTTCCCTCCAATCAAATTATGTGCTTTTGACTTGGTCAAAGTATTGGTGACAGTTTTGCCCCCGGCTTCTTTTGTAATTGTCTTCGGTGTCCTACACACACATAATTGCACTTTAGTCCATAAAAATTACCGTAATGTGCACATAAATCTCAAATGCTCATGATTATGCAATGGAGAATTAATGCTCATGGCCCTCAACTTTAATTTATTATTAAATAAGATAATCCAATTAATCAATTTACGTGAAAGCTCTAATTTAAATGCGGAGTTGAGGTTAACTATGAAATATGCATAATTGGCTAATTATATACACATAAAATGGTGTACATGCAATGAATTGTCATAACAAATGGACACTTATCACACCCCCCAACTTACTCATTGTTAGTCCCTTAACAATGCCAATAAATTGAATTTTATGACTAACAAGAGTTTGTAAAATTCATGCTCTCATATCCAGTTATCCCTTCATAGAATTAACCAAAGATTAGGAATCTGGAATCATTAATGCACACTAGCCTTTTGTAAGAACTTAATAGTACATGATTAAGAATTCAAATTAAAGCTCAATAGCACTTGTGCATGTGTAACTACCAAATCCACAGTTTAGACAATTGCATCCCCCATTCGCTATTCCAAGCAAATGCATTTCAACCCTGCACCTCTTAGATCAGAGCATTAAGTATATTAGCTTTTTGTCTGCCTTATTGTTTTGTCACTTTGGGATCTTTTATACCACACATGATGCTGCACTACCCTTCACTACTCAACGTGAACCTCGACTCTTGCCTTAGGAGAAGCAGGCCCAGTTTCGCAGATCCAGGTTCCCTTTTTCGTTTTACGCGAACCTCAGTACGTCTTAGGTGAAGTAGGCTCGGTTACTAAGATTAGGGGCATTTTTCATGGTATTTTTTTTCTTTTTCTATCTTTTTTTTTCATAATGCCATTGCACTTATTTGATGGATAATTTGGCAGAAAGCTTTGTAAAAAGATCTCTTTTCTTAAGAAGTGTAGAATATCAGACATCATACCTAAAATGGCAGGGGACTTATCTTGCTTGTTTCATTAGTATGCAATGTGAATTTCTTTTTTTTTTCTAAAGTGCACATGAACTTTAAAGGGATTCTTATATCAGTTTTCCATTGCTAGATTGACTAAAATTCCCATCATCCTTCTCCCTAGTCTTTTCTATTCCAAAATTACTTTTAATTTAAGCATGAATCATGAAACTCAAAATGGGGTTTACATCTTTTTACGATGACATGCAAGACAGAACTCCTATCAGATTGTACTATATGCGTCATGAAAATTTTTCTCTCCCCCTCAACTTGAATGACATTGTCCCCAATGGCATATAGAATTGAAAGCAATAGAACAATGTATCAATAAATACTTCGGAGTGGGAAAAAGACAACCGGATATGCGGGACGAAACCTCCACCAATGTCATGGACGGCGACGACTTCCTCCCCTTGGCCTTAACCTGACTACTAAAACACACTCAAACAAAAACGTAAAAATGACAAAACCCATGGGTTGCCTCCCAGAAGCGCTAAGTTTTTCATCTTTAGCCAGACGTATGAGAGCACACGAAGATTTTATTCCAGACCACTTAGGACAATGGATTCTTTTTGCAACTGATTATTTTCCAAATAAGATTTCAATCTTTGACCGTTGACAGTGAAAATTTGACCATTTTTATGATTCAAAATTTTGACGGCACCGTGGTCAAAAGCTTTGACAACTACAAACGGTCCATCCCATCTGGACTTGAGCTTTCTAGGGAACAAGCGCAGCCTAGAGTTAAAAAGCCATACTTTCTGATTTGGTGGAAAAGTTTTCCTTTGAATATGCTTATCATGGAAGACTTTCATTTTGACTTTATAGATTTTTGAATTTTCATAGGTTTCATTTCTTAGTTCTTCCAATTCATTGAGTTGTAGAGCTCTTTGGGCCCCAGCTTGAATGAGATCAAAGTTGACTTGTTTGATGGCCCAATATGCTCTATGTTCAAGCTCTACAGGCAAGTGGCAGGCTTTTCCAAAAATGAGGCGATAAGGTGACATGCCAATGGGAGTCTTAAATGTAGTTCTATAGGCCCAGAGTGCATCATCTAGTCTCTCGGACCAATCTTTTCTATCCGGTCGAACTGTCTTATGCAGAATGGTTTTTATCTCTCTGTTGGACACTTCTACCTGGCCACTAGTTTGGGGATGGTAGGGGGTAGCGAGCTTGTGAGTGATGCCATATTTATGAAGCAGAGCTCGGAATTAAAAATGAATAAAGTGAGAGCCCCCATCACTAATGATAGCTCTAGGACAACCAAATCTAGAAAAGATGTGTTTCTTCACAAACTTCATCACAACCTTGTGATCATTTATCCTAGTAGCAACAGCTTCAATCCATTTCGAAACATAGTCCACCGCCACCAAAATGTATTCATTGCCAAATGAAGGTATGGTCCCATAAAGTCTATTCCCCAAACATCGAAAATGTCTATTACCAGAATGGGACTGAGCGACATCATATCTCTTTTTGAATTGTTGCCCACGGCTTGACATCTCAAACAAGTTTTAGAACATCATAAGCATCCTTGAATAAAGTGGGCCAATAAAATCCACTTTGTAAAACTTTTGCTGCAGTTTTCTTTCCTGAGAAATGTCCCCCACAAGCCGAATGATGACAGAAATTTAACACGGATCGTTGTTCCTCCTCAGGGACACATCTTCTAATGATCTGATCAGGACCCATGTGAAACAGCTCCGGGTCCTCCCAAAAATAGTGCCTTATCTTTGAAAAGAATCGATCCTTCACCTGTTTAGACCACCCTTCTGGGATCTGTCCTACTGCCAGGTAGTTGACTATATGAGTGAACCAAGGGGTTGTTGTATGTGAGATGGAAAGAATTTGTTCATCGGGGAAGGATTCGGACGTAGGGGTGATATGCGCAGCGAAGAGTGATATAGAAGGGGGGGATGAATAGATCACTCCCGAAATTAAAAACTCAGCGGTAAATCACAACTTCCGTTTCTTAACCCTTCAGATACAGCGAAAGCAATAGCTAAGGCAGACAATAACCAAGACAGAATAAGTAAGTGATACCGAGAGGGCTATTCACAGTGAAGCAAAATGACGAGCAGAGGAAGTGCAACACAAAAGTAACAAACAAACCACAGAAGAGACAAAGAGTTTTTAAGGTGGTTCGATTGTAGTCCACAATCTACATCCACCCCTCACTCCAAACCAGAGTGAGGCTTCCACTAGCAAAGGCTAGAAGGCATACTCAGTCTGCAACAAGTGCTGCCTAACAGCTTGACAAACCAAGGGAAACAAATCCCTCAACCTAAGCTCTACAACCCACAGAAGCTTGACACCTGATTTTGCTACCCACAAGATCAGAACCGGAGACGAATCTCCCTTCCTCCAAACCGGAGGGAACCTACTAGTGACAGCCCGTCACTGGCAAACCAGAGATCACATATCTCTCTTCCTCTGAAGCCCAGAGGGAAACCGGAGAATCTCTCCCTTCCTCCGAACACTGGAGGGTAACAAGATGGAATAAGAAAGATGAAATGAAAAATAGAAAAAATAAGACAATCGATGAAGACAATCGTTTCTAAAAACCAAAAAACAATGTAGCTTTCGAAGAAGCAGATCTTCACAGTGACATACTCTTCTCTCTCTCTCAAATACTTTTCACTCAGATCAACTCTCTCAAATTCTTCTCTCTGTCTTCTCTTTGGAATGTGGAGGCTCTCTCTATTCTTCTTCTGCTCAGGCACTAATTTCTCTCAGCTTTTCCTCCAGTTCAGTTCTTTCAGTCGCAGAGGTCATCCTTTTATATGGCTTCCGACCTGAATTCCATGACTTCACTCGTGTGGCGTGAGTAGGGCTCGTGCCCTCCTTTTCCAGAGAAATCTCGGATCACGTGCCCAATCATCAGCCTGAATCATCTGTAGGAACAGAAGAAAGGGATGCAACCAGTTAGTTCAGGTTTTGAACAAGGCGTGTATAGACATGATGCAGCATTGAGTGTATGGACTTAGTATCCAAGCGAGAGCTATGTACAGACTTGTTTTGAACAATGCACAAAGCATATAGGAGTGTGTGTACATTGACGATGAGTGCTCAGGCGTGCTGTGAAGCAATGTACAGACTTGATGAGAACGATGCATGAACAATGTATAGACATGGAGTGCAATGTGCAACTAATGTACATACTTTGCAATGCCTAGTGTTAAAACATGGGAACACAGTGCATCATGTACAGACTATGCGATATGCAACCAGACGATGTCTAGACTTTGTTAAATTGATGCACAACAAAAAGATGACTCTTTCCTAGGCGTCAGATTCAGAACGGACACCCCTATTGATGGGCATCAAATTTGAAGCATAATAGAATGTATAGACTTTCTACGGCATCAAGGCAACCATGATGATGTGCAATGTTCAGACTTGACAATATATGAAGAACATATGCTATACAGACTTCGAATCAATAGATGCACGATGTACAAACTTCAAATCAAAGGATGCACAATGTACAGACTTTGAGAGACGATGCACTGTAGGCTAACGCTGTACAGACTTTGAGAGAGATGATGCATGAGACGATGCATGCACAAGGTTGTACAGACTTGGTCTTACAATGTATAGACTTGGCCAACTATCAACTGATGGATGTATAGACTTTATAAATGCATATGCCAAGACCATGTACAGACTTGAAGTGGCATGCAGCAGACGATGTACAGCCATGGCTCATGAATGTATAGACTTTGCCAGCGCCAAGTCGATGTACAGACTCTGCGAGCGCCAGGCCGATGTACAGACTTTGCCAGTGCCAGGACCATGTACAGACTTAGTGTCTCATGCAACCAAACAAGTGAATGCACAGACAATGTACAGACTTAGTGCAAATGGGATGTGCAGACTTTGTAGCATGCAATGTATAGACTTCAGCTCGTGCAATGCAGACAGTGTATAGACTTGCAATGCGTGAGACGCTGAATGAGACAGTCGGATGTACAGACTTAGCTAATGCATGAAGCACATGATGCAACAACGTATAGACTTGACGCAGCATCAAAGTAACCATGTGCAGACTTTGTGTAGTCTACAAGCAATGTGTAGGCTTGCACAAATGCCTGAACAGCACTATCCTAAATGATCAAGCATGAATTGATCTAGAGATAAAAATAGATTGATTTATAGTGTGAGACATCATCAAAACTGTAGGGATGCAACAATCTCCCCCTTTTTGATGATGGCAACACTATGAATCAAGCAATATCAAGGCTTAAAAAGAAATAACAGTAGCTTTAACAGTCAAAGCAAATTCAAAGCAAGTGCATGCAGACAAATTAAATAATGCTGCTGAAGCTCTTCTTTCTGCAAAACCACTCCCCCACAACTCACTCTTAGCTCCCCCACAACTCACTCTCAGATATTGACATGACAAACTATTCTCCCCCACAGCTCATGAACAATTCTCCCCCAAAACTCATGACAACTCATGACCTACTGATATAGCAAAACCTCTCTCCCCCTTTGACATCATCAAAAGGAAATGAAGAATATATGAAAGTGCTGGAGACATGAGGAAGAAGTACAGTAACATCTTAGTGTAGAAAGACACGAGCAAGTCTTTGGAGAATAAGTGAGGTGCTAAACTCAAGTGAAGATTCTTGAACTCCAGTAAACAATAGAGAGCTAGAATGAGAGAAAAGTTTATCAACAGACATAGTACATGATTTAGAACAGGAGTTAACAAGTATGGCATGATTTAGCTGAACAGGCAACTATCCCAAAAGACAACAAGAGACAAAATCAGAGAAGGTGTACTCAAGGTATTGAGGATAAGCAATCCATTAACTTGTAAAGACAAGGGATTTTGAGGTGATTTTCAAGAAGACCAATGAGTAAGTTGGTAATTCACACTTTTGACATTAGGGAGACACCTTGATTAGAGGCCTGAATCCCCAGTTACTCAGTGTGAGTACCTCATTTCCTCCTTTTTTTTAAAGGAACATAGTTAGTAACTATGGCTTTTGACATGAGGAAGCACCTTGATTAGAGGCCAGAGTCCCCAGTTACTCACCAGCAAGCCACCATTGCTCTGTGATGGTCAGAATATTAAAGTCATTTCTTTTCATTTTTTTTTCGTTAAGCATTTGACACCTCATGACATAGGAGAAAACTTCATTTCATTGATGAAGCTCCCAGTTTCTCAGTGACCAAATCAGGACCTTTGTTCATTTAGTTTATCCCTTGTGTTGAGGAGATGGAATGATTGAAAACAATACTAGAAGGACTATTTCTTGAAGTGAATCTTGAAGCCTAGATTTCAAGTTGCTTTGGTCAGATATCAAGACATACAGGTTTTGGCCTGAACCGGAATCACTGACAATGTAGGAAGATATACTTTATACAATTAATCCAGATCTCTGATAGACTACCAGAGGAAAGATTCTAGCTGGAGTTTAGTAACACAGACTTATAGACTTAAGAGATGAGTGAGATTCTACTGTCTGAGAGAACCACACTAGTTCAGTCATGAGAACCAGCAGTGACACACATCTGGTCAGTCTTTTTGAATCTGTCAAAGAACTCTCCCTCTCACAGCTCAACCAGCTCCCCCTTAATCATAGCATTACTGAAAGCTAACCAATAGACACACAGAACTCCCCCTCACAATAGGAACAGACTTCACAATTAAGACAACTTGAGTAAGCTTAATTCTCTTCTCAGTGTAGTGAATTTTTTATTGTCCAGAGGTTTAGTGAAAATGTCAGCAATCTGATTATCAGTGCCTACATGAATCAGTTCAAAGTTATTTTTGGAGACCTCATCTCTTATGAAATGATGCCTTATCTCTATGTGTTTGGTGCGAGAATGCAAAACAGGGTTCTTGGCTAGATTAATGGCACTGGTATTATCACAATAGATAGGTGTGCACCCCAGGTCTACTTGGTAGTCCTGAAGCTGGTATTTAATCCAAATGACTTGTGTACCACAGCTCCCTGTAGCTACATATTCAGCCTCTGCAGTGGAGAGGGCCACAGAATGTTGTTTCTTGGAACCCCAAGACACTAAACACCCACCCAAAAATTCACAATGACCACTAGTGCTTTTCCTGTCTAGTTTACACCATGCATAATCTGCATCTGTGTATGCAACTAAATCAAGTGTGTGTGATGCAGGAAACCATAGACCAAGAGAGTGTGTAGCAGACAAATATCTAAAAATTCTTTTCACTACAGCTAAATGTAATTCAGTGGGTCTAGACTGATACCTTGCACACATGCCTACACTGAACTGTATATCAGGTCTAGAGGCTGTCAAGTAAAGTAGAGATCCAATCATACCTCGATAGAGCTTGGCATTTACTTCTTTACCTGTCTCATCTGCATCCAGTGAGGTGTTGGTACTCATAGGTGTTGTAATGTGCTTCAGGTTGTTCATACCAAACCTCTTGAATAGTTTCATTGTGTATTTGGTCTAGTTGATGAAGCATCCATCCTCTAATTATTGTACCTGCAAGCCAAGAAAGTACTTTAGTTCACCGACCAAACTCATCTCAAATTCAGCAGACATCATTTCAGAGAATTCATCACATAGTTCACAGCTAGTTGATCCAAACACAATGTCATCTACATATACCTGAACTATGATGAGATTTTTATTTGTACCCTTGGTAAATAAAGTTTGATCAACTTTACCTCTGTTGTAGCCCTTGCTGATCAGAAATTCAGTCAGTCTTTCATACCATGCTCGAGGAGCTTGCTTTAGACCATACAGGGCTTTGTTTAACCTGAAAATTTGGTTAGGTTGAGGAGAGAATTGAAATCCAGGGGGTTGTTCAACAAAAACCTCTTCCTTAATGACTCCATTTAAGAAGTCACTTTAACAT
This sequence comes from Amorphophallus konjac, assembly GCA_022559845.1. Classification (NCBI taxonomy): domain Eukaryota; kingdom Viridiplantae; phylum Streptophyta; class Magnoliopsida; order Alismatales; family Araceae; genus Amorphophallus; species Amorphophallus konjac. The sequence goes on from CM040119.1 coordinate 293,274,874, forward strand.
CCATTTGTTAGAGTTTTATATTCTTGGAACATGCAAAAGCTAGCAAAATTCTTATTGCTTCCATCCTAGCAACAGGTGCATAGGATTCATCGAAGTCAACTCCAAATTCCTGACAGTAGCCCTTGGCTACTAGTCTGGCCTTATTCCTGGAAATGATTCCATCTTCATTCATTTTATTTTTAAACACCCACTTAGTTCCTATGATATTAACACTTTCTGGTCTTGGAACAAGCTCCCAGACATTATTTCTTTCGAACTGACCTAATTTCTCACACATAGCATTGATCCAAGATTGATCAGCCAAGGCCTCTTCTACTGATTTGGGTTCAATTTGTGAGACCAAAGTAATTAGGTCTTGATTATAAGCATTCCTAAAATGAGACCTAGTCCGAAGAGGATCTTCAGGGTTGCCTATGACATTATCTATCGGATGATCTTTAAGAAGTCTAACATTTATTGAAGACTCACCTGTTTCTTCTGGCCCTTCCTGGTTGGGAGGATTTGATGTTCCACTCGGCTGAGTCTTCTCTTCTTCTTGGTCTTCTAGGAAATCCCCATCGTGATTGGAATCCCTGTCAATATTTTCAATGTTAGTAACACCTTTCTCATTACTAAAAAGGATGTGTGGAGACTCTTCAACTTTCTAGTCTGTTTTGTTAAAGACCCTATATGCCCTTGACACTTCAGAGTATCCTAAAAATATTCCAGGGGAGCTTTTAGCTTCAAACTTATCTAAATATTTCTTGTCATTATTATGAATAAAGCATTTAGCTCCAAAAATTCTGAAATGAACCAAGTTTGGTTTCTTACCTTTTAGTAGCTCATAGGGTGTTTTCTTGTGAATAGGTCTTACCATGGCCCAGTTGATTATATAAGTTGCTGTATTGGCCGCCTCTGCCCAGAACTTCCTTGGTAATTGACTCTCAATCAGCATGGTTCGGGCCATCTCCACAATAGTTCTATTTCTTCTCTCCATAATTCCATTCTGTTCAGGTGTCCTGGGAGAAGAAAACCTGTGTGTTAGTCCCTCTTTTTCACAAAGATCAGAAAATATGGAATTTTCAAATTCACCCCCATGGTCAGATTGAATTGTACAAATCTTATATTTTCCTTCTTGTTTGACCTTATTGAAAAACTGGTTAAACTTTTGAAAAGCATCGCTTTTATTGGCTTAGAAAAAGATCCATAAAAATCTAGAGTGGTCATCAATGATCACATAGCCAAACCTATTCCCATTAAGACTCTGAGTCCTAGTAGGACCAAAGAGGTCCATATGGAGAAGTTCCATTATTTTAGAGGACAATGGCTCAGATCTTAGCTTGAAAGAATTCCTGGTCTGTTTGCCTAGAGCACATGCATCACATGATTTTGAAATAGAATTGAACTTAATTCTAGGCATGCCTCTAACTAAATCATGCTTGACCAATTTATTTAAAGTAGAGAAACTAGCATGGTCTAGACGTCTATGCCATTCAAAAGCATCACTTTCAGAATTAGCAGATAAACAAAGATTAGGTTCAGATTCAACATCCAAGTCTATAATGTAGACATTATTAATCCTGTTGGCTACAAATTTAACCACATCGGAATTTATTTCAAAAATTTTGCATGAGTTATCATCAAACACAACCCTGTGACCCTTGTCACATAATTGACTAATGCTAATCAGGTTGTGTTGAAGACCTTCCATAAGTAGAACTTTTTCAATGGAGTTTGTGGAAGACTTACCTACTGTGCCAACTCCAATTATCTTACCTCTGTTCTTTCCTCCAAATTTGACCAGACCCCCTACCTTCATCTCTATCTTGTTGAACTTGGATCGGTCTCCTGTCATCTGCCTGGAGCAGCCACTGTTGAGGTACCACTTGTTATTCTCAGCTGCCAGGCAGACCTACACAATCAAAATCAAGCAAAATGATTTGGAACCCAAGATGAGTTGGGTCCAAAGACATTATTCAAATCTCTAAGCAGATGTTTAGGAATCTAGATCTGCTTCAACATGGTTTTCTCTGGCACCTTTACTTCGGGTTTTTTGAAATTATAACCGGGGTTATGTCTAGCTGGTCTGGAGAAGTAAACTCTATTCCAGTCATTGGGCTTCCCATTCCTGGAATATCTCCTGTGAGCTTGTTGATTAACAGATTTTTGAGGATGATAGTTATTTCTCCAGTAGGTCCTGTTTGGACCCATCTGTTTGTGGTAATTCCAGCTTTTATTCTGATCCACTTGCTTGGTCCATCTACCATTTATGTTCTGGTGAATGGGCTTAGTGAAGTTCTTCACAGAATTCATTCCCATTTTAAATGGTCGACTATCACTGTTTGTTAAATCTTCTTTCGGACGTTGAGCTCCTTGACTGCTATTTGAGCTAGATGGTGTGTCCAGCTTCTCTTTTCCCTTCTCTGGGCAGAAGGTGGTGGTTTTAAATTGAAAGGGTCTCTTGTTAGTTGGGTCATAGCCTAGACCCTCCCTGTTGAAGTTAACCCTTGTCCCTAGTATAGCATCCAGACTTATTTTTCCTTGGACAAATTTTTCCAAAACCTTCTGTTTATCTTCCAGCTCTTTTTGAAGAGACTCAGAATTTTTTAGAAGTTCAACATTCACTATCTTAACAGCTTCATATTTCTCTGAGATCACTCTATTTTCATTCAGGCTTTCTTCAATTTTGATTTTGAGTTCGTTGAGCTGGGTGTGACTCTCCTGGTTTTCTCCCTTGAGCTTTTCATTTTCTTTTCTTAGGGAAGTCATTTCTTCTAGTTCTTCTTTTAGTTTCTGATTTTCCTCACAGACTTGGGTTTGTTCTTCAACATTGGTATTGAATTTTCTCTTCAGAACCCTATGCTCTTTACTAAGTGAATTGAACTTATCTAATAATTCAGCATAGGCATCTTCCCAGTCATCAATAGAAAAATTTTCAAAGACATTTGTTACCTCCTCTTCGCTATTTGCCATTAGGCAAATTCCTTCTTCATCTTCCTCCGAGGAAGTGCTTTCCGGATCTTCTTCCTCATCGCTCCACGTGCAGACCATTGCCTGTGGCTTCTTCTTTTTCTGCACCTTTGAGCTCTTCTTCTGAAAGTAGGGACCCTTCTTCTGGAGATCTAGGCATTCCCCTTTCATGTGTCTCTATTTGTTGTAATGAAAGCAAGTCATTCTCCTAGTATTTCTATCCTTATTATTGCTAGATGCAACGTTCTTACTAAAGGAGTATGGCTTCTTCCCCCTAAAGGTCTTCCCCTTAGTCTTTAAAAATTTTCTGAACTATCGAGTGAGCATTGCCTGCTCCTCCTGATCGAGAACGGAAAAACCATCGAACCCGGAGCTACTGCTACTGCTACTGCTGCTGCTACCCTTGTTGCGGGATGCCTTGAGAGTAATATTCTTGCCCTTCCTGTCACTTCCTTCACCACCTCTTTTAAAGTTCATCTCATAGGTCATGAGGGATCCTATGAGTCCATTCACTGTCAAAGTCGTCAGATCCTTTGACTCTTCTATCACGATGGCCTTAGTGTGCCATGCTGGGGTTAGAGATCTAAGAATCTTCCTGACTACATCTTCCTCAGCTATCTCTTTCCCTAGCCCTTTAAGAGTGTTCGTGATCAAGGACAACTTGGCATACATTTTAGTGATATTCTCCTCTGGATTCATCTTAAACAATTCATACTCAGAGGTGAAGAGATTTACCTTCGAGGCTCTCACTTGAGCTGTACCTTCGTAGATTAGTTCCAGCTCATCCCACATTCGCTTGGCCGTCCTATAGGCTGATATGCGGGCGTATTTGTCTGGGTGAATAGCACACTGGATGATGTTCAGGGCCGTCCAGTTGAGTGAAGATAACTTGACATGTTCATCTGTCCACGCGTCCTCGTTCGGTGGCAGATCATACGGCCCTGTAGTGATTACCCTCCACAGCTTGTGGCTCTGTGCCCTGATGAACATCTCCATCCTATTTTTCCAGAAGAGATAGTTATTACCATCAAAGAATAGAGGGCGACTAATGGATTGACCCTCAGGCATGAAACTTTGAGGACCATTAGGATTACCCTGATCGTTGGTCCACATGATGCAAACCTGCTCTGATACCAATTGATATACGCAGCGAAGAGTGATATAGAAGGGGGGGGGGATGAATAGATCACTCCCGAAATTAAAAACTCAGCGGTAAATCACAACTTCCGTTTCTCAACCCTTCAGATACAGCGAAAGCAATAGCTAAGGCAGACAATAACCAAGACAGAATAAGTAAGTGATATTGAGAGGGCTGTTCACAGTGAAGCAAAATGACGAGCAGAGGAAGTGCAACACAAAAGTAACAAACAAACCACAGAAGAGACAGAGAGTTTTTAAGGTGGTTCAATTGTAGTCCACAATCTACATCCACCCCTCACTCCAAACCAGAGTGAGGCTTCCACTAGCAAAGGCTAGAACGCAGACTCAGTCTGCAACAAGTGCTGCCTAACAGCTTGACAAACCATGGGAAACAAATCCCTCAACCCAAGCTCTACAACCCACAGAAGCTTGACACCTGATCTTGCTACCTACAAGATCAGAACCGGAGACGAATCTCCCTTCCTCCAAATTGGAGGGAACCTGCTAGTGACAGCCTGTCATTGGCAAACCAGAGATCACAGATCTCTCTTCCTCTGAAGCCCAGAGGGAAACCAGAGAATCTCTCCCTTCCTCCGAACACTGGAGGGTAACAAGATGGAATAAGAAAGATGAAATGAAAAATAGAAAAAACAAGACAATCGTTTCTGAAAACCAAAAAACAATGTAGCTTCCGAAGAAGCGGATCTTCACAGTGACAGACTCTTCTCTCTCTCTCAAATACTTTTCACTCAGATCAACTCTCTCAAATTCTTCTCTCTATCTTCTCTCTGGAACGTGGAGGCTCTCTCTATTCTTCTTCTGCTCAGGCACTAATTTCTCTCAGCTTTTCCTCCAGTTCAGTTCTTTCAGTCGCAGAGGTCATCCTTTTATATGGCTTCCGACCTGAATTCCATGACTTCACTCGTGTGGCGTGAGTAGGTCTCGTGCCCTCCTTTTCCAGAGAAATCTCGGATCACGTGCCAGACATAAATCTCGGATCATGTGCCCAATCATCAGCCTGAATCATCTTCTGGAACAGAAGAAAGGGATGCAACCAGTTAGTTCAGGTTTTGAACAAGGCGTGTATAGACATGATGCAGCATTGAGTGTATGGACTTAGTATCCAAGCGAGAGCTATGTACAGACTTATTTTGAACAATGCACAAAGCATATATGAGTGTGCGTACATTGACGATGAGTGCTCAGGCGTGCTGTGAAGCAATGTACAGACTTGATGAGAACGATGCATGAACAATGTATAGACATGGAGTGCAATGTGCAACTAATGTACATACTTTGTAATGCCTAGTGTTAAAGCATGGGAACACAGTGCATCATGTACAAACTATGCGATATGCAACCAGACGATGTCTAGACTTTGTTAAATTGATGCACAACAAAAAGACGACTCTTTCCTAGGCGTCAGATTCAGAACGGACGCCCCTATTGATGGGCGTCAAATTTGAAGCATAATAGAATGTATAGACTTTCTACGGCATCAAGGCAACCATGATGATGTGCAATGTTCAGACTTGACAATATATGAAGAACATATGTTGTACATACTTCGAATCAATAGATGCACGATGTACAAACTTCAAATCAAAGGATGCACAATGTACAGACTTTGAGAGACGATGCACTGTAGGCTAACGCTGTACATACTTTGAGAGAGATGATGCATGAGACGATGCATGCACAAGGTTGTATAGACTTGGTCTTACAATGTATAGACTTGGCCAACTATCAACTGATGGATGTATAGACTTTATAAATGCATATGCCAAGACCATGTATAGACTTGAAGTGGCATGTAGCAGACGATGTACAGCCATGGCTCATGAATGTATAGACTTTGCCAGCGCCAAGTCGATGTACAGACACTGCGAGCGCCAGGCCAATGTACAGACTTTGCCAGCGCCAGGACCATGTACAGACTTAGTGTCTCATGCAACCAGACAAGTGAATGCACAGACAATGTACAGACTTAGTGCAAACGGGATGTGCAGACTTTGTAGCATGCAATGTATAGACTTCAGCTCGTGCAATGCAGACAGTGTATAGACTTGCAATGCGTGAGATGCTGAATGAGACAGTCGGATGTACAGACTTGGCTAATGCATGAAGCACATGATGCAACAACGTATAGACTTGACGCAGCATCAAAGTAACCATGTGCAGACTTTGTGTAGTCTACAAGCAATGTGTAGACTTGCACAAATGCATGAACAGCACTGTCCTAAATGATCAAGCATGAACTGATCTAGAGATAAAAACATATTGATTTATAGTGTGAGACATCATCAAAACCGTAGGGATGCAACAAGGGGCACTTTCGAGAATTACAATCCTAGATAAGTGATCAGCTATAACATTCTCCAACCCCTTCTTGTCTCTGATTTCCAAATCAAACTCTTGTCGTAACAAAATCCACCGTATGAGACGGGGTTTGGCTTCCTTCTTAGACATCAAAAATTTTAATGCTGAGTGATCGGAATAAACAATGACTTTCGTCCCTAACAGATATGATCGAAACTTTTCAAGGGCAAACACAACAGCTATCAATTCCTTTTCCGTGGTGGTGTAGTTCATTTGGGCATCAGCATGGGTGCGGCTTGCGTAGTAGATCACCACGGGTTTCTTTTCAACTCTTTGACCTAGGACAGCTCCTACAGCATAGTCTGAGGCATCACACATGATCTCAAAAGGGAGCGACCAATCAGGAGATTGGAGAATGGGAGCTTGTGTGAGAGCCACTTTCAAAGAATTGAACGCCTCTAGACAGGACTCATCAAGATGAAAGGGAGTGTCCTTGGCAAGCAATTGTGTAAGTGGTCGAGCCCTGGTGGAGAAGTTTTGAATGAATCTGCGGTAGAATCCTGCATGGCCAAGAAAGGAACGGATCTGTTTGACCGAGGAAGAGGGAGGAAGATTAGAAATCAAATCTACCTTGGCCTTGTCAACTTCTATTCCCCTCTCTGAAACTACATGGCCTAAAACGATCCCTTCTCTTACCATGAAGTGACTCTTCTCCCAGCTCAACACTAGATTCGACTCAATACACCTTTTCAATACCCAAGTTAAGTTTCCCAAACAATCTTCAAATGAATCACCAAACACTAGTCGTCCATAAAACTTCCAAGCATTCTCCCACCATTTTAGAGAAAATGGACATCCTACACCGCTGGAATGTGGCAGGAGCATTACATAGCCCGAATGGCATTCTTCTAAAAGCAAATGTGCCATAGGGACATGTGAACGTTGCCTTCTCTTGATCTTCCGGGTAAATAGCAACCTGGTTGTACCCGGAATAGCCATCCAAAAAGTAATAATACTTCTGCCCTGCCAGTCTCTCCAAAATCTGATCTATGAATGGTAGTGGAAAATGATCTTTCTTTGTAACTAAACTTAATTTTCTATAATCAATGCAAATTCTCCACCCTGTTGGTAATCGTGTAAGAACTTCTTCTCCTTTCTCATTTGTTACAACTGTCAGCCCTGACTTCTTGGGAACAACTTGAGTTGGGCTGACCCACTTCCTATCAGAAATGGGATATATGATCCCGGCATCCAACCATTTAACCACTTCTTTCTTCACCACCTCTTTCATACTTGGATTCAGCCGACACTGCATCTCTCTGCTCGGCTTGGCATTGTCCTCCAAGTAAATGTAATGCATGCACACATCCGGACTAATACCCTTCAAATCCGCCACTGACCAACCTATCGCCCTCTTGTGCTCCTGAAGGACATCTAGGAGTTGGGATTCCTGAGTAGCGGTGAGGTTGGAAGCAATGATTACGGGCAGAGTTTGGTTAGGACCTAGATAAGCATACTTCAAAGGATCCGGCAGAGGCTTCAATTCTAGACTGGGCGGTTGATCTAAAGATGGAAGAATAGGTTCAGCTTGAAGTGGAGGGAGTGTCTCTACTCTAGAGTAGGGTGCACTAGAAAGTGGAGAATCCTGGAGCATGCTACCCTCTTCTAGACATTCCTCATAAACTTTCGGACTTTCTTCAATTAGTTCTTCAGAAACATCAATGACACTACATTCCTCCTCATGGTCCGGATATTGAGATGCTTTGAACACATTTAGAGAAACCTTCTCTCCTCCGAAAGAAATATCCATCATCCCCGTGGCGCAATTTATATTTGCCTTGGCCATAGTAAGAAAAGGACGTCCCAAAATGATAGGTGTGTGCTTTAATTCCTGGGATGAGGCCATATCCAGAATAAGAAAGTTCACCGGGAAATAACATTCATGCACCTTCACAATCACATCTTTGAATAGTCCCCTTGGAGTCTTTACAGATCGATCCGCCAGTTGAAGGATTATAGATGTGGGTTTCATCTATCAAACTGCTCATATATAAAGATGGGTAACAAGTTCACACTGGCTCCAAGGTCCAGCAATGCTCTATCAAATGTAATTCCACCTATATCACAAGAGATCAGTGGAGCTCCGGGGTCCTTCAACTTTTTAGGCAAATGATTCATAACAACTGCACTGACATCTTCGGACAAGCGGACCTTTTGTGTTACCGCCTTTGATTCCCTTTTTGGTGTACATAGCTCTTTCAAAAATTTTGCATACGCCGGCACATGTTTGATTGCATCCCATAGTGGAATATTGATGTTTACCTGTTTAAACAATTCCACTAGTTCTTCTTGTTGGACTGACTTTCTCTTTTAAGCTTTAGGCTTCAATGCATCAGGGAATGGGACCTTAGGCACATATTCTTGGGGTCCTTCATCGACTTTCGTCTTTCCTTTATCCAACTTCTTCTCTCCATCCTCCGAGTTCTTTTTTTCTTGCACAATCACCGGCTCCTCATCCTCACTATCACTTTCCATGTGGGCATCTTGACCCGAACTACTGCCAACTTCCTTGATCCTATAAGGATTATCTAAAACCTTCCTGCTCCTAAGAGAAGAGATTGTCTTTGCATTCTCAAATTGGGGACCTAGAGGAGGGGGCAGCTGAGGTTGATTGGGCTGATTGGGTTGAGGAAGAAAGGGAGCTCTTGGAGGGAAGCCTGGAGGTTGTTGATTGCGGGGGTTGGCCACCGGTTGGCTAGGGAGCTGGCCTACCTCTCTTCTCATGTTATTAGCAGCAAGTTGCCCTATCTGATTTTCCAACTTAGAAATGGATTGTGCTTGGGTAAGGATGAGTTGTTGGAGTTGTTCAAACTTGTCATCAAAATTGGGCTGCGGAGGTTGAGGAGGAAGAGGTTGGAAAGGAACTTGAGCTTGAAAATGGTTTGGAGGATACTGATGATACTGGCCCTGAAAATGTTGAGTGGGAGGTTGAGGATACGGGGCCTGAGAATGCTGAAAAGGAGGTTGAGAAAATTGTTGGAAAGGTGCATTGGATTGAGAGAAATTATGATGAGACTGAGCTTGTTGAAAAGGAGATTAGTAATGTTGGTGGGCTTGAGCTTGAAAGGGTTGTTTTTGAAAAGAGTGATTAGATTGGGTAGATGAACCTTGCTGAGATTTTTAAGAAAAATTCGGGTGGTTCCTCTAGCCTGGATTATAAGTGTTGGAATAAGGATCATAAGGAGGCTTAGAGACACCCTGAGTAGCAAATATTTGTTCTTGGATGAATGGGGGAAGTTGGGTTACTGTGGGACAATCAGTTACCCCATGATCAGGGCTAGAACAAAGAGCACACATCTCTTCATGACCGGGAGCGGAGAATGGTTGAGGTCGAGGGGCAAAAGAAGAAGAAGGTTCATGCCTAGATAACAACTGATCTAGCTTCTGAGTTACAAGATCAACCTTCTCTATCTTCTGTGCCAACAAATCCATTTTGTTCAATTTCTGAGTCAAGGCATTAATGTCCATCCTGTTCTCACACTCACCTGGGCTCTTAACTTCATAAAGTCCACCCCTCTCAGCCGGCCCAATCATTCTCTCATAGGATGAGAGCGAGGCATGACTAATTGAATTCTCACTAAGTATTTCAAATAAATCGTAAGCCTCATCTTCGCTCTTACTCATGAATGCTCCCCCACATGATGCATCCACCATATGTCTATAATTCTCCGTCAAATCCTCATAGAATGCCTGTACAATTTGCCATCTTGATAACCCATGGTGGGGCATTTTCTCAATAAATCTTTTAGTCTATCCCACGCTTCATGGATATGTTCTCCATGATTTTGTGTGAATCCAATAATTACTATTCTCATGGTATTGGTTCATCCTATAGGATAGAATTTCTTCAAAAATTCTTTTTGCATTTCTGCCTATGTATCAATGGTCCTACCCAAGGCTCCTAACCAATATTTAGATTTATCCTTGAGAGAGAATGGGAAGAGAGTTAGCTTAAGAGCATCATCAGAGAAATTCTGGATTTTAACAGTTGAGCAGATATGAAGGAATTCATCAAGATATTTGTAAGGGTCTTCATTGGGGTTTCCATAGAAAGATGACAACATTTGGATGGTACTAGACTTGATTTCATAATGAACCGCCTGGTTCTGAGGTACTTGAACATAGAAGGACGGTTGGTATTGATTAGGTAAGAAATAGTCCTTCATTTACTTTGGAGGATCATGATTTTCGGCCATTAGATTTTGGTGGTGAGGTCCTTGATTGTCGGCCATGAGATCTTGTTGGAGATCGATCCCTGGATACAAGACTCTCTCAATTTCTCGAATGGGTCCTAGTAGGTTTGGATGTTGAGATCTTCTACCTTGCATGAACTAGGACGAAGAGAGAGATGAAAGAGATTTTTTATTGATGATTTTTGTTTGTTTTGTTTATTTTTTATTTATTTTTTTTTGACACAAAGTAGGACGAAGAAAGAGAAGATGAGGAATTTTTTTTATTTTTTATTATTTTTTATTTTTTATACAAACACAAACAAGTTATCACACAAATTACCTAATGACCAAGATGTGACCTAGACCTACAAATTAGATTTCATAAAATGGCTAAAGTGTAACTTGAGTTCACCCTCAATATTTCCACCTGCCAGGTAAGGGGTGGGGTAGTGGGAGGCTCCCCCTACTTTCGTAGGGACTTAATTATAAACCACTAGCCCGCTTAAGGCGTTTGCCGTCCGACCGTCTTACCTTAGGCACCGGTTTTCACAAGAGGGTAAGCCCAAATAACACAAGAATCACAATGTGAACATAGGGCCAATGTCTACTGAATTTTATTAGGGTCTAGGTGATGAAAAGATGAAGGGAATTATGATTTGTGGGCTAAGGAAGGGTGATGAAATTCCCACCTTATCTTACTTATGGGTGTTGCCCTTAGAATATTTTAGAAATGATATGCAACAAATCAAGTTTAAACAAGGGGTTCTATGCATGTGATTAAGAAACAGACTAGAAAAGAACGCACCTTGCCCCTCGCAATCTCCAAAATGCAATGACAAAAGTTAAACAATAAGAAAAAAGAACTTCTATCCTAAATGATGCATGATTTAGAACATGAAAGTGTGATTTCTACTCTTGGAATGAAGATTTTTATTGGGTTTAAGTGAAGAATTTTTTTTAATTATTTTGTGAACCTATCTAACCACAATATGTAAGAATCATTAAGGAAATGACACAAAATGAGAGGAATAGGTTTGAAGACTTACTTGATGTGCAATCTCTCGTTCTCTTTTTTTTTTGAAATGAATGACAAACTCAAAAGATGAAAGAAAGGAATGCAAACTTACCTCTAATTTTTTGGATTTTGTTTTTAACCTGTAAAAAAAAAAGAAAAGAGAGCTTTATTAGTACACTATATACACAAGGAAAATAAAGTTCTTAAATCAAAAATCATCATTCTTCCTCGGCAACGGCGCCAAAAATTGATAACGCGAAAGTTCATCGTTTAAAACATGCGTATCAATTTTAAAAATTCAACTCGCACTATATGAAAGAAAGACGTAATATGGTGGCGAGAAGGGTCGAATCCACATGGAAGAATAGATTTTTTTTTAGAGTTAAAAACTTTGGAGTCCTTTGGAAAACACTTGTGATTTTTCTTTGCTTAAAGAAAATAATGAAATGATGAACAAACCAAACACTTAATTAAAAACACCTATGACTATGCACTTATGCTATAGAAAATAATTACATGAAGTGAAAAGAAGAGATAGAAGGAGGTAGAGAGGGTAGAAGATCAAAAACTAGATCAAAAGAATAACTTCTTTTATTAACTTAAAAGAAAGAGTACATGAAGTGCAAGATAATCTTACAATAAAGATGTGACGAGATTACAATGAAGTAAAATGAATCTAAAGCAATAACAAAAAGGGAGCCTGGGGTGTGAAAATGCTAGTAGCAATTATGATGATGCCGTCGTCTCCTCCTCGCCGAGCCTTGGAGAGGATCGCTCCGCCTTAAAAGAGATCACCGTGGAAAGAGGTGGATGAAGAAGTCGTCGTCATCCACGTCACGAGCCTTGGAACGTCGCCCATCGTGATGTGCACGCCGCCATGAAAGGAGAGTTATGGAGGACAAACTTTGGAGAGAAATATAGAGAGGAATGTGGAAGGGTTTGTGTAGAGATGAAGAAGAAAGAAGATGAGAGAGTAAAATAGTGAGAAAATAAATATAACTAGTAAACGGAGAAGAATTAAAGGAAGTGGTAGAAGACGAAAATCTAGATCTACAAGAGAGAAAGAACTTTGTTGAAGAATTTAGCAAGAAAAGAAGAGTGGAAGGGCTTCAAAACTGAGGAATAACAGAAGCTAGAACCTCGGATGAATAGTGAAATCATAGGACAACAAGTTGAAAAACGGGAAATAACTTTCAAACCACAAAGAATTAGAAGATGATGTAGAAGAAGAAGTTGTAGCAACCTTAAAACCAAAGAACTTTCATGAAGATAGTAAGAGACGAAAATCACTAGAAGGGGGATAAATACGGGGAAGAACTGAGAGAAACACTGGTTCACAGATGAAAATGAAAGCACAGTGAAAAATATAAAATACCTTGAAAACCAGAAGGAATTTGTCACGTCCCGAGAGCGGAAGATTACCCGGAGGCGTGACACGTCTATATAGATCGTGTCAATCATGTAAATATCAGAGTGCGCAAATAACTAAGATTTAACTCGAAATTAATACAAATAGTACGAGCTGACAATTGTCACAACTAATCAAAGGACAAATACATATGTTCCCAGAGTCCAACGACTAGGCTTCAAATCTTAAGCAGTTCTAATCAAGTTGACTAATACAAATGACATAGATGAATTGATACAACTAACATAAGTGAACTAATACAATAACACAAAGGACATGACAATTTGATAACTTCACTCTAACACTCATCACTCAGTCTCATTCCCTTTCGAGTGTTGGTTGACATCCAAATTACCTGAAAATATTAGAAAACAACTAGATGAGCGAATCGCTCAGTAGAAATTACATCTCAAGATTTAACATGCTTTAAGTGGTTTACAAGTTCAATTAATGTCAGTAAAGCTATGCATGTAGATGAGTAGATATCAATGATTGTAAAAATCGACAAGAGCAGTGAAGGAATAACAAGTGAGAGTATAAGGATTCCAACTTCAATGCAGCAATAGCAAGAGATTCAAGCAAGTAATAACTGGAATTAACAAAATCTTTCCAAGAGAGTAAGAACTCATGTCAAGCAAGTAATAGAAAGTAATATAAATTCAATCATGTAAAATTAGAATTGACTATTTATCAATTTCATTCAAGAAAAAACGTTACCCTTCTGCGGGTCTCAAGTCAAATCAATCAAGTAATATCACGAGAATGAGTGGAATGTCTAAAGCCAAATAAGCAAGTACTCAGGTGCAATGCCAAACACCGGGGTCAATAAACTCCCATGGGCACAAGTACCTTCGGGTGCTCCTCCCAGGACCAGACCGGGCCCTATATGCACAGCATTAATCATTTTTGTCGACATCCACTCTCATTTATAGCCAATATGGAATTTCAAGGTTTGACCAGTATGATATATAAGGTGGAATTATGGAATGGAATCCAAGGGTGCATTGATGTGTAGGGATGAACTAGGAGTGGAAACCAGTAATGTTTGATACACGGAAAAAACTAGATAAGAGAGGTGCCTTATGGGCCACCTGACAAGTTTAGAAACGACACCCTCACTGTGGGATGCCCTTCCTAGGAACTATACAGGATTTAGAGGACCCTATCAGGAGTTAAATGTCACCTCTCAGGCTGCCATCTATTAGTGGAGATGGCAAAAGTGAAAGCCTAACGATCACGTAAACGTAATGAGCCAGCTGTGTCGACTCAGCAGTTCATCGCGTCAACGCGGTGAACAGGCTGGGTCGACCCTGCAGTTCATCGCGTCAACCCTGCGAACAGGCTGGGTCGACCCTACGAACAGGCTGGGTCGACCCTGCAGTTCATCGCGTTAACCCTGCGAACAGGCTAGGTCGACCCTACAGTTCATCGCGTCAACCCTGCGAACAGGCTGGGTAGACCCTGTGAACAGGCTGGGTCGACCCTGCAGTTCATCGCGTCAACCCTGCGAACAGGCTGGGTCGACCCTGCAGTTCATCGCGTCAACGCGGTGAACAGGCTGGGTCGACCCTGCAGTTCATCGCGTCAACGCGGTGAACAGGATGGGTCGACTCTGCAGTTCATATCTGCTCAAAATGGCTTAAGGTATTAATCTTTGATTAAGCTAGGGTTTACTGGACGATTAGTTTAACATCATGCAGTTAGAAGGCATCCATGGGGCTGCCATCTCTTAGAAGAAGGCGCCCTTGGGTCTGCCACCTTCTATTAAATTTTAATAGGTTAGTTAAATGATAAAACTTGCGTTATACGGATATATCATATAGATATGAAGCTAATTCATACCAATTACCCTAGATTGAAGATAATACATGCTAATCGTCTTGGGTATAAGACGAATACATGCTAATTATCTTAGGTATGAGGCTAATACATGCTAATCATCTTAAGTATGAAGCTAATACATGCTAATCAGCTTAGGTATGAAGTTAATACATGCTAATCATCCTAGATTTAAGCTAACACATGCTAATTATTCTAAGTATGAGACTAATACTCGCTAATTATTCTGGGTATAAGGCTAATACATGAGAAACATGCCGTATATACTTTATATCTATTTTCTAAACATGCAATTGAGAGAGGTCTTGGGTTTGTATGTTTATGTTGTTATTCGTGTAAGTTCTTGAGATTTTAGTCTTTCTTAGTCCTTTTCATACTTTTCGGATCTTCATTTCAATTTCATGTCTTCTGCAAACTTGTTCATCCTTAAGTGCTTTACATTTCCTTCTTCAACCTCTTTCTCTAATTCCTCTCCGTTTTCAAGTTATTGCATGTTTTTCCACTTGCTGTCCTGGCACATTACTGTTCATCCGAGTTGATACCTTCTTTTGTTCCCCAGTTTTCATACCCTTCCAATCCTCTTTTCTCTCTGAGTTCTTCATAAAAGTTCTTCTTCTCTTGTAGATATAGATTTTCTTCTTCTACCACTTCCTCTAACTCTTCTTAATTTTTAAGTTATAATTAATTTTCTACGGTTCTATTTTCTACTCAGTCACTGTTCACCTGCGCCTATAGATCTCGATTTTTCACATTTTTCACCTTCTTCCTCTCATTTTCGCTCTCTGCACTCTTCATAAAACTTCTTCCTAACCCTCCAATCTACAATTTTCTCTTCTTTCACATATTCTCATTCTCTCTAGATTTTACGTTATTCTCCTTCTTAGAACCCCCTATTTTCAATATAATTTCATTGTGCTTTCAACTTGAACTTTTTCAACTTGGTCTTTTTCCACGTTTTTCATCCTCTTGGCTACAATTTCTTCCTTCACTATTTTCAGGTTTTAGTTTCTCTAATATAACATTTTTAACATGGTGGTTTCAGTTTTACAGAAATTGACATAATGACAGGCCCTTCACTAAAGCATGAACTATATCAAATCTGAGGTGGTCATTCAACGTAAGATGTGTTGGTAAATCAAGTAACATGGAGATTAGCCTAACATATTATTAGGTTAGGTAGGCTAACAGATTAATTTAACTCTAATATAACATCTTTATCATAGTGTATATAGAATATGGTGTAGTCATTTAGCGTAAAACATGTCCGTAAAACAAGTAACATGAATATTTAGTTTATCATGTGATTAGATTAGTTAATCTAACTGATTAGCTAACATATTCTAACTGATTAGCTAATATTTTACTTGATCTATGTGAAAGCATGATAGAAATTATTGTAAACATGGTTTATCGCATGGAACATCGTATGGAGATGAGCTAATACTAATTTTTATCCTAGATTAGCTATCTTAGATTAGCTAATGTTTAGTTAAAAGCTTGAGAACACCTTGAGAACACCTACTAAAACATGATGTGTAACCACTAAATACCGCATGGAGATGAGACTAATCACTAATTTTACATGCTAATATAACCTAGATTAGCTATGGTTTGGTTAAAGCTCGAGATCACCTACCTTGTTGGAAGATCTCTAGCAGTAGCAGAACCCTTCTAGGTGACTGTGTAATCCTTGCAGAGCTTTGCCCCAACCTTAGCTAACCTAGAATGGGGGTAGCAAAGGGTATGTTATAGGGTCTGGTATGACCGGATAGGGGGGCAAGATCTGGAATAATGGGGCTTTACAGCTTGTACAGGCTGGAGAGATAAGGGATAATGTTTGGACAGTCAATCTATGGCCCATATCGTAAAGTCTGTCTCCCACATTCATACACGATCCATCTTCAATGTGCACACTTTCAAAGTCTGTACATCCTCTCCCTCTCAAAGTCTATACATTGGCTTCCATACGTTGCTAGCCTATAATGTATAATTAATTGGCACAAAAGGTAAATGGTGGATGCTAGGATTTGAACCCTGGTCATTAGGTTGAAAGGCAAGTTACTTAACCAACTACACTAGGAAGTCACTTGTTAAGTGAATAATCTTTACATATGATAACTTCTTGTTCCAACTTCTTACTTAAGCTTCCTCTAGAGTTTATCTAATATTTTTTTTTGAGAAATATTAATATTAATATATATATATATATATATATTTATACGGGGTGCTACACCCTCCCCCACTTAAAAGAATTTGGTCCCCAAATTCAGTTACATAATACAGAAATAGGGAAGGTGTAAAGTTCTTACAATTAGAATAACTCGGGAAACCTTCTTTTCATAAATTCTTCAGCTTCCCAGGTAGCTTCTTGTTCTAAACATTGATTCCATTGGATTTTCACCATAGGGATTATCTTGCTCCTTAGAATTCGGACTTCGCGGTCGAGGATCCGCATCGGCCTTTGCTCATAAGTAAGATCTCTTTGAATCACCAAATCAGCATGGTCGATGACATGGGAAGGGTCGTGCACATATTTCTTCAGCATAGAAATATGAAATACATTGTGCACTTCTGAGAGTTGAGGAGGTAAAGCAATACGGTAAGCCACCTCGCCCACTCTTTCCAATACTTCAAATGGACCGATAAACCTTGGTGTAAGCTTGCCCTTAACACCGAATCTTCTAATACCTCTGCCAGGAGATACCTTGAGAAATACATGGTCGCCTACTTGAAATTTCAAATCTCTCCTTCTGTTATCAGCATAAGTTTTTTGCCTGCACTGAGCTACCTTGAGTCTCTCTCTGATAAGTTGTATCTTTTCAGTTGAATCTCTAACCATATCTGGGCCTAGAAGTTGTCTTTCACCGACTTCATCCCAGCATATTGGAGATCGAAAAGTCTTGCCATAAAGTGCCTCGAAAGGTGCCATCTGGATACTGGCTTGATAACTGTTATTGTAGGCAAATTCAACTAAGGGTAAGTGGTCATGCTAGCTTCCGCCGAAATCTATAATACATGCCCTTAACATATCTTCAACAACCTGATTTGTCCTTTCAGTCTGACCATCTGTCTGGGGATGGAAAGCAGTGCTGAAATTAAGTTTCGTCCCCAGAGAGTGTTGTAGACCCTTCCAAAAATGAGAGGTGAAGCGTGGGTCTCGGTCAGATACGATCGAGACGGGAACTCCACGCAATCTAACCATCTCCTTAATATACAGGGCAGCAAGTACGTCGACTGACCATCGACTTTTGATGGGTAAGAAATGGGCCGATTTAGTTAACCGGCCGATAATTACCCAAATTCCATCATATCCGCCCCTACACTTGGGCAAACCCATGATAAAGTCCATGCCAATGTCTTCCCACTTCCACTTGGGAATATCCAGCGGATGTAGCTTTCCGGCGGGTTTTTGATGTTCCGCCTTCACTTGTTGGCATGTGAGGCAACGAGACACAAAGTCTGCTACCTCCCTTTTCATGTTAGGCCACCAGAAAGTTCTTTTCAAGTCTTGGTACATCTTAGTGGCTCCAGGGTGGATTGTGTACCTCGATCTATGAGCTTCTTCAAGAATCTTCTTCTTCAATTTGAGACAGTCGGGCACACATGTCCGTTCATGAAATAGTAATCTGCCATCAGGTGCCAGCTTGAAATCTAGTCTCTCGTCCAGCTTGCTCTTTATCTCCACTAGCGAGGGATCCTATTCTTGTAACTTCTTGATTTCAGGTAGCAAATCTGGATGTAGGCTCATATGAGATAGAATAATACACATGTTCTTCTCATCTGTGCTTATATCAAGCTCAGAGAATTTCTCCAGTAGTTTTCAATCTTGTATCATGCAGTTGGCCAATATTGTTCTCGACTTTCGACTAAGGGCATCAGCTACAGAATTACCCTTACCAGGATGGTACTGTATAGTGAAGTTGAAATCCTTGAGATACTCGAGCCAACGCCTTTGCCGCATGTTCAACTCCTTTTGGGAGAATAAGTACTTGAGGCTTTTATGATCGGAGTACACAGTGAATTGTTCTCCGTAGAGATAGTGCCTCCAGATCTTTAAAGCGAATACTACTACGGCCAGTTCTAAGTCGTGAACTGGGTAGTTCTCTTCATGTTTCTTCAATTGTCGGGAAGAGTATGCAATGACTCTCCCATTCTGCATCAATACACATCGAGGCCAATACCAGAAGCATCGGTATATACCTCGTATTTTTCTCCTTCCATTGGTAATGATAAGACTGGAGCAGTGGTCAAGAGATCCTTCAAAGTTTGGAAACTCTTTTCACAGTCTTCCTTCCACTCATAAGGCACTTCCTTGCGGGTTAGCCTGGTCAAGGGAAGAGCAATTTTGGAGAAGTCCTTTATAAAACGCCGGTAGTAACCAGCTAGACCCAAGAAGCTCCGAATCTCAATTACATTTGTAGGTCGTTCCCAGTTCTTCACGGCTTCGACCTTTGATGGGTCAACAGCAATTTCGTTCTTCGAAATGATATGGCCTAAGAATGATACTTACTCGAGCCAAAACTCGCATTTGCTGAATTTGGCATATAGCTTGTTTCCCCTTAATATCTACAATGCCTTCTTGAGGTGTTCTTCATGATTCTCTTCGGTCTTTGAATAGATCAGAATATCATCAATAAAGACCATAATAAATTGGTCTAAATAGGGCCTGAATATGCTGTTCATTAACTGCATAAAAGCTGCGGGGGCATTTGTTAGTCCGAAAGGCATAACAGTAAATTCGTAATGCCCATACCTGCTTCGGAATGCAGTTTTATGAATGTCTTCTTCTTTGATCTTGAATTGGTGGTAACCAGAACGAAGATCAATCTTGGAGAAATATAAAGCTCCAGATAGTTGATCGAACAGCTCATCAATCCTTGGCAGTGGATACTTGTTCTTGATTGTAAGGTGATTTAGCTACCGATAATCTATGCATAAACTCATCGATCCGTCCTTCTTTTTGACGAATAGCACGGGTGCTCCCCATGGGGAAGTACTCGGCCTGATGAAACCCTTGTTCAATAACTCCATTAGCTGCTCTTTTAGTTCCTTCAGCTCAGCAGGGGACATTCTGTATGGTGCCCTGGAAATAGGACCAGCACCAGGGACAAGGTCGATTGCGAATGACACTTCCCTTTCTGGGGGTAAGCCGATTAAATCTTCTGGAAAAACATCAGAAAAATCCCGAATTACACGGATGTCTTCAAGTTTAACCTTCTCGACTTCCGTGGCAGTCACGAATGCTATGAAAGCCATGCATCCCTTATTCATAAGTTTACTAGCTCGGAGTGCTGATATAAGAAGTGATTTACTCCGAGGGCTATTGTAAACTAGCTCTTGGAAATCTACGAAAGTTACCTTGCCATGCCGGCAATCTATAGTTGCTTGGTATGTTGATAGCCAGTCGGCACCTAGTATGACATCATAACCCTTTATATCTAGGCATATCAGGTCAGTAGGTAAATTATTTCCCTTAATCATCACTTCACAGTTTGGATAGTGATAAGTGATATCAGACTCATTCCCAAGAGGTGTAGATATGACCAAATCTAACAGTTCATGTTTCTTAGAAAATGAAGCAGCAAAGTTCTTGGAAACGAATGAATGAGTTGCTCCGGTATCGAATAAAACTTGAGCAGTTTTTGAACAAATAGTAGAGTACCTTCCACAATTCCACCTTTAGTGGGTTCCGTCTCTTGAGAGCTTGCAGACGGCCTTGTTTCTTTACCGGACGCTTCTCGTCTTTAGTGTCTTGTTCCTTCATCAGTGGGCAGTCTGGGATTCGATGCTCTCGGCTCCCACATCGAAGACAAGCTCCTAACTTTCTCCAGCATTCCTCGATCTTATGACCAGCTTTATCACAATACTTGCAAATCTCCTGTGATGGTGTGGTGGTGGAGAATGGCCTGTCATTCTTCTGGAATTTCTTCGCCTTAGAGGGCTCCCCTCCCATGAAGAATCGCTTCTTGTTGAAGGATTGTTTGAATTTTCCCGGGCTTGTGACGGGTTCCTTCTTGTCTCTTCCTCGGATTCTCTCAGATAATTCGGTGGCATCTTCCAGTAGTTGAGCACGCCGAACCATCTCTGAATAGACTTGGATGTCCATTGGGGCAAGTTGTGTGATATAATGGGGCCGAAGCCCGTTGAGGAATCTTCTCGCCTTCATCTTTTCCGTACACACCAAGTGGGGTGCATACCTAGATAATTTGGAGAATTGGGCCTCATACTCAGCCACTTTCAAGCCCCGTTGTTTTAGAACGGCGAATTCCGTGGCTTTCTTTTCCTGGATATGATCAGAGAAGTACTTGTTGTTGAAATGATCCGTGAATTCATCCCATGTGACATGGTATTCTGGCAGTGTTGCTTCTATGGATTCCCACCAGCATCGAGCGTCCCGCTCTAGTTGGAATACGGCAAGTAAAACCTTCTCTTCATCCGCGCATTACATCACACAGAAGATTCGTTCCATCTCCTTTAGCCAATTCTCGGCATCCTCGGTGTCGGACGAACCCGTGAACTGTTGACACCTTGAAAATGAGCAAGGGCAGAAACAGAATTGAAAGGAAGATCAGACCAACAGTGAAAGATCAATGACGAAGTTCGTCAACCATCTACCCGGCTGAAGTCCTTTCCGGGCCAAGCTGATGTCCGATGCCATTGTCAGTCAGACGACGGCACTGATGAAATAGCAGTCACCTGGCTGAAGTCTCTCCAGGCTAAAGCTGATGTCCGGTCTTGTCACCGTTCCGGTGACGATGCCAATGAAATGATGTCCGGTTTTGTCATCATTCAGATGGCAACGCCGATGAAACCCCGGTCTACCGACTGATGAAAAAACCTATGAATGATCTCAATAGAAACTATGTCAGCAATGGAGGGCCCTTTTGGGTGCTGATGCACTTGAAGGACCAATAAGAGGCCTAGTCTAAAAGGCCTAAGTGGGCCTATAAAGTGGCACCGGGATCCTCTTGTCGAAGCCCAAAAGCCGCGCCGAGAAGCGGATGTCCTGCGCGCCGGGAAGCCCCTCAGTTGAGGCGCGCCGTGACAGGCCTGCCGAGAAGATACAAAATACAGTTATAAAACCCCCTTCCCCTCGAGCAAGAAAAAAGAGGACCATTACCACCGCCAGAGAGACAATAGAAGAGGGAAGACGATAGCAGAAGAGAAGAGACCACCAAGAGACTAACAGAGTGGGAGAGAGCTCCCCCCCCCCCCCCCGCTGAGAAAAGAGAGAAGAGACCAAAGGAGAAAACAGAGAGAAAGATTCGAAGCTGATTGAAGGTGGGCACCGGGGAGGGAGAGGAGTCAATGCTCCGCCATCCCCCCCCCCCCATTTCTGTATTTCATCTTCTTGTAATTTCGATTGATGCTACTTCTTCTTCTTCTGATGTATTCTGCGACATCGTAATCGGTTTTCATGCCGCTAGAACAGGACTTAGTCTTTGTTTGCAATTTTCTTCTATGTACTCCGTCCCTCTGATGCATGGATGTAATAGTCATGTCCGAATGAATAAACGAATGGAACAGGCCTCGATTGTCGCCTGCTATTGTCTCTGTGGAGGTTTGCCCCCTATTCCCCTCCCCAGTCTGATTATTCGTCTGCATTTTCTTTCTCGAAGATGCTTTCGTGCGCTTGTTCCAGTGCCAGGGACAGGCTATCCCTTGGCCTTCGGAACAAAGCCAAGCCACATTATGATTCACATCTGTGAGATTCCGGAGTTTCTGATGCCCGGTTTGCTTATCGACATCATCAGAGTCGTTTCTGGACCAGAGACAGATATCTCTTGGTTCCCAGGACGACGAATGATAACATCAAGCCATCCTCCTGGAATTCTGCACAAGTAATGGTGATAGAGACTCCTTATGTTCGGTTCTTCTTTCCCATTTCCCTATGTCCTTGGACTTCCTTCGAAACCCATGCCAAAGCTGGTCGATACCCAATAAACACATCCATCTTTGACTCCTCAGGGCCTATCAATCTCGGCCTTAATCACCAGGAAAACCCCCTCAATCATCCATAAACCCCAAGACAGGGTGTCGTAAAATCCCGAAATACATCTCGGCGCCCTCATCTATCTCGGCTCCACGAACAGTAGAACCGATGAATAGCCCTCGGCGTGAGCTTTCTCGCGCCAAGAACCCTATTGTTTTGGCCACGCCGAAAAGCCCCCCCCGCCTCACTATTTCTCCTCGCGCCGGGAAGCCCACGCCGGGAGCCTCCCTGGCCTTCTCTTCCTCGCGCCGGGAAGCCCGCGCCTGGAGCCTCCCTGGCTTGCTCTTCATCGCACCGGGAAGCCCGCACGGGGAACCCCCTTGCCTTCTCCCCTGCGTGCCGGGAACCTATCCCATGGCATCTTCCCTTTGGCACCGAGAACCCCTCCTTGGCTTCCTTGTCTCCGCGCCAAGAACTTATACATATGTTTGAGGTGCGCCGAAAACCTGCTATGCTGCCTAATGAGCCTCCGATTCCCCTGTCAAACTCACTCAGGGATGTCCACGAGTCACCAGAACCCCCCTCCGAGGATAAAATTAAAGGGAGTCAAACTCCCTTATGTTCCACCGTCCCGTGTCGGGTTATGAGTAATCCCTTTAGCTCGGAGGGCTCCGCCACTGCGTGAGTCTCGCCGGCTTCCGTAGGGAAGAGTAAAATGTTGTCCCACGGTTGCTACGTGATCCGGGAGGTTCGACCTCTCTTTCTTTCGGCTTTCATCCCGGCACTCCGTGGGTGATAGTGTATTCTCCCCTGGGCATAATCCAGATTATGGGGAGATGCTGCCGAAATGTCGATCCGCCGTTCTAACCCCGATGAGCCCCGGGAAGTGCACGTCATACACCTCCCATTCGGCACAATCTTTTGGGGAATACTAGTTCCGCGAGGCCCTTGGCCGGATGAGAAATCTGATAGGGGACCTGTCCCCGATGATTGTTCAGGCTCCGCCCCGCCGCTGCGTGGACGGTGTCCTATTTCTTATCTGGCATGCCCCCCCTATAAGAGGGGGGTTATGTCGATTTAATAAGCCTGTTACCTACTTAATTACATTCTTAGAATAACAATATCTTCAATATCATGCACTGTTACTTTTCTTTTATTACCGCCCTGAGCGGCCTCCTATTTTGGCGTTTAATCAAGGGTTGTCCTTCTTAGGAAGGGCGTAATTAACGTCATAGCCTTTATGGTATGACGGACTTTTGGTCCCGACTCGGACTTCACAATCGACTGACCAAGTCAGATCGAGCGCATAATAAAAATTGTCACCATGGTGACTGGCACGCCAATAAATCAATTAACCAAACCAATAAATCAATAAATAAACAAATAAAAATCAAACAAGATAGCCGGAAGAAAAATCCCCGCGTCCACAAGTCTGGCACGCCCGGTGGGACCTACTCTCCCTTCATCTCTACGCCAAGATAGGAGGCCCAGTGGGCCCCCCCTCAAATTTCTGATTCCGTGCTTTCTCTATTTTCAGGAAACTACAATGACGGCTGGAATCATCTCTGTACACTTTCATCAAAAAGTGGTCGATGTACATGTTCGAGAGGGCTACCTGGCGGTACCTCTTGCGTTCGGATCGATGCCGCCCGCTGTCGGGATGCCCAACTGCTTGGGCCTCATCTTCACTGACTTGCTCGAGATCGACAACCAAGAACAAAAGACTATTGTCGAGACATTGCCATAAGCTACCATCCCCAAAATGAGCCGGGGGATGCAAGATACTCCTGAGGTCGTGGCCTGCTTCATCCATCACGAGGCGAAAAGGGGCGCACCCTCTGCTGCTGGAAGAAGAAGGAGATCCGACAGGAGAGCCCGATCCACTGTTGCGGGACGCCGGATATCCAACTCAGGAAAGACAATGCTGATCGGAGGAATCCGGACGAACCTCAACGGCCGCCCGAGGGAGGTCAACCCAGATGTGGTCGTCCCGAGAGTACCCACAACCAACAGATTCCAAACTCTGGCTACTAGGAGGGCCGACGTCGAGAAAGAGGACCGAAGGCCGTTGGCACCAAAGCCGCCCAAGTTCAGGCAGATCTGGCGGCAGAAGAAGAACCAGAGCTGGGCCCCAGCTCAAGATGAAGAAAACATTGCTGACACCACTGTTGCCCGGTTCAGGGCAGGAAGCAGAAGAGGAAAAGGAAGAGACATAAGAAATGTTGCTGCTGTTCACCCCGGGGCTCGGGGTAGGAGAGATGAGGAAGAGAATGAAGGAAGAAATCTGACTACTATTCACCCCAGGATGAGGGGCAGAAGATATGAGCAGAAGGAAGACCTAACGGTCACCCACCCCATGGCTGGGGGCAAAGGCTGGGAAAGAAAGAATTATGCTGCTGCTGCCGACTGCTGCCAGGATGGGAGTAGAAGGTTCAGGGAGGAAGAGGAAATGAGAATAAGCGAACCAGTTGCTGCTGTCACTCTAAGAAGACCAAGAGCCTGCGCCAGACAGGCCGATATACTCAAATACTGCAAAGCCGAGCACCTGACTGCTCAGGTGGGGAGACTGGCTTATCAGCAGAAGGGCCAGGAAAGATTGATGCTCCAACCAAAGCCACGAAGGCACAATCAAGAGGAGATGAATCAAGTGGCTCAAGACTACTTTCACTACCTGGGGAACTCCGCCCTCGGACAACAAAGATTATCCCGTGCCTTGGGCACCATGGATGAAGAAGAAGAAGAAACCCTTCAAGAAGTGATGCTCGGAGTCTCCTCCTCCGATTCCAATGATTATGAAGAAGGCCACAGAGCCAGGTATGGAAAAGAAGACCTGCATAGAGAAGAAGCTAGAGAAAGAATATCAGTCTTTGACCGGCTCAAATACCCCGATCAGATGAGAAGGAAAGTCTACAGGCAGAGGGAAAAGATGCAGATCTTTAATATGGCCGGACTTGTCAAAGGGCAGGATATGTTACCGACACAGCCAGATGAACTGCTCAGACTAGCAACCAGACCAGGCCCCGTCACAAGAAGAGGCCAGGCGGCAAAAGATAAGATGAAGACTAATGATGAAGCCTGCAAGATCACCACTATGACAGTTAATGTGGTGACAGCGGAAGAGGAAGACAATCCCTTCGTTGATGATGCTGAAGGGACTTCAGAAGATTTATAGATCCCGTCAACCCTGGATCCCATGATCCAGATGATGTTTAGAAGATATCAACAAGAGATCAATGCTCTCAGAAGACAGCTAAATGAGAGGCATGAAGCTACACCGGTCTCCAAGCAAGCCGAGCCTGTGGGGCAGACTGCCAGTTCAACAGAAATTGCTATTCCAGCTAATCCTCTTCCGGCTGATAAGGGCAAAGCACCGAGCCAACCCGTTCTGCAGCAGACGGTAGCTCAGCCCTCTACATCTCAGACACAGCCTGCCGCGCCTACCTTGCGCGCAACTGTGATGACAACTCCTTACACTCAGCAACAAGCCCACTTCTTCTCGGAAAACATAGATCCAGCCATAGCCCAAAAGCTGATGATTGAAAAGATTATGGAGATGAAGCTGTCTGAGAAGACTGGTGATGATGCTAGTACCTACGATGTGTACAGGGTACCGTATCCTCCCCAGTATGCTGCTCAGAGACTACCGCCAGGCGTCAGTAAGCCGCCGAAGTTTGAGAAATTTAATGGCCAGGGCTCTCCCAGGGAGCACATAGCTTACTACACCACAATCATGGGTGACTTGGCAGCTGATGAAGCTTATCTGCTTAAGTTCTTCGGCTCATCCCTCACCGGGATAGCCTTTGAATGGTATTCAAGCCTGCCGGCTGGGTCAGTGACCGATTGGCCTGACATGCAAAGAAAGTTCCACGACAGATTTCACGTCACGGAAAGAGAAATTACAATAGCAGAACTATATGCGACCAGGCAAAAGCAAGATGAAACAGCACTGGACTACATCAAAAGGTGAAGGAACTTAGCTATGAGATGCAGAAGACCTCCTCATCAAGAAGATGCAGTGCAAATATGTAAGCAGAGCCTCAGGAGAGAGGTACTGGAAAAGATGATTGGTGCAGATGTCAGAACATTTGACCGGCTAAACAATATAGTGGCGGAGGTCGAGACGTTCCTGTCTAAGCGTCCGACGGCCAATGCTCCAACTGTGCCGAAAGGGAAATCTAATGATCATCGACCATCGCACTCTGAGGCTAACACCGTCGATTTCAGAACCTTCGATCAACAGAAAGGGAAGAAGGGGGCAGATGAAGCTCCCCCACCAGCAGACACAGCAGAAAGAAAAGATAAGGTCTCTCTGAGAAACAAAATGAGAAAGCCGTACTCTTTCCCGAAAGATAAGACAGCCGCACTATTCAACTGGGCATACAAGTTCAACAAGGTAACATTGCCTGAACCAAAGAGACCCGAGGGCGCGGCAAAGAAAGGTGATTCAATGTTCTGTCCATATCACCGTGCGTTGGGGCACACAATTGAAGATTGCTACGTCTTCAAAGATATTATGGAAGGCATGGTCAAGAAGGGCGAGCTACAGCTGGGAGATTACCAGGTAGAGGCACCTCGTCCACATGAGCCTCCGGCGTTAAAAATGGCCGCCAATATGATTTCAATCTACCAGCAGCTGCCTAAGGAGGCCGTTGAAGAATGTACCAGGCATACTTATGAAGCTTGCTTCCTCACCCCACTGAAGGATCAGGAAGGATGGCAGATGAAACCCATAAAGAATAGAAAGAAGACTCCCGCAGCCAAAACCAATGGAGCGATTATCCGCGGTGTCACACCAAGGCCTGAACCGCCTCCAGTAAAGCCAGTATGGCGCACAGCTGAGACAGGGCCAGTCATCCGGATCCCCACTCATAACCGAAGAAGACAAGTCCCCCTACCTGCACATAAGGAAGTAAGTCCTGCAGCCAGGCGTTTACAGCAGTATATTAATGGGCTCGATGAATATGAACAGAAAAAGCCCGGGCACCTGCTGGTGAAAGACTGTATACTCTGGGAACAGCTCGAAGAATTGAAAATTAAAGAGCAGTCAGAGGCAGAACAAGAAAAGGCTGAGACTGAACCCTTCTGGGGGCAGGGGCCAATAAAGCCTAATTCCCAGAAAAAGAAGAGGCGGCCCAAGTCCAAGAAGGGAAAGAGGGTCGTGACAATACAATGTAACACCCTGTCAGCACTCTTTACCTCGCCCGGGGAGGACGATGAGGATGAAACATCAAATGCCCCGCTAGAAGCCAACCATGCCGAGGCCTCAACCTCGGCACATGCAACACGCTCCGGAAGAAGGTGGGGGCGCCCACCACTAGCTAATCATAACATTATGTTCAGAGGGGAACAGCCCTACCAGATTCCTGAACCGGAGGTACGAGGTGTCCAGGTTCCTCCCCCTGCCAGCTTGTACCAAGAAAAGAAGAAAGGAGGTCAAACTCCAACATTTCTGGAATTTCTGTCTAGTCTAGAAAATGGGCAGTCGATACAGGCTGGGCCAGATAAAGGCAAGAGACCTCAGCAATCGGCGTCTGTAGCCTACAAGCAGAATGAGAAAGAAGGGGATAACCCTCCGACGGCACCAGGGGCCGTTGCTATAGAAGAAGCCTCCCAAGAAGTCAGTCCAGAGGTTGAAGCCAGCACTGGTCAGCAGAGGCCAAAGGCACTACATGAGCCTCCAAAACCCCGATGGGCAGAGGAAATGAGACTGTCTAATGTCAGGGTGGGCAGCCGGATTATGAAAATGCTAAAGAAGCTCCCTACCAGATTCTCCATCTGGGAGATCCTCTCTCTGAGTGAAGAGGCTCGCCAAGCAATTATTGATGCCTTGCAAACGCCGGCACAATATGAAGCACTCTTGACAGAAGTGAATTCTGGGCCGACAGTTACATTCACAGAAGATGATATGCTGATTCCGAATTCCTGCCATAACAGACCGCTGTATATGAGGGGCTCCCTGAACTGTCAGCCACTGAACATGATACTGATAGATCTCGGGGCTGCCGTGAACATTCTCCCATACCGCATCTACCAAAAATATTACTTTGATCTTCAGCTTACCAAGGTCAGAGACATGAAAATTGCGGGATTCAACCAGAAATGTGAGACGCCCCTTGGGGTGGCTGATTTTAACCTCACGTTGGGGGACCTCACTACCGTGGTACGATTCTATGTAATCGACTCCAACACCACATATAAGGCCCTGCTGGGGAGACCGTGGCTGCATGAATATCAGATAGTGCCGTCCACACTGCATTAGTGCATTAAATACTGCCATAAAGGAAAAGAAGAGAGGGTGTTTGCGGATCTGCATCCCTTCGAAGTATTCGAGTGCCATATGCTCGATGCATCCTACTACACGGAGGTGTCGCGAAAGGGTGAAGAGAAAGAGGCTGTGGTCAGCCAGAAAAAGCCGGCGACGAAGGCAAGAGACTGGTCTCCCCCGCCACCAAAGGGCTATATTAAAAAGCATGAGGTATCTCACATCTCTTATGCTGGTGACTTTGCTAGGATCACCCCTCCTAGCATTCACCCGGATGATATCAATGAAGAGATGAAAGAAAAGTACACACAAGTGGAGGTGCCGCAGGGTTTATTTAAGCCCATCGCCAGCCTAGAGTACCAGACGGTGCTACCACTAAAGACTATGGAAATCCCTCGCTTCTGCGAGCCTCCCACCATATTCTACACCGGGGAACCAGTCGAGGAAGATGATCAAGACTGCATGGTCCCTGAAGAGGCTGTAAACCGGATGGTGCCGATTACAGGCTTGGACTATACTACCCAGCGGGTTTCGCAGATGTTCTCTAAAATACAGATGCCATCACTACAACCTGTTGCCCAAAAGAAGGCGTTCCAGGAGCTATGGGATCCGCCCCGGGATAATAAAGAACTGAGGAAGATCACTCAGCACCCAGGATTGGGTTATACCCTTCAAGAATACTATGAAGCTGAAGTGGACGTCATCTCTGTCTCCTACCAGCATGAAGGCCCTTCCGAGGTGGGATATGAAAAGTACCCCTCGGAAGATGAAGAAATCATTTATCAATCCAAAATGAACAATGAAGCCCCGGACAGTCAGCCGGAGACGGGGACGTCTGATGAAGCAAATAAAGATTGGTGCTGGGAAGACCTACCTTGCAAAGAGGATATGTTCCATGCTGAAGCAAAGTTTGATACGGGAACCCTGGATGAAGACCAAGTAGCCAAAGAGTTGAGGGAATGCCTGGAGTTTGAGCGCATCCTGGAAGAAGTCCGGGCTCTACAGAATGATGATCTCTCAAGGGAGTCTGCATCAGAAGAGCCTCTAAGGGCAGAAGACTCCATCTTTGAGTTTCCTGGTGATCCAGTTACGTCCTCGGGGCATACTGAACAGAATACAACAATATTGGCCGTATATGATGAGCCAGCACCCGCTGATGACCAGTATGATGAAACAGAGGGTCATGAAACTGAAGAAGATTATATCCCGGGAGGCTTCATTGACCTGCAAGAAGCCCCGCCCAAGGTCGAAGATGGAGGTCAGGCCACCGTCGATGAGCTTGTGGAAATAAATCTGGGGACCACAAATGAGCCAAGGCCGACATTCCTCAGTGCACTGCTGGAGCCAGCTACCAGGGAACAGTATATACAATTTTTGAAGGAATTCTGAGACTGCTTTGCATGGACATATGATGAAATGCCGGGACTGAGTTCTGATGTGGCACAGCACCGATTGGCAATAAACCCAGAGGCTAGCCCTGTAAAGCAGCCTTCCAGGAGAATGCGCCCTGAATTGATAAATCAGATTAACAAAGAGGTTGACAAGCTGATTGATGTAGGCTTTGTCGAAGAGAACCAATATACTACATGGCTAGCCAATATAGTGCCCGTAAAGAAGAAGAATGGGCAGATCGGAATATGTGTTGATTTCTGGGACCTTAATAAGGCTTGCCCGAAAGATGACTTCCCAGTACCAATCACTGAAGTGATGATCGATGCGACTACTGGTCATGAGGCCCTATCATTTATGGATGGGTCATCCGGATACAACCAAATCTGGATTGCTGAGGAAGACAGAGTGCACACTGCATTCCGTACCCCGAAGGGGATATTCCACTACAAAAGGATGCCGTTTGGCCTCAAGAATGTCGGCGCTACCTACCAAAGAGCTATGACCAAGATCTTTGATGATTTGCTCTTCAAGAAAGTAGAGTGCTACATCGATGATTTGGTAGTAAAAACTAAAAGAAGAGAAGACCATTTGCAAGACCTGAGGGTAGTATTCCAAGTGCTGCGCAAATATGAACTCAAGATGAATCCCATGAAATGCGCCTTCGGCGTGTCCAGTGGAAAATTCCTCGGGTTTATTGTCCGTCATAGGGGCATCGAAATTGACCCATCCAAGATTAAGGCTATCCAGGAGCTCCCTCCACCAAGGAATCTGCCCGAGCTGAGATCTCTGCAAGGGCGGCTGGCCTATATCCGACGATTTATATCAAATCTATCGGGAAGATGCCACCCCTTTCATAAGCTCATGATGAAAGATGTGCCGTTCCTCTGGGACGATGACTATCAGGAAGCCTTTGAGAAGCTGAAAGAATATCTCAAGACCCCTCCGGTGCTGGGGGCACCAATTAAGGGCAGGCCCTTGATACTGTATATCGCAGCCACATACTGCTCCCTGGGGGCAATGCTGGCACAGATAAATGAAGAAGGCAAAGAACAAGCCTTATACTATCTGAGTAGGAGGCTGATTAGAACTGAAGAAAGCTACAGCTACATAGAAAAGACCTGCTTGGCACTAGTCTTTGCTGTCAAAAAGCTCCGACACTATATGTTGTCACATGAAGTCAGATTGATATCTGCAGCAGATCCGCTCAAATATATATTGACTCAGCCAGTACTGAAGGGCCGGTTGGGCAAATGGGCAGTGATCCTGATGGAATTCGATATTACCTACACACCCCAGAGGGCGATAAAAGGACAGGTCATGGCTGATTTCTTCGCAGAGCATCCTGTGCCGGAAAATGATATGCTAGGGACTGAGTTACCCGATGATGAAACACTCGAGGCCTGCCAAACCCAGTCAGTTATGTGGCAACTATTCTTCGATGGAGCATCCAGAACAGAGACAGACTCCGATGGAAAGACCAGAATACGGGCTGGAGCCGGTATTGTGCTGAGATCACCAGAAGGGGAGGTCGTGCATACTTCCTGTTCTATAAACAAGCCCTGCACCAATAATGAGGCCGAGTATGAAGCTCTGATAATCGGGCTATATATAAGCCTCAACATGGGTATCCAAATGCTTCAAGTATTCGGGGATTCGATGTTGATAATAAAACAGATCCAAGGGGAGTTCGAAGTGCGGAAGCCAGAACTGAATCCCTACCACCAAAAAGCTTTGCGCCTTATGGCGAAATTCTACCATATTGAGCTCAAGCATGTGGGCCGTGGACACAATGCCCAGGCTGATGCACTGGCAAAGCTGGCCAGCTCACTAGCAGTCCCACCAAATAAGACACTGAACATTGTCGTTATGAATCGGCGGCAAGTCCCCAGTATGCTAGAAGGGTGCCCCGAAGAAGACGAGGTTGCCACCATCAGCACGGAACAAGCGTCTGATTGGAGACAGCACCAGTTGCAGTGGTTTCTACACCAACAGCTGTCGCAGAAAAGAGAAGAAAAGATGAAACTCCTGAGAATCAAAGATTCTTATGAACTCAGGAATGGAATTTTGTTCCGAATAATGGCAGATGCACGCAAGAAGATTCTACTCCGCTGTCTGTCCACTGAGGAAGCCTGGCAAGCGATGAAAGAAACGCATGCTGGGACAGCAGGTGCCCACCAGGCTGGTCCCAAGATGAAGATAGAAATCAAGAAGCTGGGCTACTATTGGCCCACCATGTTTGAAGACTGCTGTAAATTTGCAAAATCATGCCAGAAATGTCAAGAGCATGCTACTGTGCCTAGAAGGCCTCCTACGACTCTGCACCCTACAGTTCCCAGTTGGCCGTTTGCACAATGGGGAACTGATGTAGTCGGGCCACTGCCGACTTCCTCGGCCGGACATAAGTACATACTGGCCATAACAGATTACTTCTCCCGATGGGCGGAGGCTATAGCATTAAGAGAAGTGACTGGTGAACTGGTCGCCAGATTCATCAAACAGAACATTATCTTCCGGTTCGGGATCCCCAGCCAAATAATATCCGACAATGGAAGTCATTTCAGAAATCAGAAGGTCTATCGGCTTGCTGAGAAGTATAAGATCGAATGGAGGACTTCCACTCCTTACAATCCGCAGGCAAACGGATTGGCAGAAGCTTTTAACAAGACTCTCTGCACCTTGCTGGCCAAGGTCGTCAGTTCTAATAAGAAGGACTGGGAAGAGAAAATGTATGAAGCTCTGTGGGCATATCGCACTGTCTTCAAGACACCTACATGGTGCTCACCATACTCGCTGGTATACGGCTCAGAGGCAGTGGTTTCGCTAGAGCTGGAAGTCCCGTCACTCAGAGTGGCAGTCCAATATGGCCTGGCCCGTGGCGAACAGACCAATGCAGAAAGAAGAGTAGAAGAACTGGCTGAATTGGAAGGGAAGCGCCTCCGAGCTCAGAAGAGTATCCAAATGTATCAGGCCCGCATGGCCACTGCATTCAACAAACTCGTAAAAGGACGAGAATTCAAGAAAGGTGACCTCGTCATGGTCAAGAAAAAAGAAGTCATGGCGTCCAACCCAAAAGGAAAGCTGAATGCTAATTGGGAAGGTCCTTATATGATATAGAGGGTCTACGAAGGAGGGGCCTACGTGGTTGTTAACAATCGAGGGGAAATCCAATTCTCCCCACTCAACGGAAGACATCTAAAGCTGTATCATGCGGCACAACCGGCATTCCCTGAGTGATCAGGCAAAGCTACCCCTTTCCCGGTCTAGTGGCACTCCGCTCTAACCGAGCTACCCTTTTCTTGGTCTAGCGGCACTCCGCCCTAGCCAAGCTACACCCCTTTCCTTGGTCTAGCGGCACTCCGCCCTAGCCAAGCTACCATTTCTTCGTCTAGCGGCACTCCGCCCTAGCCGAGCTACCCATTTCCTTGGTCTAGCGGCACTCCGCCCTAGCCAAGCTACACCCTCTTCCCGGTCTAGCGGCACTCCGCCCTAACCGAGCTACCCTTTCCTTGGTCTAGCGGCACTCCGCCCTAGCCAAGCTACCATTTCTTCATCTAGCGGCACTCCGCCCTAGCCGAAGTACCCATTTCCTTGGTCTAGCGGCACTCCGCCCTAGCCAAGTTACACCCTTTTCCCGGTCTAGCGGCACTCCGCCCTAACCGAGCTACCCTTCCCTTGGTCTAGCGGCACTCCGCCCTAACCGAGCTACCCCTTCCTTGGTCTAGTGGTACTCCGCCCTAGCCAGACTACACCCTTTTCCCGGTCTAGCGGCACTCCTCCCTAACCGAGCTACCCTTTCCTTGGTCTAGTGGTACTTTGCCCTAACCAAGCTACCCCTGTCCTTGGTCTAGCGGCACTCCGCCCTAGCCAAGCTACACCCTTTTCTTGGTATAGCGGCACTCCGCCCTAGCCAAGCTGCACCCATTTCTTAGTCTAGTGGCACTCCGCCCTAACCAAGCTACCCTCATCTTGAGCTGGTGGCATTCTGACCTGTCACCCTCTAAAAAAAAAGGAGAGAGAAAGAACAAAAAGAAAGTAAAAAAAATGGGGTTAAAAATAGAGATACCCCGCCAGACTTGCTCCTATATTAGGGACAAGTGTAAAAAATGGCCTAAAACCCAGCTGTGGTGAAAACCCGAAAGGGCACTGCAGGCAAAATCTGGTACCCCGCCACGTGAAAACCCGAAAGGGCATGTGGGCAAAAGCAAGAGGGGGCTGGCTCCGGTGAAAACCCGAAAGGGCGCTTGGGTCGGTAATGTGGTGATTCCAAAGAAAGCCTCACCTCCCACCATAAAACTCCTCGTCGATCGACCGGCGCCTTGCCCGATCAACGATTAAACCCATCCGGAACGGACCTTACGTCCATTCTGTTGAAGCCTTCATGTATTGCTCGAGAAAAATTCCCTCGATAATAAGCCCACCTCGGGATAGACCTTCCGTCTGTTCTGATAAAACACTTCCACTTGTTTCTGTCTAAGACCCACAACAATGAAACCCTGTCCGGTTTAGACCTTACGTCTATCCCGATGAAACTATGAAATCCTTGCATTGGTATAAACCCAGTACTGAAACCTGATACTGATCGACCGGCACATTGCCCGATCAGCAATAAAACCTTGTTCGGTTTAGACCTTACGTCTATTCCGACTAAATCTACAGTCTCGTTACATCCCGCCGTGTTGAAACCTGCTGTTGATCGATTGGCACACTGCCCGATCTATGATGAAACCTATCCAGTTTAGACCTTCCGTCTATCCAGATGAAATCCATGAACTCCTTGCATTGGTATAAATCCGATACCGATGATGAAACCCGCCATTGATCGATTGGCACACTGCCCGATCTATGATGAAATCTATCCAGTTTAGACCTTCCGTCTTTCCTGATGAAATCCATGAACTCCTTGCATTGGTATAAATCCAATACCAATGATGAAACCCGCCATTGATCGATTGGCACCTAGCCCAACATCAATGATAAAACCCTATCCAGTTTAGACCCTACGTCTATCCTGATGAAACATATGAAATCATTGCATTGGTATGAGCCAATACCAATGATGAAACCTGCTATCGATCAGTTGGCACATTGCCTGATCGACGTTAAAACCCATCCAGGGTAGACCTTCCGTCCGCTCTGACATAGCACAACACTGCTCTTTGAATCTATTCAGACCATCCGTCTGAATAGATCATGAAACTCTATTCCTTTGCGTTAATGTTAAACCCCACATTAACGATGAAACTCATATTTTCAGCAAACGGCCTCGTGCCCGAGCTGCTATCTATATCCTCTAAATCAATTCGAACCTTTCGTCTGGATAGATCATGAAACCCTACTTCCCTTTGCATTGATCTTGACACCCACATCAATGATCGTGTGTCCACAATAAACATATGGTGCCATGGTCCATAGGATGAAAGTTCTGATCCCAGAAAAGACAATGAAAAAGAAAAGAGAAAGAAAACGACAAAAGTACATATATAGAAATGGGGTTAAAATAAGAGATATCCCGCCAGACTTGTTCAGGCATTCTGGACAAGGGCAAAAATGGCTAAAACCCAGCTATGGTGAAAACCCGAAAGGGCATTGCAGGCAAAATCGGGTACCCCACCACGTGAAAATCCGAAAGGACGCGTGGGCAAAAGCAAGAGGGGGCTGGCTCCGACGAAAACCCGAAAGGGCGCTTGGGTCGGTAATGTGGTAGGTCAGAAGTTCCATGCCAACCGGCACGTTGCCTTCACCTCCCCTTCACTGATGAGGCCTTCCGTCGGTCATCTGGCTCTATGCCCCACCGATGATAAAGCCTTTCCGGGGTAGATCTTACGTCTACCCTGATGAAATCTACATACCCTCTTTTCACATGTCCCACCAACAATAAAACCGGTCACCAGTCTGATAAAGCCTGGCCAGTTCAGACCTTACGTCTGTCCTGATCAAACTCCTAAACCTTCTCTTGACCGATCGGCT
The DNA here is from genome assembly GCA_022559845.1 of Amorphophallus konjac. Classification (NCBI taxonomy): domain Eukaryota; kingdom Viridiplantae; phylum Streptophyta; class Magnoliopsida; order Alismatales; family Araceae; genus Amorphophallus; species Amorphophallus konjac. The sequence continues at coordinate 293,311,330 of CM040119.1, forward strand.
CCTTGCCCGATCAACATTGAAACCCTACCAGAATAGACCCTACGCCTATCCTGATGAAACCTATGTATTTCTTGGCAAAGCCCCACCCGCCATAAAACCCGCTGGAATAGACCTTACGTTTGTCCTGACGAGACCTACACCTCTACATACGTCCCACCGTTGATCGACCGGCACCTCGCCCGATCAATGATAAAATCCTCTGTCCGGTTTAGACCTTACGTCTATACTGATGAAACCTATGAAACTCTTTGCGTCGATATAAGCCCCATATCGACGATGAAACCAACCACTGATCGACTGGCACCTCGCCCGATCAGTGATGAAACCATGTCCAATTAAAACCCTGCCAGTGTAGACCTTTCGTCTATTCTGATGAAACTTATAACTCTTTCTTTACATCGATATAAACCCAATATCGACGATGAAACCAACTGTTGATCGACCGGCACCTCGCCCGATCAACGATGAAACCCTGTCAGTGTAGACCTTTCGTCTATTCTGATGAAACTTATAACACTTTCTTTGCATCGGTATGAACCCGATATCGATGATGAAACCAACTGTTGATCGACCGGCATCTCGCCCGATCAGTGATGCAACACTGCCAGTGTAGACCTTTTGTCTATTCTGATGAAACTTATAACACTTTCTTTGCATCGATATGAACCCAATATCGATGATGAAACTAGCTATTGATCGACCGGCACCTCGCCCGATCAATGATGAAATCCTATCCTGTTCAGACCGTACGTCTGTCCTGATGAAAACCACGCACCCTTTAATATCCCACCTGCGATAACCTCTACCCAGTCTAGGCCTTACGTCTACTCTGATGAAACCTATAAAACCCCTTTGCATCGATATAAACCCAATATCGATGATGAAATCATATACTAGTCGATTGGCACACTGCCCCGACTAGCTTTGAAACCTGCCCGGGATGGACCATTCACCCGTTCGGATAATGCTCTGAGCCTCTTCGTTCACACTCCTGCAAACCGTCTCCCTTGCGGCACATATGGCCAAAGAAGGACGTTTGCTACCAACAACAAAATTTGGGTTAAAGCACCTCCCCCGGAGGCCGTCACGCGGTGGAGCGAGTTCCCCATCCTTTCTTTGAAGGGGTGGACGCTCTCCTGCCAGATACGAGCCGTTCGTATGAGGGACTGCTAGAACCACTACCCCACTTCCCAAAGTGATGAAACCACATAGAAAGGACAAACCACATATGAGACTGGTATAAAGATTCCTTTCCATTGAATAAAAAAGGGGATACAAGAAGGGCCCCTGAGGGGGGAATTGTATTACAAAAAGGGGGAAAGAGATATTCACGGGCGCCGGAATATGTCTTCAAAGACCAGAAGCCCTACATGCGGGGCAGCCCCCAGTTCATGAAGTCGACCCTCCTCCTCCTGTAACCGAGCAGACTCGTCCCGAAAGGATGCCATCTGCCCCTCCAACAGAGCTACTTCCTCTGCAAGCTACGGTCGAGAAGTTGTTATCTGCGATAGTTCAGCCCGGAGGTCAAACAGTTCAGCCTCCAGGATGGTTATCCGGCTACGCACGAACTGCTCCCGCTGCGCCAGAGACTGCAGTTGGCATTGGCGCTCCTGAAGAACAGAGTCCGTCTTCTCCAGCTCAGATTTGCACTCCTTCCTTTGCAACTTCAAAGCTGTCAGTCTGTCAGACATAATATGCGCCAAGAAGTCCCGGCGATGTATAAACTTTAACAACAATAAAACCCGCTGGGCCCATATCTCCATGGGATAGCCCATCACCTGCAGACCAGCGGTGAAACGCTCAGCTATCTCCTTCAGCCGCAGATAAGTCAGTCCGGGCTGGGACTCCACCAGCTGGCGCAGCATGTCCAGATTTTGCCAGACGAAACTCTCGGATGAAGCGAAGCCAGGAGAAGGGGCTGGAGCTACTTCGAAAGTCACCTCGCCATCAATGTCTGCCCACAGCGCAACATCCTACTGAGAGGACGAAGATGGCAAATCCGCTGGAAGAATTGGCCGGTCCCTCTCTGTGCTCTCTGGCTGAGCTGAAGATTCCTTCTCTACCGCTGTCTCGGGTGCTATGGCTTGAACATCCGCGGAGGGAGGACCAATGAATGATGGAGCTATCTCTTCATGAGTCTTCCTGAATAAGGGCTTCATCTTTAGCTACTCTTTCTGATAATGGGGGCGAAAGGTCCCTAGTCTGTAGAGGCAGAGATCCAGTCTCTATAGCCGCTGTGGCAGGGACTGCTGATTCAGGCGCAATCGACATTACGGCGGCCGGTATAAAAGCGGAGCTTCTGCCTGGGTCTACTTCGGCTCTGAACTCTGAGGCCCTGACAGGGATGGAAATCTCTCCTGATGATCCCAAGTCCAGTGATGTTAAGTCAGTTGAAGATTGTATTCTCACTGGCACGGGGCGAATAACCTCAGAAATTTCCATGCAAGTTGAAGGTAAAGCCGGGATGATGATCAAATCGGCAGATCAGACATCCATGGAGACTGCGGCCGCATCGGAGCTGTTAGTGATAGGGTCCTGAGGACAAAGCAGAATGATCCTCATCAATGGATGGAAGAAAATAAATATAACAGCAAACAAAAAAGAAGCTTACCTTTAAAGTGGGGTCTATATCCTCAAGATGAGACAAAAGAGGAGAAAGCTCCGTAGTTGAAGCAACAAATGGAGGGGTTATGTCGACCTCAGTGTCGAGCCCGGCAAACTCCTCTTGTAATTCCTCCTCAGAAGATAGCATCAACAGTTTAGGAGGCTGAAAGGGCGGGAGGCCTTTTGCAAATACAGGCAGGGCTTCTGATTTTTGGATTTCCTCCTCGCTGTCGCTGAAGGTCACTTCCTCCTCATTATCAGGGACGGTCTCGGAGCTGCCCGAGGATATCTCCACTCTAGCTATGTGCTGCGAGGTCACCTCTAGAGCATGCCGAGATGCAGACCGGGTGATTATGCGTCTGGCCGGAATAGGGCTCTATTTTGTTTGAGTCCTTTCACTTTCCTGCGGCTGAGACGACTCTCCCGCTGCTATCGTAGCCCCAGTCGGCTCCCTGACTGTCACCTCAACAAAAGGGGAACTCTGAGGGATATAATGAAAAAGAATAACAACAAAAGTATAAAGAGAAAAGATGAGAGAGCACATTTACCCTCCTCCTCGCCAGCCGGGGTAGGAGAAGGCAGCCTCGTGTCCCTTTCCGCAGGCACTGCAACCTGCTCCGGGGCTGTATCAGATAAAGAGAAGCTCAGTCTCGAAGGACGCCTTAAAAGATCAGTCAAGAAAATAATGAAGATTGCGTCTGCAAGATATTTACCGCCACTCTCGGCAGGTTCCTGAGCAGCCTCCCTCTGAGACCTGAACTCGTCAAAAGAGGGGATGTCTGGAAGAGGGGTCCCGGCGTCCGTCGCAACTGGAGCTGACTGCTGGACCCGAACAACTTTGGCCCTCTTGGCCTTGACAACTGCAGCTTTCACCACAGAAGGCTTCCTCTTCTTGCCCAGAGGCAAGGGAGTGGTCGTAGGTGCCGCTGCAGGAATTTCAAAGTAAGCAGGCTTCTCAGCCTGAGCAATAATCTTCCTGTAAAGTCCCTGCCGTTTTATGTCCGGTCTATCTGTGCAAGACACAAGAAAGGCAGTCATAGTCGACAGGAAGGGTCATACCTGTTGGGCCGTCATAACAATAAAATAAAGACGCCATGAGCACACAGGAAGGGTCATACCTGCTGGGCCGTCATAGAAGGTGGAAAGCGGCCAATACAGATAAGCCACCTCCTTCGAGCGGGAAGCAGCCTCCTTCACGAGCCAGCATACGTCACCTATGGTCTGGCATATCTCCGTCAAGGCAGCTAAATCTTTGTGTCCGTGGAAGTCAAGGCAATGAAACAGGCCGAGGTAATCCATGCACCAGCCGTCGACATAATGAAAAGAAATAAAAAGCGGCTTATTCAGAATGCCAGCTATCGGGTTCTCTACTGACAGCCCGTGAACATTCAGCAGCACGAAAAGCCATGAAGTGTGCTGATAATATGTGTTGGTGCGGTCTTCCCTCCGCACAAATGTCCGATAAGGGTGAAATCTGTCTACCGGGCCCCTCCAGGGGGCTGCTGTCGGGAGAGGCTCCTCCGGGGGAAATGGATACTGCACCTCCACATGAATACTCCCTATGTGGCCCAGCTGCCTCAGGTCCTTTGTAAAAGCATCTTCATTGATCTCAGAAAATACAGGAGTGGGTATTTCAGAGCCTTCCTCTTTTAAGGACCGACGCCTGGCAACGTATGTGTCCGCCTCCCTCGGATGCTGTGAATAGAGCCTTTTTAGATGAACCTCATCAATTTCAAATACAGGCCCTGATTGCCGCTTTAAGAAAGAGCGCTCGGCCACATCCCAGAAGGCGCCTCTGCCATCCTTATAAAAATTGGTGCGGGTATTCCACCACTTGATGTATTCTGATGTGACCCGGGGAATACGATTGGAAACGGTCGGGACCCTGAAAGTTATGCCCTCTTGGTGATGAAAGAAATCCCACCATATCCGACCGTCACTGGCAATGGAGGACCCATGCTTGGCACGGCTGTCCAAAGGGAACTGAGCAGCTGATGAAGGAATATGCTGATCGTAGCCAAAGTTTCTGCTGAAACGGAATGGGTAATAGGGCTCCAAGATGAGCAAGCCTCCCTTCCTGAAGACCAATACACTGGGTCGGATAGCCATAGCCCACCTTACCAGTTCTGGTTCTAATATGGGCCGGGTGGCATTGGCCCCCGAGATAGGATGGACATAAACTTCTACCTCCTCCATTCTGCATTCCCTCTGAGGGTCTACTAAAGGAGCCGAACCTACTGCCAAGCTCCAGAAATGAATGCTACCAGGAGCATCTACAGGCACTTTTGTCAACCGGCCCCTAATTTTAAACAGCTGCTCTGAGAAAAGACCAGGTTCGGCGCTAGCAAACTCAATCATCCGAGGGAGCAGTGTGTCTGACTGTAAAGTTCTCGGGGCCAGCTCGGGGAAAATGTTGCAAACCCAAGCATTGAAGAAATGAAATGGACCTACAGTCCGTAAGGAACGGGGAACCCGATGTCTATGCAAATCTCCCAGCGATTTGTAAATTAAACACAAAGCCGTCGGGCACAGAGACAGTCTCATCCCCCAGGCCATCTGACAGGCCGGATATATAGCCTCCGGTCTGATAGTCGTCTCGTCCCCTTGGGGGAGAGCGAAAGTGCACAGCCAGAAGGTCAGATAAGCTGCACAATGAGTAATGGGGTCAACCCCTGCTGGGTTTGGGCCATCTACACCTGCTCGGCGCAGTGAAGCCGGCAATGCTGATTTATAACGAGGGGCCCTGATCTGCTTACTGGGAGTCGGTCCCACGGAAGGGAAGTCTGTATACTTCAAGGGACCCCCGAAGAAGTACTATATCCACTGTCCTACACGGACTCTCAACCTGCTGCTCTTTTCCCGGGGTTGATATCCTTTGGAAGATCTCCTGCTATAGGCCAGACAAATGGTCCGATAAGCCTTCATCAAGTACCGGTATGCGTAGCCGAAGGAATATCTGCCCTCTCCATCAGAGGCGTCCTTTACAGAGTCGTCTAGACAGACCTCCTCATATGGCTCCCCATCTATAGGCAGGCCTGAAAGCTGCGCAAGACTCCAAAGATCGAGGGAAGTCTCGCCTTCTGCTGTATAGAACGTATTAAACTGTGGGCAGAACACTTCAAGCATGCCGCAACATAATCCCCGAGAGATGGGATAGCGGAACCTGGAGGCAAATACACTATGATATACCCCAGCTCTAATCAGTAAAGGGGCGTATTCCTTCAAGATAAATTCTGTAAACTCCACTGCTCCTACCCTGAAGAGATGGGCGTCTGTCACTTTAGCATCTCCAAACCAGCCGGCAGCTAGCTGATATTTAAATTGAACGGCCAGACAGTTCAGAATGAATGGCTCGTCCCTGTAACCCCACTTCACAGGAGCTAGAAAAAGTCCAAAGTTGGGCTTCTCTCGATGGACGCGACCGGCTGCATGGTCCCACCTTGCCGGGGTAAACTCTGGAGCCCGGGTTAGCATCTTCTTCTCCGGCTCTAATTCAGAAATGCCCAGCACGGCATTCCAGTCCCTCTGCTCGCCTGGGAGATATATAGCTCGGGCTCGATAAACAGAACCCTTCATGCTGTCTCTGTCAGCCAGTATTGCCGCTTCACAGACCGAGCAAGCAGGAAATCCCTCATTCCGCCTATGGTGAAGGTCCGGATAAATGGCAGCAGATGGCGATCCTTCGGCAGGTCCGGACGGTAGTCGGCAGCCCTTCTGAAATCAATCCCTTCTGTGGAAGAATAGACACCGGAAGATGGCACTGTGTCAGTGTCGGAATCAGAGGACTCATCAACAGTGGCGATCTGGTTATAGCCGAAGCTCAGACTATTCACATTCAGCCAGTTGACTGAAGCCCGAGATATGTCCGGCTGAGCCGATGAACTTGCTCCCACAGTCATGGAAGCCGCAGCAGAAGAGTCGGAAGCCATGTCAGTGACTGTGATCAAGAAAAGATGAAAATAAGCATCGGAAAGATGAATGAGCATGTGATGATTAAATAAATAATTCCAATTAAATTTCAGCAGCATCTCCTCTTGTCCGGGATCTGCCCAAGAAAAATAGGGAGTCACCCACCAAGAGGGAGTGATCCCGAGCATAAAATGGGACTCAATCCCACATAATGAACTCACCCGAGAATGAACGGGTCAAAAAGGGGGGAAGAATGAAGTAAGGCTCTCGGGGGAGCTCACCACCGCCGCCGAGATGAAGAGAGAGAAGGAAGAGGTAAGAAATGAAGTAAAAACACCTCTCGGGGGGGTTAAAAAGAAGAAGCGGGAGAGGCTTCTCGGCGCGAAGAAAAGCGCGCCGAGAACCCCCCATGTCGGCCGGAAGAAAGGGCGCACCGAGACCTCCGCGCCGAGAAGTACCCCCGCTGAAGACCCCCCGCGCCGAGACGCCCGCAACGACAACAAGTCCTGCGCGCCGAGAAGCCCCGCGCCGAGAAGGGTCATACCTTGCACCGAGAAGCCCAAGGCAAGGCCAAGAAGGCTCCAAAGTGCTGACAATAAAATCAGAAGATATGGAGATGAAAAACATGAAAATGAAAGATACATGTGCATAATATTACTGCAGCAACATGATCAAGCCAAAGAACAATGTCAAAGAGAAATGGAGGAAGATGCCCTCGAATGATAAAAGGCACCTGCAGACCCCGTGCCGCTTATTCTGCACTTACGCCGCCCGCAGGTGGGGGGCATTTGTTGACACCGTGAAAATGAGCAAGGGCAGAAACAGAATTGAAAGGAAGATCAGACCAACAGTGAAAGATCAATGACGAAGTTCGTCAACCATCTACCCGGCTGAAGTCCTTTCCGGGCCAAGCTGATGTCCGATGCCATTGTCAGTCAGACGACGGCACTGATGAAATAGCTGCCACCTGGCTGAAGTCTCTCCAGGCTAAAGCTGATGTCCGGTCTTGTCACCGTTCTGGTGACGATGCCAATGAAATGATGTCCGATTTTGTCATCATTCAGATGGCAACGTCGATGAAATCCCGGTCTACCGACTGATGAAAAAACCTATGAATGATCTCAATAGAAACTATGTCACCAATGGAGGGCCCTTTTGGGTGCTGATGCACTTGAAGGACCAATAAGAGGCCTAGTCTAAAAGGCCTAAGTGGGTCTATAAAGTGGCGTCGGGATCCTCTTGTCGAAGCCCAAAAGCCGCGCTGAGAAGCGGAAGTCCTGCGCGCCGGGAAGCCCCTCAGTTGAGGCGCGCCGTGACAGGCCTGCCGAGAAGATACAAAATACAGTTATAAAACCTCCTTCCCCTCGAGCAAGAAAAAAGAGGACCATCACCACCGCCAGAGAGACAATAGAAGAGGGAAGACGATAGCAGAAGAGAAGAGACCACCAAGAGACTAACAGAGTGGGAGAGAGCTCCCCCCCCCCGCTGAAAAAAGAGAGAAGAGACCAAAGGAGAAAGCAGAGAGAAAGATTCGAAGCTGATTAAAGGTGGGCACCGGGGAGGGAGAGGAGTCAATGCTCCGCCCTCCCCCCCCCCCATTTTTGTATTTCATCTTCTTGTAATTTCGATTGATGCTACTTCTTCTTCTTCTTATGTATTCTGCGACATCGTAATCGGTTTTCATGCCGCTAGAACAGGACTTAGTCTTTGTTTGCAATTTTCTTCTATGTACTCCGTCCCTCTGATGCATGGATGTAATAGTCATGTCCGAATGAATAAACGAATGGAACAGGCCTCGATTGTCGTCTGCTATTGTCTCTGTGGAGGTTTGCCCCCTATTCCCCTCCCCAGTCTGATTATTCGTCTGCGTTTTCTTTCTCGAAGATGCTTTCATGCACTTGTTCCAGAGCCAGGGACAGGCTATCCCTTGGCCTTCGGAACAAAGCCAAGCCACATGATGATTCACATCTGTGAGATTCCAGAGTTTCTGATGCCCGGTTTGCTTATCGACATCATCAGAGTCGTTTCTGGACCAGAGACAGATATCTCTTGGTTCCCAGGACGACGAATGATAACATCAAGCCATCCTCCTGGAATTCTGCACAAGTAATGGTGATAGAGGCTCCTTATGTTCGGTTCTTCTTTCCCATTTCCCTCTGTCCTTGGACTTCCTTCGAAACCCATGCCAAAGCTGGTCAATACCCAATAAACACATCCATCTTTGACTCCTCAGGGCCTGTCAATCTCGGCCTTAATCGCCAGGAAAACCCCCTCAATCATCCATAAACCCCAAGACAGGGTGTCGTAAAATCCCGAAATACATCTCGGCGCCCTCATCTATCTCGGCTCCACGAACAGTAGAACCGATGAATAGCCCTTGGCGTGAGCTTTCCCGCGCCATGAACCCTATTGTTTTGGCCGCGCCGAAAAGCCCCCCCCGCCTCACTATTTCTCCTCGCGCCGGGAAGCCCATGCCGGGAGCCTCCCTGGCCTTCTCTTCCTCGCGCCGGGAAGCCCGCACCAGGAGCCTCCCTGGCTTGCTCTTCATCCCGCCGGGAACCTATCCCATGGCATCTTCCCTTTGGCGCCGAGAACCCCTCCTTGGCTTCCTTGTCTCTGCGCCAAGAACTTATACATATGTTTGAGGTGCGCCGAAAACCTGCTCTGCTGCCTAATGAGCCTCCGATTCCCCTGTCAAACTCACTCAGGGATGTCCACGAGTCACCAGAACCCCCCTCCAAGGATAAAATTAAAGGGAGTCAAACTCCCTTATGTTCCACCATCCTGTGTCGGGTTTTGAGTAATTCCTTTAGCTCGGAGGGCTCCGCCACTGCGTGAGTCTCGCCGGCTTCCGTAGGGAAGAGTAAAATGTTGTCCCACGGCAGCTACGTGATCCGGGAGGTTCGACCTCTCTTTCTTTCGGCTTTCATCCCGGCACTCCGTGGGTGATAGTCTATTCTCCCCTGGGCATAATCCAGATTATGGGGAGATGCTGCCGAAATGTCGATCCGACGTTCTAACCCCGATGAGCCCCGGGAAGTGCACGTCATACACCTCCCATTCGGCACAATCTTTTGGGGAATACTAGTTCCGCGAGGCCCTTGGCCGGATGAGAAATCTGATAGGGGACCTGTCCCCGATGATTGTTCAGGCTCTGCCCCGCCGCTGCGTGGACGGTGTCCTATTTCTTATCTGGCATACCCCCCCCTATAAGAGGGGGGTTATGTCGATTTAATAAGCCTGTTACCTACTTAATTACATTCTTAGAATAACAATATCCTCAATATCACGCACTGTTACTTTTCTTTTATTACCACCCTGAGCGGCCTCCTATTTTGGCGTTTAATCAAGGGTTGTCCTTCTTAGGAAGGGCGTAATTAACGTCATAGCCTTTATGGTATGACGAACTTTTGGTCCCGACTCGGACTTCACAATCGACTAACCAAGTCAGATCGAGCGCATAATAAAAATTGTCACCATGGTGACTGGCACACCAATAAATCAATTAACCAAGCCAATAAATCAATAAATAAACAAATAAAAATCAAACAAGATAGCCGGAAGAAAAATCCCCGCGTCCACATGAACCTCGGTGGGTTCATGTTACGGAAACTTCGGTGGAGATCTCCCGCTCCACGATTTGCTCCGCCTTGGGCCACTTGCTGTAGTGCCTGTGTGAGGCCTTGCACGGTGCGCTGCATCTCGCGCCATTGTGCTCTTTCCGCAGCCATGATCCTACAAAAGAGTTAAGTATGATAAAGATCGGATTTACTTGTAAGGTCAAAAGTCATTGTAGAACTTAACCTATGGCTCTATCTGATGGGAATCGACACCGAGCCTATACTTTTTATTTTATATTTATGTCCTTTTAGTTTGTGTATATATCCTTGGGAAAGTATGTACGCAAATGTAAGGCGTTATAAGCCAAGGAGTCATTCCCATGGATTGTGTGGGTTTTTATGCAATTATGCCGTAGGACCAGTAAGGGGGCCCTCAGCCCTCTCCCATTGGTCCATGTCACCTTGTGGGGCTGGTCAACCTTCCAAGGTGGACATCTAGAAGGGTGGGCTGGTCATATGGACACATGGTAGACAAGTGGCTCATTTTGTCCAAGGTAGGCCACCTACCATTTCAACCTTCCATTCAACCCCCACTCTAGTCAATAGGCCACCCCCCCTTGTATATTATATTCATTTTTTTGTGTTTGTGGCATGCAATCCCAGCCCTTCAATCCCCACCCCTCGATCCAAGGGTTCACATTATATTTGATGCGAATCATATAAAAGATTGTATTTTCATATGAATATTAAAAAAAATCAGAAATTTGTTGAATGTTCAAGGAGCCTCCTTGCGCCCCCTTCCTCTCCCCCTGGTTTCCTCTCCTCAAACCTCCAGTTCTAAAGTGTTTCAATCTTCTATCTCCCCTTCTCAACCTCTGATCTTCGTTAGTGCCGCCGCCGCCGCCGTTCGTGCCGCCTTCGAGCCGCCGCGAATCCGTCTTCGGTTTTCTATCCTGCTGAACAGAGGTGTCTTCCCAAAATTTCTGATACCAGCCACAGCCTCTTCGTGGTTTGTAATTTTTATGGTATGTTCCTATCTTCCATCCCATCATCCACAGAAACATTCAGGTCCAAAATCTCTCGTTTAGTATTTTTCCATTTTCGTTCATCTTTCATTCCCAGATCTGTTTTGTCTCTTTCTACAGTGACATCAGCCCTGTGTTTCTCACCTCCGACCCTCTTTTTGATTTTTTAAAACCCTCCCAATTTTAATGGGAGTTCTATCCATCATCCCCTACATCCACCATTTTTCTTGATTTTTTATCCACCATCTATCCATTTTTCAAATTTCATGTTCTATCTCAGCTACAGTGCTTTCAGCCCATTTCCAGATCTGACCCACTCCCAGTTCAAAAATCCTATCAATTCGTAGCCACATCCAAACTTGTCCAAACTAGTTTTTCCATTTTCCTAACTTGATTTCCTACAACTTTACTGAAGACCACCACTTCATATTCAGACGTTCACATATCGGTCAAAGGTAGTTCTCAGACAAGTTCTCTACAGATCTGATAGCCCGGTCACTGTACAATAGCAACTCAACAATTCATTAAAGCCCAGATCCATGCAGATCCAGGCCAGATCTTTAGACCTAGATTGAAGGATTTGAAGTTAGCTTTCCAACGGCGTCAGTCTCGTGTCGATCCGACATCGGGGCTGATCGCAGCGCCCGTTCTCGCCGGGACGCGCGCTGAAAACCAGAAGTTGCAGATCCGTGGCCGATTATTCCGACCGGTGCCGAACGGAGCCGCTCGGCCTCCGACCGGCGAACCAACACGCCTCCACTCCAGGGAGCGCTCATCCAGGCATCCACCATTACAGCGGTGCCACCGGGTCCCACACGGCCCCTCCGGACGGCACGTGGGCCCCACCGTCACGTGTTCGGGTGTTGCAGAATCAACGCGAGAAGCCGCCCGTCAACCCGAATTCGGTCCTCCCGGGCCCAGTTGTGTATCCATTTACCTCCCTACGTGGAGTGGGTGATATTTCATTACTGTCATCATTGTGTAATATTTATCCCGGGAGTACGAGTTTCGGCCGGGTCCGTCTTCCCCACGCCGAGCGCGTGGAGGTATCGCATTCGCTCCCTTACTTGACATTTTGCTTACTTCATATATATTTGTTTATGCCGCTGCTAGAGAGCATGTGTAGGGATATCTAGCTCGCTTTATCTATTCATTACCGCTGCTGCGAGAGAGTGCGAGATCGTCCCGTGACCCGATCCGGGCACACGAGAGAGCCGATCACCCTAGCTCATTGTCGGTTTCTCAACCGCGCACGTCCAACACTTCCCTCGTTAAGGGACAGTGACGAGCTTGTCGTGTCCGTGGTCTCGTCCCGCATCACTATCCATCTCACCGGGTAAGGTATATCTATCCTTGAACTTGGGTTTTACCTATCCTTGGACTCAAGTTTTTACTTAGATTTCAATTTCTAACCGTTTATTTTTTCTAGTTCCCTAGGTTTGAAAACCTGGCTCTGATACCACGAAGACTGTCACGCCCCGAGCGCGGAAGATTACCCGGAGGCGTGACACGTCTATATAGATCGTGTCAATCATGTAAATATCAGAGTGCGCAAATAACTAAGATTTAACTCGAAATTAAGACAAATAGTACGAGCTGACAATTGTCACAACTAATCAAAGGACAAATACATATGTTCCCAGAGTCCAACGACTAGGCTTCAAATCTTAAGCAGTTCTAATCAAGTTGACTAATACAAATGACATAGATGAATTGATACAACTGATATAAGTGAACTAATACAATAACACAAAGGACATGACAATTTGATAACTTCACTCTAACACTTATCACTCAGTCTCATTCCCTTCCGAGTGTTGGTTGACATCTAAATTACCTGAAAATATTAGAAAACAACTAGATGAGCGAATCGCTCAGTAGGAATTACATCTCAAGATTTAACATGCTTTAAGTGGATTACAAGTTCAATTAATGTCAGTAAAGCTATGCATGTAGATGAGTAGATATCAAGGATTGTAAAAATCGACAAGAGCAGTGAAGGAATAACAAGTGAGAGTATAAGGATTCCAACTTCAATGCAGCAATAGCAAGAGATTCAAGCAAGTAATAACTGGAATTAACAAAATCTTTCTAAGAGAGTAAGAACTCATGTGAAGCAAGTAATAGAAAGTAATATAAATTCAAGCATGTAAAACTGGAATTGGCTATTTATCAATTTCATTCAAGCAAAAACTTTACCCTTCTGCGGGTCTCAAGTCAAATCAATCAAGTAATATCACGAGAATGAGTGGAATGTCTAAAGCCTAGCAAGCAAGTACTCTGGTGCAATGCCAAACACCGTGGTCAATAAACTCCCATGGGCACAAGTACCTTCGGGTGCTCCTCCCAGGACCAGACCGGGCCCTATATGCACAGCATTAATCATTTTTGTCGACATCCACTCTCATTTATAGTCAATATGGAATTTCAAGGTTTGACCAGTATGATATATAAGGTGGAATTATGGAATGGAATCCAAGGGCGCATTGATGTGTATGGATGAACTAGGAGTGGAAACCAGTAACGTTTCATACACGGAAAAAAACTAGATAAGAGAGGTGCCTTATGGGCCACCTGACAAGTTTAGAAATGACACCCTTACTGTGGGATGCCCTTCCTGGGAACTATACAAGGTTTAGAGGAATCTATCAGGAGTTAAATGGCACCTCTCAGGCTGCCATCTATTAGTGGAGATGGCAAAAGTGAAAGCCTAACGATCACGTTAACGTAATGAGCCAGCTGTGTCGACTCAGCAGTTCATCGCGTCAACGCGGTGAACAGGCTGGGTCGACCCTGCAGTTCATCACGTCAACCCTGCGAACAGGCTGGGTCGACCCTGCGAACAGGCTGGGTCGACCCTGTAGTTCATCGCGTCAACCCTGCGAACAGGCTGGGTCGACCCTGCAGTTCATCGCGTCAACCCTGCGAACAGGCTGGGTGGACCCTGCGAACAGGCTGGGTCGACCCTACAGTTCATCGCGTCAACGCGGTGAACAGGCTGGGTCAACCCTGCAGTTCATCGCGTCAACGCGGTGAACAGGATGGGTCGACTCTGCAGTTCATATCTGCTCAAAATGGCTTAAGGTATTAATCTTTGATTAAGTTAGGGTTAACTAGATGATTAGTTTAACATCATGCAGTTAGAAGGCGCCCATGGGGCTGCCATCTCTTAGAATAAGGTGCCCTTGGGTCTGCCACCTTCTATTAAATTTTAATAGGTTAGTTAAATGATAAAACTTGCGTTATTCGGATATATCGTATGGATATAAAGCTAATTCATACCAATTACCCTACATTGAAGCTAATACATGCTAATCGTCTTGGGTATAAGATGAATACATGCTAATTATCTTAGGTATGAGGCTAATACATGCTAATCATCTTAAGTATGAAGCTAATACATGCTAATCAGCTTAGGTATGAAGCTAATACATGCTAATCATCCTAGATTTAAGCTAACACATGTTAATTATTCTAGGTATGAGATTAATACTCGCTAATTATTCTGGGTATAAGGCTAATACATGAGAAACATGCCGTATATACTTTATATCTATTTGCTAAACATGCAATTGAGAGGGGTCTTGGGTTTGTATGTTTATGTTGTTATTCGTGTAAGTTCTTGAGATTTTAGTCTTTCTTAGTCCTTTTCATACTTTTCGGATCTTCATTTCAATTTCATGTCTTCTGCAAACTTGTTCATCCTTAAGTGCTTTACATTTCCTTCTTTAACATCTTTCTCTAATTCCTCTCCGTTTTCAAGTTATTGCATGTTTTTCCACTTGCTGTCCTGGCACATTACTGTTCATCCGAGTTGATACCTTCTTTTGTTCCCCAGTTTTCATACCCTTCCAATCCTCTTTTCTCTCCGAGTCTTCACAAAAGTTCTTCTTCTCTTGTAGATATAGATTTTCTTCGTCTACCACTTCCTCCAATTCTTCTTAATTTTTAAGTTATAATTAATTTTCTACGGTTCTGTTTTCTACTCAGTCACTGTTCACCTGCACCTATAGATCTCGATTTTTTACATTTTTCACCTTCTTCCTCTCATTTTCGCTCTCTGCACTCTTCATAAAACTTCTTCCTAACCCTCCAATCTACAACTTTCTCTTCTTCAACATATTCTCATTCTCTCTAGATTTTACGTTATTCTCCTTCTTAGAACCCCCTATTTTCAATATAATTTCATTGTGCTTTCAACTTGGACTTTTTCAACTTTGTCTTTTTCAACTTAGTCTTTTTCCACATTTTTCATCCTCTTGGCTACAATTTCTTCCTTCACTATTTTCAGGTTTTAGTTTCTCTAATATAACATTTTTAACATGGTGGTTTCAGTTTCACAGAAATTGACATAATGACAGGCCCTTCACTAAAGCATGAACTATATCAAATCTGAGGTGGTCATTCAACGTAAGAAGTGTTGGTAAATCAAGTAACATGGAGATTAGCCTAACATGTTATTAGGTTAGGTAGGCTAACATATTAATTTAACTCTAATATAACATCTTTATCATAGTGTATAAAGAATATGGTGTAGTCATTTAGTGTAAAACATGTCCGTAAAAGAAGTAACATGAATATTTAGTTTATCATGTGATTAGATTAGGTAATCTAACTGATTAGCTAACATATTCTAACAGATTAGCTAATATTTTACTTGATCTATGTGAAAGCATGATAGAAATTATTGTAAACATGGTTTATCGCATGGAACATCGTATGGAGATGAGCTAATACTAATTTTTATCCTAGATTAGCTATCTTAGATTAGCTAATGTTTAGTTAAAAGCTTGAAAACACCTTGAGAACACCTACTAAAACATGATGTGTAACCACTAAATACCGCATGGAGATGAGACTAATCACTAATTTTACATGCTAATATAACCTAGATTAGCTATGGTTTGGTTAAAGCTCGAGATCACCTACCTTGTTGGAAGATCTCTAGCAGTAGCAGAACCCTTCTAGGTGACTGTGTAATCCCTGCAGAGCTTTGCCCCAACCTTAGCTAACCTAGAATGTGGGTAGCAAAGGGTATGTTATAGGGTCTGGTATGACCGGATAGGGGGGCAAGATCTGGAATAATGGGGCTTTACAGCTTGTACAGGCTGGAGAGATAAGGGATAATGTTTGGACAGCCAATCCATGGCCCATATCGTAAAGTCTATCTCCCACATTCATACACGATCCCTCTTCAATGTGCACACTTTCAAAGTCTGTACATCCTCTCCCTCTCAAAGTCTATCTGTACATCCTCTCCCTCTCAAAGTCTATACATTGGCTTCCATCATAAAGTCTGTACATCATCACAAGTCTGTACATCCTCTCCCTCTCAAAGTCTATACATTGGCTTCCATCACAAAGTTTGTACATCATCACAAAGTCTGTACCCTCTCAAAGTCTATACATTGGCTTCCATCACAAAGTCTGTACATCCTCTCAAAGTCTATACGTTGCAGCTCAAGTCTATACATTGGCCATTGGTGCAAAGTCTATACATTGCAGCTCAAGTCTATACATTGGCCATTTGTGCAATTCAAAGTCTATACATTGCTGCAGCGGCTCAAAGTCTATACATACGTTGCTAGCCTATAATATATAATTAATTGGCACAAAAGGTAAATGGTGGATGCTAGGATTTGAACCCTGGTCATTGGGTTGAAAGGCAAGTTACTTAACCAACCACACTAGGAAGCCACTTGTTAAGTGAATAATCTTTACATATGATAACTTCGTGTTCTAACTTCTTACTTAAGCTTCCTCTAGAGTTTATCTAATATATTTTTTTATTTGAGAAATATTATTAATAAATAATATATATATATATATTTTTATACGGGGTGCTACAGAATTAGAAGATGATGCAGAAGCAGAAGTTGTAGAGAACGTAAAAATAAAAAACTTTTATGAAGATAACAAGAGGAGAAGAGGGACGGAAGAGGGCGAACTTGGTGAACTAAAAGATGTGAGAGGGAGAAAAAGAGTGAAAAATTACCAAAAGAAGAACTCCCTTTCTCCTCCTTGTAATGGGCTATTTATAGGGAAAGTTGGGTAGATGAAGGGTGGAGATTGTATCAAAAGGAGATGGATGGCTGAGATTTAAGTGGAATATGATGCATGGGGAAGTGGAAAAGTAGGTGGGCACCCCCTTTCTTGGACTTTGGGCACCCCCTTTCCGAAGGCTCATCATGTCTCTCCTTTATTTCAAAGTTTGAATTCAATTTTCCCTCCAACCGAAATATGTGTTTCTTTTCCTCAATTTCAAACTTTTTAAATTTCTTTTCCCTCCAATCAAAATATGTGCTTTTGACTTGGTCAAAGTAGTGGTGACAGTTTTGCCTCCGGCTTCTTTTGTAATTACCTTCGGTGTCCTACACACGCATAATTGCACTTTAGTCCATAAAAATTACCACAATGTGCACATAAATCTCAAATGCTAATGATTATGTAATGGAGAATTAATGCTCATGGCCCTCAACTTTAATTTATTATTAAATAAGATAATCAAATTAATCAATTTGCGTGAAAGCTCCAATTTAAATGCGGAGTTGAGGTTAACTATGAAATATGCATAATTGCCTAATTATATACACATAAAATGGTGTACATGCAATGAATTGTCTTAACAATTGGACACTTATCAACTGCCCCTGCCAGCAACTCACTGTCTATAGCACTAGAGAGGGGGATTTCTGTAGCCCATCTAAGAGCAGCCAAACTAGGTCCATCAGGACCAATCGAGGCCCAGCTCATCCAAGTGACAGCCCCACGGGGCCCACTTAGGCTAAAAAGCCCAATAAGATAACTCGGGATCAAATCCTTCCTCGGCGGCCCTTAGCTCGGAAGGCCCGAGCGTCGGTCAGAACGGAGGAAGATCCATGCCTGAGGTATCCCTTCACCGGGATAGAGGCAAGCGCTCAGCGCCCACTCCGACCTACCTTCATCCGAGCTATGCCTATCGCCCGGACAGGGTTGGCACCTTTTATGCTCAGCTCGACCGACGATTGCTTATCCATGCTGCCGTTGAGAGCCCTTTATGAGTAGGAGTTTATGAGGATAAGGGACCCATGATCCCTCAAGGCTGTAAAGATCCCATGATGAGGACGTAACTCTCGCCTGAAACTCCTCAGCTTACGGGACTCATAAGGTGAGCACACAATATAAACCTGGGACTCCCTCTAGTGAAAGGTAAGGGCATATACACGCCTAAACTCCCTGAGCAGGAACCACTTCACCACCTTGGTGTAGGGGGATCTTATGCACCTCTGTCTACCTCCCTCCATATCTTCCACCATTGCTCTACTGACTTAAGCATCGGAGGGTTTTCCCCAGGGAACCATCCTGGGCCCCCTGATCCGTTTCCCTTTTTCTACAGTTCACTATTCGGTGATCATCCTCCCAGCTCAGGACAAGCGCGAGATCACGCCCCTTCATCTAGCGCCGTCTGTGGGAAACGACCAAAGAGCCAGTATGGTGCGAAGAAGTTCAAGGAGGAGGTCTATCGATGACAGGGGAAAGGCCACGGTGGCAGCAGGGGAAGGCCCCTCTCAAGCCTCCCAAAATCCCCCCTCCGGTGCCAGCACTCCCACCGACGGACCGCCCCCTCCCCCTACGGCAGGGCTACCGCCCCCTCCCCCCGTGGTAGGGCTACCGCCCCCTCCCGCGGCGGCAGGGCTGCCGCTTAACGGCGGCGCTGACGCCTTCCAAGCCCTCAATGCAAAACTGGACATCCTCGTGGAACTCATGAGGACCCAGGCGGCCAGGGATGGAAGGTCACGCGCCCCTCCAGAGAGCCCTCCCCACGAGAACGCGTCCCAGCACACCGCCGGAGGCCGCTTCACCCTCCAGGGTCGACAGATCATCCGAAACAGGTCAGGAGGACCTTCTCAAGCCCCCCCTCTGGAACAAGAAGCCTCATCCACGCCGAAGAAGGGAAAACCTGGGGCACGCCATCCAAACCCAGAGACCGAAGTCCCTGGGGAACGCCAATACAGCCCCCCCATCCCGAAGGTGCAGTGGCAACCGGAGCTATCCCTCCGACTGCGAGAATTCGTGAGGCGTTTCGCAGAGCAGGAGCATGCCCTACGCGCCCTGTAGAAAGACTCCTCCGCCGAGGATGAGGAGAAATCCCCCTTCTCTGATTATATCTTGAAGGCAGAGGTATCTCCTAGAACCTCCATCCTGACCTTCAAGCTTTATGATGGCCAGGGCAACCCGGCCGATCACTCCGACATCTTCGACGCCCTGATGACCCTTCATGGAGCGTCTGACGCCAGCAAATACCGAGCCTTTGTGACCACCTTGGTCCAAGGCGCCCAAGCATGGTTCCGGGCCATCGCCCCCGGATCCATCCGGGACTTCAAGCAATTCGGGCCTGTATTCAAGGAGAGTTTCGCCGGCAGCGGTCCCCCAAGGTCGGTAGCGGGGCTTTTGGCCCTCAAACAGGCGCAAGGGGAGAAACTTTGGGCTTACATTACCCGATTCAAATCGGAAGCCCTGAGGATCCCCCGCCTCGACGTCGCCTCGGCCATAACCGCACTGACCGGGGGCACCCGTGATGAGAACCTCCGCCGCGAGCTTATCCTCCACCCTCCCTCGTCCCTTGCCACGCTAGTGACTTTGGCATTGCGCCATGCCGAGTGTGAAGAAGTGCTCAGCGCATGCCGAGACGTAACCGGCTCAGGTCGGGAGGGGGACAAGAAGCGGGCACCCGAGCCAAACTCGAGTCAGGGGAAAAGGCGGAACCAAGACGGGGAACGTAAGGAACCGTCACGGAAGTACGAGCGGTACACCACCTTAACCACTCCGGTTTATGAGATCTACGAGGACATCAAAGGCTCGAGCCTCCTCCGCCAACCCGAGCCAATGAGGTCGAAGAACCGCAGTCGCAGCAAGCATTGCCTATTCCACAGCGACCACGGACATCACACCAGCGACTGCCATCAGCTCCAGGACGAGATCGAGCGTCTCATTCACTAGGGGCACCTCTCCCGGTTCGTGGCCGGGCACAAGGAAGACCGAGGCGCCCCAGTGGAAATCGACAACGCCCCCCGAGGGGTCCACATCAACGTCATCATCGGAGGAGCTACATCAGGAGGAGACAGCGGCCGAGGAATGAAGCGTCATGCTGAGCGGATGAGCCGAGCCATCGAGCCTCCCAGGGCCCCGCCGAGTGAGCCCCAGGTCATAGTCTTCTCCGACAAAGACCTGGAAGGGCTAAGCACCCCGCATGACGACGCCCTAGTCATATCGGCCACAATAAATCATTGTAACGTAGACATGATTCTAGTTGACAATGGAAGCGCCCCTGATGTATTATCCTATGAGTGTTTCCATAAGATGGGGGATGATCCGTCCAAACTCCGCCCGATCCGAACCCCCCTGTGCGGGTTCAATGGCCAGGCCACTTATCCCGAGGGAGCCCTCAGCTTGTCAGTTACTCTTGGCACCCCACCCAAAACCGTTACGGTTATGCGGGACATCATAGTGATCGAGGGTATGATAGCGTACAATGCAATCTTCGGCCGAGGGATCCTCAGCCGAACGAAAGCAGTGCCTTCTACCTATCACCAAAAAATGAAGTTCCCCACCAAAAATGGGTTGGGGGAAGTCCGAGGTAACCAGGCCATGGCCGGAAGGTGCTACAATATCTTGATCGAAGCCACAAGGCCGGACGGGAAGAATAGGGGCCTCCGAGAAGTCGAGGAAAAATCCGCAACCGTCGAACCTGGAGGCGAATTGCTAGCGGTTTTCCTAAACGACGACCCGACCTTGGGAGTAAAGATCAGAGCCGACCTAGCATCTGGAGTCCAACAGTAATACAAAGAGTTTCTTTCAGCGTACATCCAGGTCTTCACATGGTCTGATGATCAACTCCCTGGGATACCGGGGGAAACTGTGATGCATAAGCTCAACCTTGACCCAACCATGAAGCCCGTACAACAACGCAAAAGGAAGCACGCGCCAGAGAAGCAGGCGATTATCAAGGAGCAAGTCACCAAGGGGCAAAAGACTGGTCTTTTTAGACCGGTCCTATACCCGACGGGGCTGGCTAACGTCGTCCTGGTGCCCAAAGCTTCGGGAAAGTGGCGAATGTGCGTGGACTTCACCGACTTGAACAAGGCTACTCCAAAGGACTGCTATCCGTTACCGAGCATCGACCAACTGGTTGACTCAACCTCGGGCAACGAAATACTCAGCTTCCTAGATGCCTACTCAGGTTACCATCAGACCATAATGCACCCCGAAGACATCGAGAAGACCACCTTTATCACTGACTTCGGCGTACACTGCTACACCCGGATGCCTTTTGGGTTGAAAAATGCTGGAGCCACGTACCAGAGGCTGGTCAATCATATGTTCGAGGGACAGCTCGGTCGGAACGTCGAGGCGTATATTGACGACATGCTCGTGAAGACCCCCAAGGCCGAGGACCATTTCACCGACCTAGCGGAAACCTTTGACACCCTCCTGAAGTACAACATGAAGCTCAATCCTGCCAAATGCACCTTCAGAGTAAGGTCCGGGAAATTCTTGGGCTTCTTAGTCACCCAGCGTGGGGTCGAGGCCAACCCCGACAAAGTCCAGGCCATCCTAGACATGCGCCCACCCACCTGCATCAAAGATGTTCAACCCCTTACCGGGCGCATTGCCGCGCTCAGCAGATTCCTGTCCCGCGCGGCTGAACGATGCCTACCCTTCTTCAAACTGTTGAGGGGGCCTAAAATGGCATCTGCTACATTCGCGTGGGACGAGGGATGCCAAAAAGCGTTCTCCAAGCTTAAGGAGTTCCTGGCTTCACCTCCGGTGCTTTCCAAGCCCGTCCCAGGTGAAACCTTGCATCTCTATCTCTCGGTGACTCCATCTACAGTTAGCCCGGTCCTAGTTAGAAATGACTCGGGAGTCGAGAGACCGGTCTACTACACCAGCAAGGTGCTCAATGAGGATGAAAGAAGGTATCCCGCAACCGAGAGACTCGTGTTAGCGTTGGTTACCTCGGCCAAGCTCCTCCGACCCTATTTTCAAGGGCACTCCATCACCTTGCTGACCGGTGAACCATTGAAGAGGATCCTCGCTCACCCTGAAGCCTCAGGATGCCTCGTCAAGTGGGCCATCATGCTTGGGGGCTACGATGTATCGTACCAGCCTCGCTCGGCCATCAAAGGCCAAGCGCTCGCTGACTTCATAGCCGAGAGCACCATCCCGACTGAAGAAAGATCTCCATCCGCGCCTGGGCCGACCTGAGAAATGTTCGTCGATGGATCCTCCAACTCAGCCGGGAGTGGCGTCGGGATTCTCCTGAAGTCCCCCGAAGGAGCAGAGCTACTGTACGCCCTGAAGTTCAACTTCCAAGCATCTAACAACGCTTCCGAGTATGAGGCCCACATATCAGGAGCCCGCATAGCCTGACGGTTGGGGGCTGAGCGAGTCAGGATTCACACTGACTCCCAACTGGTCGCTAGCCAGGTCAACGGTGATTATGAAGCTCGAGAAGCACCGATGGTCAAATACCTCGAGCTGGTCAAGACCGTGGCACAACAGTTCGAGAGTTTAGAGGTAGTCTGAATAGCTCAGGAGGAAAACTCCTGAGCGGACGCCCTCTCTCGGCTGGCCTCCTCTCTTGACCCCGAGGGTACTCGATTGGTCCTTCTCAAAGAGCTAGAGCAACCAAGCATTGAATCGGAGCTCCTAGCTGTTGACTCGGCCTCCCCAAGCGACTGGCGTACCCCCTATCTATCGTGGCTTCAAGACTCTCAAGAGCCTCCCGACCCTCGGGAAGCCCGGAGATTGAAGTACCAAGCTCGGTGATTCGTCACTCTGGATGGCACTCTCTACCGGAGATCCTTCTTCAGTCCCCTCCTGAAGTGCCTCAGCGCTGATGAAGCCAACCGAGCGATTCAAGAGGTCCACGAAGGTCTGTGCGGAGCGCATTTAGGGGGAAGGTCACTCGCCAGGATCTTGCTACGGCAAGGTTATTGGTGGCCCACCCTGCAGCGCGACTGCTCGACTTACACACAACACTGCGACCGATGCAAGCGATTTGACCACTTGGTCCATCAGCCAGCAACGGAGCTCATCACCTTAGCCGAGCCATATTCTTTCGCTCGCTGGGGAATCGACATCCTCGGGCCATTCCCCATGGCCCAGTCCCAGAAGAAGTTCATCATCGTCACCATCGACTACTTCACTAAGTGGATCGAGGCCGAAGCCACAGCAAGGATCACCGAGGCAGTCGTCTGGAATTTCGTCTGGAAGTCGATCATCTGTCATTACAGCATCCCCCGGGTGATAGTAAGCGATAACGGTCGGCAATTTGATTCTCGTTATTTCCGAGACAGATGTGCCGACCTAGGCATTCGCAATCACTTCACCTCGGTCACCCACCCTCAGGCTAACGGGCTGGTCGAAAATGCCAATAAGACTATCTTAAAAGGCATCAAGACTAGGCTCGGCAAAGCCAAGGGCAGCTGGCTTGAGGAATTACCGAACGTACTTTGGTCACACAGAATGACACCCAAAACGGCAACCAGTGAAAGTCCCTTTCAGCTGGTATACGGTACCGAGGCCGTGATCCCGTTGGAGATTGGCAACCCCTCTCTCCAAGTCATCTGCTTCTCGTCCGAGGCAAATGACCAGAAACTGCTCGAAAACCTCGACCTAGAAGATGAAGTCCGAGAGATTGCCAGCATCCGAGCAGCGGAATATCAACGTCGTCTCACTCAATACTACAACGCCAAAGTCTGAGATAGACACTTTCAACTAGGAGACTTCATCCTCAGGAAAGCCGAAGCCTCTCGACCACTTGAGGCGGCGGGCAAGTTATCCCCTAATTGGGAAGGCCCCTACCGAGTGGTCGAGACGCTCGGAAAAGGAGCATACCGTCTATCCACGATGGAAGGAGAGCTCATCCCTCGGACCTGGAACGCGACTACACTACGCAAGTTCTACTTCTGAATATTGAGCATTGTGTAAACGACATGAGATAAAAGGCTATCCACGATGGAAGGAGAGCCCATCGCTCGGCTGACTCGGATGACCTCCCTGCGTCCAGCCACTGACTCTGCCTCGTGTAGAAACTGGCTCGGATAAATGATAGTCGACCCCGTTGGCTCAGGCAGCTCCGGACAAAGGTCACAGAGGGATTAGGAAGGAGAATGATACCTTCCAAGTTGAACTTGGAAGAGAAGGGGGAGAGAGAATGCATATGAAAGCATCCTCCCCACCAACATGCCAACTCTTTGGAAGAAAGATAGTGCAGGCACCCTCCGAAGAGTGAAAGAAAGGAGGAGCAGAGTAGAAGAGGGAAAAAGAGGCTGCGGGGGGGAGAGAAAGAAACTAGCAGAGCTGGACGAGGAGGCAGGGGAAAGCCCGGAAAGGAGGGAGCTTAGCTCGCTTCCTCCCCCCTCCATGGTGCGAGCAAGGAGAGACGGGCGGTACGGATGCCTAATGCCCCCATCCGTCCACCATCTTGCCCCCCTGCAAGCGCCGCTGGAACTGATAAAAAGAAGACGACGTGCCTCCACACGTCGAACCCTCTTTAAGTCTGTCCACCGGCCGTCGAAACCTCTTTAAACCCGAAGCAGCAAGAACTCTCTGCCCCCCGTCGTCGGTAGCCTCATCTTCCGGAGCGTCTTCCATGCTCCAAATACAACGGCACAACGCTACGTGAAGAAAGAATGCGGAAAGACTGTCAGGGAAACCCCTAAGCGGTGGAGAGGAAGGGACGCCCTTCAGATCTTTTATAGGCGAAGGGAGGCTATTTTCCTTAAATGATTCTCTGCTCGAAAACACGCCAAAGGGATCTCTCCCTACTAACGGTCACCTTAAACTTCTCATTTTTCGCCCCAGCGGGATACACGAAGCGGCCAGGCATTCAAAGTATGAGAAAACGGAAAGAAACCCCGTCAGACGCTCACCCAACCATCAGGCGAGATCCATGCAGAAAGTATCGACTCTCTCCAACCACTGCAGATACGCTGAACAAAATACAGCAACGGCGATACGGAACAGATAAGTCTTCACCATAACGCTATTGCCTTATCTATTTTTCTACACAAAAGAGGACGTTTTTTTTCTTCAAAAAGGAAAAAGACATACAAAAAGAGGCAGCAAAGCAGATACATCAGGGCTCCGGCCCACCTTGAAGTCCGGAAGTAGAGGGCTCAAATGGTCTACCCCCGGCATCTTCAGCGACGGCCGACCCTGGCACTGACCCCACCGGCGTGGGAACTGCCTCGGTTGTGTGCCCTCCTGAGGCATCCGAAGTTAGCAACCCCTCGAACGATGAGCCCCCGTGATCCTCTTCATCATGTGCCGAAGTAGAGGAACTGGAGGATCACAAGTCCGAGTCATAACGTTGCCCGGACGGGAAGTCAACTACTCCGGACGCCTGCTCCTTGGCGTAAGAGACGGCCTGGTCGTAGCCTTGCTTGAACCCCTTGCGGATGCCCCGGCGAAGTGCTAACTCGTAGTAGGGGAGGGCAGCCTCCTTAAGGTCGACCCGGTAGGCCTCTGAGCTTTTGTACTGCTCGAGAGCCTCCGCCCCGGCCGATCCCACCATACCAGCGAGCTCGGCCTTCTCCTGCTCCGCCTCAGTTGACTTCCGCTCGGCCTCAGCCGTTCGCTATACGGCCTCCGCCGCCTGCTTCTCCGCCTCGGCCCGATCAGCCTCGGCCTCCCGCCGAAGGCGCTCGACTTCCTCCGCTCGGTCTACCAGCTCTGCACGTTCGGTCTCCCACCGGTCGTCCAGCTCGACGTGTGCAAGATGCTCCTCTTTAAGAAGCATGTTCTTCCTCTCGAGCGATTCACGGGCCTTGGCTAGCTGCTTGGTTAGCGCCCGGGTCTCCACCTGGCTCGACCGCGCCAGGTCCCTGATTGAGGAAAGCTCCTGCCGAAGCCCATCACGCTCCTCGGCAAGCCGAGCCAACCCCCTATCAGACCCACCAAGGGTCCAGGCCAGGTTCGCTCGCTCCCACTCGGACCGAGCGTACGCTTCTGCCAGAGCGGTCCCCATCTGGGCCAGGGCCAGGCCGCCCTCCATAACCCCAGCGAGGGCCGTGGACGGAGAGTACTGCCTACCTCCCCCCCTCACCTCCGCGGCTATACCGCGGCATACCTGGTGCAGAGGGCCCGAGATACCAAGCCTCTCTAAGGCCATCGGAACAGAGAACCCCCCATCGCCCGGCGCCCAGCCAAGTGGCTCGGACCGAGCCTCAGCCTCGGTCGCCTCTCGCGCCTCGGCCGAATTTTCTTGCGGCCCCCCAACCTGGACCGGCTCGGCACCTGCACAACCACCTGAAGCGCCAACCTTAGCCACGGCCCCAGCATCCCCCTAAGCCCCAGCATCATCCTGCCTGGGAGGGATATTTGGGTGGAAATTAGGGATTACTAGACACCTCCAGGTTTCCTCCACTGAACAAATCCCCACCCATAAGAATTGAGTTTTCCACCCCTTATGCGAAGAATCCATCGCAGCCAAGGAGATACAGCTCCTATTCCGCCTCGCCTGGATGAAATAGAAACCCTTCCCGGCTGAAGGATGTGCTTTCAACTCAAAGAAATAGTGAAAGAGGTCCAAGGAAGGAGGAACTCCACACTGGCGGCAGAGAATGCGGAAGGCGGAAAGGAGAAGATAAGAGTTGGCTACCAACTGAATGGGCGCCAACAGGAAAAAACTGAGAAGCTGAAGAACGAAAGGTTCGAAGGGAAGGCGGAACCCACCCTTCCACGATAGAAGGAAAGTATAGATATGGCCTGTACGAGAGTCCAAGCTCGTCTCGTATGGAGAGGCCGCGGCAAAGCAGAACTTATGGGGCATGCGATACTGGTCCTCCAGCCTTCTCACATCCGCCACCCCCAGTTCGCTGCAGTTTGGAACCGGTGCCTTCACCACAGGCTCGTCCTCTCACTCCTCGGCATTCGGACGATGTTCCACCATGGAATCCGAAGAAGAGTCTGAGGAAAGGTGATCTTGGGACCCCGAAGATTCCGGGGGAAGAGGAAGCCGCCGGACTGCCTCCGCGGTTATCTCCGCCAACTCCACGAACGCCGCTGCAAGCCTCTGCTCTTCCGT
Organism: Amorphophallus konjac; assembly: GCA_022559845.1. NCBI lineage: Eukaryota > Viridiplantae > Streptophyta > Magnoliopsida > Alismatales > Araceae > Amorphophallus > Amorphophallus konjac. The sequence goes on from CM040119.1 coordinate 293,338,500, forward strand.
CGTGTCCTCACGACGCATATAGGTACCCAAAAGCAAGAACATGGGAGAGCCCAAACCCTAAAGATGGAGGAAATCTGGAATGACAACAAGCGCCCAACGCTTATATCCCCGCGCGAAAGGCGGCGCGTCATTCCGACCTCCGAGAAAAGGGGGCTCCTTCAGTTTAAATCCGTCAGGATCATCATTATTACGGGCCCAGGTGACCACGGCACGTGGCTTCATAACACCGCCAGATCTCCACCCACCTGAGCCACGCTGGTCTAAAACCCCAACAAGCTACTCTTCTGAGGTTACTAAAGCTCGGGAGTAGGAGGGGGACAAGTGGAGAGGGGGATTTCTGTAGCCCATCTAAGAGCAGCCAAACTAGGTCCATCAGGACCAAACGAGGCCCAGCTCATCCAAGTGACAGCCCCATGGGGCCCACTTAGGCTAAAAAGCCCAATAAGATAACTCGGGACCAAATCCTTCCTTGGCGGCCCTTAGGCTCGGAAGGCCCGAGCGTCGGTCAGAACGGAGGAAGATCCATGCCCGAGTTATCCCTTCACCGGGATAGAGGCAAGCGCTCAGCGCCCACTCCGACCTACCTTCATCCGAGCTATGCCTATCGCCCGGACAGGGTTGGCACCTTTTATACTCGGCTCGACCGACGATTGCTTATCCACGCTGCCGTTGAGAGCCCTTTATGAGCAGGAGTTTATGAGGATAAGGGACCCATGATCTCTCAAGGCTATAAAGATCCCACGATGAGCACGTAAAGATCCCACGATGAGGACGTAACTCCCGCCTAAAACTCCTCAGCTTATGGGACTCATAAGGTGAGCACACTATATAAACCTGGGACTCCCTCCAGTGAAAGGTAAGGGCATATACACGCCTAAACTCCCTGAGCAGGAACAACTTCACCACCTTGGTGTAGGGGGATCTCGTGCACCTCTGTCTACCTCCCTCCATATCTTCCACCATTGCTCTACTGATTTAAGCATCGGAGGGTTTTCCCCAGGGAACCATCCCTAGGCCCCCTGATCCGTTTCCCTTTCTCTACAATTCACTATTCGGTGATCATCCTCCCAGCTCAGGACAAGCGCGAGATCACGCGCCTTCAAGCACTCATAGTGGCGGTCGACCGCCAGCCCAGTAGCGGTCGATCGAAATACCAGGGACTAAATTTCTACAGCGTTTCTCAGTAGCCAGCTTCCACAGGTCGACCGCCATCTCCGAGCCAACAAATGATGACTTTGTTTTCCACTTCAAGAAGAGCCATTCCCCATGGATTTCTTTAATCCTAAAGTCACCCAATCACCCAGAAAACGTGGATCTGGTCTGGAGGATGTCCAAGGACCATTCAAATGGTATAAAACAAACACATGAGGGGTTAGAAACCCTAAGGGCTTCAAGGGGAACAAGGAGATACCAAGGGAGGCTAGAGGAGGAGATCCACGGGTACTGTACACCTCTGTGAACAGTGCTTCGGGCTGGAGTTCTTCATCCATCCAAGGTGCTTTCAAGCTAATTTCTGAAGCCATCAACCTCCAAGAAGGTGTAGAAGCAATCAAGGTTCAAGGCTGCATCCATTATCTTCTCCATCAACTCAAAGGGGATTCAAAGAAAGAGGGATCAAGGGAGATGAAAGGAGGCTTGGAAGAAGAGGTACTGTAGCCGTGAACAGTACTTCGTGAAGAAGTTCTTTATCCATTCCAAGGTGTTTCAAGCTCATATCAAAGCAAGCAATCTCCAAGGAAGTGCAGAAGCAAGCAAGGCTATCAAGGTGATCCAAGGAAGCTGATTTCACAAGGTTTTCAAGGGAGATCAAATCTACATCCTTTATCTTCTTCATCAACTCAAGGTGATCCAAGGAAGATAATTTCACAAGGAAGAAGATACAATTGAAGCATCAGATTCAAGCTCCAGCAATCTTAGATAAGATCTTTTCTCTTTGAACATATTCCATATCTTGTTTGAGTATTTTCATATTTGTTCTCTTTCCATTTTGTTCAAACCATTGAAACTGAAGATCGTCCCTACCGGTGGTTAGTAGGAAGGAAATCGGAAGCTGTCCGATCTGCGATGTTGACGTCCCCACCTGTGGTTAGTAGGAAGGCAATCGGAGGTCTTTCCGATTTGTGATTTGGTGCACTGCACTAGTGGAGCCTCACCGGGTTTGGTGAGGGGTGGACGTAGGACTGGGGATTCAGTCCGAACCACCTTAAAATCTCATGTGTTGTGGTTTGATTGTGCGATTATTTCGTGATAGATGCATGCTTAGGTTGAATATCTATATTACTTATTCATCTTGCTAAGCAAATCGTTGTGTGCTACGCTAAGCTAGTTATATTCCGCTGCAATTCCTTTTATCTAGCTTTAAAGAGGGGTGTTATGTGAAAAGAGGGGCAGATCTATTCACCCCTCCCCTCTAGATCCGCCATCCACTACTCAACAAGTGGTATCAGAGCAAGGCTCTGCCATTCCCAGATCCTACGATCTGTCGGGAAAGATCCCGGTGTATTTTATTTAGATGGCTTCATATGCTACACATGCTTCGATGGTTTCTCCGCCCATTTATGATGGTTCGGATTTTTCTACATGGGTAGGGAGAATGTTCATCTATGTTAGCTCCATAGATCCACAATTGTGGACTCTTATATACAATGGTCCTCATGAGCTGCCATCAAATTCAATTGATTAGTCAGTCGAACATGAGACCAAACACAATGATAATCTTGCTACATATAACTTAATTACAGCTGCAGTTGATCTCAGACTAACTCATCTTGTGTCCTCTTGCAGCACAGCCAAGCAAGTACTGGACAAGTTGGTGAAAATCCATGATGGGAAGGAACAAGAACAAGAATGCTTCATGGCCGACCGTGCAGAATAGTCCAGCAATACATCCTCTTCACAGGTAAACTTTGACTCCGAGGAATTCACTATTGAAGAGCTTATGGAAGCCTATGATGAGTTGATTACTCAATACAAAAAGGTAAAATCAGAAAACAAAAATTTGAAAAAGGATCTCAAGAAAAGTAACCAAAATGAAAGCTCTTTTTGTAAAAATTGTTCTGCTTTTGAAGAGCTTAACGACACTCTTTCTTTTGATCTAGATACGCATAAACAAAGCATTGCATGTCTAAGGGATGAAAATGAAAATCTTCATGATGAAATCACTAGGTTGAAAGAAATTATAATAAAACTTCAAAACCAACCTAAATCAATCTCTAATGATCAAACTATGGCCGATGGGCTAATTCATGATGAGAGGTTGATTGAAGAAAGTAAAAATTATGAAACTCAAAGTGAAAAGGTCCTAAAAGAAACTGAAGTTTCATGCTCTGCTAATTTTGCATGCAAAGAATGCTCGTTCATGAAAAAGATAAATATGGGTCTCCATGATGATCTTGAATGGCAACAAAATCTGATTGATTCTCTAAAAGAAGAGAATAGAGAATTGTTGGAAAAGAAAATTAAACTTGAACAAGATGAAGAAGAAGTGAATGAAAAACTGGTTGCTCTTGGAAAATGCAAAATTGTCATTGATGATTGCTCTGAAACATTGCATGCTTTAGAACAAGAAAATCAAAATCTTAAAGCGGTAAATGCCATGCTCAATGAGCAATTGGCAGCATGCGAAGAGGGTCTTAATGAATCTAAACATCATATTTCTTCACTTGAAAATAAAATTCAAGGTTTGAATGATTTCCTGTCAATATTTGCCCAAGACCAAGATTCTGGCTCATCAGAAGCCACCACTTCCTGTGGTCACAAAAAGGGCATACTGCTCGAAAGAAAAGTAAAATTCAGCATGCTCATCCAAACATGCACCACAACATGTCCAATGCTAAATACCATGCTTTCCACAAAACGAATGTCCATTGTTATTATTGTGGTAGACATGGTCACACTGTGCATGATTGTTTCATCTTGAGAAATGATGAGCTTAGAGCAGGACAACAAGTGAAAGGGCAAGGAAAGAAATAGGTCAACACTGGCAGAGGGCCTGCTCAGCAGAACTCTACACAAAATCGCATGGAGAATCAGAAATGTCGACATTCCCATCCAGACAGGTCGACACTCCCCATGGCCTTCAAAAGGAATGCTTCTCTTTGCTGCTTTCATTGTGGTAAGACTGGTCACACTGACCAGGAATGCTGGCATCTGAAAGAAAGACACCACCCTCATACCATGAAAGGTAAAAATCATGCTCGCCCACAAAAGCATAGTCCACATGCACATGCACATGAACATAAAAAGAATAATCAATCTTTTGTGTGTTGTTTCTATTGTGAAAAAATGGGCATGAGATATATGATTGCCACACAATGAGGGAGGATGATGTGATTGCCCTGAAAAAGATGAGCCAAGATGTTAAACATGTTGCTAACCCACAAGGACCCAAGCAAGCTTGGGTACCTAAAAATTTCAAATGAGAATTTTGGGTGCAGGATGCCTTAGAGCTGAGAAATGAATGGTCAGGTAAATAAAAACTCAAGGCACAGGTAGGTAAATAATTTATTTCCTATCATTTTGCATGTTTAGTCTTGACATGTAGATAGTGCATCATAAGTTTGCCCATTTTGTTCAATAAAATTCTGCAAACTGAATTGCTTGTTTGAATGATGATTTATCCCCCATGGTGTGAAGATGAACACATGAGCTAGATTAATTGCTTACACCCTACTTGGCCTCTGGTATTTCAAATGGTCTATAGTAGAAATGCAAGTCATGTTTGCCCAGAACTCTTACTATGCGTGAGAAGGATCTAAGATCAAAACTTCTGCCGTGTACTAGAGATCAATTATTTCAGCTGTTTAATTCATGAGAAACTTGTTATGCTGATGAAGTTGATGTGATGATGAGTTGTGTGGTACCTGACATCAGCCACATGAAATTCTTGAATTTTGGTTTTGATGATGCATATCATGGCTACATTTTCAACTCGTTATTCATGTTAGCATTGTTCAAAGGGGGAGTCTAACAATTGGCATCATCATGTTGCATCCAGTTCAAAATCAATTGTGAATGATTTGTGTTTCCATCATCTTGTGATCTCATATACTCTAATGCAAATCATGTTTAGGAAAACACAAAAAAAATGTTCAATCATCATGCAACATCTTCATTGCATTGTGCATTCACATAAGTCTTAGGCTGCATAGCTCATTGCCAACCCATGCATGCTTTCAGTAGGAGTCAACATCTAAAACCAAGCTGCATGCTCCCTTAGAATAAAGCTGTATCAAATGGATGTAAAAAGTGCTTTCTTGAATGGTTTGATCAAAGAAGAAGTCTATGTTGAGTAGCCCCCTGGTTTGGAGAATTCTAACCATGCAGATTATGTGTACAAGCTAGACATGGCGCTTTATGGACTGAAGCAAGCACCTAGAGCTTGGTATGAGAGACTAAGTTCGTTCCTCATTGAAAAAAGGGTACACACGAGGTAAGATAGATCAAACACTTTTAACCAAGAAGTAAGGTAAGAACATCTTGATTGTTCAAATTTATGTTGATGATATTGTGTTTGGTTCTACTAAATCTGAAATGTGTGAGGAATTTGCTAACCTCATGACTAGCGAATTCGAGATGAGCCTAATGGGAGAACTCCAATTCTTTCTCGATTTGCAGGTCAACCAAGGAGAAGATGGGTGCTTCATAAGTCAAGCCAAATACATCAAGGAGCTGCTGAAAAGATTCGACATGACAAGCAGTAAAATAGTTACAACTCCTATGAGCACTACACCATCACTAGATTTGGATGAAAATGGTAAATTAGTGGATGCAAAAATCTATAGAGGTATGATCGGCTCCTTGCTTTATTTGACTGCATCCCGACCAGATATCCAGTTTAGTGTTTGCCTCTGTGCTAGATTTCAAGCTAGTCCTAGAGTAGGACCAAGCATATTGAGATAAGGTATCACTTCATTAGAGATGAGGTCTTTAAGAAAAATTTTGAACTGTATTTTGTTGATACTTTAAATCAAATTGCTGATATTTTCACCAAGCCCTTATGTAATGAAAGGTTTTCAACACTCAGAAGGGAACTTGGTCTTTGCCGACCTCAAGGCCAATAAAAATTGAACTGATGATCTTTTTCATTTAGGCTGTGTGCTGTTTGGTATCCATGCATTGTATATATGTATCCATGTCATTATGCACTCATTTGCATAATCACGTTGAATTCATGATCATGATGCATTGCATAGCATCATTCTTGCATGGCCATAGTATATTAAATGTTGATGTATGAAAAGGTTGGTTATACTTGTCTAGAAGCACTCAATATGCATGAGGTTTCATCTCCGCCAAGTACCATGCGTCACTGTCGCATATAGGCCATATAGTAAGGGGGAGTTGTCTCTTTGAAGCATTCATACATATATTTCATCTTCATTCTGTTGACATCAATAAGTGTACAACCATGTGTTGAGTCATGATTTCATCTCTGCCAACTTCATGTCTGACCAGGTCAACCCCTGCTTGGTACAAGTCAACCTCTCCTTGACAATTGTCATTCCACTTGCTTACAGACATAATTCCTTGAGTGCATTCATTGCATATCCTTAGGGGGAGTCTTGTTACTTTTCTTAATCTCTTGCAATCTGAACTTCACTGGCTTCCAGTTTAAAAATGAGATCATGAGACCGACGGAACTATGGCGTAAGAGCTTTCTATTATATGAACTGATGATTGTCCATTCAATGAAGATGGTTCAGATTTAATGATTTCCTTGAAATTCTGATATATCTTTTGAAATCATCTATGTTCTGTGATTTTAATAGACCTTAACTTGAGATTACATGTTGTGCCTTGAATGACTCTCCTGAAATCTGAAAATTCAAACTTCATGACAACCTTGGTGATACTCTAGAGCTAAGTATTATTTTTAAACATCTTGATGAGCTGGAATTCCTGAAAATCAATTTGATAGAGTAATGATATTGTTGCACGGAGAAACATGTCATGTCATCAAATCAAGTGACAAATGATATGTCATGATGTGCCCCTGTTATCTCTGTCTTAATCATATTACACTCTAGGCAGAGCACTGGCATAATTGCTGAGAAATATATCTTCTCATCAAAGAAATGAGATCGGATATGTCATGACGTGACTTTGCTATCTCTGTTCATTCTGAAGCATAACAGTCAGTTTTGCCAAATACCTAGGGATACTGGCGTCTAAACAACGTGTATTCTTACGGCTAGGAGGCATGTACTAGACTTGATTGCTCGTAAGATATGAGTCATGTGCCTTCAAATTCAAAAGATATTGAAAATCAAATTGGTTGAACTCATAAAATTTCATGCTTTAGTCATGATTGTTTAGCCTCAATACTAGTTTTTGCGTTGTTCCCTTTGTAGTTATTGAAAATGGATATATAAGACAAGGGAAGGTTAAACATTGCCATGTCATGCGCTTTTGGTTCATTTCTATTAAAACATGGATGTAGATCCTTTTCGAACTCTGTTGTTGATCTCGAATTTCATTAGTTTTGAACCATATATGTTGCTCATGGTCTGGTTCAGGTTTGCATATAATGGCTTGCTCTCAACTCCATTCAGCTCTGGTCTCTCAGACTTTTGTCGCCTTCTCTACCTTACCCCTCCTTTTTGCTATTGTCAAAGGGGGAGAATTTTGTGAGTTACCTTTGTGAGTTGTCAAAGGGGAAATATCCGTTGTGATTGTTCATGCATACATATCCTTTGTGTTTGTGAGTGTGACAGCGTCAAAGGGGGAGAAATGAGTCAAAGGGGGAGAAATAGAATTCTAGAAATCTCTTTGTGATCATGCATACATATTAACATTCACATGCTTTGATCATCCATGCTGATAATCCATGCATACATATCCGTATTCACATGCTTTCATCATCATGGATCTTGAGCTGCATATGTTATAAAAACTTTGTCATCTTGGATATTACTGCCACATAATGACTCACAGTGTTGCCATCATCAAAAAGGGGGAGAATGTTGTGCCCCTATTGTCATTTGAGTCATTCGACATCATCCTGTTGTCATTTGAGTTATTTGATATTCTTGGTTTTGATAATGGCTAAACACTATAAGTCATTATTATTTTCCACTCTCATATGACTAACATACGTGATGTTTTATTCATGACAGATACGCCAATGAATGGACAAGGAATGGAGTGGAGATGGCAAATGTGAAAGCCTAATGATCGCGCCCAAGCAAGGATGGAAATCTTTTCAAATTGTGATCAATCAAACGATCAAACTCATGGCAATCGCCTGGCAAACCAAACGTGTGGATAAGCATCTTGCCTCTCTACCGTTCAATACAGGTGGTATATGTCATTTACTGTCAAGCACCATTGGTAAGATTCTTACCTTGTCATAGCCATCAATCTCACCATGGGTATTCCATTTACCTCTCATTTCTAAACTTCACAATGATAACTTGGATTGATAACTATCAAGTTCACTCTTCAAATGCATTCGTTTCTCATTCCAATCATGGTAACATGTTCAAATGATTTTGATGTTTCTAATGCATAAACCAAGTGAAATCCAACCCCCAAATGTATGAAATAAACATCTACTTAAAGTCATTGTTATTTGGATGTATTTCATTGGGCTAACACTTCAACTTTGCAGGACTAGGTCATTCCAGTCGACACTTCACACAGCCACAGTCGATGCGCAAAATGAAGCATAGCCAAGAGAACCCAAGGTCAAAGACTCAGTTGACACCTTCAAGACTGTCAAGGTTGATGCCATAGATGAGAACGGGCTGCTAAAGGACTCAAGCGACGGAGCTAAAGGGGTTAACGAACTGACCCGGCATAACCAGGGGTCTGCCCAGCTGGCGGTCGACCGCCAGCATAGGGGCGGTCGACCGCCCCTGCCAGCAACTCACTGTCTACAACACTCACAGTGGCGGTCGACCGCCAGCCCAGTAGCGGTCGATCGGAAATACCAGGGACTAAATTTCTACAGCATTTCTCAGTAGCGGTTGACTGCCAGCTTCCACAGGTCGACCGCCAGCTCCGTGCCAACAAATGTTGACTTTATTTTCCACTTCGAGAAGAGCCATTCTCCATGGATTTCTTTAATCCTAAAGTCACCCAATCACCCACAAAACGTGGATCTGGTCTGGAGGATGTCCAAGGACCATTCAAATGGTATAAAACAAACACATGAGGGGTTAGAAACCCTAAGGGCTTCAAGGGGAACAACGAGATACCAAGGGAGGCTAGAGGAGGAGATCCACAGTACTGTAGCACCTCCGTGAATAGTGCTTCGAGCTGGAGTTCTTCACTCATCCAAGGTGCTTTCAAGCTGATTTCTGAAGCCATCAACCTCCAAGAAGGTGTAGAAGCAATCAAGGTTCAAGGCTGCATCCATTATCTCCTCCATCAACTCAAAGGGGATTCAAAGAAAGAGGGATCAAGGGAGATCAAAGGAGGCTTGGAAGAAGAGGTACTGTAGCCGTGAATAGTACTTCGTGAAGAAGTTCTTCATCCATTCCAAGGTGTTTCAAGCTCATATCAAAGCAAGCAATCTCTAAGGAAGTGCAGAAGCAAGCAAGGCTATCAAGGTGATCCAAGGAAGCTGATTTCATAAGGTTTTCAAGGGAGATCAAATCTGCATCCTTTATCTTCTTCATCAACTCAAGGTGATCTAAGGAAGATCATTTCACAAGGAAGAAGATACCATTGAAGCATCAGATTCAAGCTCTAGTAATCTCAGACAAGATCTTTTCTCTTTGAGCATATTCCATATCTTGTTTGAGTATTTTCATATTTGTTCTCTTTCCATTTTGTTCAAACCATTGAAACTGAAGATCGTCCCTACCGGTGGTTAGTAGGAAGGCAATCGGAAGTTGTCCGATCTGCGGTGTTGATGTCCCTACCTGTGGTTAGTAGGAAGGCAATCGAAAGTTTTTCTGATTTACGGTTTGGTGTGCTGCACTAGTGGAGCCTCACCGGGTTTGGTGAGGGGTGGACGTAGGATTGGGGATTCAGTCCGAACCATCTTAAAATCTCGTGTGTTGTGGTTTGATTGTGCGATTACTTCATGATAGATGCATGCTTAGGTTGAATATCTATATTACTTATTCATCTTGCTAAGCAAATCGTTGTGTGCTACGCTATGCTAGTTATATTCCGCCGCAATTCCTTTTATGTAGCTTTAAAGTGGGATGTTCTGTGAAAAGAGGGGCAGATCTATTCACCCCTCCCTTCTAGATCCGCCATCCACTACTCAACAATAGGGACGAAACACCCTCTGCATCAAATCCATAAATGCTGCTGGGGCATTGGTGAGCCCGAACGACATCACCAAGAACTCATAATGCCCGTACCTCGTACTCAACGTAGTCTTCTCCACGTCAGACTCTCAAATTCGCAACTGATAATAACCGGACCACAAATCAATCTGCGAGAACACTCGAGCAGACTGAAGCTGATCGAACAAGTCATCAATCCGCGGTAATAGATACTTGTTCTTAACAGTTACCTCATTCAACTACCCGTAGTCAATGCACAGCCTTAGACTACCATCCTTCATCTTCACGAACAACACGGGCACACCCCAAGGGGAAAAGCTAGGACGAATGTACCACTTGGCCAGCAACTCCTGCAATTGCGCCCTCAACTCTCTCAACTCAGCGGGAGCCATACGGTAAGGAGCCTTTGACAAAGATCCAGTACCAGGCACAATCTCGATCATAAAATCAATCTCCCGCTGGGGAGGTAATCCAGGTAAGTCCTCTGAAAAAATATCGAGAAACTCGCACACCACCGGAATGTCCTCGGCATCCGGCTCCATCTGGTCTGCCATGACCACATAAGCGAGAAAACCCTGGCAACCCGCGTCAAGCAAACGACGAGCCCTAATAGCCGAAATAAGAAAGCGGGAAGAGGAAGACCTAATACTTTGGAAATAGAAGGTGGGTCCATGAAGTCGCCGAAAATAAACCCTCTTCGAGCTGTAATCCACAAAGGCAGGATGTGCCTCGAGCCAATCCATGCCCAAAATCACATCAAAATCTTGAAGTGGCAATGCATAAAGCCTGGCCGGTAAACTCCGCCCTTCAACCCACACAGGAACCTCATCAAAACAGTACGGAGTGATCATAAAATCACCCGAAGGTAACTCCACTGCCAAATCACAAGACAACTAGGTCACCGGCTCCTCGATACTCAGCGTGAAATCCTCCGTAATAAACGAATGAGACGCGCCAGAATCAAACAAAACCCGAGCCGTACAACCCAAAATCTGAACGGTACCTTCCACGAGCAGTGACGTCACTACCTCTGCCCTAGTCATGTATGTAATCTGGCCTCGAGATCTCTGCCTGCCTCCCACACTCGCTGACCTGGGTAGCGGCGGATACTGCCCCCGCTGCTGCGGCTGCTGCTGTTGTGGCCTCTGCTGCTTGGGATACTACTACTGCGGAGGAAACTGCTACTGCTGCTGCTGCCTCTGAGGACAGTCACACGCCATATGCCCTGGCTGGTCACACCTAAAACAAATCACTAGTGCCGTGCACTGCCTGCCTGGATGGGACTCGCCACACTGGGGACACGGTCCTCGCGATCCACCCACTGATCCCTAACGCTGAAAAGGGACCGGCTACTGTACACTGCCCGATGACGCCTGCCTCTGATCCTTACGCTTCTTACCGAAACCCTTCTTGAGAAACTTCTTCACCCTGGCGCTGAAAGACGCAGAACTTGTCGCTGATGCCGCCGGGGTCAAAGCCCCCAAACTACCAGAAGGAAGCTGGAACGTGCTCTGCTGTTGAGTAGTCATCTGCTGGCTGCGGCCTGACAAGGACTACCCCTGGCTAATCGGTCCCCGAGTCCTCTGCATATCCAGCTCCAAGGACGCCGCTACACGAGAAGTTGTCTCCAAATCAGTGGCATCGTTCGCGATCAAATGGTGCCTCGGCTCCTACCATAAACCCTGCACGAACTACGCGGTCTTCATCTTCTCATGCTCGATGATATGAGGTGCATAACGACCTAGCTCAACAAATCGGGCCCTATACTGTAACACGGACATGTCACCCTGGACCAGCTCCAAAAACTGACACATCCTCTACGTAGCAATATACTATGGGCAGTAAGCACGCTCGAAAGAGCTGACAAAGTCGCCCGATGCAATCTGCTCAAGGGGGCGAGACTAAAAGGACGTCTGCCACTCGGAAGACCACCACGCCCGAGCCGTGCCCTGCAACTTGTTGTAGGCCAACATCACCTTGTCCTCCGCAATACACCGCATGGAACTGAACACCCGCTCCATCTCATCAAGCCAACTCCGAGCCAAATCAGGGTCTGGCTGACTGCCATAGTAAGGTGGATGGACTTGCATGAAATCCATCACTGCTCGGCCTGGCCCACCCGTGGTCGACGAGCCCTCACCAGCCTCTCCGCCGAACTACTGCGACATAAGCTGGTACATGCAATGGAAGAAATCCTCAGCCCCCGAAATCCTCACAGTATCCACTGCCTCAGTGGCCGCTGGTGGCACTCTACTCTGCTCCTCCTGAACCTTTTGATCCTCCGCCGACTACCCTTGCTGAGAGCGAGTGCTCCGCCTTGGCGCCATACTCGCTCCTGAAGCAAAAGACAAAAAACACGGAAACGGCAAGGTCAATAAAAACACACGATGTCCGATGCCAGCGTCAACTGTACATCCTCGTTGTGGACTAGTGGACCACTACAATTACTTATGATTCTCGTATAATCCCACAACTGCGCTCTGATACCAGCTGTAACGACTCGAGAATCCGATTACCGGGAAGGCCTGATAACCCGAGACTCGAACCGCCACCCACGAGCCCGAAGACTCGGAAGGGTTAGAAGGATGGTGTGGAGATTACACAAGTATCACAAATAATAACAGAAATTAAACAGTTTATATGATTAAGCTGAAAATAAATTAACATTTTACAAATTACATGGTCCACAAGATAACAATAATTAAACAACAGTAGTCCACAACTAGTACAGAGACAAGAAAGAAAAGTACAGCTACATGGGACATACCCCGGCTCTGACCTCTGGCACTAACGCTGGGCACCTGAACCACGCTGAGCCTCAGACGTGCTCCCCTGAAGCCGCGCTTCGCCTGAAACACGGTGAAAATCTGTAGGGAATGAGTCTCAGAATAAGACTCAGTAGGGATCACTCGAACCCTACCTCGCAAAATGGAAAACCGCTACACTAGCAGTAAGCGAGTACCTCAGAAGTGAAAAAGTCCTGCAACTACAAACACCGGTCTCGTGGCACAAAAATCGACACACGCGCTACGACGAGACAACCGGAACTCAACGGTCAACCTCACAAAAAACTCAAAGGTCGAAGTCACAAAGACTGACAGTCTGTCACTCCCGACTCGACAGGAGTACCTCCGACTAGAAGCAAGACCGGATGCGTCCACTGACGTCTTAGTCCGGGCCTCAGGTGTCTCCCTCCGGCCCAACGGGAACTGAGACACCATACAAGTAACCACAAAGCAAGTGACTAGTTGGGGTCACGCTTAGCAGTGTGGGTCCAACTGCCCCCAACCACGTGTGTACACACAGACTATGCGTCCCAGGTCTGGCCTCTGACTGGTTTTCCCCTCAGCCGGACTCTGGCTGCAAGACGTGGGGCCCGACGAAAACCAGTCTAAAAATCATCCTCAGGGTAGCCTCTCCACCACTCCCTGGTGGGACCGCTAAACGCGTAAGCAGGCTATGACTAGGGGAGGGTCACTGAAGGAATAGACTCTCAAGTCAACGGAAAATAATATCCAAACCCGATGAAGTACAGGGACCGTCCGGCGTACTAGCACCGTCGCACGGTGACCACGGTCGGAGAAGAAATGGGACTGCGAACCACCTGGTGCAGTCCAGAGCCTGGCGGTCCAACCTTGGTGCACCACAGACTCTGACGATCTATCACTGGGTCGTCACAGCAGTCTGACGGTCCTACACAGGCGCGTCAGGCACTCGGTGAAAAATCGGCTGTGACGCGCCAGTCCTGGGGCGTCACAGGCCCTAACGCACCCAACCTAGTGCGTCAGAAGGCAAGAAGAAATTGGCTGTGACGCACGCCACTCGAGGCGTCACAGGCTCTAACGGACCATCTCTGGTGCGTTAGATGACAGAATAAAACTGGTTGTGACGCACACCCCTCGAGGCGTCATAGTCTCTAACGGTCCTGCCTAGGAGCATTAAAAGGTGGGGAAGAATTCGCTCTGACACTCCCACACAGGGGCGTCACAAGGGTCTGACGCCCCACCTTGGGTGCATCGGAGGCCTTGACCCCCAACGGTCAAAACCACAACGGTCGGATGCCAACGGTCAGATCGCCACCTGACGGTCCAACCTCGGCGCGTCACACGCCCTGGTGGTCTATCGTGGGACCGTCAGGCCCACGGTCCACCCCATTGGCCGAACAGCCCCTGTGACGCGCCCACCGTGGGGCGTCACAGGCTGTGACGGTTCCTGGAAGGACCGTCACACCATCCCGACGGCAAAACGACGGGAAATGACCAAAAACACCAACCACGCCCCCATACCTCCTTGGGAGAGGGGGGGAAAAAAGGGAGAAGCCCCCTAGGGACACCTAGCATGCATCTAAGCCGTTAAAATGCCGAATCGCGGCCTAAAATCATAGATCGGGTGAACTCTCCCCAAATCATGGTTTTACCCTCCCGGCATGGAAACGACCCCTCTCGGCCTCACACCGGGCTAGAAATCACGGGAATGGAACGGGAGGAGCTAGGGAACGTCACCATACCTCGATCTCACCTCGAGGCGCGCCGGATCGTCCTCAAAACCGCGAAGAACGCTTGAAACCCTCTCGAGCTCCCACGATCTCATCGAGCACCGCACGCCGCCGCGATCACCACGCCACCACCGTCGCCGCCGTACCGTCGTCTCACCACCGTCTGCAGCCGGAGGGGAGCACGCTGGAGTCGTCGTTGGAAGAGGAGGGGAGCCACGGTCTCGTGCGCACGGGAGAGAAAGGGCGGAAGAAGAAGAAGAAAGAGAAAGGGGGAAAGAAAAAGAAAAAGAAATGGGGTATTTATAGAAAATCCAGAAATTCTAAAAAATATCAAAAAATTAAAAATCACGTTTTCGCGATCCTCGGAACGCACCTGTCGCAAGATACCACTCTCATCTAGGTGAACGACCCGGTTCACCCACAACGAGGTTCCGAAGGAATTACCGAAACCCGCACGCGGAAATCGGAAAACACGCGCGGAAAAGCCGCGGACGCACTCCGGGTCTCCGAAACAACTCCAGATCGTGCCGATCCAAACACGAAAGATGTCCGAAACGAAATTTTGGACACAACGGAGCCAGACACTCCGAGAAAGTAGATCTGGGACCCAAAAAGGAAGGATCTGAAAGGTCCGGGATATTACACATTGAATCCGAGAAAAGTGATTTGATAGGACATGAAGGCACATTTCTTCGGGTTGGCAAATAAACTCTCTCTCCTCAGCATGACATAGACCTGCCTAAGATGGTCTAAGTGATCCTCCCTAGTGTGGTTGTAGATAAGAATGTCATTGAAATAGATGACCAAGAAGACCCCTATCATAGGGCGTAAAACCTGGGTCATCAACCGCATGAAGGTGCTAGGGGCGTTGGAAAGCCCAAAGGGCATAACCAACCACTCATAAAGATCATCCTTGGTCTTGAATGTCGTCTTCCATTCATCTCCAGGCCTGATCCACACCTGGTGATAGCCACTACGAAGGTCTATCTTTGAGAAGATAGTGGCTCCCGACATCATATCAAGCAAGTCATCCAATCGGGGAATGGGAAAATGATACTTCACCGTGATCTTGTTGATTGCACGGCTATCCAACGCACATCCTCCATGTGCCATCCTTCTTCGGGGCCAATAGTGTGGGGACAGCGCAGGGACTCTTGCTGTCCCTAAGGGACCCCCGACTCATCAACTCTTCGACCTGCCGCTGAAGCTCGGCATGGTCCGTGGGACTCATCCTATAATGGGGAAGGTTGGGCAAAGATGAGCCCAGGACGAGGTTGATCTCGTGCTGGATATCCCTCATAGGTGGAAGGCCTCCATGGAGGTCTTCGGGGAAGACATCAGAAAATTCTCGCAATATTGCGGCTTTCTCTAGGGGATGCTCATCCTCAGACCTAGGGGTGACATCCTCTATGCCCCTGACAATGACAGCTAGAATGGGGTTACCCCCGGTCACCTCTTGCTCCATCTCTCTCGGACTGATCATCATCAACCTCCTGGGTGGAGGGTCCACTATGCTAGGAGCAGTCGAAGAGGTGGAGGCTTGTGCCGAGGACAACGCGGGTGGACCGGCCTTCCCCTGACTAGGAGAGGTCACAGTACTGGGGCCAGCTGATCCTCGGACAGACGGGTCCTTCGGTTGGACGGGGTGGACGGTAATCCTTTGGCCACCATGGTCGAAGGTGCAAGTGTTTGACCTACCATGAATGTGGCATCTCGATTAAAGAGCCAAGGCCTACCAAGGATGATACTACCCACCTCCATAGGTAGTACATCACACCATATCGCATCACGGTATGCCTGGAACTGCAGCGGCACCAGACACCGTAGTTTGACTGGGATGGAAGTGGAATCCACGCAAGAAACTCTATAGGGTGCGGGGCGATCCACGGGTGTCAAACCAAGCCGCTTGACGGTGCCTGTGGAGATAGCGTTGATGCAGCTCCCGCTATCAATAATCACCTTGCAGGCCTTCCCTTCCAGCCTACAAAATGTATGGAATATGGTGGTGCGACGCCAGTCGTCACTCACCTGTGGCTGGGTAAGGATGCACCTGACTACACCCAAATGTACGTCATCCTGATACTGGATACTAGGGACGTTGACCTGCTCGCCCTCCAACAGCTCATCAAAGAATTCCTCGGCCAATTCTTGGTTTGGCTCATAACTGACTGGCACCAACTCGAGGGTGAGGTCACGGGCCGACATGTCGGCAATAACAAGTGTTCCCCGAGTGGGACACTTGCTGGCAAAGTGGCCAACTCCACCACAAGTGTAGCAATGGTCTCTTGTCCCAGTGCCCTGAGATGTTCCACCAATCATTGGCCCCTTACCCTTGTCCTCTCGATGGACTGGGGGTGTAGGAAGAAGAGGCCGAGCTGGTACGGCGGGCTGATAAGGCCGCGGGGCAGGGATGGGTGCCTACGGGTGAGGGGGAGGATCCCTCAGAGGGAAAGTGCGGAGCCTAGGAGCAGTGGGGTCCTGCCGAGGGGGTTCCGGGGGACGGGCCACCTGAAATCGGCTATAGGAGGTAGGCGTGGTACGAGGGTCGATCCCACGCTGGTAAGTGAATCCCAGGCGCTGGACGGGAGCGAACTCTGCCTCGAACTACTCCAACTCTAGAGCAACCTGGTATGCGTCTTCCAAGGTGGTAACATTGCGGTGAAATAATTCATATTGGTAGTGGGGCCGCAAACCACGAGGGAAGCACGATACAGGCATGGTGCTCTCCTCCGTAACACCACATCGTAAAAAGTACTCATCAAAGTCCGCGATGTAGTCTGACACGGATTGGTCCCGTTGGGTGAGACTCTGCCACCTATCAATAAGTCACTGATGGTACGTGGCAGGAAGGTACTTACGCCTAAGCTTGTCCTTCATCTCATCCCAAGAACCTACCTGAGGCTCATGACGCTGAAAGAGCAAGCTCTCTACATTGCTCCAGTAAGTCTGTGCTTGCCCTAACAACTTCATCTTTGCATACCTGACCCTCCGATGGTCCGTCATCTCGAACCACTCAAAGTACCGGTCCATGCTGGCCTCCCAATCAAGATAGATCTTGGGTTCCAAAGGTTTGGAACCATCAAAAGTGGGAGGGTCTGCACGGACGGTCCTGAGGATCCATTTGTCCTCATCATCCCTGTGTGGTCGGTGACCATGCCGGCGCCAGTCATTTCCCTCGTAATCGTTGTTAAACTCGTAGTCCTCAAAATGGGGGGCACGTTGCCGTTACTCCTCAGCCCGAGGTGGTGCGGGCTGGGAAGCAGGAACGGGCTGGGCAGCATGTGCCTGAGGGCCCGGGAGAATGCCAGGTAGGTCTCGGCGAGGGGTTCTCTCCACACTCTCTAACCTTCCAACCAGACCTTGGACAGAATGGTCAGAAGCCTCGGCGCGGTCCTCCATGGCTTTGAATCGGCTCTCCATACGCTCGGTATGCTCTCTAAGAGTTTGCTCGGACCTATCCATGCGCTCCATGAGTAGATCTATCATGTCCTCCAGGGAACGGCCTCCTGGGTTGGCACCTCGGTGTTCACCCATAGTGTCAGGGCGATGGTACTAGGCACCTCTATGGGTGGGCATGCAATGAGGAGTAAAGAGAGCCAAGGGTAACTCACTAGACCTATATGGATGGACTGATGCAAGTTGGGGACCCTAGACTTAACCCAGTCTCTAGTACGTGGCGGAGGCAGTAATCCGAAGATCCGACTCGACACGAGGGGCTACCTTCCGGATAGGCGTAACCTAACCTTCCAGTAACGTCTTTTGATATACTGGAGTGTTCGAGTGTGATGCAATTTAAAACACTTCTTTTTTTTTCTTTTAAAAATAATGACTACTCTAGACTCAAACCGGCTCTGATACCAATTTGATGCAGGACGTCAATGAGACTCGATGTTGTTGGTGCGATCCTTGGACGTCTACTAGATGACGTGACTTGTTGGACGACACGACCAGCAACGACATGAAAAACTTGGCACCTAATGTGGCTCCTGAAGAGGCTAATGTACCCAAACAAGAAGCACTCACTCACGGTCGTCCCTGGCGAGGGAAACGAGTCGATCTGCACGGTTGAGAAACTGGCAATGAGTCTCGGGTGGTCAGCTCACTCTCATGCTCGAATCGAGTCACGGGACAGGTCTCGCACTCACAACTCACAGTGGTGACTAATTTGAACGATCTAGGGGCCTAACATGCTCATGAGCAGCGGCATCAAGAGCCTATACTAGGAAAGCAAGCGACTAAAGAGGGGCGACGAGTGTACCTCCACGCTCGGGACGTGGGGAAGACGTCCCGACCAAGACGGTGACTCCCGGTACAAGAGTTAAAATTAATTATAGCAATGAACTATAGGCCCACTTCATGCAGGGAGGTAACAGGCTACACATCGACTCTGGGAGGCACCGAACTTGGGTTGGCGGGCAGCATTTTGGCAGGTCCCGTGCGGCAGTTCCGGCTCGACGGTTTCCTGGTCGGCAGGACAGCAACCACAGACGTACACAAGAGCCACATCCTCTGGGAGGCTTTTGGAGGCGGCGGCCCACAGGGACAATGGCAGCAGGTTCCCAGATGATCTCCTGGAGCGGCGGCGGCTGAATCCTCTTCGACGTATTTTTGCTGGCCTTTTCCGTTGACCCCTTTCAGTAGGCCAACCTTGGGACAGACCCGGGCAGCTTTGCGCACCCTGGCAAGATCGGCCGCCACGACCATCCCCGACGTCAGATCGAAACACAAATGGTACCGTTGGAAATAGAACTCAAAATCATACGACATAATAGAATCACAGCTTCATCCAATGGTTGGATTAAAATAGGAGCGACTGCAAGTTGACTGATCACACTATCCTGAAATATAGAACAGGCTGGACAGAACCTAACCTCCCTGATCAAGAACTTTGATGGAGGACCAAATGAACGAATAAGGACTCAGGATTTTTATGGTGGATAGAGGGCAGGGAGACAATCACGCACATTGGTCTTATGCCTCAACCTGACATCGTTTGGTGGACGAGAAATTTTGTCTCCTAAGATCTATCCCGTTGGTCTGCTCACAGGTAGACTTTGAGAAGGAAGAACAATGGGCTGGGAGGAGGCCTAAATTGTCTCTGATTGGGGAAAAAATTGAACTGAGATTTCCCTATGATGTAGGAACCTACCCTCAAAGTTTCGTCGCGATCCAATAGTCGGATCTCCCGTACCAGCCCCTTCACCGAGCTACTGTCCTGCAACTCCGAGCTTGGGGCAGCAAGAAGAAGACCGGCTTGTGGTGGCTCAACGGCGGCACGAACGGTGGTGGTGGTGGCGGTGAACGATCACAGATGATAGAGGAAGAAGAGAAGTAGAAGAAATGTGAGGGAGATAGAAGATTTGGGATCAGATCTAGAGAGAGTTCGGGGTGGGAGGAGGAAGAACACCAAGAACACTCAAGAGGGAGAGGGGAGCGCACACCAAGCAATATTCTCTTCAAATTTTCATTAGTTCCACCAAAATACAACAAGAGACTATAAATATTAAAACCCTAGATCTAGACCAAAGGACATCCACTAACATTGGTCAAGGGTAGGTGGGGGACAAGCATGGGGGACAAGGAGGGGACACCCCCCATTAAGGGTAGGTGGGGGACAAGCATGGGGGACAAGGAGGGGGCATCCTCTACCTTTGTCTCCTTGGTCCAATGGTCCAAGTCTTCTAGAAGCTCATCTTGGGCCTTGGACTAGCCTTTTGGGCCCACATGTGTAGAAGCCCACAAGGGAGAGAGGCCCAATTGGGCTCCTAAAAGTTAGGAGGCCCAATTTGGAAATTGGGCTCCTTACATGAAGTGCAACCCATTTTACAACCTTGACCCATTACACTCATAAGTACTCAAATAAATACACACCAATACACTCGTAATAAACATAAAGAAACTCAATACCTAGGTGGGGACTCCATGCTATCACCCAGCCACAAGGAGGTCGGCGTCGCTCAAGTCGTGCTACGTGTCTGATAACGACGGCTAGCTCTGGTGTCCTCACCAGGAGGGAATTGTTAATCTGCCGCGCCCTTTAACGCGCCGGATTAGGCCCACCAAATCCCTCCTATAACGTCTTATTCTTCTCTTTCCTCCTCACTCCATTCCTCATTTGCATCTTTAGTTTCTCTCTCTCCCTTCTCCTCCAGAGCACGGCGGCGAGAGTGGATTGGTGAGTGGAGATTTTGTGGTCTAACCCCCTGCTTTCCAGGCCCCGGGAGGCTCCTTGTAGGCTTGTCCTCGGAGCTGCACCCCTGGGTGTCCTATTCGGCCCTGGCGTGACGCCCACGGTCTTTTTCAGGGATCGTCACTTAGTGGACAAGTTCCCGCTTCACCCTGGCAAACTCCCGAGCTGGGGAGACTCTGTCGAATTTTTGTCAGAAAAGACTTTGCCTTCAACATGCCTCCTGACTTTGTCTGCTTTCTTTGTGTTTGCTTTTGACGCAGGTAGCATGGCATCTGAATCTTCTTCATCCTCCCATGCTAGGGTGACATGGTGGGATGCTTATTCTTTGGACAGAGGCCATGGTAAGCTGGCCATAGTAGCAGAGTCTTCTGATTCAGAGACCGAGACGGTGGACACAGACTGCCTGCTGGTCATTAGCAGTGACTCTTTCAAATATGAACGCCCTGATGGCTCCAGGGTGGATCATCCCAAGGATAAGCATCTGATGTCCTTTCTGAAGCGGTTCAATCTTCAGGGGAAGTGGGATCTGTTCCTCGTCCGGAAGGCTGAGCTAGCACTGCTTGAGGGACGGGACAGTCTCACCGACTGTGTTGTAAGGGGAAGACCCATATATCTGCCAGGTGAACCCAAGAAGTGGGGTGCCGTACTTGGGCGTCAGGAGCTGTCTCCACAAGATGGGCTGCTGACTAGAGCCCCTGAATTCATCCCTACCAGATGGAATGAGACTGCGGGTCGTGTAGACCAGGAGAAACCATCTTTTGCTTTATTCTTGGCCCCGCTAAAGTGGGGGTATCGAGAGGAGCCGTTCCTGTTAGACTGTCTGGCAGTTCGGTTCAAACACCAGATTTCTGTTGGATGGTTTACCGATCTGAAGGCCACTGACGCCCATGCTTTCAGGCCAGGAGCAGTAGAATTCACAGACTTCATCTTGCAGCATTATGCACCTATCATGATCAGAGCAGGTGTATATCACAGTGTGTATGCATCAAGGTACCGCTATCCCATCTCGAAGGGTCTTTGTTGCAGTATGATCGAGGTGTTCTGCCAGGAGTACAACACCTTCTATACTTCAGAAGGAGAGACGTCATTGGACCTTTGGAGTCTCTCGCAGCTAAGCGGCCTTCCGATTGATGGTAAGCTGTATGAGGAAGTTTGTTGGCCAGACTGGCTGAAAGACCAAACAGACGGTGAAGAGCGATACTTGATTGGCTTCGCCTACCGCTATCTGATGAAGGCGTACCGCAACCTCTGCCATTCTTCGCATGACGCCAAGGGGGCGCGGAAGCCTGGAGAGAAAAGACGTGTGTGGATGGGCACATGGATTCAACTTTTCTTTAGAGGGGAGCAAAAATACACAGATTTCCCCTCGGTAGTGCCGGCTCCTATTCAGCAGAAGAAAAGAGTTCGGTGACAGGCTGCTTTCCCCTCGACTTCGGAGGGAGGACAACCAGGAGGCCCCAACCCTAGAGGTGTGGACACAGTCACTCACTGTGCTGCATTTTTGACTTATTGGATTTGCTCCTTTGCTCTCCCGCAAGGTGATGAGAGCGTGATTAGGGCAGAGGCTATTTATTCTGCCTGCCTGATGGCTTGGGGCATGAAGCTCTCGCTTTGCCCCGTTGCCCTATGTTTGATGTACAAGCTGCTGGGAGACCTGCACCGCTCGCGCCTTCCCAGGAGACTTCGGAGGGTTGGCCCATTCCATTTCTTTTAACGCCTGGGTCTGCACTCTTTTCCCGGAGGCTGCTCCTCGATCACTCCAGTTGGCACAGCTGGTACCCAGGATGATAGAGTTTGCCAGTGTTGAGATGACCCGAGTGGCGGACCAGCTCTTTGCTATTCGTGGGAAACTTGCAAAAGTTCCCTTGGATTCTCCAGGGGTCTCGCACTTTTGGAGTCTGGCAGCCCACTCGAGTCCTTTGGTGAACAGGATGAGGGAGTGCCGTCTGAGTGAGGTAGAGGAGTATGTCCTTCCCATCTCTGATGCCAAGTGTACGAGACCGATCCTGGAGTCAGAGTTGATAGATAGGGCGCTGTCCATAAGGCTGAGCGTCCTAGTTTTTCGCAAGAGCTGCATCTTGTGGCTGGAGCGTTATTATCCTTTCCGGTTCAGTCGGAATTTTGGCTATGACCAGCATATTCCAGCTACTTCCACCCAATTTGCGTTGCCGAACAGGGCCCGGGCCGGCCAAGTGTCAAATGACGAGGCCCGCATATGGTGGGACTATTTTCATCATCGAGAGGCGGTTTCCTTCAGAGTTCCGATCCCCTCACGTTTTCCCCGTGTGACTCCAGAGTACATCAAATGTTGGAATGCGCGCATGGGCTTTTATAGAAACTCAAGGAGAGAGTGCTGGGCTGTTGCAGAGTGTAAATTTCTGGACTCCCAGCCAATGCCTGCTTTGGATATGGACCCGGCTTATTTGAAGAGGTTGAAATCTCGGACGAACACTGCTGTGGCAAACTATCTGGAAGCGCGGAGAGCTACCAAGCAATGCTCGCCCAAGGTGGAACCAAAACTGCCAGAGATCGGAAAGGATGGTTTCTTGAAGACGCTTCAAGGCCTGTGCCGCGTGAGTGACGAGCAACTGGTCCTTCAGCAAATTCTGTTGCCAGTGGAGGAGCCGACACCTTCTACAGCTTCTTGGCATCCTGAGAACGATTGGCTTTACCCCTATAGGACTTTCATCAGAGGAGAAGACCGACGGCTGGAGCTTTATGAGGGCACTCCCTGGTTGTTTGCGCTGCTGTGCTCCCACGGTATTTCAGTGGGTGGCCCTAGTGAAAGTACATTGGGCCAACCCGTTCTTTTATCTTTCAAGTATGCCAATGGATGGGGGCTAGACCACCTCGGCTTGTATTACCATCTATCTTCATGCGGCCATGAGGACCTTGCGTTGCTGGCCGAACAGTGTGAAGTGGTAGGGGATATATGCTGGCTGGTTCGCGAAGCCGCCTCCAGGGACAAGGAGCCTTCGCTGTTCTACTGGCCACTCTCTCCCTTTTATACGGGACAAGCAGGTATCTTTCTTTTTATTGCCTTCAGCTTCGGGTTTTCCTGTTTGCCATTGTGTATGTCATCTCTCCTTCCTTTGCCTTCGCCTGTGTGCAGTTCGGCTTTCTTTGGAGGAGGCTAAGCATTTCAGGGAGTTGCTGATAAAATCTCAGAATCCGGCATATTTTGAAGTTTCGGAAGCTTCCCTAACCACGATGCCACTTCCTCTAGGTGATTCACAGAAGCGGACGAGGTCTCAAGTCTGGGAGGCAGTCACTCGAGCGAAGCGGGCCCATCGGAATAAGACTGCGGACCCAGCACCAGTGGTCGCCCTTCCAAGAGTGGTCTCAATTGAAGAGTTCGAGACCTCTCGTCCCTTAGCTCACGTGACCCGAGGTATGCCTCTCATCTTGTGCTCAGTTGTCGCCCTGGGCAACACATGTCAATTCTTATTCTTACAAATGCAGCTGCTTCGTCTGCAATGGCTGCGCAAGCGGCTGTCGCCTGTGCGGGAGCCGGGGAGAGAGAGGAAGTGGTGCGGACAAATCTGCCCTCTCCTACGCCCAGTCGCGAAATAGAAGGTAGTTGATGGCCCATCAAGTCGCAGACTTTTATAGTTTATTATCCCCTGTGCTCACATGGGCGCTTCTTTTTCTTCAGCTTCAGTCGAGATTCGACCACCTTCTCCCCCTGTCGTGGAATCAACTGAGGAAATGTCTGTGGAGCCAGGGATAATTCTAGGAAGTCGATCCACTCTTGAAGCTTGCTCGCCTGTCATCCCTGTCACAGAGTCGGCTGAGCTGGCTCCGATCGAGCAAGAAGCTTCGATGGGAGGCCTTCTAGGTGAAGGGCTACCAGCTTTGAGAGAGAAAGAACCGCTATTGGTTCAAAGTTCATCCTCATCGGAGCAGGTGGACTATGGCAGCGGCTCAAGCGACGAGGATTTCCTTTTGTCGGGGATATAGGCTGAGGATGATGCGGCATCTTCTGCCCATGAGAGCGACTTTACAACCTTCAGTCCTCCACGGCTGACGCCCAGTAGCTTTGGACCACCAGGTCCTTTAGTGGGGGAAGGTCCAGTAGGGATTGAGGTAGTAGCTCCCGTTGCTGCGGACTTGAGCTTAGTGCCGGCCGAGGTAGGACCTACACTTTCCAGTCTTATGCTTATTCTCGTCTGGCCATTTTGCTGGTCTTTCAAGATTCTTATGCTCTTTTTCTCTTGCAGGCTTCTGCTAGTCAGTCCGTGGGCACCTTACCAGTGATAACCGTGAAGATACCCCTGCCGCCTCTTAGCACAGATCCACCTTTGTTCCCGCCGGTCTTGAGGCCCATAGCCCTACAGTATCCAAAGGATTATATGATAGTGGTGGGCTCGGGGGCACTGTAGATGGTCACCGGGGGTGAGCCGCCAGCTGTGGCTTTGGAGCAGCAGCAGCTTGTCATTGCCGATGAGCCACTTTAGAGTGAAGAGGGCCTCCCTGGGGCAGAGGAAGGCGAAATTATGGAAGAGGTGATCGGGAGCTCGCCGACCCCAACCCCTGCCATCGAATCATCATTGGCGGTAGCTGGAGAGGCCGTAAGTGGCAACCAACTACTCTCTGCTATCGAAGGTCAAGTTGTAGCGCTCTTGCCCGAGGTTGGGAGAGAAGTAGCTATCATAGACAGTCCCGCTGTTGTC
Organism: Amorphophallus konjac; assembly: GCA_022559845.1. Classification (NCBI taxonomy): domain Eukaryota; kingdom Viridiplantae; phylum Streptophyta; class Magnoliopsida; order Alismatales; family Araceae; genus Amorphophallus; species Amorphophallus konjac. The sequence continues at coordinate 293,364,102 of CM040119.1, forward strand.
TTGGTGCGGGTGCCTTGCAAGATATGCCCTCCTCCTCTTCTGCACCGGGTGACGATATTTGGGCTGCAGTTGATAGCTGGGTAGAATTTCAACTCCCGGATACGCCGTCACTTGGTTTGCAATCCTCGAGTGATCTAGTATGGCAGTATCTGGAGACATTGTGGGGGACCATGATAGCTCGCCCCGAGTTGACTTATGCACAGTTGAGGGGTCTTGCAGAACACCTCTCCCATTCTTTGCTGGCTTTCGACTGCCCTATGGAGGACTGGGTGCAGCGGGTAGTTCTGCTCCTAAAGCATGTGAACAGGAGAGAGTTCATCGGCCACGGCTTGATAGATCAAATGGCGGCCGTAAAACTTGAAAGGACAGAGTGTCAGGCTACCCTTCAGTCATTGAGAGGAACTGCCTAGCTGATGCGGGATGCTGCCGATGATTCTGGCCAACGCCGAACTTCTTTGAAGATTCGGATAGCTAAACTCCATGCCGAACTTGACCGGGCTGAAGCAGAATTAGCATTGTCCAGTCAACTGTGGGTTCGGCACACAGAGGTGGCAGAGCTGGCAGAAGGGCAGGCCGCATCGCTTGAGGAGAAATTGGTGTGACTGCAGGACGAGGAAGATTGTCTATAGGAGATGGCCCGCTACCCATCCCTGGGGCTGCTGGAGTTCGAGGACATCTTCCGCCGCTCACTGCAATAGCTCCATCATTTTCTCTTTTCTCCTTTTGTGAACTTCCACGTATTCCGGGGGGTGTATGCCTCCGGTAACATGTATTTCCCTCTTGAGTTTGAATGGAAACTTTCATTCCCTTATTTTGCACATCTGCTTGCCGAATAGATTCATTTAGTTCGGAGTATGTCAGTCGCTAGGGCAGGAGAGCGCTCGCGCCTTCAGGGAAGGGGCAAGGGGTTCGCTCCACCACGAAGCAACTTCTCCTCGGGACCACTGATCCATCTGGGCCGAGCACCGGGGAACAAGGAGAGAGGTTTACGGGCCACCAAGGGCCGGAGAGTAGAAATAGGAATTTATTTGTGGAATTTGTCGAAGGTGGCAAAGGTTCATGGTAAAGGGAGGTTTGCCCATAGACACGGATGTAAGGTTCGGGCTGAGAGGAAACACTGACCGATCTTGTCGATGATGACAAGGGTCAACAGTAACTCATTCATCGGCATTGGGTGGACGCCGAAGCAAAGGTAGGTAAGGCCCGGGTTAAGGAAATATTGACCGGTCTTGTCGATGGTGACAAGGGCCAATAGTAACTAGCTCATTGGCATGGGACAAATGCCGAAGCAAAGGTAGGTTCACAGGTGCAAAGCTCACATGGGAACCCTTGTAGGAATTAAGTAACAAATGAGAGTATGACATTATTATTCCATCGTCATCATTCGCTCCTTTTTTTATCATTTTTTTATCACATTACTGACTTAGGCGCCCTTGCGAGTTTTCACCGAAGCCAGCCCCCTCTTGTTTTTGCCCACGTGCCCTTGCGGGTTTTCACGTGGCGGGGTACCTGATTTTGCCTGCAGCGCCCTTTCGGGTTTTCACCGTAGCTGGGTTAGAGCCATTTTTGGCCTTACTCAGAATGTCCGAGTAAGTCTGGTGAGGTACCTCTATTTTAAGCCTTTTTTTTTATCATTTTCTCGCGCTCGACTCACGGAATGAATTCTGGAATGGATGGGAGTTAAAGGGATATTGACCGGTCTTGCCGATGGTGACAAGGGTCAATAGGAAGTCGACCGATCTTGCTGATGATGACAAGGATCGATAGTAACTTGTTCATCGATATTGGCTAAATATCGAAGCAATGGAGGGCTTAGTCATTAACGAGGACGAAAGGTCCCAGTTAAGGGCAACATCGACCGGTCTTGCCGATGATGACAAGGGTCGAACAGGGGCTTGCTCATCGACATTGGTTAAATGTCGAAGTGAAGGAGGGCTTATTCATTAACGAGGACGAAAGGTCCAAGTCAAGGGAAAGGTCGACCGGTCTTGTCGATGATGACAAGGGTCGAACTTTAACTTGTTCATCGGCATTGGTTAAATGTCGAAGCAAAGGAGGGCTTATTCATTAATGAGGATGAAAGGTCCAAGTTAAGGGGCAAAGTCGACCGGTCTTGCCGATGATGACAAGGGTCAAACCGATATTTGTTCGTCGGTGGGACATTGGAGGAAGACTCCGTTTTGACCCTGCAAAGGGTCCTCTGGATGGAGGATGTATCACCACTATTCGTCATTCATTAGATTACTGACTTAAGCGCCCTTTCGGGTTTTCGCCAAAGCCAGCCCCCTCTTGCTTTTGCCCACGCGCCCTCTCAGGTTTTGACGTGGCAGGGTACCCGATTTTGCCTGTGGTGCCCTTTCGAGTTTTCACCGTAGTTGGGTTAGAGCCATTTTTGCCCTTGTCCTGGTATAGGAGCAAGACTGGCGAGGCACCTCTATTTTAAGCCTCATTTTTTTATTCATTTTTTTTATTCTCATTATTTTTGAACTCAATTCTCAGGACACAGCCGGGCTTGAGGAGATGCTGGCCGACCTTGTCGATGATGACAAGGGCCGTAAGGAGGTTGACCGATACTGTCGATGATGGCAAGGGTCACAAGGATGTCGACCGATCTTGCCGATGATGACAAGTGTCACAAGGAAGTTGACCGATCTTGCCAAGGGTGACAAGGGTTGCAAGGAAGTCGACCGATCTTGCCGATGATGACAAGAGTCGCAAGGAAGTTGACCGATCTTGCCAATGATGACAAGGGTCACAAGGAAGTCGACCGATCTTGCCGATGATGACAAGGGTCAAAAGTAGGTCGACCGGTCTTGCCGATGATGACAAGAGTCACAAGGAGGTTGACCGGTCTTGCCGATGATGACAAGGGTCGCAAGGAAGTCAACCGATCTTGCCGATGATGACAAGGGTCACAAGGAAGTCGACCGATCTTACCGATGATGATAAGGGTCAAAAGTAGGTCTACCGGTCTTGCCGATGATGACAAGGGTCGTAAGGAAGTTGACCGATCTTGCCGATGGTGACAAGGGTCGCAAGGAAGTCGACCGATCTTGCCGATGATGACAAGGGTCACAAAGAAGGTCGACCGATCTTGCCGATGGTGACAAGGCTCACAAGGAGGTTGACCGATCTTATCGATGGTGACAAGGGTCACAAGGAGGTCGACCGATCTCGTCGATGGTGATGAGGGTCGATAGAATGTTGACCGATCTTGCCGATAATGACAAGAGTAAAAAGAATGTCGATCGATCTTGCCGATGATGACAAGGGTCGCAAGGAAGTTGACCGATCTTGCCGATGGTGACAAGGGTCACAAGGAAGTCGACCGATCTTGCCGATGATGACAAGGGTCGCAAGGAAGTTGACCGATCTTGCCGATGATGACAAGGGTCGCAAGGAAGTCGACCGATCTCACCGATGATGACAAAGGTCGCAAGGAGGTCTAGAGAAAGATCTCCGATGGGGATCGTGGTGATTGCCCTTTTCGGAGTTTCACTAGGATGAGGGTGAGGCGGAACTTTAAATTACCACATTACTGACCTGAGCGCCCTTTCGGGTTTTCGCCAAAGCCAGCCCCCTCTTGCTTTTATCCAAGCGCCCTCTCGGGTTTTCACGTGGCGGGGTACCCGATTTTACCTGTGGTGCCCTTTCGGGTTTTCACCGCAGCCGGATTAGAGCCATTTTTGCCCCTGTCCCAATGTAGGAACAAGGCCGGCGGGGCACCTCTATTTTAAGCCCCATTTTTATCATCATTTTTTTTAGAGTGAGAAGATGAGGATGGGTCAATCATGCGATGTTTGACCCTATGTAGTAGCATATGGCAGTTGGCTAGGGCACATAGCCTTGCGCCGAGAAAAGGGGGTTTATTCGTTAGCAAGGGGGTAATGCTAATGTAAAGGATAGATTTCATGTCGATTTGGGCGTAAGGCCCGTAATGGCGATATTGTGAGAGGGTCAGCTAGGACAAGAAGTCTTGCGCCGAAAAGGGGGTTTATTCGTTAGCAAGGGGGTAATGCCAACGCAAAGGATAGATTTCATGCCGATTCGGGCGTAAGGCCCGTAATGGTGATATTTGTATTATATATTATCATTTATATATATTTTTTCTTGAGAGCTCGGCCAGGGCGGAGTGCCACTAGACCAAGGTAGGTGGGCTCAGTCCGGGCGGAGTGCCGCTGGACTAAGGTAGGCAGAACTCAGTCAGGGCGGAGTGCCACTAGACTAAGGTAGGTAGAACTCAGTCAGGGCGGAGTGCCACTAGAGTAAGGTAGGTAGAAATTATCTAGGGCGGAGTGCCACTAGACTAAGGCAGGTAGAACTCAGTCAGGGCAGAGTGCCACTAGACTAAGGTAGGTAGAACTTAGCTAGGGCGGAGTGCCACTAGACTAAGGCAGGTAGAACTCAGTCAGGGCAGAGTGCCACTAGACTAAGGTAGGTAGAACTTAGCTAGGGCGGAGTGCCACTAGATTAAGGTAGGTAGAACTCAGTCAGGGCGGAGTGTCACTAGACTAAGGTAGGTAGAACTTAGCTAGGGCGGAGTGCCACTAGACTAAGGCAGGTAGAACTTAGCTAGGGAGAAGTGCCACTAGACTAAGGTAGGTAGAACTCAGTCAGGGCGGAGTGCCCCTAGACTAAGACAGGTGAAACTTAGCTAGGGCTGAGTGTCACTAGATCAAGGTAGGTAGAGCTCAGCCAGGGCGGAGTGCCACTGGACTAAGGTAGGTAGGGCTTGGTTAGGGCGGAATGCCACCAGACCAAGGTAGGTATAGGTCATTCTGGGAATGTCGGTTGAGCTGTGTGGTACAGCTTCACATGTTTTCCATTAAGGGGAGAGAACTGGATGACTCCTTTGTGATCTACAAGGACGTACGCACCCCCTTCATACACTCGGTGGACAACGTATGAGCCGACCCATTTTTCAACCAACTTCCCTTTGGGGTTGAAGGCCATCACCTCTCTTCTTTTAACCATTACCAGGTCGCCTTTCTTGAATTCTCACCCTTTGACCAGCTTATCGAAAGCACGGGCCATGCAGGCTTGGTAGAGTTGAATATTTTGTTGCGCACAGAGACGCTTTCCATCGAGCTCGACGAGCTTTTCCTGTCTTCTTTCCATATTAGTCTACTCGCTGCTGACCAACCCATGCTGGATGGCGATTCGCAACGAGGGAACCTCTAATTCAATTGGTACCACAGCCTCCGACCCATACACGAGAGAGTAAGGTGAGCAGCCAGTAAGGGTTTTGTAGACTGTACGGTAAGCCCAGAGTGCTTCGTACATCCTTTCTTCCCAATCTCTTTTATTAGCCTTGACAGTCTTTGCCAGCATAGTGCATAGCATCTTGTTGAAGGCTTCTGCAAGTCCGTTGGCTTGAGGGTAGTAGGGAGATGATGCTCTCCAATCAATCTTATATTTGTCAGCCAGTCGGTACACCTTCTGATTCTTGAAGTGGCTGCCGTTGTTAGAGATGATTCGGCTGGGTACTCTAAATCGGAATATTATATTTTGTCGGAAGAATCTAGCGACTAGCTCCCTGGTCACTTCTCTTAGTGCTATCACCTCTGCCCATCTGGAGAAGTAATCTATAGCTGCTAAGATATATTTGCATCCCGATGAAGATGCTAGCAGTGGCCCTACCACGTCCGTACCCCATTGAGCAAACGACCAACTTGGGATGGTAGGATGCAGTGGCACAAATGGCCTTCTTGACACAGTTGCATGTTCTTGACACCTCTGACATGCTTTGGCGAACTTGCAGCAATCGTCAAACACAGAGGGCCAATAATAGCCCAATTTCTTTATTTCAATTTTCATTTTCGGACTGGCCTGGTGTGCCCCTGCTGACCCGGCATGGACTTCTTGCATTACTTGCCCGGCTTCCCTTGGAGATAAGCAGCGAAGTAAGATCTTCTTTCGGGCATCCGCCATTATCCGGAACAACGTTCCGTTCCTCATTTCATAAGAGTCTTTGACTCTCAGGAGCTTCATTCTTTGCTCTTTCTCTTTTGGGAGTTGTTGGTGTTGGAACCAACGTAGGAGGTGCTCCCGTCAATCGGACTGCTGGATTCCTTCTACAGCTGCCACCTCATTTGCTTGTTCATCGGTGAGGGTTTCTGTCACACTGGGGACCTACCGCCAGTTGATTACTATTATATTCAGGCTTGTATCTGGCGGGACTGCCAAAGAACTGACCAGCTTTGCGAGGGCGTCTGCTTGAGCATTTTGTCCTCGGTTGATGTGCTTGATGCTGATGAAATAGAATCTTGTCATCAGGCGGAGCGCCAGATGATAATAAGAAAGGAGTTCTTGCTTCCGCACATCGAACTCTCCTTCCAGCTGTTTTATAACTAGCATGGGATCCCCGAATGCTTCCAGCATCTGAATTCCCATGGACAGAGCAATCTGCAACCCGATTATGAGGGCTTCATATTCTGCTTCATTGTTTGTGCAACGCTTGTTTATTGAACATGATGTATATATGACTTCTCCTTCTGGAGATTTCTGGACTATGCCTGCCCCTGCCCTGACTCTGGCTGATCCAGTTGCTGAGGTGTCAATTCTGGAAGCGCCGTCAAAATACAGCTGCCACAGAGAGGGCTGCACTTGGCCGACCTCTAAGGTTTCATCTTCAGGAAGCTCTGGTTCCAGTGGACAGTCTTCAGGCACCGGATGCTCAGCAAAGAAGTCTGCAATGGCTTGGCCTTTGACGGCCCTTTGTGGTACGTATGAGATATCATACTCCATGAGAATCACCACCCATTTGCCTAGGCGGCCTTTGAGGGCCGGTTGAGACATGATATATTTAAGCGGATCCTCCTTGGAAATCAGCTTGACTTCATGCGACAGCATATAGTGCCGAAGTTTCTTGACCTTGAAGACCAGTGCAAGGCAGATCTTCTCGATATATGTGTACCTCTCCTCAGTTCTGACCATTCTTTGACTAAGATAATAGAGGGCTTATTCCTTCCCTTCTTCATTGTTCTGGGCTAGCATTGCCCCCAGAGAATTGTGTGTGGCTGCTATGTAGAGGACTAGCTACCTTCCTTTCACCGGCGCACCCAACACTGGAGGAGTCTTCAGATAATCCTTGAGCTTGTCAAAGGCTATCTGGCATTCTTCTTCCCAATAGAAAGGGACATCTTTTATCATCAACTTATGATTGGGGTGGAATCGCCCTAACAAGTTGCATATAAATCACCGGATGTGTGCCAGGCAGCCTTGTAGAGATCTCAGCTCCGAGAGACTCCTTAGTGAAGGCAGCTCCTGGATCGCCTTGATCTTTACGGGGTCTATTTCAATCCCCCGGTATCTGACAATGAAACCCAAGAACTTTTCGCTCGATACTCCGAACGCGCACTTCATGGGGTTCATCTTCAATTCATACTGCCTTAGCCTCTGAAAGATAACTCGGAGGTCCTGCAGATGGTCTTCTTTCCTCCTGGTCTTGACTACCAGGTCATCTATGTAGCATTCGACCTTATGGGACAGCAGCTCATCAAATATTCTGGTCATCACCCGCTGATAAGTTGCGCCGGCGTTCTTTAATCCGAATGGCATTCTCTTGTAATGATAAATGCCTTTGGGAGTTCGGAAGGTGGTGTGGACCCGGTCATGTTCCGCGATCCATATCTGGTTGTAGCCAGATGACCCATCCATGAATGATAGGGCCTCATGATCGGTTGTTGCATCTATCATGACCTTCGTTATTGGCACTGAGAAATCATCTTTAGGGCAGGCCTTATTCAGATCTCGGAAGTCAACACATATCTGAATCTGTCCATTCTTCTTCTTCACGGGCACAATATTAGCTAGCCACATGGTATATTGATTTTCTTCTACGAAACCCACATCAATGAGCTTGTCGACTTCCTTGCATATTTGAGTGATGAGCTCTGGCCTCATACGCCGCGGCGGCTGCTTCACCGGTTCGGCTTCAGGGTTTATGGTTAGCTCATGCTGTGAGACCGCAGGGTTTAGTCCTGGCATTTCCTTGTAGGTCCAGGTAAAGCAATCTCGATATTCTTGTAGCAGCTGGATATACAGCCCCTGTTCTTCAGTAGATAACTGTGCATTGAGGAAGGTTGGCCTGGGGTCGTCCTCGTCTCCCAGGTTGACTTCTATCAGTTCATCGACTGTTGCTTGGCCTCCGTCTTCTATCTCTGGGGGTGCAGGCTGAAGGTCGACAAAGTCGGGTATATCATCTTCGAGGTCGAGGACCTCGTTCTCTTCATTTTGCCTTATCTAAGCTTCGTTAAGAATCTCTGGTTCAGCCGGTAGTGGCTGTATGAATTGTTCTGCTAGCAAATCTACCTCAATAGTAGTTCCGAGGGGTGAGTCGATTGCCTCATCCCCTGCTAACGGGGTTGCAGTCGCTAAGGACTGGTGACTGCTTGTCATTGAATCAGAGTAGCACCGCAGCTCCATGGTAGAAGGCGAGAAGCTCCCGCCCTCTTGGATCAGCATATCTTCAGTGGAGGTAGCTTTTTCTTTTCTAGCAGGATTCATCTCTTGATCAGATTTAGGAAAAGCTTCCCTGACTGGTTCAAGAAGTGTTGACATCACCATCAGAGGAGGGTTACCGGAGGGAGGCGGCCATGCTTCTTCAGTATCTTCAGCTTCACTACGGCTAGCCGTGTTGAATTTGGCTTGAAGAGCCAATTCTTCAGGATAGATCTGTTCCCAGCACCGGTAGGGGAATATGGCTTCTGATTCCAGACTTCTCGATTGAGCTGGTTCAGTGTATTCAGCTTCTACCGGATGTTCATCGAAAGCTGCCCCCAGTGAGTTATCCTTAGTTCGGTAGAAAGTAGAAATGGTATCCACTTCATAGCGTCTGCTGTAATAGTATTCCTCGAGGGTGAATCCCAACCCCGGGTGTTGAGAGACACGTCTCATTTCTTTATCCAGGTTTGGGGGATACCACAGCTTCTGGAATGCTTCTTTCTTCTTGCGAGGCTGGCCAGAGGGGATGTGCTGCTTCTGGAACATCTTGGCCATTCGACTTGTTACAAATGTCAACCCTTGTATAGGAACTAATGGGTCTTCTATATCTTCAGGCAGATAACAATCAGTATCTTCCTGTGTAGGGTGCTCCTCAGCTGTGTAAAACAAATTTCCGGGGCCATCTATCTGCGCCACCTCCCAGGCTTTGAAAGGCTCGACAGTGATATTATCGAGATCGAGAATTGGCTTGGTAAGGCCTTCCGGGATCCCGATGTGGTCGTGCTGCTGGTCGACCTTGACTTCATTAGCTTCGGGGTAGATGGCGGGAGGTGCTACCCGACCCACGTTCCCAGTGGCGGTGATGTGTGAGACCGTCTTGGGATTAACATACCCACACGGCGGCGGAGGAAACCATTCAACGCCGGAGGTGCTTTTTGATGTGCTGGAAAAGGTCTTGACTTCAGGGGTCTTCTGCAACCGTTCTGCATATAGAGGGGCGTCCGCCAAGTGACACTCGAACACTTCGAATGGGTGGAGATCAGCAAATACCCTTTCCTCCTTCCCCTCCAGGCTATATTTGATGCACTGGTGGAGCGTGGAAGGCACCACCATGTTCTCATGTAGCCAAGGGCGACTGAGCAACGCCTTGTACGAGGTGCGGGAATCGATGACATGAAACTGCACCCTCGTGACAAAGTGTGCTAAAGTGAGTGTGAATTCCGCTACTCCTTGCGACACCTCACACTTTTGGTTGAAGCCGGCAATACGCATATCTCCGACCTTTTGGAGACGCACGTTGAAGTAGTGCCTCTCATATATCCTGTAGGGCAGGATGTTGATAGCCGCCCCGGGATCCACCAGGATTCTGTTCAACTCCCGGCCATTCAGATGCCCCCTCATATACAGCGGTCTATTGTGGCTGGTAGTGGGGAGCCACATGTCCTCGTGAGTGAACGTCATGCTGGCCTCCGGCAGTGCTTCAGCCAGGCTGGTTTCATATTGAGCGGGCGTCTACAGAGCAGTAATGATTGCCTGCCGGGTCTCTTCACTTAGAGAGAGGATTTCCTAGACAGTGAATCTCACCGGAAGCTTTTTCAACAGTTTGACTACCCGACTTCCTGCTTGGACATTGGATAGCTTCATTTCTTTTGCCCACTTGGGCTTGGGAGAGTCTTGGACTGTGGCCCCAGATGGGCCTGCTTCATTGGGCTCTAAGGATGCACCCTTCTGCTTGGGGTCATCTCCCTATTATCACTCATTGGCTGTAATATCCCGGACCTTTCGGATCCTTCTTTTTGGGTCCCAGATCTACTTTCTCGAAGTGTCCGGCTCCGTTCTGTCTGAAATTTTCATTTGGACATCTTTCGTGTTCGGATCAGCACGATCCGGAGTTGTTTCGGATGCCCGGAGTGCGTCCGCGGCTTTTCCGTACGTATTTTTCGATTTCCGTGTGCGGGTTTCGGCAAATCCTTCGGAACCTCGTTGCGGGTGAACCGGGTCGTTCACCTAGGCAAGAGTGGTACCGTTGCGATCGGTGCATTCCGAGGATCGCGGAAACATGATTTTCTATTTTTTGGTATTTTTCAGAATTTACTGATTTTCTATAAATACCCCAACCCTTTTCTCTCTCCCCCACCTTTTCTTCTTCTTCTTCCTCTTTCCTTCTTTCTCCCCACCGTGAGTGCCCCCTTCTCTCCCATTCGACCGACGACAACCGCGGCGGCATCCCCTCTGACTGCAGACGGCGCGGGGTGACGACGAGGCGATCGTGGCGGTGTAAAGCTTGTAGGGAATCATGAAGGAGCGAGGGTTCTAAAAGCATTTTTCACGGTTTGTGGGCGATCCGGCGTGCCTCGAGGTGAGATCGAGGTAGGGTGACGTTCCCAAGCTCTCCGCGTGCCATTCCCATGATTTCTAGACCGGTGTGAGGGCGAGAAGGGTCATTTCCTTGCCGGGAGGGTAAAACCATGATTTGGGGAGAGTTCGCCCGATCTATGATTTTAGGCCGCGATTCGGCGTTTTAACGGTTTAAATGCATGCTAGGGGTCCCTAGGGGGGCCTCCCCCTTATTTTCCTCCTCTTCTATGGAGGTATGGGGGCGTGGTTGGTGTTTTTGGGCGTTTCCCGCCGTTTTGCCGTCGGGACGGTGTGACAGTCCTTCCAAGAACCGTCACAGTCTATGACGCCCCACGAAGGGTGCGCCACAAGACATACTTTTGCCAATAGGGTGGTCCGTGGGCCTGTCGGTCCCACGATAGACCGCCAGGGCGCATGACGTGCCTAGGTTGGACCGTCAGGTGGCGATCCGACCATTGGCATCCGACCGTTGTGGTTTTGACCGTTGGGGGTCAAGGCCTCTGACGCACCGATGGTGGGGCGTCAGAGCCTTGTGACGCCCCTGTGTGGGAGCGTCAGAGAGGACGCGTCCCCATCTTCTAACGCACCTGGGTTGGAGCGTTAGAGGCTGTGACGCCCCGAGGGGTATGCGTCACAGCCAGCTTTATCCAGTCTTCTAACGCACCAGCGTTGGTACGTCAGAGACCGTGACGCCCCGAGCGGTGTGCGTCACGGTTGGTTTCTTCTCATCATCTGCCGCACAAGGCTAGGCGCGTTAGAGACTGTGACGCACCAGGACTGGCGCGTCACAGTCGATTTTGCACCGGGAGCCTGACGCGTTTGTGTTGGACCATCAGACTGCTGTGACGGCCCAGTGATAGACCGTCAGAGTCTGTGGTGCACCAAGGTTGGACCGCTAGGCTCTGGGCTGCACCAGGTGATTCGTAGTCCCGTTTCTTCTCCGACCGTGGTCACCGTGCGACGGTGCTGGTACGTGGGACGGTCCCCGTACTTCGTTAGATTCGGACGTTGTTTTCCGTTGACTTGAGAGTCTACTCCTTCAGTGACCCTCCACTAGTCGTAGCCTGCTTACGCGTTTAGTGGTCCCACCAGGGAGTGGTGGAGAGGCTACCCTGAGGACAATTTTAGACTGGTTTCCGTAGCGCCCCCCGTCTACCAGCCAGAGTTCGGCTGAGGGGAAAACCGGTCAGAGGGCTAGACCAGGGACACACGGTCTGTGTGTGCACACGTGGTTGGCGGCGATTGGACACACGCGGATGAGCGTGACCCCAGCTAGTCACTTGCTTTGTGGTTACTTGTACGGTGTCTCAGTTCCCGCTGGGCTGGAGGGAGACACCTGAGGCGCGGACTAAGATGTTAGTGGACGCATCCGATCTTGCTTCTAGTGGGAGGTACTCCTGTCGAGTCGGGAGTGACAGACTGTCAGTCTATGTGACTTCAACCTTCAGGTTTTCATCAGGTTGACCATTGAGTTCCGACTGTCTCGCCGTAGGGCATGTGTTGGTTTTCGTGCCATGAGATCGATGTTTGTAGTTGCAGGACTTTTTCACTTCTGAGGTACTCGCTTACTACTATTGTGGCGGTTTTCCATTTTGCGAGGTAGGGTTCGAGTGATCCCTATTGAGTCTTGTTCTGAGACTCATTCTCTGCGTGTTTTCACCGTGTTTCAGGCGAGGCGTGGCCTCAGGGGAGCACGTCTGAGGCTCAGCGTGGTTCAGGTGCCCAGTGTTAGTGCCAGAGGTCAGAGCTGGGGTATGCCCCGTTTAGCTGTACTTTTCTTTCTTGTCACTGTACTAGTTGTGGACTACAGTCGCTATTTTGTTATATCTTGTGGACCATGTATCTTGTAAAATGTTAATTTATTTCCTACTTAATCATATTAACTGTTTAATTTCTATAATTATTTGTGATACTTGTGTAGTCTCCACACCATCCTTCTAACCCTTCCTGTAGATCTTAATTAAAATCCACTTAAAAAAATATTAAGAATAAGCAATAATCAATAATGTGGAGAAAAATATGCACGAGGTGCACAAGGGGAGTTTGTGTGATCGCCAGAGACGCGAGGCCTCAAAAGATAATCAATAACAAATAGGGAGGGTGATCGCGAAAAATACCTCAAAAGATGCGGGGGATGTGAGTACTCCTTTTCTCTTCAAGATCGGCCGGCCGATGAAGAGAGTTCTTCCTTTGATTACCCTTGCAAACAACAAAGACAACACCAATAAAGAAATTGCATTAGATATGTGGTGAGTGTAGCATCAAATCCTAAATAAAGATGAGCATGAAATCATGGTGAAGAACACACCTTAAGGGTGGTTGCCCTTAAACCCCTATGCAAAAAGGGTGTGGGAGATGAATGAATGCATGAAGATGCAAAAATATGAATAGGAAAAGGGGAAAGAGTGCAAGAGATGCACTAAAGGGAGTTATTCAACATAGTTGAAGAAAGGAAATATGAAGAGAGGAATATGATGCATGCGTATGTATGAACTAATAAAAAAAACAAACTAAAAGGGGAGAAGGAGGGATAAGAAAAATCTGGTTTTGCCCCTTTGGCGTTTGATACTCGATGGGGAGAAACTTCAAAAGATGGGATGATGACTTGATGTGAAGAAGCCTCCTTAGCCGATGCCACCTTCGGTTCCTGTAAAGAAAGAAAACAAACAGAAGAAGAAGGAGAAGACAGAAGAAGAAGGGGAGGAAGAATACAGAAGAAGAAAAAAGAAAAAGAAACAGCACAGAAGAAGAAAAAGAAGACAGAAGGAGAAAGAAGAAAAACGTGGGAGGGAGAAAAGGAGAACAGAAGAAACAAAAACACAGAAGAAGAAGAAGAAAAAAACGGAAGAAGAAAAAACAAAAACCCAAGAAGGAGACCGGAAGCCGAAGTAGGAGAATAAGAACCACCCCTTAACAGAGCTACAGAAGTTCTATTAAGGATAGAAGAAGAGATAAGAAGGAAAGAGTCCAATGGAAGAAAAGATAAGAAGGGGCAAGAGCCCAAAGAGGGGAGGATTAAGCTGGGCAAGAACCCAAACGAAGTAGGGACTCTCTAGGGAAAGGCTGCGTTCGTTCGGAACATAAAAGTAAAACACAACTTGGTTCAGGGCGTCAATTGTTGAATTGACGACCTGCCTAGAGGGCGTTTCTTAAAAACACGCCTTAGACTAAGGCGTCTCTTCCTGGATCAATTTTGGAAATAAGTCTTTCTTTTATTTGAAAATTCTGAAACACGCCTTAGGAAGAGGCTTTATTTAAAACACGCCTTAGGAGAAGTCGTTATTTAAAAGACGCCCCACGTCAAGTCGTTATTTCAGAAAAATAAGGGAAAAATCCCAAAAAATCCAGAAAAATCCAAAAAAATAGGGAAAAATAGGAAAAATAAGATAATGGTGAAAAAGGGAGAAATCCAAGAAAAGTGAGAAAAACCACTCAAATAGAACTAATTTGAGGGTCAAATTGGGGTATTACAAGGCAATATGAGAGGTACTCATAGTAACGTCAATTTTGGCGTGTCTACAGCTGCCCCGCCTTGGCGTCTGCTTTGCAAGGGAGCAGACCAAACTGAAAAGTAGATGCCAAGGTGTGATGAGACACGCAATCAAGATCACTTGATGAGAATTGAAATCAGAAGTACGAGATGAAGCAATCTCGGGAAATCCAACGAAATCAACAATGTTTGGATTAAAGGGGAGATGTGCACGCGGTGCACGAAGGAGATAAAATAAATGATCAACTTCCAGCGCGGTGGAAGTACCCCAGGTCACAAACCTGTAGGTTTCACCATTGGGGAGCGGTTGCCAGCCAGTGGACGTGCTGCAGCCAAGGTGGATCAGAGGAAAGGAGATAAAATAAGATGATAGAAATCCAAACAAGGAGCTTTCGAGAAATGACCCAAAACAGCAACAAAACGAACTGAAGACACAATTCGGCAATGAAAATCTCATATCAAGAAAGATCAAGATCGATTCAACTCTCAACATCAGCTTATCAGAATGATTTTCCAACGTTAATTCAAAGTCCTATATGAATGCATACTGGGTTTAAAGGAAAAATATAAATCAAACGAAAATATAAGATAATCAAGGATAATATTGTTAAACTGCCCAGACTGGGTCAAGAAACCCATTCTACGAGCTGATACTAAGCCGAAGCCCGTTTATCCACGTACCAATTTGCAAAAGGGAACCATCGTCCCCAGTCTCGGACGGCTCAACGGCCTATCCGTATGACTAAGACTCCTCTGGAATCATCATTATTTTTGATGAAGGGGAACTCAAATTCCAGATTTACCAAAGCCACAAGGTCCTTGATATAATCTAGTAACGTATGTAACATATAGTAAAATGCATACAGGGAGATGGTGGTAACAATAAGCATAGGGGAACTGAGAAATGAGGTGCAAGCGCCGTGGGTCTTTGATGATGATGCCCAGTCGGCGAGACCAAGAGCTTCTTATCCTGCGCTCAAAAATTCATTAGCCAAGATATAAAAGAGTATAACAAGCAATGAATAAGCATGACTCAAAGCATAGCAAACATAGCCATGAATAACACATAGTAGGGCAAAGCATGGATAACATGAATAGCATGTCATTGCAAAGCATCATTATTTGTTATTTTGTCATGAGGAGATAATCTGGCTAATCAAGATTTGGAGATGAATGATCAAGATCTGATATAATGCCCATCGGCAGAGTGATCAGATAAAATTAGCAGGAGTTGATTAAAAATAATTTGGAGATAAATGATAATCAGGAGATATGGGGGAAATGATAATCAAAATGCCCCTGGGTGGCATGCCATGAGAATATCGGGAGGAATCAATAGATTGATAGTGACAAGTGGAGATAGGACTTATCCCGTGCTCTTGGTCCTTGCAAAGTTTTTCCTGCAAAACACCATTAGAAAAAATACAATGCAATATTTTTGGAGTTTGAAATATGCAAATTTTTATGAGTTTTGAAAATATTTGAATTTTTATGAATTTTGAAAAATATTTGAATTTTTATGAATGGATTTTGGATAAGAAATATTCAATTTTTTGTTTGATTTTACAATATTCAATTTTTTTGGATTTTGGTTTAGACATAGCTAATGCAGCATCAAAGGGTGTTTAAACCATTAATTGGGGGTCCTCGTTCCTTCCCTTTTTGCTAACATTTCCCAAAGCCGGGCGTGCATTGAAAATGACATCCTATAACCGACCGCCTCTGATCAACGGTGCCCCTAGCAAGGCCATACCTGAGAAACATTCGGTCTTGGAGGGAGAAGAGAAGAACAATTGGAGACAAGCTTTATACAGGATGGGAAATATCAGGACGTGAATTCCTTCCAAGGTTTTAACCCTCAAAGAGGTAGTCTGTTGCGCTGGGGCTTTGTGCCTTTAATTTTTAGACCCTTGACATGCATACGACCAGGGTTTTCCCTGCGGGGACTTTGCCACTCTTGACATGCCATAATTCTTAATTTTGCTTTTATCGAGATTTTGACTTGATTTGATTTTCATAATAGCCCTTTTGGCGAGATGTATATCATGAAACTCATATGAAAACTCATATTGATTTTGGGTCAAGACTGCCCCTATTTGAGACTCCTCTCGTATTGGGGATTACCGAGATTGGTCATCTCATCTGTCAACCTCTTGCCCCTGCATTTGGCCGAGTAAAGAAGAGAAAAGGACTTTCAGATATACTCATGGCATGGCCAAGGTAGCAACTGTGTTTTACCAAAGGAGCCGGCTAAGGACGCCGTGAAGTGTGTGAGGTGCCCAGTTGAGGGTTGATCTTAACAAGCAGGGAGAGAATGTCGAATTCCCAGCGCGGGGTTCTTATAACCAAGAGTGCTGCATAGCAAGCCTAAAGACTCTTTTGAGAATGATTTAATTAAACAAAAGCCTAAGATAAAGGTCTAAAACACCACTTTTAAATCTTGTTAAGAAGCACTTCATTTTGAAAATCATGCGTGAAGTAATGAGGAAATGATATCATAAAAATGCGTACTCACGCCAATATTTTACCTTGCAACCTTTCTTGAAGCAGCTGTCAGAGGCGAGGTTGATCATCATGGGATAGTCCTCTTTGGCAATCAAAAGGATTGGCAGCAAAGGGTTTGGGAGTGGCTTAACAAGAATGAGTGGTGCTCAAACCAGACTCAGACGAATAAGGAGAAAAGGAAGAGAGGCGAGGGCTAGAACTCCCTCACTAAGGTGTGGAGACCCTGATCACATGAAAGGTCTACAGAAGAAGCGGAGAATTAGAAGGAGGAGTGAGGACTAAAGCCTCGAAAGCAATGGGAGAAAGGGCAAATGCCCAAGGCAGTGGATGTGGAAGAAGTTGGGTCGGACCCATGATTAGGAGGAATCAGAAGAAGAAATTGATATATAGAAAGAGGCGGATCCGGAGGGTCCGGAGGCAGAGGAGAATCATGAGAGGAAAAATCCGAAGGCTCCGGAGGGATGACAAAAGAAGGGACGCGATGCCCTGAGACGAAATAGGGAAAAAGATGATGAAAAAGGAGGAAGAAAATGAAGGATGTGATATCCCGGAGGAGCAGAAAGATGAATCGGAAGAAAGATGGATGGTCCGGAGGTTCCGGAGGAATGAGATGGAAAGGGGCGTGATGCCCTGGAAAATGATAGAGAGAATAAGACGGAGAATCCGGAGGTTTCGGAGGAATGATGGAAGGAGGGACGCGATGCCCAAGAAGGTCCGGAGGTTCCGGAGAAATGAGGTGGAAAGGGGCGCGATGCCCGAGGGGAAGGTCCGGAGGTTCCGGAGGTAGCAAATGGAGAGGGGCACGATGCCCAAAGGACAAAGAGAGGGGTGAAAGATCCGGAGGTTCCGGAGGAAGAGGATGGAAAGGGGCGCGATGCCCAAGGAAAATACTGAGACAATCAGATGGGGAATCCGGAGGTTCCGGGGGAATAAGATGGAAAGGGGCGCGATGCCCGAGGAACAGAGAAAGGAATGAAGGAGGATTAGGAGGAAAATCCGGAGGTTCCGGAGGAATAAGATGGAAAGGGGTGCGTTGCCCGAGGGGAAAGTCCGGAGGTTCCGGAGGGATAACAAAATCAGAAAGGGCGCGATGCCCAAAGAGGAGGGGTAAAATTCCTGGAGGTTCCAGGGAAATAGCAGGAAGGGGGACGCGATGCCCCAAGGGGAGTGAATTAAAGAAAGATGAAGATGAAGATGAGAAGTGCGGAATATCCGGAGGCGCCGGAAGGCGGGGAAGATACGGGTCTGGAAACCCGGGAATCAGGAGGTGCAATTGTATGCAAATGTAATGCAATGGATGCAACGGATAGAATGAATGGATGAAAGAAAAATGCATGAGATGCAAAGAATATGAGGAATATGAAGGCCGAGAGGGCGAGATCCTCTTCCTAACCCCGGGAATGGCCCATGAAGAAAAAGTGATAGAAATGGATGCATAGAAGGTGGAACAAATAAGGGACGGCCCCTTAGCACTAAGATAACTGCCCCTCCACGGCAATGAAGGTGTATAATCAAACGGCCCAATGGAAGAAGCTTCAATAATAAACGACAACTCCCTTGGAAGGCAAAGATCAACAATGTGAGGGAGTTGGAGAGTTGGAACGGGAAGCATCGTGTTGCCCATTGAATGTGGTATATATGGAATGTTGAGCAAAATGGGCATTCGCCCCTTGTAAGGAATAATGAATTTGGAATTCGAAAGTAGGAACAAGGGGTGCCCTGCTCGGCCCTTAGACGACAGCAACGCCCGGCATTCTCCTCTGAGCAAGGGCAGCGGCTTAGCCTCTTCAATCGTGCTCGGCACAATAACTTGGATTGGCACCCGGCAAATGAATTCCTGTATCTTGAACGGCATAGCCACAGCCAAATCCTTGCTGCCCGGCTCTTGATCATCTTCGGCACCTGTGCTTGTGGAAGGCCCCCCATTCCGAGTAGTAGAGGGAGGTGAAGCGGAGGCGAAAGGCTCCATGAATAGTGATGGTGTAATAGAAGGCGTTGGGGAAAGGATAAGTGGAGGTTCAAACACGTCGAGTTTCTCCCTCTGCTCAGAAGCAGTTGGGATTGGCTCGAGTGCAAAAAGGGGTGGATCCTGCTCAGGATTAGCCATGGGTAAAGGAGAAAGGTTAAGTGGGGGAATAGGCAAAATGGGTTTTGGGGTTAAAGGGATAATGGAGGGTTGAGGCAGGCTAATTGGGGAAGTGGAGGCCGAGGTGGAGGCTAATGGCATAATGGGGGGAGGTGTAATTGGTGGAGGTTTGGCAATTGGTGGAGGTTTATTGCGGAGAAAGCGCCTAACGGGGCGAGCGGTGTTAGGAGTGGGGGGAGACTCAAGATGCGCCGGCGCGGGTGATTGGAGTATCGACCCATCCTCGTAGCACCATGAGGTCTCGGGAATAGGAGTTGGATTAGGGACGGTTTCCTCCTGAGCAGGGGGTTCATCGAATGAAAATGGGGAAAGCGGAAAGTTAAGGAAACTCGAAAGTGGTGCCTGCGGAGCTTCATCATCATCGTATACTGCCTCGGATTCTTCGAATGCCGGCTCTTGCTCACTTGAGCCGCCGACGCCGTAATCATCCCTCCTGTCTTTCCATTCTCTCTCCATCTTTGTAATCTCGTCCAAAGCGGCATGGAGAGGATTGACTGGAGTAGGAGGAGCCGTGACCCTCTTTATTTGTTCCTCCATCAAAGTAATCTTATCAAGCAGAGATTGTTGGAGGGGTGTAACTTGAGCAACCGAGGGTTGGCAGGGCCTTGAAGGAGGAGGGGTAACATAAAAAGGCCGTGGAGGGGAGTTGACGGGATGACCCGTAAAAGAACCCGGACGGGCCGGATTGCAAGGCGTAAATGGGTCTCGGGGCCGTGATGGAGGAGGAATAGAAGGAGGCGGGTGTCGGACCACCCGAGGAGGAGTGTGAATAGAAAGAGGCGGGTAATGGGCTACCCGATTAGTAGGAACATGAGTGGAAGAGGGAAGTGGGTGATGGGCCACCCGAATAGGATTATGAGGGGGAGGTGAAGGAGATGCACCCTCAACAGCGGCCTTAAGGGCTTGGATCTGTTGAGGGGTGAGATGATCTAATGCATGCAAAATCTGGGAGACCTTCTCATCATTGGGAGGAGAGGGCTTAATGGGAATAGTGGCTCGAAATTGAGTTCAAGGACCATTGGATTGGACATTGCCCAAGGGTCGGGCAACACCATAAGAGTGAGGACGTGGTCCTTTGAAAGTATGGTGAGAATTTTGAAAATGTTGAAAGTGAGGATTATAAGAAGTGCTAGGTTGTGCATCCTCATGAATTGAATTAAACATGTTATCTTGTTTATAGTAAGCCATCATGCAATCAAAGTTCAAAATAATAAAGAAGCACACAAAAGGGATGGTTACCATGATTTGATTTGTTTGAACCTTGGTGAATTAAGGATTTTATCAAAGTTTTGAATGATTCATACAAGGGGGGGAAACCTAGTTTCAATATGGTTTGAACTCCAATGCCAACTAGGAACCCTCTCTCACCACGTATATGGCCAACTAATCCGGGACTTCAAAAGGGTACAACCTGCCCGGCGTCCGTGAGGGAATCCACGGGTGCGGGGACTTACGGAGGCTTGGAAAAGTGATTTCCAGTCCAAAGAGACGGAATGCTCAATGGAGGGTCGTCCCGATTCCAAGAGGGTGTGTGGATCCTAATGAAGAGGAGGGGGCTCCCAAACCAATGCAAAGAATGAATGCAGCAGGGTAAACAGGCCAACCACAATAATATGATCAATCAACAAAGATAAGCATGAAATATCATGAAAACTCACCCACGGGAAGGGTTCTGGAAACCCACAGTAAAAACACGCCCTGGCTGAGGGCGCTACTAACAAAAGACACGACAGTGTGACTGTCGTGACTCAAAGCGAGGTGCCAGGGGCAGGGTAAAAAGCGCCTTAGGGTGAGGCGCTATCAATAAAGGGACGCCCTGATATGGGGCGCTAATCAACAAATAAACGCCCTGGGAAAGGGCGTGAATTCACAGGCAGCAATATAAAGCAGGAAAACCCGAAAATATGCTGGAAAACGCCCTGTCAGAGGGCGTAAAATATGAAAAGACGCCCTGGGTTAGGGCGCTAAATCAAAAAAAACGCCTCTTCCAGAGGCGTGAATTCACTTTCTCCAGAAAAACTTCACGGCCAGCAGTATTAACACTCAATCACACAATCATGGCAATCAATAGAATAAGCATGCTCATCAAGAATTTTAAATAAGTGGAAATTTTAAAGAAAAATCAACAAACTGACCAATCACTTAGTGGAGGGTGTAAAACCAATGGAGGGTGCCCGAGGGGCACAAAAAGGGAGACGCACCGAGGGTGCAATAGGGGAGACGGCACACGCAGGTGCCTAAGGGGAAAGGGGTAATAAACAAAGAACACAAAGGGTCCCACCGTGATCGCCAATTTGTAGATCTTAATTAAAATCCACTTAAAAAAAATATTAAGAATAAGCAATAATCAATAATGTGGAGAAAAATATGCACGAGGTGCACAAGGGGAGTTTGTGTGATCGCCAGAGACGCGAGGCCTCAAAAGATAATCAATAACAAATAGGGAGGGTGATCGCAAAAAATACCTCAAAAGATGCGGGGGATGTGAGTACTCCTTTTCTCTTCAAGATCGGCCAGCCGATGAAGAGAGTTCTTCCTTTGATTACCCTTGCAAACAACAAAGACAACACCAATAAAGAAATTGCATTAGATATGTGGTGAGTGTAGCATCAAATCCTAAATAAAGATGAGCATGAAATCATGGTGAAGAACACACCTTAAGAGTGGTTGCCCTTAAACCCCTATGCAAAAAGGGTGTGGGAGATGAATGAATGCATGAAGATGCAAAAATATGAATAGGAAAAGGGGAAAGAGTGCAAGAGATGCACTAAAGGGAGTTATTCAACATAGTTGAAGAAAGGAAATATGAAGAGAGGAATATGATGCATGCGTATGTATGAACTAATAAAAAAAACAAACTAAAAGGGGAGAAGGAGGGATAAGAAAAATCTGGTTTTGCCCCTTTGGCGTTTGATACTCGATGGGGAGAAACTTCAAAAGATGGGATGATGACTTGATGTGAAGAAGCCTACTTAGCCGATGCCACCTTCGGTTCCTGTAAAGAAAGAAAACAAACAGAAGAAGAAGGAGAAGACAGAAGAAGAAGGGGAGGAAGAATACAGAAGAAGAAAAAAGAAAAAGAAACAGCACAGAAGAAGAAAAAGAAGACAGAAGGAGAAAGAAGAAAAACGTGGGAGGGAGAAAAGGAGAACAGAAGAAACAAAAACACAGAAGAAGAAGAAGAAAAAAACGGAAGAAGAAAAAACAAAAACCCAAGAAGGAGACCGGAAGCCGAAGTAGGAGAATAAGAACCACCCCTTAACAGAGCTACAGAAGTTCTATTAAGGATAGAAGAAGAGATAAGAAGGAAAGAGTCCAATGGAAGAAAAGATAAGAAGGGGCAAGAGCCCAAAGAGGGGAGGATTAAGCTGGGCAAGAACCCAAACGAAATAGGGACTCTCTAGGGAAAGGCTGCGTTCGTTCGGAACACAAAAGTAAAACACGACTTGGTTCAGGGCGTCAATTGTTGAATTGACGACCTGCCTAGAGGGCGTTTCTTAAAAACACGCCTTAGACTAAGGCGTCTCTTCCTGGATCAATTTTGGAAATAAGTCTTTCTTTTATTTGAAAATTCTGAAACACGCCTTAGGAAGAGGTTTATTTAAAACACGCCTTAGGAGAAGTCGTTATTTAAAAGACGCCCCACGTCAAGTCGTTATTTCAGAAAAATAAGGGAAAAATCCCAAAAAATCCAGAAAAATCCATAAAAATAGGGAAAAATAGGAAAAAATAAGAAAATGGTGAAAAATGGAGAAATCCAAGAAAAGTGAGAAAAACCACTCAAATAGAACTAATTTGAGGGTCAAATTGGGGTATTACAAGGCAATATGAGAGGTACTCATAGTAACGTCAATTTTGGCGTGTCTACACTTCCGAGTCTTCGGGCTCGTGGGTGGCGGTTCGAGTCTCGGGTTATCGGGCCTTCCCGGCAATCAGATTCTCGGGTCGTTACAGCTGGTATTAGAGCGCGATTGTGGGATTATACGAGAATCATAAGAAATTGTAGTGGTGCACTAGTCCCCAACGAAGATGTACAGTTGACGCTGGCATCGGGCATCGTGTGTTTTTTTTGACCTTGCTGTTTCCGTGTTTTCTGTCTTTTGCTTCAGGAGCGAGTATGGCGCTGAGGCGGAGCACTCGCTCTCAGTAAAGGCAGTCGGCGGAGGTTCAGGAGGAGCAGAGTAGAGTGCCACCAGCGGCCACCGAGGCAGTGGATACTGCGAGGGTTCCGGGGGCCGAGGATTTCTTCCGTGGCATGTACCAGCTTATGTCGCAACAGTTCGACGGAGAGGCTGGTGAGGGCTCGTCGACCAGGGGTAGGCCAGGCCGAGCAGTGAGGGATTTCATGCAGTTCCATCCCCCTTACTATGGCGGTCAATCGGACCCTGATTTGGCTCAGAGTTGGCTCGACGAGATGGAGCGCGTGTTCAGATCCATGCGGTGTACTGCGGAGGACAGGGTGATGTTGGCCTACAACCAGTTGCAGGTGTAAGACCCTAGAATTTTTATAATTTTTTTTGAATATTTAGTTATTTTTTGGAATTTATAATAGGCCTAAATAAATTAATAAATAGAATATTAGATCAATAAGTCATTATAAGGCCCAAATATGTTAAATAACTAACCTAGCCTATTTAAATAGAATCCAAAAGGTTAATGGACCAAGCCCAATAAGTTTGGCCCATATTCTAGAAGGTTATTTAGCCTATTCACATATTTTAAGGATAAATACTATTTATATAAAATAATTATGTGGATAAACGAATAAAATAGTTTTATTAAATTAAAACTCTATACACGTTCAATGCAACGGTCTATCGGGCCACCGCCACAGCCATGTAACGCACCTAGGAATCACCGTTACATCCTGCAGATTCCGTAAGGTGAAGAAATTACAAAAAGATTGGAACTTTGAAATCCTATCTACAAGAGATTGACTTGGGATAGCTTATAACATTACTAAGGACTCTTAGGGATTAGGTTCTGACCAATTAAGAACTCTAGAATCGATCTAATCTTCAAACTCTAGCCAAAACCCTATAAATAGGACCAAGTTCTGAACTGAGCGACCCTTACTTTTGGCTCGTGAAGAATCAGGGTAAGGAGTCATAATTTCGGGTAAGTTCCTTACAACTTTTTGTTTATAATATATTAGACTAATATCTCTCCAAATTTCATGCTAGGAGATCAAGCAACCAAGGAGATAGAAGCTTCCAAAGTTGCTGATTCAACCTTAGCAACCTAGGAATCTGAACGCAAGTCCCCTGAAGATCCAGAGATTAGGACGTCTAAACGAGGTAATTAGATTTCAATCCTTTAGAACTTTTTGTTCCCAATAGTTTCATCTTCTTACCCTCAAAATTTCACATCCTTAGGTCAAGAGGCTGAGGAAATAGAGCAGATTGAAGTTGCTGATTTATCACAAGAAGTACAAAGGACTAAGGGTAGCATCTAGCATCAACTTCGAAGGTTAAAGGTTTTAGAAGAGGTAGGTTATCTCATGATTGGCAAAAATAACTTGTTAGGGATAAAAGCCCTCTGATTGTGCTTGATTTCATGCATTATAGACTAAGAATTTCATGATTTAATAGTTCTATACATTCATGCATCTCTTAGCCCAAAAAGGAACTTAAAAGATATTATCTTGTCTGTTCACAAAACCCATGCATATAGTTGGCTTATACTTCGTTATCATGCCTAGGACAGTTGTAGTATTTTGATCTCCAGGCATGTTATGTTTTTCAAACCTTTACTTTAGTTTACTGCCAGCAGACTCTCTGACGCACCAATGTAAGACCGTCACATGAATGTAACGGCCTAGCGATAGACCGTCACACCCTTTAGTGTTTTTATTGTTCTATTGTCTCTGACGCACCCTAGCTGGAGCGTTACACCACTGTAACGGCCCCTCGATAAACCATCACAACACTGTAATGCGCCTTTCCTAGACCGTCAGACCCCTGTGTTCTGCAAGCCCAAGGCAGAATAATAACCAGTTAAGTTTACTTATAAATAAGCTTAGATAGCTAAGTTGGACCTGTTATCATGACTTCAAGTTTAGTTACTGATTCATAATCAAATTGCATGATTAATGTGTCTTAAGTTATTTTAAGTTATGTTAGTTTCATATGCCAAAACTCTATAGTTTTGTATTTAAATCATGATTTTTCAACATTATATTGACGGAGTTTTTATCATGGTTTCACATCATTACACATTCTCTATCTATAGTGTCATTTTTTTAAGTACATGGCACATATTCCGGTATGTTGTCCATTACTTCACTTTGCACTATAGGAACATTATTCTTGGACATGAGGACCTCTCTATTGGATATTCCTTCCAATGGACTAGGAAATCTTGTTTCAAGGCCTCCGTAATTCTCTGCGAGCCTGGGATTTCCACTAGGACGCCGAGTTGGTTGTACGATTAAAGCCCATAGATTAGATTACACTATCAATATTTTCTGGTTCTAGCAATGTAACGGACCTATGTTGGACCGTCAGGAGCACCTAACGGCCCACTATATGACCGTCACACTTCACTGAGTCTATTTTATTGGTTCTAGATTCAGACTAATGTAACGGCCCAACACTAGACCGTCACATCATGTAACGGCCCAGTACACGACCGTCACACTGCTTGAGTATTTTAACCCAAGGTGGACCAAGGGTTGATATTCCAAGGTTTCTAGATGGACTATTGATGATCTAGAACTTATAATATTGATCAAGAAACCTAATATAATGAATGGAAGATAAAGAACGTACCGTTATGCTGCCAATTATTTCCACAGGCATAACATAGTATAAGTCATTCTTGATCTCTCATACTCTAAATTGAAGCATTCATCCATTGATTGTTGTTATCATGAGTCTATTGAACTTATTGCATTCATGGCCATACCTTATTATTACATGCGTGGAAAAAGCTTGATTTATACTTGAAGATGCGATCGAGCACTGATTGTGTTCAAGGGCTCTATGCTAGTCCCTCGGCTGATTGTCGGAAACATACTATTATAAACCATGGAGTATGATGCTACTGGCGTCACATTACGCTGGGAGTACTTTCTCTATAAATAAGTAAAAATCCATAATACGACATGACATGACATTCTTGTACATGACTTTCTTGATTGATATTCCATAGAAATTCACGAAGTACTTGCTCATCAGCAAAAGATACTAGAGTGATGATTATGTGGCTTGCTAGTACATTCTTGATACATTCTTATTCATGAAAGGCCAATATCATGTTCTTGTTACATTCTTGCTAGTTCATACTTGCTCTCATTCTATCTTATATGACCGTCTTGTTACTTTGGTTTAATCGCATGATTGATCACATTATCATGATTTTACCTAATTCCTCTAGAGCAAAGACGTTAATTACTTTAATAGTGCCTTCATGTTGATGCGAAGATACCTACTGGGCAAGTGTGCTCATTACCTATTTCCAATCTTTTCAGGAGATGGAAGCGATTCAAATTCGGATTCGGGTTACACATGTAGCGGGTCCGAGAGCGAATGAAAGTATTGTCAAGATGAGAGTGAAGATTTAGGAAGTCTAAATTGTTTAGATTGAGTCCATGTACTTTTCCTATTTCTTGAGTCTAGTACATAATGGAAGTCGAATTAGTGGTTGTACTTGAGTTAGTCATGAAATAAAATTGAAGTTGAATATATATATATATATATACTGTGCAATTGCATTTGTGTGTGTGATTGAATTGCGCTCTGATCGTTCTTGCTTGCAAGAGGCTTACCATGCCGGCTGTTCGCGTATCTCGAGCGAGCCTTCCGCTGTCATAAAGGCTCGGGACGTGACAATTAAGTTGGTATCAGAGCCTAAGTCTCCGGACTTAAGGAAAATAGTCATGTCATAGGATAAGTCCAAGGTTTAAGGACCCATACCTATGAACTAAGGAAGAAATTCCATACCCATGTGAGAATTGGGTAGAGCCCGGGATAAGATAATTAATTAGCTTTAAAATTGATTTTTTTCATTCCAATTTCATGAGAAATAACAAGTTGTTATTTTTCTCTCAGGTACCTTATTATTATCATGGCTCATCGTGTAGATTGGGATGACAAGCAACAAACAGTTGCCGGCCTTACTCAGGCATTGCAAACCATAGCGCAAGGTGGCGCAGGGGCAAGGGCTGGTGACCTACATCGCAATTTCTGGAGTTTAAATCCTCCGCGATTCTATGGTTCTTCTAACCCCGACGAGGCAGAGAACTGGATAGATGAAATGAATCGAATATTTGATGTTATCCAATGCACCGATTAGGAGAAGGTGCATCTCGCAACCTTTCAACTCAACAAAGATGCCCGTACATGGTGGAAGTCGGTTCCGGCACCTCTAGCCGATGCACCTCATACATGGGATGGGTTCCTCACCCTATTTCGTGCCAAATACTTTTCTGAGCACGTAAAAGAGAGCACGTAAAAGAGAGAAAGGCTATGGAATTCACCACTCTTCGGCAAGGAATGATGACGGTTGCCGAATATGAACTGTAATTCTCAAGGCTTGCACCTTATGCATCACATCTAATCAGTACCGATTTATTGAAGGTGAATCGATTTATGGACGGGTTACGTCCCGGTTTCATCCGACAGCTCGGGATCCAAAACATCCGTACTTATGCGGAGATGGTTCAGCGGGCGTACCTATGTGAAAGGACCTTAGAGAAGGTCGAGAAATTGAAAGGAAAGGGAGAAGAATCCAGCCGACGTTCTGATCGGTGTTATAAGAAAGAAAAATTCAGTATCACGGACCCTACAAAAGCCGTGATAGTAAGAAAAGATCTAGGAGTGGGAACGGTAGGCGTTCCCATAAGTAAAAGAAAGTCAAGGAGGAGAAGGAGCAGGTCGCCACGGCTTGCACATTTTGTGAAAAATTCGGCCATTCGGTTGAGGTGTGTTGGAAGCGCCTTGGCGCCGGTTTACATTGTGAAAGCAGGGAGCATCGTATGCCGGAATGCCCCCTTATGAAAGACCAGTCATCTGGTGGAGGATGCAGGAGACAGGCTCGCCTCAATGCCGTTCTAGAAGAAGAGGAAGTGCCCAGGGATGATGGGCTTATGGAAGGTACTCTTCAAATTTGTTCTCGTCCTGCATTTTTGCTATTTGATACTGGTGCCTCTCATTCTTTTATTTCACTACCTTTGCAAAAACTTTATCAATTGCATCAGTCGCCTTACCCTCAGATCTCGCTATTTTCACACCCTTAGGTTCTGGAACAAAGCTTACCGACTGTTATCCTGATAGCGAAGTGATAGTAGAAGGTCATAATCTCCCCACAAACTTAGTATGCCTTGACATGAAAGGTTATGATGCCATTTTAGGGGTAGATTGGCTTGTAGATCGTGATGCTTCTATCAATTTTCGGAATAGGATTATATCCTTTCGAAAGCCCGATCTTTCGAGATTCTTTTTTCTTGGCATCAAGTACAAGAAGCATCCTACTATCATATCTTCTCTTCACGCTTGCAAACTTATCTCGCAAGGATGTGAAGCTTTTATAGCTTCTGTCATGATTACAGAGTCCAAGGAGATTATCATAGCAGACATCCCTATTGTAAATGAGTTCCCAGACGTGTTTTCACCCGAATTACCCAGTTTACCACCCGAGAGGGAAGTGAACTTCACTATTGAACTCGTTCCAGGAGCAACACCTGTTTCTATAGCCCCTTACAGGATGTCCCCCATGGAGGTTAAGGAATTGAAGAGGCAGTTGCAGGAACTTCTGGATAAGGGATTCATCAGACCTAGCACATCCCCGTGGGGTGCGCCTGTCCTATTTGTCAAAAAGAAGGATGGTTCTCTCAGGCTATGCATCGATTACCGGCGACTGAATCAGCTTACAATTAAAAATAAGTATCCGTTACCGCATATTGATGAGCTCTTCGATCAGCTTTCGGGAGCAGAATATTTCTCTAAGATTGACCTCAGATCAGGTTATCATCAGCTTAGAATTAAAGAAAAAGATATTTATAAATCGGCTTTTCAAAGTCGTTATGGCCACTATGAATTTGTGGTGATGCCGTTTGGGTTAAATAATGCCCCAACAGCATTCATGCAATTTTGAACAATGTCTTCCAGCCATATCTAGACTAGTTTATCGTCGTCTTCATTGATGATATCTTGATATACCCTAAGACAAAAGAGGAACATGAACAACATTTGAAAATAGCCTTGCAAACACTTAGAGAACACAAGCTTTATGCCAAACTCAATAAGTGTGAATTCTGGCTCGAGGAAGTTTCATTCCTAGGCCACATTATTTCAAAAGAAGGTATTGCTATGGATCCTTCTAAAGTAGAAGCTATCAAGAATTGGAGTCGGCCAACGACGGTATCTAAAGTAAGAAGCTTTCTAGGTTTAGCAAGTTATTATAGGAGATTCATTAAGGACTTCTCAAAAATTGCGATTCCTTTAACCAGACTTACTAGAAAAGAAAATCATTTTATCTGGTCAAAGGACTGTGAAAAGTGCTTTCAAATTCTTAAGAATCATCTTACCACAGCTCCTATTTTATCACTACCAATGGAGGGTGGTGGATTTGAAGTGTATACAGATGCGTCTGGTATTGGCTTAGGATGCGTTCTCATGTAGAATGAAAAAGTAATCTATTATTCTTCAAGACAATTGAAACGACACGAGGAAAACTATCCTGTGCATGATCTGGAATTAGCAACTGTTATTTTCGCCTTGAAAACTTGGCGACATTATCTTTATGGAGAAAAGTTCACGGTCTACTCGGACCACAAAAGCTTGAAATATTTAGTCTATCAAAAAGAGCTTAACATGAGGCAGAGAAGGTGATTAGAATATCTCAAGGACTTTGATTTTACTATTCAATATCATTCTGGCAAGACAAATGCTGTAGCAGATGCACTCAGCAGAAAACCAATGGGTATGCTATCAAGTCTTATGATTAGTGTGACTAACCTTATTCCTCAATTTGCACAGTTGAACTTAGATATTGACATAAAGGAAGAAGATTGTTTCATAGCCAATATCTGAGCTCAACCTACATTAATAGAGGATCTGGTCAAGTTACAAGATGATGATCCGGTTTTACTGAAATTAAGGCCAATATTGAACAAAGGCCGGATTTTTCTATTTCCAATGATGGAAGATTGTTACTCAAGGACCGAATATGTGTACCAGATCATGAAGCTACAAAGAAACTGATCCTAGATGAAGCACATAATTCCAAGTACACCATTCATCCAGGAGGTACAAAGATGTATCAAGATCTCAAAAGAAATTTCTGGTGGCCCAATATGAAGAGAGAAATAGCTGATTTCGTGTCTCGCTGTCTCACTTGTCAACAAGTAAAGGCAGAGCATTTTAGACCCGCAGGTAAACTACATCCCTTGAGTATTCCCGAATGGAAATGGGAAAGCATAGGGATGGACTTCATTATGGGTTTACCCAAGACCATAGGAGGATATGATGGAATATGGGTAATCATAGACCGATTGACTAAATCTGCACACTTCATACCAATAAAGAGTCGATGGTCTGTAAATATTCTAGCAGCATTATACATAAAGGAGATTGTCAAATTACATGGTGTCCCAGTCACTATTATATCTGATAGAGATCCTCGATTCACATCGCAGTTCTGGAAGGGTCTACAACAGTCACTAGAGACTAGATTGAATTTTAGCACAGCTTTTTATCCACAAACTGATGGTCAGATAGAAAGAACGAATCAGGTGGTAGAAGACATGCTTAGGGCTTGTGTTATTGATTTTGGAGGTAGTTGGCATGATCACTTGCCTCTGGTAGAATTTGCTTATAACAACAGTTACCCGGCCAGCATACAAATGGCACCTTTTGAAGCTCTATATGGAAAAAGTTGTCGATCACCAATATGTTGGAGTGAAATAGGGGAAAGACAATTCCTAGGCCCCGATATTATCAGAGATTCTACAGAGAAAATCAAGCTCATTCAAGAGAGAATGAAGATGGCCCAAGATAGGAAAAAATCTTATGCTGATAATCGAAGGCGGGACTTAGAATTTCAAGTAGGAGACCATGTATATCTCAAGGTTTCTCCAGGTCGTGGTATTCGGAGATTTGGCATTAAGGGCAAACTAACTCCAAGATTCATTGGTCCATTTGAAATTCTCGAAAGGGTCGGTGAAGTGGCTTATAAACTGGCTTTACCTCCATAATTAGCAGAGTTCATGACGTATTTCACGTCTCTATGCTGAAGAAGTACGTATATGATCCTGACTATATTATCACTTATGATAATCTGGAGATTCAGAAGGACATGACGTACGAGCAAATGCTAATAAAGATTCTGGAACGGGAAGTGCGTCAACTACGAAATAAAGTTATTCCTATGGTCAAGATTCAATGGAAGAAAATATGGCCATATGAAGCAACATGGGAAACCGAAACAGCTATGCGGAAAAGATTTCCAGAATTATTTAACTGTAAGTACACTCTCCATAATCTATGTATTAAATTTAGGGACCAAATTCTCTTAAGTGGGGGAGGGGGTAAGACCCTAGAATTTTTATAAATTATTTTTTGAATATTTAGTTATTTTCTGGAATTTATAAAAGGCCTAAATAAATTAATAAATAGAATATTAGATCAATAAGTCATTATAAGGCCCAAATATGTTAAATAACTAACCTAGCCTATTTAAATAGAATCCAAAAGGTTAATGGACCAAGCCCATTAAGTTTGGCCCATATTCTAGAAGTTTATTTAGCCTATTCACGTATTTTATGGATAAATACTATTTATATAAGATAATTATGTGGATAAACGAATAAAAGAGTTTTATTAAATTGAAACTCTATACATGTTGAATGTAACGGTCTATCGGGCGACCGCCACAGCCATGTAACGCACCTAGGAATGACCGTTACATCCTGCAGATTCCGTAAGGTGAAGAAATTACAAAAAGATTGGAACTTTGAAATCCTATCTACAAGAGATCGACTTGGGATAGTTTATAACATTACTAAGGTCTCTTAGGGATTAGGTTCTGACCAATTAAGGACTCTAGAATCGATCTAATCTTCAAACTCTAGCAAAAACCCTATAAATAGGACCTATTTCTGAACTGAGCGACCCTTACTTTTGGCTCGTGAAGAATCAAGGTAAGGAGTCATAATTTTGGGTAAGTTCCTTACAACTTTTTGTTTATAATATATTAGACTAATAGCTCTCCAAATTTCGTGCTAGGAGATCAAGCAACCAAGGAGATAGAAGCTTCCAAAGTTGCTGATTCAACCTTAGCAACCCAGGAATCTGAACGCAAGTCCCCTGAAGATCCAGAGATTAGGACGTCTAAACGAGGTAATTAGAGTTCAATCTTTTATAACTTTTTGTTCCCAATAGTTTCATCTTCTTACCCTCAAAATTTCACATCCTTAGGTCAAGAGGCTGAGGAAATAGAGCAGATTGAAGTTGCTGATTTATCACAAGAAGTACAAAGGACTAAGGGTAGCATCTAGCATCAAATTCGAAGGTTAAAGGTTTTAGAAGAGGTAGGTTATCTCATGATTGACAAAAACAACTTGTTAGGGATAAAATCCCTCTGATTGTGCTTGATTTCATGCATTATAGACTAAGAATTTCATGATTTAATAGTTCTATACATTCATGCATCTCTTAGCCCAAAAAGCAAATTAAAAGATATTATCCTGCCTGTTCACAAAACCCATGCATATAGTTGGTGTATACTTCGTTATCATGCCTAGGACAGTGGTAGTATTTTGATCTCCAGGCTTGTTATGTTTTTCAAATCTTTACTTTAGTTTACTGCCAGCAGACTCTCTGACGCACCAATGTAAGACCGTCACATGAATGTAATAGCCTTACGATAGACCGTCACACCCTTTAGTATTTTTATTGTTCTATTGTCTCTGACGCACCCTAGCTGGAGCGTTACACCACTGTAACGGCCCCTCGATAAACCGTCACAACACTGTAACGCGTCTCTCCTAGACCGTCAGACCCCTGTATTCTGCCAGCCCAAGGCAGAATAATAACCAGTTAAGTTTACTTATAAATAAGTTTAGATAGTTAAGTTGGACATGTTATCATGACTTCAAGTTTAGTTACTGATTCATAATCAAATTGCATGATTAATGTGTCTTAAGTTATTTTAAGTTATGTTAGTTTCATGTGCCAAAACTCTATAGTTTTGTATTTAAATCATGATTTTTCAATGTTGTATTGACGGAGTTTTTATCATAGTTTCACATCATTACACATTCTCTATCTATAGTGTCATTTCTTTAAGTACATGGCACATATTCCGGTATGTTGTCCATTACTTCACTTTGCACTATAGGAACATTATTCTTGGACATGAGGACCTCTCTATTGGATATTCCTTCCAATGGACTAGAAAATCTTGTTTCAAGGCCTTCGTAATTCTCCGCGACCCTGGGATTCCCACTAGGACGCCGAGTTGGTTGTACCATTAAAGCCCATTGATTAGATTACACTATCAATATTTTCTGGTTCTAGTAATGTAACGGACCTATACTGGACCGTCAGGAGCACCTAATGACCCACTATACGACCGTCACACTTCACTGAGTCTATTTTATTGGTTCTAGATTCAGACTAATGTAACGGCCCAACACTAGACCGTCACATCATGTAACGGCCTAGTACACGACCGTCACACTGCTTGAGTATTTTAACCCAAGGTGGACCAAGGGTTGATATTCCAAGGTTTCTAGATGGACTATTGATGATCTAGAACTTATAATATTGATCAAGAAATCTAATATAATGAATGGAAGATAAAGAACATACCGTTATGCTACCAATTATTTCCCTAGGCATAACATAGTATAAGTCATTCTTGATCTCTCATACTCTAAATTGAAGCATTCATCCATTGATTGTTGTTATCATGAGTCTATTGAACTTATTGCATTCATGGCCATACCTTATTGTTACATGCGTGGAAAAAACTTGATTTATACTTGAAGATGCGATCGAGCACTGATTGTGTTCAAGGGCTCTATGCTAGTCCCCTCGGCTGATTGTCGGAAACATACTATTATAAACCATGGGGTATGATGCTACTGGCGTCGCATTGCGCTGGGAGTACTTTCTCTATAAATAAGTGAAAAATCCACAATACGGCATGACATGACATTCTTGTACATGGCTTTCTTGCTTGATATTTCACAGAAATTCACGAAGTACTTGCTCATCAGCAAAATATACTAGAGTGATGATTATGTGGCTTGCTAGTACATTCTCGATACATTCTTGTTCATAAAAGGCCAATATCATGTTCTTGTTACATTCTTGCTAGTTCGTACTTGCTCTCATTCTATCTTATATGGCCATCTTGTTACTTTGGTTTAATCGTGTGATTGATCGCATTCGCATGATTTTTACCTTATTCTTTAGAACTAAAATGCTAATTACTTTAATAGTGCCTTCATGTTGATGCGAAGATACCTACTGGGTTAGTGTGCTCATTACCTATTTCCAATCTTTTCAGGAGATGGAAGCGATTCGAATTCGGATTCGGGTTATACAAGTAGCGGGTCCGAGAGTGAATGAAAGTATTGTCAAGATGAGAGTGAAGACTTAGGAAGTCTAAGTTGTTTAGATTGAGTCCATGTACTTTTCCTATTTCTTGAGTCTAGTACATAATGGAAGCCGAATTAGTGGTTGTACTTAAGTTAGTCATGAAATAAAATTGAAGTTGAATATATATATATATATATACTGTGCAATTGAATTTGTGTGTGTGATTGAATTGCACTCTGATCGTTCTTGCTTGCAAGAGGCTTACCATGCCGGCTGTTCGCGTATCTCGAGCGAGTCTTCCGCTGTCATAAAGGCTCGGGGCGTGACATCATGGCTCGGGCGTGGTGGTCTTCCGAGTGGAAGACGTCCTTCCAGTCTCATCCCCTTGAGCAGATTGCGTGGGGCGACTTTGTCAGCGCTTTTGAGCGTGCTTACTGTCCAAAGTATATTGCTACGCAGAGGATGCGTTAGGTTTTGGAGCTGGTCCAGGGTGACATGTCCGTGTTGCAGTACAGGGCCTGATTTGTTGAGCTGGGTCGTTATTCACCTCATATCATGGAGCATGAGAAGGTGAAGACTGCATAGTTCATGCAGGGCTTGAGGTAGGAGCTGAGGCACCATTTGATCATGAACGCTGCCACTGATTTGGAGACGACTTCTCGTGTAGCGGCGTCGTTAGAGCTGGATATGCAGATGACTCGGGGATCGATTAGCCAGAGGCAGTCCTTGTCAGGCCGCAGCTAGCAGATGACTACCCAGCAGCAGAGCACGCTCCAGCTTCCTTCTGGTAGTTCGGGGGCTTCGACCTCGGCGGCATCAACGGTAGGTTCTGCGTCTTTCAGTGCCAGGGTGAAGAAGTTTCTCAAGAAGAGTTTTCGTAAGAAGCATAAGGATCAGAGGCAGGCGTTATCGGGTAGTGTACAACAGTCGATTCCTTTTCAGCGTCAGGGATCAGTGGGTGGATCGCGAGGACCGTGTCCCCGGTGTGGCGAGTCCCATCCAGACACTCCGTGCACGGCACCGGTGATTTATTTCAGGTGTGACCAGCTAGGGCATATGGCGCATGACTATCCTCAGAGGCAGCAGTAGTTTCCTCCGTAGCAGTAGTATCCCCAGTAGTAGAGGCCACAGCAGCAGCAGCAGCAACAGCAGGGGCAGTATCTGCCGCTACCTAGGACAGTGAGTGTGGGAGGCAGGCAGAGAGCTCGAGGTCAGATTACACACGTGACCAGGGCAGAGGCTGTGGCATCACAGCTCGTGGAAGGTACTGTTCAGATTTTGGGTTGTCCGGCTCGGGTTTTGTTTGATTCTGGCGCATCTCATTCGTTTATTTCGGAGGATTTCACGCTGAGTATCGAGGAGCTGGTGACCCAGTTGTCTTGTGATTTGACAGTGGAGTTACCTTTGGGTGATTTTATGATCACTCCTTATTGTTTTGATGAGGTTCCAGTGTGGGTTGAAGGGCGGAGTTTACTGGCCAGGCTTTATGCGTTGCTGCTTCAGGACTTTGATGTAATTTTGGGCATGGATTGGCTCGAGGCACATCATGCGTTGGTGGATTGCACCTCGAAGAGGGTTTATTTTTGGTGACTTCATAGACCAACCTTCTATTTCCATGGTATTAGGTCTTCCTCTTCCCGCTTTCTTATTTCGGCTATTAGGGCTCATCGTTTGCCTGGCACGGGTAGCCAGGGTTTTCTCGCTTCTGTGGTCGTGGCAGACCGGATGGAGCCGATGTCGATGACATTCCGGTGGTGTGCGAGTTTCCCGACGTTTTTTTGGAGAACTTACCTGGATTGCCTCCCCAGCGAGAGATTGATTTTGTGATCGAGATTGCGCCTGGTACGAGACCTTTGTCGAAGGCTCCTTATCGTATGGCTCCCGCTGAGTTGAGAGAGTTAAGGGCGCAGTTGTAGGAGTTACTGGCCAAGGGGTACATTCATCCTAGCATTTCCCCTTGGGGTGCGCCAGTGTTGTTCATGAAGAAGAAGGATGGTAGTCTGAGGCTGTGCATTGACTACCGGCAGTTGAACGAGGTAACCGTTAAGAACAAGTATCCGTTGCTACGAATTGATGATTTGTTCGACCAACTTCAGTCTGCTCGAGTGTTCTCACAGATTGATTTGCGGTCCGATTATTATCAATTGCGGATTCAAGAGTCTGACGTGGAGAAGATAGCGTTCAGCTCGAGATATGGGCATTATGAGTTTCTGGTGATGCCGTTCAGGCTCACCAATGCCCCCGCAGTGTTTATGGACTTGATGCAGAGGGTGTTTCGCCCCTATCTGGACGAATTCGTTGTCGTATTTGTGGACGACATCCTTGTTTATTCGCGGTCTGCTGAGGAGCACGCGTACTATTTGGGTGTGGTGCTGCAGATGTTGCAAGATCACCAGTTGTAGGCGAAGCTAAGTAAGTGTGAGTTCTGGCTTTGTGAGGTGCACTTTTTGGGGCACGTGATCTCTGGTGATGGTATTTCCGTGGATCCCGCCAAGGTAGAGGTAGTAATGCAGTGGCCGAGGCCGAGGTCTATGACGGAGATCCAGAGTTTCTTGGGGCTTGTAGGCTATTATCGGAGGTTTATCCAGGATTTCTCTCGTGTTGCAGCCCCGATGACCAGACTTACGTGGAATGATGTGCGCTGGACTGATGAGTGTGAGTAGAGTTTCAGCGAACTGAAGAGATTGCTCACCTCGGCTCCGGTGTTGGTTTTACCTTCTGGATCGGGAGGTTTTATGGTGTGTATAGATGCTTCCGGGGTCGGATTGGGTGCTGTGTTGATGCAGCACGGTAGAGTGGTGGCGTATGCTTCACGGTAGCTGAAGCCAGATGAGGAGAACTACCCTACCCATGACCTGGAGTTGGCGGCTGTGATCTTCGTGCTGAAGATCTGGAGGCATTATCTGTACGGTGAGAAGTTTGAGGTGATCACTGACCATCAGAGTTTGAGGTATGTGTTCACTCAGAGGGACCTTAACCTCAGGCAGAGGCATTGGATGGAGTATATGAAGGATTATGACTTCACCCTGCCTTATCAGCCGGGCAAGATGAATGTCGTCGCCGATGCGTTGAGTCGGAAGTTCGCAGTCAGTGCCTTGATGATGAGGAAGTGGAGGCTCTGGGAACAAGTGCCCGAAGTGTCATTCAGGTTCCAGATTCCCCGAGAGCCAGGGTTAGCAGTGCTCGCGAGTCTGACTGTCATCCCTGCTATCCGTCGTCAGGTGACAGAGGCTCAGCATGCAGACCCTGAGTTACCCCAGATTTTGGCTATGGCTGATATGGAGCTCGGCGAGGACGGTGCTGTGAAGTTTCGTGGCAGGCTGTATGTCCCAACCGAGGAGTGGGTTTGTCGTGCGGTGTTGCGCTAGGCTCATGGGAGCACGTGAACATGGATTTTATGGTGGGATTAACGAGGACTCCGAGTGGGCAGGACAGTATTTGGTTGCTAGTGGATAGGCTGACGAAAGTGGCTCGGTTGTTACCGATCAAAGTCAGCTGGAGTGTGCTCAAGTTGGCTCATCTCTATGTGGAACGGATCGTGCCTTGCATGGAATCCCCATTTCTATTGTCTCAGATCGAGATCTGCGTTTCACTTCCAGATTTTGGAGGAGTTTCCAGTGAGCTCTTGGCACGTAGTTAGCATTTAGCTCAGCATATCATCCTCAGTCGGGCGGTCAGTCAGAGAGGACTATCTAGACGTTGGAGGACATGTTGAGATCATGTTGCCTGGAGTGGCAGGGGAGTTGGTTTCACCACCTACTGTTGGTGGAGTTTACCTACAACAACATCTATCATTCGAGCATCGGCATGGCTCCTTATGAGGCATTGTATGGGCGTCCGTGTCGGACTCCACTTGATTGGTTCGAGGTTGGTGAGCGTGTTTTGATGGGACCGGAGTTGGTGCAGCAGTGTGTGAATGTCGTGCACCTGGTTCGTCAGAACATGTTGGCGGCCCAGGGTTGGCAGAAGAGCTATGCTGACCGGAGGAGGCAGTCTCTCACTTTCACCATTGGCGATGGTGTGTTCTGGAGAGTTTCTCCGATGAAGGGGGTAATGCGCTTTGGACGGCGTGGGAAGTTGAGTCCCCGCTATGTCGGTCCTTTCCTCATCGTGGACTGCATTGGTGAGGTAGCTTATCGGCTACAGTTACCCTCTGAGTTGGCGTTGGTGCATGACGTGTTCCACGTCTCAATGTTGCGGAAGTATATGCCCAATGACTCTCATGTGCTTGAGGATTCTGTTTGGCCCGAGGTGACTCCAGATCTTTCTCTCCCTGAGTTTCCCATCCGCATTGAGGATAGGCGAGAGCAGCGCCTGCGGAACAAGGTCATCCCCTTGGTTAAGGTGGTGTGGCAGTGGCACTCTAGTGGTGAGGATTCTTGGGAGCGTGAGGACGAGATGCGTCAGTAGTTCCAGTACCTGTTCGTGTGAGTTCCCTCTTCTTCCCCCTAAGCTTTGTTGTTAAATTTCGAGGATGAAATTTGTTTAAGGGGGGAGGGCTGTAATATCCTGGACC
This sequence comes from Amorphophallus konjac, assembly GCA_022559845.1. Lineage (NCBI taxonomy): Eukaryota > Viridiplantae > Streptophyta > Magnoliopsida > Alismatales > Araceae > Amorphophallus > Amorphophallus konjac. Next base: position 293,403,110 of record CM040119.1, read on the forward strand.
TTTCAAATCCTTCTTTTTGGGTCCCAGATCTACTTTCTCGAATTGTCCGGCTTCGTTGTGTCCAAAATTTCCTTTCGGACATCTTTCGTGTTCGGATCGGCGCGATCCGGAGTTGTTTCGGAGGCCCACAGTGCATCCGAGACTTTTTCGCGCGTGTTTTCCGATTTTCGCGTGCGGGTTTCGGCAAATCCTTCGGAACCTTGTTGCGGGTGAACCGGGTCGTTCACCTAGGCAAGAGTGGTACCGTTGTGATCGATGCATTCCGAGAATCGCGGAAATGTGATTTTCTATTTTTTGGTATTTTTTGGAATTTTTAGATTTTCTATAAATACCCTAACCCTTTTCTCTCTCCCCCACCTTTTCTTCTTCATCTTCCTCTTTCTTTCTTCCTCCCCACCGTGAGCGCCCCCTTCTCTCCCATTCAGTCGACGACGGCCGCGGCAGCATCCCCTCCCGCTGTAGACGACGCGGGGTAACGGCGTGATGGCGTGGGCAACGGCGAGGCGATCGTGGCGGCGTAAAGCTTTTGGGGAATCGTGAAGGAGCGAGGGTTCTAAAAGCATTTTTCGTAGTTTGTGGGTGATCCGGCGTGCCTCGAGGCGAGATCGAGGTAGGGTGACGTTCCCTAGCTCTCCGCATTCCATTCCCGTGATTTCTAGACCGGTGTGAGGCCGAGAAGGGTCATTTCAATGCCGGGAGAGGGAAAACCATGATTTGGGGAGAGTTCGCTCGATCTATGATTTTAGGCCGTGATTCGGTGTTTTAACGATTTAGATGCATGCTAGGGGTCCCTAGGGGGGCCTCCCATTTGTTTTCCCCACTCCTATGGAGGTATGGGGGCGTGGTTGGTGTTTTTGGACGTTTCCCGCCGTTTTGCCGTCGGGACGGTGTGACGATCCTTCTAGGAACCGTCACAGTCTGTGACACCCCACGAAGGGTGCGCCACAAGACATGCTTTTGCCAATAGGGTGGTCCGTGGGCCTGACGGTCCCACGATAGACCGCCAGGGCGCGTGATGTGCCTAGGTTGGACTGTCAAGTGGCGATCCGACCGTTGGCATCCGACCGTTGTGGTTTTGACCGTTGGGGGTCAAGGCCTCTGACGCACCCAGGGTGGGGCGTCAGAGCCTTGTGACGCCCCTGTGTGGGGGCGTCAGAGAGGACGCGTCCCCACCTTATAACACACCTGGGTTGGAGCGTTATAGGCTGTGACGCCCCGAGGGGTGTGCGTCACAGCCAGTTATATCCCATCTTCTGACGCACCAGCGTTGGTCCGTCAGAGACCATGACGCCCCAAGCGGTGTGCGTCACGGTTGGTTTCTTCTCGTCATCTGACGCACCCGGCTAGGCGCGTCAGAGACTGTGACGCACCAGGACTGGCGCGTCACAGTCGGTTTTGCACCGGGAGCCTGACGCGTCTGTATTGGACCGTCAAACTACTGTGACGGCACAGTGATAGACCGTCAGAGTCTGTGGCGCACCAAGGTTGGACCGCTAGGCTCTGGGCTACCCCAGGTGGTTCGCAGTCCCATTTCTTCTCCAACCGTGGTCACCATGCGATGGTGCAGGTACGTGGGACGGTCCCCGTACTTTGTCGGATTCGGACATTATTTTTCATTGACTTGAGAGTCTACTCTTTTAGTGACCATCCACTAATCGTAGCCTTCTTACGTGTTTAGGGGTCCCACCAGGGAGTGGTGGAGAGGCTACCCTGAGGATGATTTTAGACTTGTTTCCGTCGGGCCCGCATCTACCAGCTAGAGTCCAGTTGAGGGGAAAATCGATCAGAGGGCCAGACCAGGGACGCACGGTCTGTGTGTCCACACGTGGTTGGGGACGGTTGGATCCACACTGACGAGCGTGACCCCAGCTAGTCACTTGCTTTGTGGTTACTTGTACGGTGTCTCAGTTCCCGCTGGGCCGGAGGGAGACACCTGAGGCGTGGACTAAGACGTCAGTGGACGTATCCGATCTTGCTTCTAGTGGGAGGTACTCCTGTCGAGTCGGGAGTGACAGACTGTCAGTCTCTGTGACTTCGACCTTCAGGTTTTCGTCGGGTTGACCGTTGAGTTCCGACTGTCTCGCCATAGTGTGTGTGTCGGTTTTTGTGCCGCGAGATCGGTGTTTGTAGTTGCAGGACTTTTTCACTTCTGAGGTACTCGCTTACTACTATTGTAGCGGTTTTCCATTTTACGAGGCTGGGTTCGAGTGATCCCTCCTGAGTCTTGTTCTGAGACTCATTCCCTGCATATTTTCACCGTGTTTCAGGCGAGGAGCGGCCTAAGGGGAGTGCGTCTGAGGCTCAGTGTGGTTCAGGTGCCTAGCATTAGTGCCAGAGGTCAGAGCCGAGGTATGCCCCGTGTAGCTGTACTTTTCTTTCTTGTCTCTATACTAGTTGTGGACTACTGTTGTTATTTTGGTATATCTTGTGGACCATGTATCATATAAAATATTAATTTATTTCTTGCTTAATCATATTAACTGTTTAATTTCTACAATTATTTGTAATACTTATGTAGTCTCCACACCATCCTTCTAACCCTTCCGAGTCTTCGGGCTTGTGGGTGGCAGTTCGAGTCTTGGGTTATCGGGCCTTCCTGGTAATCGGATTCTCGGGTCGTTACATTGGCCGCTGTCAGGCCAACTTCTTCTTCATCCGGCAATTCGGAAGATTGCTCGAGTTGCGGGTGAGTGCCCCCAGTTGTTGGTTCAGCATCCTGGCATGGATGCTTCCCTTTTGACATCTTTAGGAACTCCAGGAAGGAAGGGGAGGTGGTACTGCCTCCATTCTGATTGTATAGGCCTGACGGAGGAGGGATTTGGACTCCCCTGACCACCGAAGCGGGTATCTTATAGGGTTGTTCCCCCTGAAGATAATGTTATGGTTGGCGGGTGGCTGACGCCCCCATCTTCGGCCTGACCGGGTTGCATGTGTAGCAGTTGTGTCTTCGGCCTAGCTTTCCTTGGCGGCGGGTGCGAAGCATATCTCTTCTTCATCCTCCTTACTAGGTAAATTGAACAGAGCAGATAGGGTGTTACAAGAAAGGATTATACCCTTTGTATCCTTGCTGGCCCTTCTTTTCTTTCTTTATCTTCTTTTCTTTTCTTCGGCTGGTGCCTACCCCCAGAACAGGCTCCCATCCTTGTCTGATGCTTTGTTAGCTTCCTCTTCCTGCTTCAGCGAAAGCTGTTCTAGTTCCTGCCACGGGACATAATCCCGTACTAGTAAAGGCTCTAGTTCAGGCTGTACATATTCATCTAGCCCATTTATGTAGTCTTGTAGCTGTCGGGCTTCTGGACTAATTTCCTTGACCACTGGCAATGGAGTCTACCTCCTCCGGTTGTGGGTAGGTATTCTGATGATTGCAGGTGGATTGGTCCACACAGGTGTTGCCACCGGCAAAGGGGGTCTTGGTGTGATGCCACGAATATGTGCCCTCACTGTTGGGCGAGACGTGCCTTCTTCTTGGTTCTTGCAGGGACTTGCTGCCATCCCTCTTATTCTTTCATTGGGGCCAGAAAGCAGGCTTCATAGGTATGCTGAGTACTGGCTTCTGCGGTCTCCTCAGGCAATGCCTGATATAGAGAGACCATGTTGACCGCGGCTCTTCTCAGAGGCGCCTCATGTGATTGTGGAAGGTCAACCTTGTACTCCCCCAACTCTATCTCGTCTTTCTTTATCATGCCTTCGATAATATCGTTGAAAACATAACAGTCTTCAATCGGATGCCCCAGTATCTGGTGGTAAGGGCAAAATCTCGGGCTGTCTCTTCTCTTCAGGTCGTCCGGCCACTTTGGCTCAGGCAGGGTGATCTTATCATACTGGGTAACCCAGTCAAACAAGATCCTGGTCTTCTCCTTCGGGAAAGAGTAAGCCTTCTTCATCTTGTCCTGGAGTGATGGACCTTCTTTGCCATCTTTGGTTTTAGCAGGCTGAGGGATAGCTGCCTTCTTGCCTTTGTCTTTTTGTTGTTCAAACGCCTTGATATCAAGGGCGTTCACTTCTTTAGGCGCCTGGCGCCGCTCTGCTGCCTTGCCTTTTTGTGCGGCAATAGTTGATGTCGGGGCAGGTCGTGCCAGGAAGGCTTCTACCTCAGCCACAACATTATTCAGGCGATCTAACGACCGAATTTCCATGCCAATCATATTTTGTAGTACCTCTCTCCTGAGGTTCTGCTTGCAGATTTGTACAATGTCCTCCTGGTGCGGGGGCCGCTTGCATCTCATTCCGAGGTTCCTCCACCTCTTGATATAATCAAGGGCTGTCTCATCTGCCCTCTATCTTGTTGAGTAGAGTTCGGCCACTGTGACCTCCCTCTTTGTGACGTGAAATCTTTCTCTGAACTTCCTCTACATGTCTGACCAGTCACTGATTGACCCGGCCTGGAGGCTGGAGTACCATTCAAATGCGAGCCCCGTGAGCGAGGACCCAAAAAATTTCAGCAAATATGACTCGTCGGTGGCCAGATCACCCATGATGGTCATGTAGTAGGCGACATGTTATCTTGGGGATCCCTTCCCGTTGAACTTGTCGAATTTTGGCGGCTTGCTAATCCCAAGAGGGAGCCGCTTGGCAGCATGATGCGGCGGGTATGGTACCCTATATGCATCAAATTTGACATAGTCGCCTTCACTTCTTTCAGCGAGCTTCAGCTCGATCATTCTCTCCACCATCATCTTGCTCATGACAGTCTGATCAACCGGCTCTGGGTAGAAATGTGCCGGCTGTAGGTAGGGGTGACCAGAGTTGTCGCCTGTGGAGGAGGACGCAACAGTGGAGGTGTCTGGTGCGCCTGCGGTAGCACCGGTGGTATCAGCGGCTGCAGTAGGCATTGTTGAGTTGTTTCCACACTTGGTTCTACCGGCTGGGGCTGGGTGTAGAGTGGTGGGAAGTCATTCTGGTTGACGGCTCCTCGTGAAGATTCGGCTTGCATATCATGTTGCTTGGAGGCTGAAGACTGCTCTGTCTTCTCCATCAATTACTTCTTCAGCAGCTCTATCTCCTGGCGGTACCTTTGGAGTATCATTTGTATTATCGGATCCATAGCTGTAGTGCTAGGGATAGCTTCCGTCGTCTCGCCAGGTGCACCCTCAGGTAGGATGTCGAGCAAGACATCTTCTTCTTCTTCTGCCGTTACCACATTTGTGGTAAGAATAACGGCTTTATCATGTTGTTGGTGGTGGACCAGGGTATGCTTTCCCTTGGTCGCTGCCAGCTTTTCTTTTGCGGCTTCTGCCCTTCGAGAACTCAGCCCCGCCCTTCCGGCCAGCCAAGCCAGCTCCTGAGGCTCCTCAGGCAATCTTCCATAGTGGCCGAGCACCCCAGGCATGTTGCAGGTGAAAATCTGCATCCCTTTTCTCTATCTGCAAACCCTCCTTTTGGCATTCTCCGGGAAGGTGAGCCTTTCAAATACAGAAACTCTTTTCCTTTCCTCCTGGTGGGGAGTAACTTCATAGGCTGGAATATCCAAGCCGTCTTCACACCCGTTGTCGTCAACCGACGACGCCATTCTTCTTTCTTCTTCTTCTTCCACAGCCATTGACGAGCAGTGATCTTCTTCGGCCACGACTGCTTGCAATAGCCGTCGTTGGCCCAATGAGGGATTGCCCAATCCCCTAAAATAGCACATGACCATATTGGTCATCTCTTCTTGCCCTCATCCCGTATGTAGGACCGGGGACAGTTGTTGACCTCCTATCGGAGGGATGTAGGCAAGCCAGGCTCTTCCGACAACTTGCTGAAATCTTCCTCCCACAATGGGGATGTTGGCTTGTCGGGCGCAGGCCCTAAAGCTTCCACGGCATGGAGGATCCACGACCGTTTCTTCCTTTCTCGGGGCAGGGCCCCTCTTCTTGTTCTCCTCTGCTCCAGTAAATTCAGAGCGGTGTTAGACTGGTGCATCTTGGTAGGTAGGCTGAACCCTCTTAGGGACCCAAACTTGCTTGAATCTCTTCAGCCTGGGGGCCAACTTCTCATGCCCATGGCGGCCGGTTTCTTCTTTCTCAGCTTTCCTCCCAGAGAGGGCTTGGAAGGAATTGTAGACAGGCACTGCGGGGATCACCCGATCCAAGCTTACTCGAGCTTCGCATCCATTCAGAAAGACGCGAACTCCCCCGATCAGCATAGACTTGCCGGACATGGAGAGACGTCCGGTGACAGCAGCAGCAGTAGCCTTCCTCCGGGGGTTTTGATGTCGGCGCCTCCGAAAAATCTTGGCGGGGACGGGGCAAGCCCTATGAGTGATATGGTGCACCATGCAGTTGGCGACTTGAATTGGGCTCGTGAGTGAGCCAGCACAGCGTCGAGCCTCCGGGGCGTCGACCTTCTCTGCAGTCTTCTCTTCTGTAGGCTCCGAGGGTTCCACTTGCAGCTTGTCGACAAAAGCTAACCCCAAGAAGTTGGGGAAGCCTACGGCTGGTGGGAAAGACCCGAAGATAGTGGGCACCGCTAGGTACCCGTGTTCAGCGTGGCCGGCGACGATCGCGGGGCCGAAGTCAATAGCGATGAGTCCTGATGACATCATTATCCACCTGAGGCAAATAGACAAACAGTCAGTATTCTTGGGGGAAGCCCCCGAAGGCATCCCCTCTTGGCAAAGAGATGAAGGGAGACTCGAGTCCCACCGGGCGTGTCAGACTTGTGGGGGGGACTTAGATTTCGTTCAAGAGATAAAGGTATCTCTTGTTTGACGTGCCAGTCACGTACGTGATAAGTTTTATTGTGCGCTCGATCTGACTTGGTCAGTCGATTGTGAAGTTCGTGTCGGGACCCGGAGTCCATCATACCATAAAGGTGATGACGTTTATTACATCCTCTAAGAAAGAGGACAACCCTTGATTAATTACTAAGAGGGGATGCCTCGAGGGGTAATGTGAAGGCATAAGAAATACTGACTAAATACACCAATGGATGCTATGGAATGAGGTCATTTAGTTGACAATTCATGCGAAAATGCAATGAGTTCATTAATTGATTTATTCATGTAATTAAAGGTTCAGTCATGCTCGTTTAGATAACAATGCATGCTGATGTAGATGTATGTTCATGACGAATACTTCAGCATGGTTGAAGACATTACAACCCCCCTTTTTTAGTCATTTATTTGATTAATCTTATTGGATCATTTGGGGCTATGACATTAAGCATCTAGAATCAAACTTATGCGAGGTTCATACTCAATCACAGTCTACAGTAGACTTCATAAGTGTAAATTCACTGCGATTTAGACTAAGTCTTCAATCAAAATTTGGGCATCACCTCCCCTTATCCAAGTGGTTGCGGGGGCGAAGTGGAGATAGTCGCACAAGATTGGGGTACGCTCCTTAAAGCCGGGAATGCCAAGCGGTGACCGGTGGACTTCGATAGAGGGAGAAGACCCCGAGGGCTAGCCTGCTAGGGGCATCCATCTCTACGAGTCAAAATCATTAAGGGACAGTTGAGATGAGAAGGTACCTCGAGGGCTAGCCTACGAGAGGTTACCTTCCCACAGCCACCACCAATCCTGAGGGAAGGTGGGTTTAATGTCGGGCTAAGGCCCTGTTGATGTTCACCTGATGAGTCATAGGGTTCATATCATTGAGAGATATGACCCTATGGTTCGATAGTGATTGAGGATACTGATGGGGGATGTTCCCCTCCCCGGGCAGTAGGTTCGTCAGGGGATAAAACACCAAATGTAATGACGCACAGACTGCACTCGATCGATGAGTAGACAGCAGGTGATCATATGTATATCTATGCATCGAAGAAAACAGGCTAACATGGAAGTTGACCAGCCGGACTGAAGACTCGAAGCTGAGTCATAGAATTGAGGTTCTGGAGGGGGAGGCAAACAGTCGAATAGTTCAACGGCGGCTGTAGTACGAACAAGCATGGCATACCGATTGTAGAGGTGGCCCTTCTTCTAGCCCTGAACCACAGACAGGGAGGTATTGAAGAGTCACCTTCGGGGACGAAGGATAATGCACTCATATGCATTCCTCCAGTCGGGAGAGGACACATGGGCGTATTGAATCATTCGACGCTATCTACGCGATAGAAAGAACCCTGGGGAGGGGATTATTGAAATTGCCCCGAGAAGCAATGGGGCGTGTTCGGCGGTGGAGAAAATCAGAAGATCATACACGGGATAGCAATGAAATAAACTGTGATCAGATGGGGAAGGAAGCCCCGAGAAGTGCATCCATTCATTCATTCAACCCACAAGGGAGGCATTAAAGAGAGCATCATAAGTGGCTGTGGCTCGGCGTTGTCGCTCGAGACCGGCCAATAGTTATAGAAGCAGGGATGAAACCCTAGTTGCATAGAAAGAGAAGACGGAAGGAAAATCCATCCGTGAAAGAAAAATAATAGAGGAAAAAGGGGGGGAGCTCATATCATCGCCCACCCCCTACGACCTCATACATTCATAGGGTTTACAGAACAGCAGCAAGAAAGGGGGGAACCGGACGGAGGAACACCAGCACCCACCTACAGAAACAGAGTGCCGTAGACGGAGTCTTCTTCTCTGGGAACGGGCGCTTAAGATGGGCAGACGAGATGGGTGGCGCTCCGGCTCGCTCTCGAGGGTAGATCCCCTTTTCTTCCTTCTCTTTTTTTCATATCTCTGTATCTCTTCTTCTATTATCTTCCTCTTTTCGCTCTCTTTCTTCTTTCTATCCTCATTTAATTCAATCACAAGGCCTTTATATAGACAATCCCTCGACCGAGCTTCATCCGGCATGGGTTTAGCACGCCGGTTTAAGGGTTTCCATGCGCGCCGGATTAGGAGCTGAGCAGGGTGCGCCGATTTTGGGTCATCCAGTGGCGTTTGCTTGACACGAGTCCGACAGTGGGCCCCAGACTGACTCCGAGAGCCGTTGTGATTCTTCACGCCTCCACGCTCTTGCCAAACCATAGCAGGAGGTGTTGACGAAGCTTCCAGACCACTAAGCGGCTGCTTTTGGAACATGTGCACCTTTAGCTCGGACATGCAGGTTTTCCACTGACATAGCTCTCGGCACAATGCTTCGTGCTACTGGCTCAGCTCGACTTGCATTGGTGGCCTTCCGGGAAGTGGTACGCTGCCCGGGGTGTTCGCGCCCCAACTGGGCAATCATCTGGCCACTAATGGGCCCAATATGCTGAGAAGCCGTACCCATAACAGGTAATCGGGGTCTTCTACTGACAGAGCCTTCGGTCCATTATTCTGAGGGGCCAAGGGCGTTCTCTCACCTGGGGAGGATCTTCCATTCAGGCGACGAGCCGCCAAGTATACTTATGTCCTTGGTCGAACAACGGATACACGCTCATCCTTGGTCGGCCGACAGGTACATCCTCATCGTTGGTCAGACGACGGATATGTTCTCGTCCTTGGTCGGATGACGAGGGGGAGGCTCGTCCTTGATCGGACGACGGGTACATCCTTGTCCTTGATTGGATGACGGATATTGTCCACGCAATACGACTGAGTCGATACCAGCTCATTGGGCAGTCCTGACGATAATGCCCGCTTGTGGTGTATTCTTCTTGATCCTCCTTAGGTGAAGTCCCCAGCATTCATAATGGGTGACCTGAGGCTCTGGCAAGTTGAGAAGGCTTCAATGTGTTGATCTTCTTCGACTTCTCTGCTTCGGTAGGCCGCATCATTTGTCTTTGAGGCTTGATCGCCATTGAGTATATTTTGAGTGCCAATAGAGGGGGAACATTCCCCATTAATGTCTCTGAATCACTATAAGGTCCAAAGGGTTCTGCCCACTCATGGCATATACTCCTATGCACCGTTAGAAGGTGAACATCAATAGGGATTTTAACCTGATATCAAATCCACCATCCTTAGGGATGTTGTGGTGACTATGGGTCGTGTTCCCCTCGCAGGCTAGCCCTCGGGGTTTCCTTCCCTCTTAGTCGTCCCTTTTCTGGATTAAGAGTTGACTATGGGTCGTGTGCCCCTCGCAGGCTAGCCCTCGGGGTCCTCACCTCCCTCATTGGTCACCTTATCTGATCGTGTTGAACCCACGGAACGACGGTGCCCATGGTAGGCTAGTCCTCGGGGTTTCCTATCCGTTTGGGTCTGTCGGCCGCCATTGTGCCACCTGCCATTCAGGAGTTTACCCCATCTGTGGGTATGCCTCCGCTTTCCCCCGCAATCCTCTGGACCGGGGGAGGTGTTGTCAAAATTTCTCCAGAACTTATTGATTATTTGCCCTCACAGTTTGGGCTTAATAAGATATGATTTTGAACCATTAAACTTTCGTGCTCGAGTATGAACCTCGCACGAGTCTCAACCCTGCTTCAAGGGCATCCTGGACCTCAATTCATCCATCAAACAATCCAACATTTGTTCATGGTTTAAATAAACTGAAAAACATCTAAAAATCATCAAACATCAACTAATCCGGCACGCCCTAATACGGCGCGGTACCCCCCCCTGCGTCGGAATAACCTCACACTCAAACTCAACAATTTTTACTTGGCCGACATCCGGCGCGCCCTAATCCGGCGCTCCCTCGATGGGGCACGCCGATTAAGGCCTTATCCTTGGCCGCACTGTTTCAACCCCTTTCCCTACGCTACCCCGCACTGTATAACCCCTACACCTACGCTACCTCGCGCCGGTTTTGAATAAAAGTGCGCTTGTCGCACCGTTTTAACTCCTCTCTCATTCTCGAGCCAACCCTCGCCTTCCATGGCTTGTGTCGGTCGATGTAATCAACCATAAGTCAAATAAAAAGTAGCTTTTCAATTTGAAATCATATGTCGTCATGCACTTGCTAGTTCATGCATTAGATAAAGATATGCATTCTTATGTGCCTTGTTAGTGCATGCTTGCCTAAATAAAACCTCGGTATATTAAATGGCATCGATGGAAGGCCGGGCCAAGCCCAACCGAAAATCTTGACCATGCGCGATGGTGGTCTCCGGACCTACGTCCTCCGCCCCGTACCGAAGGCTCGAACTTAATGAACAATGCCTGCTCTGCATGATTAAGAAAATGATCAATGAATCATTTCATGCGACCCCCAAAGGCTTCATCATCATATGCATTTTCCTACATTTTATTTCAGCCTCAAATGGCTCGTTATCTCGGCAATTAATCAGAGGTTTTCCTTCTTATCGAAGGATGTAATTAACGCCATAGCCTTTATGGTATGGCGGACTTTCGGTCCCGAAACGAACTTCACTCTCGCCCGACTCCGGTTAGATTGAGCGCATAATAAACTTGTCACCTAGTGACTGGCACGCCCCATGCGAATAACAAAGCGAATGGTCTAGTTCGGATATAAAAATAGCAAACAAAAAAAAAGATGAGTTCACATCTCACTGCCAACACAGCTTGGCACGCCCGGTGGGACCGAGTTCTCCTCGCATCTCTTTGTCGAGACAAACGGGCCCGAGGCCCTCCCAAAGAATGCTGATCGTTTGCTTATCTTGTTTGCAGGGAAAGTAACATTGGTTGCTGGACTCACTGCGCTAGCTTTCGACCCTGAGATCGTGGCCAACCATGATGCTGACGGGTACCTAGCGGTGCCGATGATCTTTGGTTCCTTCCCACCGTTGGTTGGCTTCCCCAACTTCCTGGGGGTGGCCTTCACCGACATACTGGAGGTCGAGCTTTCGGAGCCGACCAAACAAGAAGCTGCCATGAAGATAGGGGCCCACAACGCCCGAAGCTACAAGAGTCTGGCGACCGGGCAGACTCAACTGATTAGCTGCATGGTACATCATGTGGCCCAAGGGGCTCGCCCCACATACCACTACAAGCCTCGGAATTTCTGCCAGGGGAATTCCCGCCGAGGACCTGCTGTTCCTATGACCGGACGATTGTCAGTGTCCAGGAAATCTGTCCTGATTGGGGGCATCTGGATCTTCCTAGATGGACATGAGACCCAAGCAATTCCTGACCGGGTGGTTGCTGCTGTGCCAACCCGCAACTCCTTCCAGGCTCTTTTCGGGAGGAGGGCTGAGAAAGAAGAAGAAGGCCGCCAAGGCTGAAGAGAGCTGGCCCCAAGGCCCAAGAAGTTTAAAAAAGTCTGGATCCCTAAGAAGGTCCAACCTACTCGTCGAGAGGCACCTGCCTACTACTACTCCAAGCCCATCCAGGTGAAGGAAAAGAATGAGAGGGCGCTGGCCCCAAGAAGAGAAGAGACTGTCGCGGAGTCTCCTCACCGCGCAAGCTTCAGGGCATGCGCCCGACAAGCTGATATCCCTGCAGCAGGGAGAAGATTTGAAAAACCTTCCGAAAGAACTCAGCTGGCTTACATCCCTCCAATCGAAGGTTGACAACCATCCCCAGTCCTGCATCAGGGGCTAGGGCAGGAAGAGATGACCAGTGTGGTAAGAAACTACTTCAGGGGTATGAGCAACCCCTCACTGGGCCAACAACGATTGTTGCAAGCAGCCATGATAAGAGAAAACGATTGCCCACCAATGGCAATCGAAGAAGAGAAGAAAGAGGAATGACGTCGTCGGTTGAAGACAATGGATATGAAGATGGCTTCGAAATTGAAGCCAGTAAAGCCACTCCTCATCAGCAGGAGGAGAGAAGAGTCTCCGTCTTCGAGAGACTGACCTGCCCTCAACATCCAAAGAGGAGGGTCCATCGCCGAAGGGAAGGAATGCAAGTCTTCACTTGCAATATGGCTAGAATGTCCGATCGATATGGAAGACTGCCTGAGGAACCTCAGGAGCTGGCTCGATTGGCTGAAAGGCCCGGGCCGAGCACTCGAAGAACTGAAGCCACAAGAGAGATGCTAGCTGCTGTAGAGGGAAAGCAAGTCCTAACTGATGGGTCCACCATTTTAACTGCAAATGTGGTGACCACGGAAGAAGAGGAAGTGCTAATAGATACCCCGCCTGAAGGCGCATAAGGGGAAATGACAGAAGCTATTCCCACCACGGTAACCATGGATCTGTCGATGTTGATGATACTCCAGAGATATCAGCAGGAGATAGAGCTTCTGAATAAGCAGCTAATGGAAAAGACAGAACAAGCCTCGGCCTCTAAGCAGCCTGAGATGCAGGCTGAATCATCACGGGGTGTCTTCAACCTGAGTGACTTCCCGCCACTTTATACCTTGCCTCAGCCGGTAGAACCTAGCTTGGCAACCACTCAGCAGCGCCCACCACCGCCTCTGATGCCGCCAGTACTACCACATGTGCACCAGGCGCCTCCGCTGCTGCGTCCTCCTCCATAGACGACCGCCTTGGTCACCCCCTATCTCCAGTCGGCGCACTTCTACCCTAAACCAGTCGATCCAACCGCCGTGAACAAGCTGATGGTGGAAAGGATGATCGAGCTAAAGCTTGCTGAGCGAAGTGAAGGCGACTACGTTGCATTTGATGCATACCGAGTGCCATACCCACCATATCATGTTGCTAAGCGACTCCCTCCCGGGGTAAACAAGCCACCCAAGTTTGACAAGTTCAACGGGAAGGGATCCCCGAAGGAGCATGTCGCTTACTATATGACTGTCATGGGCGATCTGGCAGCCGACGAGTCCTATCTACTGAAGTTCTTCGGGTCCTCGCTAATAGGGCTTGCATTTGAATGGTATTCCTGCCTCCCGGTCGGGTCGATCAGTGACTGGCCGGATATGCAAAAGAAATTCAGAGAAAGATTCCATGTCACAGAGAGGGAGGTCACAGTGGCCGAGCTCTACTCAATAAGACAAAGGGCAGATGAAATAGCGCTTGAATACATTAAGAGGTGGAGGAACCTCGGAATGAGATGCAAGCGGCCCCCGCATCAGGAGGACACCGTGCAAATATGTAAACAGAACCTCAGGAGAGAGGTACTGGAAAAGATGATTGGAATGGAAATTTGGTCGTTCGACCGTTTGAACAATGTCGTGGCTGAGGTGGAAGCTTTCCTGGCAAGACCTGCCCCTGCATCAACTGTAGCCACTACACAAAAAGCAAAAACAGCAGAACGGCGTTCAACACCTAAAGAAGCAAACACTCTTGACATAAAGTCGTTTGAACAATAAAAGGACAAAGGCAAGAAGGCAGCAACCCCTCAGCCTACCAAAGCCGGAGATGACCAAGAGGGTCCCTCACTCCGGGATAAAATGAAGAAGGCCTAGTCCTTCCCAAAAGAAAAGACCAAAGTCTTGTTCGACTGGGTGACCCAATATGATATGGTTACCTTACCCGAACCGAAAAGGTCGGAAGACCTGAAAAGAAAAGACAGCCCAAGGTTCTGCCCCTATCACCAGATGCTGGGGCACCCGATTGAAGATTGCTATGTCTTCAAGGACATCATTGAAGGCATGGTCAAGAAAGAAGAAATAGACTTGGGGGAGTACAAGGTTGACCGTCCACAGCCTCATGAAGTGCCTCTGAGAAGAGCTACAGCCAATAGCTTGAAGAGATCGCGGAAGCCAGCACTCAACGTGCTTATGGAGCCTATTTCCTGGCACCAATAAAAGAACAAGAGGGATGGCAGCAAGTCCCTACAAAAACCAAGAAGAGAGGCACACCTCATCCGAAAGTGGGGGTGCAGATTCGTGGTGTCACACCACGACCCACGGTACCAAAGGTAGTACCTGTGTGGACCAATCCACCTGCAGTTATCAGAATACCTACACATGATCGGAGATGACAGACTCCACTGCTGATGGTCAAGGAGATTAGTCCAGAAGCCTGGCGGCTGCAAGACTATATAAACAGGCTAGATGAATATGTACAGCCTGAACTAAAACCTTTACTGATACGGGATCATGTCCCGTGGCAGGAATTAGAACAACTTTCAATAAAACAGGAGCAGGAAGCTGACAAACCATCAGACGAGGATGGCGGCCTGTTTTGGGGGCAAGCGCCTGCCGAAGAAAAGAAGAAGAAACGAAGAAAGAAAAGAAAAGCCAGTAAGGCCACAAAAGACATAGTCCTTTCTTGCAATACCCTGTCTGCCCTTTTCAATCTGTCCGATGAGGAAGATGAGGAGGAAATATGCTTTACACCCGCCGTCGGGGCAAGCCAGGCTGAAGCAGTGACTGCTACACATGCAACCCGGTCGGGTCGAAGATGGGGGCATCAGCCATCTGCCAACCATAATATCATCTTTAGGGGGGAGCAACCCTACAAGATACCCCCTCCGGAGGTTAGGGGAGTCCAAATCCGTCCTCCTTCAGGTTTATACAGTCAGAATGGGGGCAGTACTACTACTCCTTCCTTTCTAGAATTTCTAAAAATGTCAAAGGGAAAGTAGCCTTGTCAAGGTGCTGACCCTGCAGTCGGGGATAGTCACCCACAGCTTCAACAGCCTTCTAGGATTCCAGATGAAGATGAAGTTTGCCAAACGGCAGCTGATGAGGGACAACAGGAGGGCGACATCAAGTAGAAGAGTGCGGCCTCAGAGTCCAATGAAGCGGGCCCATCAGGGGCCGTGGTTCAAGATTCTCCCAAGCCCAGGTGGGGGGAGGAGATGAAGCTGTCCAATGTCCGAGCAGGAAGTCGGGTAGTTAAATTGTTGAAAAATCTCCCAGCGAGATTCACTGTTTAGGAAATCCTCTCTCTGAGTGAAGAGACCCGACAGGCGATTATCACAGCTTTGCAGACACCTACCGAATATGAAGCATGTTTGGCTGAAGCACTACCAGAAGCCAACGCAACCTTTACTCAGGAGGACATGCTACTCCCCACTACCAGCCACAACCGGCTGCTGTACATGAGGGGACAACTTAATGATCGGGAGCTAAGCAGAATCCTGATAGATCCCGGAGCGGCTGTCAACATCCTGCCCTATAGAATATATCAGAGGTACCACTTCAATGTGCGCCTCGATAAAGTCAGAGATATGTGTATCACCAGCTTCAACCAAAAATGTGAAGTGCCGCTGGGAGTAGCGGAATTCACACTCACTCTGGCGGATCTTGCTGCAAGGGTGCGGTTCCACGTCATTGACTCCCACACCTCGTACAAGGCGCTGCTCGGCCACCCTTGGCTACATGAGAACATGGTGGTGCCCTCCACGCTACACCAGTGCCTTAAATACACCCAGGAAGGGAAGGAAGGGAGGATATTTGCCGACCTCCACCCATTTAAAGTATTCGAGTGTCACCTGCTAGACGCTCCTCTATATGCAGAACGGTCTCAAAAGACCTCTAAAGCCAAGACCCCTGTTAGGGCAACAAGAAGCACTTTCGGCGATGACTGGTTCCCATCGCCGCCGCCTGGGTACGTCAATCCCAAGACGGTCTCGCATATTATTGTCACTGAGGATGTGGACAGAACATCACCCCCTGCCACCTATCCTCAGATCAATGAAGCCAAGGTCGACAAGCAGCACGACCACATCAGGGTCCCAGAAGGCCTCACCAAGCCAATTCTCGGCCTCGACAATAGCACTGTCGAGCCTTTCAAAGCCTGGGAGGTGGCGCAGTCTGATGGCCCCAGTAGTTTGTTCTACACAGCTGAGGAGCACCCCACATGGGAAGACACAGATTGCCATCTTCTTGAAGATATGGAGAGCTCATTAGTCCCCATTCAAGGGCTGACATTTACAACAGGCCGAATGGCCAAGATGTTCCAGAAACAGCACATCCCTGTCGGCCAGCCCCGCAAGGAGAAAGAAGGATTCCAGAAGCTGTGGTATCCCGCAAACCTGGACAAAGAACTAAAGCATGTCTCTCAACATCCCCTTGAAGAATATTACTATAGCGGGCGATATGAGGTGAATACCATTTCCTCCTTCTACTCTGCTGAAGACAGCCCACTGGTGGCAACCTTCGATGAGTACCGGCGGAGGTCGAACATACTAAGCCTGCTCAACCAAGAGACTCGGAACCAGAGGCTATAATGCCTTGCCGATGCTGGGAGCAGGTATACCCTGAAGAAGCAACTCTTCAGGCCAAATTCGACACGGCTAGCAGTAGCAAAGCTGAAGATACTGAAGAAGCAGGGTTGCCTCCCTCCAGTGACCCTCCTCTGATAATGATGATGGTGCCACCCGTGCCGACTAAGGAATCTTTTGCCAAAATTGATCAGGAGATACATGCTGCTAGAAACGAAAAGGGCACCTCCACTGAAGATATGTCAATCCAGGGAGGCGGGGCACTCTTGCCTTCTACTGTGAAGCCGCGATGCTGCTCTAGCACGGTGACAAACAACCACCAGTCCTTCAAGGCTGCAAGCACATCTGCAAGGACCGAGGTTGTCAGCTCATCTCTCAAAATTATGGCGGCTATAGATACGCCAACAGAACAGCTCAGGCAGTCGCCACTAGCTGAATCATAAGTCCCCGGTGAAGCCCAGGTGGAACAAAATGAAGAGACCGAGGTTCTCGAGCTTGAAGATGATATTCCAGATTTTGTCGATCTTCAGCTTGCGCCCCTAGAAATAGAAGATGGAGGCCAAGCCACAGTCGATGAACTGATAGAAGTCAACCTGGGAGATGAGGATGACCCTAGGCCAACCTTTCTCAGTGCCCAGTTGTCTCCTGAAGAACAGAAGTTGTATGCTCAGCTGCTACAAGAATACCTAGATTATTTCATCTGGACCTACAAAGAAATGCTAGGACTCAGCCCCGCGGTCTCACAGCATGAGCTAGCTATAAGCCCTGAGGTCGAGCCGGTGAAGCAGCCATCACGGCACATGAGGCCAGAGCTCATCACTCAGATATGCAAAGAAGTGGACAAACTCATTGATGTGGGTTTTGTCGAAGAAAACCAATACACCACGTGGCTGGCTAATATTGTGCCCGTGAAAAAGAAGAATGGGCAGATCCGAATATGTGTTGATTTCTGAGATCTGAATAAAGCATGTCCCAAGGATGACTTTCCGGTGCCAATCACAGAAGTCATGATTGATGCCATGACCAGCCACGAGACACTGTCATTTATGGATGGGTCCTCCGGCTACAACTAGATATGGATCGCGGAGCATGACCGGGTCCACACTGCCTTCTGAACTCCCAAAGGTATCTATCACTACAAAAGGATGCCGTTCGGACTGAAGAACGTTGGTGCAACTTATCAACGAGCAATGACCAGAATATTTGATGAGCTTCTCCACCACAAGGTCGAGTGCTACATAGATGACCTGGTGATCAAAACTAGAAGAAAAGAAGACCATCTGCAAGACCTCAGAATTGTGTTTCAGAGGCTCAGGCAGTATGAACTGAAAATGAACCCTATGAAATGTGCGTTCGGGGTGTCGAGCGGGAAATTCCTGGGTTTTATCGTCAGATATCGGGGAATTGAAATAGACCCCGTAAGATCAAGTAAATCCAAGAGGTACCTCCACCAAGGAACCTCTCTAAGCTGAGATCCTTGCAAGGCCGCCTGGCATACATCCGGCGATTTATATCTAACTTGTCGGGGCGATGCCACCCCTTTCATAAGTTGATGATGAAAGATGTTCCTTTCTATTGGGACGAAGAATGCTAGACAGCCTTTGACAAGCTGAAGGATTATCTGAAGACTCCTCCAATGCTGGGTGCGCCGGTGAAAGGAAGGTTGCTAGTCCTCTACATAGTAGCCACGCACAATCCCCTGGGGGCAATGCTATCCCAAAACAATGAAGAAGGGAAGGAACAAGCCCTCTACTACCTCAGTCAAAGATTAATCAGAATTGAGGAGAGGTACACCTATATCGGGAAGATCTGCCTGGCACTGGTCTTCGCGGTCAAGAAGCTTCGACACTATATGCTGTCGCATGAAGTTAAGCTGATTTCTAAGGAGGATCCGCTTAAATATATCATGTCTCAACTGGCACTCAAAGGCCACCTAGGCAAATTGGCGGTGATCCTCATGGATTATGATATCTCCTACGTGCCGCAAAGGGCCGTTAAAGGTCAAGTCATCACAGATTTCTTTGCCGAGCACCCCATGCCAAAAGATTGCCCGCTGGAGCTAGAGCTTCCTGAAGATGAAACCCTGGAATTCAGCCAAGTACAGCCCTCAATGTGGCAATTGCACTTTGATGGCGTATCCAGAATTGATACCCCAGCAACTGGATCGGCCAAAGTCCGGGCAGGGGCAGGCATGGTCCTGAAATCTCCAGAAGGAGAACTCATATATACATCATGTTCAATAAATAAACCCTACACAAATAATGAAGCAGAATATGAAGCCCTAATCATCGGTTTACAAATTGCCTTGTCTATGGAGATTCAGATGCTTGAGGCATTTGGGGACTCCATGCTAGTGGTAAAACAGCTAGAAGGAGAGTTCGAGGTGCGGAAGCAAGAACTCCTCCCCTATCATCAGCTGGCAATGCGCTTGATGGCAAAGTTCTACTTCATCAAAATTAAGCACATCAGCCGAGGACAAAATGCCCAGGCAAATGCCCTCACAAAGTTGGCCAGTTCTTTGGCGGTCCCGCCAGATACAAGCCTGAATATAGCAGTGATTAACCGACAACAGGTCCCCAGCATGACCGAGGTCTTGGCTAATGAACAAGAAAATGAAGCGGCAGCTGTGGAAGAAATCCAGCAGCCCGATTGGTGGGAACACCTCCTATGTTGGTTCCGACACCAACAGCTCCCGAAAGAGAAAGAACAGAGAATGAAGCTCCTGAGAGTCAAAGACTCTTATGAAATGAGGAATGAAACTTTGTTCCAAATAATGGCGGATGCCCGAAAGAAAATTTTACTCTGCTGCTTGTCCCTAGAGGAAGCCCGACGAGTAATGCAAGAAGTCCATGCCGGGTCAGCCGGAGCACATCAGGCCGGTCCGAAAATGAAGATCGAAATAAAGAAGCTGGGCTATTACTGGCCCTCTATCTTCAATGATTGCTGCAAGTTCGCTAAGGCTTGCCAAAGATGTCAAGAGCACGCCAACGTGTCAAGAAGACCGCTGGTGCCGCTACACCCTACCCTACCAAGTTGGTCGTTTGCACAATGGGGTGCGGACGTGGTAGGACCTTTGCCGACATCGTCGTCGGGATGCAAATACATCTTAGCCGCTACAGATTACTTCTCCAGATAGGTAGAGGCAATAGCGCTAAGAGAAGTGACGGGAGAATTAGTCGCCAGATTCTTTCGACAGAATATAATATTCTGGTTTGGAGTCCCCAGCCGAATTATCTCTGACAATGGCAGTCACTTCAGAAACCATAAGCTTTATCGTCTGGCTGATAAATATAAGATTGATTGGAGGACGTCGTCCCCCTACAACCCTCAAGCCAATGGGCTCACAGAAGCCTTCAATAAAATGCTGTGCACTTTGCTGGCGAAGACTTTTAATTCTAACAAAAAGGATTGGGAGGAAAGGATGTACGAGGCACTTTGGGCTTATCGCACAGTCTATAAAACCCCAACTGGTTGCTTACCATTCTCCCTTGTATATGGGTTAGAAGCGGTAGTACCAATTGAGCTTGAAGTCCCATCGCTTTGAGTCGCCATCCAGCACGGGTTGGCTAGCAGCGAACAAACCAATATAGAAAGAAGATTGGAAGAGCTCTATGAGCTCGAAGGAAAGCGTCTCCAAGCGCAACAAAATATCCAAGTCTACCAAGCTCGCATGGCCCATGCCTTCGATAAGCTGGTCAAAGGGCGAGAGTTCAAGAAAGGTGACCTAGTGATGGTCAAAAGAAGAGAAGTGATGGCCTCCAACCCCAAAGAGAAGTTGGTTGAAAATTGGGTCGGGCCGTATATTGTCTGCCGAGTATATGAAGGGGGTGCCTACATTCTAGTAGACCACAAGGGAGTAGTTCAGTTCTCCCCTCTTAATGGGAAGCATATGAAACTGTACCACGCAATCCCACCAGCATTCCCAGAATGACCGAAACCTACTTTGGCCTAGTGGCACTCCACCCTGGTCGAACTCTTTAAAAATCCAGCCAACTCAGACTGAGTACCAGGTCACTGGTCTGCAATTCTGGGAACATCCCCAACAAGCATTAAACCTAGGATCCTTTGGAGACTCGCATACATCCATCAGGAACACCACCTGCATACAATATTACGACTCCGAGCCTTACGCCCGAGTCGGCAAAAAACTCCTTCTTTACATTAGCACTACCCTCTTGCTAACGAATAAACCCATTTCCGGCAAAAGACTTCATGTCCTAGCCAGCTTTTCTATAATATTGCCCTTATGGACCTTACGTCTAGATCGGCGAATGTTCATCCCTTGCGTTGGTATTTATCCTTACCGACGAATAAACCCCCTTTTCCAGCGCAAGGTTGCGTGCCCTAGCCGACTTCTGCACATTATCGCCATTACGGACCTCATGTCCAAGTCGGCGCATAAACACATCCCTTGCGTTGGTATTTGTCCTCGCCAACGAATGAACCCCTTTTCTCAGCGCAAGGCTGCATGCCCTAGCCAACTGTCATATGCTACTACACAGGGTCAAACATCGCATGATTGACCCATCCTAGTTTTCTCACTCTAAAAAAAAAGAAAGAAAAAGAAAAAGATGAGGCTAAAAATAGAGATGCCTCGCTAGTCTTGTTCCTACACTAGGGCAAGGGCAAAAATGGCTATAACCCGATTATGGTGAAAACCCAAAAGGGCACTGCAGGAAAAATCGGGTACCCCGGCACGTGAAAGCCCGAAAGGGCGCGTGGGCAAAAGTAAGAGGGGGCTGGCTTCGGCGAAAACTCGAAAGGGCGCTTAAGCCAGTAATGTGATAATTTAAAAGTTCCTCTTCACCCTCATCCTAATGAAACTCCGAAAAGGACGATCACCACAAGTCCCACCGGAGATCTTTTTTCTCTACAAACCAATGTTTGACCCTTGTCATCATCGGCAAGACCGGTCAACCTTCTCCCTTAGCTCGGACCTTTCATCCTTGTTAATGAACGAACATATCTTTGCTTCGGCATTTAACTAATGTCGATGAACAAACTAGTGTTTGACCCTTGTCATCATCGGCAAGACCGGTCAATTCTCCCTTAACTTGGACCTTTCGTCCTCATTAATGAATGAACCACTTTGCTTCGACATTTAGCCAATGTCGATGAACAAACCATTATTGACCCTTGTCATCATCGGCAAGACCGGTCAATTCTCCCTTAACTTGGACCTTTCGTCCTCGTTAATGAATGAACCTCTTTGCTTCGGCATTTGACCAATGTCGATGAACAAACCTTTGTTTGACCCTTGTCATCATCGGCAAGACCGATCAATCTTCCCCTTAACTCGGACCTTTCATCCTTGTTAATAAACAATGCATACCTTTGCTTCGACATTTGGCATTTGTCGATGAACACACGGCTTCTTGACCCTTGCCATTGTCGGCAAGATCGGTCAGCATCCCCTTTGTCTGGACTTCCCGTCCGTGGCTGACGAGCAAGCCCTCGTATATCCCGACTTCGTGTTGTGAATCAATTTCAAAAAAAAGTTAAAAAGAAAAAAAGAGGTAGGCTAAAAATAGAGATGCCTCGCCAGACTTACCCAGATACCCCGGGTAGGGGCAAAAACGGCTATAACCCAGCTACGGTGAAAACCCGAAAGGGCGCCATAGGTAAAATCGGGTACCCCGCCACATGAAAACCTGAGAGGGCGTGTGTGCAAAAGTAAGAGGGGGCTTGTTCCGGTGAAAACCCGAAAGGGCACTTGTACCGGTAATGTGATAAAAAAAGAGAGAAAAAATGATGATTAACGATTATGACACACTCTCCTCAGGGACAGGTTAGAATATCCTTCCAAGTCTCGCCGATGAGCAAACTCGTGTTTGACCATTTTCATCATCAGCAAGATCGATCATCATTCCCTTAACTTGGACCTTTTGTCCTTGTTAATGAATAAACCCCTTTTGCTTGGGCATCTAACCGATGTCGATGAACAAACTCACGTTTGACCCTTGTCATCATCGGCAAGATCGGTCAGTATTACCTTAACTTGGACCTTTCGTCCTTGTTAATGAATAAACCACTTTTACTTCGGCATCTAACCGATGTCGATGAACAAACTCGTGTTTAACCCTTGTCATCATTGATGAGTGAAGGGCCCGGATTCAAAGGGGATGTGAATGAATCTCAAAAAGAAATTTGCCCAATTTGAAAATCAGATCTTGATTAATACTGAACTTACAAAATCTTGCAAAAATAAAACTATGATTCAGTAATGCAGGTGTTCGAGCAAGATCCACACTCAACCACTCAATGGGTCAGCCAAAAGCAAGCCCAAATAGCATTTTAGAAAAATGGAACGCAGTAAATCAACTTGATCTTAAATAGACATTCTAACGAGACACAAGATAGAACACGTAACCTGCATCCCTAGCAAACCCGACGATTCTAGGCGTTCGAACTGATCTTAAGCATTCATTCACCGTGGAAGAAAGGTAGTTAGGTCGCGATCCTAAACGTGCACTTAATAATCTCAGAGAAGAGATCAGATCATAATGCTCAAGGGGTTTTAGGTGGTTCGGTCATCAGACATACACCCACCCCACACTCCAACCAGAGTGTGGCTTACTGCTGCCTCACAGCTTGAAACCGCTGGGCACCACAGCTTGCCTACAAATGCTGCCTAACAGCTTGAGCCAGAGGAACACACTCCTCTCTTCTTCCAACCCGGAAGGTAACGCCAGTGACACCCAGTCACCAGCAAGCAGAGACCCAAGTCTCTCTTCCCCTGAATCCACAGGAGGAACCCGATCCCAAACAATGAAAACGGAAAGCACTAAGGATATGAAAAAGAACAAATAAAAGGACAAAAGAAAGACTAATCAGAGTATTGCTCCAATGAGCTTGATGGCTCTGGATTTGATCCACGAGGCCAATCTTGAAACATATCTTCAATGTGCTTCAGCTGCTTCTTCACTGTCCCTCCTCTCTTCTCTACACTCTCTTTCTCTTTCTTTCTTCTTCTTCTCTCAGTATGCTCTCTCGCTCTCCTGGCGAATCCTCCTTCTTTTTTTTCTTCTTCTCAGACTTCGGCTCACTCTCCTTTTCTTTTTCTTCACTGAGACTCTCTTCTTCTTGTCCATATTTTCTTTTCTCAGTATATATATATATATATATATATACATATACTCTAGTGACCTCGGAGAGAGGATACCACGTTTCCCGCTTTAAAGGCTGGAGCATGGGTTGGAACATTCTGGAGCACTATCTTCCTCGGATCACGTGCCAATTATCCTGGTGAATGCATAGACAAATTGTCAGAAAAGGGATGGTTATTTTATCACCAACTTAGCACAAATCGTGTTAGTGTAATGAGTAAGAAGCCAGAGACTGTACTGAGTAGAAGTTCCCAAATCAACAGTTGCACCGTCTTGCAACAAGGTGAACAAGAGGTTGCACCAAGTTGAAAATGAGCATAAGCGTGAGATGCACTGACTTGAGAAAATGCATGACGTCATTAGCACAGACCAAGGACACTAATCGTGCAACATATATGCATGGATAAGAAGTAATAAAACTCAAAGTTGCACTAGTCCACTTTAGCTACCTACAGGACTTGCACCGAGTTAATAGACTTGAAGCATGAACTGCACGGACTTCATGTTATTTCAAAAAGAAAGATAATGCACCGAGATGAGGTGAGCAGAAACAAGAAATGCACTAAACTAGTGAAAAGGATGACAAGGAGATGATTGCACCGACTTGGGTTAGGCTGACCAAGCAAGATCTGCACCGAGATGCCAGACAGAGATGAACATAATAGAGAGAGATGCAAGTCAAAGCTTGCACCGAGTCAAGATTTCCTGTTCACGTAAGAACTTGCACTAAGATGGCAGTGTGAAATGCACTGGTACAAAATGAGGAGACCAATACCGTGCGTGTTGGTCAAGAATTGCACTGACCCACAAATTGCACCGACCCCTGGAGGTGAGATGCAAGGGCAAGGAATGCACAGACCTTGATGCGCATGATGCATTTGGATGCACCGAGAAAGAAGCTAAACAACAGTATGTGAGCATGAACAGAAACTTGCACTGAGGCAAGCACTTTATGCATGAAGTGCAGAACTAAGCGAGAGTTGCACCGAGGAAGATTATGATAGAGACACTGCATGCACTGACTATGACTTAGTCTTATGAAATAGCATGGACCACATGGACCATACACAATAGATAAAATTGGAGAATTATATAAAGCACCAACAGCTAAGCATGATTCATCAGAAAGTCACTATTAAGACTAGGGTTACCAGACTTGAGCAATCCACCATGCAAATAGTTCACATGAAATAATCAGATATTCTAATCAGATGCACTGACCACAATTCTATCACACATGACTCAGAAATTGTCATTATCAAAACCATCGTTCCAATAATCTCCCCCTTTTTGATGATGACAACCTAATGAGTCATGTATGATAATTCACATAATGAATTAAGCAAAATCAATCTCTGTCATACATATAGCAACCACTATATCAGCACAAAAAGTAATAAGCATCAGGTGAAAACAGTTACCCACCAGAATTCCAAGATTCATCCAAAAACGTAAAGTCATCCACAAGGAAGATTTAAAGTTATGCACCAAAAAGAAGTTTAAAGACATCCACCATCCACACAACAAAAAAAAGTTAAAGTTATCTCATCAAAAAAAAAATATCATCAAAAACCATCATCAGCAGATCACAACAACATGACATTTTCTCTCCCCCTTTGTCATTATCAAAAATCGTGGGAGCTTCTGGGGTCTCTCGGATCTCTAGGAGGAGCAGAACTTGAGCTTCCTCGTTGAGGGTGTCTGTCCAG
Source organism: Amorphophallus konjac (assembly GCA_022559845.1). Lineage (NCBI taxonomy): Eukaryota > Viridiplantae > Streptophyta > Magnoliopsida > Alismatales > Araceae > Amorphophallus > Amorphophallus konjac. The sequence goes on from CM040119.1 coordinate 293,428,696, forward strand.
GATGGAGTTCAGAAGAGACTGCAATGAGTTGGACAGCAGCTCAAAGCAGTAGAAAATAGTGCCGCTAATACTGGCTGAGAGATAAGACATATCTGCTTGCTCTGTTAAGACATTTTCAAGTCTGGCTACAACAGTGTTAACTTCAGATTGAGCTTTTTCCAATGCTGTACTGATCTCCTGTTGACCAGTGAGGAAGGGATGATCCAGAGTCCTCATCTTCGCAAGCTCAATGTTGATATCGTAGGTTTTGTCAAGGATAGTGACAAGTGTCTTGTAAGAAGTGGTCTGAGTGCTTTGAACACTGCTAACCGCCTCTCCTATTCTATCAATCAGACCTAAGAGCTTTCCTAAGAACTCTTGCATCGTATCATCTGCCCTCCATTTGTCAGCCACAAATAGTGTCCACTGCGTATTCACTCTGTGCTCTAGAAGATGTAGTCTTGTGCTCATTTTGTTCAGATAAAAGTTTGTGTACAGAAGCTGGGAAGACAACATCTCACTCTGATTTTGAACCAAGGTTGTCAGGTTGTTGAGCAGATCAAAAATATTCAGCTCACTATTGGTCTCAGTTGTACTTGCAGACTGAGTGCTTTATTCAGGATACTCGACATTGTAAACCGGGTGTTCTTCCTCAAAAATTTGTGTATCCTCGGCAAATGGTTCAGCTGATTTCTTAGACATTGTATCCTCGGCAAATCGTTCAAAAATTTGTGTATCCTCAGCAATAAAGATCAATCAATATCAATGCTTTCCCAAAAACTTTTTCATCTCAGAGAACCCCCCCCCCCAAAAAAAAAAAAAAATTTACCAGTTCAGAATGCTCTGAGGTCAACTCAATGAGTATCCATTAAAGGTAGAAGAGCAAACTTCGGTTTCCAGAAAACATATCAGCTTTACGAGGGGATCTTGTGTACCTTTGTTTCTAGAAGATTCACCCACTATCTCTTTTCTTTTCTTTTCTTTCCTTTGGGGACTTCTTCACTTTTCTCAACCTTTGCTTCCTCGAGCTCATCGACCTTCCTTTTTCCTTGGGCATCTCCAGTAGGCCCCTCCTTGCTTTTGCTCTCATAATCATTTTCTCTTTCGGACATGCTGATGTCTTGAGTTGGCGGCAGCTGCTCCTCTGACACCTCTTCCTCCCCCTTGTTCTTAGTTGACGGAGTAGACATCACAAAAGTTTGTGATTGAGACGAGGACGTCCTCTTTCGAGAACGACAAGGGTAGATGTTGAACCAGGTGATTGGCACGTGAAAAGGTGAGAAGCAGAAACGGCGGAGAAGAAGAACTCAAGCGGGAAACTGGAGAGACGCTTACGGCGGCAAGTCATGAGAGAGGGAATGACCTAGCTTGTAAAAGGGCGGAAGTTCAATCGGCACTTTTAGGGTTAAACAATGTATAAAATACATTATCCCTTTTTTTTCTTTCGACGTACACTTTATCCCCAAACTGCCCCTCTCGTGTATAAAATATTTTTCTTCACCTCCTTTATGGTCTTTGGCGTATTAAACTTATATCTTATATGTTTATCGCTCAAAGGTTCATCTTTTAACGCATACCCAATGGAAATAAACACTTTTAGTCACAGAACAATGTCCAGGTAATAAAAATCACCAAAGTAACTCATAATTTTCGTAAGATAAAGCTGGTTTTCAGACATATGTCTTATATTGTGTTTTAAGTTCAGTTTCAGCCCGAGGTAGAACCAGAGTCAACAACATCTATTCTTTCTTTTGCCCCTCTCCCCCCCTTTTTTTTAAAAACCTTTTTTTTATTGGAGCATTCCAGTAAGACTGGCCTTTTTACACACGGAGACATGTTTATCAGACACCAGAAACCCTGGTTACTCAGCACAGTCTATCTTCTTGCCACTTTATATGAACAGAGATAGCTTATTTCTTCATGACATAATTTCTAGATTTCTTTGATCTAGACGACTAGTTTCTCAGAAATTTGCCATTGCTCTGCCATTAACGTTTATTTTGCTTGATGGCGTATTCCCTGGTCTACTTCATATTAGCTTGGAAGCATGTTTTAAAAGTACTTTATAAGACATTTTATTCTACTAGATTATCCCAAAACTCATGAATTTCACATTGATGAACTTTATTAGGTTGGACTTTTCCAGTCATTAAGAGTGTTTTCAGCTCCAGTGAGAATGCTTTCAAGAGTTCTCTTGAACAATTAACCATAAGATATAATCTTTATAGGCCGAAGATCACTCAATAGGGAAGACCAACATTTTCATACACTACTGGGAGTGGTTTTTGGTCATAATAATGCACGATGGACAAGGATAATAATGTTCCATATATTGCTCCCCCTAAGTGTCAGCCCATGAGAAAGGAATTAGATGAGAAGAGATGGATCATATGATGATAATAAAGATGAAGGATGTAGAAGTGAGCTTTCCTACGACATTAGAGTAGAGGTTGAAATTGGTGTAGAGTTGCAGACTGCTTTAATCCAAAGATATCCTCAGTCAACTCTTGACTGAAACACTTCTGATCAAACCTGACAGTTTTAGCTCAGCATCTCATCTTAAACACCACTAGCTTTCAAACTCATAATGTGCACCAACTACTTCATTACCGCTCAGAATAGTTCAGCTCCCCCTCACTGAGTGCTAAGGTCCATGATTAGGCAGCACTTTGTTTTTCTTGCAGATAGAGAGAGGAACATACATGTTTTATTTCTAGACACTTATGCAAACGTTCAAGTGACTCCTTTTAGATTTTCATAATAATGTTCTGTGCGAAGAGCTAACATGCAGAGAGTGTGACAATTCATGTAGTAATAATTCAGAAACACTCTTATTATTTGAACGCATTTATCTAGAACATATAGCTTTAGTACGATTGGAAGACTGACCTGAATAGAAATCCAGGCACGGGGTTTTCTCCTTCAAATGCCGTGGCTCAGTTACCCCTTTATTTCATTCCACGGCATACCTGCTAGTTAGCACTCTATTTGGCATGGGTAGGTACCCAAATGGTCTTGGGTCCTGCATGGTTAATAGCACTTTTGATGGGTGCTTTCCACCCATCATCATGCATCATTAGAGAGTAATCATTCATCACGTGTCCAATTTGCCCACAATCATAACAGAGAGCATCATGCTTTGATTTCTTGTTCTGCATACAATTATTTGCATGGAGTTTCTGTGCAGGTGCAGACTGGTTTCTGTTTTCATTATGAAAGTTGTTCTTGTTGATCTTACCAAACTTGTTTTCCTTAACAGGATGTCTAGCATGTTTGAAATTTGCCCGCCTATTCTGAAGGTGCCAACAGTCCTTGACTGTATGGCCATGCTTTCTACAGTGAGAGCATTTGAGGGAATTTCTTCTGAACGAGCCTGACCAGCATTCAGTGGCCTTGTGACCAGTCTTGTTACAGTTAAAGCAAGTGATGTGCTGGTTCATTGAAACAAATTTGTTCTTATTGAAACCATGTTGGCTTGCAGGGAATTTAGCATGACATGAATGAGATCTTTTCTTACCACTTCCAAACCAACAATGAGCAGCAACGTGTCCTACATTATCACAATTAGAACATGTGACACTCTTTTTCTGAGAGATAGGGAACTTGACCTGAGGATCCCTACCATGCATTTTTCTAGCTTTCAGATCATCTGATTCCATTAAGTTACATTCATGCATCAAGTGACCTATCTTGTGACAGTAATAACATTTCATGAGTTCCCTTTTATGTGCATGTCTAGGTGTATCAGTGTGTTTTACAGCATGCACATTTTCAATATGAATGTGATTCAATCCTTTCTTCACATGACTGACCTTTTCCATTTTTCCAGTTTGTTTCTGATTCTTCTGAACATTGGGTTGTTTATTTTCTGAGGTGGTGGCTACATTTGATGCTTTGATAAAGGATGTCATTAGCTTGTTTTTAAGAACCTCTTTATTAACATTTTTGTGGCCTAACCCTTCCTTTTGAGTATTCACCTTAACTCCTAGCAACCTATCCAGATTTTCTTGTCCATCAACAAATTTCGACAAAACTCTGTTCAAATCCTGAATTTTGTTTTCAAGAGATGCAATGTGTATTTCATAACTAGCAATTTCTTGATCACTGCAATTAACAGCTACATTCAACACTTTGTTGGCATTTTTGTATTCTTCGATCTCCTTTCTCAGCTCATCTACTTTTTCAGTTTCATTTGTACAGATGATTTTCCCTTTCTCCAATGTAAGAAGTCTTTTAGACATGGCATTGTTCAGCAGTTTTAATTTTTTAATTTCTTCTTTAAGCTTATCATTTTGAACTAACTCATTTATTAGAAGCTGATCTTTTGAATTGACCTCATGCTTTCTCCCATTTTCAAATTCCTTCATTTCTCTTTGCTATTTTTCAACCTTTTTCTGCAACTCCATGTTTATAGATTTGATGGCTTCAAATTTTTCAGCTAACAAATTCTTCTCTTGCTCAAGTTTCCCAAATTTTTCTTGATTTTCTTTAACAGATTTTCTAAGGGAATCATTTTCAGATTTTACCTTGTTTAAATCTGAGTTAACTTGTTCAAGATCCTTCAGAAGTTTCAGCAACTTGTGATTATCAGACGTAGACCCATCATGAGATTGTTCCAGCTCCAAGTAATTATCATCTGTGAGATCAGAGATATTCTGACTAGTTTTCTTTTTCAACCTTTTGTATTGTTTTCTAAGTTTTTCATGTGACTCTAGTAGATCACCATATGCATTCTGCCAATCATCCAGAGTATAATTCTCGAAAGGGTTTACCTGATCATCATCCTCATCTTCATTGTGGCTGCTACTTTCACAGCTTCCATTAGTCATCATGCAACTGTCCTCCCTTTTCCTGTGAGCTAGCTTTAGCTTCTCCAGAACGACCTTGGCAGACCTGCAGTCAGGAAGGGAAGGATGTAAGACCTTGTCAATAGCTACTTTCATCAGATTCAAAGCTTTCAAATTTTCCTCATGCTTTAATCTGTGACTATCGGTCCACTTGGATATTTTCTTTGGTAATTTGTGAGGACCATGTGAAATTACTTTCCACAGATCAGGATCAGCTGAGATTACACTTCTGCGCAGACTTACGAACCACGAATCAAAATTCGAACCGTTGAAGATCGGTGGATGAGCCATGGATCTAACCAGTAACCGGATACGTACCACACAAACGTAGGATCTACTGAGAATTGTTAAATCTGGGCAATAAGAACCCACTCTGATACCACTTGATGAGTGAAGGGCCCGGATTCAGAGGGGGGTGAATGAATCCCAAAAAGAAATTTGCCCAATTTGAAACTCAGATCTTGATTAATACTAAACTTACAAAATCTTGCAGAAATAAAACTATGATTCAGTAATGCAGGTGTTCTAGCAAGATCCACACTCAAGCACTCAATGGGTCAGCCAAAAGCAAGCCCAAATAGCGTTTTAGAAAAATGGAACGCAGTAAATCAACTTGATCTTAAACAGACGTTCTAACGAGACACAAGATAGAACACGTAACCTGCATCCCTAGCAAACCAGGCGATTCTAGGCGTTCGAACTGATCTTAAGCATTCATTCACCGTGGAAGAAAGGCAGTTAGGTTGCGATCCTAAACGTGCACTTAATAATCTCATAGAAGAGATCAGATCACAATGCTCAAGGGGTTTTAGGTGGTTCGGTCATCAGACCTACATCCACCCCACACTCCAACCAGAGTGTGGCTTACTGCTACCTCACAGCTTGAAACCGCTGGGCACCACAGCTTGCCTACAAACGCTGCCTAACAGCTTGAGCCAGAGGAACACACTCCTCTCTTCTTCCAACCCGGAAGGTAACGCCAGTGACACCCAGTCACCAGCAACCAGAGACCCAAGTCTCTCTTCCCCTGAATCCACAGGAGGAACACGATCCCAAACAATGGAAACGGAAAGCACTAAGGATATGAAAAAGAACAAATAAATGGACAAAAGAAAGACTAATCAGAGTATAGCTCCAATGAGCTTGATGGCTCTGGATTTGATCCACGAGGCCAATCTTGAAACAGATCATCAATGTGCTTCAGCTGCTTCTTCACTGTCCCTCCTCTCTTCTCTACACTCTCTTTCTCTTTTCTTCTTCTTCTTCTCTCAGTATGCTCTCACGCTCTCTTGGCGACTCCTCCTTCTTTTTTTTCTTCTTTTCAGACTTCGGCTCACTCTCCTTTTCTTTTTCTTCACGGAGACTCTCTTCTTCTTGTCTATATTTCCTTTTCTCAGTATATATATATACATATACTCCAGAGGCCTTGGAGAGAGGATACCACGTTTCTCGCCTTAAAGGCTGGAGCACGGGTTGGAACATTCTGGAGCTCTATCTTCCTCGGATCACGTGCCAATTATCCTGGTGAATGCATAGACAAATTGTCAGAAAAGAGATGGTTATTTTATCACCAACTTAGCGCAAATCGTATCAGTGTAATGAGTAAGAAGCGAGAGACTGTACTGAGTAGAAGTTCCCAAATCAACAGTTGCACCGTCTTGTAAGAAGGTGAACAAGAGGTTGCACCAAGTTGAAAATGAGCATAAGCGTGAGATGCACTGACTTGAGAAGATGCATGATGTCATTAGCATAGACCAAGGACACTAATCGTGCAATGGATATGCACGGACAAGAAGCAATAAAACTCAAAGTTGCACTAGTCCACTTTAGCTACCTACTGGACTTGCACCGAGTTAATAGACCTGAAGCATGAACTGCACCGACTTCATGTTATTTCAAAAAGAAAGATAATGCACCGAGATGAGGTGAGCAGAAATAAGAAATGCACTGAACTAGTGAAAAGGACGATAAGGAGATGATTGCACCGACTTGGGTTAGGCTGACCAAGCAAGATCTACATCGAGATGCCAGACAGAGATGAACATAATAGAGAGAGATGCAAGTCAAAGTTTGCACCGAGTCAAGATTTCCTGTTCACGTAAGAACTTGCACTAAGATGGCAGTGTGAAATGCACTGGTAAAAAATGAGGAGACTAATGCAGTGCGTGATGGTCAAGAATTACACTGACCCACAAATTGCACCGACCCCTGGAGGTGAGATGCAAGGGCAAGGAATGCACCGACCTTGATGCGCATGATGCGTTTGGATGCACCGAGAAAGAAGCTAAACGACAGTATGTGAGCATGAATAGAAACTTGCACTGAGGCAAGCACTTTATGCGAGAGTTGCACCGAGGAAGATTATGATAGAGACACTGCATGCACTGACTATGACTTAGTCTTATGAAATAGCATGGACCACATGGACCATACACAACAGATAAAATTGGAGAATTAAAGCGCCAACAGCTAAGCATGATTCATCAGAAAGTCACTATTAAGACTAGGGTTACCAGACTTGAGCAATCCACCATGCAAATAGTTCACATGAAATAATCAGATATTCTAATCAGATGCACTGACCACAATTCTATCACACATGACTCAGAAATTATCATCTTCAAAACCATCGTTCCAACAATCATCGACAAGATCGGTCAACATTCCCTTAACTTGGACCTTTCATCCTGGTTAATGAATAAACCCCTTTTGCTTCGGCATCTAACCAATGTCGATGAACAAACCCGTGTTTGACCCTTGTCATCATCGGCAAGATCGATCGACATTTCGTTTAACTTGGACCTTTCATCCTTGTTAATGAATAAACCCCCCTTTGCCTCGGCATCTAGCCAATGTCAATAAGCAAACCCGTGTTCGACCCTTGTCATCATCGTCAAGATCGGTCGACATTTCCTTTAACTTGGACCTTTCATCCTCGTTAATGAATGAACCTCTTTTGCTTCGACACTTTGCCAATGTCGATGAACAAGCCAGCCCTGAGCATTCAACCCATGATGATGAATAAACCCTACCTCTATGTTTCGTCACCATCGGTGAAATCAACAAGCAAACTATTGGTCCGGACCTTCCGTCTGCGTCAATAAGTAAACCTGTTCTTGACCTTCTTCGTTATTCGGGGAAACTAGCAAACCTACCTCTCACTCGGGTTCTTCGTTACTCGATGAGTACACTCTTGGTCTCCTGATAGCTTCGTCACCATCGGCGAAGCCTACCAGTGGGCCTTCTGACCTTACCCTTTGATCCAAGTGGCCACTATGCTTTCACCCTCGAGCATTCCACCTGTGTTAGCCAAAATCTGGCCCTGGGAGTGGTTACGCTCTGGTGGAGCAAACCCCTCACCCCTTCACTGAAGGTGTGAGCGCTCTCCTGCCCTAATAACTCACATATCCAGGCTGAGACAATTGGCTAAGAAGAAAGAAAGAAGGGAAATGAAGTCATGACTTAAACGAAAAATGAAAACCTTTCATTTTCATGAGGTGACAAACTACATGATTACTCGGGGCATCCCCCGGGATACATAAAGGTTGACCCAAAAAGAAGAAGAAAATGAAAAAGGAGTTACTACAGCAGATGTCGGAAGATGTCTTCAAGCTCCAAGAGCCCCAGGGTGGGATAACGGGTTAGTTCCTGCAGGCGAGACTCGACAGTTCCCAAATGCACTAGCTTTTCTTCAAGTGAGGCGACCCGCCCTTCAGCCAATGCTGCTTCCTCTACACTCTGCACTTCTTCCTGTTTAGCTTCTTATAGCTCAGCCTCAGCCCTGGAAAGTTCAGCATGAAGTTCAGCTATCCTGGCTGCTAAAGAAGTCCGACGCTGTGAACAGATGTCGGCCATATTTCGCATTGACTGTGCTGTCTCCCTCAAAGATGAGAAAGCGGCCCGACATTCTGTCCGCTCAAGCATCACGGCCGTCAGATGGTCAGCTACTTTTCGGCCAAGGAATTCCCTTCTGTTCACATATTTTAATAGCAAGATCACTCGTGGCGTCCAATCATCCATGGGGTAGCAGAAAGCCAGTAGCGAACGAGAAAGGTGTTCTACCAGGCCCCTTAGCAGCACATAGGACAAATCCAGGCTGGCTGTTATAGTCTACTGCAGAGTTCCCAAGAACTGCCACACCAGGTCATTCGACGACTGTAGGCCAAGGGTGACGTATAGGGAAGCTGAAAATTGACTCTACTGTCAACAGCAGCCAAGATGTCATCACTCGGTTCAGAAGATGACGACGACAAAGCTTGTAAGGCGTCGGCGCTGGAGTCGACTCTCGCAACTATCATAGTGGAGGAAGCCTCGATATTAGCAACCTTCTCGCCAGCCTCTTGCGATGCAGCGGCATCAAGAATCTCAATAGCTGAGGATGCGTATTCTTCTCGCCCAGCCTGACCGGCCTCCACCAGGGCCGATTCTGTAACAAGGGCCAAAGCCCCAGGAGCTCCAGCTTCCTCTTCGACAATTTCTCCTGCTTCTATTTCGGGAAGACTCTTCTCCCCCGGGAGTAATTCTCTACTGGCAATGGATGACTGGGATTTCGCAGCTCCAGCCAAGCCAACGGCACCCATAAGTGACCTTAAAGTCTCCAAGCTCGCTGCCGTAGCATAATCCTTGGGGTACCATAAAGCGATGGGCCGCAAGACTGGTGGAAATGTCGAATGACCCGCACTAAGAGTCAGGAGAGATATCTGCACAGTTATAGTCGACAATACCACATCGGCCTTCACCATGGATACAACATGCGTTAGACATCTGATGCAAAGATAGTGAAGAGAGTTGTGAAGTGAAAGCGGCAGAGGATCCCATACCTCAACCGACACTAGGCTCAAGCCTGCAGTAGCAGAAAGCATGGCCTCCATAGGCCCAGCCCCTCGCTCACGAGTGGACCAGATGGCCCAAGGCCGCTCCATGCCAGCCGGGGTGGACTAAAGGTCGTGTAATCACTTTCATAAGCTGAAGACGCCCCTGCATCTTCAGTTTCTATCTCCACAGGCGGGAACTCCCCGTCACTAGAATTGCCGCCATAGTCGACCTGCTCTAAAGAAGACGAGCTCTCTGCCAGCTCCCGACGTTCCTCCACCATAAGGGGCGCTTTTCCAGCTTCAAGACTCATAAGGGGAGCACCTCCCTCGATTAAGACTTGCTCCCTGGAACAGCTTTCTCCCCAACAAAAGCCTCTTCGGTAATCCCAGTACCAGGAAGCAAGGGCAGTTGTTTCTCAACTGAAATTCAATCGAGGAAGAGTCAAGCAGACTGAAGACACAATGAATCATGAGGTCCTATGAATAAACTGCAAATCACCTTCCATCTCATGGCTGGGTGTTGGAGAAGGCAGGTCCCCGTCCATGGGATCCATGGGCACATCCCCTTCTACCTCTCTGACTGCGGCAGCAATCACAGCTTCTTGCTCAGCTGCGGCTGCGGGAGTAGCGGCAACTGCAAAGAAAAGATCAGCCAATGCGGCCAGAACAGAGGATAAAATACAAAGAATGAGGGATATACCTTCAGTTCCAGGCCTCTGCACATGAAAAGCCTCAAATTCTTCAAATGACACTGCCGATGGAGGAACGATTACCGGTTCCTACCCCGCAGCCTACCTTCGGCGAGCCCGCGTCATCCGCGTGACTGCCACCTTGGCCTTACCAATAGCCTCCCTCACGTGGGACCTTTTTCGCTTCCACGAATCACCAGGGGGTAGTGGCGTCGTGGTCGGGGCTGCTTCAGGAGTTTCGAAGTATGTCGACTTCTGAGCTTTTATCAGCAACTCCCTGAAGTGTTGGGTTTCCTCCAAAGTGAGTTGAACTGCACAAGTACAAAGGTGAGAATGACATATGCTATAGTGAAGAAAGGAAACATGCCGAAAGGCTGGAATGAAGAAATGAAAGATACCTGCCAGTCCCGTATAGAAGGGAGAAAGGGGCCAATAGAATAGCGAGGGCATTTTGTCTCTTGAGGTCGCCTCGCGAACAAGCCAACACACATCTCCTATCTTCTCGCTTTGCTCGGCCAGTGACGCCAAGTCCGCATGGTCACGAGAAGATAAGTGATAATACAAGCCCAGGTGGTCCAACCCCCACCCGTCAGCATACTTGAAGGAAATGAAAATAGGATGGTCCAGAATAGCCTCGCTCAGGCCACCCACTGAAAGCTGATGGGAGCGGAGTAGTGCAAACAGCAAAGGAGTGTTGTTGTACAATGCGTCCCTTCTATCTTCCCCTCTAATAAAAGTTTGATAAGGGTGCAAGCTATCGCGCGCAGGCCGCCAGTTGGCTACTGACGGAATGGGTTCCTCCACCGGTAAAGGGATCTCCTGAAGAACCACCTGTTCACTCCTCACCCGGCACAGCCCCCGAAGTGTCTTCACAAAGTCATCCCTGCGGATCTCAAACAACCTCGGCTCAACCTAGGGCGAGCGGCGTTTCACAGCCTTCTGGGCTTCTAGATAAGCCATTACCTCATTATTGGTCTACGACCGCAACTTCTTCAAATAAGAAGGATCAATGTCCAAGGCCGGTTCTGGCTGGGCATCCAAAAATCTGTGCTCTGCAGTAGCCCAACAGTCTCGACGGGAGCTCCTGTAAAATCCCGCCCACGCGTTCCACCACTTGATATATTCTAAGGTGACGCGGGGGAAATGAGTAGGGGCCGGGACCCTGAATGAAACCTCCTCTCGGCGGTGGAAGTAATCCCACCATATTTGAGCATCATCATTTGTCACCTGGCCGGCCCTATGCCTATTCGGCAACGCAAACTGCGAAGAAGAAGGAGGAATGTGCTGATCGTAGCCGAAGTTTCGACTAAACCGGAATGGGTAATATGGCTCCAGCCACAAAATGCCGCTCTTCCTAAAGACAAGGATGCTTGGTCTGATAGCCAACACCCAGTCAACCAATTTCGGCTCTAGGATTGGCCGTGTACACTTGGCGCCAGAGATTGGATGGATGAACTCCTCCACCTCTAAGAGACTGCACTTCCGCGTCGTGTTCACCAGCAGACTAGAATGCGCAGCCAGGCTCCAAAAGTGCAGGACCCCGGGTGCATCCGTAGGGATCTTAATCAGCTTCCCTCGAACAACAAAGAGATGCTCCGCTGTCGATGACAGTTCAACGCTAGCAAACTCGATCATCCTCGAAACCAGACGTGCAAATTGTAGCCCTCGAAGAGCAGCTTCTGGAAACAAGGTACAGACCCATGCATTGAAGAAGTGAATCGGACCAACTGTCCATAAATTCTTGGGGAGACGGTTCCGGTGCAAGTCCCCCAGCATCTTGTAAATAAGGCATAAAGCCACTAGGCAGAGTGACAGCTTCGTGCCCCAAGCCATCAGGCAAGCGGGATAGATGGCTTATGCCCTGATTACGCTCTCGTCACCTTACGGGAGAGCAAATGAACAAATCCAATAAGTCAAATATGCAGCACAGTGCGTGACGGAATCGACTTCAACAAAAGTATTAAATATATATCTATGTTTAATCGTCTCTTGTTAATTGGGTCGCATGTTTGGGCCAAATGGGCCATGTTTTATGTTTTGTAGTAATTATGTCCCCAACTATCATGTAAGAGTCTTTTTTTATTTGTGTCTTCCTAAGGGAGTTATGAGTGGTAGGAAGTAGGTGTTAGGTGAGTTATCTTTTGGTCTTCTTTATGGAGTCTATAAAAGGTCTTGTAATCTTTGTTTAAGCAATGAAGTGATTAGAATTTTTGGAAACATATCCCAAGTGAGGTGAGAAGCCTTTCGTGCTCTTCTCCAAGAAGGAGATGAGGTGAGAAGCCTCCCCTCGGTTGAGATGCCCGGATAACCACTGTCCACCTCCTTCCCACCATCTTCCCTCTCACCACTCTCCCCTTCCCCACCATTGCATGCCCCTACCCATTTCTCTTTCCCACAGCCACTCCCACAATGGTCTTAGGTTGGAAACATGGGTGCATTATCTCCGTGACAGAGACGGGTGAGAAGCCCCACCCACGTCCTCCTACCCCGGTACCATCGTTGCCCTCTCTCCAGCCACCGCTGGCCCTGTAGCCATCTCCCACCTTCCTTCTTACCGTCCGCCTCCTTCATCCCGTCGCCATGCACCATGCCAGATGTGAGGACCCAGCCCCCCCTCTCTGTTCTCCCACCCAGTCACCCTCCCACCATGCCCCACAACCCCCCCTCCATACCAGCATGCACCATCCCACCACAAGTAAAACATCTCCTGCCTTTCCCTGGCCCCACCCTCCCACCCCCCCCCCCACTTCTCCAACTCCCACCTGCAAACGCGAACAGGGCCACCGGCCCCCCCTGTTCCACCATCACCACCTGCGGACAGCCACCCCAGCCCCCCGCTCCACCACCTGCGGACAGCCACCCCGGCCCCCCCTTACTACTCCCTTTATTCCCCTGCCCACACCGCCCCACTCCACAGCATCGAGCCCACTGCCACCATCACCTTGCGACCACACACCACCGAGCCGGCCACTCTACGTCACCGGCCGCATCTGCACTGCCATCGTCGGACCCTGCTGAGCTCGCCAACAACCACCCAGCGCCACCTTCTGCACCTCCGAGGCCGCTGCGATGGTCACCACCGGCCATCCGTCAAATGCCATGAGGTCGTCATCTCGAGCGCTGTCCCCTCCGAGCATGGCGAGCACGGCAACCGGCCATGCATCCTGGCTTCCGAGCACGACGCTGGCACCCCCATCGAACACGTCGGTTTGAGCCGCATGGGCGTGCATCTCCGCCTCCCTTTGATCTAGGCCATTAGCGGATGTTCCCTCTCCCTTTTACAATAGCCCTGCAATGCTCCCTCAATGTTCCCTCTCCATCTTAGACAAGCTACCCACCACATGCTCCCTCACCCTCTCCCTCATCTTACAACATCCTACAACTCCACACCCTGCCCTACGGTTGCCCCAGATATGAAAAAAAATGCAGATAAATCTGAAAATAAGGTATTGCATACTACCCCTCCATTCCCCATGTCCTCTCCCTTTCCTGCTCTCATAGCAACCGAGCCATAACTACCATCCCCCCTCCACTCCTCTCCACCCCCTACCCTTTACAACCCTTAAACATCAGAGAAAGCTCAGCACAGACGTCCACTGAGAATGGGCTCAGAACAGAGCACCGTTTGGTGCAACTGTCCCATCCAGGGGAAGGATGGGTCGACCCCCCCAGCCCTCTCTCTCTCTCTCTCTCTCTCTCTCTCTCGTGAAGATATGTGGAGAAAAAAAAAGGAAGGTGATAAAAAAAAAGAGAAGTTATCTCCGGTGAAGAGAAAAAAAAAGATTGGTGAAAAAAAGAAAGATACAAAAAAAGGTTGATATTTTTTAGAAAAAAATAATGAGAGAAAAAGGAAATTAAAAAATAAAAAAAAAATGAGAAAGAGGAATAAAGAAAGTTTCAGACTCGATTTTTTTTTTGTATCACATCAGTGCGTGACTGCATCAACACCAGTGGGGTTTGGGCCTCCTTGCTGCCCTTCTCTCAAGACAGGCGAGAAAGCGGCTTGTCACCGGACTCTCTTCTTTCGCTTCAAAGCAGTCGGTCCTACCGTGGGAAAGTCCTCGTATTTGTGCTCCCCGCTGAAGAAATACTGAAGCCAAGCGCCCATCCACACACGCCTTTTCTCCCCAGGCTTGCGTGCCTCCCTGGCGTCATATGATGAGCGGCAAAGCATGCGGTACGCCTTTAGCATGTACCGATAGGCAAAGCCCGCTAGATATCGGCCCTTACCGTCAGTCTGATCCTTCAGCCAGTCGGGCCAGCATACTTCTTCATATGGCTCACCGTCAATCGGCAAGCCGCTGAGCTGTGAGAGACTCCAACCAAAGAGGTCTCTCCCTCGGAAGTGTAGAAAGTGTTATACTCTGGGCAGAATACCTCGATCATACCACAACATAAACCCCTGGAGATAGGGTAGCGATACCTGGAGGCGTACACACTATGGTATACGCTGGCCTTGGTCAAAATGGGAGCATAATGTTGAAGGACGTAGTCCGTGAACTCCACTGCTCTGGGTTTGAATGCATGGGCATCGGTGACCTTCAGCTCGGCGAACCATCCCACAGAAATTTGGTGCTTGAAACGGACCGTCAGACAGTCCAACAAGAAGGATTCTTCTCTATATCCCCATCTCAATGGGGCAAGAAATAAGCCGAATATGGGCTTCTCTCGGTCAACACGACCCGCAGACTCATTCAAGCGAGCCGATACAAACTCCGGTGCCCTAGTCAGCAGCCCGTCCACTAGGACCAGGTCCTACAGGCCAAGCATGGCACTCCATCTCCGGGGCTCACCAGGCAGATAAATAGGCCTTCCCCGCACCACAAAGTCAGTCAGGCTGTCTCTTTCAACAAGCAACGCCTGCTCGGCTTTCCGAACAAGGAACATGTCCCTCTTTACTTGAAGATTAAACCGCCTGAGAAAGGACATCAAGTGCTTATCCTTGGGGTGATCCCTCCTTACAGCATCACCGCGGTCATAATTGAAGGAATCGCCCCCGATGATAAGAAGGCGACTGGTATCTACGGTATCGGTCTCAGAGTCCGAGGACTCAGTGACCACGGCAAGCTGTTCATGCCCCCGGTCCAGGGAGTTCACATTCTCCCATGTCACCACGGCACGGGAAGCAGAAGAAGAAGAACCAGATGCCATCTTATCTGCAAAAAAAAGCATGATAAGAAGAATTAACAAAGTCAAAAATAGTTGATGAGAAATAATATTTCTGACAAAAATTTCGGCAGAGTCTCCCCAGCTCGGGAGATTGCCAGAAAGAAGCGGGACATGTCCATCAAGAGACGGTCCCTAAAACAGGCCGTGGATATCGCACCGAGGCTGAAACGGAACACCCAGGGGAATAGCTCCGAGGGAAAGCCCTACTAGGAGCCTCCCGGGGTCCTGAAGAAGGATTTTAAATCCCAAAAATAGAATGGCAAAGACTCTCTCTCACCAGTCAAGAAGGCCGCTCGACCTTGCTCTCTCGGCGGCATGGGGAGAAGGAAGAGAGGAGAGAGAAAGTTTGGGTGAAAATGAGGAGGATGAGAGAAAAAAAGGCCAAAATAAGGCATATATAGGGGGTTCCACCTTGGGTTAATCCGGCACGCTAAATGGTGCACCGAATTAACCCCCCCTCTGTTAAATAGCGCGCCGGATGAGGGCGCGCTGTATTATCAACCCTATGACCATGCCGGATTAGCCTCCGAGCCGGTTTAAGGGCCATTCCAAACTTCTGTCGTCCAAACAGAAACCTACCCAGATGGTCCTGCTTCGCTCGTGCCTTGCTCGCAACACCCGCGACTGGGGGGCATTTGTTGGCACTCAAAATATATCCAATGGCGATCAAGCCTCGAAGACAAATGATGCGGCTCACTGAAACAGAGAAGCCGAAGAAGATCAATACACTGAAGCCTTCTTAAGCTGCCAAAGCCTCAGGTCACCCAGTATGAGCGCCGGGGGACTTCACCTCAGGAGGATCGAGAAGAATACACCACAAGCCGACAGTGTCATCAAGCTTGCCCAATGAACCGGTATCGACTCTATCGTACCGCATAGATAATATCAGTCGTCCGACCAAGGACGAGCATGCATCCATCGTCCGACCAAGGACAAGGATGTACCCGTCATCTGACCAAGGATGAGAATGTATCCGTCGTCCGACCAAGGACGAGCGTGTATCTATCGTCCGACCAAGGATGAGAATGCATCCGTTGTCCGATCAAGGACAGTGGTATACCTGGTGGCCCGTCACCTGAATGAAAGATCCTCCCAAGGTGAAAGAACACCCTTGGCCCTTCAGAACAAGGGACCTAAGCCTCTGTTAGTGGAAGACCCCGATTACCCAGCATGGGTACGACTTCTCATCATATTGGGTCCGTTAGTGACCAAATGATCGCCCAGTCAGGGCAAAGGCATCCTAAATGGCATTCCACCCCTCAAGAGAGCTTCGAGCACAAGTCAGGCCGAGTCAGCAACACGAACCACAGTGTCGAGGGCCGTGTTAGCGGAAAACCTGCATGTTCAAGCTGAAGATACACGAGGTTCCAAAGAAGGTTGTACGTCGACCCGAGAGCTTCATCAGGACTTCTCACCAAGGTTTTGCAAGACCACGGTAATATGAATGGTCATAGTGGCCCCTGGAGCCAATCTGGGACCCGCTGTATGACTCACGTCAAATGAATGGGCCTATCCGGTGCGCCCTTTCACCGGTGCCCCCCTCTTCCCGGCGCCCTCCTATCCGACGCGCCAAGAGCTAAATGGCCTCTCCCGGCACGCATTCTCCATGCCATGATAGCCCATATATATATATACACTTGGTTCGACCAAGTAAAAGGGGGAGAACAAGTCGATAAAGAAAAAAAAAGAGAAGATAGAAGTCGGCAAGAAGAAAAAGAGAGAGAGGGGAGTCTTGGGGGAGAAGTAGGGCTTCTACTAAGAGTGATCCCGCCGATGTCCTCCCCTGTCTGCTCGCCTGAATAGCTCCAGAGCTGGAGAAGAAGCGCCGATCCGATACTCTATTTTCCACAGTGAATGTTCTAGGTGGGTTCCGGTGATTTCCCCATTCCCCCCTTCTTCTCTTCTTCAGGCATCCTTTCCTTTGCGAATGCTGTAATAGATTGGGCAATGCTATGAGCCCATAGGTTTTCCTTTCAACCGCTGTGCTCTGTCCTCCCTGCTATTCCCTTCTTCCATGAGCTAGGAAGCGGCCTCGTGCGACAACGCCGAGCCACATATGTATGTGATATTCTATGTGATTGTTAATATATGGGATGGTTTCTAAAGCGAATAATAACCTTGGTCTGCACTTCTTCTTCCTTCTCTGAGTCTATCTGATCTATTGTCATCATCGGGTTTTTCCCTCTCGTGCGCCGAATATGCCCTGGGCCGTCCCTGAAAGGGCTACAGTGATAATCCCCCTCCCCGGGGTCTATACTCCATGTGCTTGCCGTATTTTTCCTTGCCGAAGACGGACATGTATGTGCATCTCCCTTTAGCTTTGGGATCGGATCCTCACTACCCCCGTTCACAGTCATGAACTGGGGATAACAGGGTTGTCCCTATAGACTGGGCATAGGTCCTCCACCACGATCGTTTCTCATCCATGATGCATGCCAGACGTTTGAATGTTGGCCCCTTTAAATGTCTACAGCTAATATGCTAACTGGCTAACCCGCTAACCAGCTGATCCCTTTCACGGATGACTGATCGCCATTGAGTATATTTTGAGTGCCAATAGAGGGGGAACATTCCCCATTAATGTCTCTGAATCACTATAAGGTCCAAAGGGTTCTCCCCACTGATGGCATATACCCCTATGCACTGTCAGAAGGTGAACATCAACAGGGATTTTAACCCGATATTAAATCCACCATCCTTAGGGATGTTGTGGTGACTATGGGTCGTGTGCCCCTCGCAGGCTAGCCCTCAGGGTTTCCTTCCCTCTTAGTCGTCCCTTTTCAGGATTATGAGTTGACTATGGGTCGTGTGCCCCTCGCAGGCTAGCCCTCGGGGTCCTCACCTCCCTCATTGGTCACCTTATCCGATCGTGTTCAACCCACGGAATGACGGTGCCCCTAGGCTAGTCCTCGGGGTTTCCTATCCGTTTGGGTCTGTCGACCGCCGTTGTGCCACCTGGCATTCAGGAGTTTACCCCATCTGTGGGTATGCCTCCGCTTTCCCCCGCAATCCTCTGGACCGGGGGAGGTGCTGTCAAAATTTCTCTAAAACTTATTGATTATTTGCCCTCACAGTTTGGGCTTAATAAGATATGATTTTGAACCATTAAACTTGCGTGCTCGAGTATGAACCTCGCACGAGTCTCAACCCTGCTTCAAGGGCATCCTGGACCTCAATTCATCCATCAAACAATCCAACATTTGTTCATGGTTTAAATAAATTGAAAAACATCTAAAAATCATCAAAAATCAACTAATCTGGCGCGCCCTTAATCCGGCGCGGTACCCCCCCCCCCCGCGTCGGAATAACCTCACACTCAAACTCAACACTTTTTTCTTGGCCGACATCCGACGCGCCATGGATGGGGCGCGCCGATTAAGGCCTTATCCTTGGCCGCGCCATTTCAACCCCTTTCCCTATGCTACCCCGTGTCGTATAACCCCTACACCTACTCTACCTTGCGTCGATTTTGAATAAAAGTGCGATTGTCGCACTGTTTTAACTCCTCTCTCATTCTCGAGCCAACCATCGCCTTCCATGGCTTGTGTCGGTCGATGTAATCAACCATAAGTCAAATAAAAAGTTGCTTTTCAATTTGAAATCATCTGTCATCATGCACTTGCTAGTTCATGCATTAGATATAGATATGCATTCTTATGTGCCTTGTTAGTGCATGCTTGCCTGAATAAGACCTCGATATATCAAATGGCATCGATGGAAGGCCGGGCCAAGCCTGACCGAAAATCTTGACCATTCACGATGGTGCTCTCCGGACCTACGTCCTCCACCCCGTACCGAAGGCTCGAACTTAATGAACAATGCCTGCTATGCATGATTAAGAAAACGATCAATGAATCATTTCATGCGGCCCCCAAAGGCTTCATCATCATATGCATTTTCCCGCATTCTATTTCAGCCTTGAACGGCTCGTTATCTCGGTAATTAATCAGAGGTTTTCCTTCTTATCGAAGGATGTAATTAACGTCATAGCCTTTATGGTATGGCGGAGTTTCTGTCCCGACATGAACTTCACTCTCGCCCGACTCAGGTCAGATTGAGCACATAATAAACTTGTCACCTAGTGACTGGCACGCCCCACGCGAATAACAAAGCAAATGGTCTAGTTCGGATATAATAATAGTAAACAAAAAGAAAAAAGATGAGTTCACATCTCACCGCTAACAGACTACCGGCGGCGCTCCGTACCAAGTTGGCTGTTTGCTCAATGGGGTACAGACGTGGTAGGCCCGCTATCGGCATCCTCATCAAGCTGCAAACATATCTTAGTAGCAACAGATTACTTCTCGGATGGGCAGAAGCAATAACACTAAGAGAAGTGACGGGGGAATTGGTCGCCAGATTCTTTCGACAAAATATAATATTCTGATTTGGGATCCCCAGCCGAATTATCTCTGACAATGGCAGTCACTTCAAGAACCAGAAGGTGTAACGACTGGCCGACAAATACTAGATTGATTGGAGAACGTCATCTCCCTACTACCCTTAAGCTAACGGACATGCAGAAGCCTTCAATAAAACGCTATGCACCCTACTAGCGAAGACAGTTAAGGCTAATAAAAGATATTGGGAAGAAAGGATGTATGAAGCACTCTGGGCTTATCGTACAGTTTACAAAACCCCAACTGGCTGCTCACCTTACTCCCTCGTGTATGGGTCAGAGGCTGTGGTGCTAATTGAATTGGAGGTTCCCTCGTTGCGAGTCGCCATCCAGTATGAGTTGGTTAGGAGCGAGTAAACTAACATAGAAAGAAGATTGGAAGAGCTCGTCGAGCTCGAAGGAAAGCATCTCCACGTGCAACAAAATATCCAATTATACCAGGCTCGCATGACCCATGCTTTCAACAAGCTGGTCAAGGGGCGAGAATTCAAGAAAGGAGACCTAGTAATGGTCAAAAGAAGAGAAGTAATGGCCTCCAACCCCAAAGGGAAGTTGGTTGAAAATTGGGTAGGCCCGTATGTCGTGCATTGGGTCTATGAAGGGGCTGCTTATGTTCTGGTCGACCACAAGAGCGCAATCCAGTTCTCTCCTCTCAATGGGAGGCACTTGAAGTTATATCGGGTGGCTGAACCGGCACTTGAAGAATGAACAAGACTAAAGGCATCGCGCAGCAAGCCATAAGTCCCACCATAATGGAACTACCTCTATGGACCTTACATGTCACACCCCGAGCCTTTATTACAGCAGAAGACTCGCTCGAGGAACGCGAACAGCCGGCATGGTAAGCCTCTTGCAAGCAAGAATGATCAGAGCGCAAGGTAATCACACATAAGAATGCAATCGCATAATATTTACTCAACTTCAACTTTCATTAATAATCAAATCCAATATTCGAATACAACCACTAATTCAACTTCCATCATGCTAGACTCAAGAAATAAGAAATTACATAGACTCGATCTAAACAATGTAAACTTCCTAAGTCTTCGCTCATTCTTTATTCACTCTCGGATCTGCTACTTGAACATTCCGAATCTGAACCCGACTCACTTCCATTTCCTGAAAAAGAATGAAAATAGGTGAAGAGGTGAAATCTCGCGCTGGTTCCTGAGCGGGCTGGTAATCACCAAGTTTGTGAACTGCAAGATAGGGAAACGGGTCAGAGGGCCCAGGGGGATTACCTGGGGCGAAACCCTCCGACGCTCAAGTCAGTAGAGCAATGGTGGGAGCAGCGATAGGGAGGAGAAGGTGAAGGCGCGAGATCCCTCTTCACCAATGGGGTGAAGTGATCCTTGCTCAGGAATTGGGGGTGGATCAATGCTCTTTTGGACTTACCTTTCGTCGGAGGGTATCCTAGGTTTAAATAGTGCGCCGCCCTCTGGAGTCCTGCAAGTCGAGGGGTCTCCGGTGGAGGTTACGTCCTTGTCGTGGGCTTTTATGGCCTCATCGTAGGGGCGCTATCCTTGCGGGGAAGCCGGAGCTCCTGGACTTCTTGGCGCCCGGCCCGCTGTGGACTCTAACGGCTGCAATGATAAACATTTTATCGGTCGTACCGAGCTTAGGGGGGCCGGCCCTATCGGGCAATAGGCCTAGCTCGGTGAGGAGATGGGTCGGACAGACCGGCTAGCGCTTCCCCCCTTCGTGCGGAGGGATGGCTCGTACGCGGGTCTTCCTATGACCTGACCGATGCTCAGGCTCTCCGAGCCTTGGGGCCGCCTAGGAGAGTTGTTTCCTCGAGCATTATTTTATTGGACTTTTCCAAGTGGGCCCTATGGGCTGTCACTTGGACGAGCTTGCCTCGTTGGGCCCTGTTGGGCCTAGTTGGGTCTGCTCTTTGAGTGGGCTGCAGGAATCCCCCTCTCTACTTGTCCCCCTCCTACTCCCGAGCCAAGGGGGCTCGGTTGAGTAGTTTTTTGAGGCTTTGGACCGGCGTGGCTCGGGTGGGTGGAATCCTGTCGGTGTTATGAAGCCACGTGTAGTGGTCGCCTGGGCCCGTAGTAATAATGATCCTGACGGATTTGAAATGAAGGGGCCCCCTTTTTCTAGGAGGTTGAAACGGCGCACCGCCTCCCGCGAGGGTTTATAGGCGTAGGGCTCTGCTCGTCCTCCCAGCCTTTCTAGGGTTTTTGGCCTTTCCTCCATTTCTTTGCTTCTGGGGCTCCTTGATGCGCCGTGAAGATACAGCGGGGGAGCAAGCTCTTACGGCGGCATTTGAGGAGTTGGCGCGTATAACCGCGGAGGCGATCCGACAGCTTCCTTCTCCCCCGGAGTCTTCGGGCTCTCGTGAGGGTTCTTCTTCTAGCTCTATGGCGGATCTGCGCTCGGAAATCGAGCAGGTGAGGCGGGAGCCGGTCCCCAATCGCAGCGATTTGGGGGAGGCTGATGTGAAGAAACTGGAGCATCAGTTTCGCCTGCCTCCGATATAGCTTTGTAGCCGCTGCCCCATACGAGACGAGCTTGGATAGCCGCATGAGCCATATTTGTACTTTTCTCTGGCGTGGAAGAGCGGATTCTGCCTCCCCTTCGAGCCCTTTGTTCTGAAGCTTCTCAATTTTTTCGTGTTGGCGCCTGTTCAGCTGGTGGCTAACTCGTATCTCCTGCTGTCTGCCTTTCGGATCCTCTGTCGCCTACAGGGGGTTCCCCCGTCCCTGGATCTTTTTCATTATTTCTTTGAGCTGAAGGCACATCCGTCGGTGGGGAAAGGCTTCTACTTTATTCAGGCGCGCAGGAATCGGAGTTGTATTCCGCTGGCGGCGAAGGATTCTTCGCACAAAGGGTGGAAGAGGCAGTTTTTCTGGGTGAAGGCGGAAGCAGTGGATGAATCCTAGAGGTGCCAGGTTATGCCCAACTTCCATCTGAATCTTCCCCCGCGGTAGGAGGAGTTCCCCGCCGATGTGGAGGAATACGCCGCTCGCTTGTTGACAAATCACCGGTCGACTGAGGAGCATGTGACGATGAAGAACGTAGAGCAGTATCTGCTTACACAGCTCAAGCCATCAGGTATCACCCTTCGGATCCTTCGGCGGGGTCGCCCTTTCGCTTCTTAACCGAATCTTCTTCTTCATTGCAGACATCCGGCGGGAACCCTTGGAAGAGGTCACCGAGGTCATCGATCTTGGGGATGACTCGGCAGTTGATGAGTCTGTCGTTCCCGCGGGTCGTTCCCAAGCCCAGGATAAGGGCAAGGGGGTGGCCTCCGAGGGATCTTCGCGGCCAAGCGGGGCGAAGTGCAAGGATCCCATGGAGGGAAAATAAGCCGCAAAGGCCAAGAAGCGGGCCAAGAAGGCTGGCCTTCCTACCGTTGCCGGGGGCGACTCTGGCTCGGCGGCGCTCCCCTCTTGGGGGCAAGATGGGGCCGACCCTTTCAGGCCAGCTCCCCCACCTACCAGGCGAGAGGGGGCCGAGGAGACCAGGGGCCCCTCCGAGGGCGGAGATAGGTCGGTTCTCCCCTCCCCGGGGATGGAGGGGACCGGTACTGAAGTAGCCGACGTCGAGACCGGGAGACCGGTCGAGGTCGGCGATGTCTCGGGCGGTGAGGCCGGGCCGAGACAGATAGGGATGGGGGTTGGCCCGCGAGGGTGTCGCAGCCCCAAGTGCTCGAAGTTCCCGGTGCGGTCGATCCCGTGGCGTCAGTCGAGGTTGGGGGTTCACCCGGGGAGGCGTCGCAACCCTAACCGACCGCGGCGTGCGGGGTGGTCGGCCCCATTGCTCGAGCCGAACCTTCTGGCGGGGCGTCCAGTGGGGAGCGGATCTCCATGCCGGAGGCCTTGGAAAGGCTCGGTGTTTTGGGCGACCTGTATCGGGTTTGCCGAGATGTTGCCGCAAAGACGAGGGGGGGAGACAAGCGCCACTCCCCCTCCGGAGTCCTCGACGTCCTCATGGAGGGCGGCCTAGTCATGGCTCGGTCGGCGGCCTTGATGGCGGAGACGTACGCTCGGACGGAGGCGGAGCGGTCGAATCTCGCATGGGCCCTCGGGGGGAGCGAGAGGAAACTGGCCCGCCTCAGCGAGGAGCATGAGGGGCTTCGACGGGAGTTCTCCGTGATCAGGGATTTGGCACGGGCGAGCCGGCTAGAAACCGAGGCGTTGACCGAGCAGTTGGCTAAGGCCCAAGAGTCGCTTGAGAGGAAGGGCAAACTCTTGGAGGAGGAGCGTCTGCGTCACCTCGAGCTGGACCGTCGCTGGGAGCTCGAACGTGCCGAGCTACTGGATCGGGCGGAGGTAGTGGAGCGCCTTCGTTCCGTGGCCGAGGCGGATCGAGCCCGGGCGGAGAGGCGGTCGAGCGAAACCGAGCGAGGGAGGGTCGAGGCAGAGGAATGCCTGGCGGGGGCAGAGGAGCGTGCAGCCAAGGCGGAGCGGGCTTGGGTCGAGCTCGTTGGAAGGATGGAGCAGATCGAGGCGGAGGCGATCGAGCGGTATAGGAGCTCGGATGCCTACTCAGCCGACCTGGAGAGAGCCTCCCTACCATATTACGAGGTAGCGCTTCGCCGGGGTGCCCGAAAGGGGTTTAAGCAGGGTTATCGTCGGGCGGTGGACTACGCCTACGATCAAGACTCCAGGATCGAGTTCCCTTTGGGCCAGAGCTATGACTCAGATGAGTCGGTTTCTAGCTCCTCTACGTCGAGCGGGGAAGATCCAGAGGGGTCTCCTCCGGCGGGGTCACCAACTTCGGACGTCTCGGGAGGGCTCGCGACCGAGACAGTTCTCGCATAGGCGAGGTCAGTGCCCAGGTCGGCCGTCACCGAGGGTGCTGGGGGTGACGCGCCCACTTCCGTCGCTCCCGAGCTTCAAAGTGGGCCCGAGGCCTGATGTATTTTGCCTTATTTTGCCCCTTTCTCTTGTTTGTCTCTCTTTCCTCCTTTAGAGGGTTTCCTCTTTATGAGATAATGAATGACTTACTTGTTTGATCGCCATCCTTGCCGTGATTTGGTTGGCGTATCTGAAGTAGTTGGAGAGTGCCGATATGTCCTGCGTGGTTTTCGCATGCTGATTTGGTAGGCTTCTGACGGGGCGTCCTTCCGTTCCCTCACGCTTTGAATGCCAGGCCGCTTCGTGAATCCCGCTAGGGCGGGAAACGAGGAGTTGGAGGTGACTGTTCAGGGGATAAATCCTTTGGCGTGTTTTTGAGGGGGGAGTCATTTAAGGCGTGTAGCCTCCTTTGGCCTATAAGAAGGACCGAAAGGCACCCTTTTCTCTTTACCGCTTGGGATTTGCTCTAACAGTCTTTCCTCACTCCTTCTTCTTCATTCTGCGTTGTGCCGTTGCATTCGGAGCATGGAGGATCCTTCGGAGGGCAACGCCGTCGCCAACGGGGAGCAGAGAGCTCTTGCCGTCCCGGCTTGTTGGATGGGTCCCACGGTCGCCGCGCGGGTTTGAGACGGGTCCGAAGGTCGCCGCGCGGATCTGGAGAGGGCTTCGACGTGTGAGGGCACGGCTCTTGCCCTTTCTCAATTCTGGCGTGGCTTCCGGGCGGGCGCCGAGGCGGAGGACGGATGGGGGTATCAGGGATGCCTGCCGCCACTCCCCCTCTACATGGGGGGGAGGCGCATCAAGTTCCCTCCTCACCGAAGCCTTCCTCCGTCTGCAGCCTCTTTCTCCCTCTTCTGCTCTTCATTTCTTTTACTCTTCGGAGGCTACTTGCTCTCTATTCCCTTCCAGGGAGTTGGGGAAAGAGGAGGTCTTCACGGCGCTCCTTCTCCCTGACCTCTATCAACTTGGAAGGTAGCCTTCCCCAACTTTAGAAGGTGGTTACCTTCTCTGCAGTCCCTCTGTCACCTTTGTCAGGGGTCATCTGAGCCAACTGGATCGGCCCCCTCTTGTCCGAGCCAGTTTCTACACGAGGCAGAGTCAGTGGCTGGACGTGAGGAGATCGAGATCGAGTCAACCGAGCGATGACCCCTCGCAGCGGTGTTAGACTAATTTTCTTGCTTTTTGTCATGCAATGTACTAGCCTTTGCCTTTCTGATGTATCAATAGTTTTGAATGAAAAGAAAAGGGATTTATTTCGTCCATCTTGTTGTACAATTTCAAAAATAGATTTTGCGTAGTGCGGCTGCGTTCCATGTCCAAGGAATGGGATCCTCTTCCATTGTTGCTAACGTGTACGCACCTTTCCCGAGCGTCTCGACCACTCGGTAGGGGCCTTCCCAGTTAGGGGACAGCTTGCCCGCCGCCTCTAGAGGTCGAGAGGCTTCGGCTTTTCTGAGGATGAAGTCTCCCAGTTGGAAGTGTCTGCTTCGGACTCTGGCGTTGTAGTATCGAGTGAGGCGTCGCTGGTATTCCGTCGCTCGGATGCTGGCAATATCCCGGAGTTCATCGGCTAGGTCGAGGTTCTCGAGTAACTTTTGGTTGTTTTCCTCGAGCGAGTAGCGGATGACTCGGAGAGACGAGTTGGTGATCTCTAATGGAATGATGGCCTCAGTGCCGTACACCAACTGAAAAGGACTTTCACCGGTTGCCATCCTGGGAGTCGTTCGGTGCGACCACAGTACGCTAGGCAATTCCTCGAGCCAACTACCCTTGGCTTTGCCGAGTCTGGTCTTTATGCCTTTCAAGATAGTCTTATTGGCATTTTTGACCAGCCAGTTGGCCTGAGGGTGGGCGACCGAAGTGAAGTGGTTACGGATGTTTAGGTCGGCGCATCTGTCTCGGAAATATCGAGAATCGAATTGCCGACCGTTATCTCTCACTATCACTCGGGGGATGCCGAAGCGACAAATGATCGATTTCCAGACGAAACTCCAGACGACTGTCTCGGTGATCCTTGCAGTGGCTTCGGCCTCGATCCATTTATTGAAGTAGTCGATGGCGACGACAATGAACTTTTTCTGGGACTGAGCCGTGGGGAATGGCCCGAGAATGTCGATCCCCCGCCGAGCGAAGGGATAAGGCTCGGCGAGGGTGATGAGTTCTGTAGCCGGCTGATGGACCAAGTGGTCGAACCGCTGGCATCGGTCGCACTGTTCAACATAGACTGAGCAGTCACACTGCAGGGTGGGCCACCAGTACCCCTGTCGTAACAGGATCCTGGCCAGTGACCTTGCCCCTGAGTGTGCTCCGCACGGGCCTTCATGAACCTCTTGGATGGCTCGGCTGGCTTCGTCGGGGCCGAGGCACTTCAGGAGAGGGCCGGCGAAAGAGTCACTAGCTCGGGTCGGGAGGGGGAGTGGCGCTTGTACTTCTGCTTACGTTCTCCATCTCGGTCTCGCTTCTTTCCTGAGCTAGGATTTGGCTTGGGGCCCTGCTTCTTGTCCCCCTCCCGACCCGAGCCGGTTGCATCTCGGCAAGCGCTGAGTACTTCTTCGCACTCGGCGTGGCGCAGAGCCAGAGTCACTAGCTCGGGAAGGGTCGAGGGAGGGTGGAGGACAAGTTCACGGCGGAGGTTCTCGTCCCGGGTACCCCCGGTCAGTGCGCTTGTGGCCGAGGCCACATCCAGGCGGAGGATTCGGAGGGCTTCCAATTTAAATCGGTGGACGTAAGCCCGGAGCCTTTCCCCTTGCGCCTGTTTGAGGGCCAAGAGCCCCGCTACCGACCTTGGGGGGCCACTTCCGGTGAAGCTCTCCTTGAAAACTCGCCCGAACTGCTTGAAGTCTCGGATGGATCCGGGGGCGAGGGCCCGGAACCACGCTTGAGCGCCCTGGACCAGAGTGGTCACGAAGGCTCGGCACTTGATGGGGTCCGACGCTCCGTGCAGAGTCATCAGGGCGTCGAAGCTATCATAATGGTCGGCCGGGTCGCCCTGGCCGTCGTAAAGCTTGAAGGTTGGTATGGGGGCTCTGGGAGATACCTCTGCCTTCAAGATATACTCGGAGAACGGGGATTTCTCCTCGTCTTCCGGGGAAGAGGCCTTCTGTAGGGCACGCTCCTGCTCAGCAAAGCGCCTTTCGAAATCTCGCAGCCGGAGGGATAACTCCGGTTGCG
Organism: Amorphophallus konjac; assembly: GCA_022559845.1. Taxonomy (NCBI): domain Eukaryota; kingdom Viridiplantae; phylum Streptophyta; class Magnoliopsida; order Alismatales; family Araceae; genus Amorphophallus; species Amorphophallus konjac. The sequence goes on from CM040119.1 coordinate 293,456,572, forward strand.
ATCGTGCCGCGAGGTTGGGGGGAACATCTTGGCGGTCTCAGGGAACGTCGGCTTCCGGATCTGGCCGTTACGTCCCCCGCCTTCCTTTCCTCGGCGTGGAGGAGGCCTCTTGCTCCGGAGGTGAAGCTTGCGAGGGTCCTCCGACCCTGTTACGGATGAGCTACTGGCCGCGGAGGGTGAAGCGGCCCCCAGCTGTATGCTGGGACGTACTCCTGTGGGGGGGGCTCCCTAACGGGACACGGGACCTTGCATCCCTGGTCGCCTGGGTGAGTTCCACGAGGACATCCAGTTTGGCGTTGAGGGCCTGGAAGGCTTTGGCGCCACCGTAGGGGGGTAGCCCCACCGCCGCAGGGGGGGGTGGTGGTCCGTCGGCGGGGATGCTGGCGTTGGAGGGAGGGTTCTGTGAGGCCCTAGAAGGGCCATCCCCTGCTGCTACCATGGCCTTGCCCCTTTCGCCGACGGACCTCCTCCCTGAGCTCCTTCTCACCATGTTGGCTCTTCGTGCGTTTCCCACAGACGGCGCCACATGAAGAGGCGAAATCTCGCAGCCGGAGGGATAACTCTGGTTACGGTCGTGCCGCGAGGCTGGGGGGAGCATCTTGGCGGTCTCCGGGAACGTTGGATTCCGGATCTAGCCGTTGCCTCCCCTGCCTTCCTTTCCTCGGCGTGGAGGAGGCCTCTTGCTCCGGAGGTGGAGCTTGCGAGGGTCCTCCGACCCTGTTACGGATGAGCTGCTGGCCGCGGAGGGTGAAGCGGCCCCCAGCTGTGTGCTGGGACATACTCCTGCGGGGGGGCTCCCTGAAGGGGCACGGGACCTTGCATCCCTGGCCGCCTGGGTCTTCATGAGTTCCACGAGGACATCCAGTTTGGCATTGAGGGCCTGGAAGGCTTCGGCGCCACCGTAAGGGGGTAGCCAAACCACCGCAGGGGGGGGCGGTGGTCCGTCGGCGGGGATGCTGGCGTTGGAGGGAGGGTTCTGTGAGGCCCTGGAAGGGCCATCCCATGCTGCTACCATGGCCTTACCTCTTTCGCCGGCGGACCTCCTCCCTGAGCTCCTTCTCACCATGTTGGCTCTTCGTGCGTTTCCCACAGACGGCGCCAGATGAAGAGGCGAAATCTCGCGCTGGTTCCTGAGCGGGCTGGTAATCACCAAGTTTGTGAATTGCAAGATAGGGAAACGGGTCAGAGGGCCCAGGGGGATTCCCTGGGGTGAAACCCTCTGACGCTCAAGTCAGTAGAGCAATGGTGGGAGCAGCGATAGGGAGGAGAAGGTGAAGGCGCGAGATCCCTCTCCACCAATGGGGTGAAGTGATTCTTGCTCAGGAATTGGGGGTGGATCAATGCCCTTTTGGACTTACCTTTCGCCGGAGGGTATTTTAGGTTTAAATAGTGCGCCGCCCTCTGGAGTCCTGCAAGCCGAGGGGTCTCCGGTGGAGGTTACGTCCTCGTCGTGGGCTTTTATGGCCTCATCGTGGGGGCGTTATCCTTGCGGGGAAGATGGAGCTCCTGGACTTCTTGGCGCCCGACCCGTTGTGGACTCTAACGGCTGCAATGATAAACATTTTATCGGTCGTACATAGCTTAGGGGGGCCGGCCCTATCGGGCAATAGGCCTAGCTTGGTGAGGAGATGGGTCGGACAGACCGGCTAGCGCTTCCCCCCTTCGTGCGGAGGGATAGCTCGTGCGCGGGTCTTCCTATGACCTGACCGATGCTCAGGCTCTCCGAGCCTTGGGGCCGCCTAGGAGAGTTGTTTCCTCGAGCATTATTTTATTGGGCTTTTCCAAGTGGGCCCTGTGGGCTGTCACTTGGACGAGCTTGCCTCGTTGGGCCCTGTTGGGCCTAGTTGGGTCTGCTCTTTGAGTGGGCTGCATGAATCCCCCTCTCCAATAGGTAATGAGCACACTTGCCCAGTAGATATCTTCGCATCAACATGAAGGCATCATTAAAGTAATTAACATTTTTGCTCTAGAGGAATAAGGTAAAATCATGCGAATGCGATCAATCATACAATTAAACCAAAGTATGTAAGATAGAATGAGAGAAAGTATGAACTAGCAAGAATGTTATAAGAACATGATATGGCCTTTCATGAACAAGAATGTAACGAGAATGTACTAGCAAACCACATAATCATCACTCCAATATCTTTTGCTTATGAGAAAGTACTTCGTGAATTTCTGTGGAATATCAAGAAAGTCATGTATAAGTATCAATCATGCTGTATCGTGGGTCTTCACTTATTTATAAAGAAAGTACTCCCAGCGTAATGCGACGCCAGTAGCATCATACCCCATGGTTTATAATAGTATATTTTCGACAATCTGTCGAGGGGACTAGCATAGAGCCCTTGAACACAATCAGTGCTCGATCGCATCTTCAAGTATAAATCAAGCTTTTTCCACGCATGTAACAATAAAGTATGGCCAAGAATGTACAATTCCAACAAGCTCTTGATAACAATAATTCAATGAATGAATGCTTTAATAAGAATCATGAGAAATCAAGAATGACTTATACTATGTTATGCTTATGGAAATAAATCGGCAGCATAATGGTACATTCTTTATTTTTCATTCATTATATTAGGTTTCTTGATCAATATGATAAGTTCTAGATCATCAATAGTCCATTTAGAAACCTTGGAATATCAACCCATGGGTCAAACCTTGGGTTAACATATTTAAGCTTGGTGACGGTCTTGTACTAGGCCGTTACATAATGTGATGCTCCAGTATTGGGCCATTACATTAGTCTGAATCCAGAACCAAGAAATCGGACTCAGTTGAATGTGACGGTCGTATATTGGGCCGTTACATGTGCCTGACGGTCCAATATAGATCCGTTACACTACTGATAACTAGAAACATCGATAGTTTAATCTAATCAATTGGGTTTTAATGGTACAACCAACTCGACGTCCTAGTGGGAATCCTAGGCTCGTAGAGAATTACGGAGGCCTTGCAACAAGATTTCCTAATACATTGGAAGGAATATCCAATAGAGAGGTCCTCATGTCCAAGAATAATGTTCCTATAGTGCAAAGTGTGAATTAATGGACATATACCTGAATATATGCCATGTACTTAGAGAAATGACTCTATTGATAGAGAGAATGTGTAACAATAGGAAATCATGATAAAACTCCGTCAATACATCTTTGGAAAATCATGATTTAGATACAAAACTATAGAATTTTGGCACATGAAATTAACATAACTTAAAATAACTTAAGATGCATTAATCATACAATTTCTATTATGAATCAATAAATAAACTTAAAGTCATGATAACAGGTCCAAACTTAGCTATCTAGGCTTATTTATTAGTAAACTTAACTGGTTACCATTCTGCCTCGGGCTGACAGAACACAGGGGTCTGACGGTCTAACAAGAGCGTGGCACAGTACCTGTGACGGTTTATCGAGGGGCCGTTACAGTAGTGTAACGCTCCTGTTATGGTGCGTTAGAGACAACAGAGGAATTAAAATGCAACAGAGGGTGTGACGGCTTATCGTAAGGCCGTTACAGTTTGTGACGGTCTAAGTATGATGCGTTAGAGTCCCTACTAACAGTATAAATAAATTATACGACTATGATTTAAAACCATGTCATGTTTGAAAAGATTTAACTACCCCAATCATGAGAAAACGAAGTAAAGGTCATCTAGATGCATAGGTTGTAGTGAATCGACAAGATAATAATTTTGATCTTTGATTAGGGCTAAGAATATGTATGTATGCATGAACCCACTAAAACATGAAATCCATGATCTATAGTGCATGAAATCAAGCACAATCAGAGGGCTTTTATCCTTAACAAGATGTTTTTCCCAATCATGAGATAACCTACCTCTTAACTAGGGTTTAAGCTTCTAATTTGAATCTAAAAATCGAGCCCTAGCTCTCCTTTTTCAGCTATTTTCCAGCAACTTTCTACTGCTCTATCTCTCCAACCTCTTGTCCTAAATATGTGAAATTTTGAGGGTAAGAATATGAAACTAAGGTGATCAAAAAGTTCTAAAGGATTGAATTCTAATTACCTCGTTTAGACGTCCTAATCTCTTGATCTTCAGGGGTCCTTTGCTTTGAATCCTGAGTTACTATAGTCGAAGCAGCAACTTTGGAAGCTTCAATCTCCTTGGTTGCCTGATCTCCTAACATGAAATTTGGAGAACTATTAGTCTAAAGTATACTAAAAAAAATCTTTTAAAGAACTTACCCGAAATTCTATCTCCTTACCTTGATTCTTTACGAGCAAAAAGTAAGGGTCGCTCAGTTCAGAACTAGGTCCTATTTATAGGGTTTTGAAGATTAAATCGATTCTAGAGTCCTTAATTGCCAGAACCGAATCCTTAAGAGTCATTAGTAATGTTATAAACTCTCCCAAGTCGATCTCTTGCAGATAGGATCCCAAAGTTCTAATCTTTTTGCTCGTTCTTTCATTCACGGAACTGTCATGGTGTAACGCATCAGTCTAGGTGCGTTACATGCATGTGGCGGCCGTACGATAGACAGTTACATCCCATGTGTGTAGAATTTCAAATTAATAAAACTCTTTTATTCGTTTATCTAATATAATTATGTATAAAATAGTATTTACCCTTAAAATACGTGAATAGGCTAAATAACCTTCTAGAATATGGGCCAAACTTAATGGGCTTGGTCCTTAGACCTTCTGGATTTTGTTTAAATAGGCTAGGTTAATTATTTAACACAATTGGGCCTTATAATGATTTGTTAATCTAATAATCCATTAATCTATTTAGCCCTTATAAATTCCTAATAAATTTTTGAAAATTCTATAAATGATCTAGAAATTATTACATAACTTCTGGGGCACTACACCCTCCCCCACTTAGAAGAATTTGGTGCCCAAATTAAATACATGGATTATGGATAATTCTGAAAATCTTTTCCGCATGGCTACTTCGGTTTCCCATGTTACTTCATATGGCCATGTTTTCTTCCATTGAATCTTGACCATAGGAATAACTTTATTCCTTAGTTGACGCACTTCTCGTTCCAGAATCTTTATTGGCGTTTACTCGTACGTCATATCCTTCTGAATCTCTAGATTGTCATAAGTGATAATATGGTCAGGTTCATATACATACTTCTTCAACATAGAGACGAGAAATACGTCAGGAACTCCTACTAATTGTGGAGGTAAACCCAATCTATAAGCCACTTCACCGACTCTTTCGAGAATTTCAAACGGACCAATGAACCTTGGAGTTAGTTTACCCTTAATGCCAAATCTCCAAATACCACGACCTGGAGAAACCTTGAGATACACATGGTCTCCTACTTGAAATTCCAAGTCGCATCTTCGATTATCAGCATAAGACTTTTGCCTATCTTGTGCCATCTTTATTCTCTCTTGAATAAGCTTGGTCTTCTCTGTAGAATCTCTGATAATATCGGGGCCTAGGAATTGTCTTTCCCCTATTTCACTCCAACATATTGGTGATCGATAACTTTTTCCATATAGAGCTTCGAAAGGTGCCATTTGTATGTTGGCCTGATAACTGTTGTTATATGCAAATTCTACCAGAGGTAAGTGATCATGCCAACTACCTCCAAAATCAATAACACAAGCCTTGAGCATGTCTTCTACCACCTGATTCGCTCTTTCTGTCTGACCATCAGTTTGTGGATGAAAGGCTATGCTGAAATTTAATCTAGTCCCTAGTGACTGTTGTAGACCCTTTCAAAACTGTGATGTGAATCGAGGATCTCTATCAGATATAATAGTGACAGAGACACCATGTAATTTGACAATTTCCTTTATATATAATGCTGCCAGGATATCCACAGACCATCGACTTTTGATTGGTATGAAATGTGCAGATTTAGTCAATCGGTCTATGATTACCCATATACCATTGTGTCCACCTCTTGTCATAGGTAACCCCATAATGAAATCCATCCCTATACTCTCCCATTTCCATTCGGGAATATTTAATGGATGCAGTTTACCTGCGGGTCTAAAATGCTCAGCCTTTACTTGTTGACAAGTGAGACAGCGAGACACGAAATTAACTATTTCTCTCTTCATGTTGGGCCACCAGAAATTTCTTTTAAGATCTTGATACATTTTTTTACCACCTGGATGAATGGTGTACTTGGAATTATGTGATTCTTCTATGATCAATTTCTTCGTATCTTCATGATCCAGTACACACACTCGGCCCTTGAATAGCAATCTTCCATCCTCCATAATAGAGAAATCCGACCATTGTTCAATATTAGCTTTAGTTTCTAGTAACACGAGATCATCATTTTGCAACTTGACTAGATCCTCTATTAAGGTAGGTTGAGCTCGTATATTAGCCATGAAGCAATCTTCTTCCTTCCTGTCAATATCTAAGTTCAACTGAGCAAATTGAGGAATAAGATTAGTCATACTAATCATGAGACTTAATAGCATACCCATTGGTTTTCTGCTGAGTGCATCCGCAACAACATTAGCCTTACCAGGATGATATTGTGATGGGAATCGACACCGAGCATGTACATTTTCTTTTGCATTTATGTCCTTTTAGTCTGTGTTCATATCCTTGGGAAAGTATGTACGCAAATGTACGGCTTTGTAAGCCAATGTGTCATTCCCTTGGATTGTGTGGGTTTTTGTGCAATTATGTAGTAGGTCTAGCTAGGGGGCCCTCCGCCCATTCCCATTGGTCCATGTCACCTATGTGGGGCTGGTCAACCATCCTAGGTGGCCATCTAGAAGGGTTGAATGCCAATTGACCACATGGGAGGCAAAGGGGTCAAAATTTCAAAGGTTGGCCACCAACCTACCCCTTGGTCAAGGGGGCGCCCCCTTCCACTTGTAGTATTTTATTTTTTTTGTGTGTGATTCACACTTAATCCCAGCTTTCCATTCCCCATCCCTAGATCCAAGGGTCTACATTTGATTAGATACATAGCATTTAAAAGGTTGTATTTTCCATTTATTGGCATTAATGAAGAGAAAATTGTTGGAAAATCAAGAGTGCTTCTTGTGCCCCTCCCCTCTCCCCTGGTGTTCATCTCCTCCAACCCCCAATTCTAGCGTGGTTTCATCTCTATCCCCTCCCCTCAATCTCTGGTTGTGATCTGTGCCGCCGCCGCCGCCGTTCGTGCCGCCATCGGACCGCCACCGAGCCACCGTCGAAGTTCTATCTTCAGCCAACAGCAGCCCCTTCCACAAAATTCTACAGTCAGCCCCAAGCTCTTCTTGATCTGACAATTTTATGGTGTGTTCCTATCTTCAATCCCCACCACCAAAAAACAAATCCCATCTTAATTCCATCATTTACTATTTTTCAAATTTTGTGTGTTTCTGTTTCCCAGTTCTGTCCATTTTCAGATCTGTGTGACAGCACCCCTGTAATCCCCCCCTCCGACCATCGTGTTGATTTTTCCAAACCCTCCCAATTTTACTGGGAGTTCTGTTCATTGTCCCCTCACTCTATGAATTTGCCTGATTTTTGATCAGCCTTCCATCTATTTTTCAAAATTCGTTTTCAGAGCCATCTATAGTGCTGTCAGCAAGTTTCTAGATCCGACCCACTGCTAGTATAAAAATCATCACAATTCGTAGCCATCTCCAAACTTGTGACAAAAAATATTTCTGTCTTCCTTGTTCGATTTCCTACAACTTTGATGAAGACCTCAGAAGCTGAATCGGATATCTACTTTGCTGTCAATGGCAGTTCTCAGACAACTCACTTGTAAATCTGAGAGTTTGGGTACTGTACAATAGCAACCTTCAAAATTCGCCAACAAGAAGTACAGAGCTGGTTATTTTTCTGTAATCCCATAAGGTTGAATCCCTTCGAAGCATCTTTCCAACGGCGCCAGTTTCGTGTCGATCCGACATCGGGGCTGATCGCAGCGTCCGTTCTCGCCGGAGCGCCCGCCTGAAAACAGAACCGGCAGATCCATGGCCGGTTATTCCGACCGGTGCCGATCGGAGCCGTCCGGCCTCCGGCCAGCGAACCAGCGTGCCTCCATCCCAGGGAGCGCTTCCCCAAGTGTCCCTACTACAGCGGTGTCATCGGGTCCCACACGGCCCCTCCGGCCAGCACGTGGGCCCCACAGTCACGAGTTCGGGTGCTGCCGAAGAGACGCGAGAAGCCGCCCGTCAACCCGAATTCGGTCCTCCCGGACCCACTTGTGTAGCCCTTTACCTCCCTGCGTAGAGTGGGAAGTGATTCATTGCTGTAACAATCGTGTATTATTGTTCCGGAGTACGAGTTTCGGCCGGGTCCGTCTTCCCCACACCGAGCGCGTGGAGGTATCATTTTCGCTCCCTTCTCGGCATTTACTTTCTTTCGTATATATATCTTTATGCCACTGCTAGAGAGCATGTGTAGGGATATCTAGCTCGCTATATGATGTTTATTACCGCTACTGCGAGAGAGAGAGTGACCGTCCCGTGACCCGATCCAGGCACAAAAGAGAGCCGATCACCCTAGCTCATTGCCGGTTTCTCAACCACGCACGTCCGACGCTTCCCTCGTTAAGGGACAATCGCGAGCTTGTCGTGTCCATGGTCCGTCCCGCATCAATTTGGTATTAGAGCAAGTTTGAGTCTAGGGTGTCTCAAAAAAAAAAAGAGTGTCATTTAAGTCTAAGTGTCTAAGTCGGTCTTAGGAGTTGCATTTGCATACCATTAGTTGGTATATCAAAAGGGTGCTGTCTGAACGTTAGGCTACGCCTATCGGGAAGGCCGCACACTTGCCCGAGTGATCTTCGGATCGATAACTCCGCCCCGTACCGAGTCTTTGTGTCTTGTCCTTAGTATGCATGCGTCCCAACCTTTGCATTAGTCAGTCTAGTGTCTTGTCTCCGTGTGTATGCATGTCCATGTCCGCTATCCATGGCCATTCCCCAAGGCCATGCGTCCAAGTGGTCATCTCTGGTGGCCCAAGCCAAGGCCTTCCTAGCCCGACCCTATATCGTTTCTAAAGCCACTCTACCTAATGGGTTCACAACGGAACTCCATTTCATCGATAGGGAGTCGGATAATTGGGTTGCTTTTGATATCATGGAGTCTCTCTCCAAGACAGGCGAGATTGTCCGTGATGGTGATTTTGCTTGTGTTGAGTTCTATAGAAGGTCGGCTCCGTTCTTTACACCGATGGTGCATGGTGCAGGATCGGCACACTTGTTGGTCCATGCATCATTTTAGGGCAAACGTGGTTAGGAGAAAGAAAGGCTAATCTTGACTGGGGCAAAAGGACTTGCACCTTATACCCACGTTACCTACCTGGCAAGATCATCCTTAAGGATAGGGCTCAATCGAGCACCCTCGTCTTTCCCGCCACCCAACCCCAGTGGCCCACTCCACCTTCGGATTCATGCTTGCCACCTCTCCTGGAGCCCACCCCTCTAGCCACCCATCATGGGAGCCACCCTCTCTTCGAGGAGCCACATTTAGAGGATGTCCATCCCGAGCCACCCGTGTTTCTTACGGGTACGCTATACATAGCCGAGCCACTTCTTAGTTGGCTCAAGGATGGCTTGGTCCCACGTCCTTACCTTTCTATGGACCCCACCTTACCTATAGTGCCCGTCAACTCCTTCCACACTACCTTTCGGTCTAGTCACCATATTGATACATTGGATGACCTTATTATGGGATTAGACACGCAATGGAAGTTGACGCACCTACTGGCCCGAGGCTTTGACCAACCCGCTAGTCTTAGCTTCACCCATCCGGCCTTCGGGTCCATTACCTCCGAGTGCACCATGGGATGTGTCACCACGGAGATTCTTCTATTCCTCTCGATACCGGCCGAGTCCGACTTCGTTCCTTTTTACCCAAGGGAGAAATCCTATTTTCTACACATGTCCGTCGTCCCACCGATCATAATGTATGACGGTGACTATGAATTCCAAACTTGGGACCATGTCATGTTGGAACCCATATCACGGGGTCATACCTTCTTCGACCCTTTTTCTAGTGAACCTCCCGAGCTACCATCTTCACTCCACTTCCTCCGCGGAGTTCACTATCATGCCTTTTCCACTCGGGCCAAACAACCTCCACATAGCCATAGGTCCGAACCATCATTCGGGGGTGAGGAAGACTTTGGTTTCCCCGATCCCTCTAAACCACCCGCACCTCCTGGACTTCCCGCATCCAAGCCCAATGTCCATGATTGGTGCATCGTAGTATGTCTAGGAGTTCCCCATGACGTCAACCTCCGGTTACGTCAAATGCATGCATGGCACACATTCGGGTGTCCTGGTCCGCCGTCACCCATGTACGGGTCGGACTAACATTAGGTGTGTCTAGGGTCATAGATGAGTCAGTGTGTTTTCCTTGTGTGGTTTGTTTATGTGGTGTGTTTTGAGTCGATTGTTTGTGTGGTTTGCATACGTGTGTTAGTGCTTGGTGAGTCTGCATGCGTCATGTGCAAGCTCGTTGTTGTTCTCTTATGAGTAAGAAGCGATTGGACTCACTCGATGAGTATGGGATCGGTTCTATATCTACACCCGGATCTAGTCACCTACAGGGACTCAGCGGTGATTCCTATTGAGTCTTGGAGCCGCCACTTCCCCTTTGAGAGTGCCCCCACCCGGAGTGTCCACCTCTAGCCCATAGCAGCTTGTGCATATCGAGTATATATGGAAAGAGCAGGTGACGGTCACTTGGAGTGGAGCATACCCGTGCTACTTGGCACGGTGATGGATCCGCCGGAGTACTCGAGCATCCTTACCCCTACTCGACGGGGTCGAGTTCCTCCCACCCGGGGAGAGTTGATGGGAATCGACGCCGAGCATGTACATTTTCTTTTATATTTATGTCCTTTTAGTTTGTGTTCATATCCTTGGGAAAGTATGTACGTAAATGTACGGCTTTGTAAGCCAATGCGTCATTCCCTTGGATTGTGTGGGTTTTTATGCAATTGTGTAGTAGGTCCAGCTAGGGGACCCTCAGCCCATTCCCATTGGTCTATGTCACCTATGTGGGGCTGGTCAACCATCCTAGGTGGCCATCTAGAAGGGTTGAATGCCAATTGACCACATGGGAGACAAAGGGGTCAAAATTTCAAAGGTTGGCCACCAACCTACCCCTTGGTCAAGGGGGCGCCCCCTTCCACTTGTAGTATTTTATTTTTTTTGTGTGTGATTCACACTTAATCCCAGCCTTCCATTCCCCATCCCTAGATCCAAGGGTCTACATTTGATTAGATATATAGCATATAAAAAATTGTATTTTTCATTTGTTGGCATTAATGAAGAGAAAATTGTTGGAAAATCAAGAGTGCTTCTTGTGCCTCTCCCCTCTCCCCTGGTGTTCATCTCCTCCAACCCCCAATTCTAGAGTGGTTTCATCTCTATCCCCTCCCCTCAATCTCTGGTTGTGATCTGTGCCGCCGCCGCCGCCGTTTGTGCGGCCATCAGACCGCCACCGAGCCACCGTCGAAGTTCTATCTTCAGCCAACAGCAGCTCCTTCCACGAAATTCTACAATCAGCCCCGAGTTCTTCGTGATCTGACAATTTTATGGTGTGTTCCTATCTTCAATCCCCACCGCCAAAAAAAAAATCCCGTCCTAATTTTATCATTTACTATTTTTCAAATTTCGTGTGTTTCTGTTTCCCAGTTTTGTCCAGTTTCAGATCTGTGTGACAGCACCCCTGTAATCCCCCCCTCCGACCATCGTGTTGATTTTTCCAAACCCTCCCAATTTTACTGGGAGTTCTGTTCACCGTCCCCTCACTCTATGAATTTGCCTGATTTTTGATCAGCCTTCCATCTATTTTTCAAAATTCATTTTCAGAGCCATCTACAGTGCTGTCAGCCAGTTTTCAGATCCGACCCACTGCTAGTGTAAAAATCATCACAATTCGTAGCCATCTCCAAACTTGTGACAAAAAATATTTCTGTCTTCCTTGTTCGATTTCCTACAACTTTGATGAAGACCTCAGGATCTGAATCGGATATCTACCTTGCGGTCAATGGCAGTTCTCAGACAACTCACCTACAGATCTGAGAGTTTGGGTACTGTACAACAGTAACCTTCAAAATTCGCCAACAAGAAGTACAGAGCTAGTTATTTTTCTATAATCCCATAAGGTTGAATCCCTTCGAAGCATCTTTCCAACGGCGCCAGTTTCGTGTCGATCTGACATCGGGGCTGATCGCAGCGTCCGTTCTCGCCGGAGCGCTCGCCTGAAAACAGAACCGGCAGATCCATGGCCGGTTATTCCGACCGGTGCCAATCGGAGCCGTCCGGCCTCCGGCCGATGAACCAGCGTGCCGCCATCCCAGGGAGCGCTTCCCCAAGTGTCCCCACTACAGCGGTGTCATCGGGTCCCACACGGCCCCTCCGGCTAGCACGTGGGCCCCACAGTCACGAGTTCGGGTGCTGCCGAAGAGACGCGAGAAGCCGCCCATCAACCCGAATTCGGTCCTCCCGGACCCACTTGTGTAGCCCTTTACCTCCCTGCGTGGAGTGGGCAGTGATTTATTGCTGTAACAATCGTGTATTATTGTTCCGGGAGTACGAGTTTCGGCCGGGTCCGTCTTCCCCACGCCGAGCGCGTGGAGGTATCGTTTTCGCTCCCTTCTCGGCATTTGCTTTCTTTCGTATATATATCTTTATGCCGCTACTAGAGAGCATGTGTAGGGATATCTAGCTCACTATATTATGTTTATTACCGCTGCTGCGAGAGAGAGAGTGACCGTCCCGTGACCCGATCCGGGCACAAAAGAGAGCTGATCACCCTAGCTCATTATCGGTTTCTTAACCGCGCACGTCCGACGCTTCCCACGTTAAGGGACAATCGTGAGCTTGTCGTGTCCGTGGTCCGTCCCGCATCATATTGAATAGTAAAATCAAAATCCTTGAGATATTCTAACCATATTCTCTGCCTCATATTTAGCTCTTTTTGACAAAATAAGTACTTCAAGCTTTTGTGATCCGAGTAGACCATGAAATTTTCTCCATAAAGATAATGACGCCAAATTTTCAAGGCGAAAATGACAGCTGCTAATTCCAAATCATGCACAGGATAATTTTCCTCGTGACGTTTCAATTGTCTTGAAGAATAACATATTACTTTTCCATTTTACATGATAACGCATCCTAAGCCAATACCTAATGCATCCGTATATACTTCGAATCAACCACCTTCCATCGGTAGTGATAGAATAGGAGCTGTGGTAAGATGCTTCTTAAGAGTTTGGAAACTCTTCTCACATTCCTTGGACCAGACAAAAGGATTTTCTTTTCTCATGAGTCTAGTTAAAGGAACTACAATCTTTGAAAAATCTTTAATGAATCTTCTATAATAACCAGCTAGACCCAGAAAACTTCGTACTTCTGATACGGTCGTTGGCCGGCTCCAATTCTTGACAGCTTCTACTTTAGAAGGATCCACCGCAATACCTTCTTTTGAAATAATGTGGCCTAGGAATGAAACTTCCTTGAGCCAGAATTCACATTTATTTAGCTTGGCATAGAGTTTATGTTCTTTAAGTGTTTGCAAAGCTATTTTCAAATGTTCTTCATGTTCCTCCTTTGTCTTGGAATATATCAAGATATCATCAATGAAGACGACGATAAACTGGTCCAGATATGGCTGGAAGACACTGTTCATAAGTTGCATAAATGCTGCCGGGGCATTAGTTAACCTGAATGGCATTACCACGAATTCATAGTGGCCATAACAACTTCGAAAAGCCGATTTATAAATGTCTTCTTCTTTAATTCTAAACTGATGATAACCTGATCTGAGGTCAATCTTAGAGAAATATTCTTCTCCTGAAAGTTGATCAAAGAGCTCATCAATACGCGGCAACGGATACTTATTTTTAATTGTGAGTTGATTCAGTCGCCAGTAATCGATGCATAGCCTGAGAGAACCATCTTTTTTCTTGACAAATAGAACCTGCGCACCCCAAGGGGATGTGCTAGGTCTGATGAAGCCTTTGTCTAGTAATTCTTGCAACTGCCTTTTTAATTCCTTGAGTTCTGTGGGGGACATCCTGTAAGGGGCTATAGAAACAGGTGCTGCTCTTGGGATGAGTTCAATAGTGAAGTTCACTTCCCTCTCGGGCGGTAAACTGGGTAATTCGAATGGAAACACGTCTGGGAACTCATTTACAATAGGAATGTCCGCTAAGATAATCTCCTTGGATTCGGTAACAATGACAGAAGCAAGAAAAAATTCACATCCTTGCGAGATAAGTTTGCAAGCGTGAAGAGAAGATATGATAGTAGGATGCTTCTTGTACTTAATGCCAAGGAAGGAAAATCTTGGAAGATCGGGTTTTCGAAAGGATATAATCCTATTGCGGCAATTGATATAAGCATCATGATCTACAAGCCAATCTACTCCTAAAATGGCATCATAACCTTTCATGTCAAGGCATACTAAGTTTGCGGGGAGATTATGACCTTCTACTATCACTTCGCTATCAGGATAATAGTCGGTACGCTTTGTTCCAGAACCTAAGGGTGTGGTAATAGTGAGATCTGAGGTAAGGGGACTGATGCAATTGATAAGGTTTTTGCAAAAGTAGTGGAGATAAAAGAATGAAAGGCACCAGTGTCAAATAGCACAAATGCAGGACGAGAACAATTTTGAAGAGTACCTTCCATAAGCCCACCATCCTTGGGCGCTTCCTCTTCTTCTAAGACGGCATTGAGGCGAGCCTGCCTCCTACGTCCTCCACCAGACGATTGGTCTTTCATAAGGGGGCAATCTGGCATGTGATGCTCCCTGCTTCCACAACGTAAACAAGCGTCGAGGCGCTTCCAGCATTCTTCAGCCGAATGGCCAAATTTTTCACAAAATGTGCAAGCCGTGGCGACCTGCTCCTTCTCCTCCTTGACTTTCTTTAGCTTATGGGAACTTCCACCATTCCCATTCCTGGATCTTTTCTTACTATTACGGCTCTTGTAGGGCTCCGTGATGCTGAACTTTTCTTTCTTATAACGCCGATCTGAGCGTCGACTGGATTCTTCTCCTTTCCCTTTTAATTTTTTGACCTTTTCTAAGGTCCTTTCACACAAATACGCTCGTTGAACCATTTCCACATAACTACGGATGTTTTGGGTTTCGAGCTGCTAAATGAAACCAGGTTGTAACCCGTCCATGAACCGATTTACCTTCAATAAATCGGTGCTGATAAGATGCGGTGCGTAAGGTGCAAGCCTTGAGAATTGTAGTTCATATTCGACAACCGTCATCATTCCTTTCCAAAGAGCGGCGAACTCCATAGCCTTTCTCTCTTTTACGTGCTCAGAAAAGTACTTGGCACGGAATAGGGTAAGAAAACCATCCCATGTATGAGGTGCATCGGCCGGAGGTGCTGGAACCGACTTCCACCATGTACGGACATCTTTGTTGAGTTGAAAGGTTATGAGACGCACCTTCTCCTGATCGGTGCCTTGGATAACATCAAAGATACGATTCATTTCATCTATCCAGTTCTCCGCTTCGTCCGGATTAGAAGAACCATAGAAACGCGGAGGGTTTAAGCTCCGAAAGTTGCGATGTAAATCACCAGCCCTTGCTCCTGCGCCAGCTTGCGCCATGGTTTGTAATGCTTGAGTGAGGCCAGCAACTGTTTGCTGCATGCCATCCCAATTTACGCGATGAGCCATGGTAATAATAGGGTACCTTAGAGAAAAATAACAACTTGTTATTTCTCGAGGAATTGGAAGGAAAATCAATCTTAAAGCTAATTAACTATCTTATCCTGGGTTCTACCCAATTCTCACATGGGTGTGGAAATTTCTTCCTTAGTTCATAGGTAGCGGTCCTTAAACCGTGGACTTATCCTATGACATAACTCTTCTTCCTAAGTCCTGAGACTTGGGCTTTGATACCAACTTAACTGTCACGTCCCGAGCCTTTATTACAGCGGAAGACTCGCTCGAGGAATGCGAACAGCCGGAATGGTAAGCCTCTTGCAAGCAAGGATGATCAGAGCGCAAGGCAATCACACATAAGAATGCAATCGCACAATATTTACTCAACTTCAACTTTCATTAATAATCAAATCCAATATTCGAATACGACCACTAATTCAACTTCCATCATGCTAGACTCAAGAAATAAGAAATTACATAGACTCGATCTAAACAATGTAAACTTCCTAAGACTTCGCTCATTCTTTATTCACTCTCGGATCCGCTACTTGAACATTCCAAATCCGAACCCGACTCACTTCCATTTTTTGAAAAAGAATAGAAACATGTAATGAGCACACTTGCCCAGTAGGTATCTTCGCATCAACATGAAGGTATCATTAAAATAATTAACGTTTTTGCTCTAGAGGAATAAGGTAAAATCATGCGAATGCGATCAATCATGCGATTAAGCCAAAGTATGTAAGATAGAATGAGAGCAAGTATGAACTAGCAAGAATGTTATAAGAACATGATATGGCCTTTCATGAACAAGAATGTAACGAGAATGTACTAGCAAGCCACATAATCATCACTCCAGTATCTTTTGCTTATGAGCAAGTACTTCGTGAATTTCTATAGAATATCAAGAAAGTCATGTATAAGTATCAATCATGATGTATCGTGGGTCTTCACTTATTTATAAAGAAAGTACTCCCAGCGTAATGCGACGCCAGTAGCATCATACCCCATGGTTTATAATAGTATGTTTCTGACAATCAGCCGAGGGGACTAGCATAGAGCCCTTGAACACAATCAGTGCTCGATCGCATCTTCAAGTATAAATCAAGCTTTTTCCACGCATGTAACAATAAAGTATGGCCAAGAATGAACAATTCCAACAAGCTCTTGATCACAATAATTCAATGAATGAATGCTTTAATAAGAATCATGAGAAATCAAGAATGACTTATACTATGTTATGCTTATGGAAATAAATCGGCAGCATAACGGTACATTCTTTATTTTCCATTCATTATATTATGTTTCTTGATCAATATGATAAGTTCTAGATCATCAATAGTCCATTTAAAAACTTTGGAATATCAACCCTTGGGTCAAACCTTGGGTTAACATATTTAAGCCGTGTGACGGTCTTGTACTGGGCCGTTACATAACATGACGCTCCAGTACTAGGCCGTTACATTAGTCTGAATCCAGAACCAAGAAATCAGACTCAGTTGAATGTGACGGTCGTATATTGGGCCGTTACATGTGCCTGATGTGAATCATGGAAAATTCACGCTTAAAGAAAAATATAATAATAAAGCATAAGAAGAAAAAGAAGAATAATGATGAAAAAGGGAGTAAAAGAGCACGTGGTGCTACTAAGGAGTGTGATCGCCAGAGGGGTTACCTCAATAAGAAGAAAAGATGATCGCGAATACCTGGTGAAAATAAGACGCGGGATGGATATGGATTCCTTCCTCCACCTTCTATCGGCCGGCCGATGAAGGGGGTTTTCCTTGTTGATTACCCTGAAACAAAGAACAAACAAGTAAAAGAAAAGGAGATCAGCCAAACGTGAGTGTAGTATCAATCCAAAGAAACAGTATGATGATGAAATAAGAATATAGCATGCGCACCTTTTTGTTTAGTTTTAAAACCCCTAGAGAATTAGGGAGAGGAGGGAGATATGCATACTAATGCAAAAGAAGAAAAGTATGATGATCGATGATGATACGATGAAGACAAACACACAAGGAGAGGGAAACCCCTGCTGTTCCTGTAAACAGTAAAGGGGAGAACCACCAGAGCAGCAGGAAGCAGAGGGAAGATGACGAAGAGATCACACGGATGAAGAGAGTAGAAACTCTTCTCTGCGTAAAAGAAAACTATTCTCTGCTCTTTCTCTGATTCGTGGTTAATGGCTCCAGCAACACCGTCGCTGTGTCCTCTGTAACCTCGCGCGAGATCAACCAGGGGATCCTTTTATAGGGTTTCGATCAAGATAAACACAGATTTGGGAAGATAAGAATAGGCAGTGGTCGTTAACAGCAAGGACTCTAGTTCTCAGATCGAGCAAGGTGACTAAGAAAGGCAGGGAACTCTTCAGGAAAGATGAGTTTAAACAGGACACGAAAGGGTGAGACACGACCTACTCAAGGGCATCAATTCAACAATTGACGACCTGCCCCAAGGGCGTTAATCAAAACACGACCAGGATCAGGGCGTCTCTTCCTGGATTCAATTTTGGTAATAAAACCTCCTTTATTTGAAAAAATGTGAAAGACGCCTGAGGAAGAGGCGTTGATTAAAAACACGCCCTGAGGAAGGACATTAATCATTGATTTTCAAATCGTAGCGGGACTCGCATAATACCAGGAATTGACGCCCTTATCTGTGGTCGTCCTTTCTTAAGAACACGCCCCAGATTAGGTCGCTATTTAAAACACGCCCCTCTTCAACTCGTGAATTCCAAAAATGTAAGAATAAATCACAAAAACACATAAAAATAGAAAAACCTTATATTATAGAAATATTGAAGTTCACTTTGGGGCGTCAACATAATGACATGAGATTTGATCAACAAAGCGTCAATTTTGGCGTGTCTACACCTGACGGTCCAATATAGATCCGTTACACTACTGATAACCAGAAACATCGATAGTGTAATCTAATCAATTGGGTTTTAATGGTACAACCAACTCGGCGTCCTAGTGGGAATCCCAGACTCGCAGAGAATTACGGAGGCCTTGCAAAAAGATTTCCTAGTCCATTGGAAGGAATATCCAATAGAGAGGTCCTCATGTCCAAGAATAATGTTCCTATAGTACAAAGTGTGAATTAATGGACATATACTTGAATATATGTCATGTACTTAGAGAAATGACTCTATTGATAGAGAGGATGTGTAACAAAAGGAAATCATGATAAAACTCCGTCAATACATCTTTGAAAAATCATGATTTAGATACAAAACTATAGAATTTTGGCACATAAAATTAACATAACTTAAAATAACTTAAGATACCTTAATCATGCAATTTCTATTATGAATCAGTAAATAAACTTAAAGTCATGATAACAGGTCCAAACTTAGCTATCTAAGCTTGTTTATTAGTAAACTTAACTGGTTACCATTCTGCCTCGGGCTGACAAAACACAGGGGTCTGGCGGTCTAACAAGAGCGCATCACAGTACCTGTGATGGTTTATCAAGGGGCCGTTACAGTAGTGTAACGCTCCTATTATGGTGCGTTAGAGACAACAGAGGAATTAAAATGCAACAGAGGGTGTGACGGCTTATCGTAAGGCCGTTACAGTTTGTGACAGTCTAAGTATGATGCGTTAGAGTCCCTGCTAATAGTATAAAGAAATTAAACGACTATGATTTAAAACCATGTCATGTTTGAACAGATTTAACTACCCCAATCATGACAAAATGAGGTAAAGGTCATCTAGATGCATAGGTTCTAGTGAATCGACAAGATAATAATTTTGATCTTTGATTAGGGCTAAGGATATGTATGTATGCATGAACCCACTAAAACATGAAATCCATGATCTATAGTGCATGAAATCAAGCACAATCAGAGGGATTTTATCCTTAACAAGATATTTTTATCAATCATGAAATAACCTACCTCTTAACTAGGCTT
This sequence comes from Amorphophallus konjac, assembly GCA_022559845.1. NCBI lineage: Eukaryota > Viridiplantae > Streptophyta > Magnoliopsida > Alismatales > Araceae > Amorphophallus > Amorphophallus konjac. Next base: position 293,476,093 of record CM040119.1, read on the forward strand.
TAAGCTTCTAATTTGAATCTAAAAATCGAGCCCTAGCTCTCCTTTTCCAGCGATTTTCTAGTAACTTCCTGCTGCTCTATCTCTCCAACCTCTTGTCCTAAAGATGTGAAATTTTGAGGGTAAGAATATGAAACTAAGGCGATCAAAAAGTTCTAAAGGATTGAATTCTAATTACCTCGTTTAGACGTCCTAATCTCTTGATCTTCAGGGGTCCTTTGCTCTGAATCCTGAGTTACTATGGTCGAACCCGCAACTTTGGAAGCTTCAATCTCATTGGTTGCTTGATCTCCTAACATGAAATTTGGAGAACTATTAGTCTAAAGTATACTAAACAAAATCTTCTAAAGAACTTACTTGAAATTCTATCTCCTTACCTTGATTCTTTACGAGCCAAAAGTAAGGGTCACTCAGTTCAAAACTAGGTCATATTTATAGGGTTTTGAAGATTAGATCGATTCTAGAGTCCTTAATTGCCAGAACCTAATCCCTAAAGGCCTCTTTGATTGAAGAATAAGTTAAGGGGAATATCATATCCCGGGTTAGGATGTACCAAAAAATAAATAATATTACTTTGAGTGTATTCGGGTTAGCTTATTCGACCTTTTTGCTAGAATATGCTTAACTAACCTTAACCCACCATTTTGACCCTTAACTCACCTTTTTGGTAGAATACCTTATTTCTATAACCAAAGAGGTTAGCGTGAATAAGACGACCTTAACCCACCTTATTCTTCAATCAAAGAGGCCCTAAGAGTCCTTAGTAATGTTATAAACTCTCCCAAGTCGATCTCTTGCATATAGGATCCCAAAGTTCTAATCTTTTTGCTCGTTCTTTCATTCACGGAGCTGTCAGGGTGTAACGCATCAATCTAGGTGCGTTACATGCATGTGGCGGTCGTACGATAGACCGTTACATCCCACGTGTGCAAAATTTCAAATTAATAAAACTCTTTTATTTGTTTATCTAATATAATTGTCTATAAAATAGTATTTACCCTTAAAATACGTGAATAGACCAAATAACCTTCTAGAATATGGGCCAAACTTAATGGGCTTGGTCCTTAGACCTTCTGGATTTTATTTAAATAGGCTAGGTTAATTATTTAACACAATTGGGCCTTATAATGATTTGTTAATCTAATAATCCATTAATCTATTTAGCCCTTATAAATTCCTAATAAATTCCAAAAAATTCTATAAATGATCCAGAAATTATTACATAAATTCTAGGACACTACATTACGTCCGAATCAGCGAAAACTCTTCCTTTACCTTAGCATTATCCCTTGCTAACGAATAAACTCTTTTTCGACGCAAGACTTCGTGTCCCAGTCGACTCTCTTGCAATACTGCCATTACGGACCTTACGTCTGAATCAGCGAAAACCCTTCCTTTGCGTTAGCATTATCCCTTGCTAACGAATAAACCCCTTTTCGGTGCAAGTCTTTGTGTCCCAGCCGACTTTCTTACCATATTGCCATTACGGACCTTACGTCTAAATTGGCGAATGCTCTTCCTTTGCGTTGGTATTTGTCCTTACCAATGAATAAACCTCTTTTTCAGTGCAAGACTTTGTGTCCCAGCTGACTCTCTTACAATACTGCCATTACGGACCTTACGTCCGAATCGACGGAAATCCTTCACTTGTGTTAGCATTACTTTCTTGCTAACGAGTAATCCCATTTCCGACAAAAGACTTCGTGTCCTAGCCAGTTTTACTACAATACTGCCATTACGGACCTTACATCTGAATCGGTGAATGCTCTTCCTTTGCGTTGGTATTTATCCTTACCGACGAATAAACCCCCTTTTCGGCGCAAGGTTGCGTGCCCTAGCCGACTTCTGCACGTTATCGCCATTACGGACCTTACATCCGAATTGGCGCAGAAACTCATCCCTTGCGTTGGTATTTGTCCTTACCAACAAATAAACCCCTTTTTCGGCGCAAGGCTGCATGCCCTAGCCGATTGTCATATGCTACTACGTAGGGTCAAACATCGCATGATTGATCCATCCTCATTTTCTCACTCTATGTTCGAAATATGATGAATGAAATGATAAAAAATTATATGAGAAAGAAAAATGGGACTTAAAATAGAGGTGCTCTACCGGCCTCATTCCTACACTAGGGCAAGGGCAAAAATGGCTCTAACCCAGCTGCAGTGAAAACCCGAAAGGGCACTGCAGGCAAAATCGGGTACCCCTCCACTTGAAAACCCGAAAGGGCACATGGGTAAAAGCAAGAGGGGGCTGGCTTCGGTGAAAACCCGAAAGGGCGCTTAAGCCAGTAATGTGGTAATTTAAAGTTCCTCTTCACCCTCATCTTAATGGAACTCCGAAAAGGACGATCAGCACAAGTCCCACCGGAGATCTTTCCTCTCTACAAATCGTATTCGACCCTTGCCATCATCAGCAAGATCGATCGACGTTTTCCCTTAACTTGGACCCTTCGTCCTTGTTAATGAATAAACCTCCTTTGCTTCGGCATTTAACCAATGTCGATGAATAAACCATGTTCAACCCTTATCATCATCGGCAAGATCGGTCGACGTTTTCTCTTAACTTAGACCCTTCATCCTCGTTAATGAATAAACCTCTTTTACTTCGGCATTTAGCCAATGTCGATGAACAAACCGTGTTCGACCCTTGCCATCATCGGCAAGATCGGTCAACATTTTTCTTAACTTGGACCCTTCATCCTCGTTAATGAACAAACCTCCTTTGCTTCGGCATTTAACCAATGTCGATGAACAAACCCTGTTTGACCCTTGTCATCATCGGCAAGATCGGTCGACATTTTCATTAACTTGGACCTTTCGTCCTCGTTAATGATCAAACCTCCTTTGCTTCGACATTTAACCAATGTTGATGAACAAACCGTGTTCGACCCTTGTCATCATCGGCAAGATCGGTCGAAGTTCCCCTTAACTTGGACCTTCCATCCTTGTTAATGAATAAACCTCCTTTGCTTCGGCATTTAACCAATGTCAATGAACAAACCGTGTTCGACCCTTGTCATCATCGACAAGATCGGTCAACATTTTTCCATAACTTAGACCCTTCGTCCTCGTTAATGAATAAACCTCCTTTGCTTCGATATTTAGCCAATGTCGATGAATAAACCGTGTTTGACCCTTGTCATCATCGGCAAGATCGGTCGATATTTTCCTTAACTTGGACCCTTCGTCCTCGTTAATGAATAAACCTCCTTTGCTTCGACATTTAACCAATGTCGATGAATAAACCGTGTTCGACCCTTATCATCATCGGCAAGATCGGTCGACGTTCCCCTTAACTTGGACCTTCTGTCCTTGTTAATGAATATACCTTTGCTTCGACATTTATCCAATGTCGATGAACAAACCTGCATTTGACCAATGTCATCATCGGCAAGGCTGGTCAACATCTCATTAGCCCTCATCCATTTCGGATTCGTTCCGTGAATCAAGTACAAAACAATGAGGCTTAAAATAGAGGTGCCTCGCCGGACTTACTCAGATATTCTGAGTAAGGGCAAAAATGGCTCTAACCCAGCTACGGTGAAAACCCAAAACGGTGTCATAAGTAAAATCGGATACCCCGCCACGTGAAAACCCGCAAGGGCGCGTGGGCAAAAGCAAGAGGGGGCTGGCTTCGACGAAAACCCGCGAGGGCGCTTAAGTCAGTAATGTGACAAAAAAAATGAATAAAAAAAGAAAAGGCGAATGATGATGATGAAATAATGAGGTCATATTCTCATTTGTCACTTAATTCCTACAAAGGTTCCCGTGCGAGCCTCGCGCCTATGAACCTATCTTTGCTTCGACATTTATCCAATGCCGATGAGCAAGCTCCCATTGACCCTTGTCATCATCGGTAAGACCGGTCAATATTCCCTTAACCTGGACCTTTCGTCCGCGTTAATGAATAACCTATCTTTGCTTCGACATTTATCCAATGCCGACGAACAAGCTACCGTTGACCCTTGTCATCATCGACAAGACCGGTTAACATCCCCTTAACCCGGACCTTACGTCCGCGTTAATGAATAACCTATCTTTGCTTCGACACTTATCTAATGCCGATGACCAAGCTGCCATTGACCCTTGTCACCATCGACAAGACCGATCAATATCCCCTTAACCCGGACCTTACGTCCGCGTTAATGAATAATCTATCTTTGCTTCGGCACTTATCCAATGCTGACGAACAAGCTGCCATTGACACTTGTCACCATCGGCAAGACTGATCAATATGCCCTTAACCCGGGCCTTACGTCCGTGTTAATGAGCAAGCCTCCCTTTTCCTCGGCATTAAGCCCGTGCCGATGAACAAACCTGCCGTCAACCTTTGTCGCCTACGGCAAAGTCTACAAATAAACCTTTGGTTCTACCCTCCAGCCCTTGACGGCCCGCAAACCTCTCTCCTTGTCCCCTAGCGCTCGGCCTAGGCGGATCAGTGGTCCCAAGGAGAAGTTGCGCCGTGGTGGAGCAAACCTCTCGCCCCTTCCCTGAAGGCGTGAGCGCTCTCCTGCGTTAGCAATTGATATACCTCGGACTAAGTAAATTGGCTCGGCAAGCAGATGCACAAAATAAGGCAACGAAAATTTTCCATTCAAACATAAAGGGAAAGATACATGTTACCCATGGCACACCCCCCGGAATACATGAAGGCTCACAAAAAGGAGAGAAGGTGATAAAGCTATTACAGAGAGCGGCAGAAGATGTCCTTAAACTCCAGCAGCCCTAAGGACGGGTAACGGACCAGCTCATGTAGACGGGTTTCCTCGGCCTGCAGTCACACCAATTTCTCCTCAAGCGATGCAGCCTTCCCTTCTGCCAGCTCAGCCGCCTCTGTATGTTGGACCCACAGTTGGTCGGACAGTGCCAGTTCTGCTTCGGCCCGGTCAAGTTCGGCGCTGAGCTCAATTATCCGAGTCTTCAAAGAAGCCCGGCGTTGGCTAGAATTGTCGGCAGCATCCCGCATCTGCTGGGTAGTTCCTCTTGATAACTAAAGGGCAGTCTGACACTCTGCCCTTTCAAGTTTTGTGGCTGCCATTTGATCTATCAAGCTGTGGACAATGAATTCCATCCTGTTCACGTGCTTCAGGAGCAGAATTACTCGCTGCACCCAATCCTCCATGGGGCAGCCAAAAGCCAGCAAGGAGTGGGAGAGGTGTTACGCAAGGCCCCTCAACTGCACATAGGTTAGCTCTGGGCAAACTGTCACAGTCTCTCGTAATATCTCCAGATACTGCCACACTAGGTCACTCGATGACTACAAACCAAGTGATGGCATGTCCAGGAGATGAAACTCTACAAGGCTGTCAACCGCAGCCTAAATATCATCGCTCGACATAGAAGACGAGGATGGTATGTCTTGCAAGGCGCCCGCGGCAAGACTGGCCCCAACAGACAATGCAACAGGGGGACTATCAATGATAGTGACTTCTCTCCCAACCTCTGGCGAGAGCGCCGCGTCTCGACCCTCAATAGCAGGAAGCGGTTGGTCACTATTTTTGGCCCCTCCAGCTGCCACCAACGATGATTCGATGGCAAGGGCTGGGGTCGTAGAGTCCCCGGTCACTTCTTCCACAATCTCACCCTCCTCTGCCCCAGGGAGGCCTTCTCCACTCTGAAGCGGCTTATCAGCGATGATAAGTTGCAATTGCTCCAAAGTCACAGCTGACGGCTCAGACTCGGCAACCATTCTCGACGTTTTCGAGCCCGCTACCATGATATAATCCTTTGGATACCGCAGGGCTATGGGCCTCAAGATTGGCAGGAACAATGGCGGATCTGCACAGAGAGGCGACAGAGGTACCTTCACGGTGATCACCGGCAAGGTGACCTCGGCCTGACTAGTAGAAGCCTACAAGAGAAAGAGAGCATAAGGATATCAGAAGGCCAACATGATGGCCAGATGAGAATAAGCACGAGACTAAAAAATGCAACTTTTACCTCAGCAGGCATGAAGCTCAAGTCTGCAGCAGCGGGAGCTACCATCTCCGTCGCCTTTGACCCTTCTCCCACCGAAGGACCTGGTGGCCCGAAGCTGCTCCACATTAGCCGTGGAGGACTAAAAGTCATGAAGTCGCTCTTGTAGGCGGAAGACACCCCGGTGTCCTCAGCCTCCGTTCCCGTCAAGGGGAAATCCTCGTCACTCGAGCCACTGCCATAGTCCACCTGCTCCGACGAGGATGAGCTTTGAACCAACATGGGTTTTTTCTCTCTCAAAGCAGGTGGTCCTTCACTTGAAAGGCCTCCCACTAGAGCCTCTTGCGCAATGAGAGCATGCTCAGCCAACTCTATGGTGGGGATAACAGGCGAGCGATCTTTAGGAGTAAATGGAATTACTGAAATTACCTCTTGCTCCGCAGAGACTCCCTCGGTTGATTCCACAATAGGGGGAGAAGGTGGTCGAATCTCGACTGAAGCTAAGAAAAGGGGAGCACCCATGTGAACCCAGGGGATAACAAATCATAGAAATCTGCAACCGGATATACCATCAATTACCTTCTATCTCATGGCTGGGCGTGGGTGAGGGTAGATCTGCCTGCACTACATCCTCTCTCTCTTCGGATCCCGCAGAGGTGGCAGCCACTTGCGGAGCCATTGCAGACGAAGCAGCTGCGTTTGCAAGAATAAGAATTGACCTATGTTGCCAAGGTAATGGCGGGGCACAGGATGAGAAGTATACCTCGGGTTACGCGGGCTGAGGGACGGGAGACCTCGAATTCTTCAAATGAGACCACACTCAAAAGTACAATCGCTGGTGCTGGGTCTACAGTCTTCTTCCGACGAGCCCGCTTCGCTCGAGTAATTGCTTCCCGGACTTGGGACCTCATCCGCTTTCATGAATCACCCGGAGGAAGCGGTGTCGTGGTTGGAGCAGCTTCCGGAACTTCAAAATACGTCAACTTCTAAGCTTTTATTATCAGCTCCCTAAAATGTCTGGTCTCCTCCGAAGAGAGCCGAACTGCGCATACGCGAAGGCGAAAGAAAAGAGGTGACATACACAACAGCGAGTAGGGAAACCCAAAGCTGAAGACAAGAGAAAGAAAGGCACCTACTGGTCCTGTATAAAAGGGAGAAAGTGACCAGTAGAACAGCGAAGGCTCCTTGTCCCTGGAGGTGGCCTCGCGAATCAACCAGCATATGTCCCCAATCAAATCACACTATTCGGCCAGCAACGCAAGGTCCGCATGGTCGCGTGAAGACAGATGATAATATAGTCTTAGGTGGTCTAGCCCCCATCCGTCGGCATACTTGAAAGAAAGGAGAATGGGTTGGCCCAATATGCTTTCACTAGGGCCACCCACTGAAAGTCCATGAGAGCGCAGCAATGCGAACAACTAGAGAGTGCCTTCGTAAAGCGCCGGTCATCAGTCTTCTTTCCTGATGAAAGTCTTGTAGGGATAAAGCCGATCATTCTCGGGACGCCAAGAAGTTGTAGAAGGCATCGGCTCCTCCACTGGCAAAGGAATCTGTTGGAGGATCAGTTGCTCTCCGCTCACGCGGCATAGGCCTTGAAGTATCTTCCACAAACCATCCTTGCTGATCTCCGGCAGTTTCGGTTCGATCTTGGATGAACATTGCTTGGCAGCCTTGCGCGGCTCCACATAGCTCGCTACTATAGTGTTCGTCCGAGATTTCAACCTCTTCAAGTAAGCTGGGTCGATATCTAGAGCAGGCACTGGCTGGGAATCCAAGAATTTGCACTCTGTAATGGCCCAGCATTCTCTCCTCGAGTTCCTATAGAAGCCCGTGTGCGCATTCCACCATTTGATGTATTCTAGAGTTACACGGGCAAAGCGTGCAGGGACCGAAACTCTGAATGAAGCCGCCTCTCGATGATGAAAATAGTCCCACCATATGAGAGCTTCATCATTCGATACTTGGCCAGCCCGGGCCCTGTTCGGAAGCGCAAACTAAGTGGAGGTGGCAGGAATATGCTGGTCATAACTGAAATTTCGACTGAATCGGAATGGGTAGTAAGGCTCCAGCCATAAAATGCCACTCTTACGGAAAACCAGGACGCTCGGCCTTATGGACAGCGCCCAATCAATCAACTCTGACTCCAAAATTGGCTTTGTACACTTGGCGTTAGAAATGGGGTGAACATATTCCTCCACCTCGCCGAGACGGCACTCCCTCATCCTGTTCACCAATGGACTGGAGTGAGCAGCTAGACTCCAAAAGTGTAGAACCCCCGGGGAATCCAGTGGAACTTTCGTTAGCTTGCCACGAATAGCAAAGAGCTGGTCTGCCACTCGGGTCGGCTCAACACTGGCAAATTCTATCATCCTGGGAACCAGCTGCGCCGACTGAAGCGACCGAGGAGCGGCCTCCGAGAAAAGAGTGCAGACCCAGGCATTAAAGAAATGCAGCGGGCCAACCCCCCGAAGATTCCTAGGAAGGCATGAGCGATGCAAGTCTCCTAGCAGTTTATATATCAAACACAGCGCGATCGGGCAAAGCGAGAGCTTCATGCCCCAGGCCATCAAGCAGGCAAGATAGATAGCCTCTGCCCTGATCACGCTCTCGTCACCTTGCGAGAGAGCGAAGGAGCAAATCCAATAAGTCAGAAATGCAGTGCAATGAGTAACTACGTCAACGCCCTTAGGGTTGGGCCCTCCTGGTTGTCCTCCCTCCGAAGTCGAGGGGAAAGCAGCCTGTCGTCGAACCCTTTTCTTCTGTTGAAGAGGAGCCGGCACTACCGAAGGGTAATCTGTGTATTTCTGCTCCCCTCTGAAGAAATGATGAAGCCATGTGACCATCCGCATACGCCTCTTCTCTCCAGGCTTCTGCACCCCCTTGGCATCATACGAGGAGCGACAGAGGCTACGATATCCCTTCATCAGATAGCGGTAGGCGAAACCAGTCAAATATCGCCCCTCACCGTCCGTCTGATCTTTCAGCCAATCCGGCCAGCAGACTTCCTCATACAGCTCGCCGTCAATCGGGAGGCCGCTTAACTGTGAGAGACTCCAAAGGTCTAGTGACGTCTCTCCTTCTAAAGTATAAAAGGTGTTGTACTCCGGAAATAACACCTCAATCATACCGCAGCAAAGACCCTTTAAGATGGGATAGCAGTATCTCGATGCATATACTCTGTCATACACACCTGCTTTGATTAAGATGGATGCATAGTGCTGCAAGACAAAATCTGTAAATTCTACTGCTCCTGGCCTGAAAGCGTGGGCGTCAGTGGCCTTCAAATCGACAAACCACCCGATAGAAATATGGTGCTAGAACCAAACTGCTAAGCAGTCTAAGAAGAACGGCTCATCTCGGTACCCCCACTTTGCCGGGCCAAGAATAGACCAAAAGATGGCTTCTCCCGGTCGACGTGACCCGTAGTGTCGTTCCACCTGGTAGGAACAAACTCAGGGGCCCTGGTCAACAGCCCGTCCTATGGGGATAGCTCTTGGAGTCCAAGCACAGCACCCCACTTCCTGGGTTCACCGGGCAGATATATGGGTCTTCCCCTCACAACAAAATCAGTAAGGCTGTCCCGCCCTATAAGCAGCGCCTGCTCAGCCTTCCGAACAAGGAACAGATCCCACTTTCCCTGGAGATTGAACTGCTTCAGAAAAGATATCAAGTGCTTGTCCTTGGGATGATATACTCTGCAGTCGTCAGGGCGTTCAAACTTGAAAGAGTCACCCCCGATGACCAATAGGTGATCAGTGTCCACTGTCTCGATCTCCGAATCGATGGACTCTGCCACTATGGCCAGCTTGCCATGGCCTCTGTCCATAGAATGAACATCCCTCCACGTCACCACAGCACGGGAGGAGGAAGAAGAATCAGATGCCATGGTATCTGCATCAAAAACAAAAGAAAGCAAACAAAGTCAGAAAGCAGCTATTGAAGACAAAGTCTTTCTGACAAAAATCCGACAGAGTCTCCCTAGCCTAGGAGTTTGCCAGAAGGAAGCGAGAACTCATCCACTAAGTGACGGTCCCTAAAAAAGGCCATGGGCGTCACGTCAGGGCCGAATAGGACACCCAGGGGTGCAGCTCCGAGGACAAGCCTACAAGGAGCCTCCCGGGGCCTGGAAAATAAGGGGTTAACCCCAAATCCTCACTCACCACTCTCCACTATTGCCGCCGCGCTCAAGAGGGGGAGTAAGAGAGAGAAAGTTGAGTTACAAATGAGCTAAAGTGGGAAAGAAAGAGAAGAAAGAAGAGAACTTATAGCGGGCCTTCGATGTGCTTAATCCGGCGCGCTAAATAGCACACCGGTTTAGCCTCTCCCACCTTAACAATTCAAAACCCAAGAGCCTTGGGCTAATCCGGCGCACTAAATAGCGCGCCGTGTTAACTAGGATTTCTGGCCGCGCCGGATTAACCACCGCGCCAATTTAAGGGCCATTCTGGGTCTCTGCCAGCCAGATGAATAATCTGCTCAGTCAGAGTTCATACGCTGGTCCTGCATCACTCGTGCCTTGCTCGCAACACCCGCGGCTGGGGGGCATTTGTTGGCACTCAAAATATGCTCAATGGCGACCAAGCCTAAATGACAGAAATGTTGCGGCCCGCTGAAGCGAAGAAGCTGAAAGAAACCAACGCACCGAAGCCTTCTCAAGCTGCCAGAGCCTCAGGTCACCTGTTACAAACACCGGGGACTTCACCTCAGGTGGATCGAGAAGAATCCACAACAAATCGGCAGTGTCGATAAGCCTGTCCAATGAACCGGCATTGACTCGGTCGTGCCGCACGAACAACATCCGTTGTCCGACCAAGGACAAGGGTATACCTGGTGGCTCGCCACCTAAAAGAAAAATTCTCCCGATGTGATAAAACATCTTTGACCCTTAAAAATAAGCACCGAAGGCTCCGTCGGTAGAAGACCCAGATAACCCGGCATGGGTACATCTTCTCAGTAAATCAGGTCCGTTAGTGATCAAATGATCTCCCAGTCAAGGCGAAAGTACCTCGGGTGGTATTTCACTCCCCGAGAAAGCTACGAAGGCAAGTTAAGCAGAGTCGGTAGCACAAGCTATAGTGCCGAGGCCCGTATCAGCAGAAAACCCATGTGTCTGAGCTGAAGATGCACGAGATTTCGCAGGCGGTCGTTCAACGGCCTGAAAGCCTTATCGATGCCTCCCACCATGGTTTGGCAAAACCATGATGAGATGAAAGATCACAGTGACTCCCAGAGCCACTCTGGGGCCCATCGTCTGGGCCGTGGTGAATGAACACAAGGAATGGGGTTAATACGGCGCGCCCCCTAATCCGGCGCGCTACCCATTTCCGGCGCCCACATTCCTGACGCGCAACAGGAACCCCTTTATCTGGCACGCTACTCCCACGCCGGGTAAAGCCATGGCCAAGGGTTTTGATATATATACCAATCCTCTACCAAAGAAAAAGGAGGACGGCGGATACATAGCAAAGAGAGCCGGCCGATAGAGGAGAGAGCCAGCATAGAAGAGAAGAAAAAGAGATAGAAGAAGAGAATAGAGAGAAAAGAAGCTTGGGGAGGAAGAAAGGTGAGTGAAGAGCCCATTTTTGATACTCTGTTTCCCTGCTGTAGACATCCGAGGTGGGTTTGCAGGAGTCGCCTAGGTTTTCCTCTTCTATCCTCCCTCCTTCTGCCAAGATAGCTCCGCCGAGCGATGTAATGAAATGGGCAATGATATGAGCCTGTAGATTTTTCTTTTTAGACGATGTGCTCTGCCCTTTTTTTGTTTTCTCTTCCTCCCCAAGCTGGGAGTCGGCTTCGTGCGACAACGCCGAGCCGCAGTTGTACATAGTGTTCTACATGATCCCTTTGGGTTTGAATGAACGCGTTGATGTATGTTTGAGCTATTTCTTTCCATCCGATTGCACTCCCTTTCCCTATGTTCTGTGTGCGATTGTCCAGTTTTTTCCAACATCGAATGCACCCCAATTCTTTCTCTAGGCAATATTAATATCATCACCCCTCTCCCCGGGGTTGCTTTCCTATGATATGCCTGTATCAGATTCCCACCGTCTTGGTGGAGGGTTCAATTGCCATAGGAACATGCATCTGTGCCTCTCTGGTTAAACCCCGGGACTGACCCTTTATTACCCCCTTTGTCCCTAGTCGTGGACTGAGGAGGATGGGACTGTCCCTACAATCTGGACGTATAGTTTCCCTCATATCATCGTCTTCCCTATACGTTGCACATCAACTGTATGAAGGGTTGTCTTCTCTAGTTGATCCATTTTAGTTTATGATTTCCGGAGGCTAATTTGCTAATCAGCTAACCCCTACAGCTATATATACTTATATGCATATGACTTTCTATAGTCGGTTTATTGGCCGAACGCATTCTGCATATACCTTATGTGCGTCTATTTTCCTCAAGGAGTCTAGTGCCCGGGGATAGGGGACATTCCCCATTAATGTTTTTAGTCACCGTTAGACCATAGGGTCATGTCCCTTGATGACATGTACCCCATGAACTGCCAGGTGAACATTGACAGGGTGCTTAGCCCGATATCAAATCCGTATTCCCTCAGGAATGGTGGTGGCTATGGGTAAGGTACCTGTTGTAGGCTAGCCCTCGAGGTATCCTCCCATCTCGGCCGTCCCTCTGATTGATATTTTTGACTCATGGAGTGTTGGTGCCCCTCGCAGGCTAGCCCTCGGGGTTTCCCTCTATTGGAGTCTGCATGTTACCGTTTGGCACTCCGGACTTTAAGGATCATACCCCAGATGCTGTGGGATTGTCTCCACTTCACCCCCGCAACCCTCTGGGTATGGGGAGGTGCTGCCCAATTTTTGATTGAGCACTTAGTCTAAATTATGATGAACTTTAGGCCATAAGTCTATGTTGGACTATGCTCGAGTAGGAACCTCACATAAGTCTGGACCGACTATGTCTACAGGACAATTGGGACCTGAATAAACTCTTTAATCTTCTTAATTAACATCAAAGTTCCAAGAAAACCATTTGGCCTTTCATTTTAGCCCAAATTAACCAAACCCACCCTAATCCGACGCGCCCTTAATCCGGTGCGGTACCCCCCCCCCCCCCCCCCGCGCCGCTTTAGCCCTACACTTATAAACCTTTTTTCCCTTTTGGCCTCCATTCGGCATGCCCTGGGTGCGCCGTTTTAGCCCCAACAATGCCCCGCGCCATTTTAGGCCACCTCTCACATGCATCGATCTCTGTTTATGCATTGATCTTCTCTCTACTTGCACCAACCTCTTCACTACGTGCATCGACCTCCTTTCCGCTTGCACTGACCTGCCCCAGCATCGATGCACATCCTGCACCGACTTCACATCCTCCACCTTGCACCGACCCCTGCATTGCATAAACCTTAGCCTGCATTGACCTGCCCCAGCGTCAATACACATCCTGCACCAACTTCACTCCCTTCTCTATGCATCACCCTCCATTTATGCACCGACCCTCAAACATGCCTTGACCTCCTGCATGCATCGACCTTCAAATCATGCACCGACTTCACCCGTTTGTGCATCAACCCCATCCATCATGCACCGACCTCACCCGTTTGTGCATCAACCTAATGCATGCACCGACCCTCCAACGTGCATCAACCTCATACTAGCATCGACCCTTGGCAGTGCATGAAGTGCACTGACGTCGACCTTAGTCCAAGGAGGGCAGTGACTTGATGTATGAAATAAAATAATGCTTTGACCAAAATAAAAGTGATGCATGATGAGCATTCATCTTGAAATCATGGACATACACTTGCATTAGCATGCATTGCTATCTAAATGAGCATGACTGAACCTTTAATTTCATGAATAAATCAATTAATTAACTCGTTGCATTTTTGCATTAATGGCCAACTAAATAAACTCATTCCAAAACATCCATTGGTGCATTTAGTCGGTATTCTTTATGCCTTCATATCATCCCTCGAGACATCCACATCTTGGCAATTAATCAAGGGTTGTCCCCTTTCTTAGAGGACGTAATTAACGCCATAACCTTTATGGTATGACGGACTCTAGGTCCCGACACGAACCTCACAACCGACTGACCAAGTCAGATCGAGTGCATAATAAATTTGTCACTCAGTGACTGGCACGCCTACGCAAATAAATTAATAAATCAAATAAATAAAACTCCAAACGAATAAAAAAATGTTCCACCAATGCCACGTACCACCTTCTCTACTTATTTGAGGGAGAAGTCATCCAGCACCCGTGGAAGCCTGCAAGCACCAGAAGCAAACGGGGCATCAGAAGGAGTCTCGGGTGTTACGCCAGGGGACAACCCTACGATGCTTAAGTTAGCAACGGGGAAATAAATGAGAAGAGAAGAGCGAGGGAGAGAGTAAGGTAGAGGTCGTAGTAGAAGATCGGGGAGATGTGTAGATCCTCCAGACGAGTGCTCGCCGCCCCCAGTGTTCACTCAGAGAGTGCTTGCTGGGTGGTAAGGTCGTGCATGAGGGATTCTCTCTCTGGGCGTAGACTGGCCTGACCTCTCCTTTTCTGTAGCAAGACTAGTAGCTCTATTCTCTGTATAGCTTTTTGGCAGAAGATCCACTGTCTCCTTCTCTTTTCTATCGATGTCCCTCTTATAGGGGGTTGTCCTGGTGTGGGCGGCCTTTCCCTTAACAGGGAAGGGCGTAAGTCATGGAGTAACGTCTCCCACGATCATGGCGGGAGTTTTCCGTTGAGGAGCAAGTACCCCAGAATTGGCCGATCCGTGGGCGAGTCTTATGGCGCTCGTGAGACATGCTCGCCTCTTATGGGGCAAGAGCCAATGTCGGGGCAGGGCAACGGTCGATCGTCGGAGGTTCTTCCGGTGGTCATTGCGCCTGGGTCATAGCCTTTCCAGCGCAGTCGAATCCGATGCCAAGTCGTATTGGGCCGCGCTTACATGGGCGGCAGCCGTTTTGTGCCTTTGGGCTCGTTGTAGATTGTGGGCCGGATTGAGCTTGCCTTTGACGGGCCGATTCTGGGCCGAGCAAGATTTACCCTCCTCAAGGACTACTTGCAAAATAAAAAAATGGTTATCAGTTCAAACTTAAACAACATGGTTATCATAAGTTAAAAATGAAAAATGTTACTTTACGTATATATTCTGCCGATCAAAGAATATAGCTCTCAACGGCATCTCTAATTTTATTTTTATTTTGATCTTTGGTAACAAGTGGAGCATCAGACATGTTTGTAAAGATAACAGAAACCTTACAATATGTTGTTCCAATTTGTCGACCTATGACGACTTTATTTTTATCAACACTCATAACAACTCTGTCGCCACACGTTCTTCATCTAGATCTAACATTTTGACTCTTTTCCCTTGTAAATGTGATGTGTTTATTAGACAGTACGAGATTGTGACACTATTTTGAGAAGCATTCAAAATGTGAAGTTTCTTATTTCAAAATGTTCTAACAAGAGAATATAAATGAAGAAGAAATCATGTATCAGATGTTTATAACAAAAAAATTCATCATGTCATAGCTACAGCAACCATAGTTCAATGAAGTTGAGGAAAATGGTGCTGCTTCATTTAGAATGTGTGTTGAGGAAACACTGTACCAAGGCCCTTGAGCTAAAACCAATCTCTGAATAAATGATGATGAACAAGTAACTTCATTGGCTTCCAAATGTGTTGGCAGCTGCACACACACCCAGCATTTCAAGAGCAAAGCAATTAAGAGAAACAACATACTACAGCTCAAGGCACATGTCGATCCATATGTAGATTCATACAGCAGCATGTTAGGTGAAACTCTTCTTTATGAGGTCTTTTAGTATAACATCTTAGGGAGTGTACGTGCAACGCTCTTAGGGAAACATTTAGAAACTCTTGGGAGTTGTCTGGAAGAGATGAGATGTCTAGTACTTCATTTACAACACTCTTATCACTATTTTCTCAGAGTTCACAATCTCATAATCCTTCAAGGAAGCAAGAAAAAAGACATGGCATGTGTAGCGGCAAGAATCTGGTTCCTATGCCACATACCACACCTTTCTATTTATTTGTTGTGGAAGATCATCTGGCACCCGTGGAAGCCAGCAAACACCAGAAGGTAGAGCGTCAGAAGGAGTCCTGGGTGTTTTCCCTTGGTACAACCCTCTGATGCTTAAGTCAGCAAGGGATCAAATAATTGGCAGAGAAGAGTAAGAAATAGGAGAAAGATGGGGGTCGGCGTAGGAGGCCTTGGAGAGCTGTAGGACTTCTGTGCGAGTGCTCGTCGGACCAGATACCACTCTGCGAGTGCTCTCCGGGCGGTGGGATCACTCAGAAGGGGTCCTCTCTCAGGGAGTAGGAAGTCGTGACCTCTCCTCGTAGTAGCAAGATGGGTTGCTCTCTTCTCTGTGTATTGCGCTTAGTGGATGAATCCACCGTTGGTTGTCCTTCGTCAGGGTCCCTTTTATAGGTGGTCCTCTTGGAGGAGGTGTCCGATCTCTTAAGAGGGAGGGGAGCAAGTCGTGGGATAACGCTCCCCACGATTGTAGCGGGAGCTTCCCGTTGAGGGGTGATTTTCCCGGAGTCGGCCAATCTCTAGACGAGTCTTACGGCGCCCGTGGGGCGTGCTCGCCCTTAGTGGAGTCAAGACCACAGTCATGGGGGGTAACGGTCGGTCATCGGAGCCTCATCTGGCGGTCGTTCCACCTTGGCGAAGGCCCTTCTTGTTGTTGAATCCCTGGACGCCATGGGCTCGCCCTTAGTGGAGTCGAGACTAGAGTCATGGAAGGCAACGGTCGGTCGTCGAAGTCTTATCCGACGGTCGTTCCACCTGGGCGAAGGTCCTTCTTGTTGTTGAATCCCAGGACGAACCATGACTATCGTCCTGGGCCACGTGGAGTGGGCCGCATTAGTCGAGGACCGCTGGGTTTGCCGCTAGCCGAGTTGCGCTTACGGTAGATGGGCCCTACATGGGCTGAGCTGATTTTACCCTCCTCATTAGCCCCCCCACTCTCAGAAGTCGAGCACTTTTCGAGTTCTGAGAGATGAGCCTGAGAGGGTAAGTTGATCACCTCGAGGAAGGGTTCCTCGTATCACTTGCTTGGGGCGCAAGGGGCATTCGGTGGTGGCAGGCGACGCCCCTATAATAATGACGTGGGCATTTTTGTCAAGGAGCGCGGGCTTCGAATGGGCGCCTGAGCCTGGCAACCGTACTGTGACAGCGGCAGGTGCCTTTTCACCTGCCCTTGGGATTCAAAGTGGTTGTTCTACATTGGGAGACTATAAGAACTGCCATAGGGTTTCCCTGAGAATCCCTACACTCCCATCGCCTGTCGCACTCGTCATCTTCTTCTTCACCGCTCCCTGGTGAGGGTCTTCTTTCTCCTCCTATTTTCCTGGGTTCATGGCGCCTCGCAGGAGGGTCCTCAGCGTTGGGTCTAGTTCTTTCGCCGGGGAGGTGGGAGCTGGTCGTAGAGGAGCCCCGAGCACTTTAGGTGTCGGACCAAGTCGCCCCCGCTCACCTCCTTTAGTTGCCTATAGGGTCATCCATGGCCTTCGGCAGGCCTTCCAGATTCCCCCCAACTTTGATATCACCTTCTCGACCGTTGATGATGACCAGCTGAGTCTGCCTCCGGGAGGCATTAGGGTCCCGATAGCATCTTTTAATGCTGGCTTTCGCCTTCCTGTACATCCCTTCATTGAGTATGTCCTCCACCATTATGGTCGGTATCTAGGGAAACTTTCCCCCAACTCCTACCACATTCTACGTGGCTTTGTCCTCATGTGTAGAAGGGCTTCAATTGAACTGAACGTCTTCCTCTTACGGCAGTTCTACAGCCTTCAGAGCTGTCCTGTCGACGTTTCCTTTGCTTACTTTCGAGCTCGGTCTAACCGAACTCCCGTTCGCGTCTCTGACTCCGCGTCCAACCTTAAATGTTGGTCGGAGTGTTTTGTGTATATCACCAAGGCGGGAACTCGCGATCATTGCAGTGACTGGAGGTTTGCCGCGGGCACTGATAAGTGTCCATTTCATATGATAATTCATCGCATGTACACCATTTTATGTGCATATAATTAGGTAATTATGCATATTTCATAGTTAACCTCAACTCCGCATTTAAATTAGAGCTTTCACGCAAATTGATTAATTTGGTGATATTATTTAATAATAAATTAAAGTTGAGAGCCATGAGCATTAATTCTCCATTGCATAACCATGAGCATTTGAGATTTATGTGCACATTGTGGTAATTTTTATCGACTAAAGTGCAATTATGTGTGTGCAGGACACCGAAGGTAATTATAAAAGAAGCTGGGGGCAAAACGGTCATCACCACTTTCACCAAGTCTAATAAAGAATTCAAAATATTTTGGTTGGAGGGAAAATAAAGTTCAAAATTTTGAATTCAAAATTTGAAAAGGAAGAATTCAAAGTTTAAATTTGAAAAGGAGGAAAAGGACATTCAAAGTTTGAAAAGGAGATTCAAAGTTGGAAAGGGGGTGTCCAAAGTCCAAGAAAGGGGGTGTCCACCTCCTTTTTCTTTTTCCCATGTATCATATTCTACTTAAATCCTAGTCATCCACCTCCCTTTGATATAATTCCCACCCTCCATTGATCCAACTTTCCCTATAAATAGCCCAAGACAAGGAGGTGAAGGGGACTTCTTCTTTTGGCAATTTCTCTCCCAACCTTAGGCCTCCGAGTTCTCCCACTTAAGTTCATTTTCAGCTCATGCAATCTTCATCAAAATTCTTTGTTTTTAAGTTCTCTACAACTTCTTCTTCTGCATCATCTTCAAATTCTCTCTGGTTTGCAAGGTATTTCGTGTTTTCTACTATTCTATCATTTGCATTTTCAGACTATGTTCTTCTATGTTATTCCCTATTTTTCTTCTTCCTCCGTCTCTATTCTCCTCTTGCTGTCTTCATAAAAGTTCTTTATTTTTACGTGTTCTACAATTTCATCTTCTACATCATCTTCCAATTCTTTTACTTTTGAAGTTATTTCGTATTTTTTAACTTGATGTCCTGCGATTTTACTGTTCATCTGAGTAGATCACTTCCCTTCTTTCTCTTATTTCACCATCTTCCTTACATTTTCTCTCCCTGTGTCCTTCATCAAAGTTCTTTATCTCTTCTTTTTCTTCAACTTCTTTTTCTTAGGCATCCCCTAATTCATCTTGGGTTCAAAGTTATTCACCCTCCAAAGGCAGCTTCAACGACGAAGGTGACTTACTCCCGGCGTAGACGACATCTTCCACAAGGTTGTTCGTGATCCAAGGCCAAGAGAGGACGGCGCTGTCATCACCATTGCTGCTACCATCTCCAAATTCCAAACTCCAGGCTTTTCTTGTCCTATTACTTTTGTGATATTTCACTTCATTGTAATCTCATTGTGTCATTAGTGTAAACTTGTTTCACATTTCATGTACTCTTTCTTTTAAGTTAATGAAAGGAGTTGTTCTCTTGATCTAGTTCTTGCTCTTCTTCCCTCTCTATCTCTTTTTTATCTATATCTTCTTTACACTTCGTGCAATTATTTTCTATAGCATAGGTGCATAGTCATGGTGTTTTCAATTAAGTGTTTGGTTTGTTCATCATTTCACTATTTTCTATAAGCAAATCCAAATCACAAGTATTTTTCAAAGGACTTTAAGGTTTTTAACTCTAAAAATTTCTTCTTCCCTGTGGAATCGACCCTTCTCGCCACCTTATTACGTCTTACTTTCATCTAGTGCAAGTCGGAATTTTTAAGCTTGATACACGTGTTTTAAACGATGAACTTTCGCGTTATCAATTTTTGGCGTCGTTGCCGGGGAAGAATGATGATTTTTGATTTAAGAACTTTATTTTCCTTGTGTATTTAATGTACTAATAAATCTCTCTTTTCTTTTTTTACAGGTTAAAAAAAATTCAAAAAAATTAGAGGTAAGTTTACCTTCCTTTCTTTCATCTTTTTGATTTTGTCATTCATTTCAAAAAAAATGAGGGATCACTTTTCAAGTAAGTATCCAAACTTTTCCTCTTTCATTCTAGTTTCATTTTTCCATTTTACATATCTTGTGGTTAGATAGGTTCATTAAAAAAAATTAAAAAAAATCACTTGAACTTTAATAAAAGATTTCATTCAAGAGTAGAAACCACACCACCCACGTTTTAGGCCATGCATCATTTAGCATATGATTCTTTCTTGTTATTTAATTTCTGCATTGCATTTTGGAGATTGCAAGGGACAAGGTACGTTCTTCTTATCCTATTCTAACATACATATTGCATAAGAACCCATTGTTTGAAATTGTGGTGTGTATTTTATATCAAAATATTTTAAGGGCAACACCCCTAAATAACATAAGGTGGGGATTTCATCACCATTCCTTAGCCCACAAATCATATTTTTCTTACATCTTTGCATGACCTAAGCTTTAAATAAAATTCAGTAGACATTGGCACTAGGATCACATTATGATTTTAGTACGATTTGGGTTTACCCTCTTGTGGAAACCGGTGCCTAAGGCAAGACGGTCGGACGGCAAACGCCTTAAGTGGGCTAGTGATTTACTAATTAGGCCCCTACGAAAGTAGGGGGAGCCTCCCACTACCCCACCCCTTACCTGGCCGGTGAAAATATTGAGGGTGAACTTAAGTTATACTTTAGTCATTTTGTGAAACCCCATTTGTAGGTTTAGGTCACATTTAGGTCATTAGGTAATTTATGTGTCAACTTGTTTGTGTATGTAAAAAAAAATAAAATAAAAAAATAAAAAATTCTTCCTCTTCTCTCTTGTCATCTCAGTTAGTGTTAAAAAAATAAAATAAAAAACACACAAATAAAAATAATAATAATAAAATGATATCTATGGATCGAGTTTTTAACCAACTTAATTGCTTGACCCAAAATCACTTCACTCCAATGGACTCAAGCCCCTTTACACCACCTACCTCTCAATATGATCACACATTGGCCCAATCGGCCCATTATGTAGGTGAGTACCAGACCCAATTTCATCTTACTCGACCTTCAATGAAAGCTCAAATCCTCGATCGGCCCAACAAGAGAACTCCACACCCATGGCAGCCCAATATCCTTATCATCCCCAAAATGAAAACCAATTTGCTCAATCATATTTAGGGGACCATATGCTATTCTCTCCTTATGAGCAAATATCAACATGTCAAAATCTCCCTACACCTTCTTGCACTCCTATCTTTGAGTGGGGAGATCAAAATAATTTCTCTTGGGAAATTCTCAATGTCAAGCTCAATGCTCTCTTGAGCCAAAATTTTAACACAATTTGATCAAAATCAATATGGAGAGCATGACACATACTTCCCATCATCTCAATATCAATATGATCATCAACACATTCATTCCACCCCTCCATACAATGGTTCCAACAATGAAGAAAAAATCAACCAATTGATTCAAATCATTTTGAATAATCAACAAAGTATCGACTCCCTCCAAACTAAATTGGACCAAGTAACAAGAGCCACCTATGAAATGGGCCAATTGTCTAACCCCAGTGATGAAACCTTTGAAGATAAAGTCCCTCAATTCACCCAATACATTTATTTTTGCCAACAACCCATGGTTCTCTTACCAAATGAAACTCTTGACCAAGGTAATGAGAGAATTGGGGAAGAATCATATCAAAGAGAATTGGGGATAACTAGTAAAATGGCTTATGCAATTAAGGAGTCCACACCCATCTATGTGGAAAGACACAATGAGTCGGTTGAGATCAAGTTGGGGGGTGACTTAAATGATTTACAAAATGGTGCCATTCAAAACTGTGAAATTGAGAATATTAATGGCCCAATTGAGGAAGAATGTAGAAAAGAATGTCTAGCTGAAAATGATGATGACAAAGCCATGGAATGTGGCCCTCCTCACTTGGAAGAATATCATGAAAGGACCGGATTGGAAGATTTCTCATTTCATCTCATGGTCCCACAATTAGAAGTTTTGATTGACATTCTCCCTATAAAAGAACAATGTGAACACTTTGATGTGGAGAGTGCCATCATTAACTTATGTGAGGAAAAACATAAAGAAGCGGATAAAGTTGATGTTGCAGATATGTTGAATGATAACTCTCATGAGGAAGAGAATGGTGAAGGGCATTTGAGTGAAAAATACATCTTTCATTTAGAGGCACCACTTATGGAGAACAAAAATGATAATCTCATTTTAGAAGATATTGGTAATGGGGCTTCACTTGAAGAAATTGAGAGCATCACTCCAAACATCAAAGGTCCATTTGAGGAAACGCATGAAGAGGGGGAGTGCTTTGTGGATAATAATCTTGTTGATTTAATGAAGACGAATTCTGAACATCCTCCTCCTATTGATGAGTGTAATAAAGGGACCCTCTTAGAGAAATTCACATTTGAACTGACCTATGATGAAGGGTCCGAACTGGAAAGATTAACATTTGATCTTCCCACCTCACCATTGGAACATTCGATTGATATTCTTAATGTCATTGATGAAGGTGATGAAGGGGCCTTGTTGGAAAGGTTTACATTTGGTATACCCACCCCATTACTGGAAAGTTTGATTGATAAACTTCATTCGATTGATGAGTTTGATGAAGGGGTCTTCTTAGAAACTTTCACATTTGATCTAACCCCTGACTCCTACCCCATAAAGTTTGACTCATCAGATGGGATAGATTTTGAGATCACACCTCCTTCCACTTTGATCCCCTTGCAAACTAAGCCTCTGCAATATGACACTCTCAAACTTGAAGAGGATATGTCAACCATATTCACATTTGATTTAACTCCCCTTCAAGAAGATCAATTGATTAATGCCCTTAATGCTCATGATCTGCCTATCTTTGACAAACTTTCTTTGGAGGAAGAAGTCATTAAAGGGGTAGTCAAGCCGGTAGATACAGGACAAGGAGACCAATGGATAGATACTGGGCAAAGGTTCCATCCCAATCTTGAACGATTGATGGCCATTGATTATTACATACCCCTTAAAGAAGAGAACTTGCTCACACATATGGTTAATTTTAAAATCAACAATGTTCAAGACCAGCACATTTTTGGGCCACATGCATACATATATAATCTTGTCTTCTCGTGGCACAAATGTTGGAACCTAAAAGAAGATAAAATAATGTGGTGGCTCATTCTTAACTCAACTCGTTGGTTATGGAGCTTGAACCTCTTATGCATACGTCTGACAGAAAACGTAAAACTTAGCGCTTCTTGGGAGGCAACCCACTATTTTCGGGATTTTTGGGTGCTAATAAATGGCTTCTTGGGAGACAACCCAAATTTTTCATGTGTTTTTATTTTTATTTTGAAGGTGTGAATAAAGGATAAGTTGGGGGGAGAGAAAAGATTGCTTGCACCTATGCCTCGCCTTTAACGGCCAAGTATCGCAATTGGTCAGTAAGGATGCCCGTCAAAATTCACTTATGTCAGGTTGTCCCGTCCCTTCACAAATTTCATGTCTACATTGTTCTATTTATTCATAGTGTTCATGTCATTGCGGACAATGTCATTTAAGTTGGGGGGCGGAAATCATGTTGCAGATGTTGCATTCATATACAACCGCATTTGTCTTAAAAAAAAGAACCCAACTGAGTTTTAATTATTCATGCTTAAATTAAATGTAATTTTGGAATAGAAAAGACTAGGGATAAGGATGATGAAAATTTTCGTCAATCTAGCCATGGAAAACTGATATAAGAATCCCTTTAAAGTTCATGTGCACTTTAGAAAAAAAAGAAATTCACGATGCACACTAATGAAACAAGCAAGACAAGCCCCCTGCCATTTTAGGTAAGTTGTCTGACATTCTTCACTTCTTAAGAAAAGAGATCTTTTTACAAAACTTTCTACCAAATTATCTATCAAATAAGTGTAATTACATTATGAAAAAAAAGAAGAAAAAAATACCATGAAAAATACCCCTAGTCTTAGTAACCGGGCCTACTTCACTTAAGACGTGTTGAGGTTCGCGTAAAACGGAAAAGGGAATCTAGATCTGTGAAACTAGGCCTGCTTCTCCTAAGGCAAGAGTCGAGGTTCACGTTGAGCAGTGAAGGGTAGTGCAGCATCATGTGTGGTATAAAAGATCCAAAAGAGACAAAGCAATAAGGCAGACAAAAGCTAATATACTTAATGCTCTGATCTAAGAGGTGCAGGGTTGAAAGATATTTGCTTGGAATAGCGAATGGGGGATGCAATTGTCTAAGTTGTTGATTTGGTAGTTACACGTGCACAAGTGCTATTGAGCTTTGATTTGAATTCTTGATCATGTATTATTAAGTTCCTACATAAGGTTACTCTGCATTAATGATTCCAAATTCCTAATCTTTTGTTAATTCTATGAAAGGAGAACTGGATATGAGAGCATGAATTTTACAAACTCTTGTTAGTCCTAAATTTTAATTTATTGACATTGCTAAGGGACTAACAATGAGTAAGTTGGGGGGTGTGATAAGTGTCCATTTCATATGATAATTCATCGCATGTACACCATTTTATGTGCATATAATTAGGTAATTATGCATATTTCATAGTTAACCGCAACTCCGCATTTAAATTAGAGCTTTCACGCAAATTGATTAATTTGGTGATATTATTTAATAATAAATTAAAGTTGAGGGCCATGAGCATTAATTCTCCATTGCATAACCATGAGCATTTGAGATTTATGTACACATTGTGATAATTTTTATGGACTAAAGTGTAATTATGTGTGTGCAGGACACCGAAGGTAATTACAAAAGAAGCCGGGGGCAAAACGGTCATCACCACTTTGATCAAGTCAAATAAAGAATTCAAAATATTTTAGTTGGAGGAAAAATAAAGTTCAAAATTTTGAATTCAAAGTTTAAAAAGGAAGAATTCAAAGTTTAAGTTTAAAAAGGAGGAAAAGGACATTCAAAGTTTGAAAAGGAGATTCAAAGTTGGAAAGGGGGTGTCCAAAGTCCAAGAAAGGGGGTGCCCACCTCATTTTTCTTTTCCCTATGTATCATATTCTACTTAAATCCTAGTCATCCACCTCCCTTTGATATAATCCCCACCCTCCATTGATCCAACTTTCCCTATAAATAGCCCAAGACAAGGAGGTTAAGGGGACTTCTTCTTTTGGCAATTTCTCTCCCAACCTTAGGCCTCCGAGTTCTCTAACTTAAGTTAGTTTTCAGCTCATGCAATCTTCATCAAATTTTTTTGTTTTGAAGTTCTCTACAACTTCTTCTTCTGCATCATCTTCAAAATCTCTCTGGTTTGTAAGGTATTTCGTGTTTTCTACTATTCTATCATGTGCATTTTCAGACTGTGTTCTTCTCTGTTATTCCCTATTTGTCTTCTTCCTCCGTCCCTATTCTCCTCTTGCTACCTTCATAAAAGTTCTTTGTTTGTACGTGTTCTACAATTTCTTCTTATACATCATCTTCTAATTCTTTCTGCTTTTGAAGTTATCTCCCATTTTTTAACTTGCTATCCTGTGATTTTACTGTTCATCCGAGCAGATCACTTCCATTCTTTCTCTTATTTCACCATCTTCCTTACATTTTCACTCCCTGTGTCATTCATCAAAGTTCTTTATCTCATCTTTTTCTTCAACTTCTTCTTCTTGGACATCCCCTAATTCCTCTTGGGTTCAAAGTTATTCACCCTCCAAAGGTAGCTTCAACGACGAAGGTGACTTCCTCCCGGCGTAGACGACATCTTCCACAAAGTTGTTCGTGATCCAAGGCTAAGAGAGGACGGTGATGTCATCACCATTACTGCTACCATCTCCATACTCCAAACTCCAGGCTTTTCTTATCTTATTACTTTTGTGATATTTCACTTCATTGTAATCTCATTGTGTCATTACTGTAAACTTGTTTCACATTTCATGTACTCTTTCTTTTAAGTTAATGAAAGGAGTTGTTCTCTTGATCTAGTTCTTGCTCTTCTTCCCTCTCTATCTCTTTCTTCTATATCCTCTTTCCACTTCATGTAATTATTTTCTATAGCATAGGTGCATAGTCATGGTGTTTTCAATTAAGTGTTTGGTTTGTTCATCATTTCACTATTTTCTTTAAGCAAATCCAAATCACAAGTGTTTTTCAAAGGACTTCAAAGTTTTTAACTCTAAAAATCTCTTCTTCCCTGTGGAATCGACCCTTCTCGCCACCTTATTACGTCTTACTTTCATCTAGTGTGAGTTGAAATTTTTAAGATTGATACGCGTGTTTTAAACGATGAACTTTCGCATTATCAATTTTTGGCGCCGTTGCCGGGGAAGAATGATGATTTTTGGTTTAAGAACATTATTTTCCTTGTGTATTTAGTGTACTAATAAAGCTCTCTTTTCTTTTTTTACAGGTTAAAAAATAATTCAAAAAAATTAGAGGTAAGTTTACCTCCATTTCTTTCATCTTTTTGATTTTGTCATTCATTTCAAAAAAAATGAGGGATCACTTTTCAAGTAAGTATCCAAACTTTCCCTCTTTCATTCTAGTTTCATTTTTCCATTTTACATATCTTGTGGTTAGATAGGTTCATTAAAAAAAATTAAAAAAAATCACTTGAACTTTAATAAAAAATTTCATTCAAGAGTAGAAACCACACCACCCATGTTCTAGGCCATGCATCATTTAGCATATGATTCTTTCTTGTTATTTAATTTCTGCATTATATTTTGGAGATTGCAAGGGGCAAGGTACGTTCTTCTTATCCTTTTCTAGCATACATATTGCATAAGAACCCATTGTTTAAAATTGTGGTGTATATTTTATTTCAAAATATTTTAAGGGCAACACCCCTAAATAACATAAGGTGGGGATTTCATCACCATTCCTTAGCCCACAAATCATATTTTTCTTACATCTTTGCATGACCTAAGCTTTAAATAAAATTCAGTAGACATTGGCCCTAGGATCACACTATGATTTTAGTACGATTTGGGTTTACCCTCTTGTGGAAACCGGTGCCTAAGGCAAGACGGTCGGACGGCAAACGCCTTAAGCGGGCTAGTGATTTACTAATTATGTCACGCCCCGAGCGCGGAAGATACCCGGAGATGCGCGACGTGTCTATATCAATCATGTCAATCAGAGTGGTCGTGTATTCGACACAAAGACAGAGATGCGCAAAATAGCAAGATAACCCAATCCTTTATTTCATAATGGATAGACTATTACAAATCCAATACTCTGTTTAATAAAAAGGAAAAGAATACATATTTGACTCAAGAAACTATAGAAAAGACTAGATGACACTTGGAGAATCTCTATCTCTTCACTCTTGACAATTCCCATCCGATTGACTTCCATCGTCGTCGGACTTACCTGAAAGGTACAAAGGGACAAACGGGATGAGCGAACGCTCAGTAGGAAATTATATCTCAAGTACTAGCAAGTGGTTTAAGTAATTACATTTTCATGGATGCAATAAAGCTATGCATGCTCGCATGAAACGACAAGATAGAGAGAATGTAATATCAAAGAAATAAGATGAACTTTCATGAACAAGATACAAGTTATTCAAGATATTCAAGCAAGCACGTTTAACAAGTCATGTCAAGAACTTTGGCTATCATGTTTCAAGCAAGTAAATTACCCTCTTTCGGGCCACGCATTTCATGTAAAGTCAAGTACGATTCAAGTACAAGATGTGTGTGGAATGTCCAATCAAGCAAGTCAAGTACTCGGTATAATGCCAGATACCTTATCATTTTAA
Organism: Amorphophallus konjac; assembly: GCA_022559845.1. Taxonomy (NCBI): domain Eukaryota; kingdom Viridiplantae; phylum Streptophyta; class Magnoliopsida; order Alismatales; family Araceae; genus Amorphophallus; species Amorphophallus konjac. Next base: position 293,503,657 of record CM040119.1, read on the forward strand.
CTCCCATGGGCACAAGTACTTTCGGGTGCTCCTCCCAGGACCAGATCGGGCCCTATATGCGCAGGCATTTATCATGTGTTTTGACATCCACTCTTGTTTATATAGCCAATATAGAATTTCAATAATCAAGCTTGTAGATACGTATGACAACTTTGATAGAATAGAGTCCAAAATATGACAAAGGACATAGAATGGCGATAATAACGGTATAATCACGAGTTCGATAAAACTAGGTAGAATATGGTTCCCTTAACTTAGGTACCATGACAAATCAATATGGACATTCTTTATATAGAATTGAGGTCCACATGAACATTAGATCAAGCAAGATACCCTCATTCTTATCATAGAATTGGGGTTTACAAGAATGACACGATATGGCATGATATCATCATCCCATCAAGAATTTCTTATGATATACTCTTTGTATAATCATAAGGGCCGGTATACCATGTTTTCTTTAGATTGACATGGCAAAAACTGTGTAATGGGTTTTTAGGGTACAACCAGCTCAGTCGGCCTTGAGGGAATCCAAGGCTACGAGGAGTCTTACGGAGGTCTCTATGACTAACTTGCTAGTCCAAAGGAACGGAATGTCCAATGGAGAGCTTGTATGTCAATGAGAGTTGAGTGTGATCGATAAATCAACATGAAACGTGGGACTATACTCACGGAGTGGAGAATAGTGCCGATATATATATATATGTATAATATATAAACCATCGGTTAGCAAATCAGAGGAAAAATCAGTTTACAGTAAAATAACGACTTAGGTCAAGTCGTGTCTCAAGTAATTAACGCCTAACTTAAGGGCGTTTACATATATTGCCAATTTGCAGAATTTCCATTATTTCATTAATTTATCAAAACACGCCTTTCCTGGGGGCGTTTCTTAAAAGTTGACGACTGCAGGGGCAGGCGTCTCATCATTTACATATTTGACAGGATATAATTATTCTCAGAAATTTATCAAAAACGCGCCCTTGGAAGGGGCGTTACTTTCAAAAACGCGCCCTTGGAGGGGCGTTACTTTCCAATTCCACCTTACAGAATATGTGAATTTTAGTTTTTTAACAGATACACGCCCTAGAAAGGGGCGTTACTTTTAATGTTCACGCCTTGTACTGGGGCGTTAGAATATGGAAAACGACTTTGTCCAAGTCGTGAATTTCAAGGGATTTTTAATAAATAATATTTCGAGAGACAAGAGACATGTCATGGCAGTAAAATTTAACAGGAATTCACAGAGTCATGCAAGATATTAAAAATCAATATTTCATATGTATTGTAATTTTTAAACAGATCAATTATTAATCACATGCGATTCTTATGAAATTAACGCCTGCGTAGAGGGCGTCAAATATTAAATTGACGACCACTGGTATGGTCGTTTCTTTTAAATTAGCGCCCTAATCAAGGGCGTTTCTTTCAAAATATTTCAGAAAACGTACGAAAACTATAATAATCATATGCATGACATGCTTATATATATATATATCTTGCATTAATTTCATTTGGGCTACAGTAGCTTGAGAAAACCTACCTTAAAGGGTTGATTTGGAGATAACCGTGAAGGGTCTGTAAGAATTAAAGAGGCAGCAGATGTTGGATGAAGATGATGAAGAACCTTGTTCTTCACGTTACAGAACCTTGTTCTTTACTCAAGCACCAGATCCTTATCCTGCATTAAAGGAGAAGAATAATAATCAATATTCTTCATGCGGCTGTAAACAGAAGGGCAAAAGAAATAAGAAGAACGTATGTTCTTCACTTACCGTGTAGCAGTAGATCGATCAAATGGTTTAGGGTTGGATCGATCGGGTATATTTATAGGATTTTAGAGTCCTAACAAAGGTAGTGTTTGATTGAGGGTAATATATCCTTAATAGAGTCCTTACTCTAATAGACACTTACTAGATTAGGTTAATCTTTCCTTGGATAAGTTCTGGGTTCGATCTGTTCACGAACTGAATTAACGCCTTAGGTCAGGGCGTGTATTCTTGAATTAACGCCTTGCATAAGGGCGTTTCTTAAAAAGCGCCTTGAAAAAGGGCGTTTCGTGTTTTAAAACACGCCCAAGATAGAGGCGTTTCTTTTACTTGCCTATTTGGTCGTGAGAGTTGACGACCGCACGTGTGGGCGTCCTTTCTTTAGTCACGCCTTTGATAGAGGCGTTTCTTTTTGAATTAACGCCCTAATAAGAGGCGTTATTTTTAATTTGTCTTATTTCGTCCAATTAACCCTATTCCTTTTATATATATTACTTCTGTAATATATATGTTTTAATTCATTTCAATTATTCATTTATTAGGGTTGCTACACCCTCCCCCACTTAAAAAGAATTTGGTCCCCAAATTCAATATATATATAATTATACACGCGGAGAGTGTAGGACATATACCTCTTAGAATAACTCGGGAAATCGTTTCTTCATAGATTCCTCGGTCTCCCATGTCGCTTCGCGTTCAGGATTCTTATTCCATTGCACCTTGATCATGGGAATAACCTTATTCCTTAGAGCTCGTATTTCTCGATCTAATATCTTCAAGGGCCTTTGTTCATATGTGAGATCTTTCTGGATCACCAGATCTCCATGCTCAATAATATGTGACGGATCGTGCACATACTTCTTCAACATAGATATGTGAAATACATTGTGTACCTCGGACAACTGAGGAGGCAACGCGATGCGATAAGCAACCTCGCCAACTCTTTCGAGTACCTCAAATGGTCCGATGAATCTTGGCGTAAGCTTGCCCTTAACACCAAATCTTCGTATGCCACGTCCAGGGGATATTTTAAGAAATACATGATCTCCAACCTGGAATTCAAGATCTCTTCTCCTGGTATCAGCATAAGCCTTTTGCCTTGTCTGAGCAACTTGTAATCTTTCTCTGATTACTTGTATCTTCTCGGTTGTATCCCTTACCATGTCTGGACCTAATAGTTGTTTTTCTCCAACTTCGTTCCAACATATGGGAGATCGGCAACTCCTTCCGTATAAGGCTTCGAAAGGTGCCATTTGGATACTAGCTTGGTAGCTATTATTATATGCAAATTCAACTAAAGGTAAGTGGTCATGCCAGCTTCCTCCAAAGTCCATAATGCATGCTCTCAGCATATCTTCAACAACTTGATTAGTTCGCTCGGTCTGACCATCCGTTTGTGGGTGGAAAGCAGTACTAAAGTTGAGCCTTGTCCCCAACGAATGTTGTAATCCCTTCCAAAAATGAGAAGTAAAACGGGGATCCCTATCCGACACGATTGAGACAGGAATTCCATGTATCCTGACTATTTCTTTAATGTATAGTGCAGCTAGCACATCAATCGACCATCGGCTTTTGATTGGCAAGAAATGTGCCGATTTAGTCAATCGATCAATGATAACCCAGATTCCATCATGTCCTCCTTTAGATTTAGACAAACCCATGATGAAGTCCATACCAATATCCTCCCATTTCCACTTAGGAATATCTAGAGGATGTAGTTTTCCCGCAGGCTTTTGGTGTTCCGCCTTGACCTGTTGGCATGTGAGACAGCGTGATACATAGTCCGCTATTTCTCTTTTCATATTGGGCCACCAAAAGTTCCTCTTTACATCTTGGTACATTTTAGTTGATCCAGGATGAATAGTGTATCTTGATCTGTGAGCTTCATCTAAGATCTTCTTCTTTAATTCCGGACAATCGGGTATACAAGTTCTATCTTTGAACGATAATCTTCCATCAGAAGTTAGTTGAAAATCAGATTGTCCTTCTAATCTGCCTTTGATTTCTACTAACATAGGATCATTATCCTGAAGTGTTTGTATCTCAGATAACAAATCTGACTGTATGCTTACATGAGATAGTGTGACAAATTTGGATTCCGTGTCCAAGCTTATATTGAGCTCGGAGAATTGTTCAAGTAACCTCCATTCTTGTATCATACAATTGGCTATCCTTGCTCTCGGCTTTCGACTAAGGGCGTCAGCCACATAATTACCCTTTCCGGGATGGTATTGTATACTGAAGTCGAAGTCCTTGAGATATTCTAGCCAGCGTCTTTGTCTCATGTTCAGCTCCTTTTGTGAAAATAGATATTTGAGACTTTTGTGATCGGAGTATACAGTAAACTGTACCCCATAGAGATAGTGTCTCCATATCTTTAGGGCAAATACTACCGCGGCCAATTCCAAGTCATGGACGGGGTAATTCTCCTCATGCTTCTTCAGTTGACGAGAAGAGTATGCTATGACCTTCCCATGTTGCATTAGAACACATCCGAGGCCAATGCCAGAAGCATCAGTGTAGACCTCGAATTTCTCTCCTTCAATTGGTAGGGCTAAGACTGGAGCTGTGGTGAGATGATCCTTGAGAGTTTGGAAACTGCTTTCACATTCCTCACTCCATTCATATCGGATCTCCTTACGAGTTAATCTTGTAAGTGGTACGGCGATCTTAGAGAAATCTTTGATAAATCGCCGATAATAGCCTGCAAGACCTAAGAAACTTCTGATCTCGCTTGCATTAGTGGGTCTCTCCCAGTTTCTCACAGCTTCAACTTTTGACGGATCCACAGATAAACCGTCCTTGGATATGACATGTCCGAGAAAAGCCACTTCTTCAAGCCAGAACTCGCATTTGCTGAGTTTAGCATATAAATGATTTGTCCTCAAGACTTGCAATGCAATCCTCAAATGCTCTTCATGTTCTTCCTTAGTCTTAGAATATATCAATATATCATCGATGAAGACTACTATGAATTGATCCAAGTAAGGCCTGAATATGCTATTCATTAACTGCATAAAGGCAGCAGGGGCATTTGTTAGTCCAAAAGGCATAACAACAAATTCGTAATGGCCATACCTGCTTCTGAATGCGGTCTTGTGAATGTCATCATCCTTGATCCTTAATTGATGATATCCCGACCGGAGATCAATCTTGGAGAAATATTTGGATCCTGAAATCTGATCAAACAATTCATCGATTCTCGGCAGTGGATACTTGTTCTTGATAGTAAGATGATTCAACTGTCGATAGTCAATACACAATCTCATGGATCCATCCTTCTTCTTTACAAATAAGACTGGTGCTCCCCACGGGGAAGTACTTGGTCTAATAAACCCTTTTCGGATTAGTTCCATCAACTGCTCCTTCAACTCCTTGAGTTCAGCAGGGGACATTCTATATGGTGCCTTTGAAACCGGACCAGCACCAGGGACTAAGTCGATGGTAAAGGCCACATCTCTTTGCGGGGGTAATCCCGGCAATTCCTCCGGAAATACGTCTGGGAATTCTCGTACTACTTGAACGTCTTCTATCTTGGTTTCCTTAGCTTCTTTATTAGTGACAAAAGCAAGGAAGGATACACATCCTTTCCTGACGAGCTTGCTTGCTCGAAGAGCCGAAATAAGAGGGGATTTGCTTCGACTCTTAGGACTAGTATAAGTCAGTTCTGGAAATTCTTTGAAAACAATCTTGCTATTACGGCAATCAACCGTTGCCTGGTACTTAGATAACCAATCTGCTCCTAGTATAACATCATATTCTTTTAGATCTAAGCAGATAAGATCAATAGGAAAATTCTTTCCTCGAACCAACACCTCACAGTTTTGGTAATGATGCGTGATATCCGTCTCGTTTCCGAGAGGAGTAGACAATATTATCTTCATCCATTCTGGTTCTAGAGGTAATGGGTCAGCAAACTTCTTGGAAATAATGGAATGCGATGCACCTGTATCAAATAAGACATGTGCATATTTGGAACAAATTTTTAATGTACCTTCCACCAATCCGCCTTCTTCTTCTGGTTCGGTCTCTTGGATTGCATGAAGACGCGTGTTCCTTGTCACTGGGCGTTTACCCTCACCATCTTGGTCATTCATTAATGGACAATCGGGAATCCGATGTTCACGACTCCCACAACGGAGACATGCTCCTAATTTCCTCCAGCATTCTTCTGTTTTGTGACCAGCCTTGTCACAATGCTTGCATACTACGTTTGAAGGGGTAGTGGTGATAGAGAAAGGCTTGGATTTCTTGTACTTCTGATCTTGAGAGGAAGAACCTCCATTATTGGGCCTCTTCTTAAAGTTGGGTTTAAAAGAACCCGAACTTGTGACTTGCTCCTTTTTGTCTTTCCCACGGATCCTATCAGATAGTTCCGTGGCATCTTCAAGCAACTGAGCTCGGCGCACTATTTCAGTATAAACTTGAATATCCATAGGCGCCAGTTGAGTAATGTAGTGGGGCCTAAGCCCATTAAGAAATCTACGGGCTTTCATCTTTTCCGTGCCAATTAAATGCTTAGCATATCTAGACAGTCTAGAGAACTGTGCTTCATAATCAGCCACCGATAAAGATCTTTGCTTTAATGCGGCAAATTCGGCGGCCTTCCTTTCCTGGACCCTATCAGAGAAATATTTGGCGTTGAAATATTCAACGAATTCACCCCATGTAACTTGAGTTGGGTCAATAGTAGCTTCAATCGACTCCCACCAGCATCTAGCATCCTTTTCTAACTGGAAAGTAGCTAATAAGACTTTGTCCTGATCCGTGCATTGCATGACACGGAATATACGTTCAATCTCTCGAACCCAATGCTCGGCATCGTCTGGATCGGTCGATCCCATGAACTTCGGGGGATTCATATTCTTGAATGCTTGGTGTAAGCTTCCAGCTCGTGGAGCACCACCTTGTGCTACCTGTTGTAGCACTTGGGTCATCCCTTGAAGGGTACGCTACATGTTGCGCCATTGAGCACGTTCGGCAGCCATTATCCTACAATTACAATAGCTATGTTAGTATTATATCATTATGATCTTATAAAGGACTCATTGATCATTTAACCCTTGGTTCTACCCACTCTCACTTGGTTAAAGGTTTTGAAACCTATCCTTGGACTTGGGTTTCCTAGGAATTGAATACCTTAGGCTCTGATACCACAAAGACTGTCACGCCCCGAGCGCGGAAGATACCCGGAGATGCGCGACGTGTCTATATCAATCATGTCAATCAGAGTGGTCGTGTATTCGACACAAAGACAGAGATGCGCAAAATAGCAAGATAACCCAATCCTTTATTTCATAATGGATAGACTATTACAAATCCAATACTCTGTTTAATAAAAAGGAAAAGAATACATATTTGACTCAAGAAACTATAGAAAAGACTAGATGACACTTGGAGAATCTCTATCTCTTCACTCTTGACAATTCCCATCCGATTGACTTCCATCGTCGTCGGACTTACCTGAAAGGTACAAAGGGACAAACGGGATGAGCGAACGCTCAGTAGGAAATTATATCTCAAGTACTAGCAAGTGGTTTAAGTAATTACATTTTCATGGATGCAATAAAGCTATGCATGCTCGCATGAAACGACAAGATAGAGAGAATGTAATAAGATGAACTTATCATGAACTTTCAACAAGATACAAGTTATTCAAGATATTCAAGCAAGCACGTTTAACAAGTCATGTCAAGAACTTTGGCTATCATGTTTCAAGCAAGTAAATTACCCTCTTTCGGGCCACGCATTTCATGTAAAGTCAAGTACGATTCAAGTACAAGATGTGTGTGGAATGTCCAATCAAGCAAGTCAAGTACTCGGTATAATGCCAGATACCTTATCATTTTAACTCCCATGGGCACAAGTACTTTCGGGTGCTCCTCCCAGGACCAGATCGGGCCCTATATGCGCAGGCATTTATCATGTGTTTTGACATCCACTCTTGTTTATATAGCCAATATAGAATTTCAATAATCAAGCTTGTAGATACGTATGACAACTTTGATAGAATAGAGTCCAAAATATGACAAAGGACATAGAATGGCGATAATAACGGTATAATCACGAGTTCGATAAAACTAGGTAGAATATGGTTCCCTTAACTTAGGTACCATGACAAATCAATATGGACATTCTTTATATAGAATTGAGGTCCACATGAACATTAGATCAAGCAAGATACCCTCATTCTTATCATAGAATTGGGGTTTACAAGAATGACACGATATGGCATGATATCATCATCCCATCAAGAATTTCTTATGATATACTCTTTGTATAATCATAAGGGCCGGTATACCATGTTTTCTTTAGATTGACATGGCAAAAACTGTGTAATGGGTTTTTAGGGTACAACCAGCTCAGTCGGCCTTGAGGGAATCCAAGGCTACGAGGAGTCTTACGGAGGTCTCTATGACTAACTTGCTAGTCCAAAGGAACGGAATGTCCAATGGAGAGCTTGTATGTCAATGAGAGTTGAGTGTGATCGATAAATCAACATGAAACGTGGGACTATACTCACGGAGTGGAGAATAGTGCCGATATATATATATATGTATAATATATAAACCATCGGTTAGCAAATCAGAGGAAAAATCAGTTTACAGTAAAATAACGACTTAGGTCAAGTCGTGTCTCAAGTAATTAACGCCTAACTTAAGGGCGTTTACATATATTGCCAATTTGCAGAATTTCCATTATTTCATTAATTTATCAAAACACGCCTTTCCTGGGGGCGTTTCTTAAAAGTTGACGACTGCAGGGGCAGGCGTCTCATCATTTACATATTTGACAGGATATAATTATTCTCAGAAATTTATCAAAAACGCGCCCTTGGAAGGGGCGTTACTTTCAAAAACGCGCCCTTGGGAGGGGCGTTACTTTCCAATTCCACCTTACAGAATATGTGAATTTTAGTTTTTTAACAGATACACGCCCTAGAAAGGGGCGTTACTTTTAATGTTCACGCCTTGTACTGGGGCGTTAGAATATGGAAAACGACTTTGTCCAAGTCGTGAATTTCAAGGGATTTTTAATAAATAATATTTCGAGAGACAAAAGACATGTCATGGCAGTAAAATTTAACAGGAATTCACAGAGTCATGCAAGATATTAAAAATCAATATTTCATATGTATTGTAATTTTTAAACAGATCAATTATTAATCACATGCGATTCTTATGAAATTAACGCCTGCGTAGAGGGCGTCAAATATTAAATTGACGACCACTGGTATGGTCGTTTCTTTTAAATTAGCGCCCTAATCAAGGGCGTTTCTTTCAAAATATTTCAGAAAACGTACGAAAACTATAATAATCATATGCATGACATGCTTATATATATATATATCTTGCATTAATTTCATTTGGGCTACAGTAGCTTGAGAAAACCTACCTTAAAGGGTTGATTTGGAGATAACCGTGAAGGGTCTGTAAGAATTAAAGAGGCAGCAGATGTTGGATGAAGATGATGAAGAACCTTGTTCTTCACGTTACAGAACCTTGTTCTTTACTCAAGCACCAGATCCTTATCCTGCATTAAAGGAGAAGAATAATAATCAATATTCTTCATGCGGCTGTAAACAGAAGGGCAAAAGAAATAAGAAGAACGTATGTTCTTCACTTACCGTGTAGCAGTAGATCGATCAAATGGTTTAGGGTTGGATCGATCGGGTATATTTATAGGATTTTAGAGTCCTAACAAAGGTAGTGTTTGATTGAGGGTAATATATCCTTAATAGAGTCCTTACTCTAATAGACACTTACTAGATTAGGTTAATCTTTGCTTGGATAAGTTCTGGGTTCGATCTGTTCACGAACTGAATTAACGCCTTAGGTGAGGGCGTGTATTCTTGAATTAACGCCTTGCATAAGGGCGTTTCTTAAAAAGCGCCTTGAAAAAGGGCGTTTCGTGTTTTAAAACACGCCCAAGATAGAGGCGTTTCTTTTACTTGCCTATTTGGTCGTGAGAGTTGACGACCGCACGTGTGGGCGTCCTTTCTTTAGTCACGCCTTTGATAGAGGCGTTTCTTTTTGAATTAACGCCCTAATAAGAGGCGTTATTTTTAATTTGTCTTATTTCGTCCAATTAACCCTATTCCTTTTATATATATTACTTCTGTAATATATATGTTTTAATTCATTTCAATTATTCATTTATTAGGGTTGCTACAAATTAGGCCCCTACGAAAGTAGGGGGAGCCTCCCACTACCCCACCCCTTACCTGGCCGGTGAAAATATTGACGGTGAACTTAAGTTATACTTTAGTCATTTTGTGAAACCCCATTTGTAGGTTTAGGTCACATTTAGGTCATTAGGTAATTTGTGTGTCAACTTGTTTGTCTATGTAATAAAAAATAAAAAAATAAAAAATAAAAAAGTCTTCCTCTTCTCTCTTGTCATCTCAATTAGTGTTAAAAAAATAAAATAAAAAAATACATAAATACAAAAATAATAAAAATATGATATCTATGGATCGGGTTTTTAACCAACTTAATTGCTTGACCCAAAATCACTTCACTCCAATGGACTCAAGCCCCTTTACACCACCTATCTTTCAATATGATCACACATTGGCCTAGTCGGCCCATTATGTAGGTGAGTACCCGACCTAATTTCCATCTTACTCGACCTTCAATGAAAGCTCAAATCCTCGGTCGGCGCAACAAGAGCACTCCACACCCATGGCAGCCTAATATCCTTATGATCCTCAAATTGAAAATCAATTTGCTCAATCATATTTAGGGGACCATATGTTATTCTCTCCTCATGAGCAAACATCAACATGTCAAAATCTCCCTACACCTTCTTGCACTCCTATCTTTGAGTGGGGAGATCAAAATAATTTCTCTTGGAAAAATTCTCAATGTCAAGCTCCATGCTCTCTTAAGCCAAAATTTTCAACACAATTTGATCAAAATCAATATAGAGAGCAAGACACATACTTCACATTATCTCAATATCAATATGATCATCAACACATTCATTCCACCCCTCCATACAATAGTTCCAACAATGAAGAAAAAATCAACCAATTGATTCAAATCATTTTGAATAATCAACAAAGTATCGACTCCCTCCAAACTAAATTGGACCAAGTAATAAGAGCCACCTATGAAATGGGCCAATTGTCTAACCCCAGTGATGAAACCTTTGAAGATAAAGTCCCTCAATTCACCCAATACATTTATTCTTGCCAACAACCCATGCTTCCCTTACCAAATGAAACTCTTGACCAAGGTAATGAGAGAATTGGGGAAGAATCATATCAAAGAGAATTGGGGATAACTAGTAAAATGGCTTATGCGATTAAGGAGTCCACACCCATCTATGTGGAAAGACACAAGGAGTCGATTGAGATCAAGTTGGGGGGTGACTTAAATGATTTACAAAATGGTGCCATTCAAAACTGTGAAATTGAGAATATTAATGGCCCAATTGAGGAAGAATGTAGAAAAGAATGTCTAGCTGAAAATGATGATGACAAAGCCATGGAATGTAACCCTCCTTACTTGGAAGAATATCATGAAAGGACCGGATTGGAAGATTTCTCATTTCATCTCATGGTCCCACAATTAGAAGTTTTGATTGACATTCTCCCTATGATAGAACAATGTGAACACTTTGATGTGGAGAGTGCCATCATTAACTTATGTGATGAAAAACATAAAGAAGCGGGTAAAGTTGATGTTGCAGATATGTTGAATAATAACTCTCATGAGGAAGAGAATGGTGAAGGGCATTTGAGTGAAAAATACATCTTTCATTTAGAGGCACCACTTATGGAGAACAAAAATGATAATCTCATTTTAGAAGATATTGGTAATGGGGCTTCACTTGAAGAAATTGAGAGCATCACTCCAAACATCAAAGGTCCATTTGAGGAAACGCATGAAGAGGGGGAGTGCTTTGTGGATAATAATCTTGTTGATTTAATGAAGACAAATTCTGAACATCATCCTCCTATTGATGAGTGTAATAAAGGGACCCTCTTAGAGAAATTCACATTTGAACTGACCTATGATGAAGGGTCCGGACTAGAAAGATTAACATTTGATCTTCCCACCTCACTATTGGAACATTCGATTGATATTCTTAATGTCATTGATGAAGGTGATGAAGGGGCCTTGTTGGAAAGGTTTACATTTGGTATACCCACCCCATTACTGGAAAGTTTGATTGATAAACTTCATTCGATTGATGAGTTTGATGAAGGGGCCTTCTTAGAAACTTTCACATTTGATCTAACCCCTGAGTCCTACCCCATAAAGTTTGACTCATCAGATGGGTAGATTTTGGGATCACACCTCCTTCCACTTTGATCCCCCTGCAAACTAAGCCTCTGCAATATGACACTCTCAAACTTGAAGAGGATATGTCAACCATATTCACATTTGATTTAACTCCCCTTCAAGAAGATCAATTGATTAATGCCCTAAATGCTCATGATATGCCTGTCTTTGACCAACTTTCTTTGGAGGAAGAAGTCATTAAAGGGGTAGTCAAGCCGGTAGATACAGGACAAGGAGAACAATGGATAGATACTGGGCAAAGGTTCCATCCCAATCTTGAACGATTGATGGCCATCGATTATTACATACCCCTTAAAGAAGAGAACTTGCTCACACATATGGCTAATTTTAAAATCAACAATGTTCAAGACCAGCACATTTTTGGGCCACATGCATACATATATAATCTTGTCTTCTCGTGGCACAAATATTATAAATTGAAAGAAGATAAGATAATGTGGTGGCTCATTCTTAACTCAACTCGTTGGTTATGGAGCTTGAACCTCTTATGCATGCGTCTGGCTGAAGACGTAAAACTTAGCGCTTCTTGGGAGGTAACCCTCAGTTTTCATGATTTTTGGGTGCTAGTAAATGGCTTCTTGGGAGGTAACCCAAATTTTTCATGTGTTTTTATTTTTATTTTGAAGGTGTGAATAAAGGATAAGTTGGGGGGAGAGAGAAGATTGCTTGCACCTATGCCTCGCCTTTAACGGCCAAGTATCACCTTTGGTCAGTAAGGATGCCCGTCAAAATTCACTTCTGTCAGGTTGTCCCATCCCTTCACAAATTTCATGTCTAGATTGTTCTACTTATTCATAGTGTTCATGTCATTGCGGACAATGTCATTTAAGTTGGGGGGCGAAAATCATGTTGCAGATGTTGTATTCATATACAACCGCATTTGTCCTAAAAAAAAAGAACCCAACTGAGTTTTAATTATTCATGCTTAAATTAAAAGTAATTTTGGAATAGAAAAGATTAGGGATAAGGATGATGGAAAAGTTAGTCAATCTAGCCATGGAAAACTGATATAAGAATCCCTTTAAAGTTCATATGCACTTTAGAAAAAAAAGAAATTCACGATGCACGCTAATGAAACAAGTAAGACAAGCCCCCTGCCATTTTAGGTATGTTGTCTGATATTCTGCACTTCTTAAGAAAAGAGATCTTTTTACAAAAAATTTTGCCAAATTATCTATCAAATAAGTGCAATTGCACTATGAAAAAAAAAAGAAAAAAACACCATGAAAAATGTCCCTAGTCTTATTAACCGGACCTACTTCACTTAAGACGTGTTGAGCTTCGCGTAAAACGGAAAATGGAACCTAGATCTGCGAAACTGGGCCTGCTTCTCCTAAGGTAAGAGTCGAGGTTCACGTTGAGCAGTGAAGGGTAGTGCAACATCATGTGTGGTATAAAAGATCCAAAAGAGATAAAGTAATAAGGTAGACAAAAGCTAATATACTTAATGCTCTGATCTAAGAGGTGCAGGGTTGAAAGGCATTTGCTTGGAATAGCGAATGCGGGATGCAATTGTCTAAGTTGTTGATTTGGTAGTTACACATGCACAAGTGCTATTCAGTTTTGATTTGAATTCTTGATCATGTATTATTAAGTTCCTACATAAGGCTAGTCTACATTAATGATTCCATATTCTTAATCTTTGGTTAATTCTATGAAGGGAGAACTGGATATGAGAGCATGAATTTTACAAACTCTTGTTAGTCCTAAATTTTAATTTATTGGCATTGCTAAGGGACTAGCAATGAGTAAGTTGGGGGGTGTGATAAGTGTCAATTTCATATGATAATTCATCGCATGTACACCATTTTATGTGCATATAATTAAGTAATTATGCATATTTCATAGTTAACCTCAACTCCACATTTAAATTTGAGCTTTCACGTATATTGATTAATTTGGTGATATTATTTAATAATAAATTAAAGTTGAGTGCCATGAGCGTTAATTCTCCATTGCATAACCATGAGCATTTGAGATTTATGTGTACATTGTGGTAATTTTTATGGACTAAAGTGTAATTATGTGTGTGCAGGACACCGAAGGTAATTACAAAAGAAACCGGGGGCAAAACGGTCATCACCACTTTGACCAAGTCAAATAAAGAATTTAAAATATTTTGGTTGGAGGGAAAATAAAGTTCAAAATTTTGAATTCAAAGTTTGAAAAGGAAGAATTCAAAGTTTAAGTTTGAAAAGGAGGAAAAAGACATTCAAAGTTTGAAAAGGAGATTCAAAGTTGAAAAGGGAATGTCCAAAGTCTAAGAAAGGGGGTGCCCGCCTCCTTTTCCTTTTCCCCATGTATCATATTCTACTTAAATCCTAGTCATCCATCTCCTTTTGATACAATCCCCACCCTCCATTGATCCAACTTTCCCTATAAATAGCCCAAGACAAGGAGGTTAAGGGGACTTCTTCTTTTGACAATTTCTCTCCCAACATTAGGCCTCCGAGTTCTCCCACTTAAGTTCGTTTTCAACTCATCCACTCTTCATCAAAGTCCTTTAGTTTTAAGTTCTCTACAACTTCTTCTTCTGCATTATCTTCAAATGCTCTCTGGTTTGCAAGGTATTTCATGTTTTCTACAGTTCTATCATGTGCATTTTTAGACTGTGTTCTTCTCTATTATTCCCTATTTTTCCTCCTCCTCCGTCCCTATTATCCTATTACTGTCTTCATAAAAGTTCTTTATTTTTACGTGTTCTACAATTTCTTCTTCTACATCATCTTCTAATTCTCTCTACTTTTGAAGTTATTTTCCATTTTTTAACTTGTTATCCTGTGATTTTACTGTTTATCCGAGCAAATCACTTCCCTTCTTTCTCTTATTTCATCATCTTCCTTACATTTTCTCTCCCTGTGTCCTTCATCAAAGTTATTTATCTCTTCGTTTTCGTCAACTTCTTCTTCTTGGGCATCCCCTAATTCCTCTTGGGTTCAAAATTATTCACCCTCCAAAGGTAGCTTCAACGACGAAGGTGACTTCCTCCCGGCGTAGACGACATCTTCCACAAGGTTGTTCGTGATCCAAGGCCAAGAGAGGATGGCGCTGTCATCACCATTGCTGCTACAATCTCCAAACTCCAAACTCCATGCTTTTCTTGTCTTATTACTTTTGTGATATTTCACTTCATTGTAATCTCATTGTGTCATTAGTGTAAACTTGTTTCACATTTCATGTACTCTTTCTTTTAAGTTAATGAAAGGAGTTGTTCTCTTGATCTAGTTCTTGCTCGTCTTCCCTCTCTATCTCTTTCTTCTATATCTTCTTTCCACTTCATACAATTATTTTCTATTGCATAGGTGCATAGTCATGGTGTTTTCAATTAAGTGTTTAGTTTGTTCATCATTTCACTATTTTCTTTAAGCAAATCCAAATCACAAGTATTTTTCAAAGGACTTCAAGGTTTTTAACTCTAAAAATCTCTTCTTCCCTGTGGAATCGACCCTTCTCGCCACCTTATTATGTCTTACTTTCATCTAGTGCGAGTTGAAATTTTTAAGATTGATACGCGTGTTTAAAACGATAAACTTTCGCGTTATCAGGCACCCATCCTGTTTGGGCTGACAGACGGCCATCGGCCTAAGCGGAGGAGTCTAGGGCAGTAAAGGCCGCCCTTCATTTTACCCTCTTTAGTGCCAACGTCGAGCCGACTACGGTGGTGCTTAGGGAGTTGGGGATGAGCCCCCCTTTACCTCAGGGTACTAACCTTGACCTTTGTCATGTTTTGTTGGTTGCGAGCCGAACTAATCCTTTCCGGTTTCTCCCGTAGGAGTGCAGGGGTCACCGGAACTACGGTACAAGATAGTCAAGCTGCCATGGTGTGCTCCTCGCCCCGTGGACCATGTTGCGTTTGGCACCAGTCAGGTGACCGTCGCCGCTCCCCAGGTCACTGTCGTGTTGGCTCCTGACAGCTGCCGTATCCGCCTCCCGCAGGGATTCCAGTGGCAGATTTGACTGCGGCTCCTGTCGCTGGCGATGGGCCAAGTGCTCGGAGGGGGATCTCCGAGGAAGCTACGAGCATCGCCAAAGTAGAATCCATCATGTCCGGTGGTGGGCGCATCCAGGTAGACCTGGACGAACTAGCGGCGCTGGACAGCCAGTGTCATGACAAGAAGAGGAAGAAACCAGCCGTCGGGGTGAACCGTAGGGCTCCCTCTCCGCGACCTGTGACTCCACTGGCACCACTGCCCACCGGGGTGCCGGCTACGGCCCCGCCCTCTTTAGTCCCTACCGAGGAGGTTGTTGATAAAGGCAAGGTCACTGCCTTGGAGGATATGTCGCTTAGCGCGGAGGAGGTGAGAGCTTGCCTCCTACCGTCCGCTAATCCCTCAGTCCCCTACTTCCTGCCTCCGAAGGAGCCCATCTTCAAGTCTGTGGCTTGGACGGAGGCGGCCTTCCTCATGGATAGGACCTTACAGCTGTGGGATCGGAACGGGGACTTTGGCTTCGGGGCCCGCGAAGAGCTTGCTCTCGGTTGCCAGGGCACTCGGCTTGTGGCGGTATCACTTCGGTGGGCTGGCGCGAGAACTGGAAGTCGACTAGGAAGCGCGAGCAGGGCTATCAGTGCGATGCGAGTAGCTTCAGCGATGTTAGGTGTAATGCCCTGGATTTTTTGGATTATTGTTCGGATCAGGTGTTGACACCCGTTTTTAGCCCGCAAGTTACGTCATTTCTCTTATTCATCATTTTTGATGTCCCGAATTACCCACTGTTTTGGAGCCTTCCTTGGATGGATTTCGAACTAATTTTCATTGTTTCATTCCATTTGAGCCCTAGAGATCATGATTTCTCAGAGTCCCTGGAGCTTATCTTATCAACTTCTGGCTTCTAAATCGACTTACGGCCCATTTAGGTCGGCTTCCATCAAGCAATCGGCTCTCTCTCACTGCGAAGTCCTGAAAGTGGTTCTTTGTCACACTCTTCCAGTCCTCTATTCAAAATGTTCCCTTCACCAAAGTTGTTCAATTTTTAAAGATCTACAATTTATTCTTCTATTCCATTGGCCAGTTCTGCCACAATTGTGAGCTATTTGCATTTTTCCACCAGGCTGTGCTATTCACCTACGTCCCAGAATTTTCTCTCTCTGTTCTAGCCCCATTTTCTCCTTCTTATGATCATTTTCTCATCTTGCTCTCTTCATAAAAGTTGTTCCTATTTCAGTTATCTACAATTTATCTTTCTACCACTTTCGCTAGTTCTGCAGTGTTTGAGAGATACGCTTCAATTTCTGAAGTCGCACGCAGTCTGCCCAAAATGTTCCTTCATCGGTGTGAAGGTCTATTAGTAGACCGTCAGAGCCATGTGAAGGTCTATTATTAGACCGTCAGAGCCATGTGAAGGTCTATCGTAAGATCGCCAGAACACAAGTGACGGTCTATTAATAGACCGTTACACCGAAACTTGCCTAAAATCATCTCGTTCGACCCCCGGAGCTTGACAGTCCTACCCTAGACCGTTTGTTGCCTCTGGCCGTCTTACGATAGACCGCCAGATGACACCGAGAGTCTAATTTGTGGACTCTGCTCCATTTCTGTGTGCCGTGGCCCCCTTGCAAAGCCCATAACTTCTTGAACTCTACTCTGAATTGAGCGTCGTTTGTTCCTATGATTTCTCCTTTATATTATCTTGAATTTGATCTATAGATATCAGATTTTCATTGGCTATCTTGCTCAGAAACACGGATGAAAGTTGGGGGTTTATGCATCCTAGTTCAACATAAACTCTGCAGATTAAGCTCCGGGGCTCCCTTCCAGAAGCCATATCTTCCAGATCCTTCCACCAAATTAAGTCCCACTTGTTCCTACCTCTTATCCCTTGTATTATCTCGAGATTGATCCATAGAACATGAATTTTGGTGGACTCTATCCTCTAAAATCTTGGGAGAACTTTTTGGATTTTTTTGCAACCTCTATATAAACTGCCCAGTTCGCAGTTGCAAAGGAGGGCTCTTTCTGGGCGTGGGGTGAAGCCATGCTGCAACTCCAACTCACAACTTCGACCCCATCTCAAAGAGGGAAGTATTGGCTTTCCATTGCATCCTTCTGGACTTAATTTGGTTGTCTATACTCTTAGTTCTAGTCTCCTCAAAATCACAAATCATCACAGTTTTCTGCATTTTCTACTACACATGCATTTTTGCACATTTTACATCAATGTTTTCTCTCTATTCTCTCAACCAAATTCCGTGATTTCAAATCCTATGCATACACAACACACACACCTATCTTTTCTACCCTTCCATAGGGGTTAAAAACCTCCTCCCGGTGAGTTTGCCCTCAATTTCTACCCCTATTTTATCACTCCGGGATTGATACTACACTTCATGTTCTAATTGGTTTTTGCCTTTATGGTTTGATCTTTGTTTTACAGGAGAGCATGATATGGACGTGAGGCCCTCTTCTTCTAGCCGACTGGAAGACGAGGAGGTTTGATCCCACAAAGTTCTCCGCACCCCGTTTCAAGCGCGATCAAGTCTTTAAGGTCCAAGGTACACGGCGCCGTTCCTCTCATTTCTTCATCCTTTGGCGTTGTTGGAACCTTGGTGGCGATCACAGTTAGTATTTCTCATCCTTTCATCCCCCTTGTCTTTGATTCACATGTTTATACATGTATTAATTTAAAGGGGACAAGATAGGAATCTAATTAAAACAAATCTACAGTTTTTGGCGATCACGGTGGGGCACCAATGCCCATCACGTTTGTTTTAATCCTCTTTTGTGAGTTGGGTGTGTGCATGTGCATGTTTAGGTGATATTTTATCCATTCTTCCACTGTTTGGGGCGTTTTAAGGGCTCTGGTAGTGTGGCGGTCCTACAGTAGACCGCCAGAGGGCAAGAAATGGTCATTTGTTAGACCGTTACGGATTCTGGCAGTCCTACGCGCGTGCTCACAGGGCCATATTTGTCAAGGCATAACATTTTCTCCCAGGATCAGATTGCGCTGATTCTTGTTCCATTGGATAGCCCTTTGTATTATATTTTCATCCATATATCATTTGCATCATTTGGTTAACATTTGCATATTCTAATATTGTCCAACTTTTTGAGTTTTCTGCATAAGTTCTGCAGGCAGGCTCAGCGACAAGTTCTCAGGTACATCTTTACTCAGTGATTTGACTACCTTCCCGATGTTTGATTGCACTGAGTTTTGTTCCATTGGATAGTCCTTTGTATCGTCTTTCCATCCATAGCTTATTTGTATCATTTGGGTCTCATTTGCTTAGTTGAAAATTATCATTATTTTAGCATTTTATGCATAAAATCTGCATGCAGTCTGTGCACAGGTTCACGGGATTAACTTTCTTGGATGATTTGATTGACCTCCCAAGGTCCGATTACTGTGTTCTTGGGTTCATTGTGCAGACCTTTGTATTGTCTTTCCATCCATATACAACTTGCATCATTCGGGTCACGTTTGCTTAGTTAAAAATTGTCATCATTTTAGCATTTTGTCCATAAAATTTGCATGTGGTCTGCGCACAGATTCACGGGGATAACTTTACTCAGTGATTTGATTGACCTCTCGGGGTCAGATTGATCTGTTATTGGGCCCGTTGTGTAGATCTTTGTATTGTCTTTCCATCCATATACTATTTGTCTTATTTGGATCATGTTTGCATAGTTTGATTTAGTCTTGATTTTCTAGTTTTAAACTAGAATTTGCATGCACTCCGGTGCACATAGGGCCATACATTGCATATCATAGTTGCATTTCCTACCTTGGTAAGTGATCCTCTCGCCTCCATATTCCTTGGGGTCGACTAGGTGATCTTATCCGGGACCTCCATAAGTCCTCGTGAGCCGTGGATCCCCACACAGACGCCGGGCCGGTTGTACCTTTTCCACCCCTTAAGCTTACATTTGCATAAGTGTGAGAGAGTTAACCTTAGTCAACCCAAAGTTTGGACCTTATTCCCATAGGATTCCTATCTTGAGGGAATTATTCTTAATTTAAAATCATTAAAAGGTCCATTAAAACTTCTAAACTATTTCCCATCATATCAACTTGTTTGACTTGGGTGAAAACTCTCACATTACATTGTTTGTATTGTTTGAGTTTGTCCAAGCCCATTAGTGGTGTTTTGTGTTGCATCAACATATTTTGCTGTTGTTAGGCTCCACTTAGGTTAGCCCATTTTGTGCATCCATTGTCCTGTGATCCATTGTCCATTCGTCTTTGCATTAGTGGGTCAGTCCCCTCTTGTCCTCAAGCCCATTAAGCCCTTGCTTCCCCACCTATATTCTCCTTGATATCCTTATATTAAGTCTTCATTTGCCCTCATGGAGCATCTTTCTAACCCTTTGTATCATTCTTTTTCCCAATCTTTTTCCTATTCCCGCGTGGAATCCTCTTCCCACGTGGGCCCATCTTCCCGTGGTCCCTCTGATCCCTCCGAGAAACAGGCTAATCTCATGGCCCATCTTTCAAGTCTTGTTCGCCAAATGGACCCGGCCCAAGCCCAACATCTCATTGCATATCATCTTAATAGGCCTTCTTCTCATAATGGGCCCTCTTCCCTTCATGGGCCTCTTTCTTCTCCTTCATATGCCGCTGGCCCAATTTCTAATGGGCTTTATTCTCTTAATGGGCCTTATTCTTCCGCCCATGTTGTTGCTGGCCCATTCAGTCCATATGCCAATGTTTCTTCTAGGCCCGCATACCCTTCCACTCCCGGAATGGGCCCTTCTTCTTCTCAGCCCGGATCCTCTTCTCCGGCCCAATACCATGCTCCTGGTCCTAATTCACATTCTCTTACTCAAGTTGGCCCATATTCTTCTCGATCTCTCCCTACCCAGGAGATGATTGCTCAAGACCAACGCCAGCTTGATGAACTCCAACGTCGGATCGATCCTAAGTCCTCCTTAAGTATTCCATTTGCACTTCAAGGTCTTCGGCTTCCGCCATCTTCGCAAATTCCCGCATATCGCCGTTATGGTGGAGTCGGTGACCCGTATGTGCACATTAAGGAGTTTATTTATGAGTCGGCCCAGTTTCGGCATGACCAATGCTTGATGGCCTATCTATTTGGTCTGTCATTGGAAGGCCCGACTCGGGATTGGTTCTTTTCGTTGCCGCAAGAGCAGGTTGTGAATTTTCAAGCCGTTCAAGAGAAATTTATTCAGCAGTATCAGGACCAGGTTGGGCCCAAGCTCTCTATCGTGGATCTGACCCATGAGAAGATGAAGCCCGACGAGGAGTTCTGCACCTTTGCTGACCGCTGGCGCCATCTTGCCGCGCAAGTCCCGGGACACATTCCAGAGGGAGAACAAATCAAGATGCTTATTTCAAATGCCACGCCTGAGTACCGCTTTATCTTAGCCCTCAATGACATCACTTCCTGGCAACAACTTTATAGCCGAGCCCGCTTCATTCGCCAACAACTTCAAGGTTCCCTTCACCCCGAGTCTCCACCATCCACCTCCACATATCAACCTTCACCCTCCACGTGTCAACCCTACGCTCCCATGAGTCAGCCCGCCATGAGTCAGCCTTCCGCCACATATCCCTCCACAAGCCAACCTCCCGCCTCTACATACTCTTATGCCTCCGCATATCAACCTTCCATGAGTCAGCCTCCTGCGTCCTCATACCCGTCTCCGTCTCCACCTCCGGTCAAGGGAGTACCACACCCCGAGCAGGTAGATGTCGTCCACTACATTCCCGCTCATGTACCATTGTCTAGTCCCTCCACAAGCCATGCACTATTGCCTACGCAATCTTCACTTCTGTCTCCACAACCTTCTCCACCACCTCATACCCCTCGGCATCTGCCTTGTCCGAAGCGGGCTCCTTGTCCTTCGTTGCCGAAGTGTTTCACCGACATTTTTAGGGCTTTGATGGTCACTCACGCGTTGCCGCTCTCTCCGGCTGTGCCTTGCCAACCCGTGGTTGGGAATATGCTTCAATATTATGATTTTCACTGCCAGCAGGGGCATTTGGTTGAGGATTGTCCCGAGTTTCGAGACTATGTTTATGGCCTGGAAGATAATAAGAGGATTGATTGGGCTGCCATGCATGAAATTGTTTTAGATCTCCGTAGCAAGCAGCAGCAACAAGAAGCGCCGCCTAAGCAGCCGTCTCCATTTCAAGGCCAGGGGCACCCCTGTGATTCTTCATCTAGTGCTGCACTTGCTCCGTCACCTACCCCGTTACCTTTGCCATCTCTTATCCAATCTCCGCAACCTCCACAAACCCAAGCCTCTACTAAGGCCAGTGCCTCCCCTTCTTCTCCCGCCGCCACTTCCACTACTTCTATCCCTAACGCCGCTCGACGCGTTGTGTCGACACGTCGATGGTGGGCACCATGACCTCCCTCTTCACCCTCTCCACCTCCACGTCCATTACCCCGATCGCCTTCATCACCATCCTCACCTTCTCCATTGCCATCACTATCATCTCCGTCTCCACCACCAGTGCTTCCATCACCTCCACCATCTCCACCGCCTTTGCCATCTTCGTCACCATCGTGGCCCGAGCCTGAGGATGCTATACCCCCACCTTCACCTCCGCCTTTACCTTCTCCCGCACTCGAACTTGCCATCATCTCAACCCCTTTGTCTCCACCCAAACACACCACTCCCGTTGAAGCCGCCACGCCTTCCAAACCTTCACATGTGCCATCCAAACATATTCACTTTACTTCTCCAACCACTTCCACCCCACGGAGCGGGTGCGCGTTACCCATGGTGCCCCTTGGGTCTAATCCCCAGGGAGACAATAAGCCAAGTCAAGATGATTCAGTGCCGGCCATGCATTTCAAGATTCAAGATTTTATCTGTCGAATGCCGATCCGCATCCTGGTCCCTGGTTATTTTGGGGATGATGCGCCTCTACTTTCAAAGATGACAGTTGCTAAGAAGAGTTCCCTTGAGTTGATGCCTGTAATACCCCAATTTTTCAAGAAATTAATTAGAATAATTCCTTAATAAATAGAATAAGTTATATTTCATCTATTTTGTAAAAATCCAAAAAAATTATATTTTTGTAGAGGATAACACGTTTAACAAACTTGTCTTCTGTGGCCAATAAAAATAAAATCTGTAAGTATGCTGAATTAGTGGATTAAGCCCAAATTGAACACTTAGTTAACCATACCTTGAAACGCCAAATTTGAGCCCAATACTCCATCAAATGAGCCCAAACCGGTGGCAAATGAAAGGCCAGGATGAGAGGATCATTTCCCCTCTCTTAATCTCTCGAAATCCTAACCCTAGGAGATGCAATCGGCGGAGTTTTGGCGCGTCAACAATTGCGGCGGCGTTCACATCAACCCGACTTGCGTGGATGAATACTCCGCGCATAGAACCCTCCAGAAGGCGTGTGACCTATTAAAATGAAGCTCTCTAACCCTAGAATCGTTTAGAACCAGTGGCGGCTGCAGAGGAGCTGGATCGAGGGAGATCTCCAGCGATTAGTGGCTGCGTGTATCGGCATCTTGGGTTTTCTTTCTCCTTTCTTCTTCATCCGATTCAGGTAGGTGATAGCAAGCCAAACCCAACAAATAATATATGGTTGGAAGCATCATCGTGTTAGCTTTTCATTGATGTAGAAAGCCCTAAATTTTATCAAGTGTGCTACGAGAAATTTAGGTTTTAGTAGAAGCCTGTCACATCAAGTGTTATAATTGTTCTCTTTCGATTAAGTAGTAATTTCAGGCTGTAAACATAAAATTGATTCATGCATCTTGTAGAGTTTTTCGTCCTCTTTCTTTTGGTAGTAAAAGCTTCAAATTCCATGCTTTATATCGTGCGAATTCCATGTTTTAGTCTAACCCTAGAAACCTCGCCGGAGTCGGGCAAGGCGAAAGGCGCAGCGACCTGTCTGGACTTGTGCGGCCACACGATAGACCGCACATCAAGACAGGCGGCCTATTTTTGATCGTTTAAAGCTTTCTATATCTGATCGTTTCCCTAGAACGTGCGGTCGAACCCTAACCGCATGTCTGTTCTGCGGCCAGTTCCAGACCGCACATCCCTTCCAACGGCACACTACCGACCGTCCATCTCCAGCAGGCCTTCGGACCTGAGGGGGCATGAGCGGCCTATCTATGACCGTATATGGAGATGTAAGGTCCAGAACCGACCGCACATCTATAACAGAACATATTAAATTGTCATTTCAGCATGTTATGTTAAGTAGATTAGTGGTTAATGGCATGTTAGCAACACACCTAATAAACTGTAATTCATGACAGTAAATAATTCTTGCTAATTTATTTAATTTGAGCTTGATCTTGATTCAGTTTTCCAATGAATGTCAATCTTAATTGTGAATCATTGATAATTGGAATGACTATTAGGGTTATACTTGTATAACCTTAGACCCGAACCTTTATTATCCCCTAGATTGAATTTGGACTCAATCGAATTGTTGTGATTTGTGTTAGTCTGAATTGGACTAACAGGGACATGTGCGGCCGATAGTGGACCGCATATTCCTTTGAACGGCCCCCTGGAGACCGTTCATCCCTGGCTAATGCCAATTAGTCTTGGCCGATTATCCTTGATCTATCTTCGGCCAATTCATGATTTGATCAGTTCAGTAGACCCTAGGCCGACCAGCAGACAGTGGGCTGGACTCTGGTTCAGTTCCACCCAGCCTATGGTAGCCCGGGAGCCCACTTAGGCAAATTTCTATATTATTGTTAGGCCCTGTGTTGTGCGGCCAGATATAGCCCGTACATCTTTTAGGCGGCCCTTAATAGACCGTTCAATTGATGAGCGGCTCTGTCAGGACCGCATATCCTGACCTCGATTTTGTAAACTTCTGGCCTTGAGCGGCCCAATACTTACCGTTCATATAGTAGAGCGACCCTTTATCAGCCGTTCAACCTTGACCTCCCGAGGGCTAAACCCAGCCCAGTTCCTGTTAATGCGGCCAGAGTGTCGACCGCACAAGTCTTGATTATCTTCCAGAGACTAGTTTTCTCCGTGTTTTATGATTTTGAATCCAAGGACATGATGGTTTTTGATAATTTAAACTCCTGGACAGAAATTCTGGATAGTATCTCTTCAACTTAGCCTTGGGATGTTACGAGGTAAGTTTGTACTTGATTATAATTAGCCATTTAACTTGATTAAAGTCTAGATGGAACTTGGGATCTTGGATCCAATAAATCGATGCCAACGCATCATAGAGGCCCGGTCTGGTCCAGGGGAGAGCGCCCGAAAAGCACTTGTGCCCATGGGAGTTTGTAATGACATGGTGAGGTATTTCACCGAGTGCATGACTAGCGTGATGTCTATGACAATGATCTTTTACTTAAATTATGTTCTACTTGGTTATATTCTTACTTGTTGGCCAATTTCTTGCAATTTCCTGTTATATATATTGTTCTTAACTTGCAATTCTTGTAGTTATATCATTCTTCCATATTGTTATTCCATCCCATTCTTTAGCACTTTCTTTTATTATGTTGTTTCATTCGATCGTTATTTCTTTTCTTTCCGTTTCATACATGTAATTAATTGGTTAATCACTTATACTTCCCTGTTGTTACCTACTGAGCGTTCGCTCATATAGTTGTTTTAAAACTTTCCAGGCAGCTCAGGTGAAGATTCACAGATGGATGAGAATGGGCAAGAGTGATGACTTGGAGTGTATCAACTAGTCGTTATGTTGAGATTGTTATAGTTGTTTTACATCTAGCTATGCCTTAGAACTTGTGTTAGTTATTGTAACGGAGTCGAGTAGAGATTATGCTTGATTATGTTTAAGTCAGTTTGATGGTATTTGTAATAAACTTGGAGTTATTCTGTTCATGGCGTTATGTTAATTCTTAGCTTAGCATGTTATCTTTACTAGCATTTGCTACTGCCGGTCCCGATATTCCGCGTCGGGGCGTGACAGTTAGGTGGTATCAGAGCCTAGGTTTTCTGATATTCCTAGATTCTCTAAGTTCTAGGATCCTAAGTGATACTGTAGAACCTATAACATTGTTATAAGTCTAAGGACCCAACCTGGTGAGATTTGGGTAGAAGACTGGGGTTGAGTTAATAATCTCATTGCACGATTATCCGTTCTTAATTGAACCTAACTTAACCTATTCCACGTGTAGGCTTTTGCAATGGCAGGAGAACGCGCAGAATGGAGGAACTTGCAGCATACGGTTCAAGGACTTACTCAGGCTTTGCAATAAGTGGCCCAAGGAGGAGCTGCAAACCATGGCACTGGCAACCTTTATCGGAACTTTCGTGGGATGAATCCCCCGCGATTTGGAGGTTCGACTGACGCTGATGAAGCTGAGCCCTGACTTGAAGAGATAGGGAGGATTTTTGAAGTGATGCAATGCAGCGATCAAGAACGTGTCCTCTTGTCGACCTTTCAACTTGAACGTGATGCAAGGACGTGGTGGGACGCAGTGAAGGCTACCATTGGTGATAGACAAGTCACATGGGAAGAGTTCGAGGAATTCTTCAATGGTAAATATTTCTCTGATAGAGTACAAGAGAAGAAGGCGGCTGAGTTTGCTACTTTGAAGTAGCGAAATCTTTCCGTAGCTAAATATGAAGCTCAGTTCTCTCGGCTATCTCGTTATGCAACTCACTTGATATCTACCGAGAAGATGAAGGCTAAGCGCTTTCTTAATGGGCTGAAGTTGCAGTATATCAACCAGTTGGCACCGATGGAAATTCAAACTTATTCCGAGATGGTGAGAAAGGCTCAAGTATTGGAAGATAATTTGGAAATGACGAAGAGAATCTATGGGAAGAGTGTTAAGATTGAACAACACCATACTGGTTCTGGGAGTATCATGCCTGGTCATGACAGGAAGAGGCCTATTAGCGGGTCTGGTTCGTGGAAGGGCAAGATGCCGAAGAGTGAAGACAAGAAGCCTAGCCCTGTTGTTCCATTCAAGGGTGTATGCAAGTATTGTGATCGTCCAGGTCACAAGATGGAGGAGTGCTGGCGCAAGCTGGGTGCCTGTTTACGTTGTGGCAGCAGGGACCATCGTATTCCCGAGTGTCCCTTTTTATCTGAACGAGCTACCCCGGTGAAACCGCAAGGAATCAAGAAGCAGCAAGGCAAGCTCCAGGCTCTACAAGAAGATGAGACAGGACCCGCCGAGGAGGGTGGACTCGTCGAAGGTACTCTTATTATACATGACAAATCAACTTTGGTCTTTTTGATACTGGTGCCACTCATTCTTTTATTTCTCGGAGATTTGTAAAGTCTTTAGCTATGAAGCCAGTTTTGATGAATTATCTGTTAGAGATTTCGACCCCTATTGGTTCCGGATCAGCAATTAAGTATTTCTATCCTTCCAGTAAAGTCTTGGTCAATGAACAAAACCTGCCAGCTGATTTAGTTTTTATGGACATGATGGATTATGACGTAATCCTAGGAGCAGATTGGTTGGCTAAGTATAAGGCCAATGTTCAGTGCAGATCTAGTTCTGTGTCTTTCACTGGACACCCTGTACTTTCTTTTATAGGAATTAGACACCATAAGTCTGTTCCACTTATTTCGGCTCTTTGAGTTGATAAGCTGATGAGGAGAGGAGGTAAGGCTTTTCTAGCCTTTGTTTCTGTGACCCCTGAGCAGAAGATTGAGATTGGGGACTTTTCTGTCATCCGGGATTTTCCAGATGTCTTTCCTGAGGAACTACTAGGACTTCCTCCTGAAAGGGAAGTTATCTTTTCTGTTGATCTAATTCCTGGTGCGACTCCTATTTCCAAAGCTCCTTATCGTATGTCTCCTATGGAGCTAAGGGAACTAAAGGAACAGTTGATGGAATTACTTGAGAAAGGGTTCATTCGTCCTAGTACTTCCCCGTGGGGAACCCTTGTATTATTCGTCCGGAAGAAGGATGGTTCGATGAGGTTGTGCATCGATTATCGGCAATTGAACCAATTGACTATCAAGAACAGATAACCATTGCCAAGGATTAATGAGTTATTTGATCAGATAGCAGGAGCTCAGTATTTTTCTAAGATCGACCTTCGATCTGGATATCATCAGTTACGAATTAAGGAGGATATCTATAAAACAGCCTTCCGCAGCAGGTATGGGCATTTCAAATTTTTAGTAATGCCTTTTGGGCTAACGAATGCACATGCCGCTTTCATGCAGCTGATGAACGATGTGTTTCGGCCCTATCTTGATCAATGGGTCGTGGTGTTCATTGATGACATCTTGATTTATTCTAAGAGTGAGGAGGAGCATGCTGAACATTTGAGGATGGCATTGCAACTATTGAGAGATCATCAGTTATATGCCAAGTTTAGTAAGTGTGATTTCTGGCTGCAAGAGGTGTCCTTTCTAGGGCATATCATCACAAAAGAAGGTATTTCTGTTGATCCTTCGAAGGTAGAGGCAGTAAAGAATTGGGCTAAGCCAACTAATGTGACTGAAGTGAGAAGTTTTCTAGGCCTAGTAGGTTACTACCGAAGGTTTATTCAAGATTTCTCCAAAATTGCAGTACCTCTGACAAGATTAACCCGCAAGGAGATCAAATTTGATTGGTTAGAAGATTGTGAGCGAAGGTTTCAGACCTTGAAGGAATGTTTGACTACTGCACCTGTTTTGGCTTTACCTTCTGGAGAAGGAGATTTTGTGGTATACACTGATACTCCAGGTATTGGTTTAGGGTGTGTACTCATGCAGCACGGGAAAGTGATAGCCTATTCTTCTAGGCAGTTGAGGAAGCATGAAGAGAATTATCATGTTCATGATTTGGAGCTAGCAGCAGTAGTGTTCGCCTTGAAGATATGGAGGCACTACTTGTATGGAGAAGCATTCACGGTGTTTTCAGATCATAAGAGTTCGAAATACTTATTTTCTCAGAAGGAACTCAATATGAGGCAGCGAAGATGGCTGGAGTATTTAAAGGATTTCGATTTCTCCATTGAGTATCATCCTGGAAAATGTAATGTTGTGACAGATGCCTTAAGCCGCAAGCCTATAGCTAAGTTGTCAAGCCTCATGTTACAAGAATGGAAATTGTTGGAGTTGTTAGCTACTTTGGATCTTAATGTTGACAAGGATCGGGTTATGATTTCTCATATTCAACTTAAGCCTGAATTACTGATGGAAATCAAATCTCTGCAAGATGATGACCCGGAGTTGGTAGAGATCAAGGGAAGCTTGGGTAACATACCTGACTTCATGATGGCTGATGATGGAATATTGTTGTTTCAAGGGAGAACTTGTGTACCTGATGTAGCTGAGATAAAGAGTAAGATCCTCGAGGAGGCTCATAGATCCAGATACACCATTCATCCTGGAGGTACTAAGATGTTTAAGGATTTGAAAAGATCTTTTTGGTGGTCGAATATGAAAAGGGAAGTTGCGGACTTCGTAAGTAGATGCTTGGTTTGTCAGCAAGTCAAGGCGGAGCATTTCAGACCAGCAGGGAAATTGAAACCCCTTGATATACCCCTGGAGAGGGGGATTTCCGTAGCCTACCACAAAGGCAGCCCAACAAGACCCACACGGTCCAACTAGGTGAGCCCGCCCGAGTGATAGCCCGCTGGGCCCACTCAGGGGAGAAAAGCCCAATAAATAAAGACTCGAGGAACCAACTCTCCCCGGCGGCCTTCTAGGCTCGGAGGGCCCGAGACAGCGGTCAGGTCCCAAGGAAGGTCCGGTCTAAAAGCCCTCTCCTCACCCGAGAGAGACAGGCTCCAGCCGACCTATCCGACCCCACCTTTGCTGGGCCATCGCTCAGACCAGAGCTAGCCTCCCCGAAGCTCGGTAAGACCGTTTGATTAATCCGCAGGTACGGCCGTTCAGAGTCCTCCGCCGACGGGAGAGTCAGGGGTGCCGCCGGACTCCAAGGGGATAGCGTCCCCACGATCCGGCCATAAAAGCCCCCGCTGAAGACGTAACTCCCGCCGGGAAGCCCTCAGCTCACCGGACTCTTAAAAGGCGATGCACTATTTAAGCAAGGGATACCCTCCGGAAGATGGGAAGATGAACTAGGCATTCACATACCCTAAGCTCCTGAGCACGATTCGCTTCACCCTTTGGTGGAGAGGATTCTCGCGCATCAGCTCTCTCCTCCCCCCATTATCGCTTCCACCATCGCTCTACTGACTTAGCCATCGGAGGGTTTGCCCTAGGGAGATCCCCTGGGCCCTCTGACACGTTTCCCTCTCTTGCAGATTCATCTTCTGGTGATCCACAGCCCGCTCAGGACCCAGCGCGAGATTCCGCCTCTTCATCTGGCGCCGTCTGTGGGAAACGCACGAAGAGTCAAGATGGTAAGAAAAAGCTCAGGGAGGAGATCCGCCGACGGGGCAGGTAAGGCTGTGGCGGTGGCGGGAGGCGCCCCCTCTAGGGTCTCACAGAGCCCCCCCTCCAACGCCAGCGTCCCCACCAACGGGCCACCACCCCCCCCGGCGGAGACAGGGGCACCCCTCGACGGTGGCGCCAACGCCTTCCAGGCCCTCAACGAAAAGATGGACGTCCTCGTGGAGCTCATGAGGGCGCAGGCGGCCCGGGACGCGAGGTCCCGCGCCCTGTCAGGAAGTCCCCCTCGAAGGAGTGCAACGCAGCACACCGTCGGAGGCCGCTTCACCCTCCGCGGCCGACAGCTCCTCCGCAACGACGTCGGAGGACCCTCGCAAGCTCCGCCTGCGGAGCAAGAGGCTTCCTCCACGCCGAGGAGAGGGAAGCAGGGGGCGAGGCCGCCGTGCCCGGGCACCAGTGCTCCGGGAGATCGCCACGACGCCCCCCCCCAGCCCCACGGCGCGGCCACAGCCGGAATTGTCTCTCCGGCTACGAGATTTTGAAAGATGGTTCGCAGAGCAAGAGCGCGCTCTCCGCGCCCTGCAGAAGACCTCTTTCCCGGAGGACGAGGAGAAATCCCCTTTCTCCGAATACATCTTGAAGGCAGAGGTCTCTCCTAGAGCCTCCATCCCAACCTTCAAGCTCTACGACGGCCAGGGCGACCCAGCCGACCACTACGATAGCTTCGACGCCCTGGTGACCCTGCATGGAACGCCGGATCCCATCAAATGCTGAGCCTTCGCGGCCACCCTGGTCCAAGGTGCTCAGGCATGGTTCCGGGCCCTCGCCCCGGGGTCCATTCGAGACTTCAGGCAATTCGGGCGAATTTTCAAGGAGAGCTTCGCCGGTAGCGCCCCCCCAAGGTCAGTAGCGGGGCTCCTGGCTCTCAAAAAGACGCAAGGGGAGAGGCTCCGGACTTACGTCCACCGATTTAAATCGGAAGCCCTTAGGATCCCCCGCCTGGATGTGGCCTCAGCCACAACCGCACTGACCGGGGGCACCCGGGACGAGAATCTCCGCCGCGAGCTTGTCCTCCACCCTCCCTCGACCCTTGCCGAGCTAGTGACTCTGGCACTGCGCCACGCCGAGTGCGAAGAAGTACTCAGCGCCTGCCGAGACGCAACCGGCTCAGGTCGGGAGGGGGACAAAAAGCGGACCTCCGAGCCAAACCCCGGCTCGAGTAAGAAGCACGATCGAGAAGGAGAGCGCAAGAGAAAGTACGAGCGGTATACCCCCTTGACCGCACCAGTCTACGAGATCTATGAAGACATCAAAGACTCGGGACTTCTCCGCCAGCCCGAGCCAATGAGGTTGAAGAACCGCAAGCGGGACAGGCATTGCCTATTCCACGGCGACCACGGGCACCACACCGGAGATTGCCATCAGCTCCAGGACGAGATCGAGCGCCTCATCCGTCTGGGGCATCTAGCCCGGTTCACGACCGGGCACAAAGAAGACCGAGACGCCGCAGAGGAGATCGACAATGCTCCCCGAGGGGTCCACATCAACGTCATCTCACGAGGGGCGGCATCGGGCGGCGACACCAGCCGAGGAAGGAAACGTCATGCCGAGCGGGCCAGCCAAGCCTTAGAGCCTCCCAGAGGTCCGCCGATGGAACCCCAGGTCATAGTCTTCTCCGACCAAGACCTGGAAGGGCTGAGCACCCCGCATGACGATGCCCTCGTTATCTCGGCCACGATAAATCACTGTAATGTAGACAGAATTTTGGTTGATAATGGGAGCGCCCCCGATGTATTATCTTATGACTGTTTTCTCAAGATGGGGGAAGACCCATCCAAGCTCCGCCCGATCCGAACACCCCTTAGCGGGTTTAATGGCCTGGCCACCTACCCCGAGGGAGCCCTAAGCCTGCCGGTCACTATCGGCACCCCACCCAAAATCGTTACGGTCATAGTGAACTTCATAGTGATTAAAGGTATGATAGCGTACAACGCCATTTTCGGCCGAAAATTTCTTAGCCGAATAAAGGCCGTACCATCTACCTATCACCAAAAAATGAAGTTTCCCACCAAAAACGGGTTGGGGGAAGTCCGAGGTAACCAGGCCACGGCTAGAAGGTGCTACAATATCTCGGTGGAAGCCTCAAGGCCGGACGGGAAGGATAAGGGCCCCATGGGAGTCGAAGGAAAAGCCGTGACCACCGAGCCCCGTGGCGAATTATTAACGGTATTCCTGAACGACGACCCGGCCCTTGGAGTAAGGATCGGTGCCGACCTACCACCGAAGGAACAGTAGCAATACAAGGAGTTTCTTTCTGGGTACGTCCGGGTCTTCGCTTGGTCCGATGATCAACTCCCTGGTATACCAGAGGAAACTGTGATGCACAAGCTTAACCTCGATGCCACCGTGAGACCCGTACAGCAGCGGAGGAGGAAGCATGCGCCCGAGAAACAGGAGATCATCAAGGCGCAGGTCACCAAGGGACAAGAGACTGATCTTTTCAGACCGGTCCTATACCCAACGTGGCTAGCCAACGTCGTCCTGGTGCCGAAGACCACCGGCAAGTGGCGAATGTGCGTAGACTTCACCGATCTGAACAAGGCCACCCCCAAGGACTGCTATCCGCTACCGAGCATCGACCAACTGGTTGACTCAACCTCGGGCAACGAGATACTCAGTTTCCTGGATGCCTATTCGGGTTATCATCAGATCCGAATGAACCCTGAAGATGTCGAGAGGACCGCCTTCATCACCGACTACGGCGTGTACTGCTACACCCGGATGCCCTTCGGATTGAAGAATGCTGGAGCCACATACCAGCGACTGGTCAACCATATGTTCGAGGGACAGTTAGGTCGGAACGTCGAGGCCTACATCGACGACATGCTCGTCAAGACCCCGAGGGCCCAAGACCACTTCACCGACCTCGCCGAGACTTTCGGCACCCTCTTGAAGTACTGCATGAAGCTCAACCCCGCCAAGTGCGCCTTTGGGGTAAGATCCGGGAAGTTCCTGGGTTTCCTGGTCACTCAGCGAGGGATCGAAGCCAACCCCGATAAGGTCCAGGCCATCCTGGACATGCGCCCGCCCGCGTGTATTAAAGACGTCCAGCGTCTAATGGGGCGTGTCGCTGCTCTCAGTCATTTCCTGTCCCGTGCGGCCGAACGATGCTTGCCCTTCTTCAAGCTGATGAGGGGGCCCAAGGTAGCATCTGCCACGTTCGCATGGGATGGGGAATGCCAGACAGCGTTCGTCGAGCTCAAAGAGTTCCTGGCATCGCCCCCGGTGCTTTCCAAGCCCGTCCCGGGCGAGGTCTTGTTGCTCTATCTCTCGGCGACGCCGTCAACGGTCAGCTCGGTCCTAGTCAGAAATGACTCGGGAGTCGAGAGGCCGGTCTACTACACCAGCAAGGTGCTCAACGAGGCCGAGCGGAGGTACCCCGCAACCGAGAAACTCGTGCTAACGTTGGTTACCTCTGCAAGGCGCCTCCGACCCTACTTCCAGGGGCATCCCATCACAGTGCTAACCGGCGAGCCACTGAAGAAGATTTTGGCCCACCCCGAAGCCTCGGGGTGACTTGTCAAATGGGCCATCATGCTCGGGGCATACGACATCTCGTATCGGCCATGATCAGCTATCAAAGGGCAAGCGCTCGCCGACTTCATCGCCGAGAGCACCGTTCCGGTCGAGGACAGGCCTCCGACAGCAACCGGGCCAACCTGGGAGCTGTTCGTCGATGGATCGTCCAACTCGGTCGGCAGCGGCGCAGGGATCCTCCTAAGGTCCCCCGAAGGAATAGAGTTGCAATACGCCCTAAAGTTCAACTTCTTGGCATCCAACAATGCTTCCGAGTACGAGGCCCTTATCTCGGGGGCCCGCATGGCCCGACGGTTGGGGGCTGAGCGAGTCAGGATCCACACCGACTCCCAGCTAGTTGCAAGCCAGGTCAGTGGCGAATACGAAGCTCGGGAGGCACCTATGATCAAATACCTCCAGTTGGTCCGGAGCCTGGCCCAGCAGTTCGAGGAGTTCGAGGTAGTCCGAATAGCTCGGGAGCAAAACTCTCGGGCGGACGCCCTCTCCCGACTGGCCTCCTCCCTAGACCCGGAAGGTACACGATCTGTCCTCGTAGAAGAGCTAGAGCGCCCGAGCATAGACTCGGAGCTCCTCGCCATTGACTCGGCCACTCCCGACGACTGGCGCTCCCCCTACCTATCCTGGCTACGAGACTCCCAGGAACCCTCCGACCCTCGAGAAGCCCGCCGGATGAAGTACCAGGCTCGGCGCTTCGTCATCCTCGACAACGCTCTCTACGGAAGATCGTTCTCTGGGCCCCTTCTGAAGTGTCTCGGCCCCGACGAAGCGAGCCAAGCTATTGAAGAGATTCATCGAGGCCTGTACGGAGCACATTCGGGAGGTCGGTCGCTGGCCAGAATCCTGCTAAGGCAAGGATACTGGTGGCCGACCCTACAGCGCGACTGCACGGCTTACGTACAACATTGCGACCGTTGCCAGCGGTTCGACCATTTGGTCCACCAGCCGGCCACGAAACTTGTCACCCTTACCGAGCCCTACCCTTTCGCTCGGTGGGGGATCGACATCCTTAAGCCATTCCCAACGGCTCAATCCCAGAAGAAGTTCATCATCGTCGCCATCGACTACTTCACCAAGTGGATCGAGGCTGAAGCAACAGCGAGGATCACCGAGACAGTCGTCTGGGGTTTCGTATGGAAATCGATCATTTGTCGCTTCGGCGTCCCCCGAGTGATAGTGAGCGATAACGGGCGGCAATTCGACTCTCGATACTTCCGAGACAGATGTGCCGACCTAAATATCCGCAACCACTTCACCTCGGTCGCCCACCCTCAGGCCAACGGGCTGGTTGAAAATGCCAACAAGACCATCTTGAAGGGCATAAAAACCAGACTCGGCAAGGCTAAGGGTAGCTGGCTCGAGGAACTGCCTAGCGTACTATGGTCGCACCGAACGACCCCCAGAACGGCAACCGGTGAGACCCCTTTTCAACTGGTATATGGCACCGAAGCCGTCGTTCCGTTAGAAATCGCCAATCCGTCTCTCCGAGTGATCAGCTTTTTGCCCGAGGCAAACGAGCAGAAGCTGCTCGAGAACCTCGACCTGGCAGATGAACTCCGAGAGATCGCGAACGTCCGAGCTACGGAATACCAGCGCCGCCTCACTCAGTACTACAACGCCAAGGTCCGAGGCAGACAATTCTGACCAGGGGACTTCATTCTCAGGAAGACCGAAGCATCTCGACCACTGGAGGCGGCGGGCAAGCTATCCCCCAACTGGGAAGGCCCCTACCGAGTGATCGAGACGCTCGGGAAAGGTGCGTACAGGTTAGCCACAATGGAAGGGGAACCCATTCCCCGGACATGGAATGCAACCACACTATGCAGATTTTATTTCTGAATACTGTATCAACAAATCGGGTAAAATAAACCCCCTTATCTTTCGCATTCATTCAAGATAACTGTTGGTACATCAGAAAGGCAACTGCCAATACATTACATAGTGAAAAGCAAAAATCCATCTAGCACCGCGACAAACGGCCATCACCCGGCCGACCCGGTCTTGACCTTCTCGCATCCAGCCACTGACTCTGCCTCGCGTAGAAACTGGCTCGAACAAGAGATGGTCGACCCAGTTGGCTCGGGTGGACCGTAACAAAGGTGACAGAGGGACAGCAAGGAGAAGGCCACCTTTCACACAAGGAAAGCTACCTTCCAAGTTGGAAACAACCTGGAAAAAGGAACGCCGTGAAGGTCTCCTCCCCGCCAAACTACCAACTCTTTGGAGGCGAACAGAAAGCAAGCAGCCCCCGAAGAGTGAAAGAAATGAAGAACAAAAGAGAGAGAAAGAGGCTGCGGACAGGGACGAGGAAGGGACTGGAGCCGCCTCCTCCCCTCCCACGGAGGGGAATGGCGGCCGGCATCCCTAACTCCCCCATCCGCCCTCCATCTTGGCGTCCGCCCGGAAGCCTCGCCGGAGCCAAGAGGAGGCAAACGGCGTGCCCCCGCACGTCGAAGCCCTCTCCAGATCCGCGCGGCGACCGTCGGACCCGTCTCATGCACGCGCGGCGAACGTGGGACCCGACCGATATTCCAGGACAGCTGGAACCGGCCGCTCCCCGTCGTCTGCAGCGTCACCTTCTGAAGGGTCCTCCATGCTCCGATCGCGGCGGCGCTACGTAGAGCGAAAACGAGGGAATAAGAGCAGACCGTCGGCGAGAGTCCTAAGTGTTAAGAGGGAAGGAGCACCCTTCGGTCCTTTTTATAGGCCAAGGGAGGCCACGCGCCTTAAACGACTCCCCCCTCGAAAACACGCTATAGGACCTCCCCTGAAAGATCACCTCAAATTCCTCGGTCCCCACCCTAGCGGGATTCGCGAAGCACCTCGACTTTCAAAGCATGGTAATACGGAAGGATGCCCGCAAGAAGTCTCCCGAATCGACGTGCGAAAATGGCGCAAAAGATATCGACACTTTCCAACTGCCCCGATACGCCAACCAAATCACAGCAAAGATAGCGATCAAATAAAGTAAGTCATTTATTGCCTCCCATAAAAACCTCTTACAAAAGGAAAGACAGACAAAAAGGGGAAGGGGCAAAATGAAGCTACATCAGGCCTCGGGCCCACTTTGAAGCTCGGGAACAGCAGTAGGGGACGAGTCACCCCCGGTACCCTCGGCGACGGCCGGCCCGGACACTGACCTCGCCTGTGCGAGAACTGTCCCGGTCGTGAGCCCTCCCGAGGCCTCCGGAGCTGGTGACCCCGCTGGAGGCGACTCCTCCGGTTCTTCCCCGACCAAAGATGAGGAGCTGGAATCTGACTCGTCCGAGTCATAACTCTGGCCATAAGGAAAATCACCCCCGGCAAGGTGCTCATTGGCATAGTTCATCGCCCGGCGATAGCCCTGCCTGAACCCCTTTCGAGCACCCCGGCGGAGCGCTACCGCGTAGTAGGGTAGGGCAGCTGCAATCAGGTCGGCCGAGTAAGCTTCCGAGCCTTTATAGCGCTCGATCGCCTCCGCCTCGACCTGCCCGTCCCGAACCCGCTCCGCCTCGGCCGCACGCTCTTCCGCCCTCGCCAGACGCTCCTCTAGCTCGGTCATCCTCCGCTCAGCTTCGATCATCCGACCCTCTGCCCGGGCTCGGTCCGCCTCGGCCTCAGCGCGAAGGCGCTCCGCGTCCTCCGCCCGATCCTGCAGCTCGCCTCGCTCAAGCTCCCAGAGGCTATCCAGCTCGATGTGACGTTGACGCTCGTCTTCTAGATGTTTGCTCTTCCTCTCGAGCGATTCTTGGGCCCTTGTCAGCTGCTCGGCCAACACCTCGGCTTCCCGTCGGCTCGACCGCGCCAACTCCCTGAATGCGAGGAACTCCCGCCGGAGCCCCTCGTGCTCCCCCTCGAGCCGAGCTAGTTTCCCCTCGCATCCACCAAGGGTCCAGGCGAGCTTCGACCGCTCCGCCTCCGTCCGGGCGTGCGCCTCTGCCATCACGGCCGCTGTCCGAGCTATGACCAGGCCGCCCTCCATCGGGATGTCAAGGACCCCGGCAGGAGTGCTGCGCTTTTCTCCCCCCCTCGTCCTATCGGCGATCGACCGGCAGAGCCGGTACAGGTCACCCGAGACACAGAGCCTGACCAGAGGTTCCGGCAAAGGGGACTGCTCCACCCTGGGCACCCCGCTAGAAGACCCTGCTGTGGCGGCGAAACCAACCGCCCCGCGCGCCACGGTCGGTTGGGGTTGCAACGCCTCCCCGGGCGAACCCCCACCCTCGACCGGCGCCGCGGGATCAACCGCACCAGAAGCTGCCTGCACTTGGGGTTGCGACGCCCCCGCGGGCAAACCCCCATCCGTGCCGACCGAACCCTCGGTCCCAGCGCCGGCCACGCCGGCATCGGCCCCTTCTGTCCCTACAGAGGGGAGAGCCGACCCATCACCTCCCTCTGCGGGGCCCCTGGTCTCCTCGGCCCCCTCTCGCTCGGCGGATGGGAGAGCCAGCCCGGAAGGGTCGGCCCCATCCTGCCCCCGAGGGGGGAGTGCCGCCGAGCCAGAATCGCCCCCGACGGCGGTAGGAAGACCGGCTTTCCTGGCCCTCTTCCTGGCCTTCGCGGCCTCCCGCAGTTTCCCCACCAGGGGATCCTTGCGCTTCAGACCAGTCGATCGAGAAGACCCCTTGGAGGCCGCCCCCTTGCCCTTATCTCGGGCATTGACGCGACCTACCGGGGCATCAGGCTCATCGGCTACCGAGTCATCTCCCAGATCGATGACCTCGGCCGCCTCCTCCAGAAGCTCCCGCCTCACGTCTGCAGTAAGAAGAAGCCCCGGTCAGGAGGAGAAAAAAAGAGCTACCACCCCAGAAAAAGAGCCTCAAGAGCCGTACCTGACGACGTCAACCGCGAGAGAAGACATCGTTCGATGTTCTCCGGCGTCACCAGCTCCTCGGTCGATTGGCGATTCTCCAGTAGACGGGCAGCCTGCTGCTCCACGTGGGGAGGGAACTCCTCCTGGCGAGGGGGCAGATTCGGGTGAAAGTTGGGCGAGGTCCGGCATCTCCAGATCTCGTCCGTCGCCACCGCCTTCACCCAGAAGAATTGGGTCTTCCACCCCTTGTGCGAGGAGTCCTTCACCGCAAGTGAGATGCAGCTCCTGTTCCTCCGCGCCTGGATGAAGTAGAAGCCTTTCCCCGCCTGCGGGTGCGCTTTCAACTCAAAAAAGAAGTGGAAGAGGTCCAGAGAAGGGTAGATGTCGCGCTGGCGACACAGAATCCCGAAGGCCGAAAGAAGAAGATAGGAGTTGGCCACCAACTGAATAGGTGCCAATCGGAAAAAATTGAGAAGCTGCAGCACGTAAGGATCGAAAGGAAGCCGAAATCCGCTCTTCCAAGCCAGAAGGAAGGTGCAAATAAGCCCAGCACGATCATCCAAACTCGTCTCGTACGGAGTGGCGGCAACAAAGCTATAGCGGAGAGGCAGACGGAAACGGTGCTCTAACCTCCTCACCTCCGTCTCCCCCAACTCGCTACAGTTGGGGACGGGTTCCCGCCTCACCAGCACAGGCTCCGGGCTCCGGTCCGCCATCGAGTCGAGAGAAGATCCCTCGCACGAGCTTGAAGACTCCGGGGGAGAAGGAAGCTGCCGGATCGCCTCCGCGGTTATCCTCGCCAACTCTTCGAACACCGCCGCAAGGCTCCGCGTCTCCGCTGTGCTCTCATGGCGCATCAAGAAGTAAGGAAAGCCTAAAACCCTGGAAGCCTAGAACGATGAACAGCGCCCCTTAAAAAATCCCTGAGGGTGGCGGCGCGCCGTTCCGTGCTCCGAGAAAAAGGGGGGCCCCTTCGCTTCTAATCCATCAGGATCATCATTATGGGCCTCGGCGACCGCTATAAGCGGCTCCACAACGCCAACGGAATTCCACCCACCTGAGCCACGCCGGTCCAAAGCCTCGAAAAACTACTCATCCGAGCCTCCTTGGCTCGGGAGTAGGAGGGGGACAAGTGGAGAGGGGGATTTCCGTAGCCCACCACAAAGGCAGCCCAACAAGACCCACACGGTCCAACTAGGCGAGCCCGCCCGAGTGATAGCCCGCTGGGCCCACTCAGGGGAGAAAAGCCCAATAAATAAAGACGCGAGGAACCAACTCTCCCCGGCAGCCTTCTAGGCTCGGAGGGCCCGAGATAGCGGTCAGGTCCCAAGGAAGGTCCGGTCTAAAAGCCCTCTCCTCACCCGAGAGAGACAGGCTCCAGCCGACCTATCCGACCCCACCTTCGCCGGGCCATCGCTCAGACCAGAGCTAGCCTCCCCGAAGCTCGGTAAGACCGTTTGATTAATCCGCAGGTACGGCCGTTCAGAGTCCTCCGCCGACGGGAGAGTCAGGGGTGCCGCCAGACTCCAAGGGGATAACGTCCCCAGGATCTGGCCATAAAAGCCCCCGCTGAAGACGTAACTCCCGCCGGGAAGCCCTCAGCTCACCGGACTCTTAAAAGGCGACGCACTATTTAAGCAAGGGATACCCTCCGGAAGATGGGAAGATGAACTAGGCATTCACATACCCTAAGCTCCTGAGCACGATTCGCTTCACCCTTTGGTGGAGAGGATTCTCGCGCATCAGCTCTCTCCTCCCCCCATTATCGCTTCCACCATCGCTCTACTGACTTAGCCATCGGAGGGTTTGCCCCAGGGAGATCCCCTGGGCCCTCTGACACGTTTCCCTCTCTTGCAGATTCATCTTCTGGTGATCCACAGCCCGCTCAGGACCCAGCGCGAGATTCCGCCTCTTCAACCCCAATGGAAGTGGGAGAGTATTGGCATGGATTTCATTATAGGTCTACTTAGGACTCGTAGTGGATTTGATGCAATATGGGTGATTGTCGACAGATTGACAAAACGGCTCATTTCTTATCCATTAAGTCTAAATGGATAGTTGATGTTTTGGCTGCTTTGTATATGAAAGAAGTGGTAAGACTACATGGTATACCAGTCAGCATTGTGTCTGATAGAGACCCCAGGTTCACTTCTCATTTTTGGAAAGGATTGCAAGAGTCCTTGGGAACTCGTCTGAATTTCAGTACTACTTTCCATCCACAAACAGACGGACAGACTGAAAAGATCAACTAGATAGTGGAAGATATGGTTAGAGCCTGCGTGATTGACTTTGGAGATAGTTGGAGTGATCACTTGGCATTGGTTGAATTCGCCTACAATAACAGTTACCAGGCCAGCATTCAGATGGCTCCATTTGAAGCTTTATATGGTAGAAGCTGTCGATCCCCGTTATGTTGGGATGAGGTGGGTGAGAAGCAATGGCTTGGACCAGATCTCATTTTTGAATCATCCAAGAACATCCGTATTATCAGAGATTGGTTGCAAGTAGCACAATCAAGAAAGAAGAGTTATGCCGGCACCGGGAGGAGAGCTTTGGAATTTCAGGTTGGTGAGCATGTGTTTTTAAAGGTTTTTCCTATGAGGGGAATTCGAAGGTATGGTATTCAGGGCAAACTGAGTCCAAGATACATTGGTCCATTCGAGATTCTAGAAAGAGTGGGGGAGGTTGCTTACCATTTGGCACTACCACCTCAGTTATCTAGAGTACACAATGTTTTCCATGTGTCTATGTTACGGAAATATGTGTATGATCCCACTCACATTATTCAACATATGGACTTCGAATTGAAGAAAGATCTGACTTATGAAGAAAGGCTGATCAAGATTCTGGATCGGAAGCAACAGCAACTCAGGAATCGTTCCATACCGATGGTTAAAGTGCAGTGGAGTCGGCGTGGAACTGAAGAAGCTACTTGGGAGTCAGAAGATACTATGCGGAGACAGTACCCTGACTTATTCTAGGTGAGCTGTCTCACTCCCTCTTTTTATTAAGTGCATTGATATTGGAGGACCAAATATTTTAAGTGAGGGAGGGTGTAATACCCCAATTTTTCAAGAAATTAATTAGAAATTAATTAGAATAATTCCTAAATAAATAGAATAAGTTATATTTCATCTATTTTTGTAAAAATCTAAAAAAATATATTCTTGTAGAGGATAACACGTTTAACAAATTTATCTTCTGTGGATAACCCAAATAAAATCTGTAAGTAGGCCGAATTAGTGGATTAAGCCCAAATTGAACACTTAGTTAACCATACCTTGAAACGCCAAATTCGACCCCAATACTCCATCAAATGAGCCCAAATCGGTGGCAAATGAAAGGCCAGGATGAGAGGATCATTTCCCCTCTCTTAATCTCTCGAAACCCTAACCCTAGGAGATGCAATCGGCGGAGTTTTGGCGCGTCAACAATTACGACGGCGTTCACATCAACCTGACTTGCGTGGACGAATACTCCGCGCATAGAACCCTCCAGAAGGCGTGTGACCTATTAAAATGAAGCTCTCTAACCCTAGAATCGTTTAGAACCAGTGGCAGCTGCAGAGGAGCTGGATCGAGGGAGATCTCCAGCGATTAGTGGCTGCGCGTATCGGCGTCTTGGGTTTTCTTTCTCCTTCCTTCTTCATCCGATTCAGGTAGGTGATAGCAAGCCAAACCCTACAAATAATATATGGTTGGAAGTATCATCGTGTCAACTTTTCATTGATGTAGAAAGCCCTATATTTTATCAAGTGTGCTACGAGAATTTTAGGTTTTAGTAGAAGCATATCACATCTAGGGTTATAATTGTTCTCTTTCGATTAAGTAGTAATTTCAGGCTGTAAACATAAAATTGATTCATGCATCTTGTAGAGTTTTTCGTGCTCTTTCTTTCGGTAGTAAAAGCCCTAAATTCCATTCTTTATATCGTGCGAATTCCATGTTTTAGTCTAACCCTAGAAATCTCACCGGAGTCGGGCAAGGCGAAAGGGGCAGCGACATGTCTGGACTTGTGCGGCCGCACGATAGACCGCACATCAAGACAGGCAGCCTATTTTTGACCGTTTAAAGCTTTCTATATCTAATCATTTCCCTAGAACATGCGGTCAAACCCTAACTGCATGTCTGTCCTGCGGCCAGTTCCAGATCGCACATCCGTTCCAACGGCACACTACCGACCGTCCATCTCCAGCAGGCCTTCGGACCTGAGGGGGCATGAGCGGCCTATCTATGACCGTATATGGAGATGTAAGGTCCAGAACCGACCGCACATCTATAACAGAACATATTAAATTGTCATTTCAGCATGTTATGTTAAGTAGATTAGTGGTTAATTGCATGTTAGCAACATACCTAATAAACTGTAATTCATGACAATAAATAATTCTTGCTGATTTATTTAATTTGAGCTTGATCTTGATTTAGTTTTCCAATGAATGTCAATCTTAATTGTGAATCATTGATAATTGGAATGGCTATTAGGGTTATACTTGTATAACCTTAGACCTGAACCTTTATTATCCCCTAGATTAAATTTGGACTCAATCGAATTGCTGTGATTTGTTTTAGTCCGAATTGGACTAACAGGGACATGCGCGGCCGATAGTGGACCGCATATTCCCATTAACGGCCCCCTGGAGACCGTTCATCCTTGGCTAATGCTAATTAGTCTTGACCGATTATCCTTGATCCATCTTCGGCCAATTCCTGATTTGATCGGCCCAGTAGACCCTAGGCTGACCAGCAGACAGTGGGCTAGACTCTAGTTCAGTTCCACCCTGCCTATGGCAGCCCGGGAGCCCACTTGGGTGAATTTCTATATTATTGTTAGGCCCTGTGTTGTGCGACCAGATATTGCCCGTACATCTTTCAGGCGGCCCTTAATAGACCGTTCAATTGATGAACGGCACTGTCAGGACCGCATATCCTGACCTCGATTTTGTAAACTTTTGGCCTTGAGCGACCCAATACTTACCGTTCATATAGTAGAGCGGCCCTTTATCAGCTGTTCAACCTTGACCTCCCGAGGGCTAAACCCAGCCCAGTTCCTGTTAGTGCGGCAAGAGTGTCGACCGCACAAGTCTTGAGCGGCCCAGTAGTGACCACATATCTTCCAGAGACTAGTTTTCTCCGTGTTTTATGGTTTTGAATCCAAGAACATGATGGTTCTTGATAATTTAAACTCATGGACAGAAATTCTGGACAGTATCTCTTCAACTTAGCCTTGGGATGTTCCGAGGTAAGTTTGTACTTGATTATAATTGGCCATTTAACTTGATTAAAGTCTAGTCGGAACTTGGGATCTTGGATCCAATAAATCAATGCCAACGCATCATAGGGGCCCGGTCTGGTCCTAGGGAGAGCGCCCGAAAAGTACTTGTGCCCATGGGAGTTTGTAATGACATGGTGAGACATTGCACCGAGTGCATGACTAGCGTGATGTCTATGACAATGATCTCTTACTTGAATCGTGTTCTACTTGGTTATATTCTTACTTGGTGGCCAATTTCTTGCAATTTCTTGTTATATATATTGTTCTTAACTTGCAATTCTTGTAGTTATATCATTCTGCCATATTGTTATTCCATCCCATTCTTTAGCACTTTTTTTATTATATTGTTTTATTCGATCGTTATTTCTTTTCTTTCCGTTTCATACATGTAATTAATTGGTTAATCACTTATACTTGCCTGTTGTTACCTACTGAGCGTTTGCTCATATAGTTGTTTTCCCCCTTTCCAGGCAACTCAGGTGAAGATTCACAGATAGATGGGAATGGGCAAGAGTGATGACTTGGAGTGTATCAGCTAGTCGTTATGTTGAGATTGTTATAGTTGTTTTATATCTAGCTATGCCTTAGAACTTGTGTTAGTTATTGTAACGGAGTCGAGTAGAGATTATGCTTGATTATGTTTAAGTCAGTTTGATGGTATTTGTAATAGACTTGGAGTTATTC
Organism: Amorphophallus konjac; assembly: GCA_022559845.1. Lineage (NCBI taxonomy): Eukaryota > Viridiplantae > Streptophyta > Magnoliopsida > Alismatales > Araceae > Amorphophallus > Amorphophallus konjac. The sequence goes on from CM040119.1 coordinate 293,548,278, forward strand.
TGTTCATGACGTTATGTTAATTCTTAGCTTAGCATGTTATCTTTACTAGCCTTTGCTACTGCCGGTCCCGATATTCCGCGTCGGGGCGTGACAATGCCAGTTTCTTCCCGAGCAAGGCCGGTGCCAATCTCTTGGCTCGCCGGAGAGTTCACCATTGATGCTATTATTTCTCCTCGCTCTATTTCCATTCAGATGACAGGCCAAGAAGGGTTCTCTACCCGTGTTGTGCTAACGCATACGGCCGCCAAGCAGATTATGGATTCTATGTTCAAGGGGTAATTGGCCGTATCTTCTACACTTTCCAAGGATATTCTGCACTTGTTATGCAATCTTCCTCGGTTTATTAGCAAGCCGGCCATGTCAACGCCGTGTATTACTCTCCCTCAGCTTCACCCGTCTCTTCTATCAAGGGAGTTATGCTTCAAGGCTGAGTTCCGAGTGGAGTTGTCGAATCTCATGCTTCTGGTGCCGGGAGACAACACCCCGTGGGTTTGTGATATTCATCACTCTGAAGGGTTACTTGTCCAAGAATGTCCACCTACTGTTGTTAGCACTGGGTGTCTAGGGGCAACCGCCCTAGCAGAGCTGCATATTCATAATTAGGCTAGGCCATCTGCCAGATGGGCTCGTTATTTAAGACATTGCAAGTCGAGAAAGCCAAAGGTACAAGCCCGCGCCAGGTGGGTCCATTACAAGTCAGTTTCTGCTAAGAAGAGGCAGCGGCGTAGGTTCAAGAGCCGTCAGTTGTGCATTCAGGGGTCCACCTCTTCTGCCCTTTCTTTTTCCTTCTACTCAGTTCCCACCCTTGGGTTGTGTACCTTCTTCCATCTGATCCTATTTCTATCATTTTCTCCTCCTTCCGTAGGTCCGTGCGTCCCCATTCCTCTCCTTTTTCTCTAGATCCTCCAGATTTTCCCTCCTCTCACAATTCTAGGCCTCGGCCTATGTCTTTTCATCCCGATCTTGGGACATCTCCCAGTTCTTCTCCTCCAGTATCTCCAGGTTCTGTCTCTAGTTCTCTTTCCTCGACCCTGTCGGGTGTCTCTCATTCTCCTGCTCCGACCTTGTCGAGTGATTCTCGTCCCTCTTCTCCGACCATGTCGGATGATTCTTCTTCTCATCTTTCTACTCATTCTTCCTCACCCTTTCGGGGGCGTTGCCCTTTTTTTTTTACTATTTTGAGGCTTTAGCCCGCCTTGATCCCAACTAAACTTTGCTTAATCTGTATCTGGTTCCTTGTTATCAGGGTCTCTGCACCTTAACGAGGGAGTTCTAGCCCTCGTCTCTCTTCCTTTTTATCCTTATTCTTCCAGTTTGATGTCTGCCGCTCCTCCGTGTAAAGGAATCTTTGATCTTTTGCTATCCTCTCCCTTTCGCCCTGTCAAACAAGGAATACAAAGCTCGTGCTGCTCAAAAGCTCGATGGTCAAGATTGCGTCAGGATGCGGTTACCAAACTATGGATTTGTAAGGTATCTTTATTTTGTGCAAGAAAATGTTACCATCACTATTATCTCTCTTACTCCTGCACATGCTTATAATGGTATTCCTCAACATGGTTAAGTGGCCTTAGTTTGTTAAGTTTGTTTATTTTTAATCAAATGAGTTTACTTTTGCAGCATTCTTAGGCTGGTGATAGCTCCGCGCTGGGAGTCTAGTTTCTCTCCCCGATTGTTAAGGGTGACCTTAGAGCACGGGTTTTCACATTTCACGGCGAGCCATAGCCGATTCCTCTGAGGTACACCGTTGCTGCTTTGGCCATACTTTGGGTATGCACAAAGGTCTTTTCTTTTCTATGCTCGGCCAAGTGCAGGGGAAAGAGATGGATAGATGAGATGACCAATCTAGGCGCTCCCTAATACGAGAGAGGTTTCAAATAGGGGCAGTCTTGACTCTCGATTATGAGCATTCATGCAATATCTAGCCAATAAGGGCTGTCAAAAATAAATGGATGAATCAATGCAAAATTATGATTGAAAGGCATGACAAGAGTGGCAGTACAGTTCCCCGCGGGACGTCATAAGCCCGGTCGCATGCATGCCTGATAAATATGGGTCTCAAAATCAAAGACACAAAATCCCAGCGCAACAGACCTACTCTTTGAGGGGTAGTGCCCTGGAAGGAAGTCAAGTCCTGATATCTCCCATCCTGCATAAAGCTTGTCTCCAATTTTCTTCTGCTTCTCCCTCTTAGACTGGGTTGTATCCCAGGTATGGCCTTAGTAGGGCACCGCTCTTTAGAGGCAGTTGGTTGTGGTAAGCCACCCTCACATGCACGCCCTACTTAAGAGAAGTCTTTAATGTGAGGGGGAGGAATGACGATCCCTGGCCAGCAGTTCAAGCCCGTCTTTGGGTGCTGCGGATTAATATTTCAAAAATCCAAAAAAATGATATATTGTCAAAAATCAAAAAAAATTCAAATATTTCAAAAATCCAAAAAATGAGATATTGTCAAAAAAATCCAAAAAAATCAAATATTTCAAAAAACCTAAAAAAATCAAATATTTCAAAAAATTCAAAAAAAATCAAAAATTTTAAAAATTCAGAAAAATCAAATATTTTCAAAATCTAAAAATATTTATCTTTTACATTTTATTTTGAGAACAGATACGTATTCTGTTTGCTAAGTGTACAGGTTGCAGGTACTCAAACTTTCCTTGCTCCATATTTTGTTCTATTTGTCTCTTGTTCACATCTTCTAATCTGTTCTCTTCTTCAATCATATCTCTCGATCTATTCTGAAGCTTGTGTCCTTCTCAATTTTTGTTTGTAATGATTATATCTCTATGAGAGGGCTTTGCCTCACGACTATGAACCTGGCGGTTCTGCTTCATTCTGATCTTGGGTTTTGATTGAAGGGCATATATGTCATGTCTTTTGTCCCGCCATGTCCTTGTCACGTGTTTATGTCCCTCTATGTCGTCCCACGCATGTTGTTTTATCCCTCACTGTGTGTTGTTAGTTGGTCGTCCTTCTATATATCTCGTGTGTTGTCCCAATCGTGTGATCATCACTCATATTCTTGTCCTAACCATGTGTTGTCCCAGCGTGTTGTTGTCTTGTCCCATCATGTTCATCATGCATACGTGTGGTTTGTTCATGCCATTGCATATGTGCTTGTTCGTCTTGTTGTGTTGTTTTCCATTCGTTTGATCGTTCTGTTATGTTGTCTTGTCAGTCGTTCAGTTGAGCATTATATTATCGTCGTTATGTTCATGCTTGTTTATCATATTCATTCATATTGTTGTTGTCTTATTTGAAAATCCACAAAAATTAGAAAAAATCTGGAAAATTCTAAAAAATGCCATTTCACTTGGCAGGTAGGTCAGGTATGGCTCTCTATCCCTACTCATTGTTACATTACTATATGGTATCTACATTATTATAGCCTCTCAAGGACCGGCTGGTTGTCAGTGTGTTCTGGGATCTGATGTTCCCCTTTAACAAAAATGATGATGATCTAAGAGCATACGGTTAATCGTTGGATAGGCCGCTCGGTTGAGTCGGGTGGGAGACGATGGACTCTATCTCGTACGCCGTGGTTGCAAGAAGACTCTTGACCCCATCTTGACTCAGTCTAGCAATAGTATCCTTGAGTACTTTCCATTTTATGCTTTCTTTGCATTCGTTTTGATGATTTCTTTATTTAGCCCAGCATGCATCATGTCATTCTGAACACTCACGTCTCGAAATTCTCTCAATGATTTCTCCTTAGCAATGGTTGATTGTGCTTATTTTGGGTAAGAGATTTTCATTCCACTCCGAATTTGAATGATTTCTCTAATCTGCCTGCTCGGTCTGGTTGGCCAGCGTGATTCCTGTCTGGATTTTATCTCAGTCTTATTCTCCTTTCCAGCTCTTATGCTGTGTTTCCTTCCGACCCACTCATTGTCTGTGGATTGTGTCCCCGATGAGGTTGGTCGTGTTTCCTTTTCCTTCCTTAATTTAGTTCTCCATACATGTCTCATTCTTGTCAACCATTCCGGGCGGTTAGTTTGGCATTTTCGGGAGAATTCTTATCGCTTGTTGGTTATAACGGGTGTCTTTTACCTTGATGCCCGCTTATCAGTTCTCTTCGCTTCATCTCCGCATCATCTCCATTTCACGTCGCTGTCGCTTTCTGACGCGGCGGCGAAGTGGAAATGGATCGACGACAACTCCGGGACTGGATAGGATGCTACCTCGCGCAGCTCGGCCTCACGCCGGACGGTCTCACACCGGGCGACACTCAAATCTCACAAGTGAGAAAGGAGGGAAGGAAACACACAAGAGGGAAATGCCTCTCACGTAATGCAAACTTCTTTCAATCTTCATCATATCAAACATTACACACCCTAGCCTTCCTTATATAGGAGGAGACTATAATAAGTACACCCATAAACTTTCACTTATTATGTTTATACCCTGGCCTAACAAGACAAAGCCCACCAACCCACTATTGACTTTATGGGGTTAATAAAATTAAAATACAATCACTTTTGACCAACCTTGCCTAATAAAACAAAAAGGAAATAATACATGTAGTAAATACATGTATTTTACACGCGTACATACTCAATACATAAATATGCGACGTCGAGTCTTCAGGCAGCCGAATCTCTGAGCCACAAGCTCGGTGCGGAGATGCGACGCCTGGTAGTGGGCCCGGTGTCCCCACCAACCCTCCTGGGGCGGCTGGAACTCGACTCCGTCGAGTAAGGTGGGACACCGCTATGGTAGTGCTCTCGCAGATCTGGATCGAGGCGTTGGAGATCCTCCTGACTGATCCAGGAATCATCAGAAGGTGGACGGTCCCACCAGCGGATAAAGTAGCGCTGGTACACCCTGCTCCGTGTAGTGGTCACCTGCTCATCCAGTATCCTCTCAATTTGCTCGCGCGGTGCTCTCGAGGCTGTAGGATGCACAGGGGTGGGCTCACTCTCAATGGGAGGAGAAGGCTCGAAAGGATCACTAGGAATCGATGTGGGTTCCTTGAAGGCCACTAGGTCTGCCACATTAAAGGTCGAGCTAATCCCCTCTTCGGGAGGTAAGTCCACAACATAGGCATTGGCGCCAATCTTCCGTAGGATTGGGAAGGGACCATCACTACATGCTTGTAACTTTTTAACGGCTCCCAAGGGGAGTTGTTCCGGTCGGGCCCGTACCATAACCATGTCACCTTCTTGAGATTCATGGTGACGCCTATGCAAATCAGCTGACTCATGCAGACTAATGACGTGCTGTGCAAACTCTTCGGCTGACTTGGACAGTCTAGACTCGAGGGGAAGGTTGGGTAGGGTGGACCCAGGGGCAAGCTCAATAGCGTGTTGTACATCACGCATGGGAGGGAGTTGAGAAGGTAAGTCCTCGGGGACGATGCCTTGGAAGTCCGGCAATATGGCCGGGTCTTCAGTTGGGACTGAGACTCGAGACTCCTCAGGTGTGATGGTGACGTCAACAGCCAAAACAGGAGCACCCTCAACAACCTCTCTGTTTATCTCACTGACATTTATGGAGTCAAGGCGCCAAACTAGGTCATGACTAACCTTAGGGGCCTCAGAAATGGGTGTGATAGATGCAGGAGAAGAGGGAAGGGGAGGTTGCCCTTCAGTGGGAGTTTGGGGATTCTCCTGAATTTTGGGAGTTCCAGTGGGGGTGGAGGGGGAACTCTTACCCGAGGTCATCTTTGGGGGTGTCGGGTATAACTGAATCGTCCTCCCATTGTGGGAGAAGGAACACTGATGGGACCGACCAAATGTAGCGAGGTCTACATCATAGATCCATGGTCGTCCTAAGATGACGCTCCTGGCCTTCATAGGTATTACGTCACACAAGATTTGTCCTTGGTAGGACTGGAATTGGATGGGAATGACACATGTGGTGGTGACTGGGATAAAAGTGTCATCGACCCAAGCCACGTTGTATGGCCTTGGATGAGGGTGCGTAGGTAGGCCTAAACGGAAGACAAAGTCTGACGAGACTGTATTGATACAGCTCCCGTTGTCAAGGATCACTTTGCAAGGATGAGAGTTCACCATGATGTAGGTTTGGAAAATGGAGGTTCGAAGCCAATCGTCCTCCTGGGGTGTTGAGATATAGCGAACGACACCCACTCTTTTCTGGCTAGAACTCTCGGCAATGTCTCGAACCTGCATGTACTCGACATGCATGCCATCCATTTCCTCAAACTGGGTGATGAGGTCAGGGTCAGTCATATATCTCTCCTGATCCATGGGTGTTTGTAAAGTTTAAATGTGCTCTAGACGGCCTGTGGCATGCACAAGCTTGGACCTAAATGATGCAGTCCTGGGATAAAAAATTAGCAAGGAGTGGACCCAGCTGATCGAAAAAGGGTCAATTCCTTGGGAGAAGGGACCAGTTAGGGAGAGTTGCTCGCCCGTAGGCGGAGTAGTTGTGGAACTACCTCCGGACAATTAGGGTCCCCTAATGTGACAGTCTAGGGCCTTAAAGATAGGTGCATACAAGCTCTCGTTTTCCATCCACAGCGATGCACTCAGGAGACTGGCTGCATGGATCGGACTCTCTCTCACTTCGCGCGGCAATTGAAAAGATTTTAAATGAGTAAGTGAGGGGAGCACGTACCTAGCTAGACTGAAAAGTCTAACTCCGACTGGAGACGAAGGCGAGCGGGGACGTGCGTGCCCGCACGGCGTCGATGAAGCTTGACCGGTTACAAAGAATTCACTTCACGCAGGGAGGATTTAATTATTACAAACCCGTTTTAAAATTTCCCACGCAGGGGGGGGACAAATTAATCCAATTTCTCCGTGCAAGGAGACTCACAGTCACTCAAACTCTGTGAACTACGGATCGTCTGTCGAAGATCGAATGACTCGGCCGTTGGTCGAGCCGGAGTTGTTGACTTCGGGTGCCACTTCAATTTTGTTAAAATAACATATAGATATATATAAGATTATATATATATAAATATATATATAGATATATATGAGATTATATATATCCTAAATATATATTATATATATTAGATATATTAGATATATAATTAACACACTCTCTTTTTTTTTCAAACTTTAATCTCTTTTTTTGACTTTTTTTTCAAATTCTTTCTTTCAAACTCTATCTACTCCTTCTTTTTTTGACTTCTCAAACCCCTTTTTTCTCCACACGTTTTTTTTTCAAACCTTTTCCTCTTTTTTTTCCTCTGCTTCAAACCTTGCGTGCTTCACGCGAGGTGGGTCAAGAAGAGTCGGCGGCCAAACGTGGGGCGTGGGTGACCACGCGGGGTGGGCGGTCAGCGGCGGCCCGGTGGAATGGGCGCACGGATGCCGCAGGGCCGGCGCACAGGCGCGGCGGTGCACGCGGGGGCGGGCTCACGCGACCGCGGAGGCGGGCGCATGGCGAGGGCTGCCAGCGGAGCGGGCGCAGGCGGGGGGGGGCGGCCGGGCGAGCTCTCTTGTGAGCAGGTGCGGCCGGTGTCGTGACCAGGCGCGGGCTCGCGCAGGCGGCAGCGCGGGTGCGCAGGCAGGCACGGCGAGGGCGCCGGTGGCGGTGGCGCGTTGCGGTGAAGCGGCGGCAGGGGGGATCCGTTGCGGCGTGCCGGGATTCAAATCCCGGCACAGGCGATGATGCCAAAGGGGGGCGTGAACACCTTTTTAATCTCTTTTTTTCACTCAACCTTTCTTCCTCTGCTGTGCGCTGAACAAGAGAGAGAAGAGAGAGAGAGACATAAATAGTGAGAGAGAGAATAACAGAGAGAGGGATTAACTAGGAGAGAGAGAGATTACCAGAAAGAGAGAAAGAGATTAAGAGGGAGAGAGAGAACGTGATTTTTTTTGCTTAAAATTTTTTTTCTTTCTCTTTTTTTTCTAGTTTCTTCAACCGAGATCTTTCTGCTCCTCTTTTTTTTCCTCTAGCAATTGAGAGAGAAAGAGAGAGCAGTCGGGATCATCGGAGATGCCGTTGTTGGGCTCTGATACCAAATCTGACGCGGCGGTGACGTGGAAATGGATCGACGGTAACTCCGGGACACGAACGGGACTGGATAGGATGCTACCTCGCGTAGCTTGGTCACACGCCGAACGATCTTACACCGGGTGACACTCAAATCTCACAAGTGAGAAAGGAGGGAAGGAAACACACAAGAGGGAAATGCCTCTCACGTAATGCAAACTTCTTTCAATCTTCATCATATCAAACATTACACACCCTAGCCTTCCTTATATAGGAGGAGGCTATAATAATTACACCCATAAACTTTCACTTATTGTGTTTATACCCTGGCCTAACAAGACAAAGCCCACCAACCCACTATTGACTTTGTGGGTTTAATAAAATTAAAATACAATCACTTTTGACCAACCTTGCCTAATAAAACAAAAAGGAAATAATACATGTAGTAAATACATGTATTTTACATGCATACATACTCAATACATAAATACGTGATGTCGAGTCTTCAGACAGCCGAATCTCCAAGCCACAAGCTCGGTGCGGGGATGCGACGTCCGGTAGTGGGTCCGGTGTCCCCACCACTTTCGCTCCATCTCCTTTCCATTCTGCCTCCGCGTCACTTTCGCTCGTTCTCTTGCAAAGCGGATATCAAGAAGGGGCATCTGTTGACACCCATTTTTAGCCCGCAAGTTGCGTCATTTCTCTTATTTATCATTTTTGATGTCCCGAATTATCCACTGTTTTGGAGCCTTCCTTGGATGGATTTCGAGCCAATTTTCATTATTCCATTCCCTTTGAGCCCTAGAGATCATGAGTTCTTAGAGTCCCTAGAGCTTATCTTATCAACTTCCGGCTTCTAAATCGACTTACGGCCCATTTAGGTCGGCTTCCATCAAACAAGTTGCGCAGTCCTAAAAGTGGTTTTTTTTCACCATCTTCCAGTCCTCTATTCAAAATGTTCCCTTCACCAAAGTTGTTCGATTTTTAAAGATCTACAATTTTTTCTTCTACGCCATTGGCCAGTTCTGCCACGATTGTGAGCTATTCTTATTTTTCCAGCAAGCTGTGCCGTTCACCTACGTCCGAGAATTTTCTCTCTCTGTTCTAATCCCATTTTCTCCTTCTTATGATCATTTTCTCATCTTGCGCTCTTCATGAAAGTTGTTGATATTTCAGTTATCTACAATTTATCTTTCTATCACTTTCACCCGTTCTACACCGTTTGAGAGATACATTTTAATTTCTGAAGTTGTGCGTAGTCTGCCCAAAATGTTCCTTCATCGGTGTGAAGGTCTATTAGTAGACCGTCAGAGCCATGTGAAGGTCTATTATTAGACCGTTAGAGCCATGTGAAGGTCACTTGTCTAAAATCATCCCGTTCGACCCCGGAGCCGGACGGCCCTACCCAAGACCGTTTGTTGCCTCTGGCGGCCCTGAGATTTATGTGTACATTGTGGTAGTTTTTATGGACTAAAGTGTAATTATGTGTGTGCAGGATACCGAAGGTAATTACAAAAGAAACCGGGGGCAAAACGGTCATCACCACTTTGACCAAGTCAAATAAAGAATTCAAAATATTTTGGTTGGAGGGAAAATAAAGTTCAAAATTTTGAATTCAAAGTTTGAAAAGGAAGAATTCAAAGTTTAAGTTTGAAAAGGAGGAAAAAGACATTCAAAGTTTGAAAAGGAGATTCAAAGTTGAAAAGGGAGTGTCCAAAGTCCAAGAAAGGGGGTGCCCGCCTCCTTTTCCTTTTCCCCATGTATCATATTCTACTTAAATCCTAGTCATCCATCTCCTTTTGATACAATCCCCACCCTCCATTGATCCAACTTTCCCTATAAATAGCCCAAGACAAGGAGGTGAAGGGGACTTCTTCTTTTGGCAATTTCTCTCCCAACATTAGGCCTCCGAGTTCTCCCACTTAAGTTCGTTTTCAGCTCATCCACTCTTCATCAAAGTCCTTTATTTTTAAGTTCTCTACAACTTCTTCTTCTGCATTATCTTCAAATGCTCTCTGGTTTGCAAGGTATTTCATGTTTTCTACTGTTCTATCATGTGCATTTTTAGACTGTGTTCTTCTCTATTATTCCCTATTTTTCTTCCTCCTCCGTCCCTATTATCCTATTACTGTCTTCATAAAAGTTCTTTATTTTTACGTGTTCTACAATTTCTTCTTCTACATCATCTTCTAATTCTTTCTACTTTTGAAGTTATTTTCCATTTTTTAACTTGTTATCCTGTGATTTTACTGTTTATCCGAGCAAATCACTTCCCTTCTTTCTCTTATTTCATCATCTTCCTTACATTTTCTCTCCCTGTGTCCTTCATCAAAGTTATTTATCTCTTCGTTTTCGTCAACTTCTTCTTCTTGGGCATCCCCTAATTCCTCTTGGGTTCAAAATTATTCACCCTCCAAAGGTAGCTTCAACGACGAAGGTGACTTCCTCCCGGCGTAGACGACATCTTCCACAAGGTTGTTCGTGATCCAAGGCCAAGAGAGGATGGCGCTGTCATCACCATTGCTGCTACAATCTCCAAACTCCAAACTCCATGCTTTTCTTGTCTTATTACTTTTATGATATTTCACTTCATTGTAATCTCATTGTGTCATTAGTGTAAACTTGTTTCACATTTCATGTACTCTTTCTTTTAAGTTAATGAAAGGAGTTGTTCTCTTGATCTAGTTCTTGCTCGTCTTCCCTCTCTATCTCTTTCTTCTATATCTTCTTTCCACTTCATACAATTATTTTCTATTGCATAGGTGCATAGTCATGGTGTTTTCAATTAAGTGTTTAGTTTGTTCATCATTTCACTATTTTCTTTAAGCAAATCCAAATCACAAGTATTTTTCAAAGGACTTCAAGGTTTTTAACTCTAAAAATCTCTTCTTCCCTGTGGAATCGACCCTTCTCGCCACCTTATTATGACTTACTTTCATCTAGTGCGAGTTGAAATTTTTAAGATTGATACGCGTGTTTAAAACGACAAACTTTCGCGTTATCAGGCACCCATCCTGTTTGGGCTGACAGACGGCCATCGGCCTAAGCGGAGGAGTCTAGGGCAGTAAAGGCCGTCCTTCATTTTACCCTCTTTAGTGCCAACGTCGAGCCGACTACGGTGGTGCTTAGGGAGTTGGGGATGAGCCCCCCTTTACCTCAGGGTACTAACCTTGACCTTTGTCATGTTTTGTTGGTTGCGAGCCGAACTAATCCTTTCCGGTTTCTCCCGTAGGAGTGCAGGGGTCACCGGAACTACGGTACAAGATAGTCAAGCTGCCATGGTGTGCTCCTCGCCCCGTGAACCATGTTGCGCTGGGCACCAGTCAGGTGACCGTCGCCGCTCCCCAGGTCACTGTCGTGTTGGCTCCTGACAGCTGCCGTATCCGCCTCCCGCAGGGATTCCAGTGGCAGATTTGACTGCGGCTCCTGCCGCTGGCGATGGGCCAAGTGCTCGGAGGGGGATCTCCGAGGAAGCTACGAGCATCGCCAAAGTAGAATCCATCATGTCCGGTGGTGGGCGCATCCAAGTAGACCTGGACGAACTAGCGGCGCTGGACAGCCAGTGTCATGACAAGAAGAGGAAGAAACCAGCCGTCGGGGTGAACCGTAGGGCTCCCTCTCCGCGACCTGTGACTCCACTGGCACCACTGCCCACCGGGGTGCCGGCTACGGCCCCGCCCTCTTTAGTCCCTACCGAGGAGGTTGTTGATAAAGGCAAGGTCACTGCCTTGGAGGATATGTCGCTTAGCGCGGAGGAGGTGAGAGCTTGCCTCCTACCGTCCGCTAATCCCTCAGTCCCCTACTTCCTGCCTCCGAAGGGGCCCATCTTCAAGTCTGTGGCTTGGACGGAGGCGGCCTTCCTCATGGATAGGACCTTACAGCTGTGGGATCGGAACGGGGACTTTGGCTTCGGGGCCCGCGAAGAGCTTGCTCTCGGTTGCCAGGGCACTCGGCTTGTGGCGGTATCACTTCGGTGGGCTGGCGCGAGAACTGGAAGTCGACCAGGAAGCGCGAGCAGGGCTATCAGTGCGATGCGAGCAGCTTCAGCGATGTTAGGTGTAATGCCCTGGATTTTTTGGATTATTGTTCGGATCAGGTGTTGACACCCGTTTTTAGCCCGCAAGTTACGTCATTTCTCTTATTCATCATTTTTGATGTCCCGAATTACCCACTGTTTTGGAGCCTTCCTTGGATGGATTTCGAACTAATTTTCATTGTTTCATTCCATTTGAGCCCTAGAGATCATGATTTCTCAGAGTCCCTGGAGCTTATCTTATCAACTTCTGGCTTCTAAATCGACTTACGGCCCATTTAGGTCGGCTTCCATCAAGCAATCGGCTCTCTCTCACTGCGAAGTCCTGAAAGTGGTTCTTTGTCACACTCTTCCAGTCCTCTATTCAAAATGTTCCCTTCACCAAAGTTGTTCAATTTTTAAAGATCTACAATTTATTCTTCTATTCCATTGGCCAGTTCTGCCACAATTGTGAGCTATTTGCATTTTTCCACCAGGCTGTGCTATTCACCTACGTCCCAGAATTTTCTCTCTCTGTTCTAGCCCCATTTTCTCCTTCTTATGATCATTTTCTCATCTTGCTCTCTTCATAAAAGTTGTTCCTATTTCAGTTATCTACAATTTATCTTTCTACCACTTTCGCTAGTTCTGCAGTGTTTGAGAGATACGCTTCAATTTCTGAAGTCGCACGCAGTCTGCCCAAAATGTTCCTTCATCGATGTGAAGGTCTATTAGTAGACCGTCAGAGCCATGTGAAGGTCTATTATTAGACCGTCAGAGCCATGTGAAGCTCTATCGTAAGATCGCCAGAACACAAGTGACGGTCTATTAATAGACCGTTACACCGAAACTTGCCTAAAATCATCTCGTTCGACCCCCGGAGCTTGACAGTCCTACCCTAGACCGTTTGTTGCCTCTGGCCGTCTTACGATAGACCGCCAGATGACACCGAGAGTCCAATTCGTGCTAGACTCTGCTCCGTTTCTGTGTGCCGTGGCCCCCTTGCAGAGTCCATAACTTCTTGAATTCTACTCCGAATTGAGCGTCGTTTGTTCCTATGGTTTCTCCTTTATATTATCTTGAATTTGATCTATAGATCTCAGATTTTCATTGGCTATCTTGCTCATAAACACGGATAAAAGTTGGGGATTTATGCATCCTAGTTCAACACAAACTCTGCAGATTAAGCTCTGGGGCTCCCTTCTAGAAGCCATATCTTCCATATCTTTCCACCAAATTGAGTCCCACTTATTCCTTCCTCTTATCCTTTGTATTACTTCGAGATTGATCCATAGAACACGAATTTTGGTGGACTCTATCCTCTAAAATTTTGTGAGAATCTTTTGGGTTTTTTCTGCAACCTCTATATAAACTGCCCTGTTCACAGTTGCAAATGAGGGCTCTATCCGGACGTGAGGTGAAGCCATGCTGCAACTCCAACTCACAACTTTGACCCCATCTCGAAGAGGGAAGTATTGGCTTTCCATTGCATCCTTCTGGGCTTAATTTAGTTATCTATACTCTTAGTTCTAGTCTCCTCAAAATCACAAAGCATCACAGTTTTCTACATTTTCTGCTACACATACATTTTTGCACGTTTTGCATTAACGTTTTCTCTCTATTCTCTCAACCAAATTCCGTGATTTCAAATCCTATGCATGCACAACACACACACCTATCTTTTCTACCCTTCCACAGGGGTTAAAAATCTCCCCCCGGTGAGTTTGCCCTCAATTTCTACCCCTATTTTATCACTCCGGGATTGATACTACACTTCATGTTCTAATTGGTTTTTGCCTTTGTGTTTTGATCTTTATTTTGTAGCAGAGCATGATATGGACGTGAGGCCCTCTTCTTTTAGCCGGCTGGAAGACGAGGAGGTTTGATCCCACAAAGTTCCCTGCACCCCGTTTCAAGCGCGATCAAGTCTTTAAGTTCCAAGGTACACGGCGTCGTTCCTCTCCTTTCTTCATCCTTTGGCGTTGTTGGAACCTTGGTGGCGATCACAGTTAGTATTTCTCATCCTTTCATCCCCCTTGTCTTTGATTCACATGTTTATGCATGTATTAATTTAAAGGGGGCAGGATAGGAATCTAATTAAAATAAATCTACATCATGATCCTTGGATTTCGGATCACTTTTCTGGGTCCCGGATTGAGTTTTGCGATTCACTCGTGTTTTTGCCTATCAGACCTTCGGAACCCCGTGTAGGGTGAACCGTTGCATTCTCCGACTCCGGGATGTTACCGGCGCTTTGTGCTTTTTCTGAGGATCAGGGGGAGTATTTTTCCCTATTTTTGGTATTTTTTGAAATTTTCAGATTTTCTATCTAAATCTCCTATTTCTCTCTCCCCATCTCTCATTTCTCACTCTCTCCCTCTCTCTTCTCTCACACTCTCTTTTCTCACCTCTCTTCTCTGGCAACCGACGGAGCGAGGCGAGGGTGAGGCAGAGGCGACGCGGGTGAGGATCAGGCGGGGACGGGATGAGGATCGAGGTGGTGGAGGTGCGACGAAGCTCGGCCGTGAGTTCGGGGCGCCGTGGCGGTTCGTGCGGCATTTTCATGGCGGATCGGCGTCCTCGATGCGCGGAATCTTCGGTGGAGGTAGGGGGATGGTTCCCTAGCTCGAGTAGTTCACTTCCCCGCGATTTGGTAGCCTGAGGCGAGCCGAGCAGGTTTATTTCTTCGCCAGGGTATAAATGCATGATTTTGGGGTGTGAGCCGGATCGGGTGTTTTGATAGTGTTTTTGGGATTTAAATGGGTCCTCTCGGTGCTTGAGAGGTTGGGGACTAGTTTCCCCTTGTTTCCCCCTTCACATGGGTGTGAACGGGGCGTGGAATGGGATTTTCTATAGTGTTCGCCGTTTTCACGCTCGGGACGACCTAGCGGTCCTTCCAGAGACCGCTAGACTACCAGTCGGTCATGTGGAGACCGCTACGGGTCCCTTATGTCAGTTCGAGCCTTGCGGTCCAGCGATAGACCGCCACTGTGCTTAGCGGTCGCTAGGAGACCGCCAGGTAGGGCTTAGCGGTTAGGGTGTGACCGTTTTTATACCCTAGTCGTTCGTGTGTTTCTGTGTGTTGCAGTCCTGGTTGGACCGCTAGGCGAGGTTTTACGGTCCATTGGGGACCACCAGGCGGCCTTGCGGTCTGGGGATGACTACTTGAGGTCCGGTGTTTCTGGGGCTTAGTGGTCTTGGTCAGACCGCTAGGCTGGGCTTAGCGGTCCAGGGGTAGACCGCTAGTCTGTCTCTTGCAGTCCAAGGTAGACCGCTAGGTGCGTGACGCTCTGGGGATGGCCGCCACCCTATTTTTCGTGCTTGCGGTGTTCCGTTTGCGTTGTGTTGACCTCCGGTCGACCAAGTTGTGACCCAGTGGTCGACCTTCGGTCTCGTGAATGTCCCGGACACCCCATGGGTTCTGTGTCCATGTTTTTGGGTGTCCAGAAGCACCATGTTATCTCGATTAGTATGCCCATGGGTTTGGAGGGTACGGGCTACCCTTTGTGTTCTGGGCTTCCGTGTTCTCGTTAGATCGAGTCACTGTGTGTCGGTATGAGTGCGGTGGGGTTTCCCTGAACATCGTGGGTTTATCCGAAAGGTGGTTTCGGAGTGGGCCATGTGTGTGGCCTTGGACTGTCAGTCCAGTCACCCAGCCTGGGGCTGGAGGTCTCTTGAGTTCCCTTTTTGAGGGAATGGTATCGGCAGCTTGTGAGCTACCTTGGGAATCATGTCACCATGATTTCAGACCTAGGGATTAGGCTAGATTAACGGCGCTGTGCCATTGTGTACGACGGTCTTGACCCAAGTCTTGTGACTCAAGGACCGTTGGACTTAGTAGGTTTAGTGGGCTGTCCAGAGTCTGGTGGTGTTGTGTCACCTGTTACTCCGTATTACTCACGATAGGTGCGTGAGTGACTTTCTGTGTTCATGTTTAGTGACCTGCCACTGATCGTAGCTTTCCTGTGCACGCGTGTGCGAACCCACTCAGGAGTGGTGGAGAGCGTTACCCGAGAGAGACAATTTTTAGGCTGGTTACCGTAGGTCCCCTCGTCTTTGTAGCCTGCGTCTGGGTTGGGGGAAAGAACCAGCTAGAGGGCCTGACCTAGATCGCATGGTCTGTGTGTACACGCGTGGTTGGGGGAAGTCGGACCCGCGCTGACAAGTGTGACCCCAGCTAGTCCTTATTTTGAGTTTCTAGTTATTGTACGGTGTCTTTGTCTCCGCCCGGGACATCGTAGGGAGACACCTGAGGCTATGGACTAAGTCATCATTGGACGCATCCAGCCTTACTTTTGGTGGGCAGTACTCCTGTCACGTGACGTGAGTTTCTAGTGACTGGTTTTTCCTAGGTAGTGTTCAGTCCACGACAGGGTTGTCGTGATGTTTCCCCTGGCAGTGTGCCCAGGGTGGTTTGTAGTCGAGCGGTCCCCCGACTGTGAGATCGGGGTGTGTTTTCCAGTACAGTAGGAGTAGCTATAGTGCCAAGTTTCTACTGTCCACTAGTTTGTTGTTCCTGCTATCGTTGCTGCTTCCCGTTACCGCTGTTGTTTACGGTTGGGGTTTCGTGGGACCCCCACTGAGCCAGTGACAGGAGGCTAACCCCTACTTTTTAGGTGCGACGGTTCTTCCTCGATGTTTGAGGGTGCTGTGCAGAGGTTCTTAGTCGCCAGCTCGCCGGGCTGAGTGTTCACTCGGTGTTGGGTATGCTTCTCTGCCTTATACTGTACTTTCTGTTGGACTGGACTCTGTTGTAGTTGTTTATTTATTTCTGTTAATTATTGAATTATCCTACTTTATTTCCTATTTTCTTGTGCCTTCACACTCCTTTTAGCCCTTCCGAGCCCTCCCGACTCGTGGGCGGCGGGCCAGGATTCGAATGGTATGGGGCTCTCCCCGGTATCCGGATCTTGGGTCGTTACAATTTGTATCAGAGCGTGGTTGTGGACGTACATGAAAATTTGAGATATTGCAGTGATTAGAGTCCGTAAGGTCCAGTATAGTCGGCAGCTGGCATAGGCTTTTGTATTTGTTTTCTGCTTTGTTTCTCTCGTAAGAGCTTGAGGGTGCGGCGTTGGCGCTTTGAAGGTGGTTGCTATTCTGTGGAGTGCTAGTGTAGGGTCCGAGGGATGTAATAGAGAGATTTCTTCCCGATGGGTTGTGGCCCCAGTTGTGCTATGTTGGGCAGAGGTTACCGGCAGGTGTGAGGTTGCGTGTTACAGTTTGCGGAATTGCAGTGGTGGAGCATCGGGAGATGCTGTGATCGTGGTCCGACGGAAAACTTGGTGAGAGTTGTCAGAGGAGCTGACTTGACGATAGTAATGGTTTTCCTGGTGCTGGAAGGTGCTGTTCCTAGCGTGTGCAAGGTTCGAGGTCAGGTCGAGCGTGGAGATTTTTCGTTGGTCGGAGGTGTGATTGGGTTCTCCTTTGGTCGGAGAGAATCGCGTTTGGCTAAGGTTCGTTATCTTTCATCGTGTGTCCAGATTGGTTGGCTTTCGTGTGTGCCTTGAAGTCCGTGCGAGACACGTCCTGTGTTTTGGCAAGGTGGTTGTCCGTGAGAAGTCATGCCCATTTCCCTGGTGTGTAAGGGTGTTGGCACTATTCCGGAAGGATGAGTGCCGGCTGGGCGGTGTTCTTGAGAATGTGTGGTCAGTGTCGTGGTTCCCTATGTGTTGAGGATCAGAGCCTACGAAGTTGCAGAGGATTGTCGGGATGGTGGATCCTGAGTCGTTGTGGTTGGCTGTTCATATGGATCAGAGTGCACAGCGGAAGCCTGGTGGGCTCATAATCCACAGGTCTAGAATCGTAGCGTTGGTTGCTATGGGTGGATTTCTGAGGATGTGTAGAGTAGCCGAGGATTGGTTCCTCGATGTGAGACTGTCTCCGGCTATGTGAAAAGTGTTGTTGCCGTGCCGTTGCTTGAGATATTGTGATTCATGGCACTGGCAGGATGAAGAGTTGGGGAAATATGTTGGCAAGTGTGCCGCATGAGTACCATGTATGTGTGTTGGAGGTTGTGTTCTCAGATGAGGTCGTGTTTTGGAGAAGTGATCTCTAAGAGATTATGGGTCCCAGTTGGTAGCTGCGAGCGACTGGTAAGGCTAGCCATTTGGTCGACCATGGTAAGATGTGTATTGTCTGGAGACCCGTGTGCATTGGTCGTGGCGTCGTCGACCAGGTTGTTGTGGTAGCAAGTGGCACTTGGTTGCGTTGGAGTCGTATGCCGTGAATTGCTCAGGTTGTGTCCCGTGGCTCTGTGGTAAGAGCAGAAGCAGGATTGGCAGGCGTCCATTTGGAGTAATTGAGATGAGATAGGATTTGATGATACAGGACAGTGGACAATGCCGGTGTATGGAGGTCTTTGAAGAGACATTGGCATTAGATATAGTGATCCTTGGTCTGTGACCAACATGGGAGGATTTCCCCTATAAGTCTGAGTCGAGTGAGGTGAAGACTGAAGACTCCAGGATCTTGTCATTTGGTTTCGCCGTGCTCCCCTGAGAGGGTAGAGTTGGCGTGAGGCTCAAGATCGGATGTAGTGTTGGTCTCTGCGGAACTCAGCGGATGGCCTATCAAGAATTGGAATGTGCCCTTCGGATCTGGTGAAGGACCAGGAATGAAGGAAGAAGCTGAGTGAGTCAAGGTTTCCTGTTGATGAGTGTCTGGTGACCGGTGATTGGTCTTTCACAGACAGAAGATGCTGGTGGTTGTGGTTCGAGAATGGTGAGAGCTGTGCGCAAGCGAGGCCTTTGGTGGCCGTTATCCGTGATGTGCTGTTTTCGGATGGGATCTGAGCTTTGTCGAAGTTTGTGTTCTGACAGAGTTGGTCCCGTTCCATTGTTGGCGTTCTGCATGCCAAGTGTGAGATGGTCCTTGGCGTGGAGCCGACGGTTTATGGCGGTCAGCTGGTAGAGAGGCTGACGTTTGTTTAGTCCGCCGAGCATGGTTGGTTCGGTGGCTGTTTCTCGTAACGAGGACTGTGTCCCCTCGGTGAGCGAGATTGTGGCAGCGGTGCCGTGAATGGCTTTTCATGGTGACTGAGGTGATGCCAGACTTGTGCTTTTGTGTTATGCCTACTCCGATGATCGATGTGTGCGGTGTGCGGAGCGAGGTGTTACTCGTGATTATGGTCTGGCTGTATCCCTCAGGATCGGTGCTTTCGTGAGAATTGAGGTTTTCTGTGCTGGGGCTCTGACAGCGTTGTCAGTTGGTTAAGGCGTTCTCCCCCTGTGGCTTAGCGCTTGTCCTGAATTTTGAGGATAAAATTTCTTTTAGGGGGGAGGGCGGTAACGCCCCGGATTTTTCAGATTATTGTTCGGATCAGGATCTGTGGGTTTCGGATAGCTTTTCTGGGTCCCGGATTGAGTTTTGCGGTTCACGCGTGTTTTTTCCTATCAGACTTTCGGAACCCCGTGTAGGGTAAACTGTTGCATTCTCCGACTCTGGGACGTTACCAGTGCGTTGTGCATTTTTTGAGGATCAGGGGAGTATTTTTCCCTATTTTTGATATTTTTCAGAATTTTTGGATTTTCTATGTAAATCTCCTTTTTCTCTCTCTCCCCATCTCTCATTTCTCACTCTCTCCCTCTATCTTCTCTCACGCTCTCTCTTCTCACCTCTCTTCTCCGGAGGCCGACGGAGCAAGGCGGGGGTGAGGCGGAGGCGATGCGGGTGAGGATTAGATGGGGACGGGATGAGGATCGAGGCGGTGGAGGCGCAGCGAAGCTCAGCCGCGAGTTCGGGGTGCCACGATGGTTCGTGCGGCATTTTCTGGGCGGATCGGTGTCCTCGGTGCGCGGAATCTTCGGTGGAGGTAGGGGGATGGTTCCCTAGCTCGAGTACTTCACTTCCCCACGATTTGGTAGCCCGAGGCGAGCAGAGTGGGTTTATTTCTCCGTCGGGGTATAAATGCATGATTTTGGGGTGTGAGCCGGATCGAGTGTTTTGATCGTGTTTTTGGGGTTTAAATGGGTCCTCTCGGTGCTAAAGAGGTTGGGGACTAATTTCCCTTCATTTTCCCCTTCATATGGGTGTGAACGGGGCGTGGAATGGGGTTTTCTACAGTGTTCGTCATTTTCGCGCTCGGGACGACCTAGCGGTCCTTCCAGAGACTGCTAGGCTACCATGCAATCATGTGGAGACCGCTACGGGTCCCTTATGTCGGTTCAAGCCTTACGGTCCAGCGATAGACCACCATTGTGCTTAGCAGTCGCTAGGAGACCGCCAGGCATGGCTTAGCGGTCAGGGTATGACCGTTTTCATGCCCTAGTCATTCGTGTGTTTCTGGGTGTTGCGGTCCTGGTTGGACCGCTTGGCGAGGTTTTGCGGTCCATTATGGACTGCCAGGAGGCCTTGCCGTCTAGGGATGACTGCTTGAGGTCCGATGTTTTTGGACCTTAGCGGTCTTGGTCAGACCGCTACGCTGGGCTTAGCGGTCCAGGGGTAGACCGCTAGGCTGTCTCTTGCGGTCCACGGTAGACCGCTAGGTGCGTGATGGTCTGGGGATGACCGCCACCCTATTTTTTTTGCTCGCGGTGTTCCGTTTGCATTGTGTTGACCCCTTGTCGACCTGGTTGTGACCCAGTGGTTGACCTTCGGTCTCGTGGATGTCCCGGACACCCCGTGGGTTCTGTGTCCATATTTTTGGGTGTCTGGAGGTACCGTGTTATCTCGATTAGCGTGCCCATGGGTTTGGAGGGTTAGGGCGACCCTTTGTGTTCCGAGCTTCCGTGTTGTCGCTAGATCGAGTCACTGTGTGTCGGTATGAGTGCGGTGGGATTTCCCCACACGTCGTGGGTTTATCCGGAAGGTGGTTTCCGAGTGGGCCATGTGTGTGGCCTTGGACTGTGAGTCCTGTTAGCCAGTCTGGGACTGGAGGTCTCTTGAGTTCCCTTTTTGAGGGAATGGTCTCGATGGCTTGTGAGCTACCTTGGGAATTGTGTCACCGTGATTTCAGGCATAAGGATTAGGCTAGATTAACGGCGCTGGGCCGTTGTGTACGACGGTCTTGACCCGAGTCTTGTGACTCAAGGACCATTAGATTTAGTAGGTTTAGTGGGCTATCCAGAGTCTGGTGGCGTCGTGCCACATGTTACTTCATGTTACTCGCGATGGGTGCGTGAGTGGCTTTTCATGTTCACGTTTAGTGTCCTGCCACTGGTCGTAGCTTTCCTGCGCACGCGTATGCGAACCCACTCAGGAGTGGTGGAGAGCGTTACTCGAGAGAGACGGTTTTTAGGCCGGTTACCGTAGGGCCCCTCATTTTTACAGCCTGCGTCCGAGCTGGGGGATGAACCAACTAGAGGGCCTGAACTAGAGCGCATGGTCTGTCTGTGCACACGTGGTTGGGGGTAGTCGGACCCGCGTTGACGAGCACGACCCCATCTAGTCCTTGTTTTGAGTTCCTGGTTACTGTACGGTGTCTTTGTCTCCGCCTGGGGCGTCGCAGGGAGACACCTGAGGCTGTAGACTAAGTCATCAGTGGACGCATCCGGCCTTGCTTCTGGTGGGCAGTGCTCCTATCACATGACGTGAGTTTCTAGTGACTCGAGTTTCTGTTCACGTCTGTGAGATGTGGTTTTACTCGTAGTTTCCGGGTGATTTCCCAAGCTCATCACCGAAGATTTTTCCTAGGCAGTGTTCAATCCATGATAGGGTTGTTGTAATGTTTCCCCTGCCAGTGTGACCGGGGTGGTTTGTAGTTGAGCGATCCCCCGACTGTGAGATCGGGGCGTGTTTTTCGATACAGTAGGAGTAGCTATAGTGCCTCGTTTCTACCGGCCACCGGATTACGGTTCTTGCTGTCATTGCTGCTTTTTGTTACCGCTGTTATTTACGGTTGGGGTTCCGCGGGACCCCTACTGAGCCAATGATAGGAGGCTCACCCCTGCTTTTCAGGTGCGGTGATTCTTCCTCGAGGTTTGAGGGTGCTGTGCGGAGGTTCTTAGTCACCAACTCGCCGGGCTGAGTGTTCACTCGGTGTTGGGTACGCTTCTTTGCCTTAGACTGTACTTTCTGTTGGACTGGACTCTATTGTAGTTCTTTATTTATTTCTATTAATTGTTGAATTGTCCTGCTTTATTTCCTATTTTCTTGTGCCTCCACACTCCTTTTAGCCCTTCCAAGCCCTCCCGGCTCGTGGGCGGCGGACCAGGATTCGAATGGTATTGGGCTCTCCCTGGTATCCGGATCTTGGGTCGTTACATCAGGTGGCCGATGAGGCCGAGCTCCCGAGGCTGAGGGGGTTGGTCGAGCAGCAAGAGAAGGTTCTGACGGGTGCCTTGATGGACCAAGACATCTTCTGTGCTCGGGCCCAATCTGCTGACGAGTCCCTCCGCGGGGCAACCAGTCGAGCCGAGGCCACTGAGGCCAAAGCTGAGGAGGCAAAGGCCCAGGTCAAGGCACTGCGTTCGCCGATGCCCTCCATTGGTGAGGAGGCGGTTGAGCGCTTCCATTCGTCCTTGGCTTACCGGGACGAATTACACGCGTCTGCCGTTGCGGTCCATGGCCTTGCTCGGGACCGAGGCTTCCAGGAAGGTTGGGCGGCTGCCCTCGAGGCTACAGCTGGTATCTTGGGTGTGCTGGTGCCTCCATTACATCCTCCCTCGACGCCATTCGGCCCTGGGGCCAGTGACGGAGAGGAGGAATTCGGCAAGGAGGAGTAGGGTGTTGAGGAGCGGTCGGGGGAGCCGAGCACTGGTGGGCGTGTAGGTGGGGATGTCGTTGACGTGGCCAACGACCTGCCGCCTCCTGAGGCTACTGCCGAGGGCGAACCATGGCCAAGTGGTGTTGCTGCTAGGATGAGTTCTTGAGCTTTGCTCGCCACTCTTTTCTGTTTCTTTTCCCTGTATTTTTTTTCTTTTGGTGTTGGGGCAGTTGCTCCCTTACCTTATAAGCTTTTTGATTTTGGAATGGAAGATTTTCCTCTTTTTCGCAAGTTCTAGATCATCTGGCGTCTGCCACGTATCTTGCTTTTTCTTCCCGCCTTGAGATCTCATGGGGATACGGAGCCGCACCTTGGAAGTTATTCTAAGAGGGCACGATCTTCGGGATCTACTGCTTCGATTTCTATGAATTTGAAGAGGCGGTGGGACTCCTTCTTCCTTCTAGGAACTCTGCTTTCTCCCCATAAATAGCATTCCACAGTGAACCCTAAGGTCATCGTTGGTTCGCTGGGCTGCTTGAGACGAGGTTTTGCGGGATGTCTTCAGAGAAGTCCGGTTCTTCGTCTGATGATGAGGTCCTGCTGCATGAAGCCCCCCCCCCAAGCGTCTGTGCTTCCGGAAGGAAGTGTTGCCGACGCCGTGGCTGGCCCCAGGGGAGAGCAGCGGTGGTGGCGCCTCTGAAGACTTCAAGCGAGGCTATCTAGCTGGCTGGCGGGATGCCTTGGAGAAGGTCAACCGCCTATACTCTGGCAAGCATATCCTGGCCATGGAGCCCGACAGGTTCCGTCCCTAGAGGGACGAGTGACCTCTATGTATCATTTTTCCCCTACTAATGAATAAAGCTTCCTTTCTTTACTCCTCGGTGTGTGCTTGTTCTTCAACTAGAGGCGCTTTCCGCTACTAGGGGGAAGGCATCTCATATTTATAAGTAGCTGTGATAGTGGGTTGGCCCGCTAGCATAATGAGTGGGCCTTGCTGTCCACCTTTCTCCTCGTGGTGTCGCCGTGACGATGCAGGATCTTCCCGGAGTCGCGGCCCTAGAGGAGATGGTTCTAAGCCCTTTTCCTAGTGCAGGCCTTCAAACTAGTAGTTCTCTGGTCGGTCCGCTTCCTCAGAAGCAGTGGTGCCAGAAGGTGACGTATCCATTGAGGCTGCCCTAGTGGTTGCTGCTTGACCAAGGTAGTGACTATGCTGGGGACTAGAAGCTGAATACTGAAATGGTCGTGGTGCCACCGTAGCTTTAGTTTGTCTCATCTTTTCATACGCTTGTATGTTGGCTACGTGAGGACGTCGTAATAGAGTCTTGTATCTTGACTAAAGAATGAAAAATACCTTAGTTTGCAGCTGCGTTGTTGTGTATCTTTCAAATGAAGATTTCTCTACGTGTGATGAGCGGTAGATCCTTTGTCCACATTATTTTTGTGGAATCTTGCATGCTATCATTGTTTTTGAGGGTGGGCAAGTGCTCGCCCTCTGAAGACTCAATAGTCACCATGATTTCTAAGGGAGTGGTGCTCACCTCTTGGGAGCCCGTATTCTACCATTTCATTTTCAAGGGAAGCGGTGCTCGCCTCTTGGAAACCCTTAGGTTACCACTTCATTTTTCCGCGGGGAGCGGTGCTCGCCTCTTATGAACCCTTAGGTTTCCATTTTGTTTTCAAGGGGAGCAGTGCTCGCCTCTTGGGAACGCTTAGGTTACCATTTTATTTTCAAGGGGAGCGGTGCATGCCTCTTGGGAACCCTTAGGTTAACATTTTATTTTCAAGGGGAACGGTGCTTGCCTCTTGGGAACCCTCAGGCTACCATTTTATTTTTGAGGGGAGCGGTGCTCGCCTCTTGGGAACCCTTAGGTTACCATTTTGTTTCCGAGGGGAGTAGTGCTCGCCTCCTGGGAGTTTCAACTGGTAACGCTTTCAATCAACTGGCGAGGACGTGTTTCGTAAGAAAATATCATTGATAAAACTTTCTAAGATTTATCGAATTCCACGTCCTTGGTATCTCTCGCCCCTCTAGCGTTGCTAGCCAAGTACTTCCGTTACCTAGTATGGGCCTTCCCAGTTTGGTGTGAGCTTTCCCATGACTGCCCTGGGGTCTGCCACACTAGCTCGCCGTAGCACGAGGTCTCCGGGAAGGAAGTGTCATTCTTTTACGTGAGCATTGTAGTATTGCGCCAACTTCTGTTGGTAGGCCATGAGTCTTACCTGGGCGTGCTCTCTGTCTTCCTCCAGTAGGTCCAAGTTTTCTCGCATCGCCTTGTTGTTTCTGGCCTCATCGAATTGCCCAACTCATAGTGACAGGTTGGATATCTCGACTGGTTTCACTGCCTCTGCCCTATATGCAAGGTGGAGGGGTGTTTTGCCCGTGGCAGCTTTGGCGGTGGTCCTATGCACCCACAGAATGCTTGGGATGGAATCTACCCATGAGTCGCTAGCTTGTTCCAGGCGGGTCTTGATGCCGTGGAGGAGCGTTCTATTGGCGTTCTCCACTAGCCCATTTGCTTGGGGATGACCCACTGACGTGTAGTGGTTCCAAATCCCTAGTTCTGAGCACTTCTCCTGGAAGGCAGTGCTTGCAAATTGTCTGCCATTGTCGGTTGTGCAGACCCGGGGATCCCAAACCGGCAAATGATGCTTCTTAGGATGAACTTCCAAGTTGCTTCACTTGTGATCTTTCCCAGGGGTTCTGCCTCGATCCATTTGGTAAAGTAGTATATGGCTACTATGAGGAACTTCTTCCTCCCTTGAGCTTTGGGGAAGGGACCCAGTATGTCTACTCCCCACCGAGCAAATGGGTGAGGCTCCATTAGGGCGTGTAGTGCCGCTGGCTGGTGGTGTAAGTTGGAGAACTTCTGACACTAGGGGCACCTTCGGATGTTTTTTTTAAATAAAAGGGACCACAGGGTCAGCCGCCAGTCGAGTGCACCCTCCCCCAGAGGGGAAGAATGTTCTCACTCCCCAGGTGATCCACCTATGGCCAGAGGATTTTATTGATTAAAGAAAAAATATACACCATCAACGGGGCATTCCCCTAAAATACAAGGTTGAACGAGCAATAAAAATGTGGCGTCTACGCTAGCGAGCAAATCTGATGGTAGGCATTCCAGGTTTGTCCATCACGAGAGCCCCTCTAGCAGTATGTGGAAGATCCTTGGCTTGAAAATATACACCATTTTTGCGCCGCCCACAGGCATACGACGCCAGGGAATTTGCTACCTGATTACCTTCCTTGTAGGTGTGTTGCACCGGGCAGTTGATGGCAGAGAGCAGCCTCATGATCTCCCGCCACCACGGAAAGGTTACCCAGCTCGGAGGATCACCTTTGCGAATGGCTTCAACCATAACAGCACAGTTGGAAAACATAGCCGACAGGGTGAGACCCCCTCACACAGCCAAAGACAAACCATCATGCATCACCCTAGCTTCAACGAGAATACTGTTTCCAACCCCATAATGAAACGCAAAGCCGAGCACCAAGTTCCCAAGAGAATCACGGATGCATCCCCCTCCCCCACACAAACCTGGATTACCCTTAGAAGCTCCATCCACATGTAGCGTGAAATTGTTTGTCGCAAGGCTACGAGTGACCATGAAAGGCCTTTTGATCTTAACCCGAGGCTTGAGATTATAAGTCTCCAGGCAAGCAGCTTGTTTGAGTGACATGGGTGAATTAAAAGTCAATTTATCCAGGGCATAAGCAATGGAAGATAAGATAGATCTTTTGATGTACGCAAGGCTTCGCTGCTGACTCTCAAACATCAGCGAGCATGTCGATTTCCATATCTCCCATAACATCAGAATGGTGGCATAAAAGCCAATAAAGCTAAAGGCTGAATGCATATTGGTTGTAAGAAGAATAATCCAGCAGGGAATAATAATTTGATCACTAAGGTTCACCTTGTTACTTATTAATGGAAATATCCACTTCCACAATGCCGAAGCCAACTCATCTTTGATGAAGAGATGATTCAGGTCCTCCTGCGAAGGCCTTTTGCAGCATCCACATCTGGACACCACAGGAATACCACAGTCAGCAACCCTGCTATCCACCGGAACTGCTCTATGGAGAATTTTCCATGTGAACATGGCAGCCCTCGGTGCAATAGAAGGATGCCAAAGCTTCAACCAAGAAAGCCTAGCAATGCCACTATTACGGAGCAGCCCATAAGCCGACTTGACAGAAAAATTCCCCCTGGCATTACCAACCCAGACACAAGCATCATTCTCCCTATTGAGAGTTGGATGGGGTGGCAAGTGGTCATGACTTAACAAATTCCAGGCAATATGGTTAGAGTCCATAAGCACCTCTCTGACGGAGGCTAGAGGAACTCCTTGGGATCTGTCAATATTATACTGTTGTATCAACTGTACAATCGGGCCATCTCCAAGCCAATTATCTCTGAAGAAATCTACCTCAGATCCATTACCAATAATCCATCGGGAATTGTTAAGAATAAGAGTCTTGGCTTGCAGAAATACCTGTTTACAAGTGCCTGTCGGGAAAGGTTTATAGACATCAGAGATATGATGTTTAATGAAACGCTTATTTGCATATCTTGACCATAAAGAGGAACCATGAATAATGTTCCACAAAATTTTAGCAGCTAAAGAGATCTGAACATGATGCAGACTCCGGACCCCCAGACCCCCAGACCCCCTTCATCTAATGGCTTTTGAATATCTTCCCAAGCCACCCAATGCCTTTGCTTCACGCCTTTAGACCGTTTCCAAAAAAAATTTGCATAGAGCCTATCAATAATATGAATCACGGCTTTAGGGATAGAAAAAGTAGAAGCGAGATACACTGGTATGCTCCTAAGCACGAACTTAATGAGAGTTCCTCTCCCCGCCTGCGAAAGCATTTTTGACTGCCATCTATCTAGCTTGCTTTGTACTTTATCAATCAGAGGTCTGTAGTCTGCCAGCTTGTAGCGACCTTTCTTCAGAGGTATCCCCAGATAGCAGAATCCATGGGAATGATGCTTATATCCTGTTAAGGTGT
The DNA here is from genome assembly GCA_022559845.1 of Amorphophallus konjac. NCBI lineage: Eukaryota > Viridiplantae > Streptophyta > Magnoliopsida > Alismatales > Araceae > Amorphophallus > Amorphophallus konjac. Next base: position 293,575,860 of record CM040119.1, read on the forward strand.
GAATAATGTGAACCCGGTTAGGCGGAGCCTTAGGAGATATAACAAAGCTGCTTTTCTCCGCATTGATCTTCTGCCCAGAGCTTCGTTCATACTGCTTGATGAACTGGAGAAGGACTTTGACGTTGTGAATACCGGCATTCAGAAAGATGAGTGTATCATCAGCATATAAGAGATGCATAATCTGCATGCAATCTCGAGGTCCACTATAACCCACTAAAGCCCCTGAATGGAACAAACTAGAAAGGCCTCTGCTTAGCACCTCTGACGCAATGATAAATAAATACGGCACTAAAGGATCGCCTTGCCGAACCCCCCTAGTAGACTTGAAAAAACCAATAGAAGTCCCATTAAAGTTAACAGAGAACCAACAATTTGAGAGTAGCATACCAATATAAAAAGTAAAACGGGTGCTGAAACCAAACTTCCGTAAAATCGCAATGATGAAATCCCATTCCATTCTGTCATATGCTTTAGCCATGTCTAACTTGAAAATGACATTATGTCCCCTAACTTTCCTGCTAATGTCCCCCATCAGCTGCCTAGCTAGAGCCACATTTTCCATAATAAAGCGCCCTTTAATAAATGCCCCTTGTTCCTCAGATATAATGTTAGGCAGCATGGGCGCTAACCTCTCACAAAGGATGCAAGAGATAATTTTGTATGAGAAATTGCATAAGCTCATAGGCCAGAAGTCATTATAAGAACGAGGTTCAAGCACCTTGGGCACCAGCGTAATTAGAGTCGAGGAGATCCCCCTAGGAAGAGGGAACCCCGCAAAGAAAGCATGCGTAGCATCAATCACATCTTGCCCAATTATGTCCCAAGAATTAGTGCAGAAATCACCTGAAAAGTCATCTGGCCCAGGCGCACTAGAGCCTTTTAAAGACCAGACGGCTTTATGGATTTCCTCAGCATCAGGAGCTACACAGAGGATCGTGTTTTGGGTCTCCGTAATTAAGGTAGGAACACTGTCCAACAAATTAGCATCAACAGAATGAGGTTCAGAAGTGAAAAGGTTTTTGAAATACTCTTCTGCGTGGTTTCTCAAAGTGTCTTGGTCTGAACACCAAACCTCTGAATCACCTATCTTGAGTCGGTGGATAGAACTTTTGCGACAATTGCATTGAGCAACAGCATGGTAAAAAGTAGTATTTATGTCTCCACTCTCAGTCCAGTCAATTCTAGCCTTATGATTCCAAAACAACTCCTCCTTGTGTAGCGCTTGGCGAAGAACAGCATTAGCCGCATGCAGCCTCTCCCTATTGTCACCGGAAGGAACAGCATCATACGCCTCCTATGCACAACACACCTCGGCTTTAGCTTTTCGGACATTAGAAGAAACGTCTCCGAACACCTCCTTGTTCCATTTCCGAAGGGAGACTTTAACTTCTTTAAGCTTCACATATAACCTAATGAGGGCATTAATTATGATGGTCTATATGAGCCGTATGCCATGCCTTATTAACAACCTACACGAAGGAATCATAGGTGCACCACATTTTTTGAAAAATAAATCTGCTTGGACGAGGGAAAGAAGACCCCAAGGATATAAGTAGCGGAGCATGGTCAGATGGGCCTCTGGGGAGATGCTTCACTAGAAGGTTAGGCAAGTTAGCCTACCAAGCATTATTCAGGAGAACCCAATCCAGCCTTGCCCGAACATTATCCAACCCAGCTATGTTATTAGACCACGTCATCTGAGGCCCGATAAAACCAGCATCAAAAAGCCCAGCTGCGCAAATAAAGGAATTGAAATCTGCCATAGTCGCCAAAGCAGGGAAAGCCCCTCCAATCTTTTCACACGGCCACAATATATAGTTAAAATCTCTTCCTATCAACCAAGGAGCATGCAAAGAGGAAGCAAAATAAAGCAAGTCATTAAACAAAACCTGCTGACCATGGGGATCGCACGCAGCATAGACAATAGTAAAGAAAGCAGAGAAAGAGGTGCCCGCCTTCTGCCCAAGTGTAATAAATTGAGAAGAAGCAGCAATGACCTCAAGATTGAGGCTGGCTTGCCAAAAGACCCAAATCTTAGACTCTTCCTTATCATTACCAGTGTAATTATCCATTTTGAGGTAAGTGCTTAACTGAGGAGCTTTATTAAAAACAATCATAGGTTCACTAATGGCAACAATACCAGGCTTGTAATCTTTAACAAAATGCTTCAGGCTTCTGCGGGAGGTCATGTTACCTACCCATCTAATATTCCATATCAGGATAGAATTCATAAGGAAGTTCTCCTATTATGGTCCTCCACCGATCTGGCTCGAGATCTTGTTAGAATCCCGACTCCTGTGAAATAGCAACCTTTTTATTTTTCATAATGTCTGATGCATGAATCTTTTATCCTGAGCAGCCTCAGCAGCAATTTGCTGACCCACCTCCTTCAACTGCAAAGCCATGTCTTCTGAAGATAGCCCCTCATCATTCGAAACTTGATTACACCGTTCACGTAAAATATCAGTATCTAAAGCAACATTAAGGCTATGTATAACCTCCATATCTTCATGGTGCTCCTGCATGCTAACATCATCTTGAAGGATTCTACAAAAACAATTCTCACAGTTCCCCTCTTCACCCCCTCAATAGCATGAGGCTGAGGATCATGTTTCTGTTCGTCCACCTGATGTATAGTAGAGTGACCATCCTCACTAATGGCATTCGCCTGAGGGAGTTGAGGGGGATGACCCTCTGCCTTATTCAAAGACAAGGGAACAAGCTGTTCTCCACCGCAAGCCTCTCGAGGTTCCATGTTCTGAATCTCCACCTCCTCCTCGACCTGATGAACATCAGCTATCAAACGCTGAAAGGCATTGCTAACCGAGATACTGGCATGCTCCCCAGACATGGTAGAGGGGTTGTGGTATTGACCCCGCCGTTGCACCACCCGCCAGTCGTGTATTGGCTTAGTACCCCCCTTAGGAAGCTCAGCCCCTGTGGAAGTAGTAGCCTACTGACGAACCTCCTTATTCTTCTTTTTGCATTGATCAAGAGAATGCCCTATTCTTCTACAAAAAGAGCAAATAGCAGGAACCCTATGAAAGTTTACCTGCTGCCAGAAACCCGCATCACCATAACCAATCCAAATACAATCACTAAGAGGCTGAGCAACATCCACATCCACACAGACAAGAGCTTCAACAGTTTGAGTCCAAGCAAGAGTAGAGTCATGAATTCTAAGAACCGGACCAAAATTCCCAGCAATGGACTTAAGATAGTCTTCATTGTATAGGTTAACCGACAGGTTCGGAAAACCCACCCATATCGGCATGGAGGTGGGATCAGAATTAAAATCAAACTGACTAGTCCAACGAAAGAAACAAAACAGAAAGCCTTTGATGTACAGATTCTTACGTACAAGAACCTTTAAGAAATCTTCTTCAACCTCAAAACGTAACAACAAATGCCGGGGATTGAGGATACTAATAATCAGGTTCCCCACTAAGGACAAACGTTGGGACAGGCAGCTTTTAAACTCAGGGATGGAAGGCCGGCCATAAGAACACTTTGCAACAATGGCATGCTTGAGAGGCTCTTCTGATCTACGTACCTCTTCCAAGGAGAAGAAAACAGCTGGAAGACCATCATCTGTGAAGGTAGGCTACTTCCGAGGGAGATCAACTTTCCTAGGCCGCAAGGACGCAACAAGCGCCTAAGCAAAAGAAATAGGACGAGTGCCGATGGGTCCAGGAGCATCAACTCCATCCATGGCAGCCGCACCTCCAGGATGGCTGGTAGCCCCTACGGGCGTCGACCGATAGAACGAGAACGGACAATAAGGAGAACGACGCACCTCACACCGGGCTCCTTCCTTCCTTCCGACACCGACGATGAATCCTAATAGGTTTTGACACCTTTGGAAGTCGAGGCAATCTTGTTGTAGTGTGGGCCACTAGTATCCTTGCCGGATCAAGGTCCGGGCGAGTGCTCGGCCTCCTTCGTGACTCCCGCAAAGCCCTTCGTGTACTTACTGTAGGGCTTGCTTGGCTTCCGTAGGGAATAAACACTTCATTAGCGGTATGGAGAGCGATCGCCTGTACAGGCGGCCGTTGACCATCATAAAATGTGCCGCTCATGCTCGCATGCGGTGAGCCTCAACACAGTCACTTGGGAGCTGTTGTCGTAGGAGGAAATCCGGGAGGGGGTCCATCCACGAAGGTTCGTAGTCGATGGTGTTCACCTGTGATGTCAGTTCTTCTATGCTCGACGCTGATAGTTCCTCTATGAAGATGGATCTTGAGTTGGAGACTATGGTTGCCGTGGCTAGGCGTGATAGGGCATCTGCTCGAACGTTCTCCTCCCTTGGAATATGCACCATCTTGAAGTGGGAGAACTCCGCGACAGCCGCTCTAGCCTTTTCTAGATACTTGATCATGGTCGGCTCGAGGGCTTCGAACTCTCCCTTGACTTGGTTGGCTACAAGGATGGAGTCACTGTATGCTCACATGTTGGTTGTCCCTAGGTGTTTCGCCATCCATAAGTCTGAGAGGAGTGCTTCGTATTCGGCTACATTATTTGTGGTCGGGAAGTTGAAGCAGAGGGCGTATTGTAGTTCTATCCCCTCTAGTAATAGTAGGACTAGTCCTGCCCCACTACCGACGGCACAGGATGATCCATCAGCGTAGAGCTCCCAGATTGATCTCAAGGGCTGCTCTAATAGATCCTCCTTGGGAATTGTACACTCAACGACAAAATTGATGAGGGCATGTGCCTTGATCACAGTCCTTGGACGGAATCTGATGTCGAATTTGCCTAGCTCAATTGCCCACTTGCCCAACCTTCCTGAAGCATCAGGGTTCTGGAGAATCTGGCGCAGAGGTTGATCGGTGACGATAGCGATTGGGAGAGCCAGGAAGTATGGTCGCAGCTTACGGCGGCCGTGATTAAGGCTATCGCTAACTTCTCCATCCGCAAGTATCGGAACTCCGGCCCCTGTAGTGCCCGGCTCACGTACTAGACAAGCTTCATAATGTTGCCTTCCCCCCGCGCGAGCACTGCGCTCATAGTGCTCGGTGTCACCGACAGGTACAGGAGCAATTGTTCCCTCTATTGTGGCTTGGAGAGCACGGGAGCGGACGCCAGGTACTTCTTCAATTCTTCGAACGCCTGCTCGCACTCCTGATCCCACTCGATCTGCCCTTTCTTCTCTGGCACCTTGTTGGCTTGCTTAATGAGTCAGAAGAAGGGCAGGCATCTCTTTGCTGCTCGGGACAGGAACCGAGTCAAGGCTGTGATGCGGCCGGTGAGGCGTTGTACAGCCCTCACTCGTCCTGGTCGCTTTATCTCTAATAGTGCTCAGATCTGGTCGGGGTTCACCTCTATCCCTCTATGGGTAACGAGGAACCCGAGGAACTTTTCCGACCTCACACCGAACGCGCACTTGCTGGGGTTGAGTTTCATATTGTACCTTTTGAGTGTCGCGAATGTCTCTGCCAGGTCTTCCAAGTGCCCGGCGGCTCGGAGGCTTTTGACGAGCATGTCGTCGATGTAGACCTCCATGTTCCGGCCGATTTGTGCGTCGAACATATGGTTGACTAGGTGCTGGTAGGTTGCCCCTACATTCTTCAATCCAAACGGCATGCGGGTGTAGCAGTATAGGCCATGGTCGGTCACGAATGCTGTCTTGTCTTGGTCGGGCTTATCCATGCTGATCTGTGGTATCCTGAGTAGGCGTCCAGAAAACTAAGCATCTCGTGCCCGGCCGTGGCATCGACGAGTTGATCGATCCGTGGCATGGGGAAGCTATCCTTGGGCGTAGCCTTGTTGAGGTCGGTGTAGTCTACGCACATTCGTCACTTCCCATTACTTTTCGGGACAAGGACTACGTTGGCCACCTAATCAGGATATTGGGTTGGCCTTAAGAGTCCCGAGCGTAATTTCTTGCTGGATTGTTCCCTGATGATTGCTTGTCGCTCGAGGTTGCAACGCCTTATGTGCTGTTGAATCGGGCGGCAGCTTGGGTCCAACTTTAGCTGGTGGGTGATAACCTCTGGTGGGATTCTGGGGATCTCGTCCTCGGACCAGGCGAACACGTCCTGGTTTGCCACCAGGAAGCTGATGTAGGCTTCTTTGTCTTGTTCGGACAAGGTCGCTCCGATTCTCAGTGTCCTGCTTGCATCTTCCCCCACCTGGATGAGGTATAGATCCTCTGCAGGAGTGCTCATGCTCGGGCTGGGGTCTTCTGTCCTCACTTTCTTCTCGGGCGGCGCTTCCTCAGACTGCCTGTCGCGAGTTGAAATGAGTTAACATCTCCTCGACTCCCTTTGGTCTCCTCTAACTTCCCCTACTCCGCAAGGAGTGGGGAACTTAAGTTTCTGGTGGTATGAAAAAGGGACTCCACGGGTGCCGAGGATCCCTCGCCCGATGATGACGTTGTACCCGATCATTCCACGGACCACTGTGAAGTCCGCTAGGAACGTTACGTTCCTGGGTGCAGTCCCGAACGTGATCGATTGTGATATGCGTCCTTTTGGGAGGACAGTGGTGCCAGAGAACCCGTACAACGGTGTGTGTACTGGCGTAATTCGGGACAAATCCACACCCATGAGGATCACACAGTCGTACGAGATAACATCCGGGCCGCTTCCATTATCAATCAGGATACGACGGACAGTACATTGATTGATGGTGGCTGAGACCACCAGAGCATCAGAGTGGGTAGTGGTTACACCATCTATGTCATCGTCTGAAAAGACGATGGGGTCCTTGAGGTGTTCTCGAGCGGCAGCGTCTCATTGACTATTGTCGCCTTGCTCCACAGTATTGATGGCTGACGCGTACTGTCACCGTCTCTTGGCGCTATTTCTGCCCGAGGCTGGCCCTCCGGAGATCATCATGATCCCTTTTCTGTTGGGTCGGTTGTCAAGGGGCGGAGGGGTCTGCTCGCGTTGTCGCTTCTCCACGGCCTTGGCAATGAATTTATCGAGGAGCCCTTGCCGGATGAGGTCCTCGATAGTGTCCTTCAGGTTGATACAGTCAGTCGTGTCATGGCTGTGGTCGCGGTGGAAGTGGCAATACTTCCACTTACTCTTTGCGCTCGGGTCCGACTTCATCTTGGGAGGCCACTTGAAGAAAGGTTCCTCGCGGATCTCCATCAGAATTTGGTCGGGGGGAGCCGTCAGGGGTGTGTAGTGGTGGTATTGGCCTCTTTCTTTATTTTCTGGGTGGTCACGGCGGTCTCGGTCTCGTTGCTCCCCCTTGTTCTACCCTTCCCGAGGTGAGTCAGCGGATCTCTTCCGGTCGGACCGATCGGGTCTGGCTGTGCGGCCTAGGGCAGCGATGTTTTCCTCACACCGCACATGTTTCTGCGCTAGGGCGAGGAGGTCGGTGAGGGTCGTCGGGGCTTCGACTCCGAGCGCACGTTGGAGGATGGAGTCCTGTGTCCCCTGCGTGAGTGCGGTGGTGGCGATGCTAATGTCGAGGCACGGAATCAGGAGCGCCTCTGCTCGGAAATGGGAGACGTAATCCCAAAGCGTCTCCTCACGTTCCTGCCTGAGGGCGAGTAGGCTCATCGCAGATTTGGCTACCTTTCGACAACCAACAAAGTTCTCCCTAAACAGCTTCTTCAACTGCTGGAAGGAGGAGATAGTCAGGGCCGACAGGGACTCAAACCATGCCCGGGTGTTCTCCCAGAGGGTCGTAACGAATGCCAGACACTTAACAGCGTCCGAGGCCCGGTGGAACACCAGGTTGGACTCAAAACTGTGCATGTGGTCTGTCGGGTCGGTGGTGTCGTCGTAAGGGGTAAATGATGACAACTGTAGCTTTGGCAGGATGGGTGCTTCCATGATCTCCTTGGAGAAAGGAGCGTAGAAGTCTTGGTCGTCATCGATGAGGCCGCGCATCTTAGCAGTGAGGAGGACATCATCCAGGTAACGGACCTTGTCCTCGATTTCGTCGATGCGCTGGAGCCGCCGGTCCATCTCTGGGTTGGAGTGTAGTGGGCTGTGCGATCGTCGGGTCCTCACGATGGTGGCGTGGGAGGCCTCCCGCACTTGGCGAGAATTCGCCGCGGTCCAGGCCCCCTCTTTCCGACGTCGTTCGGAGGGAGCGTGCTGAAGGTCTGTGAGCTTGTTTAAGAGATCTTGACATAGTCCTGTCAGGGCCTGGATCTGCTGGCGTATCTCGGCGAGATCGTCAACATTGACTTTGATGAGGACATCAGAGCAAGGCCACCCACATTTTGTTTACATTTATGTCCTTTTAGTTTGCATTAATATCCTTGGGAAAGTATGTTTGTAATTGTAAGGCTTTATAAGTCAAAATGTGAGTCTTTAGGTTTTAGTAGATTTTTGTGCAAAAGTCCAGTAGGGGACCAGCAAGGGGCCCCCATCTCCTTCCACATTGGTCCAAGTGGCATCTTGGGATCCATGTGGGACTGATCAAAGGTCCAAGGTGGGCTTCTAGATGGCTTGACCATTCAAGGGGACAATTGGATTAAAAAGTCCAATATTCCACCCTTGAAGTCAATGGGGTGCCCCCCCATTTAGTATATAATAATAGGTTTATAATTTTTATTTTATTTGGGTCAAAACACATGGGAGAATTAAATGTGTTCTCCCCCATTTACCCCTCCCCAATCCTAGATCTAGGGGTAAGTTTGGTCTTTTGTCAATTTCTATATATACTTGTATTTTTCCATTTAGTAGAAGTTAATGAAGAAAAAATTGTTGGAAAATTGCCAAGAGAGTCTTGTGCGACCCCCTCTCTCTCTCCTACTGTTCTTCTTCTTCCTCTACCCCTCTGAGTTCTATCTTTGCCGCCGTCGCCGCCGTTCGTGCCGCCGACGAGCCGCCGCGAGCTATCCTCCTAGGTGCTATCCAGATTGCTGTTCTGCTGGATAGAGGCCTACTACGGGATTTTTAGCTCTCAACTCCCAAATCTTCTGGAGCTGAAATTTTCAGAGAAGGTTCCCCACGTGATTCGCTACCTCCAATAAATTTTCCCCGAATTTAGGCCATCATCAAATTTCCTTTTCCATTTAGCTTCTAGATCCACCAGATCTGTCCCTATTCAGATCTGTATAACAGCAACTCTGCTCTTCCATATTTCGACCCCCTTCCCCTTGTCTGATTGAGTTGCCAATTTTATTGCGGATTCTTTCCACCTAAACATTCTTCCACTATTTATTTTGACATTTATAGATCTCGTTTACATTTTCTAAAAATCTCTGTCTTTTCCCAAATCAATTCTGTCTACCACTGTCCAGATCCGACCCACCTGTGTTAGAAATTCCTTTTCCCCAAACAAACCTCCACCATAAATTCCACAAAAACTATTCCCGTCTTCCTTACTCTCCCCTCTCCAACTTTCATGAAGAACTCAACACCTAGATCCGACGTTTGAGTCATGGTCAACGCCAACTCTCAGGAAAATCTATTTTTGTCATGAGTTTCCTGAGTCTGTCAGCCAGCAACTTGTAAATTCGACCAAGGCCAGTTCTAGGAAAGACAAAACTCTATTTCTGGCCATAGATCGAAGGATTTCGAGTCAGCTTTCCATCGGTACCAATTTCGCATCAATCCGATGCCGGGGCCGATCGTAGCAGCATATTTTTTCAGGCCGCGCTGGTCTGAAACAGAACTCAGATCCGTGGATAGCAAGTTCAACACTTGAAGATCGGAGCCGACTCGCCTTCCACAAGGCGAACCAGCGCGCCGCCTTCCCAATGAGCGTCCCTCCAGACGTCCCCGTCACAGCGGTGCCACCCTGGGCCCACTCGGCCCCACGGACCAGCACGTAGGTCCCACGTTCGTGAGTACGCGTGCCGCCAAAGCTACACAAAACACTGCCCGTCAACCCGAACCCGCTACTCCCGGGTCCCGTGTGTAGCCCTTTACCTCCCTGCGTGGAGTGGGCAGTAATATTCAGTGCTGTAATTTTAATTATTTATTGCTCCGGGAGTACAAGGTCGGCCGGGATCATCTTCCCCACGCCCGGTGCGTGGAGGTATCGTGATCGCTCCTTACTCGGCATTTGCGTTATTTCGTATATATTTCATATGCCGCTGCTAGAGAGCATGGTAGGATAATTAGCTCGCCAAATATTTTTATATCACCGCTACGAGAGAGAGAGCCAGACCGTCCCGTGACCTGATCCGGGCACGAAATTGTGAGTTGACCACCCTAGCTCTTTGCCGATTTCTCAACCGCGCACGTCTGAACGCTTCCCTCGCTAGGGACGATCGCGAGCTTGCACAGAGTCCAAGGATCGCATATCAACTTGGCATCGAGTCCGCTGTCTGTCCCGCATCAAATTGGTATCAGAGCGAGTTGAGTCTAGGATAGTCATTAGTCATTGCTTAAAAACACAAAAAAAGTCATTTAAGTCTAGGAGTCTAAGTCTAAGTCGATCGTTGCATTTGCATCCCAATAACTCGGTATATCAAAAGGTGTTGCCCGAACGTTAGGTTACGCCTATCGGGAAGGCCGCGCACTTGCACGAGAGGATCTTCGGGTCCCATGACTCCACCAACTACTGAATATTGGTTAAGTCTAGGTGCATCACTTCACCTTTGGTCGGTGCATCTCCACCCCGTGTCCATTGCATGCCCACTTGTAGGGGTATCCAATACTCACCCCCACCACCACCTATGGCGGATCCCCGAGTCCCTAGTCTCGATGCGTCAGCGGTGGCCGAAATGTTCCGAGCTATTATGGGAAAAATGGATGGGTTGAGTGATCGAATGGACGAGTTGAGTACTCGAGTGGATAAAATAGAAGGAGTGAGTACGCGGGTGGATGGCCTAGGCACACGCCTAGAAGGGAGGTTGAAGGCCTTAGAGGATAAGGCCGTAGGGTCGGACCAGTCTATTCAGGGTCTAGTTGGCAAGTTGGCGCATTAGAGAGAGCCCCAGTCGAGGCACCCCCCCCCCCCACCTACACATGGTCAACAGGAGCCGGTTCATCAACCTGCTGCTCCAAGGGTTCAAGGGATAGATGTTAGGAGGCGTCAAGTTCCCGAGATGCATGACTATGAGTCCGACAACGAACATGGGGGATATGGTCATGACCGTTGTGTTCAACGGCGGAACCGTGATTTGGATGAGGATGAGCGGACCCTTAGAACCGTTTGTGCAGACCCTCCCACCTTTGATGGGTCCTTAGACCCGAAGGTCTATCTTGATTGGGAGGCCGGCATGAACCGATATTTTGAGTGGTTTGAGATGTCGGACCAACGGAAGGTCAAGTTCGCCAAGATGAAACTATTAGGGCAGGCCCAAACTTTTTGGAGGAACATAAAGAACCACCTATTTCACCGTCATGAACCCCAGGTAGAGACGTGGAAAGAGATGAGGTCCAAACTTAGGAAGAAGTACCTCCCTGCCACCTACCGCCAGCGTCTCATAGACAGATGGCAAAACCTCACCTAAGGAGATCGGTCCGTCTCCGAGTACATCACCGAGTTCGATGAATACCTTTTGCAATGTGACGTCAAGGAGGAGAGCTCCCTCACTGTTTCCCAATTTCGGCGTGGTCTACGACCGCACCTACGGTATGAGCTTTTCTGCCGCAAGGTGGATAAGTTGGAGGATGCATATCAGGTTGCTCTCGAGATGGAGCAATTCGAGGGAGAGTTCGAGTCTACTCAACGATTGGACCCCGTCCCTCTCCGTAGTGCCGAGTCACGTAGCGCCTTAGGTCCATACCCGAGGGGTCCCATGGCTCGACCTCAAGAGCCCGCCTGTCAGGAGCACTTCGCTCCAAGGCCTCATCCTCCCCCGCCACGGGAGCTACTTCCATCCCAACCCATTGCTCGCCCACCGGCACCCATTGCCCGTCCTCTCGCACCTGCACCCCCACCCATGTTGCCTACGGCACCTACACCTCCACCCATGTTGCCCACACCCCCTGTCCGTCGGGAGGACAAGGGTAAGGGACCACTCATCGGAGAGAGTAGTAGGTCTCGACTACAGTGTTATCACTGTCATGGGTTTGGCCACATTGCCAACCAATGTCCCACTCGCGCCACACTAGCCCTAGGGGTTGGAGAAGCCTCGCCTTCTGGGATTGTGTCTGTCAGCTATGAAGGTGAGCCGGAATTAGCTGATGAATTCTATGGAGAAGGTCTGGAGGAACCTGTCGACACTCAGGATGTGGCACTCGGATGATGACCACCTAGGGGTGATGTCACCGCATTAAGTCTAAGTCCCTTCATGAGTGTGCTTTCTTCTTTGTGTAGTTTGTTTATGTGGTTTGTTAGGAGTCTATGCATACGTTTATCAGTCCATGGTGAGTCTACATGTGTCTGGTGCAAGCTCGTAGGTGTTAGTCACTTTCGAGTGCGAGGCAAGTCGGATCTAATGCATACGTTGTAGACTTGCCGGTATTTGGGATCAGCTCGATCATTCTCTATCTCGGATCTAGTCACATAAAGGGACTCAGCGGTGATTCCTAGTGAGTCTTTGAGCCGCCTCCCTCCTTTGAGAGTGACCCCAACCCGGAGTGTCCACCTCTAGCCTCATTCACCAGTAGTGAGTGCATATCAAATCTATACGGGATGAGCAGGTGTCGAGTACTTGGAGTGGAGCGTACTCCGCACTTCCTGGTACGATGACGGATCCGCCGGCGTCACGAGCAGTCGTACCCCTTACTCGATGGCGTCGAGTTCATCCGACCTGAGGAGAATTGATGAGGACATCAGAGCAAGGCCACCCACATTTTGTTTACATTTGTGTCCTTTTAGTTTGCTTTAATATCCTTGGAAAAGTATGTTTGCAATTGTAAGGCTTTATAAGCCAAAATGTGAGTCTTTAGGTTTTAGTAGATTTTTGTGCAAAAGTCCAGTAGGATCAATAAGGGGCCCTCATCTCCTTCCTCATTGGTCCAAGTGGCATCTTGGGGTCCATGTGGGGCTGGTCAAAGGTCCAAGGTGGGCTTCTAGATGGGTTGACCATTCAAGGGGACAATTGGATTAAAAAGTCCAATATTCCACCCTTAAAGTCAAGGGGGTGCCCCCCCCATTTAGTATATAATAATAGGTTTATAATTTTTATTTTATTTGGGTCAAAACACATGAGAGAATTAAATGTGTTCTCCCCCATTTACCCCTCCCCAATCCTAGATCTAGGGGTAAGTTTGGTCTTTTGTCAATTTCTATATATACTTGTATTTTTCCATTTGGTATAAGTTAATGAAGAAAAATTATTGGAAAATTGCCAAGAGAGTCTTGTGCGACCCCCTCTCTCTCTCCTACTATTCTTCTTCTTCCTCTAACCCTCTGAGTTCTATCTCTGCAGCCGCCGTTCGTGCCGCCGACGAGCCGCAGCGAGCTATCCTCCAAGGTGATGTCCAGATTGTTGTTCTACTGGATAGAGGCCTACTACGGGATTTTTAGCTCTCAACTCTCAAATCTTCTGGAGTTGAAATTTTCAGAGTAGGTTCCCCACGTGATTCCCTACCTCCAGTAAATTTTCCCCAAATTTAGGCCATCATCAAATTTCCTTTTCCATTTAGCTTATAGATCCACCAGATCTGTCCCTGTTCAGATCTGTGTAACAGCAGCTCTGCTCTTCCATATTTCGACCCCCTTTCCCTTGTCTGATTGAGTTGCCAATTTTATTGGGGATTCTTTCCACCTAAACATTCTTCCACGATTTTTTTTGAGATTTAAAGATCTCGTTTACATTTTCTAAAAATCTCTGTATTTTCCCAAATCTGTTCTGTCTACCATTGTCCAGATCCGACCCACCTGTGTTAGAAATTCCTTTTCCCCAAACAAACCTCCACCATAAATTCCACAAAAACTATTCCCGTCTTCCTTACTCTCCCCTCTCCAACTTTCATGAAGAACTCAACACCTAGATCCGACGTTTGAGTCATGGTCAACGCCAACTCTCAGGAAAATCTATTTTTGTCATGAGTTTCTTGAGTCTGTCAGCCAGCAACTTGTAAATTCGACCAAGGCCAGTTCTAGGAAAGACAAAACTCTATTTCTGGCCATAGATCGAAGGATTTCGAGTCAGCTTTCCATCGGTACCAATTTCGCATCAATCCGATGCCGGGGCCGATCGTAGCAGCATATTTTTTCAGGCCGCGCTGGTCTGAAACAGAACTCAGATCCGTGGATAGCAAGTTCAACACTTGAAGATCGGAGCCGACTCGCCTTCCACAAGGCGAACCAGCGCGCCGCCTTCCCAATGAGCGTCCCTCCAGACGTCCCCGTCACAGCGGTGCCACCCTGGGCCCACTCGGCCCCATCGACCAGCATGTGGGTCCCATGTTTGTGAGTACGTGTGCCGCCAAAGCTACACAAAACACTGCCCGTCAACCCGAACCCGCTACTCCCGGGTCCCACGTGTAGCCCTTTACCTCCCTACGTGGAGTGGGCAGTAATATTCAGTGCTGTAATTTTAATTATTTATTTTTCTGGGAGTACAAGGTCGGCCGAGATCGTCTTCCCCACGCCCGGTGCGTGGAGGTATCGTGATCGCTCCTTACTCGGCATTTGCGTTATTTCATATATATTTCATATGCTGCTGTTAGAGAGCATGATAGGATAATTAGCTCGCCAAATATTTTTATATCACCGCTGCGAGAGAGGGAGCGAGACTATCTCGTGACCCGATCCGGGCTTGAAATTGTGAGTTGACCACCCAAGCTTGATGAGGGCATCCCTTGCCCCTCCACATTTTCTCCAGACTCGGATTGTTCGTCGGCAAGCGCCATTATGTTAGTCATGTATTTTTGAGTCTAGTCATGTAATCTTCACATTTTCTTTGAGTCAATATCATGTAATTTTCCCTTTTATTTGAGTCATGTACCTAGGTTAGTGAGTCATTTTCCTAAGTATTGTATCATTAGGTTGGTTTGTTAGGCTATTGGGCCCAATTCATTGGGCTTGGCCCAAGGGCGCCCCTACCCCTTCGGTTATTTGTCATTGAGTCAAATGTCAGGGACTTTTGTAGAAATGTGGGTTTTCTATATATAGGACCCCATTCCCCTCATTTTGAACTAATGAACCATTACATGAATATTGAAATCCAATTCCAAATCCCACTAGATCTCTCTCTCTCTCTCTCTCTCTCTCGCTCTCTCTCTTCCCCAACCCCAAAATTCGTAATTTTCTCTCTCCTCCCCATTCACCTCTCATTAAGACCCCTCCTCTTCCCCATACACTCATTTAACTCCCCCCCAACCCCTAGGTGGAATCCCCCAATCACTAGGCCACCCTCCAACCCCCAACTACCCTACCCACTTCCCCAAGCACCCTTCCCTCTCCCCCATACAACCCACCACTTCCCTAGGCCATTTGAATTCAAATCCCCCATCCCTCCACAGCCCTAGGGCACCCCCAAGACCCCTCCCCTTGGTTAGGGTCGCACCCCCCCCCTCTCTCTCTCATCTCCACCATTCTTCCTTGCCCCACTCCAACACCATTTTATACTACTAGGTTGCAGCTGGCAACCTGCAGAAGACCAGCAACTTGCAGCAGTGACTCCGACCACATCCCAGTGAGTTTGAAGACCCAAGAGCTATCCACGGAAGTATCGTCCTGTCTTCTTTGCAACGGAAGTGGTTTCATCTTCATCCGAGCTGTGTGCTGCCCGAGACCTCCGTTCTCCCACAACTGCGCAGAGCTGCCCCTACTGAGTACCAGAACCGGAGTAGAAGCTTCACCACGAAGAACCTTGGAAGAATCAGTTCAAGAGCGCTTCTACAAAGTTCTTCCTCGCTCTGTCTACTTTCAGAATCAAGAAGCGAACTTCGATTGGCATTCCTGATCCAGAGTTATCAATTTTCTCCCTCAGCTACGCGGGTCTGCTACCCACAGTCTGCACCGACCTGTCATCATTGTTCAGAGTCCCCTGGTCTTCTCCTACATTGTTTGGCTTCCCCGTCAGTTTTTCTGCAAAGAGGACTCATCCACGGTTCCAACGACTCAGACGGTGCTTGATTCCGAGTTCGGGAGCTGTCGGGGCATCCTCTGCAACTTGATGTTGGAAACCAGGAGCTGCCAGTCCGAGACTCTGGCTCCCTGTTCGGGCCTCCACCCAGACCAGCAGCGGCGACAGAAGAAATTAACAAAATTTGGACGACTTCCCCGGCCTCCTACGAAGATTTTCCAGGTGGTCTCGTCCCCAACAAAGTTCGGTAGCAGTTGCATCAGTCAATTCTTCAGTCCCCTGTCAGCACTCACAGAACTTGACAGATTCGGCATCGGCTTCTTCTCTTGTGTTTTCATCGCTTTCTCCCCTCCCCGCTTGGCCGGCTGAAGGCCCCTCCCTGTGTGGAGGTAGTAATTGGGTGTATTCTTTGGTTTCCCTTCCCCAAGATCCCCCCCCTTGCATGGGGTGTAGTGTTGTGCTCCTTTCAATTTCAGGTTGAAGCGACACCGACGCGGCGTGCGGGTGCATACCCTCGCCTCCCCGCTCGCCCCCGTCTCCGGCCGGAGTCGGCGTCTTCACGCCGGCTAGGTGACCTCCTGAACATCTCTCATTGCTGTAATGGACTTGCTTAGCTTAGTATTGCTATAGTTACTCCGTCGGCGGTGAGAGAGTGTCCGATTTTAAATTGCCACCAAATTGAGTGACCACCGCGGGCGAGTTGTGAGAGCTTCCACTCAACCCACACCCTTGGTGTGTTGGCCGCCCATGATTTGGGCTTCCCTTGGCCCATTTGGGGTCCGCAATAAGCTAGCCGGCCCTTGGAGAACCAAGGTCCCGTCTCGGACCCTCTCCATCATCACCGAGTCGCCTTCGGGCACTAACGTGCGCCAAGCGAGTGAGTCGCTAGTGTGAGTCCGCTGCCTAACCCGAATGCTTGCATACTTAGGTCCAAGGTCGGTCTCACATCAATTGGTATCATCATCATAGCATCCTAGTTGGTCTCACATCAAGTGTATCAAAACATCTTCATCACATCATCATAGGGCTTAGGTCAGTTTTACATCAAGTGGTATCAGAGCAAGTTCACAACTTGTCTCTATCAAGTTGGTCCTAGGGCATGTCTATGCATTTAGAGTCTTCAAGTGCATCACTCTTGTCCCCTAGTATGGCCACCTCATATCGACCTTACCAATCGACCCACTCCATAAGTCCAAGCCACCAAGAGATGCCTACCACTAACACCCATAACTTCCCTAGCCATGTCAACTACTTCATGAAAGCCTTGACCTATGCCAATGAGCGACTTGATAACATATCGGGCCGACTCAACCAACTTGGAGAAAATAGGCCCGCCCCAAGGACGGATGATAGGATGGTCCCTTTCCCACTTCCCACCTTTGATGGAACCTCTCCTAGAGAATATTTGGATTGGGAAGCTACAATGGACCAATACTTCACTTAGTATCCTATGTCTGAGGATGAAAAGGCATGGGTTGCCAAAATGCAACTTACCAAACGGGCAGAAACTTATTGGATGCAAATTGTCGGGGTAAAGGTACTTAGAAGGGAAACTCCCATCACCACTTGGAAGGACATGAAGGAGCAACTTAGGGTAAAATATATGTCCCCTTCCTACCCGGGTTACCAAAGCCCAAGGAGCACTCCCACTCCCTCAACCCCACCCGTCCAAAACCTCACCCCTAAAACCCAAGTATCTAAGGCCTCCACCTCCTCACCCAACCCCATAAGGTCCCCCACACCCCAACCAAAACTCCCTCCCCTAACCTACACTAGTCAAGCCCCTTTAACCCCCACCTCCACCCAAACGATCCCAAGGGCAAGAGACCCTTAACCGGCCCGATTCCCTCCATAAGGACCACCACTCATCCAACCTTCACCACTCAAACCCAAGTGGACCCCATGACCACCCCTCCACCTAGGCCCATAATGGCCATCACCCCCCAACCCAAAACCCCTCACCCAACCCACCTCCCGCTTCCTACACCAATCTTTCCCCAACCTAGGCCTCCTCTACTTCCCCTTCCTATCCAAATCCAAGACCACCCTTGCCCACCACCCCAAGTGCACCATGCTCCAGCTATCACCAATTCTCCCGCATTAGACCTACCCAACCCATTAACACTAGGAATTGAAACCCACACACCCATCCACATGGAAATAGATGCTAGTCCCGAACAAAAACCAACCCTAGAGGAAATCCAAGAACCTCCACTTCCACCCACCTCTCCTAGTCTGGATCCTCAAAAGCCACACACCTTCACCATGAATGAAGTCATACTCCAATGGCTCAAACAAGGACCCACCCTTCCTAGCTCACCCCCACCTCTCTCACCATTGGGATATCCATCCCAAATTGCCCCCCTCCACTCCTATCACACCACAATCCAATCCTACTATGAGGTAGAAGGTTGGGATGATCTCCTCAAGGGTTTAGAATGGCAACTAGGGTTGACTTGCTCATTGACCTTAGGAAAGGCCCACCCAAAAAGCCTTAGTCTTATCCACCCATGTGATGGTTCTATCACCTCGGTCGTCACCATTGGTTGCTACACTAGTGACCTCCTTCTCATTCTCCCTATGAATGAAAAACCCATCATGATCCACTCCACTTCCATTGAGATCCCAAGTACCTTGATCGACTGGCCCACTAACGACCTTGGTCCAATTACCTTGAGGGAGGAGGACCCACCGTGTGAAGACCATGTAGGCATAGAGTCTCTTCTTCTAGGAAACCCAGTCCATGACCCCTTTGATCCCTTCCTTTGGGAGTATGGGTACCCACGTGACCCACCCACATCACCCACCACCCACCCTTTCCTACCCCCACCCACCATGTTGGGCCAAGCCCACCTCATCCATGACCCAGGTTACACCATAGAAATCATGACCTTAGGCAACACCCGCCTAGAGATCAAGAAAGTGCCCCACCCCATATCCACCTACCTAGATCCCTTCGACCCTTTTGAGTGGAAGCTCAAAGGCCACCCCACCATCCCACATGAGGAAGTCATCTTTGGGAAAGGAATTCATATGTCTTGGCACATCACATCGCTTGGCATGATTAGTCCGTCGGGTACATTCATCCACATCACCCACATGTCAAGTAGGAAGCATAAGTGGACCATATTTGGATGTAATGGTCCACCCTCTTTCATCATGAGTCATAAGCATGAAAGGAGCATACATGGATGTCCGGGTCTCCCAGCATTTGTCACCACCATGCATACCTATGGATGCCCCGGTCCTCCCAAATCATTCAACGTCCTTATAACATCAATGCATGATAAGTCTATATGTGGTTGTCCTGGACCACCTTTGCATACCATACATTGTCAACTCACATCGCATCATAGTGCATGGCATATGCATTCAAGCAAGTATCAAGAAACAAGCGGTGGGATTCACAAGAAGCGAGCACAAACTCCTAAGCACCACTTTGAGTTCCAAGTTGACAACTTGGTGATGATGGCTTTGGAGTGGCTCTACTTTAGGGTCACCTCCAATCTGAGGGCACGAGGACTTGGACCTTGCCAAGATCTGAGTGGCTTTGGCAACCCAGCTTATGGGTTGGACTTTCAAATGAGTTTTGGGATTCACCCCACTTCCCATGTGGCGGATCCGGCACCCTCGAAGGGCACCGCGGTGGATCCTAGTGAGTGCCTCGATCTTACACCTACCCTTGTGAGAGACACCCTCGGAGTGCCACCACAAATAGCCTGAGAGACCGACGTGAGCACACGGCGGCAATACTAGGCAAGCAAGATCCCATCGCTAGCATGAGGATATGACCGAGTCACTTTGTCGAGCTGAAGCGCCGTTCCCCGACTATGGTCGCGGGTTGAGTATGGAGATCGTGGATCGCCCAGAGCCGCAGTTCGATGTACTACTTCCCTGGTGGACCCATACTCGACGGGGTCGAGTTTTCCCCACCCCGGGGGTATGATGAGGGCATCCCTTGCCCCTCCACATTTTCTCCAGACTCGGATTGTTCGTCGGCAAGCGCCATTATGTTAGTCATGTATTTTTGAGTCTAGTCATGTAATCTTCACATTTTCTTTGAGTCAATATCATGTAATTTTCCCTTTTATTTGAGTCATGTACCTAGGTTAGTGAGTCATTTTCTTAAGTATTGTGTCATTAGGTTGGTTTGTTAGGCTATTGGGCCCAATTCATTGGGCTTGGCCCAAGGGCGCCCCTACCCCTTCGGTTATTTGTCATTGAGTCAAATGTCAGGGACTTTTGTAGAAATGTGAGTTTCCTATATATAGGACCCCATTCCCCTCATTTTGAACTAATGAACCATTACATGAATATTGAAATCTAATTCCAAATCCCACTAGATCTCTCGCTCTCTCTCTCTCTCTCTCTTCCCCAACCCCAAAATTCGTAATTTTCTCTCTCCTCCCCATTCACCTCTCATTAAGACCCCTCCCCTTCCCCATACACTCATTTAACTCCCCCCCAACCCCAAGGTGGAATCCCCCAATCACTAGGCCACCCTCCAACCCCCAACTACCCTACCCACTTCCCCAAGCACCCTTCCCTCTCCCCCATACAACCCACCACTTCCCTAGGCCATTTGAATTCAAATCCTGATGTGACACAACCTAGGACTCAACAAGCAAGCACAATTAAGCATTCAAAACGGACCGATAATGGCAACCGCTCACCCGATGCTCACTAAGACCTGGGGGTAACTTGGCAATGCCAAGGGGAGGTTGTGTGGGCTGGGCCCTTGATGGTAGAGGGCCAGCAAGGCCAAGGTTTGATTCCCCAAGGGTATGGCTGCCCAAATCAAGGGTCCGACGAAGTGCCAAAGGGCACAGGTTCCACTCTCTTCCCACGATGATCACTTATAGCAATAAGCTTAAGGATCGGGCTCTCATCACGGCCAGCGGAGTTTATGAACTAATATTGAAAGAACAAGCATGAATTAGAGCAAAGTTTTGGAGCACTCACTCGACCGGTTTGAAGAAACCGGTCCCGCTCGGAGACGAGGGCGAGCGGGGAAGCGTGGGTTCCCCACACGCCGCGCCGGGGTAGCTTGACATGTTTAAGATATTACAACACTACACCTCTTGCAGGAGGGGGGACCTTGGGGTGGGGGTTAATGACATTACAATCAATACTACCTCCACGCAGGGAAGGGCCTTCAGCCGGCCAAGCGGGGAGGGGAAATCAAAGCAAAGAGTGAGGAATAAGTGATGACACCGAATCTGCCTGCTGTCTGCGGATAAGGACAGATAGACGGTGTTGCAGCTGTAGAACTTGCTCAAGAATTTTGCTGAGGGTAAGACCAGTGGGGATCTCTTCGTTTCTGGAACAGGAGTGCCTCTGAATTTTTCCAATTTCTTCAGGGGTCGCTGGCGGCCTGGGCGGGAGTACGAACAGGGTTGCTGAATCTCAGACTATCTGCAACAGACTATCAACAGCAGGAAGACGCGGCTGCCCCGACCGTTCCCGAACTCCGAATCAGTCGCCGTTAGAACCGTTGGAACCGAGGGTGAGTCCTCTTTACAGCAGAATAAACGGGGATGCCAAAAGATGCCGGTGAAGATCCGAGGACTCAGAAAAGTGAGGAGTGGTCTATGCAGACAGTGGGAAGCAGAGTCAAACACCTGAGGAAGAAAATTAGTAACTTCTACTGCATGATGCCGAACAGAGTTCTGCTTCTTGGTTCTGAAAGTAGACAGGGAGAGGAAGAACTTTTTAACAGAGCTCGTGGCCTGATTCCTCCAGGGTTTGTCGTAGTGAAGCTTTCTCTCCGGATCAGGATATCTGCAGAGCTAGCTCCTGGTTTCCAACAGCAGGTTGCAGAGGATGCCCCGGCAGCTCCCGACCTCGGAATCAAGCACCGTCAGAGTCGTTGGAATTGTGGACGAGTCCTCTTCGCAGAAAAACTGACAGGGAAGTCAACCGATGTCGAGAAGACTAGGGGATGTAGAACAATGGTGACTGGTCGGTGCAGACTATGAGTAGCAGATCTGCGTAGCTGAGGGAGAAAAAAGAGAACTCTGGATCACGAATGCCGAATGAAGTTTTGTTTCTTGATTCTGGAAGTAGACTGGGCGATGAAGAACTTTGAAGAAGAACTCGTGGACTGATTTCTTCGGGGTTTGTCGTGGTAGAGCTTCTAATCTGGCTCAGGTCCTCAGCTGAGGCAGAACTACGCAGTTGTGGGAGAATGGACCTCCTGGACGGCTCGGAGATCGGAAGAAGATGAAACCACTTCTGTTGCGAAGGAGACTGGTAGACGCTTCCGATAATGACTCTTGGGTCTGAAAACTCATCCGGAGGAAGTCGTGGTGGCCGCTGCAAGTTGCTGTTTCATCTGCAACCTCTGGACAGCAAACTGTAACTTTGAAGTAGCTTCCAATGACTAAGAAAGAAGAAGGGGAAGGGGATAGATGAGTGTGGGAGTGACCCCTAGTTGTAAGGGGGTCTTAGAGGGGGTGTTCTAAGGTGTGGGAGGTGGAGAATAAGGTCTGGAAGAGGGTCCAATAGATGGTGGTAGTGGGGGCTGCGAATTTGGTTGGAATGGAGAGAGGGAAAGGATATTCGAAAATAGGTTTAAGGGTGGGGTTAATTTTTTGTCTTGGGAATGGGGGGGTTGTGTTGGGGAAGGGAAGGGGTGCTTGGGAAAGTGGGAGGGGTAGTTGGGGGTTGGATGGTGAGGAGAGGATTGGTGGAGGGGGTCTTGGGAAGGGGTTGAGTATTGATGAGGGTTGTGGGGAATGGGAAGAGGCTTAAATGGGGTAGGTGGGGAGTGGAGGTGGTTGGGAAGGGAGGAGAGAGAAGAAAATTCGAATTTGAGTGTTGAGGAGAGAGAAAGTGGAGTGAAAAAGAGAGATTAAGAGAGGGAAGGGTGGGGAATCTCTCCCCTAGGGTTTCTCACCCCAAAAATGGAATCTCTCCACTAGATAAGAAGTGTAAACTCTCAAAATGGCAAGTTTTTTCATTCATTGATTCATTCATTAAGTTGAAATGGGGGGGGAATGTGGTCCTATATATAAGAAACCCACATTTCTACAAAAGTCCCTTACAAAAGACTCAATAACAAATAACCGAAGGGGTAGGGGGGCTCATGGGCCAAGCCCGAAGAATTGGGCCCAATAGCACATTACACAATCTAATGACACTCAAACTTAGGAAAATAAATGCAAGACCTAGAAACATGACTCAAATAAAAGGGAAAATACATCAAATGACTCAAATAAAATTACATAGGACTCAAAATTAAATGACTAAACCATGTCGGATGCAACCGGGGTGAGGAGACGAATGGTAAACGTGGGCATGGGAGGTGATGTTCCCATCATACTCCCGGGGTGTGGAGAACTCGACTCTGTCGAGTAAGTGTCCTTCCCTCCTTGGAGGGTGTAGAAGTGGTACCGCCCTCAAGTCTCCCGAACGAGACCGATCCATCCACCTGCCGAGATAGCGCTCATATACCTTGCTCCGAGTGGTAGTGACTTATTCATCCAATATTTGTTCAATTTGTTCACGCTGGGCTCTCTTGGCTGGTGGTTTATCATCATGGGTGGGTGCTCTCTCAAGGGAAGAAGTAGGCTCAATCTCCTCACTAGGTACCATCGTGGGTCCCTTATATGGCACTAGGTCGGCAACATTGAATGTGAACTTATTCCATACTCTCATGGAGATCTAACTCGTTGGCATTTGCACCTATGCGCCTCAAGACCTGGAAGGGACCAGCCCCACGTGGCCTCAGTTTAGAGTTGGCTCCCGGGGAGAGCCTCTCTATCCTTACCATCACAAGGTCACCCACTTGGAATTCTTGGTGATGCCGATGAGAGTCGGCCAGCCTTTTATAAGCCTCATTCTTTTTGCTGATGTGCTTGCAAAGGTTTTCATGTAATTTTGTGAATGCTATCCTTTTAGTGGTTATGGGTGGATCTGGACAACCATAGATGGACCTATCCTGCCATGATGCCAGATGGACCATGATGAACCTTGGTGGGCCGGTGCAATCATTTGTGGACTTATCATGCAATGTTGTCATGTAGACTTTGGTGGGCCTAGGTGGGCCGGGGCAACCGTAGGTGAACCTATCATGTAAAGTGGTGATGAATGTGGGAGGGCCCGGACATCCGTAGATGCTTTTGACATGCTTAAGATCCATGATGAATGAAGGAGGACCATGACATCCGAATGTGGCCCACTCATGCTTTCTACTTGACATGTGAGTGATATGAATGAATGGACCCAACATAGTGTTCATGTCAAGGGGTGTGGAAAGCCTAGACACATGCATGCTTTTCCCAAAAGTGACTTCCATGTGTATAGGTGTGGGACAACCTTTGAACTCCCATTGGAAAGGATCGAATGGATCTAAGAAGGTAGTCATCATGGGGTGGGGAACCACCTTATTCCCTAGGGATATATGGTCCAAGGTTATGGCTCCCAAGGTGCAACCCGGGTCTAAGATGGAGTGAATTGGGTCAAACATTGTGAGTTGGTTTAGGGAAAGGTGGGTGGTGGATAAAGTGTTTGGGTCACACGAGTCTCTTGACTCCCATTGGAATGGATCATATGGATCATAAAATGGGTTACCTAGGGGGAGGAACTCCATGTCCTCAAGATCCTCAAAAGGTGCTAAGTCATCCTTCTCCATGATAGTTGGGCCAATGTTCTTGGCAAGTGGGTCAGCCATGAGTGGAGGGCTTGACTTTCTACCCGAGATAAGAAGCTCTAAATCGAGGAGAAGGTTGGGCTCATCGGGTGTAGGGAGGAATAGAAGGAGGTCGCTAGTGTAGCAACCAATGGTGCAAACCGAGGTGATAGACCCTATGCATAGGTGTAGGATGCTAAGGCTCCTAGGTTGTTCTACCATAGGGGTCAACATGCTAGTCATCTCTAATTGCCATACTATGCCCTTGAGAAGGTCCTCTAAGGTCTCCACTTGATAGGATGCTTGGATTGTGGTGTGATAGGAGAAGAAGGGCACTAAGGGAAGGTCTTATTCTATGGGAGGGAAAACATGGGCCCGGATCTCTCTAATTGGGCTCTCCTTTAGCCAACTAACAATGGGTTCTCCTAAGATGAGCTTGGTCCCAACTAGAGAGGGTGATGTAAGGTGAGGACCATCGTGTGATGTTTCTTTCTCAACTTGGACTTGGGTTTTCTCCAAGGTGGGGAGTGGGTTTGGGGTGTTCACCACTATTAGATCGGGTATGGGTTCTTCTTCCAAGGAGGTGAGAGGGGCTTTTGAGGGTGTGGTGATGATTGGGGCATGGTATATTCGGGATGGTAGGTAGTGGGAAACTTGGGTTAGGATAGGTAAGGGTAGTAGTGGAGGCTTTGGTGGGAGTTGGATTGGGGTAGGGAGAGGAAGATGGGTGGGTTGATTTGTTTTGGGAGGAGTGTCTCTTTTTAGGGGTGAAGGAGAGGTAGTGGTGGGGGTTACCATGGGCCTAGGTGGAGAGTTGGTCATGGGGCCCAATTGGGTATGGGGACCTATGGTTGTGGTGTGGACTTGGAGGTGGGGTGTAAATGTAGTGGTTGGGGTAGGAGAGATGGGAAGTGGTGGGGAATGGGTGATTGGGGTCTTGGATTGACTGGGTGGGGATGATGGAGTTGAAGTGCTCTTTGGACTTTGGTGATTTGAGTAGGAGGGAGAGGGTTGGAGAGTGTAGGTTTTTATAAGCTCGGTCTTCATCTCATCCCAAGTGCTAATTGGAGCCTCCCTACGGATCTTTCTCAAATCTTCCACAACTAAACAATGAGTTTTAGCTTGTTTGGAGAGGTGTGCCTTGGCTAGCCTCATTCTCCTTCCTTCGTTCAAGGGGCAACTTTTAAAGAATTGGTCTATGGAAATCTCCCAATCTAGGTAAAGGCTTGGGCTGTTGGATCCATCAAAGGCGGGGGTTTTGATTTTCAAGTGTTCTAAAAATATGGTTTCTAGATTTCCCCAAAGGTCACTCTCATTCACTCTTGGTGCTCGGCTATTTCCTTCAAGTCGGTCGAGTCGAGACATGATATCTTCAAGCCTATTAAGGACATTAGGTAGGGCTTCTATGATCGAGGTGTTGCTACCCACTATGTTGGCAATGGAACTTTTATGAGGATTTGGGCTTCTTGGGAAAGTTGATGGGGATGGATATGACGGGTATGAAGTGGCCATTCTAGTGGACATGGGAGATGCAACCGAGGACTCTAAATACATAAACATGCCCTAGGACCAACTTGTGGAGAGACAAGTTGTGAACTTGCTCTGATACCAATTGATGTGACACAACCTAGGACTCAACAAGCAAGCACAATTAAGCATTCAAAACGGATCGATAATGGCAACCGCTCACCCGATGCTCACTAAGACCCGGGGGTAACTTGGCAATGCCAAGGGGAGGTTGTGTGGGCTGGGCCCTTGCTGGTAGAGGGCCAGCAAGCCCAAGGTTTGATTCCCCAAGGGTATGGCTGCCCAAATCAAGGGTCCGACGAAGTGCCAAAGGGCACGGGTTTCACTCTCTTCCCACGATGATCACTTATAGCAATGAGCTTAAGGATCGGGCTCTCGTCACGGCCAGCGGAGTTTATGAACTAATATTGAAAGAACAAGCATGAATTAGAGCAAAGTTTTGGAGCACTCACTCGACCGGTTTGAAGAAACCGGTCCCGCTCGGAGACGAGGGCGAGCGGGGAAGCGTGGGTTCCCCACACGCCGCGCCGGGGTAGCTTGACCTGTTTAAGCTATTACAACACTACACCTCTCGCAGGAGGGGGGACCTTGGGGTGGGGGTTAATGATATTACAATCAATACTACCTCCACGCAGGGAGGGGCCTTCAGCCGGCCAAGCGGGGAGGGGAAATCAAAGCAAAGAGTGAGGAATAAGTGATGACACCGAATCTGCCTGCTGTCTGTGGATAAGGATAGATAGCCGGTGTTGCAGCTGTAGAACTTGCTCAGGAATTTTGCTGAGGGTGAGACTAGTGGGGATCTCTTTGTTTCTGGAACAAGAGTGCCTCTGAATTTTACCAATTTCTTCAGGGGTCGCTGGCGGCCTGGGCGGGAGTACGAACAGGGTTGTTGAATCTGGGACTGTCTGCAACAGACTATCAACAGCAGGAAGACGCGGGTGCCCCGACCGTTCCCGAACTCTGAATCAGTCGCCGTTAGAACCGTTGGAACCGTGGGTGAGTCCTCTTTATAGCAGAATAAACAGAGATGCCAAAAGATGCCACTGAAGATCCGAGGACTCAGAAAAGTGAGGAGTGATCTATGCAGACAGTGGGAAGCAGAGTCGAACGCCTGAGGAAGAAAATTAGTAACTTCTGCTGCAGGATGCCGAACGGAGTTCCGCTTCTTGGTTCTGAAAGTAGACAGGGAGAGGATGAACTTTGTAGAAGAGCTCGTGGCCTGATTCCTCCAAGGTTTGTCGTGCTGAAGCTTTCTCTCCGGATCAGGATATCTGCAGAGCTAGCTCATGGTTTTCAACAACAGGTTGCAGAGGATGCCCCGGCAGCTCCCAACCTCGAAATCAAGCACCGTAAGATTCTTTGGAATCGTGGACGAGTTCTCTTCGCAGAAAAACTAATGGGGAAGCCAACCGATGTCGGAGAAGACTAGGGGATGCAGAACAATGGCGACTGGTCGGTGCAGACTATGAGTAGCAGATCTACGTAGCTGAGGGAGAAAAAAGAGAACTCTGGATCACGAATGCCGAATGAAGTTCTGTTTCTTGATTCTGGAAGTAGACTGGGCGATGAAGAACTTTGAAGAAGAACTCGTGGACTGATTCCTTCGGTGTTCGTCGTGGAAGAGCTTCTAATCTGGCTCAGGTCCTCAGCCGAGGCAGAACTGCGCAGTTGTGGGAGAATGGACCTCCTGGATGGATCGGAGATCAGAAGAAGATGAAACCACTTTTGTTGTGAAGGAGACTGGTAGACGCTTCCGACGATGGCTCTTGGGTCTTCAAACTCATCCGGAGGAAGTCGTGGTGGCCGCTGCAAGTTGCTGGTTCATCTGCAACCTCTGGACAGCAAACTGTAACTTCGAAGTAGCTTCCAATGACTAAGAAAGAAGAAGGGGAAGGGGGTAGATGAGTGTGGGAGTGACCCTTGGTTGTAAGGGGGTCTTAGAGGGGGTGTTCTAAGGTGTGGGAGGTGGAGAATAAGGTCTGGAAGAGGGTCCAATAGATGGTGGTAGGGGGGGTTGCGAATTTGGTTGGAATGGAGAGAGGGAAAGGATATTCGAAAATAGGTTTAAGGGTGGGGTTAATTTTTTGTCTTGGGAATGGGGGGGTTGTGTTGGGGAAGGGAAGGGGTGCTTGGGAAAGTGGGAGGGGAAGTTGGGGGTTGGATGGTGAGGAGAGGATTGGTGGAGGGGGTCTTGGGAAGGGGTTGAGTATTGATGAGGGTTGTGGGGAATGGGAAGAGGCTTAAATGGGGTAGGTGGGGAGTGGAGGTGGTTGGGAAGGGAGGAGAGAGAAAAAAATTCAAATTTGTGTGTTGAGGAGAGAGAAAGTGGAGTGAAAAAGAGAGATTAAGAGAGGGAAGGGTGGGGAATCTCTCCCCTAGGGTTTCTCACCCCAAAAATGGAATCTCTTCACTAGATAAGAAGTGTAAACTCTCAAAATGGCAAGTTTTTTCATTCATTGATTCATTCATTAAGTTGAAATGGGGGGGAATGTGGTCCTATATATAGGAAACCCACATTTCTACAAAAGTCCCTTACAAAAGACTCAATAACAAATAACCGAAGGGGTAGGGGGGGCTCATGGGCCAAGCCCGAAGAATTGGGCCCAATAGCACATTACACAATCTAATGACACTCAAACTTAGGAAAATAAATGCAAGACCTAGGAACATAACTCAAATAAAAGGGAAAATACATCAAATGACTCAAATAAAATTACATAGGACTCAAAATTAAATGACTAAACCATGCCGGATGCAACCGGGGTGAGGAGACGAACGGTAAACGTGGGCATGGGAGGTGATGTCTGTTGTGCCCCTGTGTGGTTTTGATGATGACTGACACACTATGAGTCACACTGAGGTGTGCTAATTAATATAGATGACTGATTGACTGCTTGAATATCTGATTGCTTTATCTGATTGTTTGCTTGAATAGTTAATTCATGAATATGGCTAGATTGGGTTAACGTATTGGCTAATTGTTTGTTCATGCATTACTCTATTTGTCAAGCGTATACATCAGTCAGCATTGCACTTTGTTCACGAAGTCTATACACTGCTGGATGTTCATGTCTGCACATTGATGCTTTTCCCTACGTTCTGGCCAAGTCTTTACAGCCTCATTCTTACCTTCGTTCAAAGCCAAAGTCTACACAACGCCCTTCATTGAAAGTCTACATTCGCTGCAGAGCTCACTGTCAAGTCTGTACATTGGGTTCACATCTTCAAGTCTGTACAGCCGTTTGCATTGGATTTAAAGTCTATACATTGCATTGTTCCTTTCATCTTCGTGCTGTTCATGATCACTACACTTCGTGTTGTTTCCCCTCACTAACACGAAAAGATTTCGTGTCGTCTGAGCTTACAACACTTCGTGTTGATTTCCATGCTTGACAGGAAAACTTGTGTGAGGTATACTTCGTGTTCTTCTATCCTTGTCGTCCTTGTCTTCAAGTCATTTTTCTTGCGTCTTTGAGTCTTCTTACGTTTCACTTCGTGTTGTTTTCGTATTTTCCTATTTAGTTCTGTCTTCGTGTTATTTTTCTGACCCAGTATACTTTTTACTTTGAGACCACACCTCGTGTTGGCTTCAGCTCTTCGTCTTCGTGTTGGTTTCTGTTCTCGTCTTCGTGTCGTTGTCAGTCCGTGTTGTTTCACCTCGTGCCGTTCTTATCTGACCTCGTGTCATCTTCCTTGTTGTATTAGCCTTGTTACCTCGTGTTGTTTCCCTCTTACCTCGTGCTGTTCTCATCTCACTTCGAGTCGTTTCTTTGTATTCTATCTTCGTGTCGGTTTTTCGCTTTAGACTTCGTGTCTTTCTCGTCTTGACCACACTTCGTGTTGCTTTACGTAGACCTAGTGTCTTGCTTGTTTGCAACCACTTCGTGTCGGTTTCTGTTCTCAGCCCGTGTTGTCCTCGTGTTGTTTTTGCATTCATAACCTCGTGTTTGTCTAGTATTTGTGTCTTTTTGTTGTTGTTTTATTTTCGTGTCTTCGTGTTGCCTTTCCTAGACCTCGTGTCTCTTTTATTTTATAACCTCACTCCGTGTCGTTCTCTTCGTTGTGTCTGATCTGTTACAGTGTATCTTGTGTCGTTCTTTTCTTATCTCGTATAGTAGTCACGTCGTGTTGTTATTATATACCTCATGCAGTTTTTGGTTTTTGTGGCCATACAGCGTGTTAATGGATTTAATCTCATTACAGGTCCGAGGAAGAACATTCCACACACGTCTGGGCAGCACGTGATCCGAGGCTAGAATGAAGCCTGCTGAGAGACTGCCACGTGGTCCTAATATTTAGGGCTGAAAGTGTGGAGGTCACACGACGGAGCTGCGGCTGCTGCTGCTGCTCCTGCTATATATATGAACCTTCTTCCACAGAAGAAGTTAGATCGAATGGGCGAAAGGTGAAGTCCATACAGAGAGCCACGATCCAGATAGAGAAGAAGATAAGGAAAAGAAGAAGAGAAAGAGAGTGAGAAAGAGAAAGAAAGAGAGATTGAGTAAGAGATCGAGATAGCAGAGTGTGAAGAGAAGAAGAGGAAGAAGAATAGAGAAGAAGAGAGAGCTAGAGTGATAGAAGCGTCAACTAAAGATCTGTTCTTGCTGGGCCGTGGATCAAATCCAGGCCAGCCAGCTCCTGCGAGAGCCACATTTGATTTTATCGTTTCAGCTTTCTGTTGCTGGTTTCATTTTTCTTTTGATCTTTTCACTTGCTGTATTTCCGATTCTCTGTAGAGAGGTCGGGGTCCCTCCTGTTGGTTCAGGAGAAGGGAGATTGCTATCTCCAGTTGCAAGTAGCTGGGTGCTACTTGTGGGTTCCCTCCGGTTTGGAGGAAGGGAGATTTGATCTCCGGTTCTGGGCTTGTGGATTGCAAGTCCAGGGGTCCCTCCAATTGGGAGGAAGAGAGGTCCTACACCTCTGGTTTGCAGGTGACTTAGTGTCACTTGTGTTTCCCTCTGAGTTTCAGAGGAAGAGAGACTTAGGTCTCTAGGTTTCCCTACGGTTTGGAGGAAGGGAGGATTGGTCCTCCGGTTCTAGTCTTGTGGGTTGCAAGACTAGGTGTTCCCTCCGGTCTGGAGGAAGAGAGACTTGTGTCTCTGGTTTGCTAGTGACTGGTGTCACTAGTGGTTCCCTCCGGTTGGGAGAAAGAGGGGAGGTTGTTCCCCTGGTCAAGCTGTTTGGCAGCATTTGTTGCAGACTGAGTCTGCTGTTCTAGTGTGAGCTAGTGAAGCCACACTCGGTTGAGTGTGGGGTGGATGTAGGTCTGGAGGATCGAACCACCTAAAACCCCTTGTGCATTGTGGTTTGGCTTATCTGCTTTTGCTTCCGCTAGATGATTGCATAGGGGCGCTCTAAGTGTTTGGCTTCTGGTTGAGCAGAAGTGTTGATTAGTTTTCTTAGAATATTTTAATCTGTCAAGAGAGCGAAATTCCAGTTGAGCTTCAGATTGTCGAATCTGCCTTGTTATTATTCTAGTTTTAATTGGGTGAAGTTTTTTAACGGGTTATATTCATTCACCCCCCCTCTGAATACTGCACCGAACCTTTCAATTGGTATCAGAGCGGTTCTCTGATTGATCAGATCCAACGATCTGCAGAGGATCCTATTGTCCCTTGGTGCATTTCTGACTTTACTCTTTGCTGCATAAATCTACTTGCCAATCTAATCCATGGGTTCTCCACCGGTTTACAATGGTTCTAACTTTAATTCATGGGTTAGCAGTCTACACAATTATGTGGATTTGATGGATCCAGATCTGTGGAAGTTAATTTCACATGGTCCTCATAGACTGCCAAAGGAAGAGTCCAAATGGACTAAAAGTGATAGATTAAGAAATGGAGAGAATCAGAAAGTTTTGAGATTAATGAAAAAAGCTATTGACAAGGCTCTACATTCTTGTTTTTATGACTGCAGGTCTGCAAAGGACATTCTGGATCAGTTGAAACTAGTTCAGAGGATGAATGAGGACAGCTGTCTGATGACTGATAAGAGTGACCATAGCAGTGAACAAGATGAATTTGAAGATGCTGTGGAGGTAAACCCTTTCGAGAATTTCACTTTAGATGACTGGGAAGATGCATATGCTAATCTGTTACACTCCCATGAAAAAATGAGTAAGAGGTATAGAAGACTGAAAAGAAGCTGGAAAAACTAGGAGGTGAAAATCTTGAAACTCTGAAAACTGAAAATGAAATATTCAGAAGACAGACTACAGAGTGTGATTCTATTAGTTCAGACTTAGATCATTTCAAATCTGAAAAACAATCTCTTATGAAACAAGTTGCTCTACACAAAAAGGAGCGTCAAGAGCTTGTGTGTGAAATTACTGAACTAAAGGAAAGGCTTAGCTTAGTTGATCAGACTCATAACAATGACGTTGTTCAAAATGAAAGATTGGTGAGAGATTTAGAGTGTATCAATTCTGAATTGAAAGAATTAAAATCTGAGAATGAAAAACTCAAAAACCAATCCAAAGAATTTGAACATAAATCAATGAACCTTGAAAAAGAAAATGGTTTGATCTCTGAGAAATTGGAGGCTGAAAGAACAATGAATTCAGAGATTCAGAAAAATCTTGACAAATTTCAATCTGAAAAACAACAAGAAATGTTTTATGAATGTCAGTCTTCAACAGATAAATGGGTGTTTGATGATGAACTCCTAGAGCAGAACAGCAAACTGAAAGAGGAAATCAATGAGTTGAAACACCTAAACACACAGCTGACAGATAGGCTAATGACAATTGAAAAAGGCAAGAGTGTAAGTGTGGATAGTTCTGATAGGTTGATGAATGCTGAACAAGAAATTGAGAGCCTAAAAACCATCAACCTAATGTTAAATGGAAATGTCAGTTGCAGTGAACAGAAAATAGCTGGATATGAGCTTACTATCACATCCCTTCAACAAGAAGTTGATGATCTTTACAAGTCCCTATCTGAAGCTGACAAGGAAATAGAATTAAAACAGGAAGTAGAAAAACTCAAAAGCCTGAATGATGCCTTGCATCAACAAGTAATTTCCTGTGAAACAGATTTGTCCACATATGAGGCTAAAATTGCTGATTTGAATTCTGAGATTAAAGATTTGAAAAATTCTCTATCAAAATTTGTCAAAGGTAAGGACAATCTGAATAAGCTTCTTGGAAAGAGTGATAACTTTGAGAGAAAGGGACTGGGCTATAGTCCGACAAATAAAAGGAGTAATGGGAATAAAACATCCACTGTTTTTGTTAAAGCTTCCAATCAGAACACAACCTCTGCTCCTTCTGTCTTCCAATTCACTGCACAAAAATCCACTGTGAAACCCAAAACTGTGGAACAAACTCAAAAACTGAAAAAGAGTGAAATTTCACAGAAGAAGGATAAAGACACTCCTCTTGCAATAAGAAAGGCTACACACAATTCACATGATCTCACACACACTCATATTAAAAAGGGGTCATGTTATTATTGTGGGAAAGGAGGTCACATAATGGAAGACTGCAGATTGATGTTAAAGGATGAGCATGCTAGTGGAACTTTACATTCAAGAAATCTCTCTGATAGAAACCATGCTGCTAGGAAGCCTGATGCTTCATGTTATTATTGTGGGAAGCATGGTCATCACATGAATGAATGTTTTATCATGAAAGAAGATGATAAACTTCCTGCCAAGTCTTCCATGCATTTTCATGATCCATATGGATCTAAACACAATTCTAATCAGCACATTGTGTGCTTCAACTGCCATAAGCCTGGGCACAAAGCTGCTGAGTGCTGGTTTAGATCTACTTGGGGTAAAAATGGCTTTCATAGAAGGAATTCTTTTGCTTGCTCTCACTGTGGGAAGAATGGCCATACAGTCAAGAACTGTTGGCATGTTCAGAAGAACAATGTTAACCCCTATGGTGTCAAATTCCCTGCAAAACCATTTGCAATATTTTCATGCTATAACTGTGGGAAGCAAGGACACAAATATTCTAAATGTTGGCTGGTTAGGAATAAGAATAATCAAACTATTCATGCATATAACAGAAAACCTTATAATCATGTTTATAAACCTTATACTACTGTTACTATGCATCATAAAAACCAGAAACCAGTCACGTCATGTAGATATTGTGGGAAGTTCGGTCACTCTATGAAAGATTGCTATCTGATGGATCATGGTGACCATATTGCTATGAATTTGCTTAAATCACCTGTCAGGGCTAACGCAGGACCCAAAGCTGCTTGGGTCCCTGCAGGATCAAGATGATCAAATAATTTGCAGGTGTGCCTTGGACTGAGGAATAAAGAGGGATAAAGTAAACCAAGGCACCCAAGATGATAAAGCCCCATTCAGGTAAATTCTGAAAACTTTGTATTCTGAGTTGTGTGATCTGAATGCACTGCAGATCATGATAATTCTTTTGCGCATTGTCTAACTGAAACTAATTGGAAAAATCTGAAATGCTCATGAAAATGATTGAGTTTACTTCTAAATGCATTTGCACACAAATGCCATGATGAATGATATGCCAAACTCCTTGTATGTTGAATTGCACTATGATGCATGACCACTTTGGTATATCAAATGGTAAGCTACTACAGGGCAGAGGAAATCTGTCTGGAAGTTCTTACTTTGTGTGAGATGGTCTTTAGACCAAGTTCTCCACCTAGTACCATGGGTCATATCTCCTCATAGGGCAGTCTGAATGAGCATAAACCTTGAAATCATGTTTCAATGCTTTGATTGCATATCAGAGAATGTCCGCATCTTCATGTGAATATTTTTGCTTCGTGCCCGTGCATACATGTAGTTAATTGCATTGCATTTCATTACATTGAAAATGCCGAAAAGATACATTGAATGCATACATTTAGGGGGAGCATTATTCATACATCTGAATTCACTCAACTGTCTTGAGATTTACTGCATAGCATGTTAAATCAGTTGTTGCATAATCATTCATCATCTACATTGTCTGCATGACATATAGGATGATTCAGCGTTTTTAGTTAGAGGGAATCATTGCATAGCATATCACTTCTTTGAAAAATCAAAAAAAAAGGGAAGGGAAATGTCACTGCATATAGATAGGGGGAGCATGCTTAATCCTCTCTTCTCCAGCTATATGATTCATCTTGTCATATCTGAAGTGTCAGTGATTCCATCATTTAAAGTGGTATCAAATGATTTCTTGACTACTTCTGAAGTTGTTCATAATCTGAATGCTTACCTTATTGGTATCTGTTTGTGTCTCCTAAATCTGCTGAATGAGAGCTTTTCCTCTATTCAGTCAACTTTGAATCTCTTTGCTCAAGAGCAGCTCATTTGCTATAATTCCTCAGAATCATGCTGTTTAGTGAATATTCTCACTTGAATTACTCTGCTGAGATATGAAGTAAACCTTCAGCCTGAATACTACTTCATAAAAGTTAAAATACCTTTAATGAGGAGCCTTCCATTATACATGCTTAAGAACATTTGTTAACTGGAAGTGGTTTAAGTCTTATGTACTCTTGTTTGGTCTCAAGAAACTTGAAAATATCTGTTTCAATTTCTTAATAAACTTTAACTGTCTGCTTCATGTAAATTCATGTAAGACTTTCTGAAATCTGAAAAGTTGATATCCATGTCTACGTTGACTGAGATATATAGTGTATGTGGTTGTTCCTAAACAACTAACTTGTTCTGAATTTTTTTTGTAAAAGTAGGGACAGAGCAATGACTGTGGCTACTGAGAAACCTGTCCAAAGGATTGTGTCATGAAGTACCATGGTTAACTCTGTTTAAAAAGATGATTGGAAATTATTGTGAAAATATGGCAGAGCAATGGCATAGTTGTATTGAGTAACTGGGGATTCTGGCCTCTGATCAAGGTGTATCCTCATGCCAAAGATACTTTTAATGCTACCTCTGTTCTCTAAAATGGGAGAAATAATACGGTTGTCACACTGAGTAACTGGGGATTCTGACCTCTGATCAAGGTGTCTCTCCACGTCAAAAGGTGCTGATAAACCAAAATTGTTCATTAAAGAAAGATTTGAACAAGTGTAAATCAAATTCTGAAAGAACAAGTAAAATTCAGGAGCATTCACTTGTGTCTCTTTTAAAGCTGTCATGGAAAGTAAACTAATTAAGATAGAAGTTGGTTGAACTAGAATCTTATATGAGCTTGTAGTTCCTTTTTTATTAAGTGTTGGTTCAGATATGAGTACAATTTCTTTTGAAAATTTCTGTTTACATCATTCTTAAACCATTTCTGACAATCAAGGTTTCATAAGCTTTTATGATGGAGGAATCCAGAACTTAAGACTTTGATTTTATGAAGTTGGTATCTTGCTGAAAAAAAAAAGTTCATTATCTCAATTTTCACAAATCGTTGAATCTGCTCATCCTATTGCCCTTTATCACTGTGATTTGATTCAGACTGGTTGTCAAATATGAGAGTTGTTGTCTCTGGATAACCAGAGTTCATCCTTGTAGATTTCTCTTGCATCAAGGATCATAAGGGTGGAATTCTCTGGTCTGTTTGAGAGACTACATGCATAAGGGGGCAATGTGCTAGATTGTCTGATCGTGTTATTTGTCTGCATTAGCTCTATATCTTCTGCCATGTCAAAGGGGGAGTATTGTTGCATATGCATGACTGCATAAGTTGTTTGACTAAGGGGGAGAATTGTTTTTAATTGCTTCTGATATTGTGTTGCCATCTTCTGCTGAACTATCTTGAGTGTCTCATATGACATCTCTGGTTTATTCGTCTTGCTAAAATAAAAGGGGCAGCTTAGTCAAAAGGGGGAGTTTTTAATTAACAATTGGTTTAATTCACTCTTCAACTCATGTCTTTTTGCTGAAGGCAAAGGGGGAGAAAAATCTAATCTGAGTCAGTGTAACTCATAGGGTTGCGATCATCAAAAAGGGGGAGATTGTTATGCCCCTGTGTGGTTTCGATGATGACTGACACACCATGAGTCACACTGAGGTGTGCTAATTAATATAGATGACTGATTGACTGCTTGAATATCTGATTACTTTATCTGATTGTTTGCTTGAATAGTTAATTCATGAATATGGCTAGATTGGGTTAACATAGTGGCTAATTGTTTGTTCATGCATTACTATATTTGTTAAGCGTATACATCAGTCAGCATTGCACTTTGTTCACGAAGTCTATACACTGCTGGATGTTCATGTCTGCACATTGGTGCTTTTCCCTACGTTCTGGCCAAGTCTTTACAGCCTCATTCTTACCTTCGTTCAAAGCCAAAGTCTACACAACGCCCTTCATTGAAAGTCTACATTCGCTGCAGAGCTCACTGTCAAGTCTGTACATTGGGTTCACATCTTCAAGTCTGTACAGCCGTTTGCATTGGATTTAAAGTCTATACATTGCACTGTTCCTTTCATCTTCGTGCTGTTCATGATCACTACACTTCGTGTTGTTTCCCCTCACTAACACGAAAAGATTTCGTGTCATCTGAGCTTACAACACTTCGTGTTGATTTCCATGCTTGACAGGAAAACTTGTGTGAGGTATACTTCGTGTTGTTCTATCCTTGTCGTTCTTGTCTTCAATTCGTTTTTCTTGCGTCTTTGAGTCTTCTTACGTTTCACTTCGTGTTGTTTTCGTATTTTCCTATTTAGTTCTGTCTTCGTGTTGTTTTTCTGACCCAGTGTACTTTTTGCTTTGAGACCACACCTCGTGTTGGTTTCAGCTCTTCGTCTTCGTGTTGGTTTCTGTTCTCGTCTTCATGTCGTTGTCAGTCCGTGTCGTTTCACCTCGTGCCGTTCTTATCTGACCTCGTGTCATCTTCCTTGTTGTATTAGCCTTGTTACCTCGTGTTGTTTCCTTCTTACCTCGTGCTGTTCTCATCTCACTTCGAGTCGTTTCTTTGTATTCTATCTTCGTGTTGGTTTTTCGCTTTAGACTTCGTGTCTTTCTCGCCTTGACCACGCTTCGTGTTGCTTTACGTAGACCTAGTGTCTTGCATGTTTGCAACCACTTCGTGTCGATTTCTGTTGTCAGCCCGTGTTGTCCTCGTGTTGTTTTTGCATTCATAACCTCGTGTTTGTCTAGTATTTGTGTCTTTTTGTTGTTGTTGTTTTATTTTCGTGTCTTCGTGTTGCCTTTCCTAGACCTCGTGTCTCTTTTGTTTTATAACCTCACTCCGTGTCGTTCTCTTCGTTGTGTCTGATCTGTTACAGTGTATCTCGTGTCGTTCTTTTCTTATCTCGTATAGTAGTCACGTCGTGTTGTTATTATATACCTCATGCAGTTTTTGGTTTTTGTGGCCATACAGCGTGTTAATGGATTTAATCTCATTACAGGTCCGAGGAAGAACATTCCACACACGTCTGGGCAGCACGTGATCCGAGGCTGGAATGAAGCCTGCTGAGAGACTGCCACGTGGTCCTAATATTTAGGGCTGAAAGTGTGGAGGTCACATGACGGAGCTGCGGCTGCTGCTGCTGCTCCTGCTATATATATGAACCTTCTTCCACAGAAGAAGTTAGATCGAATGGGCGAAAGGTGAAGTCCATACAGAGAGCCACGATCCAGACAGAGAAGAAGATAAGGAAAAGAAGAAGAGAAAGAGAGTGAGAAAGAGAAAGAAAGAGAGATTGAGTAAGAGATCGAGATAGCAGAGTGTGAAGAGAAGAAGAGGAAGAAGAATAGAGAAGAAGAGAGAGCTAGAGTGATAGAAGCGTCAACTAAAGATCTGTTCTTGCTGGGCCGTGGATCAAATCCAGGCCAGCCAGCTCCTGCGAGAGCCACATTTGATTTTATCGTTTCAACTTTTTGTTGCTGGTTTCGTTTTTCTTTTGATCTTTTCACTTGCTGTATTTTCGATTCTCTATAGAGAGGTCGGGGTCCCTCCTGTTGGTTCAGGAGAAGGGAGATTGCTATCTCCAGTTGCAAGTAGTTGGGTGCTACTTGTGGGTTCCCTCCGGTTTGGAGGAAGGGAGATTTGATCTCCGGTTCTGGGCTTGTGGATTGCAAGTCCAGGGGTCCCTCCGGTTGGGAGGAAGAGAGGTCCTACACCTCTGGTTTGCAGGTGACTTAGTGTCACTTGTGTTTCCCTCTGAGTTTCAGAGGAAGAGAGACTTAGGTCTCTAGGTTTCCCTCCAGTTTGGAGGAATGGAGGATTGGTCCTCCGGTTCTAGTCTTGTGGGTTGCAAGACTAGGTGTTCCCTCCGGTCTGGAGGAAGAGAGACTTGCGTCTCTGGTTTGCTAGTGACTGGTGTCACTAGTGGTTCCCTCCGGTTGGGAGGAAGAGGGGAGGTTGTTCCCCTGGTCAAGCTGTTTGGCAGCATTTATTGCAGACTGAGTCTGCTGTTTCTAGCGTGAGCTAGTGAAGCCACACTCGGTTGAGTGTGGGGTGGATGTAGGTCTGGAGGACCGAACCACCTAAAACCCCTTGTGCATTGTGGTTTGGCTTATCTGCTTTTGCTTCCGCTAGATGATTGCATAGGGGCGCTCTAAGTGTTTGGCTTCTGGTTGAGCAGAAGTGTTGATTAGTTTTCTTAGAATATTTTAATCTGTCAAGAGAGCGAAATTCCAGTTGAGCTTCAGATTGTCGAATCTGCCTTGTTATTATTCTAGTTTTAATTGGGTGAAATTTTTTAACGGGTTATATTCATTCACCCCCCCTCTGAATACTGCACCGAACCTTTCAATATCCCCATCAAATCCCCCTTCCCTCCACAGCCCTAGGGCACCCCCAAGACCCCTCCCCTTGGTTAGGGTCGCACCCCACCTCTCTCTCTCATCTCCACCATTCTTCGTTGCCCCACTCCAACACCATTTGATACTACTAGGTTGCAGCTGGCGACCTGCAGAAGACCAGCAACTTGCAGCAGTGACTCCGACCACATCCCAGTGAGTTTGAAGACCCAAGAGCTATCCACGGAAGCATCGTCCTGTCTTCTTCGCAACGGAAGTGGTTTCATCTTCATCCGAGCTGTGTACTGCCCGGGAGCTCTGTTCTCCCACAACTGCGCAGAGCTACCCCTGCTGAGTACCAGAACCGGAGTAGAAGCTTCACCACGAAGAACCTTGGAAGAATCAGTTCAAGAGTGCTTCTACAAAGTTCTTCCTCGCTCTGTCTACTTTCAGAATCAAGAAGCGGAACTTCGATCGGCATTCATGATCCAGAGTTATCAATTTTCTCCCTCAGCTACGTGGGTCTGCTACCCATAGTCTGCACCGACCTATCATCATTGTTCAGAGTCCCCTGGTCTTCTCCGGCACTTTTTGGCTTCCTCGTCAATTTTTCTGCGAAGAGGACTCATCCACGGTTCCAACGACTCTGACGGTGCTTGATTCTGAGTTCGGGAGCTGTCGGGGCATCCTCTGCAACCTGTTGTTAGAAACCAGGAGCTGCCAGTCCGAGACTCTGCCTCCCTGTTTGGGCCTCCACCCAGACCAGCAGCGGCGACAGAAGAAATTAAAAAAATTTGGACGACTTCCCTGGCCTCCTACGAAGATTTTTCAGGTGGTCTCGTCCCCAACAAAATTCGGTAGCAGTTGCATCAGTCAATTCTTCAGTCCCCTGTCAGCACTCATAGAACTGGACAGATT
The DNA here is from genome assembly GCA_022559845.1 of Amorphophallus konjac. Classification (NCBI taxonomy): domain Eukaryota; kingdom Viridiplantae; phylum Streptophyta; class Magnoliopsida; order Alismatales; family Araceae; genus Amorphophallus; species Amorphophallus konjac. Next base: position 293,616,417 of record CM040119.1, read on the forward strand.
CGGCATCGGCTTCTTCTCTTGTGTTTTCATCGCTTTCTCCCCTCCCCGCTTGGCCGGCTGAAGGCCCCTCCCTGTGTGGAGGTAGTAATTGGGTGTATTCTTTGGTTTCCCTTCCCCAAGATCCCCCCCCTTGCATGGGGTGTAGTGTTGTACTCCTTTCAATTTCAGGTTGAAGCGACACCGACGCGGCGTGCGGGTGCATACCCTCGCCTCCCCACTCGCCCCCGTCTCCGGCCGGGGTCGGCGTCTTCACGCCGGCTAGGTGAGCTCCTGAACATCTCTCATTGCTGTAATGGACTTGCTTAGCTTAGTATTGCTATAGTTACTCCGTCGGCGGTGAGAGAGTGTCCGATTTTAAATTGCCACCAAATTGAGTGACCATTGCGGGCGAGTTGTGAGAGCTTCCACTCAACCCACACCCTTGGTGTGTTGGCCGCCCATGATTTGGGCTTCCCTTGGCCCATTTGGGGTCCGCAATAAGCTAGCCGACCCTTGGAGAACCAAGGTCCCATCTCGGACCCTCTCCATCATCACCGAGTCGCCTTCGGGCACTAACGTGCGCCAAGCGAGTGAGTCGCTAGTGTGAGTCCGCTGCCTAACCCGAATGCTTGCATACTTAGGTCCAAGGTCGGTCTCACATCAATTGGTATCATCATCATAGCATCCTAGTTGGTCTCACATCAAGTGTATCAAAACATCTTCATCACATCATCATAGGTCTTAGGTCGGTTTTACATCAAAGCTCTTTGCCGGTTTCTCAACCGTGCACGTCCGAACGCTTCCCTCGCTAGGGACGATCGCGAGCTTGCATAGAGTCCAAAGATCGCATATCAACTTGGCGTCGAGTCCGCTGTCCGTCCCGCATCAGACTTCTTGGCGTGGATGGGTAGAAGAGGCTTCCTGCAATCCACGACAGGAGTTAGCCCCTTGGTGAGAACCGCACCCCCGGTTGCTGGCGTTGCGAAGACTTCCATGAGGTGCCATTGGCTTTTCGCTCAAGGTTCCCACAGACGACACTAAAAAATGTAGCGGCAGGAATCTGGTTCCTATGCCATGTACCACACCTTTCTATTTGTTTGTTGTGGAAGATCGTCTGGCACCCATGGAAGCCTGCAAACACCAGAAGATAGAGCGTCAGAAGGAGCCATGGGTGTTTCCCCAGGGGACAACCCTCTGATGCTTAAGTCAGCAAGGGATCAAATAATTGGCAGAGAAGAGTAAGAGATAGGAGAACGATAGGGGTCACCGTAGGAGACTTGGGAGAGCTGTAGGGCTTCTGTGCGAGTGCTCGCCGGACAAGAGACCACTCTACGAGTGCTCACCAGGCGGTGGGATCGCTCAGAAGGGGTCCTCTCTCAGGGAGTAGGAAGTCGTGGTCTCTCCTCGTAGTAGCAAGATGGGTTGCTCTCTTCTCTGTGTATTGCTCTTAGCGGAAGAATCCACCGTTGGTTGTCCTTCGTCAGGGTCCCTTTTATAGGGGGTCCTCCTGGAGGAGGTGTCCGATCCCTTAAGAGGGAAGGGAGCAAGTCGTGGGATAACGCTCCCCACGATTGTAGCGAGAGCTTTCCGTTGACTGGTGGTTTTCTCGTAGTCGTCCGGTCTATGGGTGAGTCTTACGGCGCCCGTGGGGTGTGCTCGCCCTTAGTGGAGTCGAGACTAGAGTCGTGGGGGACAACGGTCGATCGTCGGAGCCTTATCCGATGGTCGTTCCACCTAGGCGAAGGCCCTTCTTGTTGTTGAATCCCAGGACTATCATCCTAGGCCACGTGTTCTGGGCCACATTAGTCGAGGACCGTTGGGTTTTCCGCCAACCGAGTTGGGCTTGCGGTAGATGGGCCCTACATGGGCTGAGTCGACTTTACCCTCCTCAACATGTTAATTGAATATATATTTTGATGGATATTGCCTATTTTTTTCCAAAAAGATAAATGAGTAAATAAATGCATATGATATGTGAAAAAAAGACATTGTGGCTAGCAAGTATCATAAAGTAGTCCAATATCAGTTAATGACAGGAGATAAAATGTGAACATAATAGTATACTTACTCCACTCACTACCAACTGATTGCAATTTAGATGGTCGATTTAAGAATTCATCACACATAATCTCATTTATCAGAGCTTGCGATCAAGTTGTCAGACCGTGCATTCACCATAAATTTGTCACTATCTACATATCAGAACTTAAGAAGATTGTTGTGTAGAGCTTAAAAAGTGTTATCTAGATCTCGTATTATATCTTCAAGATTTGTTCGAGGAAAAGAGCATTCGATTATCCTGAGAAAACATGTAGATACTAAACAATGCGTGAGAAGAAGTTTTCAGAGTGATCTCAGGAGATAACCATTTGATACTTTAAGTCAGAGACGAGCGTAAGAATAAAGGGGAGAGTAGAGAGAGAAAAGAGATGAGAGTCTTGAGAAAGAAATGAGTGCTCGACAATGTGACGAGTGCTCGACAATGTGGTTGGGTCTGGAGAATGAGAGAGAACTCGCTGTCTCTCTCTAAGGCAAGGGAGTTGAAGTGATCTGGAGTTCTATTACCGTCGTGCATGTGGATCTCTCTCTGGGTATATCTTTGAAAATGGGATGGGACAGCTTATTTGTGTCTAGGGGCACGAATAAATAATCTCACCTTAATTAAGGTCTTATGCGTGTGAGGAGAAAAATATGGGCTCTATTTTTTCTCTCTCTATATATTAATTATTTGATCTTATTATATTTCAATTTTAAATAGGACCCGAGGAAAATAAAAATATGACTCTACTCTTATCAGGCCACGAAAAAATTATACAGATATTATGATTATAAAAATTGTGATGTTATTTGTTATGCATGATTGGTCCGTAGTGGGCGATGAACCATGTGCCACCTCCCCGGCAAACTGAAGTCCCGAGTTTAAAATTTTGACATTCTTCAAAGCTTAGAGACTGTCGGTTCATGAGTTTATATATGGCCACCCAGTGGGGGTGAGTCAATAGAGTATCATACGACTATGGGATGATACATGTGCTAGAGATGTTGGAGTGCATTCTCTCTAGTATCTAGGTATATCTTCTTCCCTTTCGATCTCCTCCCGAAATTTCGTCTCATGTTAAGAAAAAAATAATTTTTACATATTAGTCCCTATAAATATGACGAATTACTTTTTAGTCCCTCAAATCGCACTATTAATTTAAAAACCCCTTAATCACTGCCATTAAACACATAAATCCTTGTTATTTTTTACTGTTGACGATAATAAACTCAACTGAAGTTACTTTGACCATAGGTTACAAAAATACCAACCCACCCCTTGGTTAGGTACCTCGATGACGTCCCCCCATTTGCTCCTCTCTGCGACAGAACGAGGTCATGCGGACGACGGAGGCGCATTGGTCGTCGGAGGAGAGGAGCCGCATTACGCGTACAACGGAGTCGCACAAATCGTCGGTGGAGTACATCCTTATTCCTGATTCACCCCGTGTACACCGGCTGCTACTACGCGGACGATGGAGGCACATTGATCATCGGAGGAGAGGAGCCGCACTATGCGTACGACGGAGCCACACAGATCGTTGGAGGAGTGCACTCTTCTTCCTAATTCGATGCAGTTGAGAGGAGCAGACCCAGGGCATAGAGAACGGCACTCCGTCGAGCAATCGGCCACGAACTCGCTATTTGTGTATGCATGGTAAGATTTTGTCGGGGAGAATGACGTTTGGGTCTCCTTAAACCAATTGTGAAGGGCGAATTGTGGTTCAGGTAAGGGTTTTAGTTTGAGCATTGAGCATTGGGATTTTTTAATGCCCAGGGTTTCAATTTCGGGTAGAGTAAGATAGGTGCTATGTGGTAGTTAAATTACATTGTCTAGTTTGTTTGTTAGGATTAAGAATGTTGTTATGTCATTTTTGCTATAATTTTGTGGGATTATTTACTGTTCTAAAGAGTTTTTTACTGCCCTCAGATTCTTGGAATGTGAAAATGGGGGAAACTGAGCCATCGTTAAAGTTGACGTATAAGTTTGGTGGTTTTTGGAAAACATTAAAGTCTGGGAGGAGGGCATACACATTAGGGCAGAGTAAGACAGTAGTGACATATCCTGATTACTACAGTAGATGCATACTAATTGAGGATATGGGGTATATATCTAAGTGGGCAAGTACACATTGTCTAGAATTTCATTATGAATTGCCTAATAGCAGACCTGTTCGGTATGAGGAAATAATTTCAGATGCTCAATTGTATGAGGTGATGAAAGCCCATTTGCCCGTAGGGAAGATGATAATATATGTTAGCACATTGGACAGTCGGCCATTAGACTTGCAGCCTACCAATAATTCACAGAAAGGTGTGGCCAGCCAGTCTGCTCAAGTTGTCCCCAGTGCTCAGGCCCATTCGGAGACAGTTGTTGATCTTGATGAGGTTCTTCACCAGGATGAGGTTATTCATGATGCTGCGGTTGTTCAGGATGATCCTGTGCATGATGCTAAGGTTGTTAGTCTTCATGCCCCTGCCCCTGCCCTGCCCAGGATAGACAAGTGCAAGCCTTGGCTATTGTTGATGAGGATTATCAGATTTTAAAGAACAGGATGCAATCTGAATATGAGGACAGTGACTCAGAATTTGTTGCATATGAAGATGAGTACAGTGATTCTGAGGAGAGTGTGGTTGATTCTGATGTGGTACACGCTGAAGACAGTTATCATTCAAGGTCATCTCCCTCAGACGAGTCGGATATTGATGGAGGGGTTTTAGATGATGATGGAGATTTGCTGGAGGTTGATGAAGAGACCTCGGATATATCAATTGGTGCTCTATTTGCAAATAGTAGGGAGTATAGAATTGCTCTACGTCAGCATGCTATAAAAAATCAATTCGAATTCAAGCATGTGAAAAATGATAGCATGAGGATTATTGTTGTGTGTGCAAATGTTAATTACAAATGGAGAGTGCATGCCTCAAGACTGCAGGATGTAGTTACTTTTGCAGTCAAAATAATGCAGGAAAAGCGCACATGATCGGCCACATCAAGGTGTGATAACAGAATGGCATCAAAAGATTAGATTTCAGCAAGGGTAAAGGAAGCAGTGAAGGACAATCCTCACATACCCCCTATAAAGTTACAAGCTGATTTATTAAAGTCTTACAATATTTTAATCCCTTATCACCGCATTTGGCGTGCACGAGAGTGTGCAAAGGAGAAGGCTTTTGGGAAAGTTGAGGAAATATACAAGTATTTACCACAGCTACTGAATGAGTTAAAGCAGAGCGAGCCATCCTCAGTTTTAGAGTACAAGATTGGCCTGGATGGTTGTTTTCAGAGGGTGTTCATTGCCTTAGGGACAAGTATCAGTGGTTTCAAAGATGGTTGCCGTCCAGTGGTGGGCATAGACGGATGTCACTTGAAAGGGTATTACATTGGGATCTTGGTGGCAGCAGTTGCTCTTGATGGGAATCATTATTTGTTCCCAGTTGCATATGGTGTTGTTGAGGGGGAGAGTATAGACTCATGGACATGGTTTTTGCACCTTTTGAAGAAGGCTATTGGACATCCTACATAGATTACATTCATTTTTGATATGGAAAAGGGTATTGAGGTGGCTGTCCCAGATATCTTTCCAGATGCCGAGCATAGGTAATTAAGTTTCTCAATTATAGACATTTATGAAAAATAATGTCTGAATTCAGTGACTATAGATTTTAATGACATTGATAGTAGGTTTTATATTACTGATGAGATTGTAATTTGAAATTGTCTGTAGGTTTTGTATGCGGCACCTTTACAGAAATTTTAAGAAGAAATGGTCAGGCCCAGTCTTCAAGAATGCTGCATGGGTGCAGCAAAATCTTACACAATTTAATGATATATAGCAGCTCTATTTGACATGAAGAAACTGAATGCATAGACTGCTTCCTATTTAGATACTCTGCGTTGTGCATGGTGGAGATGTCAATTTAATAACAATGGTAAGCTAAACTACATCACTAACAACCTAGTATAGTCCTTTAATTCATTTGTTGGTGATACGAGAGACTTGCCACTTGTAGACATGTTAGATGGAATTAGGCAGAAAATCATGGTGAAAATAGATCATAAGAGGAGACATGCACGCAGGATCAAAGAAAAGTTTATGCCACGGGTTGTTGGCTATTTAAATGTAATTGTTAGGAAGTTGGAAAAATATGCAGTCAGATTTTCCATTGATTTTATGACAGAGGTGGAAAGTCCGTATGAGAGGTGTATTGTTAAATTGGACGAGATGTATTGTTCTTGCCAAAAATGGCAAGTCAGTGGGCTGCCTTGCCAACATGTTGCTATTGTTGTTGATACCCGTAGGGGCCTCCAAATCAATCAATTTGTTGATAGATGTTATTCTATTGAGGCATATAAAGCCACGTATGCAAAATCCATGCAACCATTGCCAGGTAAGAGCATGTGGCAGACTGTGGAATATGTTGAGGTGTTTCCTCCTCATTGCCAAAGATTGATTTTATTATAAATATAACTCATGTAGGTCGCACAATTCCAATGGAGGCAATTAGAGGATCCACAAGCACCAGCGGTGGAGACATTCGTGTGCCCACAGTGATAAATATGGACAGTCAAGCATCCATTAACTTTGACACATAGTCCTCGATGTTCAACTTCCAACAACCTCCGCCAAATTGTGAGTTTAAAATCTGAATGTGAAATTGTTGGCAAATAATGATGTAAAAGACTGGGTGTTGGGAAGGATTCCGTTATTTCTAATAGTTAACACCATCTGTTTGTCACATGTACAGGACTGTGTTGGTGTGAAGAATGATGTAGCTGACTGGGTGGGAAATGTTGTTTAAGATGTTGTTGCCCACGATGTTTTATGTGTTGTAACCATGTTTGATGGGATTAACAATTGTTCTTCATGTAAAACTGGAGAATAGTTAAACTATAAACTGATGGTTCAGGATTTTGTTGGTGATTTGAATGAAACCTATGAAGATCAAGTCAGCAGTGTTCAATCATCATATGTTTTGATGATGTCAGTACAATATGTTGCATTTCATGTGTTTTGATGATGTCACTACAATAATAAGTCAATCAGATTGAACGAATGGACGCTAAGTGTGACAAATAGATGCTAAGGGTGACAAATAGGTGGTTCGGGTGACAAATGGACGTTAAGGGAGACAAATAGATTTCAGGGGTGACAAATGGACGCTAAGGGTGACAAATAGGTGGTTTGGGTGATAAATGGATTCTCATGCTAAGGGTGACAAATAGGTGGTTTGGGTGACAAATGGATGCTAAGGGTGACAAATAGGTTTCAGGGGTGACAAATAGACGCTAAGGGTGACAAATAGGTTATTTGGGTGACAAATGGATGCTAAGGGTGACAAATAGGTTTCAGGGGTGACAAATAGACGCTAAGGGTGACAAATAGGTGATTTGGGTGACAAATGGACGCTAAGGGTGACAAAGGTAACACATAGCTCGTTAGGCCGACAAAGATTGAACAACGGTGAAAAATAGCTCAATAGAGCTGACAAATAGAAAAAGAAGAGGAGTCGACTCCAAAATCAAGTAGAGCTGACTCGATAGCAGCTTCGCAAGGCAAATCAGAAATATTTGACAGAGGTGAAAAAATAGCTCATGACAAAGACAAATGGAGCTCAGGGGTGACGCATGTGGCATTAAGTGTGACAAATGGCTCGTAACGGAGACAAATGACACGTAAGGCAGACAAATGAGGTATTAAGGGTGACAAATGGCTTGTAAGGTAGACAAATAAGTGCTAACGGTGACAAATAGATAAGGCGACGGGTCAAGGCAGAGAAACAACAAACAAAGGCGACGACTCATAAGATTAGGGTGATAAATAGGCTGCAAGGCAGACAAAAGGCCAAGGGTGACAAATGCCTGCTAGGGGTGAAAAATAGGTTACCATAGTTGAAAAGGAGCCAATCTCACATGAGTCACGTAAGAGTTGAAAAGGAGTAATTGAAGATCTATTGAAGTCCATTGACTCGTGGATCAAATCCAGAGTCATTCTGCTCTGCGGAGCTATATCTTTTCTTATTTTCTTTCGTTGTTTTGATTTATTCTTTTTCATTTATCTTTGTTACTTCAGATACTCTGTTTGGAGCTCAGGTCAAGCTGTCTGTCGCAGCACTCTTCTTCCTCTTCTGTAGCCCCCTTTTTCTTCTATTGCCGCCCTTCTCTTCCCCCTATCTTTTCAGGAGGATTTTTGCCAGACTATATATAGAATAGGGGCTCTGGAAATCTTCTGGGTAAAATAATCTTCATTTTGCTAATTTCCCATTTGTCCACGTGGCACTAGAATATTCTCTTCAGAGGCCATGTCAGATGACCTTGGATCATGTGCCAAGAGCTTGATCTTCGAACCTGGGTGTGAAGCTTTCATGGCAGACATAAGGTTTAGCCATACGAGCTATTTGTCAGCCTTACTAGGCATTTTTCACCCCTATTGTCTATTTGTCAGCCATAGGCATCTATTTTTCACCCTTAGTCTCCTTAAGCCATCGCCACTACTTCTTCTTTCATCCTAGTGAGTTTCATTGTAACTGGAGTCGACTCCATAGCCTTCTTGAGTCGACTCCGCTTCTTCGCTTTTCACTCTTTTAGCCCTGTCGCTCATTTTTCAACCTTATGCTTCATTTTACAGCCTTAATGCGCATTTGTCAACCTTACCTATCCATTTGTCACCCTTATTCTTATGAGTCATCGCCTTTGAGGTTTCCTTCTTTGCCTTGGCCGTCGTCTTAATCCATTTGTCACCTCTAGCTTCTATTTGTCACCCCAGAAAAGCTATTTGTTATTGCTGCTGCTCATTTGTGAACTGCATAGGCCATTTTACACCGTTGTTCTCTTTAGCTGGTGATTAACTTGAACTTAACTCAACTGAGCTTGACCAAAGTTGACTTTGAATGGAGACTGAAGTCAACATGACTAGAGTCAACTTTGATTGGAATTGACCTCGATTGGATTTGATCTTGACTAGAGTCAACTTTGACTAGAGTCATCTTTGACTGGAGTCAACTTGATTGGAGTCGACTCCATTTCCAGACGGAGTCGGCTCTTCTTCATCGTTTATACACATCTTAGCCTTGTCATCCCCCAAGTTGACCATTTGTCAGTGCTACTCATCCATTTATCACAGATATTATGTATTTGTCAGCCTTAACATTTATTTTTCACCTCTGAGGCTCATTTGTTCTCCTTGTTGATCATTTGTTCCTGTTGACGACAATTTGTTGTTGTTGTTAACCATTGTGATCCATTTTTCACCATGCAAAGCTATTTGTCACCGGTATATGGCTATTTGTCACCCTTAACGGGTATTTGTGACCCGTATGAGTTATTTTTCACCCTTAGCTGCAGGGCTCATTCTGGTGACATCGGTTGACTGAAAACTTTGGCTTTTAGCTAGGCTTTTGAACTGGCCATCATTTACTTAGGTTTGTCAAAAGATGACACCGGTGACAAATAGACTTGCAAGGGTGACAAATGACTATTAAGGGTGACAAATACCTCACAGGGCAAACAAATAATCAACAAGCGTGACAAATGGATATGTAAGGGTGACAAATGGCCAGTAGGGGTGACAAATAGGTGATACCGGTGACAAATAGATAGACAAGACTGACAAATAGATGACACCGGTGACAAATAGACTTGCAAGGTAGACAAATGACCAGTAAGGGTGACAAATGACTATTAAGGGTGACAAATAGATTACCAAAGTTGAAAAATAGCCAAGCTCACGTGAGTCACTTATGTGGATCATGTGTCTGACAAATGGCTATTAAGGCCTGAACTTAGATTGCTATTCCTTCGTCTAGTTTGTCATTATCAGAATCGAGTGTTAGCTTTTTTTATTGTCGATCTATTAGAAGGGTAGATCTATTCACCCCCCCTCCTAGATCTGCCTTGCCATTCTCTTCAAGCAGTGTACCAGCAATTCTAAGAATGTGTGCATTGACCTCACATCTTAACACTACGTCGACCTTGCCATTCACCCCCCCCCCCTCCAAGACTAAAGTCAATCTCAGTTTGGGAGCATGGATGAACACTTAGAGGGACATATAAGACTAACGATGATAAGTGGCATTACATTCCACTAATGACGATTATATATCCAATATAGGACTCACATTACATACATCTCTCTTAAACCATATTCATTTGAATAGGTAAATCACAAGGACTACAAATATGACTAAATATAATAGTAATTTTAAGTTTCTCAATTGCATCTCCATCCTCTCTAATTTCTTTGTCATGCATTCTTCCATCGCCTTCAGTTGATATTTGACATCCACAACATTGTAGGTAGTATCATCAACCCACTAAAAGAAATCGTAATCCCCATCAGTATTCGCATACGGACAACAATAGAAGTGCTTACCTTTTGACCTCTTACGATTTGAGACGTAAATCTGACAATTACCCCTTCTACAATTACATTCCATCGGCGGTAGATGAGATAAGATGGCAGCATCTCGAGACAACTGCATTCCACTAGCATTTGACGACTGTATATGACATGAACAAATTATCAATCACCTATCGTGCATGAATATTCCAGCCATCGAAAGTCCATACCATTTCAGACATGGGGAGAATGTGAGGGCCCAATGGCCGGGTCGTAGAAGATGTTCTACGCTAGTCGTCCTATGTGACGATGTTGTAAGGGAGTGCAATGGCCGGGTCGTCGAAGGCGCAGACGGTGGATGCACTACATCGCGATCGTCAGAGGAGAGGAGCCGCACCCAACTTCTCATATGAGCTAGGGATGAACTTCTCGTCGGAGCTAGGGATGCGACGACGGAGGAGAGGAGCCGCAACCAACTTCTCGTCTGAGTTAGGGATGAACTTCCCGTCTGAGCTACAGATGTGACGACGGAGGAGAGGAGCCGCAACGGAGGAGAGGAGCTGCACCCAACTTCTCGTCTGAGCGATGCGACGACGGAGGAGAGGAGCTGCGCGCAGCTCGGTAAGTCTTCCTAGGGAGAAGACGATCGGCAAAGGGCCGGTGTGTGGCGTGTCTGCAGGCGGGGGCGGTGGGGTGTAAGCGTTAGGATTAGGGATTTAACAGGGGGGAGGGTGAAGACGAGAGTAGTTTAGGAATCATAAGATTTTTTAAACAGGATGAAGGAATATTTCATTGAATATTTGGATTAGTTAGATGATTTAAGGGGCTTTTAAATTAATAGTGAGATTTGAGGGATTAAAAAGTAATTCATCATATTTATAGGGACTAATATGTATAAATCTTTTAAAATTTTTAAAAAAGATAGTGGCCGACATACGAAGGCGGCCCCGTGACCAGTGATGGCGGCCTTTCACCCACTCCCGTACGTCCTGTCCCCACGGTAGCGTGTGCTACAGCGGATTTCTTCCCACGTTTTCAAGGTGGATGTGGGATGGCGACGGGTGGAGACCAAGGTTTGACAAACCGTTCCGAGACGGGCCGAACCGCTCGTACGTCCCAGCCACAGACCGGGATGACCGGTCTGTGAGACGCAACCAGGACGATGTATATAATATATTATATTTTATATCAAATTTTGATTGATGGGTCAGTTGGTTTGAATCGTTTCTCGCTTGTTGGAGCGGTCATGTGTTCGAATCTCAAAAGAAGCAATTGTTTTTTAATTTATTTCACTTTTTAAAAACTATTTTGATTGAAACAAGCGTAAAATCATATGTTGCGCTTATAGGAATCAAACTCGGGTTGCCCATTAACACATAACACCACTTAACTAATTGACTTAAAGAATAGTTTATGAATTTTAACTTATAATCTTTATATTAAAGTATTTATTTTAGATCGGTACAGAACGGTACAATATCATCCCGTCCTGTCTCAAACCGTCCATTAACACATAACACCGCTTAACTAATTGACTTAAAGAATAGTTTATGAATTTTAACTTATAATCTTTATATTAAAGTCTTTATTTTAGATCGGTACTGAACGGTATAATATCATCCCGTCTTGTCTCAAACCGTGAGCAGGATAGTCGACACGGTCGGGACGGCAAACCCTAGTGGAGACTCTAAAAATACCCCCGTTCATCGATCACCCGGCCATTGCCATCCTACTCCTCTATAAATACGTACAGGGCCTACGAAGAGGGAACCTGCACTGGCCGGCAGAGTCGAACAGCAGGCGCTGCCACCCAGCTCTCTTCCTGACACCACCCCGCCTGTTATACCTACATACACATACATACATTATACAACAATGGCTCCTCCGCCCCCTCAGCGAGCTCTCCTCCTGCTCCTCCTCATCCACCTCTCGGTCGTCATGGCGACCATGGCAGCTGCCGCCGGGGAAGACGACGTCGACGCGGGCATCGCCATCTACTGGGGCCAGAACGTTAAAGAGGGGACCCTCCAAGCCGCCTGCAACACCAGCTACTACGCCTACGTGAACCTCGAATTCCTTCAAGTCTTCGGCGAAGACCAAGCGCCGGTTCTTAACCTCGCCAGCCACTGCGTCGACCCGCAGCCGGCTGGCTCGTGCACCTACCTCTCTACCGAGATCGAGCACTGCCAGGCCCGGGGAATCAAGGTGCTGCTCTCCCTCGACGGCGGCGGGCACCTCGCCAACGAGACTGACGCCTAGGCCGTCGCCGACTACCTGTGGAAAGCCTACCTCGGCGGGCGGTCGGACGATGTCCGGCGCCCACTCGGCGTGTAAACTTAGCTGGACAGAAGGTGGAAAAGTGTCTCACTCACACAGCGTGGTGAGTTCCATTGATATATTTATATGGTACAAGATTGATAAATTCTGGGTACAGTTTGTTGCAAGATACACGGAATGAAGATTCTAGATTCTGGTATAGTTTGTTACAAGATAGACGGGATAAGAATCACAAGATATACGGAATGAGGATGGACTCCACAACGGCTCCGTTGCATGGCGTAACAAACGCGAGGATCACGCTCCTGTAGAAGTCCGCTTACACGCCCCCTCAAGCTTGACGTTGGGAACAACATGAAGCTTGTCTCGAAGAATGGTGAAGCGCCCAGGAAGTAAAGCTTTTGTAAAAATATCGGCCAACTGGTCATGGGTGGCAACGTAGCGAATGTGGAGCTCCTTGTTGAGGACGAGTTGTCGGACAAAATGAAAATCTACTTCAATATGTTTGGTCCGAGCCCGGAATAACGGATTTGCCGCAAGATATAGTGCGCCAATATTGTCACACCAAAGTGTGGGGCTGTGCTGGTGGGGTAAGCGGAGTTCAAGAAGCAGACGACGTAGCCAGAGTAGCTCTGTGGCAGTGGTAGCAAGGGCACGCAACTCTGCTTCTGTGCTAGAACGTGAAACCGTTGTTTGCTTCTTGGCGCTCCAGTGTATAAGGTTGCTGCCTAGGTAGATGCCAATGCCAGTGGTAGAACGCCGATCATCGGGGCATCCTGCCCAATCTGCATCAGAAAAAGCCTGGAGTTGAAAGGAGGAAGGCACAAGGCGTAAACCAAAGGTGGAGGTTCCTTTGAGATAACGTAAGATCCTCTTAACAGCAGCCCAGTGTTCCGTTGTTGGTGTTGCAAGGAATTGACACACTTTGTTGACAGCGAATGCAATGTCCGGGCGAGTGAGGACTAAATATTGTAGTGAGCCCACAATGCTGCGATATTGGCTGGGATCTGCCATGACGTCACCACCTGAATTAGTGAGTGTATTCGAGGCGGCCATGGGACTACCAACAGGTTTGGCCTCGAGCATGTTTGCTTTGCGTAGAAGCTCTATGAGGTAGCGGTGCTGACATAGATGCAGAGCTGCAGTAGATCTGTGCACTTCAATTCCCAAAAAGTAGTGTAATGCGCCCAGGTCTTTGATGGCAAATTGGCGGCCTAAATCCACAAGCAGGTGGTGCATAGCAGTAACACTATTTCCTGTGAGGATGATGTCATCGACATATACAAGCAAGTACATAGTGACACCATTAGAAGAGTAAAGGAATAAGGATGGATCACAGGTGGAGGGAGTAAACCCAAAGGTCTGAAGATAGTCATGCAGTCGGAAAAACCATGCGCGCGGAGCTTGTTTTAGGCCGTAGATAGAGCGCTTAAGCCTGCAAACATGATGAGGTGTGTGGACATCGATGAAGCCGGGTGGTTGCTGCATGTAAATTTCCTCTTGTAAGTTGCCATGAAGGAAAGCATTTTGGACGTCAAGTTGACGAATTGGCCACTGCTGGGAAACAGCGACAGCAAGAATAGTGCGGACGGTGGTAGGTTTGATGACCGGACTAAAGGTATCAGTGTAGTCTTGCCCTTGCTGTTGATGGAAGCCTTTAGCAACTAGACGTGCTTTATACCGTGCCAATGAACCATCAGCATTACGTTTGATGCGATAAACCCATTTGCAGCCAATGATATTTGCGCCGGGTGGTGGTGGAACAAGTGTCCAAGTGCCATTCCTGAGGAGAGCACCGAACTCTTCGCTCATGGCCGTGCGCCATTCTGGAAATTTACTAGCAACTGTGTAGGATGTGGGCTCGACTTCATCCATATTGGCAGCAAGAGCAAGTTTGGATTTGGAAGCTAGCTGGGGTGGTACTGCTGGTGTGCTTGCTAGAAGTTCCGCTAAGGCACGGAACTTGCGTGGTGGTGTGGAGGAAGGAGCAGGGGTATTGGAGGTCCTGCTAGTGGTTGGTGACTTGCATGTGGGATGTGGGCTATTGGAAGGAGAGGTAGGTGACGAAACAGGAGCCTGTTGGTTAGGCATTTGGTTGGTGGAGGTGATTATTTTAATGGGGGATGTTGGAGATGGAGAGACCACATGGGTTGTTGCCGGTGTGGTTGTTGGAGAAGCCACTTTTGCTTGTGTAGCAGCACCTGAAGCGGGGGGCGTTGCCGCCTGAGAGCCCAGAGGTTGACGTAAGAGACCTGGGAAATGGATGAAAGTGCCGGGCCATGAAGGCGTGGAAGCAGGTGGGGATGGACGGTACGGGAAGCACGCTTCATCAAAAATGACATGAGGGGTCACATACACACGATTGGAGGATGGTTCTAAGCAACGGTAACCTTTGTGTGAAGTACTGTACCCCAAGAAAATGCATTGTGTGGAACGGTAACTAAACTTGTTCGACTGATAGGGGCGAAGAAGTGGGTAACATGCGCAACCAAACGTGCGTAAAAGGTGATAATTCGGTGGTCGTCCAAAAAGTTTTTGGAATGGTGAGAGGTGATTAAGGACAGAAGATGGTAAACGATTGATGAGGAAGACAGCACAAGAGGCCGCATCCTCCCAGTATTTAAAGGGAAGGCCAGCATGATGAAGAAGGGCTAGCGTCGATTCAATAATATGACGGTGTTTGCGTTCGGCTAGCCCGTTTTGTTGATGTGTGTGTGGGCACGAGAGACGATGGACAACACCTGATGCATCAAGAAAACGAGATAATGAGCGATATTCTCCACCCCAATCACTTTGAAAATATTTAATTTTTGTGTTGAACAAGTTTTCCGTGTGACGCTTAAAATGCATGAAACATTGTAGTACAGCACTCTTGGAGGCAATGGGATATAGCCAGGTGAAACGAGAAAAGTGGTCAATAAACGTAACATAATATTTATTTCCATTGACTGAAAGATGTGGGGAGGGTCCCCAAACATCTGAAACTACAAGTTCAAGAGGTGCAGAAGCATGAAAGTTTGATGAGGAAAATGGTAGCTGGTGGCTCTTGGCCGCTTGACATGCAGGACACACGTGAGGTGTCATTTTATTGGAAGAGAAACCTAAGGTAGATAAAACTTTGGCGACAACTTGTAGAGCTGGGTGACCCAGTCGTGCATGCCAGGAGGGAGTCTGCGCCCGGGTGGAGATAAGACATTGCTTGGAGGTGGTTGTGGGAAAGCGGTACAATCCGTCAACCTTGGGCCCTCGAAGAAGCTCCTTCCCCGTATTGAGGTCCTTCACACAAAAGGAAGATGGAAAAAATTCACATGATACTTGATTTTCAGCAGTGAACTTTGAAACGGAAATTAAATTTTTGGTAAGGGAGGGAACATGTAGGGTGTTAGGAAGATGAAATGGGTGAGCAGGGTGAGACAAGAGAGCATGGCCAGTATTTCGAATCACCAAACCTTTTCCGTTGCCAACATAGACTTGGTCAGCACCATGGTAGTCCTGTACTTGATCGAGCATGCTGAGATCTGGCGTCATGTGGTGTGTAGCACCACTATCAGGGTACCAGTTTGCATCAAAGGTGGTTGGGGTAGCCGCTGTGTTGGCCTGATATGTTGTGGTTGCTTGCTTGGGCTGAGGAGGATAGTAAGAAATATCAAAGCGACGTCGACAGTTGACGGCACCATGACCCATGAAGCCACAAAGTTGGCATGGATCGTTCTCATTGACCACCGGCTGAGGCGCAGGGCGGGCTCGTTGGCTGCTTCGGCCGTTGGAAGAGTTGCGCCCCCTACCACGGTAGCCACCGCCACGATTGTTGCGGCCACCACGTGAAGAAGATTGCTGCGTTTTTGCTTGGGCGACATTAGCACCAGGAGAGATGCCATCTGCCACCACCGGCGTAGAGTGCATGAGTTGTTCGTGGTTCAAGAGCATCCCATGAATATCGTCGTAGGATAGGTTCTCATGGCCTGGTTGGGTGAGAATCGACGTGACAAACGCTTCATAGCCGGGGCCGAGGCCACCCAGAATGGAGAGAAGGAGATCAGTGGAGGAGACGGGCTCGGAGACAATGGCGAGATTATGAGCGATCTCCTTTGCTCGTTTGAGGTACTCGGTGATGGAGGAGTCACCCTTCTTCATTGTTTGAAGTTGCAGGCGAAGGTTGAGAACCCGAAGTCGTGAGGTGCTACCATAGGCGCGCGCCAAGCGTTCCCATGCCGCAGCAGCCGTCGGCGAACCGACAATGTGAGGAAGAACGCTTTCCGATGTGGAAGAATAAATCCAGCTGAGGAGAAGCTGGTCATATGTGCGCCAGGTCTCAGCATCTGGGTTGAGAATGAGTTTCGTAGCATCACTTGGGTCGGGCTTGAAGGCTGCCGGACATGGCCAAGACCCGTCCAAGAGACCGGTCATGCGGTAAGAGTTGAGAAGGGGCAAGAATTGCGCCTTCCACAGGGCATAATTGTCGCCAGTGAGTTTAATGGGAATGAAGTGGGAAATATTAGGTAGCGCGGTGATGGTGGAAGGGAAGGCGGTGTTGAGAGGTGAAGCATGGGGAAGGTTTGGAAGGGGAGCAGGGTTGATGGTTGTTTGAGGTTCAGATTCGACGCCAGTGATGCTTGTGATGGCATCTTTGTTTAGGTTGATAGCGTGGGTGGAAGATGAGCTCTCTGTGGCCATGGTGGGATCGCGAGGCTCTGATACCATGTAAACTTAGCTGGACAGAAGGTGGAAAAGTGTCTCACTCACACAGCGTGGTGAGTTCCATTGATATATTTATATGGTACAAGATTGATAAATTCTGGGTACAGTTTGTTGCAAGATACACGGAATGAAGATTCTAGATTCTGGTATAGTTTGTTACAAGATAGACGGGATAAGAATCACAAGATATACGGAATGAGGATGGACTCCACAACGGCTCCGTTGCATGGCGTAACAAACGCGAGGATCACGCTCCTGTAGAAGTCCGCTTACACGGCGACGCGGTGCTCGACGGCATCGACCTCTACATCACGGGCAGCATATCCAACTTATACTGGGACTACTTCGTCAGGTACCTCTCAGAATACAGTACCAACGAGAGGAAGGTGTAGCTCTCGGCGGCACCGCAGTGCCCCTACCCGGTGTTAGTGACTGTCACAGCGGTGGTTATTAATCTTGGCAGTGATATTGATCGCAGTTGTGCTGGCACGGAGGGTGTCACTAACATGCCCCCTCAAGCTCATGGTGGCATCAACAACATGAAGCTTGTCTCTTAACCAGGTGAAACGGGCCCGGGGCAGAGCTTTGGTGAGAAGATCTGCAAGTTGATCCTTTGTCGAGATAAAGGAGACAATAAGTTGTTTGGCTGTTACTTGCTCTCGAACAAAATGAAAGTCAATTTCGACATGCTTTGTGCGAGTATGAAAGACTGGGTTGACAGCAAGATAGATGGCACCAATGTTGTCGCACCATAGGACAGGAGGTGAATCCATAGTGAAGCCGAGTTCAGTGAGTAGTGACCGAAGCCAGATGACAGATTGCTGGACACCAAGGACAGAGGACAAGGACACAAAAACAGGGTATCGTAAATCACGGTAATCACCGTGAATGAGGCTGTAAATCCCAATAAATCTGGGAGTAAATCTTGTGCATTCTATTTGTTGTATATTCTTCTCAGTATAAAACAAGTTGGAGAGCTCTCGATAAATCGAACTAGAGCCTTACCTCCATTCCTAGATCGTGTATTCTTTTATATGGTATCAGAGCCTGAAAGCTTAACCGCACCCCGATCCATGGCTGGCTCCACCAACACATCCTCTTCCTCCTCCACTTCTGTGTTGGCATCACCCAACCAGACACAACCCACTGGCTCCTCATCCTCCCTGTTTGCTCCTGCTCCTGCATCACCTAATGTGATGCACTTTCTTCCTCTTGAGTTATCTCGCGACAACTACTTATTATGGAGGGCCCAGTTTATTCCCCTACTAAAGAGCCATAAATGTCTCTCCATGGTTGATGGTACACAGTCCCCACCGCCCAAAGAGATTACCACCACTGGAGCTGACGGGAAAGATACCATCTCGCCTAACCCTGCCTTTGATGCCTGGGAAAGAACCGACCAGATGGTCCTCTCGTGGATCATCTCCTCTGTCACCGAACCCCTTCTTCCTCTCGTGGTCGGCCATACTACTGCCCAGGCCGTCTGGGATGCCCTTGCTCGTGCCTTCGCTTCCAGATCCAGGTCCCGCATCCTGCAACTACGTACCAAGCTCTGATACCATATAAAAGAATACACGATCTAGGAATGGAGGTAAGGCACTGGTTCGATTTACCGAGAGCTCTCCAACTTGTTTTGTACTGAGAAGAATATACAACAAATAGAATGCACAAGATTTACTCCCAGATTTATTGGGATTTACAGCCTCATTCACGGTGATTACCGTGATTTACGATACCCTGTTTTTGTGTCCTTGTCCTCTGTCCTTGGTGTCCAGCAATCTGTCATCTGGCTTCGGTCACTACTCACTGAACTCGGCTTCACTATGGATTCACCTCCTGTCCTATGGTGCGACAACATTGGTGCCACCTATCTTGCTGTCAACCCAGTCTTTCATGCTCGCACAAAGCATGTCGAAATTGACTTTCATTTTGTTCGAGAGCAAGTAGCAGCCAAACAACTTATTGTCTCCTTTATCTCGACAAAGGATCAACTTGCAGATCTTCTCACCAAAGCTCTGCCCGGGCCGTTTCACTTGGTTAAGAGACAAGCTTCATGTTGTTGATGCCACCATGAGCTTGAGGGGGCATGTTAGTGACACCCTCCGTGCCAGCACAACTGCCATCAATAGCACTGCCAAGATTAGTAACCACCGTTGTGACAGATTGCTGGACACCAAGGACAGAGGACAAGGACACAAAAACAGGGTATCGTAAATCACGGTAATCACCGTGAATGAGGCTGTAAATCCCAATAAATCTGGGAGTAAATCTTGTGCATTCTATTTGTTGTATATTCTTCTCAGTATAAAACAAGTTGGAGACCTCTCGGTAAATCGAACCAGAGCCTTACCTCCATTCCTAGATCGTGTATTCTTTTATACCCGGACTATTACTTGCAAACAGCCATCGCCACCGGCCTCCTACACTACGTGTGGGTGCAGTTTTTTGACAATTCACCGTGCGAATACCATGCCCACACCAACGACACCGGGGACCTGCTCCGTTCGTGGGACACATGGGCGACCAGCATCAAAGCCGGCAAGCTGCTCATGGGCCTGATGGCCGGAAATGAAACAGGTGAGAGCGGCTACATGCCGCCGAACATAACGATAGAGAAGGTGCCTCCGGTGATCAAGAATTACACCCTGTCCGGGGGCATCATGCTGCGGGACCGCTTCATGGACAGCCACACCAACTACAGCGGCCAGGTGTACCCCTACATCAAAAGGACAACTACTGGTACTACTCCTGATCCGGTGCCGCTTATTAGGCAAGTCGTGTGCGAACTCCGGCCATCATGTACGCGCATGGACTTAACGTTACGTTGGGTTGGGTTGGCTTGGCGAGCTTACGTTGTTGTGTCTCTACTCTCTGGCTAGTTATCGTTCGTATGTCGTCCAAATAATACTGCCTGCGACTGCATGGTACTGTACCAGAATGATGATGGCAGCGCTCTAGAGCCTTTCCCATGGAATGAGCTGAGCTTTTGGGCCATGATCACTGCATGTGTTTGTTACCACTTCTCCGATATTAATGTGGTATATATGTATATGTATGCTGTTGCGGAGTGTCTGTAGTAATGTTATCACAATAGAATCTGACGTCTAAATAGATCAATGAGTTCGTTCGATTTGAATCGATTGGACCGTTCAATCGAACCGATTTGAACCGTGACATCGTTATAATATTGATACATACTTCGATCTGACTTTATGATACAAGACAATAAGAAATAAAGTATAATGATCAAAATAAAAAAATATGATTCTATAATTATTAGTCATGATTATATAATTATACAAGTAAAAATAATAATTAAAAAATTAAAAAATTGACATTAAAATTTTGTAATATTTCATTGGTCTTCACTCATCACAATTAATATCTATGCTCCTTTAAACTTTAAATATATTTAAAATAAAATGATAAATAATAACAAGATGATTTTATTCATATATAAATATCATTTTAAATATATAAATATTTTTACGTTTATTTTTTTTATTTTAAAGAGTGAATCGGGTAGGATCGGTTCGGACCGGTACTCACCGGTCGAACCGCGATTTGTCCGGTTCGTCCGGTTCTTTAACATTAGACCGGATCGGCCTTAATCGAACCGATTCCTAAACTGATTCACGATCGGACCGATCCGATCGATTCGATCCGATTCTAATAACACTGATATGTAGTTTGAATAATATATTATATACATGTACTAGTTACCAAGCCAATTAAGGTAACTAAGTTGCGTCCTTTTTTCTATTTGGAAAAAATCTTCGGGGAAAAGTTGTCCCTAGCTAGCTATTCCCCGGCCCTTAAATCTACATTCTATACTCCAATCATTATCTAATTATCTTGTGCTTGTATGTCTGTGAGTTATATATATATATATATACCTCTAAATTCTATCTGTATCGTACCGCACGTACCTTCAAGAATTAATACACGTGTATATATATCTATATATATACCTTTAAACTTTAACCTTTAGGAGATAGATATAACAACTTTGATTATATATGGAGATATATATTAAGGTAGATTATATTTATATATATATAAGGTAGGTGTCTAAGAGGCCGTTTGGTATCGGGTTAGAGCGGAGATATTCTCACTCTAATCTCATTCTACGTTTGATATGGTTAAAATGGACGGGGATAAACTGGTTTAAGGGAAATAGGATTAACCCTGATTTTAGGGTTAGAAATGGGGACAAGTCATTCCAACCTTTTGTGTTGGAACGACTTATCCTCATTTTTCTAACCCCATTTCATCCCTTGTGTACCAAACGTATATGAGAAGAAAACTAGACATAAATTATCTTAGAATGATTTACACATATTCTCCTCAACTTTTATCCCGATATCAAACAAGAAACAACATTTAATTAAGGGTTTCTTGATAAGGGTACTTTCAAGAGAATAAGGATAATTTACCCGTTCTTATTTACATAAAGCACATCTCACAATGTCTTTCAAATAATTGAGACAATGCAAATAACCAAGATATTTTATTTAATTTTTCTCAACACATAATTACTATGATATCGTAATTTTAAAGAGCATCTCTAAAATATAAACGAGAAATTAAAAAAAAACTCAAGTAAAATGGGACTAATTGCCTACCCTGAGGCTACGTAATTGTCTGAGAGAGCCAGCTTGTGGTAATGAGACGGAACAAAATAATATTGTGACACACCTCCGACTTAATTGTATTGGTAGTGCTGCTCAGACAAGTCGATCGCGTGAAAACTAGAATAAGTAGCATCTGTCTAGTATTAATGCTACTACTGGTAATTAAAGACTAATGATGGCAGATAATTAATTAAGTTTTCCCTGCATGAAGGGAGAGCTTAATTTGGGCCGTATATCAATACTGCTGTTGCCGTGTGATGTTGTGGTTAGGTGTCTCTTTTAGTTAGTAGTACCTGCACTTGCTACCAAAATTAACCTGCGCTCTCTTCTTTGAGATATAAAAAGATAAAAAGAAAAATTATACGAGTGCTAGCTCTTAGTAAATTGTACCTGTACGTACAAACTGCATGCATGCGACAATGATCACCTGATTAATTAATTTCCGATATCAGCTTCGTCCCTGAAAGACCTGGTGATCGAGCAAGTGAAACATCTTGGTCGGAGGCTGGAACCTCGATCTGATTCTTGCTTACAAGACCAATTAATTTGTTTCCCGGCCCAACACTTGTACTTCAAACAAGAACTACCTGAACCGGTACTGGGAGGAGAACCACTCTCAAATCCCCAGCGTCCACTGCATTGCTGGGCCACGCCATTGGACTAAAGAGATGAGAGAACAAAAAAAGGCCCATACCTCATATCTAAAAAAGATCTACTGGAGGTGCAAATTAAGAATGTGATCTACTCGGAGCGGCCCCCACTCGAGGGCAGCTTCACAGTTGGACTTTCAATTTTTTTTTGGTGCTTTGAACTCCAATTGAGGCGCCATTTATTGCGCCGGATTAATTTAACTCCCGACTTGAAGAGCTTTCTAATGGTATATATTAATGGGCCCAATTTGGGATGCATTGGTACCTTAAAAGTCGTGCCCAACATCGAGGGAGGGCGCCGCGATTGAGTTTGACACCTTCGCCGTCGCCGTAGCTTAATATCTTCACAATCTGAGCACAATAAGTTTACTTAAAATACGACCACTATATCTATGTTTAATCAATATCCGACTGTTGGATCTGCTCTTAATCAAAATCTGAATGTTAGATTTAAGTTTGATCAAGATTCGACAGTTAAATTTACTCCCGATCTAAACTTGATCAAGATCAGATCGTTAGATTTTTTTTCTTTTTTTCGATAGGTTCCATCGTTAAACTTGCTCTCAATCTAAAGCTGATCTAGATCCTACTATTAGATTTGTTCATGCTCTAAAGTTTATCGAGATCCGACTGTTGGATTCACTTCGGATCAAAATATGACTGTTAGATTTAAATTTGATCAATATCCGAGTGTTGGATTTACTTCTGATCTAAAGTTGATCAAGATCCGACTATTAAATTTACTCTCAATCTAAATCTGACTATTAGATTTAAGTTTGTTCAAGATCCAACCATTTAGATTAGCTTCCGATCTAAATCTAATCAAAATCCGATCGTTAGATTTCCTCCTGATCAAAACTTGATCAACATCCGGATGGTGGGTTTCATATTTTGTAATTTACGATGAAATATTTTCGTCGCTAATCCATCTCTAAACTATAAGAATTTTTACGATGAATAAATTATCGTCACTAATCTATCTCTAGTTTTGCGATATAAATATTTGATAGAGTAGATGGACGTACAGAAACCCACAGATGGAGTATCTAGAGACGATCTAGAGGGGGGTGAATAGATCTGTCACCCACTAAAAACTTACTACAGCAGAAACAGTTGCGGAATATAATCAAACTGTTATAGGATGTCCGGAAGGCACTCACTCACAATCAGAATGATCGGCTCTCACGCGATACTAAACAATCATCTACTGAGCGATGAACAGAGATAAAGAACAAATGTAAATCACAAACGTGGACAGTGAAATTTTAAGGTGGCTCGACCTCAAACCCGAGGTCTACGTCCACCCCACACTCAAACTAGAGTGTGGCTTAACTGCTGATACATAGCTTCCGCTGATCCACAGCTTCGGGGTAAAAACCCTACAGACCGCTGGGCCTTATAGCTTACGCCGACCAGAGGAGTCCTCCTCTGCAACCGCTGGGGCTTACAGCTTCACCTGTCCAGAGGATACCACACCTCTGCAACCGCTGGGGCTTACAGCTTTACCCGTCCAGAGGATACCACACCTCTGCCCGCTGAGCGTCACAGCTTGCTCCGCTGACAAACAGCTTGAAAAAGAGTTTCTAAAATGAAAAGAAAACAGGTGAAGAAACAAGAATCCACGAAGGAATATAGCTCAACACTGAGCCAACTCAGCTCCGGTTCTGAACCTGGAGACTGAAGAACAACCTTTCTCTCTCAATTCTCTCAAAACACTTCTCTCAGAACTCTCCTTCTTTTCTGCTCTCTTAGTCTTCTTTTTCTCTCTGGATCATACAGGCGCTAGCTCTCTCTGCTTCAACTCTCAATAATGCAATCTGCTCTTCTGGCACGATCAGTCTTCTCTTGAAGGAGAAGCTTCATATATATAGTGATAGCAGAGAGTTAGGGCGTGTGCTCTCCATGATTCCCGCCCAAACACCTTGGTCACGTGACATCATCCCAGCTTACTACTTTACATGTGTCACGATCCTGGCACCTCCTCCGATCTTGGATCACGTGCCATTCTTAATCTTCACGAAAAGGCATCTATCAAGGTATCAGACATAAAGTCACCTTCAGACAATTATACGAGTTATAAAGAGATTGCACGGAGTAAATATTCTGACAGAGCTGAAGTGCACAGACTCAATATGGCATTCACACACACACATGCACAGACTCAACATTTATGCACAAGCAGATGCACAGACTTGATTACGGATGCACTGACTATGTATATACAATGTGCAAGTGTTGCACAGACCTACAATGCAGTACACAGTGATTTGCACAGACTAGCACCATGCACCGACTTGGAAACTCATGTGCACAAGATCGAGCATGAGGCAAAAGATGCACCGATGCAAGGGTTGCACCGACCGTGCTTGTGCTATACGAGAAGATTGCACCGACTATGTGTGCTTGTGCATGAAGCGAAAACGTGCACTAACCTAGCATATGCATAGACCTTAAGCGCTCGCAGCAAAAGCTGCACTGACCTAATGAAGATATTGCACCGAGGCAATACTTGCACCGAGACGCAAGGTAAGACGCACACAGAGACGATGGATATGCACCGAGTCTAAGCTAGACGCAAAGTAAGACACAATCAGAGATGCTGGATATGCACCGAGTCTAAGCTATGAGAGACGCAAAGTAAAATATGTATGTGATGCAAACAGAGACGCAAGAGTAGACGCAGATGTGTATTGACCGTGTGTGTGCATTAGACGAAGCATGAGACGTAGACTTCACCTAAATAGTGAAGTGCACAGACTTCATAAATGCATGAAGTAAAATAATGCACTGACCTATATGAAGTAAAAGACACAGGATAAGACGGACACATAATGTGCACTGACTTGCGTCTGCCTAATGCAAAGATTGCACGGACATGCATGTCACGCCCCGAGCACAGAAGGAACCCAAAGACGCGTGACAGGTTTATATCAATCGTGTCAATCAAGGCGTTAGTGTATTCAACACAAAGATAGAGCGCGCAAGAGTAAAATAACCCAATCCTTTATTTCATCACAAACCTTCAAAGTACTTCTGTTACAAACCTCTTAATGAAAGTACTAAGACTCAAATGAAATAAAAATACAATGGAAGACTCAAGAAAATAGAAAATATAAGACTAGTAGATGCTTGGATAGTTGGAGTAACTCTAATCTCATCACTCTTGACTTTCCCCATCTGAAAGAGTTTTGTCCTCATACTTACCTGAAAAATAAGGGAAAACACTATGTGAGTGAATGCTCAGTAGGGATTATATCTCAAGAGCTAGCTTGCTTTAAGTAATTACTTGTTACATGAAATGCAATAAGCTGTGCATGCTCGCAAGAAACGACAATAGAGAGATTGTATTACAAGAGATTAGAGAATGTATATCAAGTGATAGTGAGTGAACTTAGCAAGTCTTTCAAGAACTCATGTCAATATAGCAAGATAATCAAGCACGTGTATTTATCATGTCAAGTGATCATGTCATGTCAAGAATTGGCTATCATGTTTCAAGAAAGTACAATAAATACCCTTTTCGGGTCACGCAAGTCATGTCATGTCAAGTCAAGTCAAGTACGAGATTTGTGGAATGTCTATCAAGCTAGTCATGTACTTCAGTACAATGCCATACCGTGATCATTACAACTCCCATGGGCACTAGTACTTTCGGGTGCTCCACCCAGGACCAGATCGGGTCCTATATGCGCAGGCATTGATCATGTATTTTCGACATCCACTATAGTTATAGCCAATATGGAATTTCAAAGGAACACGCTTGTAGGAAACTTTAAGGTAGATCTTGTAGAATAGAATCACAAGGACTGAACATGATATGTAAGAATGATAATAATGGTACAATCACGATTGACGATAAAACTAGGTGGAATCGACTCCCTTACTTGGGTGTCATGACAATAAGAATAAGCGCTCATATAGAGATGGTCGCTCGTTCTTGTACATGATAAGGTAGATAGAAGTATGTCACATCATTCTTTAAGAAGTATTAATGGCATGGTTTCCCATTCCATTAATTAAAGAGTATTCTCATGACATCAAAATAGCATATCATGAGGGCCGGTATACCATGTTTCTTTCGAGTGTTATGGAAATCAAGTAGTGTCATGGGTTTTGATGGTACAACCTGCTCGACTGCCTTGAGGGAATCCAAGACTAGCGAAGTCTTACGGAGGTCTCTATGATAAAGTTACTGGTCCAAAGGAACGGAATGTCCCAGGGAGGGTTTATCTATCACCGAGAAATAGTGGTAATCGATAAAACATCATGAAACGTGGGGCTATATTCACGGAATGGAATATAGTGCCAGTATACACAACCCATGGTCAAGGGTTGCTGAAACACGAAAATCAGGAAATCAGGAGTTCAGTAAATTGATGCCTGAGCTTAAGTCTTCATTTTCTAAATTGACGCCATTGTTAGGGTCATCAGTTTATCAAATGACGACTGTTTATTCAGTCGTTACATCCAGATTATGTAACAATTAATATCTATAAACATTTTCAAGTTTTGATTATTATCAAAATGACGCCTTTCATGAAGACTTCAATTCTGTAAACAGCACCCTAGTCAGGGGCGTCATATATCGAATTAAAGGGCAGGGTATATGTCGTCATTTCAATATCCAGAAAAATATACACATCCATATAATTCACAGTTTATCACTAAATTGGCGCCCGTGTAAAGGGGCATTCATTTAATTGACGACCTAGCTACGGTCATTATTTCTTTGTCATCTGATTTGCACTGGATAGGTACAATCGTAGACACATGGTTTTTAAAGTATTTTCAATCAAGAAACTAGGGACATGGACAGATAGAGAAAAATAGCATGAATTTTCTAGTATAATCATGCATTAGTTTACATGTAAGGTTTCATTGTTATTAAATTTCTAAACATGTGTATTTATTAATTAGCTAACAAATTGACGACTGTTTACATAGTCGTTAACTCAAATAGCGCCCTAGATTGGGTCGCTATTTCAGTTCATGCAGAAAATAATTAAAACTCCATCCAGAGCGATACCTGTAATCCCTTACATACCTATATGCATGTATACACCCTAAAATTATTAGATTTGGCTTAACACTTGAGAAAACCTACCTTTGACGATGATCTGGTTGAAAGGAACATAAAGAGTTTGAAGAAAATGATACTATGTTTCCAACAGAGTAACGAATAGCCAATATAACAAGGGCAGCATCTCTTTAGCAATTGCAATATCCACACCCCTTCTAAGAAAGAAGCTGTAGGATGATGACAACAAGAGCAGTATCGTAGCAACTGGTAGCTTGGTTTTCTTCTGGTTCTGGCGGCAGAAGAACGGATGAAGAGAAGAAGACTTCCTCCCTTTAAAGAAGAAACGGAGGCCCCTCTTCTCGATAACGGCAGCAAGAGGAAAAGGAAGAAGAATATGAAGAACACCCACGTTCTTCACTTATCCATGGCAGGATGAAGAGGATGCAGGTGCTGTCCGCCC
The DNA here is from genome assembly GCA_022559845.1 of Amorphophallus konjac. Taxonomy (NCBI): domain Eukaryota; kingdom Viridiplantae; phylum Streptophyta; class Magnoliopsida; order Alismatales; family Araceae; genus Amorphophallus; species Amorphophallus konjac. The sequence continues at coordinate 293,644,511 of CM040119.1, forward strand.
TTCGAATGCAGTAGGAAGAAGTTGAAGAACTTTCTTGTGTTCTTCACGCACGGAGCAACAACAGGTTGTTGAAGAAAAGAGCTAGCAGGTTGGCTCGACAAAAGGGTTGGTATTTATAGGAGAAGGAATCTAATGGGTTCTAGGAGTTTGATTAGAACTAAAATTTCCCATGTAGAATCCTTATTAAACTTAGACACCCAGGTATTGATCCTTTTCCCAATCAGAACTTACCCAGTTAGCATCTCTGTTCGAACCAAACACTAACGGGTCCCGTTTTGAAATGACGCCTAAGGTTGGGGCGTTGTTTCAATAATTGACACATGTATACGCAGTCTTCAATTCCTTATATGACGCCTGTCATGGGGGCGTCAATTATTAAATTAGCGCCATTTGAGCTATCTTCATTTAAATAACGACCTGACAGGAGGCGTTATTCTCTTATGACCTATTTGTTATATGTTTTAAGTATATATATGAGTTGGGCGATTATTATTGGTTTAATCTTTTAATCCATTTAGGATTTTATACCTTTAATTTACCAGGGTTGCTACACCCTCCCCCACTTAGAAGAATTTGATCCTCAAATTCAATCACACATATTTACGGAGGGTGCTGGATACATACCTTTAGAATAAATCTGGGAATCGCTTCCTCATGGACTCCTCAGTCTCCCATGTGGCTTTGTGCTCTGAGCATTTACTCCATTGCACTTTAACCATGGGAATGGTTTTATTCCTTAATGTACGTACCTCGCGATCGAGGATCTTCATGGGTTTTTGTTCGTAGGTGAGATCCCTTTGAATCACCAGGTCTCCATGATCGATGATATATGACGGATCATGCACATTCTTCTTCAACATGGATATGTGGAACACATTATGAACTTCGGACAATTGAGGAGGTAGAGCGACACGGTAAGCAACATCGCCAACTCTTTCTAGTATCTCAAAAGGTCCGATAAACCTTGGTGTAAGCTTGCCCTTAACACCAAATCTCCTTATTCCACGTCCAGGTGATATTTTGAGAAGTACGTGATCTCCGACTTGGAATTCTAGATCTCTTCTTCTTGTGTCAGCATAAGCCTTCTGTCTAGACTGAGCTACTTGAAGTCTCTCTCTAATCATCTAAATCTTTTCAGTGGTATCCCTTACCATGTCTGGGCCTAAGAGTTGTTTCTCGCCAACTTCATCACAGCACAACGGTGATCGGCAACTCCTTCCGTATATGGCTTCGAAAGGTGCCATTTGTATACTTGCCTGGTAGCTGTTGTTGTATGCAAACTCGACTAATGGCAAGTGATCATGCCAACTTCCACCAAAATTGATGATGCAAGCTCTGAGCATATCTTCTACTACCTGATTTATTCTCTCTGTCTGACCATCCGTCTGAGGATGAAAAGCAATACTAAAGTTGAGTCTTATCCCCAACAAATGTTGTAGACCCTTCCAGAAATGAGACGTAAAACGAGGGTCTCGGTCAGACACGATTGAGACAGGTACTCCATGTAACCTGACTATCTCCTTAATGTATAATGCAGCAAGGACGTCAATTGACCATCAGCTCTTGGTTGACAAGAAATGTGCCGACTTGGTCAGACGGTCTATGATAACCCAAATTCCATCATGTCCTCCTCTAGATTTAGATAGTCCCATAATGAAGTCCATACCGACATCCTCCCACTTCCACTTGGGAATATCAAGAGGATGTAGCTTACCGACAGGCTTTTGGTGTTCCGCCTTGACTTGTTGGTAAGTGAGACAGCGAGATACAAAATCCCCTATTTCTCTTTTCATATTGGGCCACCAAAAGGTCCTTTTTAAATCTTGGTACATTTTGGTAGATCCTGGATGAATCGTGTATCTCGATCTATGAGCTTCATCTAAGATCTTTTTCTTTAGCTCTGGACAATCTGGGATGCAACTTCTATCTCTGAATAACAACCTTCCATCTAATGCTAATTTGAAATCAGATGGCTCTTCCATTTTACCCTTGATTTCCACTAATACCGGGTCATTATCTTGCAGTCCTTGTATCTCTGAGAGTAGATCTGGCTGTATGCTCATATGGGATAGTGTGACACACCTACTCTCCTTGTCCATGCTTATATTAAGTTTAGAGAATTGTTCTAGTAGCTTCCACTCTTGAATCAAACAATTGGCTAATATTACTCTTGGCTTGCGACTGAGGGCATCAGTTACAGGATTACCCTTTCGAGGATGATATTGTATTGTGAAGTCGAAGTCCTTGAGATATTCTAGCCAACATCTTTGCCTCATATTCAACTCCTTCTGAGAGAAAAGATACTTGAGACTCTTGTGATCGGAGTATACAGTGAACTGCACTCCGTATAAGTAATGTCTCCAGATCTTCAATGCAAACACTACCGCAGCCAATTCTAGATCATGTACTGGGTAGTTCTCTTCATGTTTCTTTAGCTGTCGAGATGAGTAAGCTATGACTCTCCCTTGTTGCATTAAGACACATCCAAGACCAATGCCAGATGCATCGGTGTATACCTTGAATTTCTCACCTTCAATTGGTAAAGCTAAAACCGGGGCAGTAGTTAGGTGATCTTTGAGAGCTTGGAAGCTTCTTTTACATTCCTCGCTCCATTCATAACGGATCTCCTTGCGAGTCAGCCTAGTGAGTGGTATGGCGATCTTAGAGAAATCCTTGATGAATCGCCGGCAATAGCCCGCAAGACCCAAGAAACTACGGATCTCGCTAGCATTGATCGGTCTTTCCCAATTCCTTACAACTTCAACCTTTGATGGATCTACGGATAAACCGTCCTTTGAAATCACGTGACCTAGGAAAGACACTTCTTCTAGCTAGAATGCACATTTACTAAGCTTTGCATATAATTGATTTGTCCTTAATATCTGTAATGCAATCCTCAAATGCTCTTCATGTTCTTCCTTGGTCTTTGAATAAATCAATATATCATCAATGAAAACCACCACGAACTGATCTAGATGAGGCCTGTATATACTATTCATCAACTGCATAAAGGCAGCAGGGGCATTTGTTAATCCAAAAGGCATAACAACAAATTCATAGTGCCCATACCTGCTTCTGAACGCGGTCTTATAAATGTCCTCATCTTTGATCCTTAGTTGGTGATATCCCGACCTGAGATCGATCTTCGAGAAATACTTAGATCTTTGATCGAATAACTCATCGATTATCGGCAGTGGATACTTGTTCTTGATAGTGAGATGATTCAACTGTCGATAGTCGATGCATAACCTCATGGATCCATCCTTTTTCTTTACAAATAGTACAGGTGCTCCCCATGGGGAAGTACTCGGCCTAATAAATCCCTTCTTAAGAAGCTCCATCAATTGTTCCTTTAACTCCTTGAGTTCGACAGGGGACATCCTATAAGGTGCCTTAGAAACTGGACCAGCACCAGGGACCAAGTCGATGGTGAAGGCCACTTCTCTTTGTGGGGGTAGTCCAAGCAAATCTTCTAGAAACACATCCAGGAATTCTCGTACAACTGGGATGTCTTCTATCTTAGACTCCTTAGTCTCCTTAATGGTGACAAAAGTAAAGAAAGATACACATCCTTTCTTTATTAGCTTGCTAGCTCGGAGAGCCGAAATAAGAGGTGACTTGCTTTGATTCTTAGGGCTAGTATAAACTAGTTTCGGAAGCTCCTTGAAAGTAATCTTGCTGTTACAGCAATCAACAGTTGCCTGGTACTTGGATAACCAATCAACTCCTAATATGATATCATAGTCCTTCATATCTAGGCATGTGAGGTCGATAGGAAAGTTTCTTCCTTTAACCAGGACTTCACAGTTTTGGTAATGGTGAACAATATCAGCCTCGTTTTCAAGAGGAGTTGAAATAACTAATCTTATCCATTTCGGTTCCATAGGTAATGGGTCAGCAAACTTCTTGGAAATAAATGAGTGTGATGCGCCAGTATCAAATAAGACATATGCAAACTTGGAACAAACTTGCAGTGTACCTTCCACTAGTCCGCCTTTGTCTTGTTCCGTCTCCTTAATAGCTTGGAGGCGTGCATTCTTCGTCACCGGGCGTTTCCCATCACCGGCTTGATCATTAAGCAACGGGCAGTCGGGAATCCGATGATCACGGCTCCCACAACAGAGACAAGCTCTAAGTTTTCTCCAACATTCTTCGGCCTTATGCTCGGCCTTGTCATAGTGTTTACACACCACTTTAGAAGGTGTGGTGGTAATGGAGAATGGCTTGGTCTTTTTGAACTTCTGTTCTTGGGAAGGTGTCCCTCCATTATTTGGCCTCTTCTTGTTGAAATTGGGTTTGAAGGAACCAGAACTAGTGACCTGTTCCTTGTTATCTTTCCCACGAATCCTATCAGATAGTTCCATGGCATCTTCTAATAACTGGGCTCATCGTACCATCTCCGAATAGACTTGTATGTCCATCGGCGCCAGCTGTGTGATATATTGGGGCCTGAGCCCATTAAGAAATCTTCTAGCTTTCATCTTCTCGGTACTGACTAGATGTTTCGCATACCGGGACAACCTAGAGAATTGTGCTTCGTATTGAGCCACCAACAAAGATCGTTGCTTAAGTGCGGTGAAATCGGCAGCTTTCTTCTCTTGGACTCGGTCTGAGAAATATTTATTGTTGAAATGTTCAACAAATTCCTCCCATGTAACCAGGCCTTGCTCTAAGGTGGCTTCTACCGACTCCCACCAGCATCGGGCATCTCTCTCTAGTTGGAATGTAGCTAATAAGACCTTCTCTTGGTCCATGCATTGCATAACCCTGAAGATACGTTCAGTCTCTCAGATCCAGTGCTCGGCGTCATCTGGATCAGTGGATCCTATGAACTTAGGAGGGTTCATGTTTCTAAAGCTTTGATGGAGATTTCCAGCTCCACGGTGCACACCACCTTGTGCCACCTGTTGAAGTGCCTGCGTCATGCCTTGAATAGTACGTTGCATGTTACGCCACTGAGCACGTTCGGCAGCCATTGTCCTACAAGGATTTTAGATAAGTAATTAATATGAGATTCAACCAAGAATTGAGTATCTAGATTACCTTAACCCATAGCTCTACCCAATCTCACCAGTTAAAGGTTTAAACCTATCCTTGGACTTGGGTTTCCTAGGAATTGAATATCCTAGGCTCTGATACCACAAAACCTGTCACGCCCCGAGTGCGGAAGGAACCCGGAGATGCGTGACGAGTTTATATCAATCATGTCAATCAGAGTGTTAGTGTATTCAACATAAAGACAGAGCGCACAAGAGTAAAATAACTGATGCGGGACGGACATGTGACCTGGGACTCTAGCTCGCGATCGTCCCTAAGCGACGGAAGACATGGGACCGTGCGCAGTTGAGAAACCGGCAGTGAGTCTCGGGTATCGACCTTTCCACGTTAACTCGGGTCGAGTCACGGGATGGGTTACACTCACTCTCTTGCAGCGGTGATACAATTGATATAACGGGCTAATAACCTATCACGTGCAGCTGCATATACAAATAAATACGAGTAAAACAAATCCTACAATGAGGGTGGCGAGTGTACCTCCACGCTCCGGGCGTGGGGAAGATGTTCCCAGCCAAGTACGATAACTCCCGGTAACAACGGTAAAAGTTAATTACAACAGTAACTTTTATTGCCCACTCCACGTAGGAAGGTAAAGGGCTACAAGTGGGGCCCGGGAGGACCGGCCCTGCGTTGACGGGCAGCAATCTAGAGGCGCGTACGGCACGGACTCGGCCTGGTGGTCTGACTCGGCACTATTCCAACTCGGTTGCTGACTCGCTGGACAGCAAGCAACGGTTTCCAAAGGAACGCTGCCTTCTTGAGATCTTAGGGAGGCGCCGCTTGGCTGGGACGATGGCGGGATGTCCCTGATCGACACTCTGAAGGGGCGGTCGCTGAAGTTGACCTTTGATATTTATTTTCTGAATTTTCTCCCGGACTGAGTTGTGCTGGCTGAACTCGGATCTGCTCTGCACACCTTCACAAAAATAATTCCTACGACCAGATCCAATGTCGGATTGATGCACAAGAGGTACCGATGGATAGAGGACTCAGAGAGATATAACATATATTTTTGGTGGCTCCATTCACAGAATGGATTAAAAATAAAAATGACTGTAAACTGCCTTTTTTTCTGACCCGGACTGACAGACACACAGGGCAGAGATGGATCTTCCTGAAACAGACCTTTGACCGAGGTCTAAATGATTTTTTTTGACTCAACGAAAATTATGGTGGAAGGGGGTATACGTGAGGAACACTAGGAAATTTTTGTGCATTTTCTAAATTTTTTTAAGTGGGTGGGGAAATTACAACAAGGAGACTCTGTCCCGTAGATCTGCAAAATGGCAGATTACTGAGAGGATAAACGAAAATATGGAAAATTTATCAAATGGACTCCAAATGACACGAAATTTTAACTGGAGGTTAGGGGAGATGGACAGAAAAAACTATAAAAATTAAGGCTCGATCAGACAACAAGAACCAGAGATACCATTTCGGAGAAGAGGTTATGTCTTGATTTGGACAGAACTCCGGCGATGGCGGTGGCGGCGCGATGGTGGCACGAATGGAAGGCGGCGGCCGGAAGTCGCATCCAGCAGAGGTTGAAAATCTTGGAGTCACACCAAGATGAGGGCTTCACACCCTAGAATGGGCAGCAATCACTGCTGCAAGGGGGAGATGAGAGATACAAGGGGTGCCCCTTGGGCTTGCTCTTGGCAAAAATACTTAATTCTTCAATAATTCTTCTAATGACACTATACATAGGCTTATATAGAGAATGGAAAGGGGTGGGGGCTGGGAATTTCATGGGAGAGAGGCCATTTTCTTCCCCCATGTGGTCAAAAACTCAAAATAAATAAATTACATATGGAGGGGACACTCCTTTGAAAGGAAGGAAGGCATCATGGACTTTTTAGTCCATTTGTCCCCTTTGAATGTCAAACCATCTAGAAGCCCACCTTGGACCTTTGACTAGCTCTACATGGACCCCTAGGGCTTAGGTGGACCAATGGGAAAGGGTATGGGGGCCCCTTGATGGTTCTACTGGACTTTTGCACAAAAACCCAAGAATCCTAAGGAATGACAAAGTGGCTTATAAAGCCTTACAATTGCACATGTGTTTTCCCAAGGATATAAAAGTAAACTAAAGGACACAAATACAAAAATAAAAGTTAGTGCCCGGTGTTGATTCCCATCAATTCTCCCCGGGTGGGAAGAACTCGACCCCGTCGAGTAGGGGTGCGGCTGCTCGAGTAGCTCCGGCGGATCCGTCATCGAACCTGGAAGCGCGGAGTACGCTCCACTCCAAATAATCGACACATGCTCATCCCGTATAGATTCGATATGCACACGTTGCTATGGGTATGAGGCTAGAGGTGGACACTCCGGGGTGGGGTCACTCTCAAAAGCGGGGAAGGCGGCTCGAAGACTCACTAGGAATCTCCGCTGGGTCCCTTTATGTGACTAGATCCTATATGTGAGGTAGAATCGATCCCAAAGTCCGACAAGTCTCGCACTCGAAAGGGACTGACAACGCGAGCGTACAAAGGACCGACTCGACTAGATGTATGCACAGACGCACAATGCACTCGACAAACAAACCAGACGAAACAAAGACTCACACATGACCCTAAACAAACCTAATATTAGTCCGACCTACGCATAGGCAATGGTGGACCAGGACACCCGAATATGTGCCATGCATGCATTTGACGTAACCAGAGGTTAACGTCATGGGGAACTCCTAGACATCCTACGATGCACCACTCATGGACATTGGGCTTGGATGTGGGAAGTCCGGGAGGTTCGGATGGTTTAGGTGGGTCGGGGGAACCAAAGTCTTCATTACCCCCAAATGATGGTTCGGACCTATTGCTATGTGGAGGTTGTTTGGCCCGAGTGGAAAAGGTGTGATAGTAAACTCCGCGGAAAAAGTGGAGTGAAGATGATAGCTCGGGAGATTCACTAGTGAAGGGGTCAAAAGGGTCAAAGAAGGTATGACCCCGAGAGATGGGTTCCAACATGACATGGTCCCAAGTTTGAAATTCATAGTCACCGTCATACATTATGATCGGTGGGACGACGGTCATGTGTAGAAAATAAGATTCCTCCCTCGGGCAAAAGGGTATGAAGTCGGGCTCGGTCGACATGGGGAGGAATAAGAGAATCTCCATGGTGACACAACCCACGGTGCACCCGAGGTAATGGACCCTAAGGCCAGATGAGTGAAGCTAAGACTAGCGGGTTGTTCGAAGCCTCGGGCCAATGAGTGTGTCAACTTCCATTGCGAGTCTAATCCCACAATAAGGTCATCCAAGGTGTCAACATGGTGACTAGACCGGAATGTGGTATGGAATGAGTTGACCGACACTAATGGTAGAGTGGGGTCCATTGATGGATAAGGAGGCGGGACCAAGCCATCCTTGAGCCAACTAAGAAGCGGCTCGGCTATGAAAAGCGTACCCGTTAGAAACACGGGTGGCTCAGAATGAAGTGGCTCCAAATGCGATGGTTCCGGATAAAGATCGGAAGTAGATGGTGGTGGCATTGGAGCTCTCGTGGGTGGTGAAGAAGCACGTGTCCTTTCCATCCTATCCAACCAATCTGAAAGCATTTTCTTGATTTCATCTAAGGTGTGGGTTGGAGTAGGGGCCTCGGGGTGGACTCGCTCCTCATCTCTTGGCCTGGGGGTGGGCCTAGGCTCGGCTACCGGTGGGGCTTCTTGCCTCCAACTATATCCCACTTGGTTGGAGGTGAGGGTGTGGGGTCGACTGGAGATGTGACCCACTTGTTTGGAGATGATTTGTCGGGGTTGGCTGGAGGTGACTGGGTGGGACTGGTTGGAGGGGACCGGTTGGGGAACGTAGACCTTCCTAAGTTCTCTCTTCATGTCCCACCATGATTTGAGGGGCCATTGCCTCCTAACCTGCCTTAAGCCTTCGATGGTTCTCCATTTTTTGGCAGCCCGGTCATGAAGCCTATCCTTGGCAAAATAGAATTGTCCAGCCTCGGACATGGGATAGCAAGCGAAGTATTTTTCCATGGCGGCTTCCCAACATAGGTAATCGCCCGGGTCGTTGGGGCCATAAAAATCTGAGGCTTCGGGCCTACAGAAGTGGAGAGGATGGTTGCCTAACCCATGGGTGGGCCAACGGTCAGATCGCCTCGGCGACCGAGATTCCATTAGGAATAGGGAATTACAAGGCGGACATGCCGACACACGGAGACAAGACACTAGACACGACGACAATGCAAGTTGGAATGCACTAACTAATGCACACTAAGGACCCTAGACATAAACCAAGACTCGGTACATGGCGGAGTTAATCGATCCGAAGATCACTCGCGCAAGTGTGCGGCCTTCCCGATAGGCGTAGTCTAACGTTCGGACAACACCTTTTGATATACCGATTAATGACATGCAAATGTGACACTTAGACCGACTTAGACGATGACTACACGTAAATGACACTTTTTTTTATTTTTGACCAAATACTACACTAGACTCAACTGGCGCTCTGATACCAAATTGATGCGGGACGGACATGTGACCTGAGACTCTAGCTCGCGATCGTCCCTAAGCGAGGGAAGACGTGGGACCGTGCGTGGTTGAGAAACCGGCAGTGAGTCTCGGGTATCGGCCTTTCCACGTTAACTCGGGTCGAGTCACGGGACGGGTTACACTCACTCTCTCGCAGCGGTGATACAATTGATATAACGGGCTAATAACCTATCACATGCAGCGGCATTTATGAATAAATACGAGTAAAGCAAAGCCTACGAGGAGGGTGGCGAGTGTACCTCCACGCTCCGGACGTGGGGAAGACGTTCCCTGCCAAGTACGGTAACTCCCGGTAACAATGGTAAAAGTTAATTACAATAGTAACTTTTATTGCCCACTCCACGCAGGGAGGTAAAGGGCTACAAGTGGGGCCCGGGAGGACCGACCCTGCGTTGACGGGCAGCAATCTAGAGACGCATACGGCACGAACTCGGCCTGCTGGTCCGACTCGGCACTATTACAACTCGGTGCTGCGCCAACTCGGTTGCTGACTCGCTGGATAGCAAGCAACGGTTTCCAAAGGAACGCTGCCTTCCTGAGATCTTAGGGAGGCGCCGCTTGGCTGGGACGATGGCGGGATGTCCCTGATCGACACTCTGAAGGGGCGGTCACTGAAGTTGACCTTTGATATTTATTTTCTGAATTTTCTCCCGGATTGAGTTGTGCTGGCTGAACTCGGATCTGCTCTGCACACCTTCACAAAAATAATTCCTACGACCAGATCCAATGTCGAATTGATGCACAAGAGGTACCGATGGATAGAGGACTCAGAGAGCTACAACATATATTTTTGGTGGCTCCATCCACAGAACGGATTAAAAATAAAAATGACTGTAAACTACCTTTTTTTTCTGACCCGGACTGACAGACACACAGGGCAGAGATGGATCTTCCTGAAACAGACCTTTGACCGAGGTCTAAATGATTTTTTTTGACTCAATGAAAATTATGGTGGAAGGGGGTATACGTGAGGAACACTAGGAAATTTTTGTGGATTTTCTAAAATTTTTAAAGTGGGTGGGGAAATTGCAACAAGGAGACTCTGTCCCGTAGATCTGCAAAAGGGCAGATTACTGAGAGGATAAACGAAAATATGGGAAAATTATCAAATGGACTCCAAATGACACGAAAATTTAACTGGAGGTTAGGGGAGATGGACAGAAAAAACTCTAAAATTAGGGCTCGATCAGAAAACAAGAACAAGAGATACCATTTCGGAGAAGGGGTTCTGTCCTGATTTGGACAGAACTCCGGCGATGGCGGTGGCGGCGCGATGGTGGCACGAATGGAAGGCGGCGGCCGGAAGTCGCATCCAGCAGAGGTTGATAATCTTGGAGTCACACCAAGATGAGGGCTTCACACCCTAGAATGGGCAGCAATCACTGCTGCAAGGGGGAGAGGAGAGACACAAGGGGTGCCCCTTGGGCTTGCTCTTGGCAAAAATGCTTAATTCTTCATTAATTCTTCTAATGACACTATACATAGGCTTATATAGAGAATGGAAACGGGTGGGGGCTGAGAATTTCGTGGGAGAGAGGCCATTTTCTTCTCCCATGTGGTCAAAAACCTAAAATAAATAAATTACATATGGAGGGGACACTCCTTTGAAAGGAAGGAAGGCATCTTGGACTTTTTAGTCCATTTGTCCCCTTTGAATGTCAAACCATCTAGAAGCCCACCTTGGACATTTGACTAGCCCCACATGGACCCCTAGGGCTTAGGTGGACCAATGGGAAAGGGTATGGGGGCCCCTTGATGGTCCTACTGGACTTTTGTACAAAAACCCAAAGAATCCTAAGGAATGACAAAGTTGTTATGTTAGATGGACGCAGTCTATTACCACTGAGAGTGGATCTAGAGGGGGGGGTGAATAGATCTAATGTCTAATTTTAAAACACAATTGAACTCTAATACGGAATTAAAACAAGCAATTGTTGAACGATAGAAGGAACACTATGAAATCACACAAACCACAGGCAATCACATAGTAGACACCGATCGTTAAGGTGGTTCGATCTCAATCCAGAGATCTACGTCCACCCCACACTCCAACTGGAATGTGGATCCTGCTGACTCACAGCTTGAACAGCTGGGCTTCACAGCTTGCCAACAGACCGCTAATACACAGCTTTGCAGGGCTTTACAGCTTGCCGACAAGAGGAACAAATCCTCTGCAACTGCTGGGCGATACAGCTTAGCCGTCCGAGACCTGGTCTCGCCTGCTGAGGATTACAGCTTCACCTGTCCAGTGGAAACCTCCACTACAATTGCTGGCTCACAGCTTGATAACAAAAGAGTTTCGAAAACAGTAAAGATAGAAACAAACGAAATGGAAAACCAAAACGAATGTAGCTCAATTGAGCAGTATCAGCTCTGGTATCTGAACTAAGAGATTGATTTACAAGACTTCGAAAAGACTCTCTCAACTCAACTCTCTCAATCTTCTCTTCTCTCTTTCTCTTTATTCTCTCTGAATCTTCTTCTCTCTTTTTCTTCTTCTCTGTGGATCATGCAGGCGCTCACTCTCTGTTCTTTTCTCTTAGCTCTGGCTGCTTCTATTCGATCAGCCTCTTCTGAAGGAAGAAACTCCATATATATACCAGCAGCAGGAAGGGCGTGTGCTCTCCACATCTCCCGGCCAATGGCTTGGATCACGTGGCAACATCCAGCAGGCTTTCAGTACACGTGTCATAATCTGGTCACTCCCCTTATCCTCGGATCACGTGCCCAGTCATCAGTCTCTGCAAAGAATCCCTGTCAGATAGTCGAAATAGAATTGTCAGTTTAAGGTTTAAGCGATGTACAGACTGTATGAAGGCACTGCTGAAGCAATGTACAGACATTGTGAATGCGAAGCTATGCAGTGTTCAGACTCTACGTATGCAGACCCATGGCGTTGTACAGACTTAGTAAATGCAGTGCTGTAGCCTATATAGACTTCAGATATGCAAGACTATGCCATGTACAGACTTCCTATATGCAGGACTTATGCCATGTATAGACTCCATATATGCAGAGCTTATGCCATGTATAGACTTCAAATATGCAGAGATTATGCAATATATAGACTTCAAATATGCAGAGCTTAAGCCATGTACATACTTCAAATATGCAGAAGTAAACGTGCATCAATGTGTAGACTTAGCAAAACAAAGTATGAACAAAGCAACACAATGTGCAGACTTCGTGCAATGAGTGAAGCAGTGTATAGAGTTATGAGTGGAATACATGAAGCAATGTATAGAGTTAGACTGCAATGAGTGTTCAAGTGATGTACAGACTCAACGTTATGCAAGCAGACAATGTATAGAGTTGATGAAGCGATGCTCAACAAAAAGACGCCTTACACTTAGGCATTTGTTTTAGAAGTGACGCCACTTCTGGTGGGCGTCAAATCTCGAGCATAGAGAATGTATAGACTTGCTACGGCACAAGGCAGCATAACGATGTACAGACTCTGCCAAGAGCAATGCACAATGCACATATGAATGTACAGACTTTGTTTGTGCTGTGCAAGCATGCTAAGATGCAATGTATAGACTTTATGCGAGCATGCTGCAGCCAGTGTACATACTTAGACCTGCATGCATGCAATGCGATGTATAGACTTGCCCATGGCTGTCTAGACTTTGCATGCGTGCTTATAGCAATGTGCAGACTTGCAGACAATGCGTTGTGCAGACTTTGCGTGCCATAATGTATAGACTTGGTGGTGAGTGACTTACACAAAGACGCTAAGTGAGACGGTCCAATGTATAGACTTAGTGTCCACTTGAGACGCTCAGTGAGACGGACCAGTGTATAGACTTATACTGTGCTGCAAGATGGCAGTGTACAGACTTGGTTAAGACTGTCTAGACTCTGCATACGAGCTATGGCGATGTATAGACTTGCTAACAAGGCGTTGTGCAGACTTTACGTGCCACAATGTGCAGACTTGCTAGTTGCAACGTAGGTAAAATATACCAATGTATAGACTTGCTAGTGTCCATGCCACAATGCAGTGTATGGACTTTGAGTGTGCGTGCAGTGCTGCACCCGATGTATGGACTTGTGTTGACGCTGCAGGACAACAGCCAATGTATAGACTTTGCAAATGCAAGCAATGCAGTAATGTATAGACTTGCTAGCCTGCGAGCCATGCGATGCATAGACATGCTATGTCTGCGACACTTGCGTTGTACAGACTATGCTAATCTACAGGGCTATGCAATGAATAGACTATGCTCATCTGGTGCGTCGACCCATCTTGAAGGTGCGTCGACCTATCTGTATAAACTATATAGACTATGCTGTATTCATTGTCCAGACTATGCAAAGAGTAATGATGCATGGATGTATAGACTTGTGACTCATAAGTTTGCTATCATCAAAACTACAGATCATCAAAAACTACAGGGGCACAACAATCTCCCCCTTTTTGATGATGGCAATACTATGAGTTACACTGACTCCTAATGCATGCTATGAGAATACAAGTTCTAACAAGATCTCCCCCTTTGCCATAACAATGAGTACACCCCCCTAGAATTCAACAAACAGACAATATTCTCCCCCTTTGCCATCAACAAAGAGGAGCGAAAGTGATTACAAGGGAAGGAACAAGAGAGATCATCTGACTGGCATTCTGAACAAGTAGTTCAGGAATAAGCATTCTAAAGCGCAGAGTCTTCAGTCATATGAATTTAGAAACTGCTTTGAGATAGAATTCTGGTTTAAAGGTTATACATTTTGAGTTCATGCACTACAATCAATGGATAAGTTTTCTGTGCATGATAAAACAATAAACCAGAATCACATTTGCATGAGAGATTCAGTTTCAAAATATCTTACTTTCATAAACTCAGTAAAAAAATGGTTAAGAGATACCAGGTCATGTATTGAAATTAAACAAATTGACATCTCTGAAATTTCTTTTGAAGGAACAACATTTTCAATATTATTTCATTAAGGGCATTCAGGTACCATTTATCTTTTTACGTAAGGGTATACGTTTATCAGACGCCAATACCCCTAGATACTCAACATGATGGACCATTCTGCCTATGATCAAACTCAATAAAATTGATTTACACCTTTTTATGTGAGGGTACACGTTTATCAGACGCCAGTTACCCCCAGGTACTCAGTGAAACCACCATACTGTTTTGATCATTTTATACAGAGATAACTGATACACCTCATGACTTAAGTATTGTCCATTTCTTTGATGGATCACTTAGTTTCTCAATATTTTACCAGTCATTGCTCTGCCAATATTATTTTTCAATTAATTTTTAATATTTTTCAATATCTTTCTTAGTTGTCTTTTAATTGTTTCAGAATGACTTGTTTAAGGACAATACACATACTTAGCCTTCTCTAACAGGTTTTTAGATGAGTTTTTAGATTTCAGATTTAATTAGCTTTGTCTGATATGAAATAAGATAAGGGTTGAGAGCTTTATCAATTTTCAGCTTTCTTATTTACTGATTGTAATCTTTAAACTTTAAAGTTTATAAAATTTAAACCATTAAGTCAGTCTTCAAGTAATTAAAGTTCTTATAAATGAAGAAGTCTGTTTTCTATTGCTTAGGAATCGGAACTGACTAACAGATTGCCATATTGTCAGACTCAACTCATTCAGGGTCAAAGAATTTGGATTTCAATAAAGTTGATGACCACTCTGAATTTTTAACAATACTCCCCCTGTCTATATGCATGTGGTTTTAGATGAGAGAGAGCTTAGACACAGTCATGACTAAATGATATGCAATGATGATCATGAGTGTGATGCCAAAAAAAATATGAATGTCATGCATGATCATGAGTCTGTTGCAACATTCAACATTCACAAGGTTTATTTAAGCCATCAGAGAGTTTATTCATTATGCTAAAATTTACACAAGTCAAGTTCTCTTCTAAGAAATTTAAACCTTTCATTCCCAAGAGGCTTAGTAAAAATATCAGTAATTTATTTTTCAGTTTCAATGAAGTTCATTTCAATTTCCTTTTTATTTACAACATCTCTAAGAAAATGGTGTTTTATCTCTATATGCTTAGTCCTAGAATGATGAACAGGATTTTTAACAAGGCATATAGCACTAGTATTATCACACAAGATTAGAATACATTCCAGTTTTATCTGATAATCATCTAGTTGGTGCTTGATCCAAAGTACTTGGGCAGCACAATTACCAGCTGCAACATATTCAGCCTCAGCTGTAGCCAAGGCTAGAGTGTGTTGCTTCTTAGATGCCCAAGATACTAGACAGCCACCAAGGAATTGACAATAGCCACTAGTGCTTTTTCTCTCTACTCGACACCCAGCATAATCTGCATCAGTGTAGGCTAGAAGTTCTAACTCACACTTGGCAGGATACCAAAGACCTAGCTCTTGGGTGCCTAGTAAATACCTAAAAATCTTTTTCACAGATTTAAGATGTGATTCTTTAGGACTAGCCTGAAATCTAGAGCATAAACACACTGCAAATTGAATATCAGGCCTAGATGCTGTAAGATATAGAAGGGATCCGATCATACCTCTATATAGCCTTTGGTCCACTGGTTTACCTTGAGGATCTTCATCTAAACTGGTTGAGGTACCCATTGGAGCAGCTATTTCCTTGAGGTTACCCATCTTGTACTTCTTCAATAAATCCCTTATGTACTTGGACTGAGAGATGAAAGTTCCATCTTTTGACTGTGTCACCTGCAGTCCAAGAAATAATTTGAGCTCCCCATTGAGCTCATTTCAAACTCATTAGTCATTATCTGAGAGAATTTCTCACACAATTTGGGGTTAGTTGACCCAAAGATAATGTCATCCACATAAATTTGAATGATAAGAATATCTAAATGACTTACCTTAGTAAACAGGGTTTGATTAACTACACCTCTTGTGAAGTTCTTATCAGTAAGGAATTTGCTCAACCTATCATACTAAGCTCTAGGAGCTTGCTTAAGACCATAGAGAGCTTTTAGAAGTTTATACACATGATTGGGGAAGTCTAAACATTCAAAGCCAGGAGGCTGCCTCACATTGACATCCTCACTTATTTTCCCATTCAGAAAAGCAGATTTTACATCCATCTGCTAAAGATTTATTCCTAGGGAATATGCATAAGCCAATAAGATTCTGATAGCTTCTAACCTGGATACAGGGGCAAAAGACTCTTCAAAGTCAATTCCCAATTCCTGGTTATACCCCTGAGCTACAAGTCTGGCCTTATTTTTAATAACATTCCCTTATTCATCAGTTTTATTTCTTAATACCCATTTAGTCCCTATGACTGTTTCATGATCAGGAGGTGGAACCAAGTGCCACACCTTATTCCTGTCAAATTGATTGAGCTCTTCATGCATGGCATTAATCCAATGCACATCCTTAAGAGCACAGTCAATGGACTTGGGTTCTACATTTGATACAAAGGCATATGCATTCAATTCATTTTGAATTCTTAAGTGGCGTCTAGTCTTAGGAGGGTCATGCAAATTGCCAATCACATTATCTACAGGATGATCTTTTAGATATCTAATGTTGACAATTTCATTATCATGATTTTCATTTACCTCCCCCTGAACTGTAGACTCTTCTTCATTAAGCTCTTCATTTCCTTCCTCATCTTCGAATTTGTCTGCAGGATTCCCTTCTTTCAGAATATCACCATTGTCTTCATTCCTGCATTGACCAATATTAGACTTTACCAAAGATTCATCAAAAATAATATGTGGAGAATCTTCAACAGTTTTGGAATTCAGATTATACACTCTATATGCTCGGGTGTTTTCAGAGTAACCAAGAAAGATTCCTAGTTCACCTTTAGGTTCAAATTTATCAAGGTCTCTTTTATCATTTATATGAATAAAACATTTACAACCAAAAACCTTGAAATGAGCAATAGAAGGTTTCTTACCCTTTATGATCTCATAGGGTGTTTTCTGGGTAGAAGGTCTTACCATGGCTCTGTTAATTACATAACAGGCAGTATTTACTGCTTCAGCCCAGAACTTCCTTGGCAGACCACCTTCAACCAAGAGTGTACGACCCATCTCCACCAAGGTTCTGTTCCTCCTCTCCACAACTCCATTCTGCTCGGGTGTCCTTGGTTAGGAGTACTTGTGATGAATTCCATTTGACCTGCAGAATTCATCAAACTGTGAGTTTTCAAACTCACCTCCATGATCAGTTAAAATATTTTCAATTTTTTGGTTTATCTTAAGATAGAACTCCTGAAATTCTGTGAATGCATCACTTTTCTGTGACAAGAAATATACCCAAGTGTACCTAGAGAAGTCAACTACCATGACAAACCCATACTTCCTCCCTGATAAGCTGACAGACCTGGTTGGCCCAAAAAGGTCCATGTGTATCAGCTTATAGGGTTTAGAAGACAGATTTTCTATTCTAGATTTAAATGACTTTCTAGTTAACTTTGACTGAGTGCATGCATCACAGATTTTATTTTCTTTTTTAAAGAAAACTTCAAGAAGTCCTCTAACCATGCTATGCTTATTCATTTTATGCAATATAGTGTAACTAGCATGGCCTAACCTACGATGTCATAAAAATGCTAAGTCCTCTCTGCTAGCAGTAAGGCATAGGTTAGAATGTTGTATATCATCTAAGTCTATCATGTAAGTGTTATTTATCCTTTTACCAGAAAATTAACAGTTTTGGAATCAGGTTCAAAAACTTTGCAGCATTGAGAGTCAAAAAGAACTTTGCATCCTTTATCACATAGTTGGCTGATGCTAAGTAAATTATATGCTAAACCTTCAACCAACATGACATCTTCAATGCAACAGGTAGTACACTTACCTATCTTACCTGTCCCAACAATCTTACCCTTTGTATTGCTACCAAAGGTGACAAGGCCTCCTTGTTTCTCTGTCAGCATGCAGAACTTGGCCTTATCTCCTGTCATATGCCTGGAGCAGCCACTATCCAAGTACCACAAATTGTTCTTGGCTGCCAGGCATATCTGCACACACAATCAGGTAGAGAAGTTTGGAACCCAAGACTGATTGGGCTCCAGAGAAGATGAAAAGTAATTAAAACTAGAAAGCAGACTTTTAAGAATCCACATTTGTTTGAAATAGTTCTGTTCAGTGGATTTTCCAAATTTCTTTCTGTTATGCTTTTTCTTGTTGACACTAGCATGATTATTTACAGATTGATTATTTCTGTGCCAGTGCCTTGGCCAGGGTGTATTCACGAAATTTTGGCCATAGTAATCATTGGGCTGGCTGTGGAAATGTTGGTTCCTAGGTGTCCAAGAGCCATACCCATTAACCCAATTTCTAGTGTAAGGTTTATAGGACTGTGTAGCCTAATGTCCATAACCTGTAAACCTTCCTTGAGTCCTAGTCCATCTTGACCTATTTGGATAGGTTGACTCTACAAAGAAGTGGGACTGGGCTCTAGGTTGGTAGAATTGTTTGGGTTCAGCTCTAAAAGCATTCTGCCTCCTCTGCACCTTGGACCCTGCTGACCTATTCATAGGTGTGTATTAGGTCTTCTTCAGAGGTGGTGGTGATGGTGGAGACTTGGTGACCTTAACATGGGGTTTATAAGACTGTGTAGGTTGACCCCTAACCTGAGACTGAGCTTTGGGATTTTGCTTGGATGTGCTAGCTCTACTAGGCTCACTCAGCTTTTGTTTGCCCTTCTCCTCAGCACTGGGCTTTTTCAGATTTACAGCTTTGTTCACTGAAATGTTTGACTTCATGTTGATTAGAGGTCCTTTCTCTTTTTGTGCGACAAATGAAACAGTTTTCATTCCAAAACTTTTTGTTGCACTAGAATTAAATCCAAGGCCCTCTTTTCTGAAGTTGACTTTTGACCCTAACAAAGCATTTAGGTTATCTGAACCTTGGGTCATTTTCTCAATAGTTTTAAGCTTGTCCTCATTATCCTTTTGAATGTCTTCAATGGATTTTTTGAGTTCTGTATTCACACTTTGGACAGCTTGATATTTTTCATTCACAATTTTTATCTCACTTTCATATTTCTGAATTTTCAACTTCCATTCATCAGCTTCTTTTTCTAACCTCTCATTATCTTCTTTAGAGGCTTTTGACTCATTCTTGATTTCTTCTAATTCAGAACATGTGAGTTTGAGTTTATTATTCTCAGATTCAAGACATGCAATTTTATCAGTTAGAGTTGTATCATTTTGCATGGAGTTAATCTTTCTTCTTAGATGCCTGTTTTCCCTTCTAATGTCATCTGCTTTATCAGCTATTTCATGATAGGCATCTACCCAATCAGCAATAGTAAAATTATCGAATCGAGAAGTTACCTCATCTGAATCCTCCTCTCTGTCTTCAGAGCTTGTTGCCATAAGGCAAATGGGCTTTTCAGATTCGGCTTCACTGTCAGAGGTATTGCTCAAGGAGCCTTCATCTTCATCACTCCAGGTATTTACCATAGCTTTCCCTTTCGTGTTCCTCTTCTTTGACTTGTCCTTGTATTTCTGATTCTCTGGACAGTCAGCTTTCAGATGGCCTATCTTCCTGCATTGATAACAAGTATTAGTTTCAATTTTCTTTGCAGGGTTATGTTTATACCTTTTATCCCTTCGGCCGCCACTATACTTCTTTTGGCTGAATCATCCTCCTTCTTTCCTGAGGAACCGCCTGAACTCTCTGGTCATCATTGCCATCTCAGTACGAGTTATATCTTGTTCATTCAGGCTCTCCTCGGATGATGATCCACTAGAGCTGGATCTGCTGGACTTGCTGGATTTGCTGGCACCAGCTTTCAGAGCGATTGTCTTCTTCTTCTTTTCAGCTTCCTCTATCTCTGGCAGATTAATCTCATATGCCATCAGCGAGCCAATTAGCTCATATGCCCTTGTATTTCGCAAATCCCTTGACTCCTCCATTATTGTAGCTTTAGTATGCCAAGCATGAGTCAGGGAACGCAATATCTTCCTCACTACATAGTATTCTGTCTGAGCCTTCCCGAGACCTCTAAGACCATTTGTGATGATAGTTAATCGAGAGTACATCTCCTTGATGGTCTCATTTGGCTTCATCTTGAAGGCTTCATATTCTGACACAAAGAAATTAGCCTTCGTCTCTCTAACATGAGAAGTCCCTTCATGAATAACTTCCAGTGCATCCCACATCTCCTTAGCTGAGCTGTAAGCTGATACTCGAGAAAATTCTGTGGGGTGCAGAGAGCATTGAATAGCGTTTATGGCGCTCCAGTTTAGAGTAGACCTTCTGATCTCCTCCTTGGTCCAGACTTCCTCATTAGGGGACAGCTCATAAGGTCCCTTGCTGACTACCTTCCAGATCTCATAATCCTTCGCCCTCAAAAATACTTGCATACGGTTCTTCCAGTATGCATAGTTAGATCCATCGAAGAAAGGGGGATTGGTGGTTGAGTGTCCTTCAGCGATCATCCCTCGAGCATCCATCTGTACCTTCCTCTTCGGGCTGTAAGTCCCTGTAGAAGAGTTAGGCTCTGATACCAACTGTTATGTTAGATGGACGCAGTCTATTACCACTGAGAGTGGATCTAGAGGGGGGGTGAATAGATCTAATGTCTAATTTTAAAACACAGTTGAACTCTAATGCGGAATTAAAACAAGCAACTGTTGAAAGACAGAAGGAACACTATGAAATCACACAAACCACAGGCAATCACACAGTAGACACCGATCTTTAAGGTGGTTTGATCTCAATCCAGAGATCTACGTCCACCCCACACTCCAACTGGAATGTGGATCCAGCTGACTCACAGCTTGAACAGCTGGGCTTCACAGCTTTCCAATAGACCGCTAATACACAGCTTCGCTGGGCTTTACAGCTTGCCGACCAGAGGAACAAATCCTCTGCAACCGCTGGGCGATACAGCTTAGCCGTCCGAGACCTGGTCTTGCCTGCTGAGGATTACAGCTTCACCTATCTAGTGGAAACTTCCACTGCAATTGCTGGCTCACAGCTTGATAACAAAAGAGTTTTGAAAACAGTAAAGACAGAAACAAACGAAATAGAAAACCAAAATGAATGTAGCTCAATTGAGCAGTATCAGCTATGGTATCTGAACCAAGAGACTAATTTACAAGACTTCGAAAAGACTCTCTCAACTCAACTCTCTCAATCTTCTCTTCTCTCTTTCTCTTCTTCTCTCTTTTTCTTCTTCTCTATGGATCGTGCAGGCGCTCACTCTCTGTTCTTTTCTCTTAGCTCTGGCTGCTTCTATTCGATCAGCTTCTTCTAAGGAAGAAACTCCATATATATACCAGAAGCAGGAAGGGCGTGTGCTCTCCACATCTCCCACCCAATGGGTTGGATCACGTGGCAGCATCCATCAAGCTTTCAGTACACGTGTCATAATCTGGTCACTCCCCTTATCCTCGGATCACGTGCCCAGTCATCAGTCTCTGCAAAGAATCCATGTCAGACAGTCGAAACAGAATTATCAGTTTAAGGTTTAAGCGATGTATAGACTGTATGAAGGCACTGCTGAAGCAATGTACAGACATTGTGAATGCGAAGCTATGCAGTGTTTAGACTCTACATATGCAGACCCATGGCGTTGTACAGACTTAGTAAATGCAGTGCTGTAGCCTGTATAGACTTCAGATATGCAAGACTATGCCATGTACAGACTTCCTATATGTAGGACTTATGCCATGTATAGACTCCATATATGCAGAGCTTATGCCATGTATAGACTTCAAATATGCAGAGCTTATGCCATGTATAGACTTCAAATATGCAGAGCTTAAGCCATGTACATACTTCAAATATGCAGAAGTAAACGTGCATCAATGTGTAGACTTAGCAAAACAAAGTATGAACAAAGCAACACAATGTGCAGACTTCGTGCAATGAGTGAAGCAGTGTATAGAGTTATGAGTGGAATACATGAAGCAATGTATAGAGTTAGAGTGCAATGAGTGTTCAAGTTATGTACAGACTCAACGTTATGCAAGCAGACAATGTATAGAGTTGATGAAGCGATGCCCAACAAAAAGATGCCTTATACTTAGGCGTTTGTTTCAGAAGTGACGCCACTTCTGGTGGGTGTCAAATCTCGAGCATAGAGAATGTATAGACTTGCTACGGCACAAGGCAGCATAACGATGTACAGACTCTGCCAAGAGCAATGCACAATGCACATATGAATGTACAGACTTTGTTTGTGCTGTGCAAGCATGCTAAGATGCAATGTATAGACTTTATGCGAGCATGCTGCAGCCAGTGTACATACTTAGACCTACGTGCATGCAATGTGATGTATAGACTTGCCCATGGCTGTCTAGACTTTGCATGCGTGCTTATAGCAATGTGCAGACTTGCAGACAATGCGTTGTGCAGACTTTGCGTGCCATAATGTATAGACTTGGTGGCGAGTGACTTACACAAAGACGCTAAGTGAGACGGTCCAGTGTATAGACTTAGTGTCCACTTGAGACGCTCAGTGAGATGGACCAGTGTATAGACTTATGCTGTGCTGCAAGATGGCAGTGTACAGACTTGGCTAAGACTGTCTAGACTCTGCATACGAGCTATGGCGATATATAGACTTGCTAACAAGGCGTTGTGTAGACTTTGCATGCCACAATGTGCAGACTTGCTAGTTGCAACGTAGGTAAAATATACCAATGTATAGACTTGCTAGTGTCCATGCCACAATGCAGTGTATGGACTTTGAGTGTGCGTGCAGTGCTGCAACCGATGTATGGACTTGTGTTGACACTGCAGGACAACAGCCAATGTATAGACTTTGCAAATGCAAGCAATGCAGTAATGTATAGACTTGCTAGACTGCGAGCCATGCGATGCACAGACTTGCTATGTCTACGACACTTGCGTTGTACAGACTATTATAATCTGCAGGGCTATGCAATGAATAGACTATGCTCATCTGGTGCATCGACCCATCTTGAAGGTGCGTCGACCCATCTGTATAAACTATATAGACTATGTTGTATTCATTGTCCAGACTATGCAAAGAGTAATGATGCGTGGATGTATAGACTTGTGACTCATAAGTTTGCTATCATCAAAACTACAGATCAACAAAAACTACAGGGGCACAACAAAAGTGGCTTATAAAGCCTTACAATTGCACATGTGTTTTCCCAAGGATATAAAAGCAAACTAAAGGACACGGATACAAAAATAAAAGTTAATGCCCGGTGTTGATTCCCATCAATAACCCAATCCTTTATTTCATCACAAACCTTCAAAGTACTTCTGTTACAAACCTCTTAATGAAAGTACTAAGACTCAAATGAAATAAAAATACAATGGAAGACTCAAGAAAATAGAAAATATAAGACTAGTAGATGCTTGGATAGTTGGAGTAGCTCTAATCTCATCACTCTTGACTTTCTCCATCTGAAAGAGTTTCGCCCTCAGACTTACCTGAAAAATAAGAGAAAAACACTATGTGAGCGAACGCCCAGTAGGGATTATATCTCAAGAGCTAGCTTGCTTTAAGTAATTACATGTTACATGAAATGCAATAAGCTGTGCATGCTTGCAAGAAACGATAATAGAGAGATTATATTACAAGAGATTAGAGAATGTATATCAAGTGATTGTGAGTGAACTTAGCAAGTCTTTCGAGAACTCATGTCAATATAGCAAGATAATCAAGCACATGTATTTATCATGTCAAGTGATCATGTCATGTCAAGAATTGGCTATCATATTTCAAGCAAGTACAATAAATAGCCTTTCCGGGTCACGCAAGTCATGTCATGTCAAGTCAAGACAATTCAAGTCAAATACGAGATTTATGGAATGTCTATCAAGCTAGTCATGCACTTCGGTATAATGCCATACCGTGATCATTAAAACTCCCATGGACACTAGTACTTTCGGGTGCTCCTCCCAGGACCAGATCGGGCCCTATATGCGCATGCATTGATCATGTATTTTCGACATCCACTATAGTTATAGCCAATATGGAATTTCAAAGGAACATGCTTGTAGGAAACTTTAAGGTAGATCTTTTTGAATAGAATCACAAGGACTGAACATGATATGTAAGAACGATAATAACGGTACAATCACGATTGACGATAAAACTAGGTGGAATCGACTCCCTAACTTGGGTGCCATGACAATAAGAATAAGTGCTCATATAGAGATGGTCGCTCGTTCTTGTACATGATAAGGTAGTTAGAAGTATGTCACATCATTCTTTAAGAAGTATTAATGGCATGGTTTCCCATTCCATTAATTAAAGAGTATTCTCATGACATCAAAATAGCATATCATGAGGGCCGGTATACCATGTTTCTTTCGAGTGTTATGGAAATCAAGTAGTGTCATGGGTTTTGATGGTACAACCTGCTCGACTGCCTTGAGGGAATCCAAGACTAGCGAAGTCTTACGGAGGTCTCTATGATAAAGTTACTAGTCCAAAGGAACGGAATGTCCCAGGGAGGGTTTATCTATCACTGAGAAATAGTGGTAATCGATAAAACATCATGAAACATGGGGCTATATTCACGGAATGGAATATAGTGCCAGTATACACAACCCATGGTCAAGGGTTGCTGAAACACGAAAATCAAGAAATCAGGAGTTCAGTAAATTGACGCCTTAGCTTAAGTCTTCATTTTCTAAATTGGCACCCTTGTCAGGGTCGTCAGTTTATCAAATGACGACTATTTATTCAGTCGTTACATCCAGATTATGTAAATATTAATATCTATAAACATTTTCAAATTTTGATTATTATCAAAATGACGCCTTTCATGAAGGCTTCAATTCTGTAAATAGCGCCCTAGTCAGGGGCGTCATATATCGAATTAAAGGGCAGGGTATATGTCGTCATTTCAATATCCAGGAAAATATACACATCTCTATAATTCATAGTTTATCACTAAATTGGCGCCCGTGTAAAGGGGCATTCATTCAATTGACGACCTAGCTACGGTTGTTATTTCTTTATCATCTAATTTGCACCGGACAGGTACAATCGTAGACACATGGTTTTTGAAGTATTTTCAATCAAGAAACTAGGGACATGGACAGATAGAGAAAAATAGCAGGAATTTTCTAGTATGATCATGCATTAGTTTACATGTAAGGTTTCATTGTTATTAAATTTCTAAACATGTGTATTTATTAATTAGCTAACAAATTGACGACTGTTTACACAGTCGTTAAATCAAATAGTGCCCTAGATTGGGTCGTTATTTCAGTTCATGCAGAAAACAATTAAAACTCCATCTAGAGCGATACCTATAATCCCTTACAGACCTATATGCATGTATACACCCTAAAATTATTAGATTTGGCTTAACACTTGAGAAAACCTACCTTTGACGATGATCTGGTTGAAAGGAACGTAAAGAGTTTGAAGAAAATGATACTCTGTTTCCAACAGAGTAACGAATAGCCAATATAACAAGGGCAGCAGCTCTTTAGCAATTGTAATATCCACACCCCTTCTAAGAAAGAAGCTGCAGGATGATGACAACAAGAGCAGTATTGCAGCAATTGGCAGCTTGGTTTTCTTCTGGTTCTGGCGGCAGAAGAACGGATGAAGAGAAGAAGACTTCCTCCCTTTAAAGAAGAAACGGAGGCCCCTCTTCTCGGTAACGGCCGTAGGAGGAAAAGGAAGAAGAAGATGAAGAACACCCACGTTCTTCACGTATCCATGGCAGGACGAAGAGGATGCCGGTGCCGTCCGCCCTTCGAATGCAGCAGGAAGAAGTTGAAGAACTTTCTTGTGTTCTTCACGCACGGAGTAGCAACAGGTTGTTGAAGAAAAGAGCTAGCAGGTTGGCTTGATAGAAGGGTTGGTATTTATAGAAGAAGGAATCCTAATGGGTTCTAGGAGTTTGATTAGAACTAAAATTTCCTATGTAGAATCCTTATTAAACTTAGACACCCACGTATTGATCCTTTCCCTAATCAGAACTTACCCAGTTAGCATCCATGTTCGAACCAAACACTAACGGGTCCCGTTTTGAAATGACGCCAAAGGTTGGGGCGTTGTTTCAACAATTGACGCCTGTATACACAGTCTTCAATTCCTTATATGACGCCTGTCAAGGGGGCGTCAATTATTAAATTAGCACCATTTGAGCGGTCTTCATTTAAATAACGACCTGACAGGAGGCGTTATTCTCTTATGACCTATTTGTTATATGTTTTAAGTATATATATGAGTTGGGCTATTATTATTGGTTTAATATGTTAATCCATTTAGGATTTTATACCTTTAATTTACCAGGGTTGCTACAATGCAAGACATGAACTTCACCCATATGCACCGACCTATATGCTAGATGAAACATGAGATGCCAAGTTATGATGTATGCTAATGTGTGCCTGCATAATTTGATAATCATTCAATCTTTCATGCAAACTCATGGTGACTTATAGTGTTTGCTATCATCAAAACCACAGGGGCACAACAATCTCCCCCCTTTTGATGATGGCAACACTATGAGTCACACTGACTCATGTCAAATTATTCTCCCCCTTTGACTTCAGCAAAAAGAAAATAGTTTGAGAGAGAGAGAAATACGCATGCATGAAATGATTGATGAAGAATCTCCCCCTTTGACACATTATTAAGACATTGAAGAACTATACTCTCCCTAAATAAGTGACTCAAAAATAATGAAAAAGATATATGGAAATCAGGGAGGATGAATGAGACTAAATAACAGTCTATGCAATGGTTCAGAAAATGAACAAATTATAAAACAACCCTTAGGATATAAGAGTTAACAATGTGCATTCTTAATTAAATTCAGGTTTAACAGTTATAGAAAGTAGAGTAAAGCAGCTGACTTCCTGAAATAGGGCTATAGACTCCGTTTATAGCAATGAACCTAAAACACATAGCCATAATAAACTAAGTCAGGACAGTACCTTACTGATTTCAAAACCAGTGAATATCAAGAAAATTTACTTGAATTTGTATTGAAGTTAAACAATTGACACTCAATGACTTTTATTTTCCAAGGGTTACAGCAGTTCTTTTTCACTTCTGGTTTCTAAATCTGAACTCAGTGAACAGACAAGTGTCATTTATGCCGTTAACATTAGGTGTACACCTTGATCAGAGGCCAGTACCCCAGTTACTAAGCATAAACTACTATATCTATTTTTGATCAAAAGCTACAAGGATAGTTTGCACCTTTGACATTAGGTGTACACCTTGATCAGAGGCCAGTACCCCCAGTTACTTAGTGAAACCACCCCTATAGATTTGACCAAATGAACAGAGTTAACCTGAAGCACTTCATGACTTAAGGTATTCTCCATTTCTTTGATGGAGGCCTCAGTTTCTCAGTGTAATTCAGTCATTACTCTGCCACTCATTTTTTTCTTTTAATGATCTTATTTCTGCTGCCCTTATAACTTTTAGAGTGACGGTTTAAAGACAATACACGCTCTAGTTTTCTTCATCTAGACTTCACTAAGTCTATTATGTTCAGGTACAGTGAAGACCTTTTTTATTTTAACTATGAGAAAAAAAAGTTAAGAGCTATAAACAGTTTCTAACACCTTATTTTCTGATGAACAGTCTCTGAATTCTTCAGTCTATTATGGATAAACCTTCAATTCAGTCAAGGAGCAACTATGATTCTTATAAATGAAGAGTTACGATAACTGCAGCTTACTGTAATGATCCGATAGCAATAATGGTATTTAATCAGGGTGAAAGAGATAAACATAAAAGCACAGGAGCAGCTCAAGGGATTTTCAAGAATAAGTCGAATGAAAATGATGTCATGAGATAGAAACTTATGAGATTGAAGAGAGAGAGAGTGGAAAGAATTGAACTCTGATCAGACATCACTCAACTCCCCCTGACAACATGATGCATCAATCTTATCATGCATGAGGAATGCAGTGCATCGACCTTAACGTGCAGAATGTAGACAATACACCGACCTATGTATATGTGCGGTATGCAAGTGCACCGACCTACATGCGGCTTAAGTACAATATGCACCGACCTACATGCTGAATGCTCATGCAGCGCATCGACTATGTCTAAGACATACAATGACTTATGCTCGATGCACAAAATGCAGTGACTAGAATGCTCACATAATGCAACTGTGAAAGTTAAATGCTTACGCAATGCATCGACTAGGTGCAAGACGTGCATCAACTAAGACTCTGTGTAACTCATGCACCAACATCAGAAATAGTCTGTGCAAGACATCAAACAACCAATGTACTTAGTACAAAATAATTATTCAAGCATCAAACATTCTTTATTCAAAATTTAAAGAACAGGCTGACACAAACATCTCAAAGCATTTCAACAAACAGTTCAAGAGTGAAATTATTCATCATTTTCCTACTGAAATTTACAAAGCCCCAATTCTCTTCTTAAATATTTAAATCTCTCATTTCCAAAGGGTTTAGTAAAGATATCAGTAATCTATTTTTCAGTTTCAACAAACACTAATTCAATTTTATTCTTGCTCACTACATCTCTAAGAAAATGGTGTTTAATTTTGATGTGCTTAGTCCTAGAGTGGTGAACATGATTTTTAGTAAGGCAGATGGCACTAGTGTTATCACATAGGAGTGGAATGCATCCCAGATTTATCTGATAATCTGAAAGCTGGTGTTTAATCCATAGTACCTGGGCAGCACAGTTCCCTGCAGCAACATACTCTGCCTCTGCAGTGGAAAGTGCCACTGTGTGTTACTTTTTAGAAGCCCAAGATACTAGGCAACCACCTAGGAATTGGTAATAGCCACTAGTGCTGTTCCTATCTACCCGACACCCAGCATAGTCTGAATCAGTGTAGGCTAGAAGCTCTAGCTCACACCTAGCAGGATACCATAAACCTAGTTCTTGGGTGCCTGATAAATACCTAAAGATCCTTTTCACTGCACTGAAGTGTGATTCCTTAGGACTAGCCTGAAATCTAGCACATAAACACACTACGAATTGAATATCAGGCCTAGATGCAGTGACATACAAAAGGGATCCGATCATACCTCTGTATAGCTTTTGATCCACAGGGTTACCTTTGGTATCTTCATTAAGACTTGTTGAAGTACCCATTGGAGCTGCAATGTCCTTGAGGTTGTCGAATTTGTACTTCTTCAGGAGGTCCCTTATGTATTTGGGCTGAGTGATGAAGGTTCCATCTTTGGTTTGTGTCACCTGCAGTCCAAGAAATAATTTTAGCTCACCTATTGAGCTCATCTCAAATTCATGTGTCATAAGTTCAGAAAATTCCTTACTCAATTTAGGATTGGTTGAAACAAAAACTATGTCATCCACATAAATCTGAACAATGAGAATGTCAGGATGACTTACCTTGGTGAACAAAGTTTGGTCAACCTCACCTCTTGTGAATTTCTTCTCAGCAAAGAATCTGTTGAGCCTATCATACCAAGCTCTAGGAGCTTGCTTCAAGCCATAAAGAGCTTTATTCAATTTATAAACATGATAAGGGAAATCTAAGCATTCAAATCCAGGAGGTTGTCGGACATAGACATCCTCTTTTATTTCCCCATTGAGGAAAGCAGATTTTACATCCATCCGCTGAAGAGTTATTCCAAATGAGCATGCATAAGCCAAAAGTATTCTAATTGCCACTAACCTGGCTACAGGGGCAAATGACTCTTCAAAGTCAATTCCGAATTCCTGGTTGTACCCCTGTGCAACAAGTCTGGCCTTATTCTTCACTACATTACCTAGCTCATCAGTTTTATTTCTAGAAACCCATTTTGTTCCAATGACAGTCCCATGATCAGGAGGTGGGACCAGGTGCCACACCTTGTTCCTGTCAAACTGATTAAGCTCCTCGTGCATGGCATTGATCCAATGCACATCTTTAAGAGCACTATCAATGGTCTTGGGTTATACATGAGAAACCAATGCATATGCATTTAATTCATGCTGAGCTCTAAAGTAGCCTCTAGTCTTAGGGGGTTCATGCAAATCACTAATGACATTATCTATAGCATGATCTCTAAGAAATCTGACATTGATGATTTGGTTACTTGGATCTTCATTTACCTCCCCCTGAATAGCAGGCTCCTCTGCATTGTTCTCTTCAGCTTCTTCTTCATTATCTGATTGGTCTGCAGACTGTCCTTCCTTCATAATTTCTCCATCATCTTCTTTCCTGCATTGACCAACATCAGACTTATTTAGGGACTCATCAAAAACAATGTGTGGAGATTCCTCAACAGTTTTAGAATTAATGTTGTATGTTTTCAGAATATCCAAGGAAAATTCATGGATCACTTTTAGGTTCGAATTTATCAAGGTCTCTTTTATTATTAACGTGAATGAAACACTTACAGCCAAAGACCTTGAAATAAGCAATTGAAGGCTTCTTACCTTTTAGAATCTCATAAGGAGTTTTCTGAGTGAAAGGCCTTACCATAGCTCTGTTGATTACATGGCATGCCGTGTTAACTGCTTCTGCCCAAAATTTTCTTGGTAAGCCACCTTCAACTAGGAGTGTACGAGCCATCTCCATAAGTGTCCGGTTCCTCCTCTCAACTACTCCATTCTGCTCAGGTGTTCTTGGGGAGGAGAACCGATGAGTAATCCCATTGTCCCTGTAAAAAATAGAAAATTGTGAGTTTTCAAACTCACCTCCATGATCAGACAGAATATTCTCAATTAAATTTTCATTTTTCTATTTTATTTTTAGGTAGAACTCCTGAAACTCTGTGAATGCATCATTTTTGTGAGACAAGAAAAATACCCAAGTAAACCTAGAGAAGTCATCCACTAATACATACCCATACCTCCTACCTATAAGCTGACAGATCTTGTGGGTCCAAAGAGGCCCATATGTATCAGCTCATAAGGTTTGGAAGATAGGTTTTCAATTCTAGATTTGAATGACTTTCTGGTTTGCTTGGACTGTTGTTGCGCGGGTTTTTATGGCGATTAACCGGGGTGAAGGAAGGGATACAGCGGGGAAAGAAAAAATATGGGAGTTTGATGTATCTCAGGTATCCTCCTTACGGGTGCATGCCTCTCACGGCGGTATCGGGCACTCTCCTTTCACGGAAAGTCGGAAAGGGTCAAATGGCACGTAAGTGTCGGAATAAAGATTAACCGAACAGGGTGCGGGCGTGCCAGTCGATTTCTCGACAATCACTCATGGAATCAAGGTTTGACCGGGGAAGCGCCACCAGGGCGTGGCATGTGGGCTCAGGCAATCGGGCAACACGTGAAGAGAAGGGGTTACATGGGTGCGAGTGTGTAGGTGATTGCGGGAATCGTGTACAGGACGTCTTTCCCCACCAGCCGCAAGCAACCGGTATTTATTTACATCGGATTGAATCCGAATACCTTCGTTTCATGCTGAAGAAAAGTCTGTATATGTGTCTGAAGCCATGGGTGTAGGTCCGGGCACATTCAGTAGCTAGGGGTACGTGTTAGACTGAGGGGCGTTCACTGGAGTTGGGGTATCGGGCACAGATGCCGAGTGGTGTGGGTAGGAAGCTGGACGCCCGAATACGGGCGTATGTATTTCACTGGTTTTACGATGAGCCACATGGGCTTTACAAATGGGCCGAGGAGGCCGAAGTACAACGGGTGCAAGTCGCGGGACATTTCTGACACGTGAGTCTGCCCCTGGGTCATTGCATGACAAAGTGGGTGTCTGCGTGTTTTACTGGAACTCTTTACAGAGGAGTTGCTGTAGGTCCGACTGCCTTGGTGGTCAGAACGGACATGGCTGACGCCTGGCGGAGGTCGGATGCTGCTCAAGGCGAGCGGTCGGGTCCGGGTCTCGGACAGCGAGTGTTGTCGTGCTGGCGAGTCAAGGTCGGCCCCGGGACTGTAATTCCCGGGCCAGAGGTCCAACTAGACTTGATTTTTCAATCTGAGGGGCCGACGGCCGACTGGAAGATGAACGGTGGGCACGTGGATCCGTGTCGAGGGCCGACGCGGTCGTTACGCGGTACCCTTCGTCACCACGGTAAGTGTCGTAAGTCGACGTACACAGGCGGACCCGGGGTGCGGGCGTATTCGCCGTTGGTACGGTCATCTTACACGAGGTGGGGATGGACTTGGCATGAGACGGCTAGACACCGCGTGAGGGGAGTACGTGAGACATACCCTCGGAGTGTGTGAGCCGACTAGCAAGTCAATCACACGCGCACTTGTCTTCTCGCGTTCCCGACCCTTGTCGAAAGCCTCGAGAGTCCGAGGGTGCGACAAATAGGCCGGGGAAGTTAGCTCGTCCGTGCATTGCTTCCTTCCTTCATGCGTTGTCTGCATGCATTGGCAAGGGGGGCAATTTATAGAAGTTTGGAGGGGTGGGGGGTGGGGTTTAGGCGGACCAAGTTGAGGGTCCAACTTGGTCTGGGTAAACCCCCCAAATAGTGTTTTTATTTTTATTTTATTTGAATTTTTTATGTGTTTTTGTGTGTGTGTGTGTGAGTGGAAGAGATGGGGTTTAGGCGGACCAGCTTGGGGTCCAAGCTGGTCCGCCTAAACCCCCTCCCTTGGGGGGTTTAGGCGGACCAAAGTGTCCTTTTTTGTTTTAAAAATCTTTTTTTTGTTATACAAGGGTTTAGGCGGACCAGCCTGGGGGTCCAGGCTGGTCCGCCTAAACCCCCCCCCCTTGGGGGTTTAGGTGGACTAGCTTGGAGGCCCAAGCTGGTCTGCCTAAACCCCTCCCCAAGGGGGGGTTTGGGCGGACCAGGTAGAGAGAGAGAGAGGGAGCGGTCCCCCCTTCTATAAAACCCAATTTTTTTGGTTGTTTTCTTCCCAAATTGGCTAGAGAGAAAAGGACAAAAGGATACTGGAAGGATACACTGGTGGACTAGCTGCTTGCGTGCGAAGATCGAGGGATTGACGTGTGCAACCCCACGTATTCCTGGGACTTCGTGTTCGTGAATTCTTCCGTGTATGGGTACGACGAACGAGCTTTACACGAATCTCGGACCGCATTTGCACGAACAGGGACTGGGGAGGGCTGTCGGCCCTCCGGGCTGAAGAGAGGGCGCGGCCCCCCCATGGAGTTTGCCCTCCCCGAGGGCGCGGCCACGCCCAGGGGCACACGGGCCCCCCGGGCAAAGCCGTAACCCCGAAGGTTAGCCCCCGGGGGTCTTCCTTTGTCGTCTGGGAATATCCCTTGGGGGATATGAAGTTCTGGAGTATCGAAATGGCCCATGAGAGCCATTGTTCTTCGAGTTGTAGTGGCCGCTCGCAAGGTGTTCGGGTGAATGCCCGACACACCCCGGGTTGCCGAACGAGCCGCGTAGGTGGCCGACGGGCCTCGGATTTGGCCAAGGACCAAGGGCAGGAGTCTTTAGGGGCTGGGGGAGGCACCTTGGGCCGATGGGCCCTGTCTCGTGCTGTGTGCCTTATTGTACGGTGGGTTGGCAGGGTAGCCTCAGGTCGGCCCGAGAGCTAAGTTCAGTGGCTTGTTGCCACGTGTCTGAGGGTCGGGGGTGGCCCAGACTTACTGGGGGGTTGTTGTAGGACCCCATTAGTATGCTGGGACCATGGGATGGCCCATGGGTTGGTGTAGAAGGGTTGAAACACGTGCGCCCACAAGGTGTTCGGTAGAATGCCGAACACACGTGTGTGAGCCGTACACGCGTGCGTCGGGCCTCCTGATCCTGTGGTTGACTTATTTGGGTCTTCCTTTGACCTTGGAGGGTTGAGGGAAGGCATTCCGGGGTAGGCCCCTAGCCTCTTCACTGAGTGCCATGTGGCATGGCTTGCGGTCGGAGTGTCCCCGGGGCGGCCCGGGTGACTGTGTAGAACGAAGAGAAAGTCTGCGACTTATGAATCGGGAGTGGTCCCGATTGATTGCTAGAGCCATCGTGCACCTCGGCTAACGTGCTAGGGCCGTTGGTCGGGCCCACTAGATTATCGGATGGGTCGGGTAGCCCATGCCTTGAAGGTGTTCGAGGAAATTCCCAAACCCCTATTCCTGGGTATTTGGCTGGGGAAATAGTCCGAGTACAACTAATGCCTTGCCCCCCACAGGTCATGCGTCGGAGGCGGAGACGAGGGCGTACGGCCCGTGAACCTCTCCTACTGAGTTGTTGTAGTTGCATTTTGATGCTTCATATGTTTGTGATTTGTTGTATTATATGTGCTTAATTTCTAGAGTACTGACCATTTTTGTGCTATGTCTTGCAGCTATGGCCCGATTTGGCAGGGACGAGAGGGTCCCGAGGCGTGTGGTCCGGGAAGAGGACCACTGGGTGAGGAGGACCGAGCGGCCCATGCCCCCTTTGGGCCCGCCAGTTGTCACCGTGGCCAGCGTGGAGCAGCTTGATGGTGGGCAGGCAGTTGTGGCAGAGGGCCCCGTCGGCAAGCTCGGCAACGGGGTTAGGGTTGTGGAGCTGGCCCGCGCGTCGGAGGCGGGCGGAATTTACACTTATGATTGCAGTGGTGCCTATCCATTGGAGTTCCCTTTGGACCGTCACATGTTTGAGTTTATCAGGCACTTTGTCCCGCCAGGCATGGAGGAGAGTGACTCTCGGGTTGCTGGAGCCCGTCGCCGATTGGAGCGGGCGATCTTGGTGGGTCGAGATAGCTTGCACGGGATCATCCTTTGCGGCTTCCCGAGTTTCTCCGTGGACTACTAGGGGCAGAGTCAGTTTCCCAGTGCTGAGTGCCTGGGCTTCTTCAGCAGAGCAGATCAGTTCGGAGTTCGTGCTGGAGTGATGGGTCCTGCCTTCTGGGATTTGCATGGACACCACAGAGTAGAGACAGAGGACAGTCCAGGGTTAGTGCTGGAGCCATCAGGGCTGGAGTATGCCAGGGAGGGCTATGATGACCATAGCCTTTTGTCTGGGATTCTGCGACAGACCGCCGTTAGCTGGTATGGCCGTTGGGCGGTGATTCCGTTACACAGGTACCGCCAGGGGGCGACTGAGTGGTTGATGGGCATAGTACACCACTACCGGGTGCTACTAGACCGAGCCGACATCAGATTTGCTGTGACCGCGACTCTGTATGGATATCCTTGCTACACAGGGCTTCTACAGGCGTTGACAGAGCACTTCAACCGCAAGTGGAACACCATAGCGACAGCCGAAGGAGAGACCTCGTTAGACTTGTGGTCTCTGTTCAAGATTTCAGGGTTGCCAATCAGCGGCGAAGGATACGAGGAGGTAGTATTGGATGACCTCCATCACAGCCATACTGACGGACATGGGAGATACCAGGTTTCTTACAGCTACAGGTATTTATTGAAGACCTGGAGGGACCTGGCCCTGGCTGGGAGAGAGAAAGTAGCGCAGACTCCGAGAGTACCGCTGAACGCATGAATCCGTCATTTCTACAACGGGCCTTTCTGTTTTCACCAGGAGTTCACCAGAGACCAGACTCCTCGGGAGGAGTATACAGAGGTGGAGCTGCGATTCAAGACGCATTTGAGGTATATCTATGCTCCACGGGATGGGTGGAACCCCCACCGACTATCGGATGTGACGCACTTGGCCGCGTACTTGGCGTACTGGCTGGCGACGTTCGTGGTCCCCCACGGGGAGGACGGCCTGCTGCGAGTAGAGTTGCTGTGGCCTGCGTGCCAATTGGTAGAGGGACGGAGACTGGCCTTAGCCCCTGCGGCTTTGGCCAATGTTTACTAGGGACTGGTAGTACTGGCGGCGCACCCGGCGCCACGTGAGCGGAGCCTGCTTTTGCCGACTCACTACCTCAGTGCATGGGCTAGGTTGCTGTTCCCAGGGTTGGTGTCTCGCGGGTCTATGACGAACCAGGCGGCACCATTGTTGTTCAGCTTCACAGGACAGCCCGATGCGGACGCAGTGATGCAGCTGGAGGAAGCTAGGAGGGTCTTGTGTTACTTGCCCGACAGGGGAGAGGAGGGTGTTCCCTTTGACGGTGCTACTAGGGACTCCCACCTGATCATGGTGCCTTTGAATGGTGGGGCGGCCTGCTCCCTACCTTACCAGCCAGAGCCGGACGCGTCGTTGTACATAGAGTGGGTGATGAGCACCCGGCCGGCGGTGCTGCCTTTACACCGATCCTTGACGAGCTTCTTGGAGCCGTACTACCCGCACAGGTTCGCTCGAAACTTCGGGTATGACCAGGGGATCCCGCCGAACCAGGAGTTCCCTTTGGCAGGTCGTCAGTACAAAGGTCGGGACACCCATTTGCTAGCCGCGGCATAGTGGGACTTCTACTGTCGCCGAGAGCCGGAGCGACTGCCGACGCCGGTGCCGGGACGCAGGGGACGGTTTGACGTCCATTACGCCAGATGGTGGTTCGAGCATAGTCATCAGTATCGACAGAAGGCCTCGACGATCCGGAAAGCCGAGGAGACCCATCTCTTGAGGGAGGACCTACCTCTCATCGCACTGGATGACGGGTATCTGCGGACTCACTTTTCTCGGATCCGTCGGGAGGTAGAGAGGCTGGCGTAGCAGGCGCCCCGGGGGAGCCGAGGCTCTTTGTCGACGGGGCGGAGCGGCAACGGGGCACTAAAGCCCCTCAAGCAGGCGCGGGCAGCGCCTGGAGGTGCTAGAGTCAGGGCACCTCAACCCGGGACGTCGAGGACTTGGTGGACCCAGTTTCTGGCGGACTGTGGGTTTGAGCAGCAGGGGTTCGCTGGACCGAGTGCTCCCTGAGGGGAGCTTTATAGATACGGTGGCCGATGACTGGAGGAGTCACATCGCCCATGCGATCGGGTCAGCCGGGCCCGTAGAGCTGGTGTCCCTTATCGAGTGTGCCTACACCCTGAGGGACGTGAAGGAGGCGGTTGCGAAGGCTGCATGGGTTGTGGGCTTGAAGTCGGAGCAGCTAGTTCCTCTGCTGCTGACCCCCTTCGTGACTTCAGGTAAAACCTTTTCATTAGCCTACTAGCCCTGTTTTATTATTTCCTAGGGCATATGGCTGAGAGATCCTGTGTGGTTGTATTTATTGGCAGGTCCTACGGCAGACAGGGGTCATCCTTCCAAAGGGACATCTTCTGGGGATAGTGACGGGGCCCTTCAGCCCCGAAGGAAGCGCCCCCGGATGGAGACCGGAGTCAGGGAGGTTTGTGAGTCCTCTCGGGGACCCGCTGCTAGGGAGCATATCACGGCGGAGCCGGCTCTGAGTAAGTACCGTATCCGCCTACTTGCTTTATGTTGATTCAGCCGTGACGATTGGCTAACCTTATGCAATTGGATTTGCTTTTCACAGTGCCACTGGAGACCGGGGCTGATGTGGCCTTCTCGCCACCTCAGGAGGTCAACCCCCTTCCAGACGATGGGGTCGATCATGAGATAGATATGGAGGGGCTCCTTCGTATGATGGACGAGACTGCCCCCAATGTCAAGACTTTCCCTGACTTTGAGCCATGGAAGGCTTCAAAGAATGATCAGTCAGGTAAATAATTCTGGAACCAAGCGTGTTGCGTTCATGGCTATATTTGATTCTGGGAGTTGACATCATTGCTGGTGTTATGTAGAGGTGGCCGGAACATCAGAGACCGCCGCTTCTTCAGAGATGCAAGGCGAGGTGCCCCCATCCATTGACGGGCAGGAGCCCGGTGTGACCCAGGATGGCTCAGGTGAGCACTGAATCGCTGCGGAGGGCGTTGCCCTTCCATTGTAGAGTTGCGGGGATGCCGATACTGACTGACTTTATGATGTCATTTGCCAGGTGAGGATCCAGCCGCTACTCTGGAGATGATTCAGGAGTTGGTCTGCACCGGTCCTTCAGTGTCTCTTCCCTCCTTTGAGGGGGAGCCCGAGGGGAGGAGTGCTTCGATGCCACCAGTGACCAAGGAAGTGTCTAGCTTGCTGCCGCAGCTGTTAGCGAGGGTGGAGTGAGCTTCCCTGTCGGCCGTGGTGTCGGCCTGCACTGTGGGGCTGGTCGCGTCCTCGAGCATGGGACCCTCAGGTGCGTAGCTGGAGGCTTAACCACTTCCGTTAGGCCTTTTATTGTTGATTGTCTTCTGGTGCTGAAGTCCTATCGGTATTATTTACAGGTGTACCTTCACCCCTAGAAGAAGGTGAGCTGCCCCGTAACGGGGCCGAGATGGTGGAGGAGGGGCCTACAAAAGTGGCCCATGCTGAGGGCGACGAGAGATCATCGACATCGAGAAGGTTTCGGAGGGGAGCGCCCCGACCGGTGAGTTTTCTATTTGTAACTCTTAGTTGGAGAGGCATCCTTATATAGAGCTAGGTCTTGTGATGACCTTGTTTGCTGCACTGGCTTGCAGGAGCTTCAGGTTCGGCCACCTCGGGGAGTTCGTCGGGGACCTCGTCGAGCTCTTCAGACGGCGGTGGCTCGGAGATGGAGACAGGGGAGAGTCCGAGCTCAAGCTGTTCATCCTCCGGGGCCTCTGCTGGTAGGGAGGTTCCGACGGGGCCCCATTCTAGAGGTATGTAGTGGTCCTTTCCGTCCTTATTTGGTGCTTGTCAGCTCTATAAGGTAGAGTGCTGATGTTCTTGAGTTATTTATAGCGTTAGATTCTGGGGAGGAGCACGCGTCGGCTCCTGATGAGGGCGAGCAGGAGAAGCCTCCTGTCCCACCCGTGATTGCTGGAGATGACCAGATGGTGGAGGAACCATTGCCCTCTACGACCCCGGCAGGTGATGCCGTGGAGGCGGAGGTGCAGTTGCCTTCCCCGACCCCCACAGATGATGTCACAGAGTCGGCTGGACTTGCTCCAGGTAAGGAGTCAAGACTTGTCTCCTTCTTTTTATCAGGTTTTTCACCTTGTTTGACGAAGGAAGCCTTTCATGTATTACTTACTCCCCTTGGTGTTTGTTGGAACTATGCAGGTTCCACTGGAGTGCTGGCTGCATCCGGAGACCTCTCTCTAGATTTAGGGGTCGAGTGGCCTCCGTTCGCCTCTCCGCCAGAGCCGTTGCTGGAGGCGAGTGCAGGTGCCGCCCTACTCCAGCGGGCACAAGGCTACTCACAGAGCGAGCCCCTCCCTTCTTCGGAGGACCTGAGGCAGCGGCTAAGGGAGTGCACCCAGGGCTATCACGCGCTCAGATTCCCACGTGAGCTTTGGATGTCTGGGTTGGCTGGGATCTGGGCCGAGTACCTACGACTCCGTGAGGTGTAGGAGCAGAGGTCTCAGAGACAGGCCGCGATCCGAGAGGCACAGGAGCAGTGGGCTCGGCTTGTGTTAGCCGTAGCCGAGCAGAGGAGTCACGCCGAGGCGATCACGTCAGCATCTCAGGAGCGAGCCGCATAGCTGAGGGAGGTGGAGAGTCAGGCCGAGGCCTTGAGGAAGGCCTGGGAGGAGCAGTAGGTAGTCGCCGTGCGCGTCCGAGCCTAGTGGCAGGCGATTGAGACTACAGCCGAAGTTAGTGCCCAGCTCTTGTCCACCCTAGAGGTGGAGCTTACAGCAGCGGACTCTCACTTTGTGGCGCTAGAGGGGATTGAGCTGGAGCCCTAATTGTATCTTTCCCCTTTTTTTTGATGTCTGGAGTGTATGGATTTTGTTACCCCAAGGGCATGTCTTGGGCTCCCTTTATAGAGTATTAATGAACTCCATATCCTTTTTTACTGGGTTGTTCCGTCCCTTCTTTGATGGAATGGAATGATGCGCGTGAACTGACTCCCCCTTATTGTTAGTCACGCTTGCTTGTCCTACGACGCATTGCCATGAGTGATGACAGGAATCGGGTTTAAGGAACTCGGTGTTAGAAGCTGGAGGTTGAGTACTGGGTAGTAGAGGAAAGAAAGGCTATATGTGGGGGCCAATCTTCCTGGGGGATAAAAGCCCACATACTGGGGAACCAATGTAGGCCCTTAATAACAGGACAACTTACGTGATTTACGGTTGCAGAGGTGATTCTGGAGGGCGTAGAACTGGATGGTGGAATATTGGCTAACATTGTGCCGTCAACCAAAGAAAATGGGATTCGTATGTGTCTGGGAAACTGGGATCGAACTAGATGGACGGCCTGGGCGGACATGGCAACCAAGATCGGAACTGGAAATTGATGCTGGGACTGTGACTGGGAATGGGGACTGGAGCTGAAACCAGCTGGGTGACCTAGAAAGGTGCAATGGCTGAGAACTGGAACTGAGCTAGGTGGCTAACCTGAAAAGGTGTTATAACCAAGATTGGAACTGGGGGCTGGGCAGCTAGACTGCAAAGGCGTCATAGCCGAGGTTGGAGTCGAAAATTGGTGGCTAGGCCTGTGAAGGCATTGTAGCCGAGGCTGGGACTGGAAGCTGGGCGGCTAGCATGTGAGGGCGTTGTAGCCGAGGCTGGAGCCGGAAGCAGGCGGCTGGCCTGTGAAGGCGTTGTTGCCAAAACTGGAAACTGGAGACTGGCGGCTAGCCTGTGAAGGAGTTGTAGTAGAGGCTGGAAACTGGAGACTGGCGGCTGGCCTGTGAAGGCATTGTAGCCGAGGCTGGAACTGGAGACTGGCGGCTGGCCTGTGAAGGCATTGTAGCTGAAACTGGAACTGGAGACTGGCAGCTGGCCTGTGAAGGCGTTGTAGCCGAAGCTGGAACTGGAGACTGGCGGCTGGCCTGTGAAGGCGTTGTAGCCGAAACTGGAACTGGAGACTGGCGGCTAGCCTGTGAAGGCATTATATCCGAAACTGGAACTGGAGACTGGCGGTTGGCCTTTGAAGGCGTTGTAGCCGAGGCTGGAACTGGAGACTGGCGGCTGGCCTGTGAAGGCGTTGTAGCCGAAACTGGAACTGGAGACTGGCAGCTGGCTTGTGAAGGTGTTGTAGCCGAAACTGGAACTGGAGACTGGTGGATGGCCTGTGAAGGCATTGTAGCCGAGGCTGGACTGGCGGCTCGCCTGTGAAGGCGTTGTAGCCGAAACTGGAACTGGAGACTGGCAGCTGGCCTGTGAAGGCGAGGCTGGAACTGGAGACTGGCGGCTGGCCTGTGAAGGCGTTGTAGTCGAAACTGGAATTGGAGACTGGCGGCTGGCCTGTGAAGGCGTTGTAGTTGAAACTGGAACTGGAGACTGGCGGCTAGCCTGTGAAGGCGTTGTAGCCGAAACTGGAACTGGAGACTGGCGGCTGGCCTGTGAAGGCGTTGTAACCGAGGCTGGAACTGGAGACTAGCGGCTGGCATGTGAAGGCGTTGTAGTCGAAACTGGAACTGGAGACTGGCTGCTGGCCTGTGAAGGCATTGCAGTCGAGGCTGGAATTAAAAGCTGGCGATGACCGACCCTCGGGGGTGTAGTGGCCACCATTATCGTGGAGTGATGTTGAGCTCGCCATCGGTACGTGTCATGGCCGACGGCTTTGTAAGTGAAAAGTGGAGAGGGAGAAAGTTTTTTTTTCTCTTTACTAGCTCTACCGCCCTTGAGGGTTTTCGCCAGAGCTGGCCCCCTTTAGCTTTTTCCGGTGCACCCTTACGGGTTTTCACACCAAGGGGTTACCCGATTTTGCCTGAGATGCCCTTTCGAGTTTTCACCTCAGCTGGGTTGGTGGCAATTTTTGCCCCCAGTCGTCTCGTAGAGAGAGTTGACTGAGGCCGCCGGGGTATCTCTATTTTTAACCCCATTTTTTTATTTCTTTCTTTTTTTTCTTGAAACTATCGTCCATAGCATATTGCTGTCAAGGGACGTAACCTGAGACTGGAAGGTGTGGGTGGTCGAATATTATTCGACCACTCTTAAGGGTTTTAGAAATTCCTGAGCCATGGTGGCGAAAGGCCACTTTGCCATGGCAAGGTATGACTGGGGTTGTAACTTAGTGAATCTGGGGTTGTATGGAGAACTGGGATTATGATGAACTGGAAGGCTCTGGATTTACTGGATATGTGGGATGTGGGGGCAGGGAATAGTAAATGTCTGGGAATGTGTCAGGATGTAGGTTTACCGGGATGGTAACTGGAAGCTTGACCGTTACCGGGACTGGTTGAACTATGACATTGAGGTGAGGGCCAAAGGTTGGCCGATCTGAGCAGGAGTAACACAAGGTTAACTGGGGATTGAAGGGCTTGCGCCGTAGCGGTGCAAGTGGATTGGAGACTGATTCTGGGTGAGGCTAGCGGCCCACCAAAGGGCAGGTGGAAGGCCGTGTTGACTGGTAGGGAGAAGAAGATTTTCTCGTTATTGGCTCTACTGCCCTTTCAGGTTTTCGCCAGCATCGACCCCCTTTAGCTTTTTCCGACGCGCCCTTGCGGGTTTTCACGTCGAGGGGTTTCTCGATTTTGCCTGGGGTTCCCTTTCGGGTTTTCACCTCAGCCGGGTTATTTGCCTTTTTGCCCCCAGCCACCCTATTGTGGTGAGGATGAATGGGTCTGCCGGGACATCTCTATTTTTAACCCCATTTTTTGTATTTTTTTTGACTTACCTGCGAGCCTGGTGGCTAGACTGGCGGTGGTGCGGAAGGGCCCGTGTTCCCGTGGCGATGGGAATGAGGGCAGGAGACTGGTTCCCGCGGATGCCTGGCGGCGGTTCCGAGGAGCTGAACTGACTGGTTGACTGGGAATTAAAGACCGGGAGGACTGGCCGGTGGGATCCTCCACGGGGGAGGACTGGCCTTATTGGTAGTGGCTGGGACGTACGCCTTAGTCCGGCTGGCGCGCGAGCTCATGCTCTGAAGCGTAATATAGCTTCATGTGTTTGCCGTTGAGAGGCGGGAACGGTCTGTGACCTTTGTGATCAACAACCGTGTAGGCCCCACCCTCATAGACATTCTGGATGATATACGGACCTCGTCAATTTGGCTGTAGTTTTCCACTGGAGCGCCCTGCCATGACTTCCATTTCCTTGATCATGACAAGGTCGCCTTGTTTGAAAGCTCGCTGCCTGACGAGCTTGTCATAGGACCGGGCCATGCGGGCCTGGTATACTCGCAGGTGTTTGTAGGCTTCGAGTCGCTTGCCTTCTAGATTGGCGAGCTCTTCTAACCTTCTCTGGTACTCGTTTTTGTCAGAGCCGGCAAGGCCGGTGTGGATAGCCACGCGATAAGAGGCCAACTGGACTTCGATGGGGATAACCGCTTCTGACCCATATGCAAGGGAAAATGGCGAACACCCCGTAGGGGTTTTGTAGACCGTCCGGTAGGCCCACAATGCTTCGAAGACCTTTTCACCCCAATCGCGTTTCCGGTGGCTAACCACCTTAGCCAGGACCTTACAAAGGGTTTTGTTGAAGGCTTCCGCTAATCCATTGGCCTGAGGGTTGTAGACCGAAGAGGTTCTCCAGTCGATTTGGAATTTGGCCGCTAACTGGTATACGGACTTATTCTTGAAGGGTGTCCCGTTGTCGGACACTATACGGCTGGGAGTACCGAATCGGTATATGATGTTGTGCCGGATGGATCTGGCAATGACTTCGCCGGTGACCTCTCGCAAGGGCAGAGCCTCCGCCCAACGAGAGAAGTAGTCAGTGGCGGCCAAGATGTATTTATGGCCCTTGGAAGATGGCTGAAAAGGCCCCGCGATGTCCATGCCCCACTCAGCGAATGGCCAGGTGGGGGCCGTAGGACGCAGTGGGTTAGGAGATTTTCTGGGTACTGGGCCAAAGGCTTGGTATTGATGGCATGCACGGGCATACTGGACGTAATCCGCGTACATGGTCGGCCAGTAAAAACCTTTGAGCTTGATGTTGTGTTTCATCCGATCTCCGGCCTGGTGTGCACCGCACAATCCGGAGTGGACCTCCTGCATGATGGCTCGAGCTTCCGCCAGAGAGACACATCTCAGGAGAACCGACTTGTCCTTCTCGTGTACGAGCCGATACACGGAGTCGCCAATCAACTCGTAAGAGGTTGCTCGGGGAGTAGCTGAACTCTTTGAGCTCGGTCAGGGGGAAGCCACCCTTTCTTGAATTTGATGAAAGGTGCACGCCAATCATCTTCTTCTGGAGGTGGGCTCTGGTCAAAGTCGTGGACCTCATAAATGGTGACGCCGGCGTTGCCTTCGAGTGAGCTCG
The DNA here is from genome assembly GCA_022559845.1 of Amorphophallus konjac. Classification (NCBI taxonomy): domain Eukaryota; kingdom Viridiplantae; phylum Streptophyta; class Magnoliopsida; order Alismatales; family Araceae; genus Amorphophallus; species Amorphophallus konjac. The sequence continues at coordinate 293,688,845 of CM040119.1, forward strand.
GCATCAGCCTTCGGTGCTTGACAATGACGTCAACCTCGCCCTCGGGCGGGAGCTTGATGGTTGTGGCCAATTTTGCTAAAGCATCCGCCTGGGCGTTGCTGCTTCTGGGAATGTGATCTATTTTGAAGAAATAGAACTTCTGGGTTAATCTGGTGATGGCGGTGTGGTATGGAACCAACTCTGGCTTCCGTACATCATAGATGCCGAGGACCTGCCGGACTATCAGCTGGGAGACCCCGTAGGCTTTAAGGCATTTAATGCCCATGTGGAGAGCCATCTGGAGCCCAATAAGTAGAGCTTCATATTCGGCTTCATTGTTGGTTAGGGACTTCATGAGGGCACATGAGTTGTACAAAACTCCGCCCTGACGAGTCAGGAAAATAATGCCGGCACCTACCGTAGTGGCTGGATCCTGGTTGCTCCGGGTGATCCCTCAGGAAGCACCGTCGAAGTAGAGCTCCCAGCAAGGTACACTAGTTGTGAGAGCGCTTTACTGCCAATAATGCAAGACATCTCCGCTCTGTTCAACCGGTTGTTGTGATTGAGTAGCAAGGGACTCCTCATCCGGCTCCGAGTTGAAGGGTGAATCATCTGGCACTGGATGGGCTGCCAAGAATTCAGCCATACCCTGCCCTTTGATTGCTTTTATGGGGACATAGCTAATGTCATATTCCATCAATAGGAGAGCCCACCTCCCCAACCTGCTTGAGAGAACAGGTCGTTGAAGGAGATACTTTAGAGGGTCATGCTTGGAGATAAGCTCGACCCGATGAGACAGGAGGTAATGCCGCAGCTTTTTAACTGTGAACACTAATGCCAAGCAGACCTTTTCCATGGGGGAGTAGCTGTACTCGACACCGATAAGCTTCTGGCTGAGGTAATAGAGGGGCTGCTCTTTACCTTCTTCATTGATCTACGCCAACAGAGCTCCTAACGAAGCGTCCATGGCAGCAATGTAAAGGATGCGGGGTTTACCCTTGACTGGTGCTCCCAGAACTGGGGGAGTAAGGAGATACTCATTGATTTGCTCAAAAGCCGCCTGGCATTCCGAGTCTCATGTGAATGGGGCGTCTTTCTTCATCAGCTTGCTGAAAGGAACGCATCGACCAGAGAGGTTAGAAATAAACCTCCGAATGTAAGTCAGCCTCCCTTGGAAGGACCAGAGTTCAGTGATGTTGCTGGGTGGTGGAAGCTCCCGGATCACTTTGATCCTGCTGGGATCCACCTCGATTCCTCGGGACCTAACAACGAAGCCGAGAAATTTGCCGCTAGATACGCTGAAGGTGCACTTCATGGGGTTCATCTTGAGCCCGTATTGTCGGAGACGCTCGAAGACTTGGCGAAGGTTGCGCAAATGGTCTTCACGCCTTGTGGTCTTGACGACGAGGTCATCGACATAGCATTCGACGGTGTTGTGCAGCATCTCGTCGAATATTTTGGTCATAGCCCTTTGGTAAGTAGCACCGGCATTCTTCAACCCGAAGGGCATGTGATGTGACACCACCCTTGGACCTATTTTGCAAGCATACAAGTTGGGCAGCGGACTCACACTAGCGATCTCACTCGCTTGGCGCACATTAGTGCTCGAAGGCAACTCGGCGATGATGGAGAGGGTCCGAGGCGGGACCTTGAGGCTCCAAAGGTTGGCTAGCTTGGGGAGAACCCCAAATGGGCCTGGGATGCCCAAATCATGGGCGGCCAGCACACCAAGGGTGTGGGATGTAATGGTTCACTCACAACTCGCCCGCGGTGGTCACTCACGGCACTAGCAATTTAGGGCCGAGCTCTCATTCACCGTCTGACGAAACAATGGCGATAATACTATGCTAGCAATGAATTGAAACCAGCCAAGAGAGGGACCGAGGCTCACCTAGCCGGTGTGAAGATGCCGACTCTGGCCGGAGACGGGGGCGAGCGGGGAGGCGTGGGTATGCACCCGCACGCCGCATCAACGGAGCTTCAAACCTGCGACCTGAATTAATACATGAACTACATCTCTCGCAGGAGGGGGATCTTAGGGTGGGGGTTAACTGAAATTACACCCAAAACTACCGCCACACAGGGAGGGGCCTTCAGCCGGCCAAGCGGGGAGGGGGTGAGACCGATGAAAGATGAAATTGGACGCCGATGTTGATTCAGCCCACTGTCTGCGCTTCTGGACAGACAATAGCTTCTCTGGACGCTATGGCCACTCTGGATTTTTTCTGAAGACGAAAATAGTGGGAAAATCTTCGTAGCTGGACCGGAAAGACACCGAAATTTTCTGGATTTCTTCTGGTACTTCTGCTGGTCGGGGTAGGGGCTTGAACAGGGCAGCAGGTCCTCTATTTTGACAGCTGCAGGTTCCAAACAGCAGGAAGCAGAGGGTGCCACGAAAGCTCCCGAGCTCGGAATCAGGTGCCGTTAGAGCCTTTGGAACCATTGACAGGTCTACTTCGAAGCCAAACTGACGGGGATTCCAAATTAGGTGGGAGTAGTCCGGTGGCTTCTGAACACTGAAGGAGGGTCGGTACAGATAGAGTGGAAGCAGAACCGCATGATCGGGGGAGAAAATTGATAACTTTCTGGTCCGGTCTCCAAATTGAACTCTGCTTCTTAGTGATGGTAGAGGACTCGAAGTAGAAGACTTTTTATGAAGAACTCTTGATCAGATTCCCAATAGGTTCATCGCAGAAGAGCTTCCACTCCGGCTCTGGCCTCCTGCCAGGGAAAATTCGCGCAGTCTGGGGAGAAAGGCTCTCCCAGACAGCACCGTGCTTGGACGAAGATGAAACCACCGCCGTTGTGAAGAGGACAGGCAGACGCTTCCAACGGTACCTCTTGGGCCTTCAGATTCGCCGGGATGTGGTCGGGGTCGCCTCTGCAAGTAGGTGGTCTCCTGCAGGTCGCCAGCTGCTTGGAGGATCTATCAATGGAGGTGGGAGAGGTGATGGAGAAGAGCAAGGGAGAATGGTGGAGATGAGAGAGAGAGGGGGGGCGACCCAAACCAAGGGGTGGGGTCTTGGGGGTGCCCTAGGGCTATGGAGGGAAGGTGGATTTGAATTCAAATGGCCTAGGGAAGTGGTGGGTTGTATGGGGGAGAGGGAAGGGTGCTTGGGGAAGGGAAGAGGGTAGTTGGTGGTTGGAGGGTGGAGCAAGGATTGGAGGATTCCACCTTGGGGTTGGGGGAGAGTTAAATGAGTGTATGGGGAAGGGGGAGAGGTCTTAATGATAGGTGAATGGGGAGGAGAGAGAAAATTTCGAAATTGGGGTGAGGGGAGAGAGAGAGAGGGGGGACCCCTTAGAGAGAGAGAGAGAAAGAGAGAGATAATGAGAGAGAGATCTAGAGGGATGTGGAATTTTGGATTTCAATATTCATGCCAAAGTTGTTACATATGTGAGGAGTGGGGGCCTATTTATAGGCATTTTCCTAGGATGAAAATGACCCTGACTAAACAACTATTGACCAAACACTCCAAGGGAGGGGCGCCCCTGGTCCTAGCCCATTAGTTGGGCCCAATAGCCTAACAAACCAACATAATGACACAAGACTTTGGTAGATAACCTACTAACCTAGGTACATGACTCAAATAAAGGGAAAATTACATGATGATGACTCAAATAAAATATAAAAATTACATGACTAGACTCATAAAATTATGACGAACACAATGGCGCACGCTGATGAGCAATCCGAGCCTCAAAAAAAGTGGAGGGGCGAGGGATGCCCCATCATACCCCCGGGGTGGGGAAAACTCGACCCCGTCGAGTATGAGTCCACCGGGGAAGTAGTACACCAACATGCAGCTCCGGGCGAACCACGATCTCCAAACTCAACCTTCGCTCATAGCCGGAGAAGGGCGCTTCAGCTCGTCAAAGTGGCTCGGTCACACCCTCATGCTGGCGATGGGATCTTGCTTGCCTAGTATTACCGCCGTGTGCTCACGTCAAGCTCTCAGGCTAATTTATGGTGGCACTCCGAGGGTGTCTCTCGCAAGGATAGGTGTAAGCTCAAGGCACTCACTAGGATCCACCGCGGTGCCCTTAGAGGGTGCCGGATCTGCCACATGAGAAATGGGGTGAATCCCAAAACCCATCAGTAAGTCCAACCCGCAAGTCGGGTTGCCAAAATCATTCGGAACTTGGCAAGGTCCAAGTCCTCGTGCCCTCAAATTGGAGATGACCCTAGGGTAGAGCCACTCCAAAGTCATCATCGTTAAGTTACCAACTTGAAATTCCAAGTGGCGCCCATGAGTTTTTGCCCGCTTGTTGTGAATCTCACCGCTTGTTGCTTGATACTTGCTCGGATGCATATGCCATGCACTATGATGTGGTGTGAGTGGACAATGTATGGTATGCAAAGGTGGTCTAGGGCAACCACATATAGACCTATCATGCATTGATGTTATGAAGACTTTGAATGATTTGGGAGGACCGGGGCATCCATAGGTGTCCCTCTTATGAGTGAGTGTGATGAATGTTGGAGGACCCGGACACCCATGTAGGTTCCTAGCATAGATAAGACCAATGGTGAATTGGGGAGGACCGTTACACCCAAATAGGGACCACTCATGCTTCCTACTTGACATGTGGGTGATGTGAATGAATGGACCCGACTAATCATGCTAAGTGGTGTGTTGGGCCAAGACTTATGCATTTCTATCCTAGAGAGGACTTCCATGTGCATGGGTGTGGGATGGCCCTTGAGCTTCCACTCGTATGGATCAAAGGGATCTAAGAAGGGGGTCATCATGGAGTGGGGCAATTCATCAATCCTAAGGTGTATGTTACCTATGGTCAAGGGTCCCATGGTGTAACCCGAGTCTAGGAAGGGGGGGTTTGGTTCAACATGGGTGGTAAGGGTAGGGTAAGGCGGGTGGTGAATAAGGTGAGTGGGTCACAAGGGGAACTAGACTCCCATAGGAAAGGGTCAAAGGGATCATGATAAGGGTCACCTAGATAGGGGTACTCCATGTCCTCAAGATCCTCATATGGTGGTGAGTCGCCCTCTTCTAGTGAAATGGTTGGGCCGGTGCATGGGGTGGGTTGGTTGGTCAAGGTTCTAGGAATCACAATGGTAGGGGAGTGGACTGGGATGGGCTCTTCCACTATGGGGAGAAGAAAAAGGAGGTCACTAGTGTAGCAACCAACTGTGCAAACCGAGGTGATAGACCCAATGCATGGATGGATGAGGTCAAGGCTCTTGGGTCGGTCCGCCCCTAGAGTCAACAAACAAGTCAAGTCTAATTGCCACTCTAGACCCTTGAGGAGATCATCCCAACCCTCTATCTGACAATAGGATTGGGTCGTGGTGTGAAAGGAGGGGAGGGTCACAATTTGGGATTGATGTCCCATGGGTGAGAGGTGTGGGGGTGAACTAGGGACGCGGGGGCCTTGTTTGAGCCATTGGAGTATGGACTCATTCACGGTGAGGAGGTGTGGCTCTTGAGGATCCGGACTAGGAGAGGTGGGTGGAAGTGGAGGTGCTTGGATTTCCTTTATGGTTGGTTGTGGATCCGGACTAGCATCCCTTTCCAAGTGGGTGGGTGTATGGGTTTCAACGTCTAATGATAATGTGTTGGGTAGATCTAATGCGGGGGAATTGGTGATAGCCGGTGCATGGTGCACCCGAGGTGGTGAACAAGTATGGGCTTGGGTTGGGATTGGTAAGGGAAGTAGCGGAGGTCTAGGTTGGGGTTGGGTTGGGGTAGGAAGAGGAAGATGGGTGGGTTGAGGGGTTTTGGGGAGATTGTCCTTGGGAGGAGTGTCCTTGTTGGGGAACGATGGCGGGGTAATGGTGGTCGGGGTGGGAGATGTTTCAATCACTAGGGACATAGGAAGATGCTTCCTTGTGGGGCATTGTCCGACGATGTGCCCCAATTGGTGGCACCTATAACATTCCGGCTCGCACTTACCTGGGCTTATTTCACTCACTTCTATCTCCATTGGGCTCTTTCCCTTTTGAGAAGGGGTGAGGTGAGGAGTGGTCAAAGGGGCTTGGGTAATGTGGGTTGTGGAATGGGGTTTTGGTTGCATTGTGGGGAATTGGGGAATTGGAGTCTTGGGTTGGCCGGATGGGAATGGTGGAGTTGAAGTGCTCCTTGGGCGTTGGTGATCCGAGTAGGAAGGGGACACATAACTAGCCCTAAGTTGCTCCTTCATGTTTACCCAAGTGGTGATGGGATCTTCCCTTCTAATTATCCTTAGCCCGATAATTTGTAGCCAATAGGTTTGAGCCCGTTTGGTAAGTTGTGATTTGGCAAATTGGACTTTCTCGTTATCGGTCATGGGATACCAAGTGAAGTAATGGTCCATGGAAGCCTCCCAATCCAAATAGTCACTAGGATGAGTTCCATTAAAGGTGGGAGGTGGGGGACACGTCCTCCTATCATCCGTCCTTGGGGTGGGTCCATTTTCTCCTATTTGGTCGAATCGACCCGATAGGTTATCAAGCCGCTCATTGGCATGGGTCAAGGCCTTCATGAGGTAGTTGACATGGCCAGGGAGGTCATGTGTGTTAGTGGTAGGCATCCCTTGGTGGTTTGGACTTATGGAGTGGGCCGATTGGTAAGGTCGATATGAGGTGGCCATACTAGGGGACAAGATCGATGCACCGGAAGACTCTAAATGCATATGCGCGCCCTAGGACCAACTTGATAGAGACAAGTTGTGAACTTGCTCTGATACCACTTGATGTGACACCACCCTTGGACCTATTTTGCAAGCATACAAGTTGGGCAGTGGACTTACACTAGCGAGCTCACTCGCTTGGCGCACATTAGTGCCCGAAGGTAACTCGGCGATGATGGAGAGGGTCCGAGGCGGGACCTTGAGGCTCCAAAGGTTGGCTAGCTTGGGGAGAACCCCAAATGGGCCTGGGATGCCCAAATCATGGGTGGCCAGCACACCAAGGGTGTGGGATGTAATGGTTCACTCACAACTTGCCCGCGGTGGTCACTCACGGCACTAGCAATTTAGGGCCGAGCTCTCATTCACCGTCTAACGAAACAATGGCGATAATACTATGCTAGCAATGAATTGAAACCAGCCAAGAGAGGGACCGAGGCTCACCTAGCCGGTGTGAAGACGCCGACTCCGGCCGGAGACGGGGGCGAGAGGGGAGGCGTGGGTATGCACCCGCACGCCGCGTCGACGGAGCTTCAAACATGCGACCTGAATTAATACATGAACTACACCTCTCGCAGGAGGGGGATCTTAGGGTGGGGGTTAACTGAGATTACACCCAAAACTACCTCCACACAGGGAGGGGCCTTCAGCCGGCCAAGCGGGGAGGGGGTGAGACCGACGAAAGACGAAATTGGACGCCGATGTTGATTCAACCCACTGTCTGTGCTTCTGGACAGACAGTCGCTTCTCTGGACGTTGCGGCCACTCCGGATTTTTTCTGAAGAGGAAACTAGTGGGAAAATCTTCGTAGCTAGACCGGGAAGACACCGAAAATTGTCTGGATTTCTTCTGGTACTTCTGCTGGTCGGGGTAGGGGCTTGAACATGAAAGCAGCTCCTTTGTTCTGACAGCTGTAGGTTCCTAACAGCAGGAAGCAGAGGGTGCCACGAACGCTCCCGAGCTCGGAATCAGGTGCCGTCAGAGCCTTTGGAATCGTTGACGAGTCTACTTCGAAGCCGAACTGACGGGGATGTCAAATGAGGTGGGAGTAGTCCGGTGGCTTCTGAACATTGAAGGATGGTCAGTGCAGACAGAGTGGAAGCAGAACCGCACGATCGGGGGAGAAAATTGATAACTTTCTGGTCCGGTCTCCAAATTGAACTCTGCTTCTTAGTAATGGTAGAGGACTCGAAGTAGAAGACTTTTTATGAAGAACTCTCGATCAGATTCTCAATAGGTTCATCGCAGAAGAGCTTCCACTCCAGCTCTGGCCTCCTGCCAGGGAAGATTCGCGCAGTCTGGGGAGAAAGGCTCTCCCAGACAGCACCGTGCTTGGACGAAGATGAAACCACTGCCGTTACAAAGAGGGCAGGAGACGCTTCCAACGGTACCTCTTGGGCCTTCAGATTCGCCGGGATGTGGTCGGGGTCGCCTCTGCAAGCAGGTGGTCTTCTGCAGGTCGCTAGTTGCTTGGAGGATCTATCAATAGAGGTGGGAGAGGTGATGGAGAAGAGCAAGGGAGAATGGTGGAGATGAGAGAGAGAGGGGGGGCGACCCTAACCAAGGGGTGGGGTCTTGGGGGTGCCCTAGGGCTATGGAGGGAAGGTGGATTTGAATTCAAATGGCCTAGGGAAGTGGTGGGTTGTATGGGGGAGAGGGAAGGGTGTTTGGGGAAGGGAAGAGGGTAGTTGGTGGTTGGAGGGTGGAGCAAGGATTGGAGGATTCCACCTTGGGGTTGGGGGGGAGTTAAATGAGTGTATGGGGAAGGGGGAGGGGTCTTAATGATAGGTGAATGGGGAAGGGAGACAAAATTTCGAAATTGGGGTGAGGGGAGAGAGAGAGAGGGGGGACCCCTTAGAGAGAGAGAGAAAGAGAGAGATAATAAGAGAGAGATCTAGAGGGATGTGGAATTTTGGATTTCAATATTCATGCCAAAGTTGTTACATATGAGAGGAGTGGGGGCCTATTTATAGGCATTAGACTTTTCCTAGGACGAAAAGGACCCTGACTAAACAACTATTGACCAAACACTCCAAGGGAGGGGCGCCCCTGGGCCTAGCCCATTAGTTAGGCCCAATAGCCTAACAAACCAACATAATGACACAAGACTTTGGTAGATAACCTACTAACCTAGGTACATGACTCAAATAAAGGGAAAATTACATGATGATGACTCAAATAAAATATAAAAATTACATGACTAGACTCATAAAATTATGACGAACACAATGGCGCACGCTGATGAGCAATCCGACCCTCAAAAAAAAGTGGAGGGGCGAGGGATACCCCCATCAGCATGCGTTTGTAATGAAAAATCCCCTTGGGGGATCTAAAGGCTGTATGATTCTTGTCTTTGAGGGACATCCGGATATGATTATAACCGGACGACCCAGCCATGAAAGATAGGGCTTCATGACTGGTGGTCATATCGACCATCGTTTCAGTGATTGGAACTGGGAAGTCGTCCTTGGGACAGGCTTTGTTGAGGTCTCGAAAGTTGACGCAGATGTGGACTTGACCATTCTTTTTCTTGACTGGGACTATATTGGTGAGCCAGATCGGGTAGATGCACGGCTCAATGAAGTCGACCTCCGCCATTTTGCAGACTTCGGCCGAGACCTGAAGCTCCAGCTAATGGCGCATGCGCCGTTGTGGTTGCTTGACCGCAGCGATTGAGGGAGAAATGGCTAGGTCGTGCTCCGCTACGGAGGGGTCTAGACCTGGCATTTCCTTGTATGCCCAGGCGAAGCAGTCCTTGAACTCGAGTAGGAGTTGCTTGTAGTCTTGCTTCTCCGCCTCGGTAAGGAGAGCACTAACGAATGTAGGCTGAGGGACTTCATCGTCGCCCAGGTTGATCTCCACGAGATTGTCGATGGTCGCCTGGCCGCCGTCCTCCATCTCGGGAGGAGCGGGTTGGAGGTCGATAAAATCATCATCATCAGTGTCGACTTCGTGTATCTCTTGGTTCTCGAAGCCACCGATTGATGCGGAAGGGACCGGAGAGTGGTTGTCACAGGAATCCACCAAGGATTGATCTGGACCACCAGCTTTTGGCCAGCGGTTGTCAACTGGAGTTGCTGAGGTCTTTCTGGGGTTGCCTGGCGAAGCTGACAATCTTTCACAGCTGGGACCAGTAAGATCCCCCCTCTCAGGAGGGTTTATTGTAATGGGCCCCTCGACGGGCTGAGAAGCCGAGGGGCTTCCTCTGCCCCTTTATCTTGGCAGGGAGGCAAAGAAGGTTCTCAGACGACTTGAGCCGGGGTTCTGGATTTGGCGAAGATCGAGATAAGAATTTCCTCTCCCTCATCCCCGGAGCTGTCGAATTTAGCTTTGACTCTTGTTTGGTCGTGGGTCGGTAGTGCCAAGCCTACGACGTTAACTGCGTAGTGGACGCAGAAGTCCTGATCTTGGTCATAGCCAAGCCCCCTGGTATCCTTATGGAAGGACGGGGGTTGCCCCCAGACCTGGGAAGGGTCCCACAGTCGATGGAAGTATCTTTGTTGGGCAGAGGTCTGCCACAGGGGAATGTGTTGTTTCAAACACATTTCTTGAATATGCGGCGATAAGTCACCCCACACCTGAACTGCTTCAGGGGTGTTATCAGCTTGCCTAGACCAGCCGAAGTCATCATCCGGCGGGGCCTGAGGGACCATGTCTCCTTTTTAGAAGACAATAGGTTTGTCCCTGTTAGCCTTCTTCTTGTTTCGACGTTGTCGCTTGAAGGTGACAATGAATGTTGTCAGCGACTCGACATTGTGCTCCTCGAACGCACACGGGAGCTGGATGCAGTCTGGTGGCAAGCATATACTCTTGCCAATAGCTCGGCTAATAAGGTTAGCCTCGAAGTCGATCTGGCGCCTCTCAGGGTGATCTGGGGTTGACTTGGAGCCGAGACACAGCCGGTGAAGCTTGGCCTTTTCCTCGTCAACATAGAAGAGATCATCATCATCTTCCTCTGAGAGCCAACCGTTGCTTTTGCTCTTGATCATAGGGTACGGACACAGACTAATCCCCTTGAAGTAGAGAGTAGCGTCGGCTAGGTTTCATTCTGCTGGTGTAAATGGCAATAGGTCTGCAAAGACCTTGTGTTGCTCTCCGTCCTTGGCATACTTGATGCATTGGTGGAGAGGCAACGGGACGACCCAGTTTTCATGGAGCCAGGGTCTGCCCAATAGCATCATATAAGACGTGTTGGAGTCGATGATGTAGAATGTCACCTTAGAGGTGAAATCATCGAGCACCAGATCGACGTCTACCCGGCCGAGGACGTCCTCAGTGTTTTGGTTGAAGCTGGATATCTTGACCGCCTGCACCTTCTGGAGGTATGGGGTCAGATATAGAGACTTGAATGTCTTGAGCGGCATGATGTTAACAGCGGCACCGGCATCCACCAGGATCCGGTTCACATCATGTCCGTTGATCTTCCCCTTCATATAAAGAGGACGATTATGGCACAGAGGGGACAGCATCATGTCTTTCTCCGTGAAAGTGATGGTGGCTGCGAAGGCTCCATAGGCAGCCGCCCTCAGTTCCGCGGCATGCGCTTCATAGACTTCTGGCTCTTGGAGTATTTTGATAAGGGTCTCCCTCAGATCCTTACTCCAAGCGATGGCTTCCCAAATTGAAATGCTGGCAGGGAAGCGCTTCATTTGGTGGAGGACCTTTCGGTCGGCTCGGGCTCGAGCATCCTCCAAAGAGGGTAGAATGTCGGGCTAAGCCTTCTGTGAGCTGCCGTGCTGTTCCCCATCGGGAAGTTGTACTGCCTTGCCCTTATCACTGGGACCAGATTGACCTCGATCACCAGCGGGCTCTTGGAACAGGGATGCCAATGACGGCTCTTCTGGGGGTGATTGGCGGGCTGGCTCATCCTTGTCGGACGGTCCTGCTTGCTCTACTATAGAAGTCGGTACTGGCGCAGGGGCTGGAAGACTAGTAACAGCCTTGTCGATACCGGAAGGATCGAAGATACCCAGTCTGCCCTGAATTTCTACCTCCAGGATGGGAGCCGGTTCCTCTCCTCGAAAGAGGATGATTCGCTCTGGGTCGAAGGTGGACGGAGAGAGGGGTAGCTCGGGAATTCTCCCACAGCCTCTACCACGTCCCCGGCCACGACCTCAGCCATGGCCGGTGTGCTCTGGAGCTAGCTGGAGCCCAAGGGGGCGTTAGCCCTTTGTCTTGTCTGGGAGGCTACTGGCTCGCCCCGCCGAGAAGCGTTGATATTATCGGGAGGTGGGATGGCCACCATGTTGCAGGTGCAGCGCCGAAGCATTTTTTCTAGATGCTCTGTGGTGATCTCCTTGTCTTTATAGCATAAGGAGAGATCGTCCGGGATCACGAGTCTTTCACTATCCTTGAGCTTTTGGATCATCTCTTGGACCCAATTTCTGAGTCGGGCTCATTTATGCATTTCTTCCCACGGGATGTAGCTATCGAGTGAGAGAGCCTGGGTAGGACGAGGAGGGACGTATTCCTGTAGGTCATCAATGAGCTGCTGGAACCTTTGGAGAGGCATTGGCTCGGCTAGGGATTGCAGGGCGGCGGCTTGTTCGGCTTGTTTCTTGAGCTGCCTTATGAGGTTCTTCCTCCTATTTTTCTCTTGCCTCTTGGCGATAGCTGTCTCCAAGGGAGTAGGAGGGAGAGGTGCTGGAGCCAGAGTTGACAAATCCTGGTGAGGATATCTCTTAGTTGACGCCCTTGTAGGGCGAGGTCGATGACTCTTCCTCGCCCGGATTTCAATCCAGGCGCCTTCTGCTTGTTGTATCTGGAAGGTGGCATTAATCGCCTGCTCGATTACCTCGAGCGGCAATTCCTGGTATGCCAGAATACTAGGACCGGCGTCCGAAGACGTGTTCGCGGTTTGGTGCCTTACCCGCGATGGCGATGGGAGCCTACGAGGAGTCGGTAGGCTGGTGCTGGCGTCCGAAGACGTATGCGCGGTTTGATGCCTTAGCCGCGGTGGCGATAAAGATGTCTTCTGCTCAGCCGGTATGTTGGGACCGGTGTTGGAAGACATATGCGTGGTTTGATGCCTTAGCCGCGGTGGCGGTAAAGATGTCTTCTGTTGAGCCGGTACGTTGGGACCGGTGTTGGAAGACATATGTGCGGTTTGATGCCTTAGCCGCGGTGGCGGTGGCTTTTGTTGAGAAGCGGGCAGAGAAGGGCACTTGTCATCCTGCTCCTTAGCCTTGCCTTTGTGACCATGCTGAGAGTTGGGCCTTGCAACAACTGACAGCGTTGCAAGGCATTGTCACTCTGCACAGTTATCCTGACTTTGCGGAATGAAGGAGCCTGATGGCGGTGGGCCCGCCACTTGAAGCGAAGTCGCTGAAGACTCCGAAGATGTCTTCTTTGCACTCCGAATTGCGTCAACAGGCAGGTGAGGTGCACCTGACGGCCCCCCTGCTGGGGAGGTGTCACGAGGTCGAGGTGGGGCCTCACCCTATTTTTGCTTTCCCTTCCTATCCGCGGCTGTCGGCGACAGAGATAGGACGGGAGGAGAACAAGAAAGAGCTGAAGAGCTTGTCATCGTCTTGCCCACCAGAGCGTCCTCTCTGTTGAGAAGGACCTGGAGGAGCCGGGCAGTGTCTTCTTCAGGGAAAGGGCGAGAGTTTAACTCCCGCCAGGACCGCCATTGCACGGTCGAAGTGGCTGGGGTTGGCTGGCTAGGTGCTGATGTCTGGGAGCCCTCGAGGGCCGGAGGAGTAGAGGAATGGATGACGTTGATCAAGAAGTTAGTCGGCTCCATCTCTTGACTGGCCTCCTACTCTCTACGCCTTCGCAGTCGCTCGAGTGCTTCTTGGTTGTCAGTATGCAACTTGAGCCATTCCGGAGGATGCTGGTAAGGCAGCCCGTGCCCATTCTCTTGAGGAGGGTCTGGCCGCTCTGGCGCATCCCTGGCAATGCTCAGGTTTCTTCGACAGCTTGCCGAAGCCTGACGAGCAACATGGAGTTTCCTTCTGCATCGATCTGCTCCCATTGGATCTGTTCTTGGATGAGGTATTGGACTTCCTCACAGGACTCGGTCGGGTGGCAGATTCTGGTGTGGAAGGGGCAATACCGGGGGTGACTACGATCCCAATGGGTGTAGCCAGGAGGCGAGTCGCAGGGTATGATTTGCCCCCTCTCGACGAGGATGTCGAAGAGTCACCGGGTTCTCTCCCTGGGGAAGGAGAGAGGTCTCTGATCATGCCAAGGCCTCCACCCTGGATACCAGATCGAATGTTCCCTTCGATTAGTGTCGGGCTCCTCTGATTCATCATCAGAAAGGGACAACGCGGCCATCATGTGGATGACATTGGCCGAGGGGTGAGCCACGCGCGCCGCTTTAGCTGGCCTGGCCCACGTATGTGGTTGCGGGGGATCGACGAGACCGCTCTTCATCTTGACTAGGCCATCTCGGATCAGCTTCTACACCTGAGTCTTGAAGACGTAGCAATCTTCAATTGAGTGACCCAGCATGCGATGGTACAGGCAATAGCTGGGATCGTCGGTCTTTAGCTGTCACGCCCCGAGAGCGGAAGATACCCGGAGACGCGTGACGAGTTTATATCAATCATGTCAATCAGAGTATTAGTGTATTCGACACCAAATCAGAGATGCGCAAGAGTAAAGATAACCCAATCCTTTTATTCCTTCATAAGAGTACTTCTATTACAATCCCTTGAAAATGCTAAACTTAATAAAAAGAAAAGTACACAATTGACTCAAGAAAATATAGAAAAGACAAGACTAGTTGACGCTTTGAGAAGCTCTAATCTCTTTCACTCTTGACCTTCCCCGTCCGTTTGGGTCTCGTCATCGGACTTACCTGAAAAGTAGGGAAACACTGAGTGAGCGAACGCTCAGTAGGAAATTATATCTCAAGAACTAGCAATGGTTTTAAGTAATTACATTTTTCACATGTAAGTGCACTATGGCTAGGCATGCTTGCGTAAAACGACAAGATAGAGAGTATAACAAGAGACAACAAAGTGAATTATTCATGAACTTTCAAGAACTTGTATCAAATATATGTCAAGATATTTATCATGTCATGTGGGAATTGGCTATTTCACGCAAGTACTTTGCCCGTGTCGGGCCACGCTAATAAAGTCACGCAAGTTGAGTCACGCACGCAAGTAAGAGAGAGATTGTGGAACGCCAATTAGATCAAGAGAAATAGTACTTCGGTGCAATGCTTAGACACCGTGATCATTACAACTCCCATGGGCACTAGTACTTTTGGGTGCTCCTCCTAGGACCAGATCGGGCCCTTATATGCACAGTATTAAAAATAGATCTAGGCATCCACGATAATTTATAGTCAATATGAAGTTTCAAGAACAAGCTTTAATGGGATGATAAGATAAGATTTTTATGGAATTCAAGGGCAAGGCCCTTGAGTAAGGACATACTGGCGATAAAAATTCACGCAAAGCATATAAACCATGACATGTCGATAAACTGGGTGGAATTGTTCCCTAACTTGGGTACCATGACAACTAAGTGCCCACAAGTAGATGGTCACTCTTTTAATATAGAATTGAGGTCCACAAGAATATCATAATAATGTTTGATATAGAATTGGGGTCCACAAGAACATCACAATAATGGCATGCTTTCCCCATTCATTAAGATAATTCTCATATCATACACATAGCATAACATGAGAGCCGGTATACCATGTTTCTATAGAGTGACATGGCAAAGTAGTGTGATAGGTTTTTAATGGTACAACCTGCTCAATCGGCCTTGAGGGAATCCAAGGCTCGAGGAGTCTTACGGAGGTCTCTATGACTAACTCGCTAGTCCAAAGGAACGGAATGTCCAATGGAGAGCTTGTATGTCACTGAGAGTTAGTGGGTAAACGATAAAACATCATGAAACATGGGACTATATTCACGGACTGGAATATAGTGCCGATATATATATATATATATATATATATATACATATGAAACCCTCAGTTAACAGTAATAGTGTAAAATAGTATCGCAGGAAAATAGCGACTTAATCTAAGTCATTAATTATCAAATTAACGCCTTCTATAGGGGCATTTATTTACAAATTGACGGCTTGTTCAGCAGTCGTCCATTCTGTAATTCTATTTTGCAGAATTTAGATAATATGGAATTTTAACAAAAACGCGCCCTGGACAGGGGCGTTACTTTTCAATTAACGCCCTGTTCTGGGTCGTCACTTCAATAAGAGACGACCTGCATCAGGTCGTTATTTCAACATTTTTCCAAGATTTCTGATAATAAAATTTCATGAACAAATTATATAGTGAGGACCAGAAAAATAGCAGGATTCCACTATGATGATCATGCATTAGATTAGATTCATGGTTTCATAGATACAGAATTTTAAACATGGGTAATTATCCATTATATGAAATTGACGACTCCTGGTCCGGGCGTCAAAATAAGAATTAGCGCCCTTGGAAGGGTCGCCTTATTCAAAATTCACCAGAAACATTTGAAAACGTAGTAAAACTATATGCATGAGATCATGGATGAATTTATTTCAGAATCTATACTAGTTTGGGCTACGTTCTTGAGAAAACCTACCTGATAATGATCTGGATGAAAATACGTGAAGGATGTGAAGAGAAAACGATACTCTGTTCTAAACAGAGTCTTCTGGAAAACGATGTTGATGAAGAACCCACGTTCTTCACTTTGACAATAGAGTTACTACTTGCTGCAGACTTCCTACAGAAGAAGAAGACGATGTTGCAGACAACCTGCACAAGGAAGATGAAGGACATTAATATTCTTCATAATCCATGACAAAGGCAGAGGAAGAAGAACATTACCTGTTCTTCACGCACGGCAGCAGAGCTTCCTTCAACCAAATAGCCTATTAGGGTTCGACAGGAAGGGTTATTTATAGGGTCTTAGGAATTCTAATAGAGTTAGAGTTCGATTAAAAGTAATATTTCCTTGATAGAATCCTTACCATAATCAATCGAACACGTAGCAATCCTAAAACTTACCCAGGATAGTTTCCTGGTTCGAATGGAACACAATTGGAATTAATGCCTTATGTTAGGGTGTTAATTTAAATTGACGCCTTGGTTAAGGTCATTTCTTATGTAAAACGCGTTGAAGTAAAGGGCGTCTCTTTCAGTTGCCTTTTATTTATTTTCGGCCGTTTGGGAATTGACGCCTTGTTATTTGGGCGTCCCTTTTTAATTTCGCGCCTGACGTAAGGGCGTTTCTTTTTGAATTAGCGCCTTGAGTCAAGGCATTATTTACATTTTGGTTTATTATTTACTTCTTTAGGCTCTTATCATTCATTCATTAAATCTTTTAATCTTATTTTGATCAATTGGGGTTTTTATTTCCTTTTATTTTACCAGGGTTGCTACACCCTCCCCCACTTAAAAGAATTTGGTCTCCAAATTCCATCACATATAAACGTGGAGAGTGTAGAATACATACCTTTTTAGAATAAGTCTGGGAATTGTTTCCTCATAGACTCCTCGGTCTCCCATGTGGCTTCGTGTTCTGAACATTTATTCCATTGCACCTTTAGCATGGGAATAACTTTATTCCTTAGGGTACGTACTTCACGATCTAGTATCTTCATGGGCTTCTGTTCATATGTGAGATTCCTTTGAATCACCAGGTCTCCATGATCGATGATATGTGACGGATCATGCACATACTTCTTCAACATTGATATGTGGAATACATTATGAACTTCAGACAATTGAGGAGGTAAAGCAACGCGATAAGCAACCTCGCCAACCCTTTCTAGTATCTCAAAAGGTCCGATAAATCTTGGCGTAAGCTTGCCTTTAACACCAAATCTCCTTATTCCACGTCCAGGTGATATTTTGAGAAAAACGTGATCTCCGACTTGGAATTCGAGATCTCTCCTTCTTGTGTCAGCATAAGCCTTTTGTCTAGACTGAGCTACTTGCAGTCTTTCTCTAATCAACTGTATCTTCTCTGTGGTATCCCTCACCATGTCTGGACCTAATAGTTGTTTTTCGCCAACTTCGTCCCAGCACAAAGGCGATCGGCAACTCCTTCCGTATAAAGCTTCGAAAGGTGACATTTGTATACTCGCTTGGTAGCTGTTGTTGTAAGCAAATTCAACCAACGGCAAGTGATCATGCCAGCTTCCATCAAAATCAATGATGCAAGCTCGGAGCATATCTTCAACCACCTAATTAGTTCTCTCGGTCAGACCATCTGTTTGAGGATGAAAAGCTGTACTAAAGTTAAGTCTCGACCCCAGTGAATGTTGTAAACCCTTCCAAAATTGAGAAGTAAAACGGGGGTCTCTGTCAGACACGATCGAAACAGCAATACCATGCAATCTGACTATCTCTTTCATGTATAGTGCAGCCAGAACATCAACTGACCATCGATTCTTGATTGGCAAGAAATGCGCTGATTTGGTCAATCGATCAATGATAACCCATATTCCATCATGTCCTCCTTTTAATTGAGTTAGACCTATGATGAAATCCATACCAATATCCTCCCACTTCCATCTGGGAATATCCAGAGGATGTAGCTTACCGGCAGGCTTTTGGTGTTCGGCCTTGACTTGTTGACATGTGAGACAGCGAGACACAAAATCCGCTATTTCTCTTTTCATATTGGGCCACCAAAAGGTCCTTTTTAAATCTTGGTACATCTTAGTAGATCCTGGATGGATTGTGTACCTTGATCTGTGAGTTTCATCTAAGATTTTCTTCTTTAGCTCTGGGCAATTCGGTATACAAGTTCTATTTTGGAATAACAACCTTCCATTTGGAGCTAATTGGAACATAGATTGTCCTTCTAGTTCGCCCTTGATTCCTACTAATACCGGGTCACTACCTTGAAGTCCTTGTATTTCGGATAGCAAGTCTGGCTGTATGCTCATATGGGATAAGGTGACACACCTACAGTCCTTGTCCATGCTTATATTAAGTTTAGAGAATTGTTCTAGCAACTTCCACTCCTGAATCATACAATTGGCTAATAGTGCTCTCGGCTTTCGACTGAGGGCATAGGCTACAGGATTACCCTTTCCAGGATGATATTGTATAGTGAAGTCGAAGTCCTTAAGATATTCTAGCCAACGTCTTTGCCTCATATTCAATTCCTTCTGAGAGAAGAGATACTTAAGACTTTTATGGTCAGAGTATACAATAAACTGCACTCCGTACAGATAATGTCTCCATATCTTTAGTGCAAATACTACCGCAGCCAATTCTAAATCATGAACTGGGTAGTTCTCCTCGTGCTTCTTCAATTGGCGAGAAGAGTAGGCTATAACCTTCCCTTGTTGCATTAAAACACATCCGAGGCCAATGCCAGATGCATCGGTGTATATTTCGAATCTCTCGCCTTCAATTGGTAAAGCTAAAACTGGGGCAGTAGTTAGATGATCCTTGAGAGCTTGGAAGCTTCTTTCACATTCCTCACTCCATTCATAACGTATCTCCTTGCGAGTTAGCCTAGTGAGTGGTACGGCTATCTTGGAGAAATCCTTGATGAATCGCCGATAGTAGCCCGCAAGACCCAAGAAACTACGGATCTCGCTAGCATTGGTCGGTTTTTCCCAATTCCTTACAGCTTCAACATTTGATGATCTACGGATAAACCATCCTTTGATATAACATGTCCCAAGAAAACTACTTCTCCTAACCAAAATTCACATTTGCTGAGCTTTGCATATAGCTGGTTCGTCCTCAATGTCTGTAATGCAATCATTAAATGTTCCTCATGCTCTCCCTTGGTCTTGGAGTAAATCAATATATCATCGATGAAAACCACCACGAATTGATCTAGATAAGGTCTGAATATACTATTCATCAACTGCATAAAGGCAGCAGGGACATTTGTTAGTCCAAAAGGCATAACAACAAACTCATAATGGCCATACCTGCTTCTGAATGCGGTCTTATGAATGTCATCATCCTTGATCCTTAGTTGGTGATATCCTGACCTGAGATCAATCTTTGAAAAATACTGGGATCTAGATATTTGATCAAATAACTCATCGATTCTCGGTAGTGGATACTTGTTCTTGATAGTGAGATGATTCAACTGACGATAGTCGATGCATAGTCTCATGGATCCATCCTTCTTCTTTACAAATAGCACAGGTGCTCCCCACGGGGAAGTGCTTGGTTTAATAAATCCCTTCTTGAGAAGTTCCATCAATTGCTCCTTCAACTCCTTGAGTTCAGCAGGGGACATTCTATATGCACTACCAGAAAAAGCGGGATTTCAGACGGAATTTTCAGACGGAAATTTCAGACGAAAATTTCCGTCTGAAATTTGTGACGGATTTTTTTCCGTCACAAATTCCGTCTGAAATATGCAATTACACACCGAATTTCAGACGGAATTTGTGACGGAAAATATTCCGTCACAAATTTCAGACGGAATTTGGGACAGAAAATTTAATCTGTCAGAAATTTATGACCAAGAATTTGTGACGGCCACATTTGTGACGGATCCGTCTGAAAATCCATCTTCTCACGGATTTTCAGACGGAAATTAATCCGTCACAAAATTTTTTCGCCCCCAATCCGTCGCAATTGCGACGGATTGGGGGCGGAAAAATTTTGTGACGGATTAATTTCCGTCTGAAAATCCGTGAGAAGTCACATTTGTGACGGATTTTCAGACGGATCCGTCACAAATGTGGCCGTCACAAATTCTTGGTCATAAATTTCTGACAGATTAAATTTTCTGTCCCAAATTCCGTCTGAAATTTGTGACGGAATATTTTCCGTCACAAATTCCGTCTGAAATTCGGTGTGTAATTACATATTTCAGACGGAATTTGTGACGAAAAAAAATCCGTCACAAATTTCAGACGGAAATTTCCGTCTGAAATTTCCGTCTGAAAATTCCGTCTGAAATCCCGCTTTTTCTGGTAGTGATGGTGCCTTAGAAACTGGTCCAGCACCAGGGACCAAATCGATGGTGAAGGCTACTTCTCTTTGTGGGGGTAATCCAGGCAAATCCTCCGGAAACACGTCCGGAAATTCTTGCACAACTGGGATGTCCTCTAGCTTAGTCTCCTTAATGGTGACAAAAGTAAGGAAAGATACACATCCTTTCCTTATTAGCTTGCTAGCTCGGAGAGCCGAAATAAGAGGTGACTTGCTCCGACTCTTAGGGCTAGAATAGACTAGTTCTGGAAAGTCCTTGAAAGTAACTTTGCTGTTACAGCAATCCACAGTTGCCTGATACCTAGATAACCAGTCTGCTCCCAATATGACATCATATCCCTTTAGGTCTAAACATATGAGATCGATAGGAAGATTTCTTCCTTTTACCAAGACTTCACAGTTTTGATAATGGTGAGTAATATCGGTTTCGTTTCCGAGAGGAGTAGATAAAAATATTTTCATCCATTCCGGTTCCATAGGTAGTGGGTCAGCAAACTTCTTGGAAATAAAAGAATGTGATGCACCCGTATCAAATAAGACATGTGCAAACTTGGAACAAACTTTCAGTGTACCTTCTACTAGTCCGCCTTCGTCTTGTTCCGCCTCCTTAATTGCTTGGAGACGAGCATTCTTTGTTATCGGGCGCTTTCCATCTCCGGCTTGATCATTGAGTAGGGGACAGTCGGGAATCCGATGATCACGGCTCCCACACCGGAGACATGCTCCAAGTTTCCTCCAACATTCTTCGGCCTTGTGTCCGGCCTTATCACAGTGCTTACATACCACCTTAGCAGGTGTAGTGGTGATGGAGAAAGGTTTGGTCTTCTTGAACTTTTGCTCCTGGCAGGGAATGCCTCCATTACTTGGCCTCTTCTTGAAATTAGGTTTGTAGGTGCCGGAGCTAGTAACATTCTCCTTCTTGTCTTTTCCACGGATCCTATCAGATAGTTCTGTGGCATCTTCTAGTAATTGGGCTCGTCGAACCATCTCCGAATAGACTTGTATGTCCATCGGTGCCAGTTGTGTGATATATTGGGGCCTGAGCCCATTAAGGAATCTTCGAGCTTTCATCTTCTCAGTACTAACTAAGTGTTTAGCGTACCGAGACAGCCTAGAGAACTGCGCTTCATATTCAGCCACCGACAAAGATCGTTGCTTAAGTGCGGCGAATTCAGCGGCTTTCTTCTCTTGAACTCAATCTGAGAAATATTTATTATTGAAGTGTTCAACAAACTCCTCCCAAGTAACTTGTCCTTGATCTAATGTGGCTTCTACCGACTCCCACCAGCATCGGGCGTCTCTTTCTAATTGAAATGTGGCTAACAGGACCTTCTCTTGGTCCGAACATTGCATGACTCTAAAAACACGTTCTGTTTCTCGGATCCAGTGCTCGGCATCATCTGGATCAGTGGATCCCATGAACTTAGGAGGGTTCATGTTCTTGAAGCTTTGGTGGAGACTTCCTGCTCCACGATGTGCACCTCCTTGTGCCACTTGTTGAAGTGCCTGGGTCATGCCTTGAAGAGTGCGTTGCATGTTGCGCCATTGAGCACGTTCGGCAGCCATTGTCCTACAATTTCGATAGCTATATTAGTATGTGACGGCGTTAAAAGGCTTTTAATTCTATATTGACTTTCACCCTTGGTTCTACCCAATCTCACTGGTTAGAGGTTCAGACTTATCCTTGGACTTGGGTTTTCCTAGGAATTGAATAACCCTAGGCTCTGATACCACAAAAACTGTCACGCCCCGAGAGCGGAAGATACACGGAGACGTGTGACGAGTTTATATCGATCATGTCAATCAGAGTATTAGTGTATTCGACACCAAATCAGAGATGCGCAAGAGTAAAGATAACCCAATCCTTTTATTCCTTCATAAGAGTACTTCTATTACAATCCCTTGAAAATGCTAAACTTAATAAAAAGAAAAGTACACAATTGACTCAAGAAAATATAGAAAAGACAAGACTAGTTGACGCTTTGAGAAGCTCTAATCTCTTTCACTCTTGACCTTCCCCGTCCGTTTGGGTCTCGTCATCGGACTTACCTGAAAAGTAGGGAAACACTGAGTGAGCGAACGCTCAGTAGGAAATTATATCTCAAGAACTAGCAATGGTTTTAAGTAATTACATTTTTCACATGTAAGTGCACTATGGCTAGGCATGCTTGCGTAAAACGACAAGATAGAGAGTATAACAAGAGACAACGAAGTGAATTATTCATGAACTTTCAAGAACTTGTATCAAATATATGTCAAGATATTTATCATGTCATGTGGGAATTGGCTATTTCACGCAAGTACTTTGCCCGTGTCGGGCCACGCTAGTAAAGTCACGCAAGTCGAGTCACGCACTCAAGTAAGAGAGAGATTGTGGAACGCCAATTAGATCAAGAGAAATAGTACTTCGGTGCAATGCTTAGACACCGTGATCATTACAACTCCCATGGGCACTAGTACTTTTGGGTGCTCCTCCCAGGACCAGATTGGGCCCTTATATGCACAGCATTAAAAATAGATCTAGGCATCCACGATAATTTATAGCCAATATGGAGTTTCAAGAACAAGCTTTAATGGGATGATAAGATAAGATTTTTATGGAATTCAAGGGCAAGACCCTTGAGTAAGGACATACTGGCGATAAAAATTCACGCAAAGCATATAAACCATGACATGTCGATAAACTGGGTGGAATTGGTTCCCTAACTTGGGTACCATGACAAGTAAGTGCCCACAAGTAGATGGTCACTCTTTTAATATAGAATTGAGGTCCAGAAGAACATCATAATAATGTTTGATATAGAATTGGGGTCCACAAGAACATCACAATAATGGCATGCTTTCCCCATTCATTAAGATAATTCTCATATCATACACATAGCATAACATGAGGGCCGGTATACCATGTTTCTATAGAGTGACATGGCAAAGTAGTGTGATAGGTTTTAATGGTACAACCTGCTCAATCGGCCTTGAGGGAATCCAAGGCTCGAGGAGTCTTACGGAGGTCTGTATGACTAACTCGCTAGTCCAAAGGAACGAAATGTCCAATGAAGAGCTTGTATGTCACTGAGAGTTAGTGGGTAAACGATAAACCATCATGAAACATGGGACTATATTCACGGACTGGAATATAGTGCCGATATATATATATATATATATTTATTTATTTATTTATTTATTTATTTATTTATTTATTTATTTATAAATATACATATGAAACCCTCGGTTAACAGTAATAGTGTAAAATAGTATCGCAGGAAAATAACGACTTAATCTAAGTCATTAATTATCAAATTAACGCCTTCTATAGGGGCATTTATTTACAAATTGACGGCTTGTTCAGCAGTCGTCCATTCTGTAATTCTATTTTGCAGAATTTAGATAATATGGAATTTTAACAAAAACCCACCCTGGACAGGGGCGTTACTTTTCAATTAGCGCCCTGTTCTGGGGCGTCACTTCAATAAGAGACGACCTGCATCAGGTCGTTATTTCAACATTTTTCCAAGATTTCTGATAATAAAATTTCAGGAACAAATTATATAGTGAGGACCAGAAAAATAGCAGGATTCCACTATGATGATCATGCATTAGATTAGATTCATGGTTTCATAGATACAGAGTTTTAAACATGGGTAATTATCCATTATATGAAATTGACGACTCCTGGTCCGGGCGTCAAAATAAGAATTAGCGCCCTTGGAAGGGTCGCCTTATTCAAAATTCACCAGAAACATTTGAAAACGTAGTAAAACTATATGCATGAGATCATGGATGAATTTATTTTAGAATCTATACTAGTTTGGACTACGTTCTTGAGAAAACCTACCTGATAATGATCTGGATGAAAATACGTGAAGGATGTGAAGAGAAAACGATACTCTGTTCTAAACAGAGTCTTCTGGAAAATGATGTTGATGAAGAACCCACGTTCTTCACTTTGACAATAGAGTTACTACTTGCTGCAGACTTCCTACAGAAGAAGAAGACGATGTTGCAGACAACCTACACAAGGAAGATGAAGGACATTAATATTCTTCATAATCCATGACAAAGGCAGAGGAAGAAGAACATTACCTGTTCTTCACGCACGGCAGTAGAGCTTCCTTCAACCAAATAGCCTATTAGGGTTCGACAGGAAGGGTTATTTATAGGGTCTTAGGAATTCTAATAGAGTTAGAGTTCGATTAAAAGTAATATTTCCTTGATAGAATCCTTACCATAATCAATCGAACACGTAGCAATCCTAAAACTTACCCAGGATAGTTTCCTGGTTCGAATGGAACACAATTGGAATTAACGCCTTATGTTAGGGCGTTAATTTAAATTGACGCCTTGGTTAAGGTCATTTCTTATGTAAAACGCGTTGAAGTAAAGGGCGTCTCTTTCAGTTGCCTTTTATTTATTTTCGGCCGTTTGGGAATTGACGCCTTGTTATTTGGGCGTCCCTTTTTAATTTCGCGCCTGACGTAAGGGCGTTTCTTTTTGAATTAGCGCATTGAGTCAAGGCGTTATTTACATTTTGGTTTATTATTTACTTCTTTAGGCTCTTATCATTCATTCATTAAATCTTTTAATCTTATTTTGATCAATTGGGGTTTTTATTTCCTTTTATT
Source organism: Amorphophallus konjac (assembly GCA_022559845.1). Lineage (NCBI taxonomy): Eukaryota > Viridiplantae > Streptophyta > Magnoliopsida > Alismatales > Araceae > Amorphophallus > Amorphophallus konjac. The sequence goes on from CM040119.1 coordinate 293,713,961, forward strand.
TTACCGGGGTTGCTACATTAGCGCCTTTTCCGGCTTGCGGATTTCTGGTAGTTCGATAATCTTCTGAGCCATGCAGAGGTCGAAGAGCATCTTCGTGTGTTCCTTCTTGAAAGAGAAGGGTGTCTTCATATGCACCGAGAAGGACGGAACAGCCGGCTTGTCCGTTGGCTTTTTGTGAGAGCCACTGGATTCGGCCGCTTTACTGGCCTTAGTGGCAGGGGTGAACTCTATGATATTCACCTCTTTACTGGGCTGGCGTTCTCGCGCTTGTTTAACCTTTGCTGCAGTATAGCTCCGGTTGTCGGCGAAGAACATCTCTATCTCGGCGACTGCCGAATTGAGCTGGTCGAAGCCTTTGATATTGGTGTCGAGAAGCTTTTCGCTGACCTCGGCCGCTAGACCTCGATGACATATAGTGATGGCGTCCTCCTGGACGGGTGGATTGACGCACCTCATGCTGAGGTCTCGCCACTTTTTGATGAAGTCGAGGGTGCTCTCGCCCTTTTTCTGCCGAAGGGAGCAGAGTTCGGCTAAAGAGACCTTTTGCTCGGTCATTTGAAATCGGTCGAGGAACTTCTTCTGGAGATCCGCCCAGTCGACGACTGAGCCGAACTTTAGGCCGGAGTACCATTAGAAGGCCGTCCCCGTGAGCGAAGTGGCGAAGTAGCAGAGGAGATAGGATTCCTCCAACGCTAACTTACCCATGGCCGTAACGTAGTAGGCCAAGTGCTCATGTGGCGGCCCCTGCCCGTCAAAATTTTGCAGCTTCAGGGGCTTGGAGTATTCTGGAAGAAGCTTCTTCAACTGGTGGTGAAGCGGGTAAGGTACACTGTAGAGATCCACCGTGACCGTCCCTTCACCATATTGGGCGAGCTTTGTCTCGACAATGCGCTCGATCATCTGGCGTTGCGCCAAGAGATTTTTCGGCACTGGCGTGTTGGAGGCTCGTGGTTGAGCCTCAACTGGGGGCGTGCCAAACCCAGTTGCCAGTGGGGTTCGGGCAATCGCGGCTGAAGGGTTGGCAACATCGCAGGCCGCCGGGGGTACCGGTGCCTTGGCCTGAGGCCTAGCAGGTTGCTGAGGGTGAAGGTCTCGCTCCTGGAGAAGGTCTTGCAGGAGAGCCTTCAGATGCTGATTCTCCTTCATTAGAGTGTTGAGGGTCACTTCCTGAACCTCGTTTGTAGGCGGGTCATTGTTGAACGGCTCTGCAATGATAGGAGGGTCGCGGTCTTCCACCGGGACCTCTTCTGCGCGTTCCGACACTTGCGGTCCGACAGAAGTGCCGATATGACCTGTTGAAGGAGGTGACGGAGCCTGATGGCGCGGCCTCCTGAAGTGAGACAGAGGCTGGTTCAAATCGTCAGACTGGGTGTCTGGCTGGTTTCCGATGGTGTAACACGTGAACACTCGAACCACATCGTTGATAAACCGGGTCGTCTGCTTCCCTCCCGAGTGTCGCTCGGGCCGGACCGGCGTCCCTAGTCTGTCAAAGACCGAGATGCGTTGCGGAGGGGGCTCATTCCTGATGTTGGTCGGAGGAGAACCTTGGACAGGTTGCTGGATGGCCCGAGGATGGGCTCGCCTTTTCCTCCGCTTGCTTGAGCGGGGGACATTGGACGACTGGGTGTCGTCAGACGATGTTGCTGTGAGGCTCGCCGCACCCCATCTGATGCCGCGTCTGAGTGCTCGCAGGGGGTTGGTGATACGCGCCCTCCGAACAGCTTGAGCTTCCTCTAGGGTAACCCAGATTCTCCTCAGATCCGATTGTTGGTCTCCCTTGTCGCCATTTTTCCGACGATTTGTTTTGGGAGGCTGTGTCTCTTGCTGCGGTGGGTGCCCCCGGGCTGTCGCCGAGGAACCCGCTCCATTGAGCTTCTCCCCGTCCTCTCGTGATTGACGCAAGAGGTCAAAATGATTGGATGTGGGGATGGTAGGAACGGTCCATCCTTGGGGTATAATTGGCTCACCCCCGTGGAGACGGATCCGCAAGTCGCCGACAAGGACCGTCTTGCCGGAGTTGCTGGTTGCAGCAGCGAGTCGCCTGCCTCTACGGCCATGGCGACGCTTCTTCTGAGAAGCTAAGGAAGACTCCACCCCAAGATGGTAGATCGAGAAAACATGGCCCGGAATGATTGGCAACATGAAGCCGTCAGTCCAAAGTGCCGGGATCGGTCCCCGGGGTAAGTAGCCCATGCCGGGAATCGATGGCTGGGCGACTCGGGTGTAAGCCTTCGCCCGCGCCGATAAGAGTGTCGCTGAGGCTCGAGATGACACTCTTGCGCCGGAAGGCGACGTCGTTGGAAGTACTGGGGTGTTGACGCCCCTTGGTCGAGGACCCGTGGAGGGCACCGGCGTAGTCTGGGCTCGGGTCGAAATGCCTGAGGAAGGTGCTGAGGAGAGCCGCCCTCTTGGTGGAAGACCCACGGGGAGAGCCGACTTAACTGGAGCTCGGGACCGGGGTCCCTAGTGCACAACCGGGGAGCCGTAAACTCGGGGCTGTGAGCCCGTGTCGAGTGTCGGCCTTGCCGGGATTTGGGGTGGGAGACCCGTTACAGATGCTGGGAAGCCGTAAACCCGGGGCTGAAAGCCCATGTTGGGTGCTGGCTTTGTTGGGGCTCGGGGTTGAAGACCCGAGGCGGATGCTAAGAAGCCGTGGACCCGGGGTAGGGAGCCCGTGTCGGGTGTGGGCTTAGCTGCGGCTCGGGGTTGAGGACCCTAGGAAGATGTTGGGAAGCCGTAGACCCGGGGTTGGGAGCCCGTGTTGGGTGCCGGCTTGGCTGCGGCTCGGGATTGAGGACCCGAGAGAGATGCTGGGATGGCGACCGAAGTGTGGGGCGCAGGGCCCGTGTTGGAGATCGGACGATGCTGGCCTCGAGAGCTGATGTTCACCCGAGCCGGCATTGATATGGGACCCCTATAGGGGCCTGCAGTGACAGTCCGGCGCCCGGCACTCGGGCAGGACACTGGAGCTGGAGACGCGCATGGCGCATTGGCCGCAGGGGCCACTAGAGAGACTGGAGTTGGCTGAGAAGCAGCCACAGGGATCACACCCAGAAAGTAGGGCGATCCGATAACCAGGGCGAAGCTGTCGAAAGTGATCGGCATCGCCAAGTAGCCCACCCGGGCGTGGGTGGTGATGACGTGGGGACCGTAGGTGACAGCCGCCATGGTTGTCGGAGTGTTAAGTGTCACGGAGGCGACGGTCGCTGACAGTCGCTGAGAGCGGCCCGACGATCGGAGCGTGGACTGGAAGCTATTGGAGAATGTGCACAAGTACCCTCCTCTGCCTCTCCTGCAAGGACAGGGAAAGGGAGCCGGGCTTCAGAGCTGGCACAGACTTTTCTTTAGCAAAAAGAAAGAAGGCGGGAGACATCCCACTGGGCGTGCCATCCTCTCTGTTGTGCGGGTTTTTATGCCGATTAACCGGGGTGAAGGAAGGGATACAGTAGGGAAGAAAAAATATGAGAGTTTGATGTATCTCGGGTATCCTCCTTACGGGTACATGTCTCTCATGACGGTATCGGGCACTCTCCTTTCACGGAAATTCGGAAAGGGTCGAATGGCAAGTAAGTGTCGGGATAAAGATTAACCGAACAGGGTGCGGGCGTGCCAGTTGATTTCTCGACAATCACTCATGGAACCAAGGTTTGACCAGGGAAGCGCCACCAGGGCGGGGCACGTGGGCTCAGGCGATCGGGCGACACGTGGAGAGAAGGGGTTCCATGGGTGCGAGTGCGTAGGCGATGGCGGGAATCGTGTATAGGACGTCTTTCCCCACCGGCCGCAAGCAACCGGTGTTTATTTACATCAGATTGAATCCGAATACCTTCGTTCCATGCTGAAGAAACGTCTGTATATGTGTCTGAAGCCATGGGTGTAGGGCCGGGCGCATTCAGCAGCTAGGGGTACGTGTTAGACAGAGGGGCGTTCACTGGAGTTGGGGTATCAGGCACGGATGCCGAGTGGTGTGGATAGGAAGCTAGAGGCCCAAATACGGGCGTATGTATTTCACTGGTTTTACGATGAGCAACATGGGCTTTACAAATGGGCCGAGGAGGCCGAAGTACAACGGGCGCAAGCCGCGGGACATTTTAGACACGTGAGTCGGCCCCCGGGTCATTGCGTGACAAAGCGGGTGTCCGCGTGTTTTACTGGAACTCTTTACAGAGGAGTTGGTGTAGGTCTGACTGCCTTGGTGGTTAGAATGGACATGGCTGGCGCCTGGCGGAGGTCGGACGTGGCTCAAGGCGAGCGGTCGGGTCCAGGTCTCGGACGACGAGTGTTGTCGTGCTAGCGAGTCAAGGTCAGCCACTGGACTGTAATTCCCGGGCCAGAGGTCTGACTAGACTTGATTTGTCAATCTGAGGGGCCGACAGCCGACTGGAAGATGAACTGTGGGCACGCGGATCCGTGTCGAGGGTCGACACGGTCGTTATGCGGTACCCTTCGTCACCGCGGTAAGTGTCGTAAGTCGATGTACACGGGCGGACCCGGGGCGCGGGCGTATTCACCATTGGTATTGTCATCTTACACGAGGCAGGGATGGACTTGGCATGAGACAGCTAGACACCACGTGAGAGGAGTACGTGAGACATACCCTCGGCGTGTGTGAGCCGACTAGTATGTCAATTACGCGCGCACTTGTCGTCTCGCATTCTCGACCCTTGTCGAAAGCCTCGGGAGTCCGAGGGTGCGACAATTAGGCAGGGGAAGTTAGCTCGTCCGTGCGTTGCTTCCTTCCTTCACGCGTTGTCTGCATGCATTGGCAAGGGGGGCAATTTATAGAAGTTTGGATGGGTGGGGGGTGGGTTTAGGCGGACCAAGTTGAGGGTCCAACTTGGTCCGGGTAAACCCTCCAAATAGTGCTTTTGTTTTTATTTTATTTAAATTTTTTATGTGTTTCTGTGTGTGTGTGTGTGTGTGAGTGGAAGAGATGGGGTTTAGGTGGAGTTTAGGCGGACCAAAGTGTCCTTTTTTTGTTTTAAAAATCTTTTTTTTTGTTATACAAGGGTTTAGGCGGACCAGCCTGGGGGTCCAGGCTGGTCCGCCAAACCCCCCCCCCCCCCTTGGGGGATTTAGGCAGACTAGCTTGGAGGCCCAAGCTGGTCCGCCTAAACCCCTCCCCAAGGGGGGGTTTGGGCGGACCAGGTTGAGAGAGAGAGAGGGAGTGGTCCCCCCTTCTATAAAACCCATTTTTTTTGTTGTTTTCTTCCCAAATTGGCTAGAGAAGAAAAGGACAGAAGGATACATTGGTGGACTGGCTGCTTGCGTGCGAAGATCGAGGGATTGACGTGTGCGACTACACGTATTCCCGGGACTTCGTCTTCGCAAATTCTTCCATGTACGGGTACGACGAACGAGCTTTACACGAATCTCAGACCGCATTTGCACGAACAGGGACTGGGGAGGGCTGTCTGCCCTCTGGGCTGAGGAGAGGGAGCAGCCCGCCCAGGGAGTTCGCCCTCCCCGGGGGCGCGGCCACGCCCTGGGGCACACGGGCCCCCCGGGCAAAGCCGTAACCCCGAGGGTTAGGCCCCGGGGGTCTTCCTTTGTCGTTTGGGAATATCCCTTGGGGGATATGAAGTTCTGGGGTATCGAAATGGCCCATGAGAGCCATTGTTCTTCGAGTTGTAGTGGCCACTCGCAAGGTGTTCGGGCGAATGCCCGACACACCCCGGGTTGCCGAACGAGCCGCGAAGGTGGTCGACGGGCCTCAGATTTGGCAAAGGGCCGAGGGCAAAAGTCTGTAGGGGCTGGGGGGAGGCACCTTGGGCCGATGGGCCCTGCCTCGTGCTACGTGCTATATTGTACGGCGGGCTGGCAGGGTAGCCTCGGGTCAGCCCGAGAGCTAAGTTCAGTGGCTTGTTGCCACGTGTCTGAGGGTCGGGGGTGGCCTCGACTTACTGGGGGGTCATTATAGGACCCCATTGGTGTGCTGGGACCATGGGATGGCCCATGGGTTGGTGTAGAAGGGTTCAAACACGTGCGCCTACAAGGTGTTTAGCAGAATGCCGAACACTCTGCCAAACACACGTGTGTGAGCCTTACACGCGTGCATCGGGCCTCCTGAGCCTGTGGTTGACTTATTTGGGTCTCCCTTTGACCTTGGAGGGTTGAGAGAAGGCGTTCTGGGGAAGGCCCCTGGCCTCTTCACTGAGTGCTATGTGGCATGGCTTGCGGTCGGAGTGTCCCCGGGGCGGCCCAGGTGACTGTGTAGAACGTGGAGAAAGTCCGCGAGTTATGAATCGGGAGTGGTCCCGATTGATTGCTAGAGCCGTCGTGCACCTCGGCTAACGTGCTAGGGCCGTTGGTCGGGCCCACTGGATTTTTGGATGGGTCGGGTAGCCCATGCCTTGAAGGTGTTCGAGGAAATTCCCGAACCCCTATTCTTGGGTATTTGGCTGGGGAAATAGTCCGAGTACAACAACTGTGTACATGCATCACAGACTTTATTTTCCTTCTTAAAAGATATTTCAGGGAGTCCTCTAACCATGCTATGTTTATTTAATTTGTGTAAAACAGTGTAGCTAACATGGCCTAACCTACGATGCCACAAAAATGCAAGGTCATCTTTATTAGCTGTGAGGCATAGGTTAGAGTGAGAGAGATCATCTAAATCTACCATGTAAATGTTATTCATTCTTTTTCCAGAAAATTTAACAACATCGGAATCAGGTTCAAAGATTTTACAATTAAGAGCATCAAATACTACCTTGTGTCCTTTATCACAAAGCTGGCTGATACTAAGTAGATTATATGCTAAACCATCCACCCGCAGGACTTCATCAATGCAACAGGTAGTGCACTTACCTACCTTACCTGATCCGATGATTTTACCCTTTATGTTACCACCGAAGGTAACAAGGCCTCCATTCTTCTCTGTCAGCAAGCAAAACTTGGCCTTGTCTCCTGTCATATGCCTAGAGCAGCCACTATCTAGGTACCACATGTTGTTCCTGGCTGCCAAGCATACATGCAGACACAATCAGGGAGAAAATTTTGGAACCCAAAAGTGTCTGGGCTCCGAAACTGATGCAAAACAATTCAAACAAGATAATAAACTCTTGAGAATCCACATTTGTTTAAACATGGTTGGCTTAGTAGATTTCCCAACATTCTTTTCATTGTTTCTTTTCTTCTCAGCACCAACAGATTGAGCCTTCTTTTTCTGGTGCTGTGTCCTGGCACCATTGTTATTAGAAAATTTGGTGTTTCTGTGCCAGTGCCTGGGCCAATAGGTATTCAGAAAATTGTGGCAATAATTGGTCCTAGGCTGACCATTGAAAGCTTGATTCCTAGGAGTCCAGGTCCTAGACTCCCCAACCCAGTTTCTAATATGAGGTCTATAAGACTGTGTAGGATATGACTGATCCTTAGACCTCCCCTGAACTCTATTCCATCCAGACCTATTAAATTGTTGTGGCTGTGCATAATGGTAGGTCTGGACACTGGGTCGGTGAAACTGACTTATCTAACCCCTAACAGAACCCTATCTCCCATGCACCTTAGACCCACCTGACTTGTGCATAGGTGTATATTGGGTCTTTTTCTGGACAGCTGGTGGTGGAGGAGACTTGGTGACCTTAGCTTGGGGTTTGGATGTACGTGTAGACTGACCCCCTAACCTGAGACTTCCCTTTAGAAATAGGACTAGGTGTGTCGGCTCTGTTGGGCTCACCAACTTTCCGATTGCCCTTGTCCTCAGAATTGAGCATTTTCAAGTTAACAATTTTAACAGCAGAATTTTCAGTGTTCATCTTAATAAGGGGTCTTTTCTCCTTCTCAGCTACAAAAGAAATTATCTTCACTGCAAAGCTCTTTTTAGTAGTAGGATTAAAGCCTAGACCCTCTCGTCTGAAATTAACTTTTGACCCCAACAAAGCATTCAGATCATCAGATCCTTGGGTCATGTTTTCAATGATTTTCTCTTTGTCAACATTTTCTTTCTCTAGTTGTTCGATTGAATTTTTTAATTCATTATTGACACCTAGGACAACTTCATACTTTTCATCAAAAAAATTCTTCTCATTTTCAAATTTTTGCAGTTTCAGTTTCAACTCATCAATAACATTTTTCAGCATTTCATTTTATTTTCTACAGTCAATCAAAGCATGCTTTAAATCAACAAATTCAGAGCAAGAATTTTTTAACCTATCATTCTCAGACTGTAAACAGGCAAGTTTATCAGACATTGTCTTATCATTCAAAAGAGAGTTAACCTTCTTCTTCAAGTGCCTGTTCTCTTTCCTAATATCATCTACTTTGTCTAACAAATCTCCGTAGGCATCTTTCCAATCAGAAATGGTATAATGATCAAAGATAGATGATACCTCATCGGAGTCTTCTCCTTTTTCTTCATCATCTTTTCGCATCAGGTAGATGGACTTTTCTTCGTCCTAGCTCTCACATGTGCAGCTTAATGTGCCCTCGTCCTCGTCACTCCATGTGCTCACCATCACCTTTCCTTTGGGAGCTTTCTTCTTTGACTTATTTTTCAGCTTCTGGAGCTCGGGACAATCTGCCTTCATATGGCCAGCCTTCTTGCTATGGTAGCAAACATTAGTGTCAACTTTCTAGGTAGGGTTAGATCTATACCTTGTTTGCCTCTTGCCACCACCAAACTACCTTCGGTCGAAGTTTCTTCACTCCTTTCTCAGAAATCACCTAAACTCTCTGGTCAGCATGGCCAGTTGGTCTCCATCGATCTCTAACTCAGAGAGGCTCTGCTCGCTTGATGATCCACTGTGGCTGGATCTGCTCGATTTGTTGAGGTTGGCCTTCAGAGCAATAGACTTCTTCCACTTCTCGAGCTCCTCAGTCTTGGGAAGGTTCATCTCGTAGGTCATTAGTGAACCAATGAGCTCGTCGACCTTCATATTCTTTAGATCTCTTGACTCCTTAACAACTGTACCTTTTGTATGCCATACTGGAGTCAGGGACCGAAGAATCTTCCTCACAATTTCATAATCCGAATTATTCTTTCCCAGACTCCTGAGACCATTGGTAATGATCGTGAGGCGCGCATACATTTCTGTGATGGTCTCACTGGGCTTCATTCGAAAGGCTTCATACTCTGAGACCAGCAAATTCGCATTGGTCTCCCTTACTTGAGAGGTTCTCTCGTAGATGACCTCCAACTTATCCCACATCTCCTTAGCAGTGGTGCATGACGAAACCCGGGAGAACTCGGTGGGATGAAGTGTGCACTGAATAGCATTAATTGCGTTCCAATTAAGGGTAGATTTCCTGATCTCCTCTCTTGTCTAAACTTCCTTGTTCTCATCAAGCTCAAACGGATCTTTGCTTACTACTTTCTAGATCTCATAATTTTTCCCCCTCAGAAATACTTGCATACGATTCTTCCAGTATGCATAGTTGGATCCATCGAAGTATGGGGGCTTGGCAGTGGAGTGTCCCTCAGTCGTCATCCCTTTAGCGTCCATGGCCATTGACTCTTTAGGATGTTGATCCCTGCAAAAGAGTTAGGATCTGATACCAAGTGATAGAGTAGATGGATGTACTAAAACCCACAGATGGAGTATCTAGAGATGATCTAGAGGGGGGTGAATAGATATGTCACCCACTAAAAACTTACTACAGTAGAAATAGTTGCGGAATATAACCAAACTGTTGTAGGATGTCCAGAAGGCACTCAATCACAATCAGAATGAAACAATCAGAATGATCGGCTCTCACGTGATACTAAACAATCATCTACTAAGCGATGAACAGAGATAAAGAACAAATGCAAATCACAAACGTGGACAGTGGAATTTTAAGGTGGTTCGACCTCAAACCCGAGGTCTACGTCCACCCCACACTCAAACTAGAGTGTGGCTTAACTGTTGATACACAGCTTCCGCTGATCCACAGCTTCGAGGTAAAAACCCTACAGACCCCTGGGCCTTATAGCTTACGCCAACCATAGGAGTCCTCCTCTGCAACCGCTGGGGCTTACAGCTTCACCCGTCCAGAGGATACAACACCTCTACAACTGTTGGGGCTTACAGCTTTACCCGTCTAGAGGATACCACACCTCTGCCCGCTGAGCGTCACATCTTACTCCGCTGACAAACTGATGCGGGACGGGCACGCGACCTGAGACTCTAGCTCGCGATCGTCCCTAGCGAGGGAACACGTGGGACCGTGCGCGGTTGAGAAACCGGCAGTGAGTCTCAGGTATCGACCTTTCCGTGTTAAATCAGATCGAGTCACGGGACTGATCACTCACTCACTCGCAGCGGTGATAAAAATGATATAACGAGCTAATAACCTATCACATGCAGTGGCATATACGAATAAATACGAGTAAAGCAAAGCCGAGTAAGAGAGCGAACACGATACCTCCACGCTCCGGGTGTGGGGAAGACGATCCCGGCCAGTTACGGTAACTCCCGGTAACAATAGTAAAAAGTTAATTACAACCGTGAATTTTATTGCCCACTCCACGCAGGGAGGTAAAGGGCTACAAGTGGGGCCCGAGAAGACCGACCCTGGGTTGACGGGCAGCAATCTGGAGGTACGTACGGCACGAACTCGGCCTGCTGGTCTGACTCGGCACTATTCCAACTCGGTGCTGCGTCAACTCGGTTGCTGACTCACTGGACAGCAAGCAACGGTTTCCAAAGGAACGTCACCTTCCTGGGATCTTCCGGAGGCGCCGCTTGGCTGGGGCGATGGCAGGGCGTCCCTGAACGACTCCCGGAAGGGGCGGCTCCTGAAGTTGATTTTTGATATTTATTTCTGAATATCTTCTGGACTGTAATTTTGGACCTGCACAGGGAATAGATCTACAGGCCTCGGCGACACGAATTACGATGCTCAGATCCGGAGGCCGATCGAGGCGTGGCTGGTACCGTTGGAAAGAACACTCATAGATCTACAACATATATGTTTGACAGCTCCATCCACCAAACGGATTGAAGATGAGAATGACTGTAACACTGTCTTGTTTTCTGATCCGGACTAACAGACACACAGGGTAGACTGTGTTTTTCCTGAAACTGACCTTTGACCGAAAGGAAAATGATTTTTGTAGACTCCACGAAAATTATGGTGGAAGGGGGTATATGTGAGGCACAAGGAGGAATTTTTGTGATTTGTTTGGAAATTTATAAGTGAGTGGGAAAATTACAACAAGGTGACTCTGTCCCGTATATCTGCAGAATGACAGATTACAGGGGGAAGAATAATAAATGCTGGAAAAATATCAAATGAAGTCCAAATGACACGAAATTTGAATTAGAGGTTAGGAGAGATAGACAGAACAAACCCTCAAAATTAGGGCTTGATCAGACAACAAAAACCAGAGATAGAAATCCGGAGATGAGCTTCTATCCTGATGGAGACAGAACTCCGGCGAAGCGGCGATGGCGGCACGAACGGAAGGCGGTGGCCGGAAGTCGCATCCAGCGGAGGTGGAGATCTTGGAGTCACACAAAGAGGAGGGTTTCACACCCTAGAATGGCAGAAATCCATCTACAAGAGGGGGGGAGAGACACAAGGGGTGCCCTTGGGCTTGCTCTTGGCAAAAATACTTAATTCCTCATTAATTTCTCTAATTACACTATACATGGGCTTATATAGAGAATGGCAAGGGGTGGGGGGCTGGGAATTTCATGGGAGAGAGGGGATTTTCTTCCCTATGTGGTCAAATGACCAAATTAAATAAAAAATATAACATTTGATAAACTATATTATAAGGGGGAAGCATCTTGGACTTTAAGGGTTGGAATATTATACTTTTTAATCCAATTATCCCCTTGAATGGTCAAGCCATCTAGAAGACCACCTTGGACCTTTGACTGGCCCCACATGGGCCCTAAGGCTTAGGTGGACCAATAGGAAAGGAGATGGGGGCCCCTTGCTGGTCTTACTGGACTTTTGCACAAAAACCCAAAGATCTTTAGGGAATGACACATTGGCTTATAAAGCCTTACAATTGTTCACATACTTTCCCAAGGGTATAAAAATAAACTAAAGGACACAAATGCAAATTAAAATATTAGGGCTCTTGCATTGATGTCCCCATCACAAATAGCTTGAAAAAGAGTTTCTAAAATGAAAAAGAAAATAGGCGAAGAAACAAGAATCCACGAAGGAATATAGCTCAACACTGAGCAAACTCAGCTCCAGTTCTAAACCCGGAGACTGAAGAACAACCTTTCTCTCTCAAACACTTCTCTCAGAACTCTCCTTCTTTTCTGCTCTCTCAGTCTTCTTTTTCTCTCTGGATCGTACATGCACTAGCTCTCTCTACTTCAGCTCTCAATAACGCAATCTGCTCTTCTGGCACGATCAGTCTTCTCTTGAAGGAGAAGCTTCATATATATAGTGATAGTAGATAGTTAGGGCGTGTGCTCTCCACGATTCTAGCCCAAACACCTTGGTCACGTGGCATCATCCCAGCTTACTGCTTTACACGTGTCACGATCCTGGCACATCCTCCGATCTTGGATCACGTGCCATTCTTAATCTTCACGAAAAGGCATCTGTCAAGGCATCAGACATAAAGTCACCTTCAGACAGTTATACAAGTTATAAAGAGATTACACGGAGTAAATATTCTGACAGAGCTGAAGTGTACAGACTCAATATGGCATTCACATACACACATGCATAGACTCAACATTTATGCACAAGCAGATGCACAGACTTGATTACGGATGCACTAACTATGTATATGCAATGTGCAAGTGTTGCACAGACCTACAATGCAGTACACAGTGATTTGCACAGACTAGCACCATGCACCGACTTGGAAACTCATGCGCACAAGACCGAGCATGAGGCAAAAGATGCACCGATGCAAGGGTTGCACCGACCGTGCTTGTGCTATACGAGAAGATTGCACCGACTATGTGTGCTTGTGCATGAAGCGAAAACGTGCACTGACCTAGCATATGCACGGACCTTAAGCGCTCGCAGCAAAAGCTGCACTGACCTAATGAAGATATTGCACCGAGGCAATACTTGCACCAAGACGCAAGGTATGACGCACACAGAGACGCTGGATATACACCGAGTCTAAGCTAGACGCAAAGTAAGACGCAATCAGAGACGCTGGATATGCACCGAGTTTAAGCTATGAGAGACGCAAAGTAAAATATGTATGTGATGCAAACAGAGACGCAAGAGTAGACGTAGATGTGTATTGACCGTGTGTGTGCATTAGACGAAGCATGAGACGCAAACTTCACCGACCTGAACAGTGAAGTGCACGGACTTCATAAATGCATGAAGTAAAATAATGCACTGACCTATATGAAGTAAAAGACGCAGGATAAGACGGACACATAATGTGCACCGACTTGCGTCTGCCTAATGCAAAGATTGCACTGACATGTAAGACATGAACTTCACCCATATGCACCGACCTATATGCTAGATGAAACATGAGACGCCAAGTTATGATGTATTCAAATGTGTGCCTGCATAATTTGATAATCATTCAATCTTTCATGCAAACCCATGGTGACTTATAGTGTTTGCTATCATCAAAATCACAGGGGCACAACAATATTTATCGCTAATCGGCAGCAACAATTTTGCAATAGAAATTACCCATCGCTATTCCGTCACTAAATTCACGACGGATAGTTTTCCATCACTAATTAGTCTCTAATTTTGCGACGGTAATATTTCCTAGCTAATATGTAGCATAAATTTCCTGACGAAAATTATCTGTCACTAAATTTGTGATAGATAATTTTCGTCACAACTTCGTCGTAAAATTCAATCTTTTTGTGACAAAAAAATTTCTTGGCTAATTTGTCTCAAATTACACGCAAATTCAAATATTACGGCAGATTTGAAATCCATCGCTAATCTGTGGCTATTTTATGATGAATTTTTTCGTTGCAAAAAAATCATCGCTAATAACACTTTTTCTTGTAGCGGGCCTAGCCGATCAATGGCCATAGCCTAGTTGTCTCTCACTATTTTGGTTTAGCCATTTGACAGTCATAGACCAGTTATCTCTTATTGAATGACCTCTGGCCTAGCCAATCAACGGGTATAGCCTAGTTATCTCTCATTGAATAACCTCTAGCCTAGTCGGTTGATAGCCTAGCCTAGTTATCTCTCGCTGCTTTGGCCTAGCCGATCAATGGCCATAGCCCAGTTGTCTCTTATTAAATAACCTCTCACCTAGCAGATCAAGGACTGTAGCCTGGTTATTTGTCGTCGTTTTGGCCTAGTTGATTGACGACTATAGGCTGGTTATCTCTCTTTGAATAACCTCTGGCCTTGTTGATCAACAGTTATAGTCCAGTTATCTCACTATTTTGGCCTAGTCGATTGACAGGCATAGCCTGGTTATCTCTCATTAAATGACATTTGGCTTATCTGATGAATGGCTATAGCCTAGTTATTTCTCATTGAATAACCTCTGGCCTCGCCAATTGGCAGTCGTAGCCCCATTATCTCTAATTAATTAAATAACCTCTCACCTAGTCGATCAATGGTTGTTGCCTAGTTATCTCTTGTTGTTTTGGCCTAGCCGATCAGTGGCCATAGCCCGCTTATCTCTCATTGAATAACCTCTGGTCTATCCATCAACGGCCTTAGCCTTAGTTATCATTCATAACATTTGATGCAGCCAATTGCAGGCGCCCTTAGCTCGGTTACTGATCTTTCTATGACCTTAGGTGATGTCAATCGACGATCTTAGTCTCAGTCATCATCCACCTTACCATCACCTTAGGTGCGGCTGATCAACGGCCTTGGCCTTTATCACCATCCATCTCCGTGACCTTAATTAGGCACGGTCGATCGATGGCCTCGATCATCATCCACCTTACTGTGACATTAGGTGTGGGTGATCGATAGCCTTAGCCTTGGTCATCATCCATCTTACTGTGACCTTAGGTGAAGCCAATCGACTGCCTTGACCTCGGTCACTATCCATCTTCCTGACCTTAGGCCCGACGGATCGATGTCCTAATTAGCCTTGGTCATCATCCACCTTACCGTGACCATAGGTGTGACCGATCAACAACGTTAGCTGTGGTGATCATCCACCTTTCTATGACCTTAGGCACGGCCGATCAATGACCTTAGTCTCGGTCATCATTTTGTAACATTTGGTGCGGCCAATTACAAGTCTTAGTGCCTCCCTCTCTCTCTCTCTCTCTCTCTCTCTCTCTCTCTCTATATATATATATATATATATATATATATATATATATATATATATATATATATATATATTGGAGAGGGAAAAAATCACAGCCCACTAATTTTTCTGATCGACGGCCCATAAAGCTTACTTAGCCCAGAAGGTGGCGGCTCGTTAACACACTCAGGGCCCATCTATCGGAAGCCCATATGATAGGGCCCAAGAAGCGCTACTTAGCCCCTAGGCGGGCACCCATGCAGAGGACTCCTTAAGCTCGGGAGAAGACTCTACGTGTTGAGTGTTAGGTTCGGTGTAAGTATTCAGTGGGGGGGGTGAATGAATATAGCCTATAAAATATAAACTTTCGCTCAATTAGAATTTCGCTCACTCAACAGATTAAACACTTAGAACAAAATCTGATCAAATCATCTAATGAACCTGTGATCAAACACTTGGAGCGCCCCTATGCAAACATCTAGCGGAAGCAAGCCATTGGTTCGGTCCTGCAGACCTACATCCACCCCACACTCAACCCGAGTGTGGCTTCACTAACAGCTGGGCAACACAGCTTGCCAACAGACGCTGATACACAGCTTACCCAGGGGAACAACCTCCCCTCTTCCTCCTACACGGAGGGAACATCTAGCAACCCACGGTCACTAGAAACCAGAGACTCACGTCTCTCTTCCTCTATACCAAGAGGGAACCCCACTAGTAGCAGCCCCGCTACCAGTGAACCAGCCAGTAGCACTCTGCTACCAATAATCCACCAGAGGCCTAGCCTCTCTTCCTCCTAGCCCGGAGGGAACCCACAAGCAGCCCCCCTGCTGCTTGCAAACCGGAGATCAGATCTCCCTTCTCCTGACCCACCAGGAGGAACCCGACCTCAGTCCAGAGGATCGGAAGAACACAGTAAATCAGATCGAAAATAAGGAGAAATAAGAAATGAAAATAACACAGCAAACATAAGCTGTAAATGAAGGAACATCAGATGTGGCTCCCATGGAGCTGACTGACCTGGATTTGATCCACGATCCAGTAGACAGATTTTCAGTAACTTCTTCCTTTTTCTCCACGAACTCTCTCTCTCTCTCTATCTCTCTTTCTTTCTCTTCTGCTCTCCTTTTCTCTCACGTTGTTCTCTCCTTCTTCTCTTCAACTCTTTTTCTTCTTCTTCTCACTGCTTCTGCCTTCTCCTTCTTCTCACTTCTTTTCTTCTTCTTCTCTATTCTCTATATCGTGGAGGCACTCTCTGCTCTTCAGCTTTTCTCGATGGCTCTCTTCATTTCGATCATCCACAGCCGATGTAGGAGTCTCCATATATATACCAGCAGTAGGCAGCTAGGGCTTATGCTCTTTTCGATTCCCGCCCAAGCTTCAGTGGTCCACGTGTCAGCATTTCAGCCTCTAGGATCACGTGCAAGTCCTGATGGCCTCATCCATTAAACCTGTCAGATAATCAGTTGAATAACAGTATCAGATGATGTATAGACTTGAAAGTTTAACTGAGTGTACAGACTTCGTGAGGACATCAGCCCAAGGCGTCAACGCTTCCATCGTGCAGCGTCGCCTCAGCTGCTCAAGCGAGATGCTCACGCCCTTGGCAACTGGCCAATGCGTCAACGCATCCTATGTCAGCGTCGACGCAGTGAACAAGACAGAAAGCGAAAGACGCACAATTGCGTCTACGCAGTCAGCCAAGTGCGTCAACGCACTAAAAGCACAGAACCCATGAAGGCAGACAGGCTGTACAGACTTTGATGCTCAAAGACGATTGTATAGACTTTGTGTTAGCGAACGAGTGTATAGACTTAGTTGAGTGAGCATGCAGTGTACATACATGAAAACCTTCAGCAACCTGAGTGTATAGACTTAGTGTTAACGTGCCAGAGAAACCAGTGTACAGACTTGCTGAGCTTTCGCTAAGTCTGTATAGACTTGATGAAAGAGTGAGTGTGCAAACTTTAGTAACGAGGGAGTGTATAGACTTGGAACCCAAAGGCAGTGTACAGACTTGGTAAGTCTGAGCCAATGTACAGACATTAAGTGAAGACCAGTGTATAGAGTTCTCGTGAAAACCAGTGTACAGACTTTGAGGCGATTGACGGATGTATATACTTAGCCTTTGAGGAACGATGTATAGAGTCTGAACGTGAAGGCAGGCTGTATAGACTTGAAGCGCTTGAAGCGATGTACAAACTTGGTGGTTCAAACAGTGTACAGACTTGTGAAGGCTTCAGCGTTGTACAGACTTGGAAGTTCCACTGTGGATGTATGGACTTGATGATCCACTGTGGATGTATAGACTTGAATGAGTGAAGCCGATGTACAGACTTGGTGATGAGACACCAATGTACAGACTTGCAAAAGCGAAGCCAATGTACAGACTTTGGCTTGGAACGAAGGTAAAGATGAGGCTGTATAGACTTGGCCAGAACATAGGGAAAAGCACCAATGTGCAGACATGAACATCCAGCAGTGTATAGACTTGGAAGTTCAAGGCCACGATGTATAGAGTTGGAGAAGAAGACGCACTGTTCACGCTGTACAGACTTGACGTTGGAATGAGACTGTACAGACTTACAGGATGCTGTGCAATGTATAGACATTAGAGAAATAAAAAGTAGACAAAGCAGCATGGCGTCAACCCATCCACTGCGTCAACGCAGCAAGTAAACCAGCAACTACTGCGTCAACGCAGTGTCCTTGTAGCGTCAACGCAGCTAGTGAACAGACAGCCAATGCGTCAACCCAATCTCCAACTGCGTCAACGCACTGCATGAACAATTAGCCACTACGTTAACCCAATCTAGCCATATTCATGAATTAGCTATTCAAGCAAACAATCAGATATTCAAGCAGTCAAACAGTCATCTAAATTAATTAGCACTCCTCAGTGTGACTCATGGTGTGTCAGCCATCATCAAAACCACACAGGGGCACAACAATCTCCCCCTTTTTGATGATGGCAACACTATGAGTTACACTGACTCAGATTAGATTCTTCTCCCCCTTTGCCTTCATCAAAAAAAATGAAATAGGGAAACAATTCAGTAAATTGGAGACATCTATCTTCCAAATGTATCCTTTCAAGAGCTTCTCCCCCTGTAGATATGTCATATTTTCAATCACACAGGAGCATTGAAGTATGAAGAACTCAATCATGTAAAGAGTTAGGAGCTCAATAAAATGCATGAATCAAGTCTCCCCCCTTTTTTTTTGAATTATTGAAAGAGCAGCTATTTTCTGACACCAATTGAAAGTTTCTGACATAACAAATTTCCCCTAACGAAGTGGAGCATAGCAGCAAGCAGTGACTTATGCATCAGAACATAAGGTCATCTCAGCAAAAATAACATTGAAAATTAACTATATGAGTGCAATTAACTATATGAATGCAATCAAAAATCGTCAACTAGAAAGATGTTATGAATGCAGTGCAATTAACTATATGAGTGCACAGTCATTGATAATTCATGTAGGATATGAGAACTATGCATGAGTCAAAACCTGAAAGGCATGTTATGCAATTAGTTTGACTAGCTCCCCCTTAGTCATACAACCCTTATGCATCCACCATGCTTATGCAGGCCCAAGATATGAGTGGAAGTCAACAGTTGAGACCAATTGATAGAACTGAGTGCAAATGAATCAGTCAGTTTGGTCTGAACGACTGGAGTCCAATATGAGAGAGTAAAAAAGAATTCAGAAAGAATGAGAAAGATTTTCAATGAAATATCAAATTTCATAAATCTGATTTAAACAGATGATTACATACTCTTCCATCATAGAAACCTATGAATGAACCTACGTTGACAAACCAGATCAGAATTTTATGTATGCAAGGTTTGAACATGAGCCTTTTCTACTCATATCTGAAATCAGTTTTCTTAATAACAAGTGAACCAAGTTTTCATATTGAGAGACCTTTTTAACCTTTTTCATTCTTACTCACTTAATTTCAAAGATTTCCTCAAGAAATGCAATCGATAGTATTGAGGATAAACAAACAAGAAATCATTTATTTCTGTCAAAGTTTCTATTGAAAGAAGATTCTTTTCCAAACAATTTCAGATGATATGCTAGATAGACAACGAATTTGTAACAACAATAGTCAAGAGCAATTAAGTTAAGTACATCCTTACAACTTGAGGATACACGTTGTTTAGACGCCAGTACCCCTAAGCGCTTGGAAGGACTAACTGTCATGCTTCTTAAGAACAGAGATAGCATTTACACCTCATGACACACTGAAATTCATTTCTTTGATGAGGGACATGTATTTCTCAGTGTGCCTGCCATTGCTCTGCCAGATTTTTAATCAACATATTTAAGCAGAGTTAACTATGGCACTTCATGACATATCTCAATTCATTTCTTTGATGAATGAGATGTGTTTCTCAGTGACCAAAAATATTGCTCTGACAAGATTTGGTATTTGACATAATCCATTCCCTGATGTTTAAAAACAATACATATTTTCATACAAATCAGTCAAGGAAAATCATGATTTCAGAATTTCAGATTTCAGAAGAGTTTAAAAGACACAACATGAAAGGGTTGGTTAAAGTTTATTAAGACTAACTCAGATATTTCCAAGAAGAATTCATAAGCAAACACAAGAAATACATGAAACTTCAACCGACTGAAAGCTTCAGACATTCATAGTCCTATATGATAGAAATTTCCTTAAAAATAATGTTTTCGGATTTATGATCAAGATATGCGCATAGAAATCTCTCTGGGACTTCAAGGAAGGCAAGAGCATTTTTCAGGTATAGCCAAGTCAACAAATGCCAATGGATACCAATTGATAGTATGAGTGACAATGGCTGACAAGAGTTGAAGCAAGAGGCTGAAATACAATGCATTTCACAATCACCAAGGAGTTTATCAAGATTGCAGTTCAAACAGGAAGGTGAGTATTAGTCATCAGACATGAGCTTTGATGAGAGGTATGATGGTCACATGCAATTACATGAATGAATAATGAGAAATGCTCCCCCTCACTAAATGCATAAACTGAGACCCTCCCTTTTCTTTTGAAAAATTTCATGATTAAATGATGCCACTCTAAGATGCAATTAGATGCATTAACTACTCATGAAGGGCATGAAGACCCTGAAGGGTATTAGACTAGTCAAATGTGCTTGATATGCAGTGCAGCTCCCCCTGACGGTATGCATTCAAAACATTTGAAAATCATTCATGAGTCATGAATTCTAGATGTATGCAGTCACAGAATGAGCATATCCAGACGCAACAACTATTGCATGGAAATGCAAACATGCATGTTTAAACCACTAATTAACAAATCTATCTATATACCTAATGCCATCTAAGCAGACTCATTGAAAAGTCAAGAGACTTACCTGAGAAGTGCATGAGTGGGGTTTACCTTTTTAGGGTGTCTTGGTTTATTTACCCCTTTTATTTCTCGTTCCCAAGACACACCTGCAAAAAGTTTCTCACTTGGCACATTTTGGTACCCAAGTTTCCTTGGGTCCTGCAGGGTTAGTGGCATTTTGATGGGATGTTTTCCAAAGCTTCTGAGCCATCATATCATCATGCTTTTTCATATAGCAACTAGGCATGGAATGTCCAGACAGTCCACAATAATCACATGAACCACTCGGTCTGAATTTCTTACTATGTATGTAAGCAGGTGTGCTAAATTCATGAGCATGAATAATTCTATTTTTACCATCACTTTGTTTCAGATAGTCAGAAAACCAGCAATCAGTCACCTTGTTACCTTGCTTTCCACACTCAAAGCATGTGAGGGATTTTCTTGTTTGAACAGATTTGTTCCTACCAAACACACTTTGTTTAACAAATTTAGAGTTGACCTTCTTTCTCTGAGAATGCCAGTAGTCTTTGACTGTATGGCCAGGTTTCTCACAGTGATAGCAGAAGATGGAATTTCTTCTATCAACATTAAGCCAGCAGTCAACCGCCCTATAGCCTGACTTGCTGCAGGTGGAACACACCATGTGTTGGCCCCTGGACCCATTTTTGTTCCTTTTAAAGACATGCTGATTTTCATACAAATTGACATGATTAGAATTTGAAAAATATTTGCCTTTACCTTTGGCAAACCAACATTGTTCACTAACATGACCTATTTTTCCACAATGATAACAATAACTTTTTCTTTTCTGTTCAACAGGACTGTTTTTGTCATTGTACTTCCTAGCATGCATTCTATCATCCTGTTCCATCAATTTACATTCATGCATCAAGTGACCAAACCTATGACAGTAATGGCATGAATTTTTCTTTTTATTTGCATGAATGTGTTTGTTCAATTTAGGCACAGCATTTTTAGTTTTATCATGAGAGTTCCTTGAATCTTTGTTCTGAACATGAACAATCTTTTTCTGTTTTTGAACTTGTTTCTCAGACTTAGGGCTGTCAGTGGAATTTTGATTCTTCTTAGCACTAAATTCAAAAATAGGCACATTCGATGTGCTGCCAGACTTAGAGCTACTCACGAATGAAGTTTGAAGCTTACTTTCAAAGCTCTTTTTATTTATTGGTTTGTAGCCCAAACCCTCTCTTCGGAGATTCACTTTAGATCCAAGAATTTTATCAAGATTTTCTTTTCCACTGACAAATTTCTCAAGAGATTTCCTCAATTCTGTAACTTCTGATCCAAGCTTTGATACATGGATTTCATATTCATCGGCTTTCTTTTTATAGCAAACAACATCTTCTTTCAACATTTGATTAACAGTCCTAAGACTTTCAATGTCCTGTTCAGCTTTCATTAGCTCATCGGAGCTATCCAGGCTAACACTCTTCCCTTTTTCAAGGGTGATAAGTCTCTCAGACATAGCTGTATTTAATTGTTTTAGCTTGCAGATCTCCTGTCTCATTTTACCATTTTGTTCCAGGATTTCATCATCAAATTTCAAAACACTTAAGGAAGTCTGACATTCACTAAACACTTCTTGTTCATCTTCAGATTGAAGATTTTCAAGCCTTTTCTGAAGTTCTGAGTTTTCTATTCTGACAGTCTCCAAAGTTTCAGAAATCAATCTATTTTCATTTTCAAGGCTCGCTGATTTAGATCCAGATTCCTCAGTTTGTTTTTTGAGTCTAGCATTTTCAGATTTCAGATATTCCAGATCTGATGTAATAGAATCAAGATCAGTCAGCTGTCTTCTAAATATCTGATTTTCAGTTTTCAGAGTATCACTGTCCTCACCAATAAGTTTAGAATTCTCAAACCTATCTAACCGTTTTTTCATAGATCTGTTTTTCTTGCTCAATTTATTGCTAGATCTTAACAGCTTGGAATAAGCATCTACCCAATCATCTAAGGTATAGTCCGCAAAGGGATTTACCTGAACTTCGTTCTCTTCTTTATCACTGTGGCTGCTGCTATGGTCGCTCCCATCAGCCATCATGCAGTTTTCCTTCCCTGTTCTGCAAGTTAGTTTCATCTTGTCCAGAATATCCCTAGCAGACCTGCAATCATGAAGGCAAAAGTGTAAGGCCTTGTTAATGGATGCTTTTATCAGATTTATAGCTTTCTGATTTTCTCTATGCATTGATCTATGACGATCAGTCCATTTGGACTCTTTTCGTGGTAACCTATGAGGACCATGAGTAATTAACTTCCACAAATCGGGATTATCTAGATTGACGTAGTTACGCAAACTACTGAACCATGAATCAAAGTTAGACCCATTGAAAACCAGTGGAAGAGCCATTTGTAGGCTATGATCAATTAGACAAAAATCAAGGAGCAGCAAACCGGAATAAGCACCGAGAAGCATGGGGATCACTGCAGATCGTTGGATCTTGAAGCAGTAACCGCTCTGATACCAATTGTTAGGTTCGGTGTAAGTATTCAGAGGGGGGGGGTGAATGAATATAGCCTATAAAATATAAACTTTCGCTCAATTAGAATTTCGCTCACTCAACAGATTAAACACTTAGAACAAAATCTGATCAAATCATCTAATGAACCTGTGATCAAACACTTGGAGCGCCCCTATGCAAACATCTAGCGGAAGCAAGCCATAAGCAATCAAACCACAATGTAAGAGGGGTTTTTAGGTGGTTCGGTTCTGCAGACCTACATCCACCCCACACTCAACCCGAGTGTGGCTTCACTAACAGTTGGGCAACACAGCTTGCCAACAGACGCTGATACACAGCTTACCCAGGGCAACAACCTCCCCTCTTCCTCCTACACGGAGGGAACCTCTAGCAACCCACGGTCACTAGAAACCAGAGACTCACGTCTCTCTTCCTCTATACTAAGAGGGAACCCCACTAGTAGCAGCCCCGCTACCAGTGAACCAGCCAGTAGCACTCTGCTACCAGCAATCCACCAGAGGCCTAGCCTCTCTTCCTCCTAGCTCGGAGGGAACCCACAAGCAGCCCCCCTGCTGCTTGCAAACCGGAGATCAGATCTCCCTTCTCCTGACCCACCAGGAGGAACCCGACCTCAGTCCAGAGGATCAGAAGAACACAGTAAATCAGATCGAATAAAAGGAGAAATAAGAAACGAAAATAACACAGCAAACATAAGCTGTAAATGAAGGAACATCAGATGTGGCTCCCATGGAGCTGACTGACCTGGATTTGATCCACGGTCCAGTAGACAGATCTTCAGTAACTTCTTCCTTTTTCTCCACGAACTCTCTCTCTCTCTCTATCTCTCTTTCTTTCTCTTCTGCTCTCCTTTTCTCTCACGCTGTTCTCTCCTTCTTCTCTTCAACTCTTTTTCTTCTTCTTCTCACTGCTTCTGCCTTCTCCTTCTTCTCACTTCTTTTCTTCTTCTTCTCTATTCTCTATATCATGGAGGCACTCTCTGCTCTTCAGCTTTTCTCGATGGCTCTCTTCATTTCGATCATCCACAGCCGATGGAGGAGTCTCCATATATATACCAGCAGTAGGCAGCTAGGGCTTATGCTCTTTTCGATTCCCGCCCAAGCTTCAGTGGTCCACGTGTCAGCATTTCAGCCTCTAGGATCACGTGCAAGTCCTGATGGCCTCATCCATTAAACCTGTCAGATAATTAGTTGAATAACAGTATCAGATGATGTATAGACTTGAAAGTTTAACTGAGTGTACAGACTTCGTGAGGACATCAGCCCAAGGCGTCAACGCTTCCATCGTGCAGCGTCGCCTCAGCTGCTCAAGCGAGATGCTCACGCCCTTGGCAACTGGCCAATGCATCTACGCATCCTATGTCAGCGTCGACGCAGTGAACAAGACAGAAAGCGAAAGATGCACAATTGCGTCTACGCAGTCAGCCAAGTGCGTCAACGCACTAAAAGCACAGAACCCATGAAGGCAGATAGGCTGTACAGACTTTGATGCTCAAAGACGATTATATAGACTTTGTGTTAGCGAACGAGTGTATAGACTTAGTTGAGTGAGCATGCAGTGTACATACATGAAAACCTTCAGCAACCTGAGTGTATAGACTTAGTGTTAACGTGCCAGAGAAACCAGTGTACAGACTTGCTGAGCTTTCGCTAAGTCTGTATAGACTTGATGAAAGAGTGAGTGTGCAGACTTTAGTAACGAGGGAGTGCATAGACTTGGAACCCAAAGGTAGTGTACAGACTTGGTAAGTTTGAGCCAATGTACAAACATTAAGTGAAGACCAGTGTATAGAGTTCTCGTGAAAACCAGTGTGTTGTGCCCATGCATGTGGTTTTGGTTTTGATGATGGTTTTAATGATGGCTTTGATGATTGGTTGTTGATGTGAGTTAATCAAATGTTCAGTCATCTTGCTGCTCAGTTTAGATTAACATATTTGATGTTCAGTCTTGTTACATGTTAAACTGATGCATAAAGCATTCATTGCTGTGGTTTTGATGATTGATATTGTATTTTGATGATAGCAATGATATAGTGTTTTCATGACATTGTGCCTTGATGATTGCATCATGACTGTGACTGGTACAACTGATATATTGTTTATGTTAGACTTATGTTATGTGCATAGTCTATACAGTGCATCATGGGGTTTATGCCCTAAGTCTATTCACTGCACATGCATCATTCGTCCAAGTCCATACATTGGACTGTAGTGTGCATTTGGCGAACACATCGCAAGTCTAGACATTGCACTGTAGCATGCATTTCCTTAAAGTCTATACATCGGACTGGTTTGCATTGGCTAAGTATATACAACGTCAGCTCATGCCTTGTCTTAGACAAAGTCTATACAATGGCTTTGGGTCTCCAAGTCTATACAGCCTTTTGCTTCGCCAAAGTCTGTACATTGGGCTAAGTATATACAACGTCAGCTCATGCCTTGTCTTAGACAAAGTCTATACAATGGCTTTGGGTCTCCAAGTCTATACAGCCTTTTGCTTCGCCAAAGTCTGTACATTGGTCTGCATAGGCTAAGTGTTTACATTGTCAAGTACAATCATGCACTGGTCATGTAGTCTGTACAGCGTGAAGTCTATACTTTGGCACTGTAGCTTACTCGTGCAAGTCTATACCTTGGACTGTTCTTCATGTCTGTACATCAGATTGTACATCATCTTCGTGCTGTTTCTGTACTTGAGTTTTCGTGTTGTTTCCCCTCACTAACACGAAAAGATCTCGTGTTGTATGAGCATACAACACTTCGTGTTGATTTCCATGCGTGACAGGAAAGCTTGTATGAGGTTAGACTTCGTGTCGTTTCCCTTGTCTTCATCTTCGTGTTGTTTTAGTGTCTACGTCTCCGTGTTGTTTTTATGTTTCTGTCTGAGTGTTGGTCTTTCGTTTTTGACTTAGTGTCTTTCTCACCTTGACCACACTTCGTGTCGATTCTTGGTTTTCTACACCCCGTGTCATTTCACCTCGTGTTGTTCTCACTGTCATCGTGTTGTTTTCACCGCGTGTCGATTATTGTTTTTCACTTAGTGTTGTTTTCACTTCGTGTCAACTTCACTTCGTGTCGTCTCTTTGTACTTCGTCTTCGTGTTGTTTTCACCGCGTGTCGATTATTGTTTTTCACTTAGTGTTGTTTTCACTTCGTGTCAACTTCACTTCGTGTCGTCTCTTTGTACTTCGTCTTCATGTTGTTTTCAACCCGTGTCGATTACTGTTTCGACTTCGTGTTGTTTTCAACCCGTGTCGATCACTATTTTTACTTTGTGTCGTTTTTCCTTCTCAGGTCTTCGTGTCGTGTTTTCCACACCACGTGTCATTGTCGCTTTAGTAACCTCACCTCGTGTCGGTTACTGTTGTCTCCATGTCTACGTGTCGTTTTCGTGTCATGTTTCCACACTTCGTGTCGTTCATGTTTCGTAACCACACTTCGTGTTGGTTACTGTCGTTCTTGTGACTTTGTGTCGTGTCTCCCAGACTTCGTGTCGTTTTCACTCCGTGTCAACTTCGTCTTAAGTGTTGTTTTCGTCTTCGTGTCATTTTTTACTCCGTGTCGTCTTTGTTCCACTGCGTGCAGAACATTGCAGCACTTCGTGTTGCTTTCTGTGCCACCACCTTGTGTCTTTCGTTTGTTGAAACCATACTTCATGATTGGTTTCTGTATTGTCGTCGTATGTACCTCGTGTCGTTTCCTTATTCTGTCTTCGTGTTGTCTCCGTGTTGTTGCCGTTTGTTAGCTCGTGTTGTTTCGTTCTAACCTCGTCCAGGTTTCTTCTAAAACGCTGTTCTTCTGATAAGTCTATACAGAGTTGTTCTTTAAACTGATGACTTATCCGATACCCTGTTTTACAGGTGCTTTGATCGTGAAGCTTAAGAAGGGCACGTGATCCGAGGCTGGAATAAAGCCTGCTGAAAGACTGCCACGTGGTCTGAAATATTAGGGCAGGAAACGTGGGAGGCACACGCGTTTTGTGCCCTATCCACCTACTGCTGCTGCTATATATAGGAGCCTTCGTCCACAGATGGAGGGTGATCGAGTTGGCGAGAAGAAAACTCAATACAGAGAGCCACGATCCAGACAGAAAAGAAGAAAAAGAAAAGAAGAAGGGAAAGAGAGTGAGAAAGAGAAAGAAAGAGAGATTGAGTAAGAGATCGAGATAGCAGAGTGTGAAGAAAGGAAGAGGAAGAAGAATAGAGAAGAAGAGAGAGCTAGAGTGATAGAAGCTTCAACAGAAGATCTGTTCCTGCTGTACCGTGGATCAAATCCAGGCCAGCCAGCTCCTGCGAGAGCCACATTTGTTTTTATCTTTTCAGCCTTCTGTTGCTGGTTTCGTTTTTGTTTTTATCCATTTACTGTATTTCCGATCCTCTGTAGAGAGGTCGGGGTTCCTCCTGTGGGTTCAGGAGAAGGGAGACTTTGTGTCTTCGGTTTGCAAGTAGCTGGGTGCTACTTGTGGTTGGTACGCTCCCGTGTGGAGGAAGAGAGACTTGCGTCTCTGGTTGCCTTTGACAGGGTGTCATCGGTTGTTTCCCTCCGGGTTGGAGGAAGGGAGATTTATCTCCGATTGTGCTTCCCTCTGGGGTTCAGAGGAAGAGAGACTTGGGTCTCTAGGTTCCCCTCCGGGTTGGAGGAAGGGAGGCTTGTTCCTCTGGCTCTGGGCTTGTGAGTAGCAAGCCCGGTGGTTCCCTCCGTGTGTGGAGGAAGAGAGACCGTGTGTCTCTGGTTTCCAAGTGGCTGGAGTCACTTGTGGGTTCCTCCTGTTTGTTCAGGAGAAGGGAGATTGCTATCTCCGGTTGCAAGTAGCTGGGTGCTACTTGTTGATTCCCTCCGGTTTGGAGGAAGGGAGACTTGTCTCCGGTTCTGGGCTTGTGGATTCAAGTCCAGGGGTTCCCTCCAGGTCTGGAGGAAGAGAGACCTTGTGTCTCTGGTTTGCTAGTGACTGGTGTCACTAGTGGTTCCCTCCGGTTGGGAGGAAGAGGGGAGGTTGTTCCCCTGGTCAAGCTGTTTGGCAGCGTTTGTTGCAGACTGAGTCTGCTATTTCTAGCGTGAGCTAGTGGAAGCCACACTCGGTTTGAGTGTGGGGTGGATGTAGGTCTGGAGGACCGAACCACCTAAAAACCCCTTGTGCATTGTGATTTGATTTGTTCATTTGTGCTTCCGCTAGATGAATGCATAGGGGCACTCCATGTGTTTGCTAACTGGTAGAACTGAATAGTTGATTAGCTTTCAGATTTGGTAAATCTGTCTAGTTAGCATCATAGTTCTAGTTTGGGCGAAATTTTATATTGAGTGAAAGTCTTGTTAGTATTCTAGTTTTAAATTGGGTGAAAGTTTTTAAAGGGTTATATTCATTCACCCCCCCTCTGAATACTGCATCGAACCTAACACAGTGTACAGACTTTGAGGCGATTGACGGATGTATATACTTAGCCTTTGAGGAATGATGTATAGAGTCTGAACGTGAAGGCAGGCTGTATAGACTTGAAGCGCTTGAAGCGATGTACAGAATTGGTGGTTCAAACAGTGTAAAGACTTGTGAAGGCTTCAACGTTGTACAGACTTGGAAGTTCCACTGTGGATGTATGGACTTGATGATCCACTGTGGATGTATAGACTTGAATGGGTGAAGCCGATGTACAGACTTGGTGATGAGACACCAATGTACAGACTTGCAAAAGCGAAGCCAATGTATAGACTTTGGCTTGGAACGAAGGTAAAGATGAGGCTGTATAGACTTGGCCAGAACGTAGGGAAAAGCACCAATGTGCAGACATGAACATCCAGCAGTGTATAGACTTGGTAGTTCAAGGCCATGATGTATAGAGTTGGAGAAGAAGACGCATTGTTCACGCTGTACAGACTTGACGTTGGAACGAGACTGTACAGACTTACAGGATGCTGTGCAATGTATAGACATTAGAGTAACAAAAAGTAGACAAAGCAGCATGGCGTCAACCCAGCTGATCCAATGCGTCAACGCAGCAAGTAAACCAGCAACTACTGCGTCAACGCAGTGTCCTTGTAGCGTCAACGCAGCTAGTGAACAGACAGCCAATGCGTCAACCCAATCTCCAACTGCGTCAACGCACTGCATGAACAATTAGCCACTACGTTAACCAAATCTAGCCATATTCATGAATTAGCTATTCAAGCAAACAATCAGATATTCAAGCAGTCAAACAGTCATCTAAATTAATTAGCACTCCTCAGTGTGACTCATGGTGTGTCAGCCATCATCAAAACCACACAGGGGCACAACATTGAGTCGTATTCCCGAGCGACCAGAAAGGTGCCTAGGGAGCTCCCTCGAGAAAGCACTGGGATAGGTGCAACGCTCGGTAACCTCGGCTCTCTAAAGGGGAGATCCTTATCTAGGGGCAGGCAATCCCACACCCGGAACCCTCTCTGGGCCCCCAAGGAGACCTATCTGGACCGAGCTCCTATCTGATATAACTGCTGGCGAACTTCCCGCGAGTAGATTAAGCCAAAGGATGCGAAGGGATAAAGGTAGGGGGTAAGTCCTACATCGATAAGAGTACTCATCTTAGAAATACCTCCCCTCCCTCCATCCTCCGCGAAACCAGAAAGGGAGTTCATGGCTATTTAATGTTGTGACCCCTCTATGTTGATGATGTTGACACTTGCTTTATTTCATTGGCAACACCATTGTTTTGATTGATTGGCAACTATTTTTGATTTGATAAATTGCTCTATCAGATTGACTATGTGTTCTTTGCATTTAATATACTGCTGTCTGCATTTCTTACTGTCATGAGTCTATACATCGTCCATTTTGGATAAGGTACACACACTGCATTTCAATTGAATTGGTTAAGTGTGTACAGCATCAACGCATCATGTTACAGCGTCAATGCACTTCATTGGATGTGTGTACAGCATCAGCTCGTTAAGTGTGTACAGCATCAGCTCGTTAAGTGTGTACAGCGTCGACGCATCATGTTACAGCATCAACGCACTTCATTGGATGTGTGTATTGAACCTCAGAGTCTGTACATTGAATCGCCAACTTCTTTGAAGCCCATACATCGCTCAAAGTCTGTACAGAGTCCAGCGTCTCAGTTAGCGTCTCATGCATTTGAGCAAAGTCTGCACATCGGTCTGTCAGCAAGTCTGAACATCGTCCGTCTTTGTTAGCATCTCAGGCATTGGGCTAAGTCTGTACAGCATTCAATGTCTAGAGCTTCATGAAGTCTGTACATCAGACTGTTACAGCAAGTCTGTACATTGTCTGTCTTCCTCAGCGTCTTGATATTTGAAGTCTATACATCCATCAGGAGCTTCAAGTCTACACATCGCTTCGCTCCATCATGTCTGTACATCCACAGTGTTACTCAAAGTCTGGACATTGGTCCTCAAACTCGAAGTCTGCACATTGTCTTCGAAACCAAAGTCTCTACAATGGTCTTCACACTTGAAGTCCATACATTCGATGTGCAGAGTTGATGTCTATACTGTGTCTTTGCTGATCAAGTCTACACAATGGTCGGTGGCAAGTCTGTACACTGGCCTCAGCTTTTCAAGTCTACACATTGGCCTCCTTGCATAAAGTATATACACTGGACTGTTTGGCAAGTCTATACATCGGCCCTTGTCTTCGATGTCTGTACAGCCCTTTAGCTTGCTCAAGTCCATACATTGGCGTCAAGACTTTCAAGTCTATTCACTGAAGTCTTCACATTCGTTTGTATTACATGAAGTCCATATAGTGGGTAAAGTCTGTACATTACATTCTGCCTTCACAAGTCTATACAACGAAGTATATACATTGCAATGTACATACTTAGATCTTATGACTTCACTCTTGTTGCTGAAGGGAACAGGGTCGACGCTGGGAGCTTAAAGCGTCGACGCAACAGTTACAAAGGAAGAGCCAATGGCTAACTGGATTACTCTGGTGCGTCGACGCATTCATCAAGTGGCGTCGACGCAGCAGGTTGATGGATCGACAAGGTGACCAGAGGGTGGACGCAATTGCACAATGCGTCAACGCACTCCACACGAAACGTGAGAGGGCTGAAGCCATCTAAGTTCAGATGCTGGAACACCAATGAGTCAACGCAGCATGCTGAGAGCGTCGACGCAGCACGCCCATCTGCTGAAGACTTGATCACTGGATCACCGATGCGTCAACGCAGCAGGCTGATGGCGTCGACGGAGCAAGTCAGATTGCTGACCTTGAGTAAGTGAATGGAGAACTCTATACATCGAACTGAAGAAACTAATGAGGGGCACGTGATCCCAGGTACCTGGCTCGTGATCCGAGAAGGATAAGATATCCATATGAGGACACGTATACTGACACTCCATTGGATGCTGCCACGTGGTCCAAATTGCTGGGCGGGAAACGTGGAGAGCACATGCCTGCTGCTGTTGTTGCTATATAAACAAGCCTTCTTCCACAGAAGAAGACTGATCGAAAGAAACGAAGAGAAAGTCTATACAGTAGTGAGGCTTCGATCCACAGAGAGAAAAGAGAGAAGAAGAAGATACAGAGAAAAAGAAGAAGAAATAGAGAAGAAGGAGAAAAAGAGAGAGGAAGAGATCAAGAGAGAGTGAGGTGAGAGAGAGCTGATCGAGAGTGAGAGTGAGAGTGTTTGTATCTCAGTCTCGTGGTTCAAAACCAGAGCTGAGCTTTGCTCTTAGAGCTATATTGCTTTTGAGCTTTTCTGTTTTCATTTTGATTCTGTCTTTCATTTCCGAATACTGTTTCTTCAAGCTGTGTGTCAGCGGTCTTGCAGTGGTAGTCACCACTGGACGGGTTAAGCTGTATTTCCCCAGCGGTTGTAGAGGATCAGATCCTCTGGTCGGCAAGCTGTAGTGCCCAGCGAAGCTGTGTATCAACGGATTGTTTGGCCAAGCTGTAAAGCCCAGCGGACGCAAGCTGTGCTGCGCAGCAGGAAGCCATACTCGGTTGAGTGTGGGGTGGACGTAGGTCGTTGACTGAACCACTTAAAAATTGTGTGTGCAGTGTGTTTGTGTTTTTGTGTGATCTGTGTGCGATGGGAATTTCTTGCTCAGCTTATTTGATTGCATCGCTTATGCTCATGTCTAGCCTTCGACCTTTTGTTTAGCATCTTTTGTTTAGCATCTTTTGTTTAGCTTAACTGATGTTTGCCTAAATTCCGCTTTAGAACTTGCAGTAGTTTTAAATTAGGCAAGTTGATCTATTCACCCCCCTCTAGATCCACACTCTGTGGAGATAGACTGCGTCCATCTAACCCAACACTTGGTATCAGAGCCTAACTCTTCTGCAGGGACTCATCGCCCGAAGAGAATAGGCAGAGATGGATGCTCGAGGGATGACTGCTGAAGGTCACTCAACAACGAAGCCCCCATTCTTTGATGGATCAAACTACGCATACTGGAAGAACCGTATGCAAGTGTTCCTCAGGGCTAAGGATTATGAGATTTGGAAGATTGTCAGCAAGGGACCTTATGAGCTGTCCCCGAATGAAGATGTATGGACCAAGGAAGAGATCAGAAGGTCCACGCTAAATTGGAGTGCTATTAATGCTATCTAGTGCGCTCTGCATCTTACAGAATTCTCCCGTGTATCTGCTTGCAAATCAGCTAAGGAGATGTGGGATGCGCTGGAAGTAATTCATGAAGGTACATCTCAAGTAAGAGAGCAGAAGGCCAATCTTCTTGTATCTAAGTATGAAGCCTTCAAGATGAAGCAGAACGAGTCCATCAGCGAAATGTACGCTCGGCTGACTATCATAACCAATGGCCTCAGAGGTTTTGGGAAACCTCAGGCAGAGTATGATGTAGTGAGGAAAATTCTGTGCTCCCTGACTCCCAATTGGCACACCAAAGCAACAGTGATGGAGGAGTCAAGGGACCTACGTAATACTAGATCTGATGAGCTGATTGGCTCACTAATGGCATATGAGATAAACATGCCAAGGACAGATGAAGCCTAGAGGAAGAAGAAGCCGATAGCGCTGAAGGCTAGTTCCAGCAAATCAACAAAATCCAGCTCCAGCAGCTCTTCATCATCAGAGGAGAGCCTAAATGAAGAAGAAGATGTGACTCGATCTGAGATAGCCATGATGACTAGAGAGTTCAGGCGATTTCTCAGAAAGGGAGTAGGACGGTTCAGCCAGAAGAAATACAGTGGTGGCCGAAAGGATAAAAGGTATAAATCTAAACCTGCAAAAAAAGATGAAGCTAATGTCTGTTATCAATGCAGGAAACCAGGGCATCTGAAAATTGACTGTCCAGACAATCAGAAACATAAGGACATGTCAAAGAAGAAAATCAAGAAGGGAAGAGCTATGATCACCACATGGAGTGATGAAGATGAAGGCTCTTTCAGCAACAGCTCAGATAGTGAAGCCGAATCTGAACAGCCCATTTGCCTTATGGCAACAAGCTCCGAAGATAGAGAGGAGGACACAGATGAGGTAATCACTAGATTTGAAAACTTCACAATTGCTGATTGGGTAGATGCTTATCATGACATAGCTGATGATATTAGAAAAGAAAATAGGCATCTTAGAAGAAAAATCAATTCCATGCAAAATGATAAAACACTAACTGATAAAATTACATGTTTGGAATCTGAGATTGATGAATTGAAACTCTCATGCTCTGAAGTTGATGAAATCAAAAATGAGTTAAAAGCTTCTAAGGAAGAGAATCTAAGGCTTGAAAATGAAATTGATGAATGGAAGGTGAAGATTCAAAAATGTGAAAGTGAAGTAAAAATCATCTCTGAAAAATATGAAGCTGTCCTCAATGTCAACAATGAGCTGAAAAAGGCTATTGATGAACTTCAGAAAGACAATGAGGATAAAATGAAAACCATTGAGAAAATGACCCAAGGAACAGATAACTTAAATGCTTTTTTAGGGTCAAAGGTTAATTTCAGAAAAGAGGGCCTAGGATTTAATTCTAGTGCAACAAAATCATTCGGGATGAAAATAATTTCATTCGTTGCTCAAAAGGAAAAGGGACCTCTAATTAGCATGAACTCAACAAATTTAATGAACAAAACTGCTAATCTGAAAAAGCCCAGTGCTGAGGAGAAGGGCAAACGAAAGGTTAATGAGCCTAGTAGAGCTAGCACATCTAAGCAGAATCCTAGGGCTCAGACTCAGGTTAGGGGTCAACCTACACAGTCCGGTAAACCCCAGGTCAAGGTAACCCAGTCTCCACCAACACCTCCACCTCTTAAGAAGACCCAATACAAGCCTGTGTATAGGTCAGCAGGGTCCAAAGTACAGGGGAGACAGGGTGCTGCTAGGAGTCAACCTAACTATTTTTATCAACCTAGAGCTCAAAACCAATACAATGCACAGCCAACCTACTTCAATAGGTCAAATTGGTCTAGAACTCAGGGTAGGTTTACAGGTCTTGCATTCCAGGGTGCTCAAAACCAAAGACCTTACAGTGGAAATTTGGTCAATGGGTATGGTTACTGGACATCTAGAAATCAATATTTTCATAGCCAGCCCAGGAACTACTATGGCCAAAATTTTGTGGACATACCCTGGCCAAGGCACTGGCACAGAAATAACAATACTGTCAATAATCATGCTGCTGCCAATAAGAAAAAGAATAATAAGAAGAAAAGGAACAACAATAGAAGAAAATCTGTAGGATCCACTGAACAAAACACATTTAAACAAATGTGGATTCCGAAACATTTGCTTTCCTGTTTTGCTTCTAGTTCATTTACATTGGAGCCCAATCAGTCTTGGGTTCCAAACTTTTCTACCTAATTGTGTATGCAGGTATGCCTGGCAGCCAAGAACAACTTGTGGTACATGGATAGCGGCTGCTCCAGGCATATGACAGGAGATAAGGCCAAATTTTGCATACTGACTGAGAAAGTAGAAGGCCTTGTCACCTTTGGAAGCAACACAAAGGGTAGGATTATCGGATCAGGTAAGGTAGGTAAGTGTTCTACCTGCTGCATTGATGATGTTATGCTGGTTGAAGGGTTAGCCTATAATCTACTTAGCATCAGCTAGTTATGTGATAAAGGTTACAATGTTTTATTCAATTCTCAATGATGCAAGGTTTTTGAACCTGATTCTGATATTGTCAAATTTTCTGGAAAAAGAATAAATAATACTTACATGATAAATTTAGATGAAATTCAACACACTAACCTTTGCCTTACTGCCAGTAGAGATCGTAGGTTAGGTCATGCTAGCTACACTGTTTTGCACAAATTAAATAAGCATGGCATGGTTAGAGGACTTCCTGAAGTCTCATTCAAGAAAGAAAATAAAATCTGTGATGCATGCACTCAATCAAAGATAACTAGAAAGTCATTTAAGTCTAGAACTGAAAATCTGTCTTCCAAACCCTATGAGCTGATACATATGGACCTTTTTGGGCCAACTAGATCTGTCAGCCTATCAGGGAGGAGGTATGGGTTTGTCATGGTAGATGACTTTTCTAGGTATACTTGGGTTTATTTCTTATCTAATAAGAGTGATACTTTCTCAGAATTTCAGGAGTTCTATGTTAAAACAAATCAGAAAATTAAAAACATTTTGTCTGATCATGGAGGTGAGTTTGAAAACTCACAATTTGATGAATTCTGCAGGTCAAATGGAATCAACCACAGGTATTCCTCACCAAGGACACGTGAGCAGAATGGAGTTGTGGAGAGAAGGAACAGAACCCTAGTGGAAATGGGTCGTACACTCCTTGTCGAAGGTGGTCTACCAAGGAAATTTTGGGCTGAAGCAGTGAACACTGCATGTTATGTAATTAACAGAGCCATGGTAAGACCTTCTACCCAGCAAACACCATATGAGATATTAAAAGGTAAGAAACCTTCTATTGCTCACTTCAAGGTTTTTGGTTGTAAATGTTTCATTCACATAAATGATAAAAAGGACCTTGATAAATTTGAACCTAAAGGAGAACCAAGAATTTTTCTTGGCTATTCTGAAAACACCCGAGCATACAGAGTGTACAATCTGAACTCTAAAACTGTTGAAGAATCTCCACACATAGTTTTTGATGAATCCTTGGCAAATTCTAATGTTGGTCAATGCAGGAATGAAAACAATGGTGAAATTCTGAAGGAAGGAGATCCTGCAGACAAATCCGAGGATGAAGAAGAACATAAAGAGCTTAATGAAGAGGAGCCTACAGTTCAGGGGGAGGTAAATCAAGTTCATGATGGTCCAATTGTAAATATTAGATATCTCAAGGATCATCCTGTAGATAATGTTATTGGAAATCTGCATGACCCTTCTAGGACTAGAGGCCACTTAAGAATTCAACATGAATTGAATGCTTATGCTTTTGTATCAAACATAGAACCCAAGTCCATTGACTGTGCTCTCCAAGATGTGCATTGGATTAATGCCATGCATGAGAAGCTCAATCAGTTTGACAGGAATAAGGTGTGGCATTTGGTTCCACCTCCTGATCATGAAACAGTCATAGGGACTACATGGGTATTTAGAAACAAAACTGATGAAGAAGGGAATGTTATTAAAAATAAAGCCAGACTTGTAGCTCAGGGGTACAATCAGGAATTTGGAATAGAATTTGAAGAGTCTTTTGCCCCTGTAGCTAGGTTAGAAGTAATAAGAATTTTATTGGCTTATGCATGTTCCCTAGGAATAAACCTTCAGCAGATGGATGTGAAATCTGCTTTTCTAAATGGGGAAATTAATGAGGATGTCTATGTGAGACAGCCTCCTGAGTTTGAATGTTTAGATTTCCTTAATCATGTGTACAAGCTCAATAAAGCTCTCTATGGTTTAAAGCAAGCTCCTAGAGCTTGGTACGACAGGTTGAGCAAATTCCTCACCGACAAGAACTTCACAAGAGGTATAGTTGATCAAACATTGTTTACCAAGGTAAGCCATCCAGATATTCTTATCATTCAGATTTATGTGGATGACATTGTGTTTGGGTCAACTAACCCCAAATTGTGTGAGGAATTCTCTCAAATAATGACTGATGAATTTGAAATGAGCTCAATGGGTGAGCTCAAACTATTTCTTGGACTGCATGTTACACAAACAGAAGATGGCATCTTCATCTCTCAGTCCAAGTATGTAAAGAACTTATTGAAGAAGTACAAAATAGACAACCTCAAGGAAATAGCTACTCCAATGGGTACATCAACTAGTTTGGATGAAGATTCTAAAGGTAAACCTGTGGACCAAAGGCTATACAGAGGTATGATCGTATCTCTTCTCTACCTTACAGCATCTAGGCCTGATATATAATTTGCTGTGTGTTTATGCTCTAGATTTCAGGCCAGTCCTAAAGAAAATAACTTTAAAGCTGTGAAAAAGATTTTTAGGTATTTACTAGGCACCCAAGAACTAGGTATCTGGTATCCTGCTAAGTGTGAGTTAGAGCTTCTAGCCTACACTGATGCAGACTATGCTGGGTGTCGAATAGATAGAAAAAGTACTAGTGGCTACTGTCAATTCCTTGGTAGCTCTCTAGTGTCTTGGGCATCTAAGAAGCAACACACTGTAGCATTATCCACAGCTGAAGTTGAGTATGTTGCAGCATGTAATTGTGCAGCCCAAGTACTTTGGATTAAGCACCAACTGGCTGATTATCAGATAAATCTGGAATGCATTCCACTTTTATGTGATAATACTAGTGCTATATGTCTTGCTAAAAATCCTATTCACCATTCTAGGACTAAGCATATAGAGATAAAACATCATTTTCTTAGAGATGCCGTAAATAAAAAGGAGATTGAAATGAATTTCATAGAAACTGAAAAATAAATTGCTGATATTTTTACTAAGCCTCTTGGGAATGAAAATTTTAAGTTTCTTAGAAGAGAACTTGGCTTATGTAAATTTCAACATGATGAATGATTGTTTAATTGCTGTGAATAAAATCTCTGATGTGGACTTGTTTTTGATTGCTTGGATAAATCATGTGGATGTAGAACTGTCCTGCAATGCATATATTCAGGGGGAGCTTGTCGAGTCTTGGCATGTCCTTGCATATCATTCATTCACGACCTATGCATAAACTCTCTCTCAATTAATTCTTGACATGTTGTATGCATATAGACAGGGGGAGTATTGCTAAAAATTCAGAGTGGTTTCAACTTTCTTGAAGTCATTCAACCTTTAACTCTGAATACTTGTCTCTGACATTATGGCAATCTGTTGGTCAGTTCTGATTTCTAAGCAGTAGAAAATGGACTTCTTCATTTATAAGAATTTGAATTGTTCAAAGACTGATGTAATGGTTTAAATCTTATAATGGTTGGAGTTTAAAGATTGCAATCAGTATATAAGTAAGTTGAAAATTGATAAAACTCTCAACCTCTTTTTTATTTCATGTCAGACAAAGCCAATCATATCTGAAATCTGAAAACTCATCTGAAATCATGTTAGAGAGGTTAAGTATGTGTATTGTTCTTGAACAAGTCATTCTGAAACATAAAAAGGACAGCTAAGAAAGCTATTGAAAATATTGAAAATCATTGAAAACTAATATTGGCAGAGCAATGACTGATAAATCACTGAGAAACTGAGTGATCCATCAAAGAAGTGGACAACACTCATGTCATGAAGTGTATCAGCTATCTCTGTTTAAAATGTTCAAAACAGCAGGCTGGTTTCACTGAGTACCTGGGGGTAACTGGCGTCTGATAAACGTGTACCCTCACACAAAAAGGTGTAACTCAGTTCTGTTGAATTTGATCATAGGCAGAATGGTCCATCTTGTTGAGTATCTAGGGGTATTGGCGTCTTATAAACGTATACCCTTACGCAGAAAGACTTATGGTACCTAAATGCTCAAAATGATCTAATATTGATAATGCTGCTCCTTCAAAAGAAAAGTTCATGAGTGTCAATTTATTTAGTTTCAATACATGACTTGATTTCTCTCAATATCTTTTATGAGACTATGAAAGTAAGATATTATGAAACTGAATCTTTCATGCAAATATGATTCTGGTTTATGTTTTATCATGCACAGTGAACTTATCTATTGCTTGTAGTGCATGAACTCCAAATTTTTTCATCTTTAAACCAGAACTCTTTCTGACAGCAGTTTCTAATTTCATATGACTGAAGACTCTATGCTTTAGAATGCTTATTCATGAACTACCTATTCAGAATGCCAGTCAGTTCTTCTCTTGATTCCTCCATTGTATTTAATTTTTCCCTCCTCTTTGTTGATGGCAAAGGGGGAGAATATTGTCTAGGGGATGTCTAGGGGGAGAATACATATCTGTTTCAATTCTGAATTCATTCCAAGGGAGAGTTTGAGGCAGTGAGTTGCATGCCTTCATAGCATCTGCATGTCAATCTGCATAACACATCATGTCTTTCATCAAACATATATCTATATGACAGGATGTTGCTTTTCTACTTCATATGGGGTTGCCATCATCAAAAAGGGGGAGATTGTTGTGACCCCTCTATGTTGATGATGTTGACACTTGCTTTATTTCATTGGTAACACCATTGTTTTGATGGATTGGCAACTATTTTTGATTTGATGAAATTGCTCTATCAGATTGACTATGTGTTCTTTGCATTTAATACACTGCTGTCTGCATTTCTTACTGTCATGAGTCTATACATCGTCCATTTTGGATAAGGTACACACACTGCATTTCAATTGAATTGGTTAAGTGTGTACAGCGTCAACGCATCATGTTACAGCTTCAACACACTTCATTGGATGTGTGTACAACATCAGCTCGTTAAGTGTGTACAGCATCAGCTCGTTAAGTGTGTACAGCGTCGACGCATCATGTTACAGCGTCAACGCACTTCATTGGATGTGTGTATTGAACCTCGGAGTCTGTACATTGAATCGCCAACTTCTTTGAAGCCCATACATCGCTCAAAGTCTGTACAGAGTCCAGCGTCTCAGTTAGCGTCTCATGCATTTGAGCAAAGTCTGCACATCGGTCTGTCAGCAAGTCTGAACATCGTCCGTCTTTGTTAGCGTCTCAGGCATTGGGCTAAGTCTGTACAGCATTCAATGTCTAGAGCTTCATGAAGTCTATACATCAGACTGTTATAGCAAGTCTGTACATTGTCTGTCTTCCTCAGCGTCTTGATATTTGAAGTCTATACATCCATCAGGAGCTTCAAGTCTACACATCGCTTCACTCCATCATGTCTGTACATCCACAGTGTTACTCAAAGTCTGGACATTGGGCCTCAAACTCGAAGTCTGCACATTATCTTCGAAACCAAAGTCTCTACAATGGTCTTCACACTTGAAGTCCATACATTCGATGTGCAGAGTTGATGTCTATACTGTGTCTTTGCTGATCAAGTCTACACAATGGTCGGTGGCAAGTCTGTACACTGGCCTCAGCTTTTCAAGTCTACACATTGGCCTCCTTGCATAAAGTATATACACTGGACTGTTTGGCAAGTCTATACATCGGCCCTTGTCTTCGATGTCTGTACAGCCCTTTAGCTTGCTCAAGTCCATACATTGGCGTCAAGACTTTCAAGTCTATTCACTGAAGTCTTCACATTCGTTTGTATTACATGAAGTCCATACAGTGGGTAAAGTCTGTACGTTGCATTCTGCCTTCACAAGTCTATACAACGAAGTATATACATTGCAATGTACATACTTAGATCTTATGACTTCACTCTTGTTGCTGAAGGTAACAGGGTCGACGCTGGGAGCTTAAAGCGTCGACGCAACAGTTACAAAGGAAGAGCCAATGGCTTACTGGATTACTCTGGCGCGTCGACGCATTCATCAAGTGGCGTCGATGCAGCAGGTTGATGGATCGACAAGGTGACCAGAGGGTGGACGCAGTTGCACAATGCGTCAACGCACTCCACACGAAACGTGAGAGGCTGAAGCCATCTAAGTTCAGATGCTGGAACACCAATGAGTCAACGCAGCATGCTGAGAGCGTCGACGCAGCACGCCCATCTGCTGAAGACTTGATCACTGGATCACCGATGCGTCAATGCAGCAGGCTGATGGCGTCAACGCAGCAAGTCAGATTGCTGACCTTGAGTAAGTGAACGGAGCACTTTATACATCGAACTGAAGAAACTAATGAGGGGCACGTGATCCCAAGTACCTGGCTCGTGATCCGAGAAGGACAAGGTATCCAGATGAGGACACGTATACTGACACTCCATTGGATGCTGCCACGTGGTCCAAATTGCTGGGCGGGAAACGTGGAGAGCACACGCCTGCTACTATTGTTGCTATAGAAACAAGCCTTCTTCCACAGAAGAAGACTGATCGAAAGAAACGAAGAGAAAGTCTATACAGCAGTGAGGCTTCGATCCACAGAGAGAAAAGAGAGAAGAAGAAGATACAGAGAAGAAGAAGAAGAAATAGAGAAGAAGGAGAAAAAGAGAGAGGAAGAGATCGAGAGAGAGTGAGGTGAGAGAGAGCTGATCGAGAGTGAGAGTGAGAGTGTTTGTATCTCAGTCTCGTGGTTCAAAACCAGAGCTGAGCTTTGCTCTTAGAGCTATATTGCTTTTGAGCTTTTCTGTTTTCGTTTTGATTCTGTCTTTCATTTCTGAATACTGTTTCTTCAAGCTGTGTGTCAGCGGTCTTGCAGTGGTAGTCACCATTGGACGGGTTAAGCTGTATTTCCCCAGCGGTTGCAGAGGATCAGATCCTCTGGTCGGCAAGCTGTAGTGCCCAGCGAAGCTGTGTATCAGCGGATTGTTTGGCCAAGCTGTAAAGCCCAGCGGACGCAAGCTGTGCTGCGCAGCAGGAAGCCATACTCGGTTGAGTGTGGGGTGGACATAGGTCGTTGACCGAACCACTTAAAAATTGTGTGTGTAGTGTGTTTGTGTTTTTGTGTGATCTGTGTGCGATGGGAATTTCTTGCTCAGCTTATTTGATTGCATCGCTTATGCTCATGTCTAGCTTTCGACCTTTTGTTTAGCATCTTTTGTTTAGCTTAACTGATGTTTGCCTAAATTCTGCTTTAGAACTTGCAGTAGTTTTAAATTAGGCAAGTTGATCTATTCACCCCCCTCTAGATCCACACTCTGTGGAGATAGACTGCGTCCATCTAACCCAACATTTAATCCTAGGGACCTACCTCTGTGAAGATCATCAAGTATTACCTACCTCTGACCCTCAATTGGTGAAGAGCGATCTCGTATCCTCAAACCCTCTACCCCCTCTTGTTCTTTAGCTCTTGCCTGTCATTGACTTAAGCATCGAAGGATTTTCCCTGAGATCCCCATCCTAGGTCCTCTGATCTTTTGTCTTCCTGGCAGACCCGCTCTTTGGGAGTCTTTAACGTGATTACCTCATTTGTTTCTCCCCAACATCTGACGATCTGCGATAGGGTACGAGATTGAGCCTCTTCATTTGGCGCCGTCTGTGACTGCGAGCTTGACTATAAGTTTAGAGGGGGTAAAATTAAGGGCTATTGTGAGATGAGCATCCACTTAGCCTTACCTCGAGGATCTCGGGCAGTGCGGGCATACTGCTAAAGGTTGGACTCATCGAGGAGGTTGGCCGTAGAATGTTTGTTACCCTAAAGATTCTTCACCTCGTCCTCGAGCTCCTTGGTGAGCATTGGGGCTTCGAAAAAATTTTGGGTGAGAAGTTAGGGATGATTGGGAAAAGCCAGGAAGTAGCACCCTTCGAGCGAGACACCTAGAAGTACTGGGTCTTTCACCCCTTGTGGGAAGAGTCCCGATGAGTAAGGGTGACGCAGCTCTTACCCCTCGGGACTTGGAGAAAATAAAATCTCTTTTCGGCATGTGCATGCTTTAGCTCTTAGAAAGTGTCGAAGAGCTCGATGATGGGTGAGAGCTTGCTCTTCCCGCAGAGAATGATGAAGGAGTAGATGAAGGCATAAGAATTAAAAATCAGTTGAACCAGGGATAACTTGTAATGATTTAGCATATTTACGATGAAGAAGTGAACAGGAATGGGAAAACCCGACTTCTAGGCCAGGGCATAAGTACAGAAGTAGTCGGACTGAGTATCCAAGCTAGACTCGTCTGTCCTCGCTGGGGAGAAGCCATACCGCCATGGAACATTGTACTGAAAGAGGAGTTCCTCGACCTCCTTAGCAGTAAGCTCATTGAAGGATTGGCGACAAGAAGGGGGTGCAGAGCTTTTGGCCCTCTCCTCAACCTCATTACTGTGAGAAGATGCCTCCTTGCCTATCATGAGGGAAGAAGTTAAAGCGGGGAGGGACGAACTGGAGGAAGAAGTCAGCGAAGGTAGCAAGCGGACGACCTTAACTGTAACTGCGGCGAGTTCCGCGAAAGCCGCGCGCAGCAGCCCTGGGCTCCCTTCTACGTTCCTCCTGGGACATAAAGGGGAACTTGTCGAGAAGGCCGGTGGAGGCTGGTACCGAGAGAGCAATGGCTCTGGAGATGGAGAGTTTGGCGGTGAAGATAGGAAGGTGTTCCAATGACCTAAAATGTGGTATTTATAACCATGAGCAATCGATGAAGCCCTCTTGAGTGCCCTGCGCCTCCTCGGAAGGTGAAACGTCTCAAGTGATGGTGCGAACCGGCGTCAGCTCTGGGGCCAAGGGCATGATCATTACCTTCGCCACCTAATTATGCCTAGGCCGATGCAACTGAGCCCACTCGATGCATCAGAAGCACCCGCAATGGATAGAATACACAGCATTAACAGCTAGTTATCAAAAGTTGTACAATATAGAGGAACCCACCCTTGCCAGCAACCCGAGTAAATCTTACTCACTGAGCCATGTGTTGAGCTCTGGAGTACGGGGGCAAGTGGAGAGGGGGAAATCGTAGCCCACTAAGTCTTCTAATTGATGGCCCATAAAGCTTACCTGGCCCAGAAGGTGATGGCCCGTTAATACACTCAGGGCCCATCTATCGAAAGCCCATATCACTACAAGAA
This sequence comes from Amorphophallus konjac, assembly GCA_022559845.1. Lineage (NCBI taxonomy): Eukaryota > Viridiplantae > Streptophyta > Magnoliopsida > Alismatales > Araceae > Amorphophallus > Amorphophallus konjac. Next base: position 293,757,773 of record CM040119.1, read on the forward strand.
AAAGCGCTTTTAGCTACGGCCATATTCCGTCCCAAATTTGTCGCAAAATCCGTCGCTAAACGTTTTTGCGACGGAATGGCGACGGAATTCGGACGGAATATGCTCGTCTAAAAAAAAGGTCACAAATGACCGACGAATTTTATTCCGTCCAAATATCCGTCCCAAAGTAGCGACGGAAAAATAATTCGTCGCCAATTTCATCGTTAACGAGACAAATTCGGACGGATATTTCCATCTCCAAATCCGTCTAAATATTGCGACGGCTTAAATCCGTCTCAATATCCATCTATAAATTGCGACGCAAAATAGTTCCCGTCGTTATTTCCGTCGCAACGTATACACTGCCATAGAGACGGACTAAATTCTGTCTCCCTATCGGTCTGAAACCATCCAACATAAATTGGAGATGGCGTAATTTCCGTCGATATTTCCGTCGCCAATTTCGCACGGTTATCATTTTCGTCCCTAAATCCGTCTAACTTTTGAGACGGATTCGTCTCAAAATCCGTCCGAAATTTATTTTCTTCTTTTTTAAAAAAATTTCAAATTTTTATTAAAAACCTGTTTACAAAATCATCGAAAATAAAAATACATACGAACAAAAATCCGAAATCAAACTTAATTAAAATTACATCAAATATCAGAATAAACTCATCAACGTTACATAAAAAAAAATTGGCAACGGAATCAACAAATGTCCTCCATATCGTCCATATCTTCATCCCCACCGCCCTGCTCATCCCCTCTGGTACCGCTCGCAGAAGGATCCTCCTATATTAAAAAAAACATACATAGATAAAAAGATTAGTATAAAGATAAATTAAATATTTTATTAGATTACATGAATTTAAATCAAACATAATATCAAAGACTGTAAAGATATCAATTGTAGAACCTACTTCTTTGAATTATTCTAAACTAAAATTTGAAAACTAACATAGTTTTGAATTGAGTTATTTGAGCGTGGGGCTCGAACCGGATGTCCGATTTGGAATCCGTCAGCTCTAACAAGTCACGCCTACCTCCCAGGTCGTGTTGGAACAATCGGAATGCCGATTTCACATTTTGGACCCCCGGACCCCGGCTGCTTTGATTTGAAACCAAGTGGATTTACAAAATGCACTTTTGAGCGTGGGGCTCGAACCGGATGTCCGATTTGGAATCCGTCAGCTCTGACAAGTCACGCCTACCTCCCAGGTCATGTTGGAACGATCGGAATGCCGGTCGGATTAGTATTTCACATTCTGGACCCCCGGACCCCGGCTGCTTTGATTTGAAACCAAGTGCATTTAAAAAATGCACTTTTGAGCGCGGGGCTCGAACCGAATGTCCGATTTGGAATCCGTAAGCTCTGACAAGTCACGCCTACCTCCCAGGTCGTGTTGGAACGATCGGAATGTCGGTCGGATCAGTATTTCACATTCTGGACCCCCGGACCCCGGCTGCTTTGATTTGAAACCAAGTGCATTTACAAAATGCACTTTTGAGCGTGGGGCTCGAACCGGATGTCCGATTTGGAATCCGTCAGCTCTGACAAGTCACGCCTACCTCCCAGGTCGTGTTGGAACGATCGGAATGCCGGTCGGATCAGTATTTCACATTCTGGACCCCCGGACCCCGGCTGCTTTGATTTGAAACCAAGTGCATTTACAAAATGCACTTTTGAGCGTGGGGCTCGAACCGGATGTCCGATTTGGAATCCGTCAGCTCTGACAAGTCACGCCTACCTCCCAGGTCGTGTTGGAATGATCGGAATGCCGGTCGGATCAGTATTTCACATTCTGGACCCCCGGACCCCGACTGCTTTGATTTGAAACCAAGTGCATTTACAAAATGCACTTTTGAGCGTGGGGCTCGAACCGGATGTCCGATTTGGAATCCGTCAGCTCTGACAAGTCACGTCTGCCTCCCAGGTCGTGTTGGAATGATCGGAATGCCGATCGGATCAGTATTTCACATTCTGGACCCCCGGACCCCGACTGCTTTGATTTGAAACCAAGTGCATTTACAAAATGCACTTTTGAGCGTGGGGCTCGAACCGGATGTCCGATTTGGAATCCGTCAGCTCTGACAAGTCACGTCTACCTCCCAGGTCGTGTTGGAATGATCGAATGCCGATCGGATCAGTATTTCACATTCTGGACCCCCGGACCCCGACTGCTTTGATTTGAAACCAAGTGCATTTACAAAATGCACTTTTGAGCGTGGGGCTCGAACCGGATGTCCGATTTGGAATCCGTCAGCTCTGACAAGTCACGTCTACCTCCCAGGTCGTGTTGGAATGATCGGAATGCCGATCGGATCAGTATTTCACATTCTGGACCCCCGGACCCCGACTGCTTTGATTTGAAACCAAGTGCATTTACAAAATGCACTTTTGAGCGTGGGGCTCGAACCGGATGTCCGATTTGGAATCCGTCAGCTCTGACAAGTCACGTCTACCTCCCAGGTCGTGTTGGAACGATCGGAATGCCGATCGGATCAGTATTTCACATTCTGGACCCCCGGACCCCGACTGCTTTGATTTGAAACCAAGTGCATTTACAAAATGCACTTTTGAGCGTGGGGCTCGAACCGGATGTCCGATTTGGAATCCGTCAGCTCTGACAAGTCACGTCTACCTCCCAGGTCGTGTTGGAATGATCGGAATGCCGGTCGGATCAGTATTTCACATTCTGGACCCCCGGACCCCGACTGCTTTGATTTGAAACCAAGTGCATTTACAAAATGCACTTTTGAGCGTGGGGCTCGAACCGGATGTCCGATTTGGAATCCGTCAGCTCTGACAAGTCACGTCTACCTCCCAGGTCGTGTTGGAATGATCGGAATGCCGATCGGATCAGTATTTCACATTCTGGACCCCCGGACCCCGACTGCTTTGATTTGAAACCAAGTGCATTTACAAAATGCACTTTTGAGCGTGGGGCTCGAACCGGATGTCCGATTTGGAATCCGTCAGCTCTGACAAGTCACGTCTACCTCCCAGGTCGTGTTGGAATGATCGGAATGCCGATCGGATCAGTATTTCACATTCTGGACCCCCGGACCCCGACTGCTTTGATTTGAAACCAAGTGCATTTACAAAATGCACTTTTGAGCGTGGGGCTCGAACCGGATGTCCGATTTGGAATCCGTCAGCTCTGACAAGTCACGTCTACCTCCCAGGTCGTGTTGGAATGATCGGAATGCCGGTCGGATCAGTATTTCACATTCTGGACCCCCGGACCCCGACTGCTTTGATTTGAAACCAAGTGCATTTACAAAATGCACTTTTGAGCGTGGGGCTCGAACCGGATGTCCGATTTGGAATCCGTCAGCTCTGACAAGTCACGTCTACCTCCCAGGTCGTGTTGGAACGATCGGAATGCCGATCGGATCAGTATTTCACATTCTGGACCCCCGGACCCCGACTGCTTTGATTTGAAACCAAGTGCATTTACAAAATGCACTTTTGAGCGTGGGGCTCGAACCGGATGTCCGATTTGGAATCCGTCAGCTCTGACAAGTCACGTCTACCTCCCAGGTCGTGTTGGAATGATCGGAATGCCGTCGGATCAGTATTTCACATTCTGGACCCCCGGACCCCGACTGCTTTGATTTGAAACCAAGTGCATTTACAAAATGCACTTTTGAGCGTGGGGCTCGAACCGGATGTCCGATTTGGAATCCGTCAGCTCTGACAAGTCACGTCTACCTCCCAGGTCGTGTTGGAATGATCGGAATGCCGATCGGATCAGTATTTCACATTCTGGACCCCCGGACCCCGACTGCTTTGATTTGAAACCAAGTGCATTTACAAAATGCACTTTTGAGCGTGGGGCTCGAACCGGATGTCCGATTTGGAATCCGTCAGCTCTGACAAGTCACGTCTACCTCCCAGGTCGTGTTGGAATGATCGGAATGCCGATCGGATCAGTATTTCACATTCTGGACCCCCGGACCCCGACTGCTTTGATTTGAAACCAAGTGCATTTACAAAATGCACTTTTGAGCGTGGGGCTCGAACCGGATGTCCGATTTGGAATCCGTCAGCTCTGACAAGTCACGTCTACCTCCCAGGTCGTGTTGGAATGATCGGAATGCCGATCGGATCAGTATTTCACATTCTGGACCCCCGGACCCCGACTGCTTTGATTTGAAACCAAGTGCATTTACAAAATGCACTTTTGAGCGTGGGGCTCGAACCGGATGTCCGATTTGGAATCCGTCAGCTCTGACAAGTCACGTCTACCTCCCAGGTCGTGTTGGAACGATCGGAATGCCGATCGGATCAGTATTTCACATTCTGGACCCCCGGACCCCGACTGCTTTGATTTGAAACCAAGTGCATTTACAAAATGCACTTTTGAGCGTGGGGCTCGAACCGGATGTCCGATTTGGAATCCGTCAGCTCTGACAAGTCACGTCTACCTCCCAGGTCGTGTTGGAATGATCGGAATGCCGATCGGATCAGTATTTCACATTCTGGACCCCCGGACCCCGACTGCTTTGATTTGAAACCAAGTGCATTTACAAAATGCACTTTTGAGCGTGGGGCTCGAACCGGATGTCCGATTTGGAATCCGTCAGCTCTGACAAGTCACGTCTACCTCCCAGGTCGTGTTGGAATGATCGGAATGCCGATCGGATCAGTATTTCACATTCTGGACCCCCGGACCCCGACTGCTTTGATTTGAAACCAAGTGCATTTACAAAATGCACTTTTGAGCGTGGGGCTCGAACCGGATGTCCGATTTGGAATCCGTCAGCTCTGACAAGTCACGTCTACCTCCCAGGTCGTGTTGGAATGATCGGAATGCCGATCGGATCAGTATTTCACATTCTGGACCCCCGGACCCCGACTGCTTTGATTTGAAACCAAGTGCATTTACAAAATGCACTTTTGAGCGTGGGGCTCGAACCGGATGTCCGATTTGGAATCCGTCAGCTCTGACAAGTCACGTCTACCTCCCAGGTCGTGTTGGAATGATCGGAATGCCGATCGGATCAGTATTTCACATTCTGGACCCCCGGACCCCGACTGCTTTGATTTGAAACCAAGTGCATTTACAAAATGCACTTTTGAGCGTGGGGCTCGAACCGGATGTCCGATTTGGAATCCGTCAGCTCTGACAAGTCACGTCTACCTCCCAGGTCGTGTTGGAATGATCGGAATGCCGATCGGATCAGTATTTCACATTCTGGACCCCCGGACCCCGACTGCTTTGATTTGAAACCAAGTGCATTTACAAAATGCACTTTTGAGCGTGGGGCTCGAACCGGATGTCCGATTTGGAATCCGTCAGCTCTGACAAGTCACGTCTACCTCCCAGGTCGTGTTGGAATGATCGGAATGCCGATCGGATCAGTATTTCACATTCTGGACCCCCGGACCCCGACTGCTTTGATTTGAAACCAAGTGCATTTACAAAATGCACTTTTGAGCGTGGGGCTCGAACCGGATGTCCGATTTGGAATCCGTCAGCTCTGACAAGTCACGTCTACCTCCCAGGTCGTGTTGGAATGATCGGAATGCCGATCGGATCAGTATTTCACATTCTGGACCCCCGGACCCCGACTGCTTTGATTTGAAACCAAGTGGATTTACAAAATGCACTTTTGAGCGTGGGCTCGAACCGGATGTCCGATTTGGAATCCGTCAGCTCTGACAAGTCACGTCTACCTCCCAGGTCGTGTTGGAATGATCGGAATGCCGATCGGATCAGTATTTCACATTCTGGACCCCCGGACCCCGACTGCTTTGATTTGAAACCAAGTGCATTTACAAAATGCACTTTTGAGCGTGGGGCTCGAACCGGATGTCCGATTTGGAATCCGTCAGCTCTGACAAGTCACGTCTACCTCCCAGGTCGTGTTGGAATGATCGGAATGCCGATCGGATCAGTATTTCACATTCTGGACCCCCGGACCCCGACTGCTTTGATTTGAAACCAAGTGCATTTACAAAATGCACTTTTGAGCGTGGGGCTCGAACCGGATGTCCGATTTGGAATCCGTCAGCTCTGACAAGTCACGTCTACCTCCCAGGTCGTGTTGGAATGATCGGAATGCCGATCGGATCAGTATTTCACATTCTGGACCCCCGGACCCCGACTGCTTTGATTTGAAACCAAGTGCATTTACAAAATGCACTTTTGAGCGTGGGGCTCGAACCGGATGTCCGATTTGGAATCCGTCAGCTCTGACAAGTCACGTCTAGCTCCCAAGTCGTGTTGGAACGATCGGAATGCCGATCGGATCAGTATTTCACATTCTGGACCCCCGGACCCCGACTGCTTTGATTTGAAACCAAGTGCATTTACAAAATGCACTTTTGAGCGTGGGGCTCGAACCGGATGTCCGATTTGGAATCCGTCAGCTCTGACAAGTCACGTCTAGCTCCCAGGTCGTGTTGGAATGATCGGAATGCCGATCGGATCAGTATTTCACATTCTGGACCCCCGGACCCCGGCTGCTTTGATTTGAAACCAAGTGCATTTACAAAATGCACTTTTGAGCGTGGGGCTCGAACTGGATGTCCGATTTGGAATCCGTCAGCTCTGACAAGTCACGCCTACCTCCCAGGTCGTGTTGGAATGATCGGAATGCCGGTCGGATCAGTATTTCACATTCTGGACCCCCGGACCCCGGCTGCTTTGATTTGAAACCAAGTGCATTTACAAAATGCACTTTTGAGCGTGGGGCTCGAACCGGATGTCCGATTTGGAATCCGTCAGCTCTGACAAGTCACGCCTACCTCCCAGGTCGTGTTGGAATGATCGGAATGCCGGTCGGATCAGTATTTCACATTCTGGACCCCCGGACCCCGGCTGCTTTGATTTGAAACCAAGTGCATTTACAAAATGCACTTTTGAGCGTGGGGCTCGAACCGGATGTCCGATTTGGAATCCGTCAGCTCTGACAAGTCACGCCTACCTCCCAGGTCGTGTTGGAATGATCGGAATGCCGATCGGATCAGTATTTCACATTCTGGACCCCCGGACCCCGACTGCTTTGATTTGAAACCAAGTGCATTTACAAAATGCACTTTTGAGCGTGGGGCTCGAACCGGATGTCCGATTTGGAATCCGTCAGCTCTGACAAGTCACGCCTACCTCCCAGGTCGTGTTGGAACGATCGGAATGCCGGTCGGATCAGTATTTCACATTCTGGACCCCCGGACCCCGGCTGCTTTGATTTGAAACCAAGTGCATTTACAAAATGCACTTTTGAGCGTGGGGCTCGAACCGGATGTCCGATTTGGAATCCGTCAGCTCTGACAAGTCACGTCTACCTCCCAGGTCGTGTTGGAATGATCGGAATGCCGATCGGATCAGTATTTCACATTCTGGACCCCCGGACCCCGACTGCTTTGATTTGAAACCAAGTGCATTTACAAAATGCACTTTTGAGCGTGGGGCTCGAACCGGATGTCCGATTTGGAATCCGTCAGCTCTGACAAGTCACGCCTACCTCCCAGGTCGTGTTGGAATGATCGGAATGCCGATCGGATCAGTATTTCACATTCTGGACCCCCGGACCCCGACTGCTTTGATTTGAAACCAAGTGCATTTACAAAATGCACTTTTGAGCGTGGGGCTCGAACCGGATGTCCGATTTGGAATCCGTCAGCTCTGACAAGTCACGTCTACCTCCCAGGTCGTGTTGGAATGATCGGAATGCCGGTCGGATCAGTATTTCACATTCTGGACCCCCGGACCCCGACTGCTTTGATTTGAAACCAAGTGCATTTACAAAATGCACTTTTGAGCGTGGGGCTCGAACCGGATGTCCGATTTGGAATCCGTCAGCTCTGACAAGTCACGCCTACCTCCCAGGTCGTGTTGGAATGATCGGAATGCCGGTCGGATCAGTATTTCACATTCTGGACCCCCGGACCCCGGCTGCTTTGATTTGAAACCAAGTGCATTTACAAAATGCACTTTTGAGCGTGGGGCTCGAACCGGATGTCCGATTTGGAATCCGTCAGCTCTGACAAGTCACGCCTACCTCCCAGGTCGTGTTGGAATGATCGGAATGCCGGTCGGATCAGTATTTCACATTCTGGACCCCCGGACCCCGGCTGCTTTGATTTGAAACCAAGTGCATTTACAAAATGCACTTTTGAGCGTGGGGCTCGAACCGGATGTCCGATTTGGAATCCGTCAGCTCTGACAAGTCACGCCTACCTCCCAGGTCGTGTTGGAACGATCGGAATGCCGTCGGATCAGTATTTCACATTCTGGACCCCCGGACCCCGGCTGCTTTGATTTGAAACCAAGTGCATTTACAAAATGCACTTTTGAGCGTGGGGCTCGAACCGGATGTCCGATTTGGAATCCGTCAGCTCTGACAAGTCACGCCTACCTCCCAGGTCGTGTTGGAATGATCGGAATGCCGGTCGGATCAGTATTTCACATTCTGGACCCCCGGACCCCGGCTGCTTTGATTTGAAACCAAGTGCATTTACAAAATGCACTTTTGAGCGTGGGGCTCGAACCGGATGTCCGATTTGGAATCCGTCAGCTCTGACAAGTCACGTCTACCTCCCAGGTCGTGTTGGAATGATCGGAATGCCGATCGGATCAGTATTTCACATTCTGGACCCCCGGACCCCGGCTGCTTTGATTTGAAACCAAGTGCATTTACAAAATGCACTTTTGAGCGTGGGGCTCGAACCGGATGTCCGATTTGGAATCCGTCAGCTCTGACAAGTCACGTCTACCTCCCAGGTCGTGTTGGAACGATCGGAATGCCGGTCGGATCAGTATTTCACATTCTGGACCCCCGGACCCCGGCTGCTTTGATTTGAAACCAAGTGCATTTACAAAATGCACTTTTGAGCGTGGGGCTCGAACCGGATGTCCGATTTGGAATCCGTCAGCTCTGACAAGTCACGCCTACCTCCCAGGTCGTGTTGGAATGATCGGAATGCCGGTCGGATCAGTATTTCACATTCTGGACCCCCGGACCCCGACTGCTTTGATTTGAAACCAAGTGCATTTACAAAATGCACTTTTGAGCGTGGGGCTCGAACCGGATGTCCGATTTGGAATCCGTCAGCTCTGACAAGTCACGTCTACCTCCCAGGTCGTGTTGGAATGATCGGAATGCCGATCGGATCAGTATTTCACATTCTGGACCCCCGGACCCCGACTGCTTTGATTTGAAACCAAGTGCATTTACAAAATGCACTTTTGAGCGTGGGGCTCGAACCGGATGTCCGATTTGGAATCCGTCAGCTCTGACAAGTCACGTCTACCTCCCAGGTCGTGTTGGAATGATCGGAATGCCGATCGGATCAGTATTTCACATTCTGGACCCCCGGACCCCGACTGCTTTGATTTGAAACCAAGTGCATTTACAAAATGCACTTTTGAGCGTGGGGCTCGAACCGGATGTCCGATTTGGAATCCGTCAGCTCTGACAAGTCACGTCTACCTCCCAGGTCGTGTTGGAATGATCGGAATGCCGATCGGATCAGTATTTCACATTCTGGACCCCCGGACCCCGACTGCTTTGATTTGAAACCAAGTGCATTTACAAAATGCACTTTTGAGCGTGGGGCTCGAACCGGATGTCCGATTTGGAATCCGTCAGCTCTGACAAGTCACGTCTACCTCCCAGGTCGTGTTGGAATGATCGGAATGCCGATCGGATCAGTATTTCACATTCTGGACCCCCGGACCCCGACTGCTTTGATTTGAAACCAAGTGCATTTACAAAATGCACTTTTGAGCGTGGGGCTCGAACCGGATGTCCGATTTGGAATCCGTCAGCTCTGACAAGTCACGTCTACCTCCCAGGTCGTGTTGGAATGATCGGAATGCCGATCGGATCAGTATTTCACATTCTGGACCCCCGGACCCCGACTGCTTTGATTTGAAACCAAGTGCATTTACAAAATGCACTTTTGAGCGTGGGGCTCGAACCGGATGTCCGATTTGGAATCCGTCAGCTCTGACAAGTCACGCCTACCTCCCAGGTCGTGTTGGAATGATCGGAATGCCGGTCGGATCAGTATTTCACATTCTGGACCCCCGGACCCCGACTGCTTTGATTTGAAACCAAGTGCATTTACAAAATGCACTTTTGAGCGTGGGGCTCGAACCGGATGTCCGATTTGGAATCCGTCAGCTCTGACAAGTCACGCCTACCTCCCAGGTCGTGTTGGAATGATCGGAATGCCGGTCGGATCAGTATTTCACATTCTGGACCCCCGGACCCCGGCTGCTTTGATTTGAAACCAAGTGCATTTACAAAATGCACTTTTGAGCGTGGGGCTCGAACCGGATGTCCGATTTGGAATCCGTCAGCTCTGACAAGTCACGTCTACCTCCCAGGTCGTGTTGGAATGATCGGAATGCCGGTCGGATCAGTATTTCACATTCTGGACCCCCGGACCCCGGCTGCTTTGATTTGAAACCAAGTGCATTTACAAAATGCACTTTTGAGCGTGGGGCTCGAACCGGATGTCCGATTTGGAATCCGTCAGCTCTGACAAGTCACGTCTACCTCCCAGGTCGTGTTGGAATGATCGGAATGCCGGTCGGATCAGTATTTCACATTCTGGACCCCCGGACCCCGGCTGCTTTGATTTGAAACCAAGTGCATTTACAAAATGCACTTTTGAGCGTGGGGCTCGAACCGGATGTCCGATTTGGAATCCGTCAGCTCTGACAAGTCACGCTACCTCCCAGGTCGTGTTGGAATGATCGGAATGCCGGTCGGATCAGTATTTCACATTCTGGACCCCCGGACCCCGGCTGCTTTGATTTGAAACCAAGTGCATTTACAAAATGCACTTTTGAGCGTGGGGCTCGAACCGGATGTCCGATTTGGAATCCGTCAGCTCTGACAAGTCACGCCTACCTCCCAGGTCGTGTTGGAATGATCGGAATGCCGGTCGGATCAGTATTTCACATTCTGGACCCCCGGACCCCGGCTGCTTTGATTTGAAACCAAGTGCATTTACAAAATGCACTTTTGAGCGTGGGGCTCGAACCGGATGTCCGATTTGGAATCCGTCAGCTCTGACAAGTCACGTCTACCTCCCAGGTCGTGTTGGAATGATCGGAATGCCGGTCGGATCAGTATTTCACATTCTGGACCCCCGGACCCCGACTGCTTTGATTTGAAACCAAGTGCATTTACAAAATGCACTTTTGAGCGTGGGGCTCGAACCGGATGTCCGATTTGGAATCCGTCAGCTCTGACAAGTCACGTCTACCTCCCAGGTCGTGTTGGAATGATCGGAATGCCGATCGGATCAGTATTTCACATTCTGGACCCCCGGACCCCGACTGCTTTGATTTGAAACCAAGTGCATTTACAAAATGCACTTTTGAGCGTGGGGCTCGAACCGGATGTCCGATTTGGAATCCGTCAGCTCTGACAAGTCACGTCTACCTCCCAGGTCGTGTTGGAATGATCGGAATGCCGATCGGATCAGTATTTCACATTCTGGACCCCCGGACCCCGGCTGCTTTGATTTGAAACCAAGTGCATTTACAAAATGCACTTTTGAGCGTGGGGCTCGAACCGGATGTCCGATTTGGAATCCGTCAGCTCTGACAAGTCACGCCTACCTCCCAGGTCGTGTTGGAATGATCGGAATGCCGGTCGGATCAGTATTTCACATTCTGGACCCCCGGACCCCGGCTGCTTTGATTTGAAACCAAGTGCATTTACAAAATGCACTTTTGAGCGTGGGGCTCGAACCGGATGTCCGATTTGGAATCCGTCAGCTCTGACAAGTCACGCCTACCTCCCAGGTCGTGTTGGAATGATCGGAATGCCGGTCGGATCAGTATTTCACATTCTGGACCCCCGGACCCCGACTGCTTTGATTTGAAACCAAGTGCATTTACAAAATGCACTTTTGAGCGTGGGGCTCGAACCGGATGTCCGATTTGGAATCCGTCAGCTCTGACAAGTCACGTCTACCTCCCAGGTCGTGTTGGAATGATCGGAATGCCGATCGGATCAGTATTTCACATTCTGGACCCCCGGACCCCGGCTGCTTTGATTTGAAACCAAGTGCATTTACAAAATGCACTTTTGAGCGTGGGGCTCGAACCGGATGTCCGATTTGGAATCCGTCAGCTCTGACAAGTCACGTCTACCTCCCAGGTCGTGTTGGAATGATCGGAATGCCGGTCGGATCAGTATTTCACATTCTGGACCCCCGGACCCCGGCTGCTTTGATTTGAAACCAAGTGCATTTACAAAATGCACTTTTGAGCGTGGGGCTCGAACCGGATGTCCGATTTGGAATCCGTCAGCTCTGACAAGTCACGCCTACCTCCCAGGTCGTGTTGGAATGATCGGAATGCCGTCGGATCAGTATTTCACATTCTGGACCCCCGGACCCCGGCTGCTTTGATTTGAAACCAAGTGCATTTACAAAATGCACTTTTGAGCGTGGGGCTCGAACCGGATGTCCGATTTGGAATCCGTCAGCTCTGACAAGTCACGCCTACCTCCCAGGTCGTGTTGGAATGATCGGAATGCCGATCGGATCAGTATTTCACATTCTGGACCCCCGGACCCCGGCTGCTTTGATTTGAAACCAAGTGCATTTACAAAATGCACTTTTGAGCGTGGGGCTCGAACCGGATGTCCGATTTGGAATCCGTCAGCTCTGACAAGTCACGCCTACCTCCCAGGTCGTGTTGGAATGATCGGAATGCCGGTCGGATCAGTATTTCACATTCTGGACCCCCGGACCCCGGCTGCTTTGATTTGAAACCAAGTGCATTTACAAAATGCACTTTTGAGCGTGGGGCTCGAACCGGATGTCCGATTTGGAATCCGTCAGCTCTGACAAGTCACGCCTACCTCCCAGGTCGTGTTGGAATGATCGGAATGCCGATCGGATCAGTATTTCACATTCTGGACCCCCGGACCCCGGCTGCTTTGATTTGAAACCAAGTGCATTTACAAAATGCACTTTTGAGCGTGGGGCTCGAACCGGATGTCCGATTTGGAATCCGTCAGCTCTGACAAGTCACGTCTACCTCCCAGGTCGTGTTGGAATGATCGGAATGCCGGTCGGATCAGTATTTCACATTCTGGACCCCCGGACCCCGACTGCTTTGATTTGAAACCAAGTGCATTTACAAAATGCACTTTTGAGCGTGGGGCTCGAACCGGATGTCCGATTTGGAATCCGTCAGCTCTGACAAGTCACGCCTACCTCCCAGGTCGTGTTGGAATGATCGGAATGCCGGTCGGATCAGTATTTCACATTCTGGACCCCCGGACCCCGGCTGCTTTGATTTGAAACCAAGTGCATTTACAAAATGCACTTTTGAGCGTGGGGCTCGAACCGGATGTCCGATTTGGAATCCGTCAGCTCTGACAAGTCACGCCTACCTCCCAGGTCGTGTTGGAATGATCGGAATGCCGGTCGGATCAGTATTTCACATTCTGGACCCCCGGACCCCGGCTGCTTTGATTTGAAACCAAGTGCATTTACAAAATGCACTTTTGAGCGTGGGGCTCGAACCGGATGTCCGATTTGGAATCCGTCAGCTCTGACAAGTCACGCCTACCTCCCAGGTCGTGTTGGAACGATCGGAATGCCGGTCGGATCAGTATTTCACATTCTGGACCCCCGGACCCCGACTGCTTTGATTTGAAACCAAGTGCATTTACAAAATGCACTTTTGAGCGTGGGGCTCGAACCGGATGTCCGATTTGGAATCCGTCAGCTCTGACAAGTCACGCCTACCTCCCAGGTCGTGTTGGAATGATCGGAATGCCGGTCGGATCAGTATTTCACATTCTGGACCCCCGGACCCCGGCTGCTTTGATTTGAAACCAAGTGCATTTACAAAATGCACTTTTGAGCGTGGGGCTCGAACCGGATGTCCGATTTGGAATCCGTCAGCTCTGACAAGTCACGCCTACCTCCCAGGTCGTGTTGGAATGATCGGAATGCCGGTCGGATCAGTATTTCACATTCTGGACCCCCGGACCCCGGCTGCTTTGATTTGAAACCAAGTGCATTTACAAAATGCACTTTTGAGCGTGGGGCTCGAACCGGATGTCCGATTTGGAATCCGTCAGCTCTGACAAGTCACGTCTACCTCCCAGGTCGTGTTGGAATGATCGGAATGCCGGTCGGATCAGTATTTCACATTCTGGACCCCCGGACCCCGGCTGCTTTGATTTGAAACCAAGTGCATTTACAAAATGCACTTTTGAGCGTGGGGCTCGAACCGGATGTCCGATTTGGAATCCGTCAGCTCTGACAAGTCACGTCTACCTCCCAGGTCGTGTTGGAATGATCGGAATGCCGATCGGATCAGTATTTCACATTCTGGACCCCCGGACCCCGACTGCTTTGATTTGAAACCAAGTGCATTTACAAAATGCACTTTTGAGCGTGGGGCTCGAACCGGATGTCCGATTTGGAATCCGTCAGCTCTGACAAGTCACGTCTACCTCCCAGGTCGTGTTGGAATGATCGGAATGCCGGTCGGATCAGTATTTCACATTCTGGACCCCCGGACCCCGGCTGCTTTGATTTGAAACCAAGTGCATTTACAAAATGCACTTTTGAGCGTGGGGCTCGAACCGGATGTCCGATTTGGAATCCGTCAGCTCTGACAAGTCACGTCTACCTCCCAGGTCGTGTTGGAATGATCGGAATGCCGGTCGGATCAGTATTTCACATTCTGGACCCCCGGACCCCGGCTGCTTTGATTTGAAACCAAGTGCATTTACAAAATGCACTTTTGAGCGTGGGGCTCGAACCGGATGTCCGATTTGGAATCCGTCAGCTCTGACAAGTCACGCCTACCTCCCAGGTCGTGTTGGAATGATCGGAATGCCGATCGGATCAGTATTTCACATTCTGGACCCCCGGACCCCGGCTGCTTTGATTTGAAACCAAGTGCATTTACAAAATGCACTTTTGAGCGTGGGGCTCGAACCGGATGTCCGATTTGGAATCCGTCAGCTCTGACAAGTCACGCCTACCTCCCAGGTCGTGTTGGAATGATCGGAATGCCGGTCGGATCAGTATTTCACATTCTGGACCCCCGGACCCCGGCTGCTTTGATTTGAAACCAAGTGCATTTACAAAATGCACTTTTGAGCGTGGGGCTCGAACCGGATGTCCGATTTGGAATCCGTCAGCTCTGACAAGTCACGTCTACCTCCCAGGTCGTGTTGGAATGATCGGAATGCCGGTCGGATCAGTATTTCACATTCTGGACCCCCGGACCCCGGCTGCTTTGATTTGAAACCAAGTGCATTTACAAAATGCACTTTTGAGCGTGGGGCTCGAACCGGATGTCCGATTTGGAATCCGTCAGCTCTGACAAGTCACGTCTACCTCCCAGGTCGTGTTGGAATGATCGGAATGCCGGTCGGATCAGTATTTCACATTCTGGACCCCCGGACCCCGACTGCTTTGATTTGAAACCAAGTGCATTTACAAAATGCACTTTTGAGCGTGGGGCTCGAACCGGATGTCCGATTTGGAATCCGTCAGCTCTGACAAGTCACGCCTACCTCCCAGGTCGTGTTGGAACGATCGGAATGCCGGTCGGATCAGTATTTCACATTCTGGACCCCCGGACCCCGGCTGCTTTGATTTGAAACCAAGTGCATTTACAAAATGCACTTTTGAGCGTGGGGCTCGAACCGGATGTCCGATTTGGAATCCGTCAGCTCTGACAAGTCACGCCTACCTCCCAGGTCGTGTTGGAATGATCGGAATGCCGGTCGGATCAGTATTTCACATTCTGGACCCCCGGACCCCGACTGCTTTGATTTGAAACCAAGTGCATTTACAAAATGCACTTTTGAGCGTGGGGCTCGAACCGGATGTCCGATTTGGAATCCGTCAGCTCTGACAAGTCACGTCTACCTCCCAGGTCGTGTTGGAATGATCGGAATGCCGGTCGGATCAGTATTTCACATTCTGGACCCCCGGACCCCGGCTGCTTTGATTTGAAACCAAGTGCATTTACAAAATGCACTTTTGAGCGTGGGGCTCGAACCGGATGTCCGATTTGGAATCCGTCAGCTCTGACAAGTCACGCCTACCTCCCAGGTCGTGTTGGAATGATCGGAATGCCGATCGGATCAGTATTTCACATTCTGGACCCCCGGACCCCGGCTGCTTTGATTTGAAACCAAGTGCATTTACAAAATGCACTTTTGAGCGTGGGGCTCGAACCGGATGTCCGATTTGGAATCCGTCAGCTCTGACAAGTCACGCCTACCTCCCAGGTCGTGTTGGAATGATCGGAATGCCGATCGGATCAGTATTTCACATTCTGGACCCCCGGACCCCGACTGCTTTGATTTGAAACCAAGTGCATTTACAAAATGCACTTTTGAGCGTGGGGCTCGAACCGGATGTCCGATTTGGAATCCGTCAGCTCTGACAAGTCACGTCTACCTCCCAGGTCGTGTTGGAACGATCGGAATGCCGGTCGGATCAGTATTTCACATTCTGGACCCCCGGACCCCGGCTGCTTTGATTTGAAACCAAGTGCATTTACAAAATGCACTTTTGAGCGTGGGGCTCGAACCGGATGTCCGATTTGGAATCCGTCAGCTCTGACAAGTCACGCCTACCTCCCAGGTCGTGTTGGAATGATCGGAATGCCGGTCGGATCAGTATTTCACATTCTGGACCCCCGGACCCCGGCTGCTTTGATTTGAAACCAAGTGCATTTACAAAATGCACTTTTGAGCGTGGGGCTCGAACCGGATGTCCGATTTGGAATCCGTCAGCTCTGACAAGTCACGCCTACCTCCCAGGTCGTGTTGGAACGATCGGAATGCCGGTCGGATCAGTATTTCACATTCTGGACCCCCGGACCCCGGCTGCTTTGATTTGAAACCAAGTGCATTTACAAAATGCACTTTTGAGCGTGGGGCTCGAACCGGATGTCCGATTTGGAATCCGTCAGCTCTGACAAGTCACGCCTACCTCCCAGGTCGTGTTGGAATGATCGGAATGCCGGTCGGATCAGTATTTCACATTCTGGACCCCCGGACCCCGGCTGCTTTGATTTGAAACCAAGTGCATTTACAAAATGCACTTTTGAGCGTGGGGCTCGAACCGGATGTCCGATTTGGAATCCGTCAGCTCTGACAAGTCACGCCTACCTCCCAGGTCGTGTTGGAATGATCGGAATGCCGGTCGGATCAGTATTTCACATTCTGGACCCCCGGACCCCGGCTGCTTTGATTTGAAACCAAGTGCATTTACAAAATGCACTTTTGAGCGTGGGGCTCGAACCGGATGTCCGATTTGGAATCCGTCAGCTCTGACAAGTCACGCCTACCTCCCAGGTCGTGTTGGAATGATCGGAATGCCGGTCGGATCAGTATTTCACATTCTGGACCCCCGGACCCCGGCTGCTTTGATTTGAAACCAAGTGCATTTACAAAATGCACTTTTGAGCGTGGGGCTCGAACCGGATGTCCGATTTGGAATCCGTCAGCTCTGACAAGTCACGCCTACCTCCCAGGTCGTGTTGGAATGATCGAATGCCGGTCGGATCAGTATTTCACATTCTGGACCCCCGGACCCCGGCTGCTTTGATTTGAAACCAAGTGCATTTACAAAATGCACTTTTGAGCGTGGGGCTCGAACCGGATGTCCGATTTGGAATCCGTCAGCTCTGACAAGTCACGCCTACCTCCCAGGTCGTGTTGGAATGATCGGAATGCCGGTCGGATCAGTATTTCACATTCTGGACCCCCGGACCCCGGCTGCTTTGATTTGAAACCAAGTGCATTTACAAAATGCACTTTTGAGCGTGGGGCTCGAACCGGATGTCCGATTTGGAATCCGTCAGCTCTGACAAGTCACGCCTACCTCCCAGGTCGTGTTGGAATGATCGGAATGCCGGTCGGATCAGTATTTCACATTCTGGACCCCCGGACCCCGGCTGCTTTGATTTGAAACCAAGTGCATTTACAAAATGCACTTTTGAGCGTGGGGCTCGAACCGGATGTCCGATTTGGAATCCGTCAGCTCTGACAAGTCACGTCTACCTCCCAGGTCGTGTTGGAATGATCGGAATGCCGATCGGATCAGTATTTCACATTCTGGACCCCCGGACCCCGACTGCTTTGATTTGAAACCAAGTGCATTTACAAAATGCACTTTTGAGCGTGGGGCTCGAACCGGATGTCCGATTTGGAATCCGTCAGCTCTGACAAGTCACGCCTACCTCCCAGGTCGTGTTGGAATGATCGGAATGCCGATCGGATCAGTATTTCACATTCTGGACCCCCGGACCCCGACTGCTTTGATTTGAAACCAAGTGCATTTACAAAATGCACTTTTGAGCGTGGGGCTCGAACCGGATGTCCGATTTGGAATCCGTCAGCTCTGACAAGTCACGTCTACCTCCCAGGTCGTGTTGGAACGATCGGAATGCCGATCGGATCAGTATTTCACATTCTGGACCCCCGGACCCCGACTGCTTTGATTTGAAACCAAGTGCATTTACAAAATGCACTTTTGAGCGTGGGGCTCGAACCGGATGTCCGATTTGGAATCCGTCAGCTCTGACAAGTCACGCCTACCTCCCAGGTCGTGTTGGAATGATCGGAATGCCGGTCGGATCAGTATTTCACATTCTGGACCCCCGGACCCCGGCTGCTTTGATTTGAAACCAAGTGCATTTACAAAATGCACTTTTGAGCGTGGGGCTCGAACCGGATGTCCGATTTGGAATCCGTCAGCTCTGACAAGTCACGCCTACCTCCCAGGTCGTGTTGGAATGATCGGAATGCCGGTCGGATCAGTATTTCACATTCTGGACCCCCGGACCCCGGCTGCTTTGATTTGAAACCAAGTGCATTTACAAAATGCACTTTTGAGCGTGGGGCTCGAACCGGATGTCCGATTTGGAATCCGTCAGCTCTGACAAGTCACGCCTACCTCCCAGGTCGTGTTGGAATGATCGGAATGCCGGTCGGATCAGTATTTCACATTCTGGACCCCCGGACCCCGGCTGCTTTGATTTGAAACCAAGTGCATTTACAAAATGCACTTTTGAGCGTGGGGCTCGAACCGGATGTCCGATTTGGAATCCGTCAGCTCTGACAAGTCACGCCTACCTCCCAGGTCGTGTTGGAATGATCGGAATGCCGGTCGGATCAGTATTTCACATTCTGGACCCCCGGACCCCGGCTGCTTTGATTTGAAACCAAGTGCATTTACAAAATGCACTTTTGAGCGTGGGGCTCGAACCGGATGTCCGATTTGGAATCCGTCAGCTCTGACAAGTCACGCCTACCTCCCAGGTCGTGTTGGAATGATCGGAATGCCGGTCGGATCAGTATTTCACATTCTGGACCCCCGGACCCCGACTGCTTTGATTTGAAACCAAGTGCATTTACAAAATGCACTTTTGAGCGTGGGGCTCGAACCGGATGTCCGATTTGGAATCCGTCAGCTCTGACAAGTCACGCCTACCTCCCAGGTCGTGTTGGAACGATCGGAATGCCGGTCGGATCAGTATTTCACATTCTGGACCCCCGGACCCCGGCTGCTTTGATTTGAAACCAAGTGCATTTACAAAATGCACTTTTGAGCGTGGGGCTCGAACCGGATGTCCGATTTGGAATCCGTCAGCTCTGACAAGTCACGCCTACCTCCCAGGTCGTGTTGGAATGATCGGAATGCCGGTCGGATCAGTATTTCACATTCTGGACCCCCGGACCCCGGCTGCTTTGATTTGAAACCAAGTGCATTTACAAAATGCACTTTTGAGCGTGGGGCTCGAACCGGATGTCCGATTTGGAATCCGTCAGCTCTGACAAGTCACGCCTACCTCCCAGGTCGTGTTGGAATGATCGGAATGCGGTCGGATCAGTATTTCACATTCTGGACCCCCGGACCCCGGCTGCTTTGATTTGAAACCAAGTGCATTTACAAAATGCACTTTTGAGCGTGGGGCTCGAACCGGATGTCCGATTTGGAATCCGTCAGCTCTGACAAGTCACGCTACCTCCCAGGTCATGTTGGAAATCGGAATGCCGGTCGTCAGTA